>CM028928.1:16362326-17757326 GCA_016801845.1 Polydactylus sextarius
CACTTAATCACGATCCACAGCTGCGTCGATACCACTGACACTGATCTGGAAAGAGCATGTACACTGATAGAAACTTGCAGTCTTTGCACTTGCATCTTTTTTATTTGCACTAAATTAAGACAAGTCTGACTATATATTATTATCATAGTATAATAATAATTTGGTATATGATCTATTTTTCGCAACAACCATGCAGATCACATCATTAAAAGGGTGATTTTTTCAAATGTCTAAAAGCTGGGACAAAACGTCAACATAGCTGACAACATAGCTCAATGTACTCGATCAAATTATTCGCACTGATGTGTCAAATTCAAAAAGTGACACAGTTGCATGCAGTACAAGCACAAGAGCAGATTTTTTAGTCGCTCTAAAATTGTAAAAAAAAATATATATATATTTTTGTATTCCTCCTGGATGACTTATGAATATCTGGCATTAATAAATATTAAAATGTTAAGAAATATTTTGATAGTCATATTGTGTAAAGTGTGTAAGACATGAAGTGAGAAAATAATCTATAATCTAAATATGAAACATAAGATTGATGGATTAGTTAGTCGATAGTAAAACAATCGGCTATGACAGCCCTAGTTGAGCTGCTGTTAACCAGCTCCTAGCCCACCATCTGTAGCTGGCGACATCAGTCCTTGTTCTGCTCTGCAGCCTCTGTGAGTTGGGTGCAGCAGCACAGAACAACTTCTAACCAGCTGTAGTTCAAGGCTGTGTAGTTACAATGTCTGTGGGATAAGAGATCTGCCCTCAGGCAGAGAAACACAAGCCTGGGTGAGCCAGGGTTACCGGGTTAGCAGTGACTAAAATTTAAATTCAAAATATTTACATACACATCATCAATAAGTAACAGCGTTGTCCAAACATTCAGACACCATATAAATTAAGCAAAAAGTGTGGTTGTGATACAGTTTGTAAACAGGAGACAGTACTGTGGGCAAAAAAAAAAAAAAATGACAGCAAGCAGACAAAGACCCAAAAGAAGAACTAAAGCAGTGGAAAAATACAAATCACAACCTCTGGCTGGCAATTTAAGAATAAATCTGAGTGAAATCAGGAAGTAGAGACTTTAGCTTTGAGTTATGATTCATATCATGGATTGTGACTCTGCCCAAAAACATTCTGATATGATTTTCTAGCCAGATTTCTGACTCCTATCTGATGCTTTCTCCCTTTTTTCAGAGCGAGCAATGAGCGATTTGGTGAGCAGAGTGGGGTGAAATCTGTGTTCAGTGTTGAGCAGAGCGGCCTGCAGCAGCCATGAGCTGAGCAGGAGGGGGATTTGTTGGGGAAAATGAAATCATCCTCCATTGTTTGGAAGCATTTGGTAATATAAAAGTATTTTCAAGGTAGGAAATTTTGTCCATATCACATAGCCCAAACTGGAAATCAATACTGAGAAGAATCACATAGTGGAAATCAGATAGATGCTTTTCAAAGTAAAATATTTCAGTCCTGAGCATTTGTTGGAATTTACATTTCAATGGTGACAAGATTTCACCATTAAATATTCAGTTTCCTAGATGGTTCAAATCATTATGCCTCCATAGCAGACAGAATTAAAAAGCTCATCCGTACTCTAAAATATTCTGCCTAAAAAGCCAATGATAAATGCTAACCTAGATATTAACGCTTAAACAAATGAGACTGCACCCATTAACTTTCTTTTCTTGATTAGACTGTGAAGCATCATGCTGTGCTCTGCAGAAGTGACTTGTAATCAACTTCCAATCATTAATGGCCCTGTTATCTGCACCTGGCTCCTGAATAAACAAAAATCTCATTGCCCCCCTCAATCACTTGAAAGTTATCACACTGAGTGGCACACATCATCAATGAAACAAGTGGCTGATTCTGGGCCCCGAGAGGCAGAAAACTCCCCTCAGAAGAAAGTCTGATCAGTTTCCTTTGGGCGAAACATTGCTATTCTTTGAATCACGCTGTTCAGTGAATCATAATCACAGCTCAGCTCAATTGGACTCATTGTTGCACGGCTGCGACTTGGTTTTGTCTGCTGATTGATTCATGTCATGTGAGAGCAAGATACTCAAAAAGACCTATCATCATTCATTTGTGTTGGTTTCTGTTTATGGGCCACTCTTATTGAAGATTACTATATCGAAAGATCTTTAATTAGTGGCTTTTGTTTGGGAGACAAATGAAAAACAAAAGTGCAGGCCAGTGTGTTCAAAATGAGAAAATGCTTGATGAATAAACAGTTTAATTATGGTGTTAAATATAAAATGAAAGGTAACATTTACAAACAAATTAGTCTAAAGGTCACTTTTGTTTAAAAGACATTAATTCAGCTCATTATATTATCCTGTCCTGTCTGTTGGAGTCTTTTGTGATGCTTATGAAAATACATGAATCACAGCTGTAAATGTAAACAACATTCTATAGATTTTTCTCATCGTTATTCTTTGATTGATAAGTAGATACTCACTTAAAATAGTCATCATTCTTCCATTTAAACCATTTAAAGTGCCTCTTTTATTCATGCTGCTGAGGTGTTATATTGGCTACTTTAAACCCGTAACAGTGTTTTTCTGTTATGACATTTTTGAGAACATAATGTTAGTGTTACACCGGCCACTGACATAAACATTATGTAAATGATGCCCTGAACAATTCTATATTTTTAGACACCTTTTTTAAAAAAAAAATAAAGGTGGTTCATCAAACAGATAAAGGTTCATCAGGCCATGAACCTTTCAAGATGATATTTCTTCTGATTTCTCAGGTAAAATGTACACAAACACAAATATACTTGTAAATGGCAAATATTGTCTTATTTCACTACAGGGGTCTGCATATGAAATACTATATGAGATGCAGCAGCAGCAAAAAGAGCACGATGATTGTGTTGGTTATGACCGAGCGTTCAGATGATCAATACCACAGTGAACACTACGATTCTAAACACCGCACTGGATAAACTGTATATCACAGTATGCCATGTACAGTACTGCACGTGTCTATCTCTATAAGCTCACAAGCTCGGCTCAGTTCCAGTCAGCCAAGTATGTAAAACTGATAGCAATGTTAATGTGAGAAACTGGGGAGCAGCTGTAATCACGTTGGATGGTTATAGGCCGACCACGCTATTATAGCAAATCTATTTCATACCAAACCCAAACCACAGTTTCACTGCTGAGGTTTTTAAACCACAGGATGGACACGAGAGACAATCCAAACACACAACATAGTCTGAGCCACCTGCAGCAGTGTACTATGGCCTGTCAGTTACTGTGAATGATGGAGAATAGAACCTGCTCTGCAGCCTCACACACGACCACCACAACATGGATCAGACTTTGAAATGAATTGTTAAAAGATACATCACAAATGAAGAAACAGAGGAAGATGGCACTGTTTTGATTCGGTACATTTGCAAATGTGAGGGAAAAATTACCTGTTATATGTCTCATATTTGATGAAAGCTGTAGCACTTGAAGACAATATCGAAGTATGAATAGCAATATACAGGCGGTAGGTTGTTTTGAACAAGAAACTCTTACAACAATGCAATATATCACAAAAACACCATGGCCACAAAACCCATTCTGCAATCACTGGTGTTTTCATCAACAAAAACTAAAGCTGAGCTGAGCAACAACAACAAGTTAACAATGAACAGACTAGCAGCTATTAACTACCAGTCTGAAGAAGCCTGTAGGTGTTAATTAAACCTTCCACAATGTTTCTCAGCACACAACACATGAAGAGACTTTTAGTACAAGTATCAAAAAGGTCGCCTACATGCTGATTCAAAACCACCATATCACGGAGAAAACGTGTTAGAAAAGTCTACAGGAGCAGCAGCAGCCTTGAGTCGGTGCGCTCTTGAAGGTGTTCCATCATATTACATGATATATGGGACTAAATGGTTTTGCTTCTAAACTTATTTGTGAGTGAGATCTTTTTTGGCAACTTAAATTCTGGACACACGCTGTCATTACAACTCTACAATTAACACTGACCTTTTTATGTGACGAAGACATGGAAAGAATGTAATTTATTTCCTCTCGTTCGTGCCCTTTGACCAACAGGTGATGTGAAAACCAGCACCACTGCTGTCCGGAAGTACTGTCTCAGCACTTAAATTACTGGAATTAAAAATGCTCCCTGGCTTTGGAACAGTCTGTTGTCGCACATTAGATCAGCTGATTACATAGAGGCTTTTAAATCCTCCCTAAAAACTCACCTCTACTCCTTGGCCTTTTAGTGACTTGGCACTTATTTATTTATTTTATATTTGTGTTTCATTAAACTAGATTTGTTTTATGTATGTATGTATTTATGGCATTTTATATATTTTGTTTTCTCTACTGTTATACCCCCCTTTACAGCACTTTGGTCAGCTGTTTTAAAGGGATTTATAAATACAGTTTGAGTTGAATGAATTTATCCTGGTTTCAGATCCACCACCTGCATTTTTTGTGTTGCTGAGGATGTCAGTTATTTTCAACAGTGTTTTCTGAAACTCACCAAGCTTTACACAATAATTACAGTATGTTGGAATAGTCTTAGGTTATAACGACATTTTAGAAAAACAAAAACAGGTGATTAATTTATGTGGTTTTATGACTTTCTAAGGTTTTGTCATATTCTCTCATAAGGAGGACAATCCATGAAGCAAGAATCAAACTGAACCTGCACCCTACAACTCACTCCCACCTTTCCTCAGTGTCATGTCATATACCTTCCCACTAAAGAGGGAAGGTATATGATACAGAAAGTGGGGCAGAAAGTAAAAGATAAAAAGTAAAAAAATTAAGCTCATCTCTCGACCCCGTGAGCATTTTATTTTCCCTGCATTTTAATCCATTCTGAGGGACATTTTGGGCACACTCACACAGACAAACATGAAAACATCAGGCATACACGCAGCCCTCATTGTGTCTAAGTGTACAGACCACATCTGACTGAGGCGGCTGTTTTTCACCCTGTCTATTATATAAACTGATTTGTCCGGAGACTTTCGCCTTGCTGCGAGCCACGTGTGATGTGATGCTGCCTGACACTTCATGACGTCCCTCCTCTTCGCTGACTGCAGGCGTTCTGGTAGAGTCTGGTGCTCCAGCTCACAGCCTGCAGTCACCCGAATATCACCTCACCGTTTTTCAACAGCGGGCAGAACAGTGTGAGATTTGAAACACAGAAACAGGATCGTCTGCAGGCCTCGCGCTTTAAGATAAAGCTGGAAATGTTCAGATATGAGGATACAACTTTACATGCTGTCACACACATGCAGGAAGGAAACTGTGTTAGCTCTCGCAGGAACAAATAGATTTCTGTGTCAAGCTGCAAAGATCTTTCACTCATCAAAAATAACTAACAGCATGAAAGATGTGAGTCTCAACATTTCAACTTGATTTAAAAAGTATTTTCTCTGAGAAAAGAGTGAAATATCACAAAAAAGGGAATCCTACGGCGCTGAGTGACATCCAGGAGTTTTACAAGTCAGATAGATATTCTGTGCTCACCAAGAGAAGACACACATTAATATCAGAGTGTTTAAGTTTTCAAAAAGTGTTTTTTTGCCATTAGACAAAATGTATTCTGTGTAAATAAAGATTTATGTCTATTCTCCACTGACAGATATACATACTCCAGTTTTTTAACCGTGTGCAAATACAGAAAACCCTCCAGTGGTTTCATTTTCAACTTATCAAAATGACCTTGCCTGCCATCAGACAGAGTGCTTTACAGATAAGCTATACCACAGAGACTTAAGCAGTGTGAAGTAACACAAAATATCTGCCTCCTCGTCTCACACTGTGCTGCACCCTGGCAGTATGGCGGCCTCAACCAAAGACAGACACATATATAAATAAATAAGTTGCTGGGAGATGTGCTCTTGAAGCTGTATTACTGGGCTGACGGCTTAAGCTTAGGGAAAGGGAATGAGAGACAAATTTAGCAGCAGATCTTAGAATAACTAGGTGGGGATAAAAGCTTATAAAAAGTGCAAATGGCTGCACTTCTGGACAGTGTGCTTAAGGCCCCAAGATGAAGTGCTGACTGTAATGTTTGCAGTTTTGTGGGAGGAAAAGTTTTAATTAACTAATTTCTGCATTTCAAACCTCTAGAATTTGGAACAGGGATTAGTGGACTCTTCACAGCTACGACAGCTTGGATCCAGTCTGTAGACAAAGGAGAGGAAATTACCATTGTCCAAAATACTTCACCGTGCTTTCATTAATATTGTTAATTTCATTCTTCAATTCCCATGGTAAGCTAAGCTAAGCTAACAAGCTCTTGGCTTTATCTTTTTTTGCACCAACGTGAGACTGGTATCAGTCTTCTCATCAGTGTTTGAGCTACAAAGACAAATTAACATTTCACAAAATGTCACAATATTTCTTTAACACATTTAGTAGTTTGATGTGAGCTGATGAGATCTTTATCACCTCTCTACCAGAGACATAAAATGGAAATTTTGGTCTCAGCACTTCCAAATAAATGGTAGAGCAGTGCTTAAGGACTCGTAACAGTCTTTGATGGATTTTTGGAGAATAAAACACACAAGAAAGAAGTGGTACAGTGAGTTGGTCTTGGTTAGGTACAGTGTACAGATTCCACCAAAGATAATAAGATAGAAACAAAAATCACAGGGACAGAAAAAATGGAAAAATCCAAATGGTGCCAAATACTAAAACACAGAGAGGTCACATAACCTGAGTGAGGCAAAATAAAAGACTCAAGACTCAAGGCGGGAACTGAACTACTACTCAACACCTGCAGCATATGAAAGTGCTGGAAAAAAAATAAACAAACACTAAATGCACAAGAAATGCATTTTTAGTCCAAGACCAGTGAACACAGATCAGGTCCACTCATATAAAAGGGCGACTGGTAGCGCGGGAATGAACATGATGTTCATATACAAGTAAAACAGTATGTATTCTATATTCTATGTTTAAAGAACAAATGAAAGACAACCAGGATGGAGTGAGAGCTGCATCCCTGCATGTGTCTAACAGAATATATTTCTTCTCAACACAGACCAGCACAGCAGGGATTATCAAGGGTTCTACTGTATTTAACAAGCAATCTACAATGAAAACCTTTTCTCTCTGTCTCAGCTTTAACTTAAGCAGATGTCCAGACTCAATAATCAATGTCATTTTATTTATAGGGATGTATCTGAACTTCCTTTCTCTAATACACCCATCTGTCACTTTATTACTAGATTATTTCACAGTATTCAGAGTGTGGGTTTATATTATTATAAAGTGGAAAAAATGTCTGACTAAATGTAAATACGTGGAGCAGAACTTTCTTATTTTTTCTGCCACCAAATCAATCATCTCAATTACCTTCATTAGTAAAGTGCACATCAAGTAGATACTGCATGATATTGCTTTATTGTTGCTATGGATTTATATGTCAGTTATATTCTAAATTTAATGCTCAGCATGAGCTCGTGCCTCAGATTCAAACCTGTTACCATTTTGTCCTCTCACTGACTGACTCTTTGAGATGCTGTTTGATAAAGTAACCCAGTCTTTTGAAGACATGACAGACAAACCAGAAACCTTTCCAGATTCTCTCTGACTGGTCTTGTCGTCATTGAAGATTAAATACAACGATTAGTATTCGTACTGATTTTCTCAGGAGGTAATACGAATGTTCTTGCTTTGGTCTTATTTCTTTGTTTGGCATTAAATTCATGTCCCAAGAGGCAGAAACTGATGCCCATTTTTTATGCTAGAAATAGCCAAAACACTACAGCTTGGACTCCTCTGTCACCTTCTCTATTATATAAGGTAAAAGGAGCTCTGTGCATTTCTAAATGCTTTATTGTTGTTCTGTACCCCCCTAACACACACACACACACACACACACACAAATCCTGGCAACTAATACTGCGCTTTGCGCAGTTTATACACTTTTGTTGTTTTACTTGTAACTGATGGCTGGAAACCTGAGTAAATTTAGCAATTCACCAGTGACTCCAGCACCAGCTCAACATCCTCCACCTGCCTAAAAAAGAAAGAAAAATGGGAGGTGTGATTGCACCCTCAGCCTCTGTGACTGGGACATCTGTTCCATGGCAGATACTCTTCCCTGTAGACCTGCACTCTTCCAGAGCGGGGCGTCACCCTCTCCAAACCACACACTGAAATGTTTCCTCTTTCCACTCCTCCATCTCCTTCGCTGGAGTCAATACGCTGCTGCTCCAGGAGCTATTACCGATATGCTCCGGCCAAGTGTAAAACCTCTATCTGCCACTTATCAGCACACCAACTCGCCTCTGCAAAAACTTCCCATTATGCCACACCACTTCTCTTCCACTTTCAGCATGCATGAAAGTGGAACTATTTTGGTCCATTTGAGACCTTCTGAGAGGAAGTTTGTCAGATAATAAAGTATCACTTGCAGTAAGTGTCAGTATCTCACCAAAATACTTGTTATTCTTATGAAAATACAAATAAAACCAACACAGCTCTAGCATCTCATTTATTTAATTCATCAAAAATACAACACAGCTGTAACTTACTAATGAGTATGTTGGAAGATGGGGAAAGAAAGATAAATCATGTTTAGTTAATTAAACCAAATTAACAGTTTTGTGTGAATAAAACACCAGACTTCAAATGGAACAGGTTTGCTTTGAAATGGGAAAGTTATGAAGATACATCGGCTTTTTAAGAAACCAGAATTCCATTACCTTACACCTCTATCATGATCTTTATAAACATACGTAATATAAGGGACTATTAGAGGTTTAATAAATGAACTTCTGTGTGGAGTCAAATGGACTTGGCAAAGGCTGCAGCTCTCTCCCTCTCCCTCTCTCACACACAGAAAAGTAAGGGATTCAGATCCTATTATGTGAGAAGAATAAGCAGAGCCATCAGAAATGGATTATTAGTCTTATAAAACAAATTTTGGTCTCACTTTTGAGAGAACAGAACCATGTCATGGTCCACTGGCAAAATAAAGTACAAAAGATCTCTGATGAAATCGACCTGCGTCATGTCACAAGTTAAGATTGTTTCTTTGAAACATGTAAAAGTGACAGTGAAATCACACCTTTTGTGTGTCTTTTATCAAGAATAAAAAAGATCCATTGATCTTTTGAGTCTTGGGGCTCTGACTATACAGACTGTAATTGTTCCTAATGAGGTCAAGTGGTCATTAATTTAAGATGGCGCAAGACCATGAATGGCCTTAAAAGCCTAAAATCAAATTAAGATAATACTTGGAAGTGATGTTGTGAGGATGTGATGAGGAATATGACTGTTGTTGCGTAACCTTGAGAAAGAAACAACATTTTTATATGAAAACAAGGAACCAAATCATCATATTTGGTTAGTAATCTATTTTTTCAGATGGGTTTTCAAAGGGGAGCCACTGTGTATATAACATATATTAAATAGGGGTGCAACAATACGTGCATCTGTATCGAACTATTCGATACAGTGGTCTCAGTACAGTACGCTGTGAATCAAACAATGTGCAATTTTATATTTGCTTTATCAACTTCTGACGATGTGTTCAGCGCTGAAAGCTCAGCAGATCTGCGCTCGACTACTCTGTTTTAGCCACTAAATGGCGCCTCACACATTCAATAGCTGTGTTTCTACCAATCAAGTTCCTGGTAATGTTTAGGGGCCAGGAACTTTCCAGGATCAATGTCTCATTTGGTCCTAGTGTTTCCACCGAGGGTAAGACTCTGATCACTGACGGGACGAGGGAAGACTTTACTGATCGTCTTGTCTGTGGTCGCTTCATAAACTACACTCTACAGACCTGCAATGCACGTGTGTGTGTGTGTGTGTGTGTGCATGCGGAGAGGGAGCAAGAGAACAAAACCGTGGAGGCCGTCACATTGATCATCATATGTGAAACCCTCAGATCATTTTGAGTTGAAACAAATGTTGGTAATTTTAATAAACTAATTTCTCTTTTTAGTATCAGGAAAAATATCGCACTGTGACACAAAGTATCGAACCGAACTGAAACGTCAATTTTGTGTATTGTTACACCCCTAATATTAAACCATGTTCTTTGCCCATACTCTCCATTACACGCAATGTTTACCAAAGCTTAACCTTTTAAGAATATTCAAAACATCTACAAGAGCATCTCTAAGCTCTCTTTTAAAGACTAAGAGAGCATGACAGCTCTGCTTTGGTTGTTCTATAAAAATGTGTTGTCCCCTGGGGTGGCTAATTTTGAATGTAATAATCTACTATAATCACAACTTAACATTATTGATCCGTGTGTTACAAGCTATTTATATGAAGGCCTGTGGGCTGGGAGGGTGACAGCCTCGCTCCCCTCCGTGTCATTTATTTCCACTTTCCACCACACCAGCGTCCTGCAACATGATGAGGAAACAAATTAAATACGTGTCTCCCGAGAGGGCTAATATATGCTGAGGCTCAGGTCGACAGAATAAGTCCTCATTCATACCTCTGAGAAAATAAGCTTCACAATAGTGTGAGGTGTTTGCATGTGTCTTGTGTCCATTTGAGGATCTGAGGCACTTTTATGGGAAAAATCTATATTATACGGTATGAGGAACAATTCACTTAACAAATAAATATGCAGGTTTGATGTGTTTATGGGTTTTAAACCTTATCAAATGTCTCAATACATTCGAATGTCTGTTTTTTTTTTTTGTTTTCATACAATAAGTATGATATTATAGTAAAGTATCAAAATAATATCATCAGATAACTTGGGCCTCGTGGCTGTTCCAGGATCAGTACCATGAACAGAGGTCAGTGAACATTTTACTTAATATTTTTTCTCACATTTATTACAATTAATACATTTTATTTACAGCGTTAGTCACCATTTACTTTATATTATATACACAAGATATGCATATATACAAATACAATGTAATCTTAAACCTTTAACCAGTGATTCTCTATCTTTTTGACTTTTGTTTATGTAATTGGCCAAAGCACAAAACATCAACTTCAATCATCTCTCAGCCCTTCAGATTTATATATTTTTTATGCAGACTGGCATAAAAAATGACTTTTATTTTTGATATTTTAAATACATTGAGCTAATAGTCAGGTTTGCAAGTAACAGCACTGGCGAAAGGCGAAGCATATACAGGTCAAAACTGGAAGTATCCAGCGATCAAAAGTTAAAATATAGGAACATTGTTTTATCAATAACTTTAGCTTCAAATCATAAGTTCTCAAGGTAACAACAATGGTTTTCTTCTTACCCATACAGGAAAAGTAACCACTCACTAGTCAGTCCTTCATTTAATGAAAATCACCCCTAGATCCATAATCTAACCATTACTGTTCTGAGATCAGTAAACCGTTTAATGGAAGAGGAATAATGAAAGGACAAAATACATATGGAGCTGTATGGAGGAGGACACACACACACACACACACACACACACACACACACACACACATATATATATATACTATATATACTATATATATATATATATATATACACACACACACACATATATATATACATATATATATATATATATATATATATATACACACACACACACACACACACACACACACACACACACATATATATATATATATATATATATATATATATATATATATATATATATATATATATATATATATATATACACACACACATGGTACATATACAGTACATAGTGCTGGCATATGTGACTTCCATACAAAAGCATTGCTTACGACCAGAAGGGCATGTGTCCTATAATCGATCACATTAATAACTGCCTGGCAGGCACACACACATCTCTGCATGTACAAACACAGCGACTCTAACATTTATACATGCATCAGCTGCATGTGCCAAGTAATTAAAGCCAAAATCATGATATGACAGAGCCCTTCCTCATGCCCTGCAGCTTCTGGAAGATGTCCTGCCTTATCACAGCCATATTGATCTGAGCTGGAGGAGAAGTTGGTCTGAGGGAATTTGTGTTCATTTTGGAAGAGGACACAGCTGTCAGCAGGCCAAAGATTAGTTCGTCTAAAGAGCTTTTCTGACAGCATCGTTAAATAGTGTCTGGCTGGATACAGACAGCGAGAATCAAACCTCACTTCCCCATGTGTGAAATAAATCATATATGTATCATTTGTTCAAGAGCACGGGAAGGTCTGGGATAAAGCTTTAAATGCACCAGAAGTGCTGGGTCGCTCATTAAGCAATCACAACGAAAGCCACATAAATCATTAATCTTTTAGGATTAGTGTAGAGTTTTTGGGTGTTAACTTGCTTGCTGATGTTCTTTGGTGAACACTCATTACACTAAGCAGGCATGTGCAGGATTTTAAACCCACCAAGTTAAGAAGCAAACTGATCTGAGGTATTGTTTCTCACAATGAGTTAATTCATTGAACTGTTCCAACTGAAAAAAAAAAAAAAATCATGTTCAATTTTCATATAATCCTTAAGATTTTGATGAATATGATTAAATATGTGATCCGCTCAGGAAATCTTATCTAATTAGTTTGAATGAAACCTGTTTCATGGTAACATAAGTTTGGAAATGACATGTTTTCACACGTAAATCAGAAAAGATAAGACTTGAATCTTGAGTCCTTAAAACCATTCTCATTAATATTCTTATATAAGCAACTAATTCAGTATTGAATTGAAAATTTTTGTGCAAAATACTAATTAAATTTTTTTTTCTAGACACAGTTTAATTTGAGACATTCTCACCTCTTCTCACATTCTCACCTTGTGAAAGGATAGTTAGTTAGTCTTAGTTTTGTAAAAAAAAAAAAAAAAATGGCAACAGCACTGCTTTACAAGGAACATATTTAAATGAAAGTGAACATGTGAGCATTCTCATCAGACCACTCCTCATTATCAAACCTCTGATGTCCTTCAGGTTACATAAAAACAGATGGGGTGGACTTTTGAAAGGAGATCTTCCCCCTCTGTGGCTACAAAAGGCTCATTCCAAGGCAAAGAAAACACAGCAGTTCCTGGTTTTGTGTGATTACACATTAAAGAAAATGTAAAATAATTTGAATTTCCTTCTGTTACATCCCCTGAATCCCACACACTGGTCCTTTAAATCATCACAATTCTTACACAGCTTGCATTTTAATTTATCATATCATTATAAAATGTATATTAGATTGATGGGTAATAATTCTTACTGATGCATAAAACTAAAGCACAAGAACCTCAATATTACATTTAAGAAAATCAGTTGTACTTACTTTGCACCATTGTTCTGTGTTAAAGCTTCATGATGCTTTCAGTTGTGGTTGTGATGTAGCTGATATCATTAATGCTGAACAAAAATGTTTTATTAATTTTTCTTTCAATGGTGCTAATGAATGCAACGAGTTCAGTGGTACCTCACCATTTCTTCCCAGTTCCTGAACCTTCCTCAGCCTGAACTCTGTCCTCTCTGATGGATCTCTTCGTGTTCATTTATTGAACCCAGGTAGGTGTATCCAATTAGCGTTTCTGTGTCTTCCATGCCGGACTATGCTAAATCTGCCTCTAAAGATCTGAGTGTCCCATTAGCTTTCGGTAACGCCTCTGTATTTTATACTATGGCTTTTATGGGCTCTCCAATGTCACTGCATCAAAGGGGGCTTGTCTGTACATGAATCTCACCGTACCTGAATCCTTCAACCCCATTAGCTGGGTGAAGTACTCTTCCTTGGCTATTTGTATCCTCCCGCACCTCGCACCATTACCTTCCACTGGGTAATAGCTCTGTAGGCTTCTTGTCTTCCTGACCTGCTTTAGTAAAGAAAAGAACTAAATTGAGCTTGCTTTGTTTCTTTTTCTAAGACTCTAGTACGTAACTTCTTTATATGTGTCATATAGTTCAATATAATTGCTTGAATAATCACTAATGCTAAAGATAACATCTCTGTCATGATTGTACATAACATGGGATACAGAAGCAGCTCTCATAAAAATGGTAAGATCTGAGTAAATACTGTACCATAACAGCAGCTCAGTGAAACATCTGAGCGTTACATTATAGCCTATTATACAATATTAGCTTGAGAAGAACTCAAGACACCACTTCCATCTTTTGACTGCTTTCCCATTAAACTCAAATTAGATGATTATTTACTCTGCAGGGCTCTGGGTCTGCTCAGTCATGCATAGCCGATCTCTCAAGTCCCCTCCGCAGTGCTGGACGGATCTGAAAAAAAAAAAACCTCAAGGATAATGGAAAATTGATTTTTATCTCCCCATATCTGTTTAAATATGATTAACAGTGAGCTTGACACAGCACGTCAAATTAATAATGACGTGCGGTGGGAAAAAGGCAATCAATAATTGACAAGATAAATATAGATAATGGTTGGTAATGCTTCCGACGTGGGTCACACCGATAACAAATGGAGCATTAGCATGAATGGTAATCAGGAATCATTAGGCAGGTGTGAATGACAATACAATAGCACGGTGGCGACCAAGTTGTGACATCTCCTCTAGCACTCTGAGGGCAGCCAGTGAAATGAAGTGAGCCCCATATCTCTCTGTTAATCTGCTCTGCAGCCTGATAGGAACCTAGAGGTCATTTGGCAGAGCAGCGTGTTACTCCTCCTCCACGTCGACTCCCCCCCCCCACTGTTTCCCCTGAATCAAAAGTGAAGTGGCGGTTAATGAAAACGAATAGCACATTTGTATGTCGTTAGCACAGAGCGAGGGTGCCGAGGGTGGGGGAGGGGGAGGTGTTGGGCGTGTGAACATAGTTCAACAGTGATTACGCAGAGGTTAACGGCCAGCCTGACATAAGTGTTAGACTCCTCGTATTATGTCGATTCACTGAGCTGTTGAACCATTACCACTCTCTCCCCCTCACACTCAGATAAAGGTATTTGCCCATGGCTAGACAGATGTACTTTGCATTTATGAGAGCATATGTTATGTTTGACATCAAACATTTGCTTAACACTGCCTCGGAATCTCATTTCATTTTAGTCAGGTTGCATTTTCAGTGGCAGTTTTCTACCTGATACTATTTCCTGTATGATACATACATTAAAAAAATACATGTGGGATTACACAGAGGTGGGAGCAGCAGAGATCTGTGCAAAGACCCGGTCTTAACTTATCATCTGCCTGCTCAAAACTATAGGTTTTAGATGACAGGCCTCGTAAATGGGTTATCTAAAATCCAATATATATTGGAAGAGAGATTGCAGGGGTAAAGGTGCGCTTGACTGTATCATCCTGATCCATAACTTTCCCTCCAACCAGGGGCCCATTTATTGTCGATTCCATGCGAAAGATGGGTCTGTCAGTCGGGTGGGAGTTTCGCTGCTGTTTATTTTCAAATCAATACTCAATTACTATAAGGAAGATCCACTCCCTCGCCCATTTTCAAGATGAAATTATGGACTGCAGCAATAACACTTAGTCAGGGCAAAAGCTGGTGTCATTAACTCACAACTGGGCAGGATAAGTACACCACCATTTTATAACAACTGGATTTCCAACCCCCCTCCTTTTACCCTTTTAGTTTCTAATTAATCACTATGAAAAAGACCCTTCACGACATGACGGATGACCAGAGAAAACAATTTTCACCCTAAGAGCCTTTTAATTTTAAACTCTGAGTGCTCATTGACTGCAACTCCCAACAACCCATCAATGCTAGTTTTTAATGCACTTCCTCTTTTGTTATTGAGAAGAATGGAGAGGCAGCGAGGCCCCGGCTCCTCTTCATAACTCATGTCATCGATTTGCTAAATGCCAGACATTTGCCATAGGAGAGAGTCCTGTCAATGGCTTTGGCAAGATGTGTGTAAAATTACTCCATTAAGGAGCATTTTTGGTTATTTATAGTGGAGAGAAATAGAGTTTAGGCTGCGTAAATGAGCATGGGTCACACACAAGTCACACACAACCCATGTTTAGGCATGTCACATGATAAAGTCCTTTAAGTTGGTGGGAGAAAAAACAAAGCTCCTTCAATATTGCAGCATGGAAACGGAAAATCCATCATTCACCGTAACACATCATGACAGACAGACTTTGCTCTTGTGAAAGTAGGCTAGACAGGTCCGAGGGCAAAATCCAGCTCTGGCGGAAACTGTGACAAGCGGTTCTGTTGTGGTTATTGTTAGCATCCACACCAGTTGGATGGGTCAGTCAAAACAGTGCCATGACATTGCAACACATTGGAGAAGATGCTGTCTTTTGTAGATCATGAATACAAAAAGAAAGTTTAGTCATGACAGACTGAGGCATAAACGGGTTGTAGACATCTTCAGCATCTTTACTGTCTGAACCAGATCATGACAGATGTATTTGAAACAGAAACAGAGAGTAAAATGCAACTACCACACAAATTAAAGCATAGTTGCATGTATAAATGTGAAATATACTGTGAGAGTTAATTTTTTTTTTTTTTTTTTTTTTGTAAAAAAAGGTTTAAAAGTCACAATATGTCAATCTCTGGTGCTAAATACATTTACATGACATAAAATAACTGTAAGAAGTGAAAGTGAAGCTGGATCAGTGTGCCTTCGTGCAGAGCTGGTTACTGCTCTCTGTCGATGAGCTGGTATCTGCTTCCTGCATCATTTCCACTGCTCAACTCCATCAAATCCACATACAAACAAAGACTTATCAGACACAAAAAAGAACAAGATACACACCAAGAGCAAGAATAAAGCTTTTTCCCCCTCTTTGAACAGAGGAAATGAATAATAGCTAAGTTAACTCAGTAGATGAAAGACAGCTATTAAATTATGGAGTGAGTGATTGTGCATTCTTGTTTTGCGCAATTTAAAGTTATTACCAATCATGGCAACAGTTCTGAAATCCCGTGCTTGTGCATAATAACAGTAGGAAGAATGATAATAATAAAAAACAGAAATACTGTATTACATACTGTAGCATTACAATGGAAAAAGAATCTTTTTTTAGGAAGTCTTGCTCATACCCAGTTGAGTGAGCAACTATGGCCACAATCAGCAGGTTATTGTCTGAGTGTCCTCTCTAATCACGACATTGTAGATTTAGGTCTTTTTTGCATCTGGGAAAATATTTCAGCATCATGGCAGCCTTTGAAACATGTTTTTTCAGCCAGAGAAAGAAGTCAAAGTGAGTGCTGATGAGGCCGTGTTCCGGTTGATTCCCCGGACTTCACTGTGCCGGAGTCAAAACCTGCTGGTTTTTAAGGGTTGATTCCTATGAATCTCACTCTGTATTCGACTCTGCTTTGTTTTCAATCACAGAAAAAACACATGGCGTAGGATAAACTAATAGAAAGCTCCACAGGATGCACAGTGGTTCAATATCACATCTTCAGGACACACACCATCAGACGGTTTTGTGCATTTTTACTTTTTTACAGCTTGACTTTCTGAATGATTGCAACTGTTTTAATTAAATGGCATTAATTAAATCATGCAGGGTTTCAAATTTTCCCCATGAGTTCATTTTAAAGTATTCAATGTTGAAATCCAATTTGACCATTGCTGGATTTCGTTGTGTTGTTCTATTTACATTCAGCAGGTCTTGTTTTTGTGCTGCCATGTGTGTTGCCTACGGATATGGGCAAAGTAATATTCACAGATGCCACACAAGCTCTTTTACTCGTTCACTCTGTCAAAGTAGTGCGAGCATGGTGGGAATGCGTTTAATAGAATAAAAGCTAAATGGAGAGTGACAAAGTGCCCCTGAGGGGTGGTGATATTTTTTGCCTCGACTCTTCTATGACACCTTGATAAGGCAATCATAGAGTAATTACCTTAACAAGTGGCATTAGAGAAAATTATCCTAATTTTTCTGCTAAAATAACACCAAATCAGTTGTGAGTGAATTTCAGAATCTCTAATCAGCATCTCATTAAGTGCTGCAACAACTGCCTGATTTAGACAGCCTTCAATGACAAATGTAATTAGCGCAACAAAACAACAAAAATGTGTCAGCATTTTGCCAAACAAGGGGAATAAATCCATCAAATTGTTCAGACATTTCACATGCTTGTTCAATTCATAAAGGCTAATTATATTTGGAGAATCTGTGTGGATGATTCCAGCAACCCCTGAGATACTGTCCACGAATGAGACAAAAGGCTCAAAGTCAATGGGAGACACTCTGAGGGAGAGTGTTGGAGGAACTCTACGCTCTCAGAAAATGGAACAGATAAGCAGAACCGTATTCTTCCTCACTTCTCCTCTGTTAGCTGGTGCAGCAAGGTCAGGTGAATGTGATCAGCCACTGTGTCTAAGCGTATTATCAGGTGAAATCTGTGGAGTGACGTGAGTGAACCAGGCCAGTCAGCTGTCTGGAAAAATCATTACACAGAGTCGGACATTTTGGATAACTTTGGAGGCAATCGGCCGCTTGGGACACGGCATGGATCACTCCGGGACCATAATGCCCTTGAATGAAACACTTTCTCATCACACCGGTCAGAAGCCTGATCGAGAGTTGACTATTCTTAGGAGAAAGAGCCAAGACAAGCTGATGACTTTTACTAAAACACACTGTTCTGTAGACACAACAGCTGCAGCATAGACAATTATTGTATGAAGCAGGTTCAGCAACTATTTCATATTTCTTGTTAACTACATGTGTTTGTTGTAATGTTACTAATTTATTTGGTCACATCCTCTACTTAAAGCCGCTCTAGTTGATATATTTATATTAACAATAGTTATGTCAAAGAGCCCATTCAAACACAATTGTGATCCAAATATGTTGTTCCCCTCAGCTCTATGGAGCATTTCAGTATGTTTCAGTTCATTACTTTAAAATCTTTACAATTGCTTTAAAATTTACAACCATAACACAAACATGGCCTCTTTATCATTCAAATGGAATTTAAATATCAAAATAATGGTGTGCTTAAATTGAAATATCACCAATATAGTTTGACTTGTGTCACAGGAAGAATATTGTTGCCATGGTAATAGGACAAAACACAACAAAATTGAAAGGCGTAACATCAATTGCTTCCAAGTGCATTTCCTGCAAATATGAGGTAAAAGTTTGGTAAACAAACAACTAAACAAAAGAGTTGCAATCAGCAATAAAATAAACATTGTTCCATAAACCTTTGCTGTTAGATCACTCATATGTTACCAGTGATGTCACATACATTCAGTCGCCTCCATGCTACTGCCATGTATGGTATCAATTTTACCATCATCTCTGCTGCTGCTTCCATGTGTGTACCTGATGGTTAATGAGCTGTCACTGCATCAAAGCAAGCAGGAAGTAAACTTTCAGTTTGGAGAGGATGATTTTGTCTGTCTCAGAGTTTCTAGGCACCAGTTTACACCAGTATTAGAACCAAAACACCACAAGTATTTGTCACTCCAAGCTACAATGGTGAAACATTGTTTAGCAAGGAATTAAATGTCATGGGATACACACGATGACATCACTAACGAAAAGTTACTAAATTCTTACTAAAACTACTAAATTCATTGTTGACTAGTCGTTACAGCCCTACCCTGAAGTCTGTTTTACAATGGTGTTCAGACTGCCAGAAACAGACACAAAACAGATGTGATCCGTTACTTTGAAAGTCACTAAAGTCAACTCTTTTAATTCATTTCCTTAATGTTTTAACATCACGCAAACTTTAACTTGAAATTCATAATTAGTCCCATAATCACAGCTCATTAATTATAAGCTATAATTAGCCAGAGATCAGCCTAATGATAAGGCACAATTATGTCTCCAGATGCATTGTTTCTAATCAAGCCCTAATATTCAAACACCTCAGTGAGTGTAAGATGTAAACTGTCTGTCATCGTGAAGGAACTTCCTGTGTTTATGACCCAGTTAAATACATTTCACCCTGTCTGCTCGTGTGCGTGACGCATGTCCGTCTTGGCTGCGGGTGTGTGCACGTTAAGCGTGATGAGGTATAGTTATTACCATACATAAACTGGACTTCTGAAGTAAAATAGCATTTAATAACTCATTTGAAGTATTTGAATTGCAAAGGGAATGAAACATCCCTTTGAAGGAGGAAATGACATATTCCAATCAAACATTTCACTGTTGCGAAGGTTAATGAATGCCATTAGCCCAGCACCAATAAATTCAGACTTCTGCTTTCACGAGATGCATAAATTAGATAAAGACCCAGAATCCAAAGCTTTATCCAGGGAAGGGGGGGCTGTATAACAGCTACACAATTACATGCCTGTGGAAGGAATGGATGCTAAATGGAGGCAATTTGACAAGGCTGAACAACTAGAAGTTACAATTTACATCAACTTTTCTTTGTTTCTTCAAACACATTTGTTTGTGCACAAACTCATATATGAAAAAGCTGTTTTTCTGTTTGTGTGAAATATTTATAATATAAAAGCTGCTTCATTAACATATATTAACACTTTTCATACTAATTGTAGCTCATCTACATGCACGTCAATGACATGTATTATTCAAGTGAATAATGTCACATCAAAGTGTCACTAAATCCACCAACGACTTTGTTGCATGAGTGACTGGGTTGACAATATTTATTTTTGGAGATATTATAATAATTATTAACCAATTTGAGTTTCCTTTGAGATGCTGATTAGTTGTTCATTTGGTTGTATCCTTTTGGCTAATGGCTCATCACTTCTAAAAGTGTCCTGCTTGGCACTAATAAGGTCTGACGTAGGCATTTTCTATACTTCATTACTCCTTTCAAATGATCATTGGCCTCCTTAATTAGATGATCGTTGAATTATAGCTCCACTGTAGACCACGACCTTGAAAAGAAGTTGAGATCTGACAAATGATGCCCCAGGCATGAGAGCTAATGGCTGAGACATAATGACACGTTGTTTTGGTCGGTGGTCACTGCGTGTTGGTCACTTTGAGGAAGTTTGACATACACAGCGAAAAAAAAAAAATCCATCTGATTTCATTCACATGTAAAGCTGGTAACAATGTCATACCTGCAAATTCTGCAGCATCTGTTTGCTTCAATCATAAGAGGAAAGCAGGAAAGATGAACATGGGGACTGGTTAATGTAGACTTCATGCACAGTGGGGTGGGATATTAAAAAATCTCAGCCCTCACTTTTGCAGCCTCTCCATGTTGAACAGCATTATTTAGAATTCACATCCACACATGCTGAATTGATGAAATAAATGATAAAAAGTTGACTCATCCCCAAAACACTTTAAATTTGTCAACAACTGTTGCCAAACACCAAGTTTTAGTTTAAGCTGAGAAAGTATTGGGAGATGGATGTTGTGCTTAAAGGCAATGTGAGTGAAAATGTGATAGTATGCAGAAAAAAGTACTTTTCATATGGGAACCTATTTTCATATTTCATACTTGAAAAGTCTTTGTGGATAACTGACTCATTCTGCTTTTCTTAACTCCTAACTTTTGTTCTAAAAGTTGAAAAAATGAACGTTTGAACTGTGATGACCTGACTTTAAAGCTAAATCTCAGTAAATGGAAATGATTTAAAAACATGGACTAGTGACCAAGGCCAGTCTGATTGAATAATTACCACACCAAAGTACTGTAGGAGCCATGTGCAGAAATATTGTGGGTTTTACACTGTAAATAACCAACACCGGATTAAACAACATGTTATGTGGGTTGTTTTCAAATGAATCTGCGCATTTTATGCATTAATTCAAATTTCCGTGTGTAAAAAAAACATGGTTAAAAAACATTCATGTTAAGAGAAACAAAGTCTGCTCCACTTTTAAGCCACTGCATTGAAACCAACATCATCAAGGTCCACTTTCTCTTTCTTACTGATAATATGCGCATTTTAATAAGTTTTCCAAAATGTCAATCCTCAATACAACAAAAACAATGCATCTGAAGTCATCCACTGTTATTAGTAAAGAAAGAATTGCATTTTTTCCTCATCTTAACCACAGAACTGAGGATAGAAAGTGACACGCTGTAGACTGTTCATACAATCTCACCAATACATCACTACATTTAATGTTGCACATCAGTGTCTCGTGTTCAAAATATTAGCATGTTGATATGTTTATTGTGACATGATATTAGAATTTAGCATAGCATTTGCATGGCTAAAACCGCAGAATCCAGCCAACACCCAGGACTGTAGGAGACTTTGGTGTTCTCTTGGTGTTCCTCGTTAACCCGACTTGCTCTAGCTTCATCACTGAGGCGCAGCCATCACTCTTGATGTACACCACCACCACCACATCACTCCAGTAAGAAAAATCCCCTGAAATGGATCTTTTTTCAGTGCTAACATGTGAAATATTGCTTTGCTGGGTGTTCACTCAGGCGAGCAAAAATCATTGCCTCTCTCTCTAGGTAAGGTTGACAGATGGCCATCCACACTGTGAGAAAAACAAAGGCTTGGACGGCAGAGTGAACAACCAGGTCGGCCCATGTTTTATCCCCCTTCACTTTGTAAAACAGCCTCCAAGGTTAACCCTGGCTTGCTATCTTTAGTTTTATTTAAGAGAAAAAGTACAATGATGGCAGCTTGGACATACTTTTAGGTGTTTTAAGATTTTTTTTCCTTTGGTTAAAAATGATTTTAAACTTTTCATTGCATCTTTTATTTGAAAACCCAATGAATACCTGGCAGGATATGTCTGACATATTTTTACCTTTAATCAACACTCTTAGAAAATAACAACTTCAAACTGAAATGCAATTTGCATGTGTTTGCTTGGGCAGAATAATCAAATCATGCGGTATTAGGCCATGCATCAAGCACTGGAGACAGTGGTTTTGTTCAGTTAGCGGTAATTGAGCCTCTCTGCCATCTTTTTTAGAACAGTGCCTGACATAACCACTGGTTGTCGGCAACCTGATGAGTATCAGATGAATAATTTTAATGTTAATTACATAGAAGGAGAAATACATTAGAAAATCCTTTCATGATGGGCAATGAAGGAAGTTAAAGATGCTGTTAAATGTAGTACCTGGGGATATTTTTAAAAAGCGGGGACATGGGAGAGTGAGTGCTTATATAATATTTATAAGGCACAGGTGAGGGTTAAACTAAACTTTTTTCTCACTTAGTTAAATTTGAGGTCTGGTTAGTTTTCAATTCAACTTTCTGTGTATCTGTGTGGCGTCTCCTCCAGTTTACTCACACAGACCAAAGATATGCAGGTTAGAATGACTGTGGGTGTGCATAAACTAATAAATAATCTGTGTTATGTGTCTTAAAAGCAGAAAATGATATGAAACATTACAGTGAGAACACAGGTCAAATTAGGAGGAAAAAAGCTTTTTCAAGGTCGTCCATAGATGAGAGATTTTCAGTTTTTCCTGAAAAGCAGAAATGGAATCTTTTCTAATGGCAGCAATGATGCTGAGACTCTGATATTGTTTGTCACGGATATGATTTATTCTTAATTTCCAGAATATAAGTTATTGATTTGCTAATCTACCTGCTGTGATCTCCTCAGAACGTCTACATAACTGCTGATGATCTCATTTTCAAACACTGTTACATGCTGAATTCTTAAAATGAAATGGGAGATTGATTTTGGGGATATGATGAAAATCTGAGGTTGATCACTGGAGCTATTCTGCACTTTTTTCCTTATTTATTTTCCACAAACATGGGAACAATATGTATAAGTATGTGTTGAATTTCATGTTATTCTAAAAATGTTTGTTTTTTTTAATGTGATGGCATCTGCATTAGCCTTCTAGTTAACTCACATGTCTGCAGTCTGCTGTGAAGCTCAATTATATGATTGGTGCACAGTGACATTTACATCCAACTATCACAAATCCATAGTCTGTATTTGAGTTGTGGTCAGTGTAGCAGAGAACATGTTATGTACTGATCTATGAGCCATAGGAACTGGTTGTGAGCAAACAGTTGCAGATTGTGACTTGAGGCAATGCCTCACAAAAACAACAAATGACATTGTTTAATTACACCTCAGTGACCTATTTCTTCACCATTCAGAACCTCCATAGTAACTCTATCTGTATGTGATATCTGTAGTCAGTAAAATACTGAGTAGAGCACTTCTGTTGAACTGTTAACATGTTTCTGTACCACAATTTCAGTCACTGTTGTATCTTGTTGTATTTTTTTCCTTCATCTTGGCCTAGCAGCACCAGCCATCTATCAGTGAAAGATGGATACCTACGAAGATGACCAACTCAGACTTGGCAGTGATGGAGATGCTCTGTGGCTTTGATGCGCTGGCTTGCAATATGGTGTCAGCAAAATAAACTGGATGGCTGTAAATGGCAGTGTCAAGCTGTAAGTCTGTATATAGACAGGGTCACTTCACCCGGTTACTGAGGGCGAGAAGCTTGTTCAGTCAACCCTGAAAGCATGTGTGCAGAATGATTCGATCTGCTGAGGCTGCATAGATGAGGAAAAACCATCACAGTGAGGAAGAATTCACTTGAGAGTCAAGGTAGTTGAAACTTGGAGATTGAAGCGCTCGAAACACATTCAGGATTAAAAATAACATTGCAGACTGGTGCAGCACAAAGGTATCATGTCATGCTGAGAGCTCACATTCACTGTTAACCTCCTATGTATCTTTTATTCTCGCTGCTGTGCTTCAGTGTCCATCACTCTCAGCAGTTCTTCGGGGCGGTCATAACTAATGCAGGGTTTTGTCATAAAAGATGCCTCCTGTCCTGGGATCAACTCCATGTTATCCCCCTCAGCACTGATTAGCACTGTGTTCCACTGACATGAACAGAGACAGATAGAGTCTCCTGGATGTGTCTGCCTGATATTACCCACTGCCAAAAGAGGAGAGGATGTGGAACCAAACAGGCACAGCATGTACCGACATCAGCCGCTAATGTCAGGAGGAGGCATTTCAACAATGAGGAGGTGACCCGGTGAGGCCATGATGCATATTGCTTTGACCCTCCCACTTGGCCCCACCATTGTTTTTCAATTAATCGCAGCCACTTTGTGGCGAACGACACTGACAGATGGCAAGGTCTTTGTCGGGGATCATGGGGGTGCGAGGCAGATAGTGCTTACTGGTGGGGAAAAGTGAATTTTGGGGCCAAATGATACACACCCTCGAGCAGAGCCACTGAGGCAGATTTCTAAGTGCTGATCTATTCAAAGTGCAAGGAACCAGGAAATAAGGTGGAGGTGTCTCTACAGGTCTAGAGGATATTACACTGCTCTGTCAAGGGAGAGTTTTGCATGATGAAGAGACGTAATTTAAGTATCATCATAATTACTCAATTAGTTGCTCAAACGTTTATTACAGCATAAAGGGCTTTGCCAGAGCCTCAGAATATGCATATTCAGATTTTAAAAATGATTATATTTAAATAAAAGTAATGACAACACTGTTAGATTACAATAACAAAAACGATCGTTTATTGTGATGCTGTCACCAGAAAATCTGCAATTCTAGCTAACTAACTCATCTCATACAATCTGTCTACCATCTGAATTTATACATAGTTGGCATAAAAAAGATGTTTATTTGGATCAGCATTTAAAGCAAAAACTCTAACTAACTTTAGATTGGAATTCATTGATTGAAAAAAGTGGCAAATTTCTGCTAGCTTGAGGTTTTTGGTGAAACTTCTGAGTTTTGAACATTTTGAACCAACCAAACAGCAAAATGTTTCACCAAAAATCAACTATAAATGAGTAATGATGTGTTTCCTTATCTGCGGCTTGTACATATAGGCAAAAACAAAAAAATTTTGGGTTCATGATCAACAGTGAACTATTTACAAAGAGGAAAACTCATAAGGACACAAGCAGCCATAGCTGTGTTATGCTGTGCTAGTGACGAGGGATAAATCATAAAATTACATAAATGCTAATGTCATCTATTTGTCATCGATAATATGTCAGTGTTCTGTTGTTGTACAAGTTGTTTCTGTCGCACACAAGTGGCCAGAAAACTATCACTGTTGTTTTAACTATTGTAGGAAATGACGGATGAAGTCAATGTTCAGCTGACCCTCTACTTTGTCTGGACACCAGACTCCACTGCCATTGAGGGCCAGTCTACACCGATCTCTCTCCTTTATGGCCCACTAAAGCACTGGCAGATGTGCTGTTAAGTAGCTCTCAATGATTGTTAGTGGAGCCCTAACTTCTCCCTGGTGCTGAGCTATTGATTTTGCATTAGATAAACATGAATCTTGTAAATAAGAGGTGAGCGTGGATCCATTGACCCTACCCATTGTACTCAGAGAGAGAGAGAGAGACAGCGCGAGGGTGAGGGAGAGAGAGAGAGCTTTAAACATTAGCAGACACAATGAACAGAGCTTCATTTGAAGCGTAATTATCTTTCCCACTGAAGTGCAGTGAGGGGACAAATGGAAGCGCCAGAGGTGACATATACAAAGGTCAGACCTCACAACTAAAAGACTAGTGAGGGAGAAAAGAATGCCATATGATGACTAACAAATACAAGCTAAAATTAAAGATTGATGTGAGAGAAATATTGATTAATGCTTCTGGAAAAGATGACTTCAGAAATTCTTACAGTTCATAGCATCTTTTTACAGTTTAATCAACAGATATTAGTCATGTATATGAAGGTTTTCAATACATGACAGAACAACTGTGTTTACTAGTTGGAAGAGAAGAGGCTTACCATGCTTTGTTGTTTCAAAAATTACCAATAATCTTTTCATGGCCTCAGACAATGGACTTGTCTCTATACTTGTCTCTGCTGGTTCCTAGGGCTGCATTTGACAAATCAGTCATATGATCTTTTTTATTACAGAGAAAAAAAACATTGAGATTAAAGAAAAGACTTCTGTTAAAAATTAATAAATTCTAGTTTGTTCATGTAAACAATGACTCTCTAATACATACTCTATTGAGTCATTGAGTTCCACAAGGTTATGTGTTCTGATGTTGTTCACCCTTTTAATGCTTCCTTTCAGGCAATAGCACCAGTCCATATTATTTATTAACTATATGCACTTCCATTGCTATGCAGATGACAATCAGTTGTACATATCTATGAAGCCAGGTGAAACAAATCAGGAGTCAAACTTTGGGGATGTCTTTAAGACATAATAGTCTGGGTGGTCTTAGTTTTAAACAAACCTGAAATAATTGCACTTGGCCCTAAACACCTCTGAAAATATTTACCCAATCGTATTTTTTGCTTTGACATTACCTTGGCATCCAGCTTTAATGTGAGGATTTTTCGAGTCATATCTGACAGTACTGTGATTGGTTATTATCAAGGTATCCCAATAAGTCCTGCTTGCTTGCAAAGCCCATAATGACCAGACTCTACCATATCAGAATCTGCTTTCATGGCCAAGTATGCACAAAAAAGGAATCCAGTTTTATTCTGCACTCTTAGATAACTTTCCAATAAATCACTTTGATCACTTTGAAATCTCCTGCTGTCATATTAGTAATTACACTTGTAGATATTGCCTTCATATTGGGGCAGCTTATTTGAAGCAGTATAAACCAGCTATCCCTGCTCTCTCTCTCTTTTACCTTGCAGTAAATGTATTTTGTGATTTGGCACTATACAAATAAAATTGAATTGAATAAATCAGTGTCTTTCAGGTATGAGACTCTGACCAGAAAGTCGATTTACACTAGTGGAAAAAAAAGTTACTGTCCTGATCTGATGTAATAACTTAAATCTACTGTATTTGATATGAACATAAAACAATAGCCTGGTGCTATGAGTCTTGGCTTACTACCACAGATTTTCATCAGGACTTTAATGACACCAATAATGTTCTGAACACTACCCAGACAGAAGTTCATTTCAGAAATGGAGGGAAAAAAGCCTTGGTGGTGTTTCATCCATCTGTTGAAATGGCTTTTTTCTATAGTGAGGAATTTATGAAAAAGTCTCTAACAAGTCTGATTTATGTTTATAGGCTTCTAAACAGACAGGTAGTCAGTGGAGCTTGGGGAGCGCTAAACAGAAGTACATAAAAACAATGGAGAAGGGATTGGATCAGCTCAGCTGAAACGCATTTGTCCTGAGGGAAAAAAGCCTCTTCGGCAGCAAAAAGAACAGCAGCAGGCACAGACAGTATATCTGGGAAATGGAATCCTTTGACCGTTTATTAATCAATAAACACATTGGGTTGCATCAAAGCGTGACGCATTTTGGTCTGTTCTTTAATGTCACTGATTAATTTTACCAGGGTCTTCTGGAGCTGCAGAGGGCTGACAGCTAACAAACTGTGTGCAAGTCTGTGTGCTTGGATCTGATGTAGTAAATATTTCACTGCTGTAAAGAACAAGCATCAGAGTGGGCATCGTGTTATAAGCGTTTAAATCATATTTCGCATGATAAAATACAGTTATAATTTAAATTCAAGCTGCATAGACGGTGCATGAGACAACCACATTGGCTCAGTGTTTTCCTACCGCTGTGTTTGTAAAGACTCACTGTGCAGAATAAATGCCCATATGTGTTGTCTCTGTGTGCTGACATCCAAAGCCTCCTTATCTCCTGAATCTCTCAGTCCAGGCATGTAAGTTGGAGGCTGGATGAGATTGAAAGTGAAAGCTTTCCAGTTTTATTTAACCCCGTCCCTCTTATTCAATATGAAGCCTGCCTGTGTGCAGATGATAACTGAGAGCAAAAGGTTGACATCAATAGGACTGACTGGCTGTCTCTGTTTGTGTGTATATGTGTGTGTCACCAGTGTGTCTACATGCATACATGCATGTCTGAGGGCGTGTGAGACTGCGATTACAAACACGCAACCGAGTGTGCAGCTGTGTGCAGCCTTGTGTGTACGTATACACTGCTGGTTCTAAATTTAAGCGTTTATTGTTTTTCATGGAAATTTAAGGAACTTTGCCGCAGCAACTGAAATAAACGAAGCTGTCAATGTAAACGCAAGCAGTTCTATAGATGCCACAACTTTAGATCATCACTGACAAAGTCTTGATCTGTATGGAGGCAACGTTGGAATAAATGGTGAGAAAGATGAGTAACACAGGAAGACTCATTGGTCAAAGGTTAATCCTACATGAAGATAATAATATCACTAAAAACACAGGATGAAAAAAACTAGATGGTGACAGAAATATATACCATATATTCAAATATATGTGTGTGTGTGTGTGTGTGTGTGTGTATACAAATAGGACAGAGGACTGCAGGCAGGGAGCCTGTCTGTCAGTGACTGATTAGTGAAACCTGCTACATTAATAATCCTTCTGTAATACTTCTCTCTGAAGATGCTCTAGTTGATTATTGGAATTCATTGGGGTCTTTAATTACATGCACCAGACATTTCCAGGCTAATTTGCACCTCAATCCCGTTTAGCATTTCAAAGTGGCAAATCATTTTCAGCACCTTATTAAACATCCCCAGTCCGGATGCAATATCATCCGCAGCCTCATCAATAAAGAGGTATTTTAGAGAAAGTTGATATTTAATGACTGATTAGTTGTGTGTGGACATTGAGGTAACATAATCAGGCGCCGTCTGAAAACATGATTAAAATACAATCTTAAAGAAGAACCTTAACTGTTAGATGCACAATTGGGTGAAAAATATCACACA
The DNA here is from genome assembly GCA_016801845.1 of Polydactylus sextarius. NCBI lineage: Eukaryota > Metazoa > Chordata > Actinopteri > Polynemidae > Polydactylus > Polydactylus sextarius. The sequence goes on from CM028928.1 coordinate 16,391,743, forward strand.
CAGACTTTTATATACAGTATCTCTCCAGGTATTCCTTAAGAAATATTGCTTTACTTTATCATTCCACCTGTTTCATTTGCACACCTGCAATAGAATTTATTAGTTGCTAATGGCTATTTTGCCTAATGGTTTTTAAAAATCCCTTTAATAAACCTATCAACGGTGAATATACAAATTTTGATTTTAAATATGAAAACTAAGAAATGTAATTTTCATCCATCTGACATTATAATATAATTTGTGCCTGATTATGTGGTAAAATAACAAAAACATAATAATGCATCATAATAAAGACAGAGGTCTGACTTTGCGTTAATTGTTGTGTTATTAATGCAAATACTAAAAAAGTATTTTTTTTTTTTTTTTTTAGCAGAATGGCTTTTATTGTCAGATGAAAGCAACTTCCTCTCATATGAAATTTTAATAATATTCATCTCAAAGGGAGTTACTGAATTTTGATGTTTTCCCTATGAGCGCCAAATCAAAAGCTGTTTGACAATCCCAGGAATCAAACAGTGCTACACGGCCTTATCGACCTCATCTGCTGTTGAAATTTTATAAAAGACTGCAGTTGTTTCTTCATTTTCTCTTCCTTTTGGTTTCCAATCACAAAAGCCTCTGAGGCATACTTTTGCTACTTTATGTTGTGTTTTTTTTTTTTTTTTTTTGTCTCGTTCCTTACACTTTTTCTCTAATTGTCGAACCACTGCTATTACAGCCACAAATTAGTCCTTTTCCTCCCTCCTGGCCGTAGATGCTGAAATGATTCCTCAGCCTGCCACAGCTGATAAGGTGTGGGAGCCTATCTGATGCTGCTTGCTGAGAAAGCATGATTAGATCTAAGCTATAAAGTCACTTTAGTCTTTTTCTAAAATAGCCACGAGGCAAAAAGTTCGCACCACAGAAAAATGTAATCTACAGGACAAAACGGTCAAACAATCATCTCTACGTTGTTGAGTGCTCCGTGATCTCTGAGATGCGGTGCTATTTATCAAGCAATATAGCTTTTGATACATGAAAAGGAATAATTTATTAGGTTTACTGTGTTATAAGACGGACAAATAACAGGGAATTGTTATTTCAAATATATTTTTTAAATATTTTATTTCCTGTGATTGACAAATCCAGTACTATGCTTCTTCTTGTGTGATTTTAGTGTAAAATGGTATGTGTAATGGTGTAGTTGTGATGACATTTATTGCAAAAGTACTTGCAATAAATTGTTACTCTGAGTGACTGAATTTCGAGTGCGGAATTAGTGTTTGTGTTCATTACTTTCCGCTGACCGGTCCTGTAACAGACTTGTGAAAAAATACAGCTGTGGGACTCCAGGAAACTCCAGAATGATGTAAAATCATTTTAATTAACAGTCTCCACTTAACCAAAGCTGCATGTATTTGTATTGTAAGCAGAAGCCGGTTTACCCGGATAAAAATAAGTGACAATCACTGTATCGCTCTGTAATGATATTTAGAATTAATTAACTTACCTCACATACTGAAAGACCAAACTAGTGCAGTTAACACTCTATTCTTCCATATTGACTAGAAGTTTCTTCTCTTAATCTTTCCTTCTTAGTTTTTCCCCTAAGCTTGTTGTTTAATGCACCAGGTGCATCTCATTGACTAATTACTTCAGTGGCTATTGATTACTGCCACCTGTGTGCAGTCTGCTGTCTGACATTAACCACGCTGAGGGGAGGGTTGGTGAAAAGTGTCGCTTGCAGGGATGAACCCTCAGAGAAATTACCCAACTCTGCACTTTTCCCCCCATATAGCTCTCAGCCTGCTTTTTGCTCATTGTTGCGGCTTTCCAGTCCGCAAAGTTTTACTGTTTGGTTGATTCTCAGAGCTTACATCAAATCATTTTTCCAGCAGTGGGTAGCTGCTTATCAGATTCAGTTCAGCTGAAAACAGCTGCCTGTTAGTCCATAGAGTTAGCTTCTAGTTAGCTGAACATTTAGCTAGCACCTAAGGAGAAAAATAGGCTGTTTCTCAATTGTGAGGGCGCTTCCTCAGCAGCATGCTGGCCTTGGAAGTATGCTATTGAGACGAGGCTACACACCTCACTAGCATTTGAATCACACATTTGAAACCTTCCACTATCATTGTGGAGTGGAGGGTTGTGGGTATTTTGATGATATCAAGGATACATCAGTGTTGCCTTGAAATTCCAACGAATCAAGGACTCTGTCCTCATGAAAATTTAAAGCATCCTTGACACTGGAACGGTGCTTGGTGAGACTCGATAATGTGGCATCCTCGAAAGTGTCCTTTAAACAGCTTTCAATGGAGAAATGGCCATAGTTTCCCCTGGAGATGGTTGAGGCTAGAGGGAGAGTGAATAGTAGACTTAGAGTGATTCCACACTTGGTTCCTTTCAGCTTTTAAGACAAACTCAGATCGAGACTTGAACATTTTGGGCCTATATGTAAACACTCTAAGCACACCCAGACCCCTTTAAAGTGAACTAAACCAAACCAAGACCACATCGGGAGGTGGTTTCAGTATGGTTCGCTAAAAAGTCCTTGCTACAATTTGCCTAAACTGCACAGAGCGCTCCGGGTCCTCCTCACCTTTTTGCACAGTTTTATGACCTTTTACGCTTCGCATAGACAGGTCATGTGTCTTCATTCAAAAAATATAATAATATAATATTATATAAAATAACAAATATTGCAAGTAGTATCAGATGTTGTCTGATCATTTTTAGTTGCACCGAAGTTCCTCTTCAGTCACTTTTTGTCCTCATATATAATCTGAAGAAGTCTACTTTGGTTTTGGCAAAGTCGGTGGGATAATTTAAACATACAGCCATTTTGCAGCAGACATTTTGTGTAAAGTGAAAACTACCCAGAATGCCAAGCAGTGAAGGCCTGAGAGCTCTAGAGAAGCTACAGTGTGAACAGAAAAAGGACTGAGGCTCCATCACAGCTTAAGTGGACCAGAAAGAGAACCTAGTCCTCTTTCACTGTGTGAACACAAACAGAACTGAGTTTTTTTTCTGTTGGTCCACTTTTAGGGGGCTGAGTTTGGTTCGTTTAAAGGGCACCATATGTGAAAACACCCTTAAATTACTCATTTGGCCAGAAAAGCAAAATGTACACATGTTGCTGTGCTATAAACTCTATAAACTCTATATAAAGATGGATGATGTGACAGTTTGTGAACTAAAACATGTCGACCGCACCCTGGTGGCTGGATCCAGTACATGTCATAGATCCCACTCTCGACATGTCAGAGAAAGCGACATGAACAAAGATGAAAAACATCACATCAAAGTACATGCAAGATTTTCTCAAATATGATTTCTGTCATTATAGGACTTTTTATTATTGCTCCCTGATCACTCCTGAGCAGACATGATCCAGATCATTTTACAAGTGACAGTGATCTCAATAGAAGATGATTTGGCATTTTTTTTGTGCAGTGGGAGGAAATGGAGGTGCGTCATTCATCTTCCTATATAGTCATTGTCTCTAACCAATTAATTAATGGTTAGAAAAATGAAAAATGAAAAAAAAGTCTAAATAATGACACTTTTAATGGACCTGTCATAATGATGCAGCATGCAGCCACACAGCTACACTGTGGTTTCCCAGAGACAAGACTGTTAAAAACAGACTCCTCTATTTAACACCTCTCCTCACAGTCCTGTTTCAGCAGCACAGGTCTTCACTTTATTTAACTTTGGCTAAGTTCCAGCCTGTATTTCTGCGAGTGGACACAATGGTGGTCTATCTCGTGGCCGTGGGGGTGTAGCAGCCAGACTTTGACTTCTGGTTCAAGGTTAATGCCTGTTGGCTCACCTCTGGACACACAAGCCTGTGATTGATGCATGCTCAGTTGCCATGCCTGAGGGATTAGCTCTACCCGAATAACAGCGGCGTTTACATTCAGTGACCTCTTACATCACCTTCCCACTCTGACATGGATTACTGTCACAAACATGGTTGTTCATGTTCCTCATTTACCTTTGTTTTCCAACCAGAACATGTACGAGATTGAAAGAAGGGAAGTAAGGACTGTATTTTCTTGAAGTGCCTGTAGAGCTATAATTTTGAAATGATAATTAGTATGAAATCTTGTTCAAGCAAATTACAAATGAAGACAGACAGCTACTTACTATGAAACCACCATTAATAGCTAATCTGTGGGGGACAAAGAGTCAGTGTGTGATGGTATGATGCTGCATTTCTTTCACCTTATGATGCATGGAAAAAGTAAACTGGGCCCTTCAGCGATGGACACGCTGCATGTGTATTGCACCACACGAGAGTCGATCACAGGCCATCTGGTCAGGCCCAGTAACAGCTCTGCCCGAGGCAAACTGTACAAGCAAGTCATTTATAAGTGTCGCAGGTGGTCCCCTGCGTCTTCAAACACTGTAATGAGTAATGAGGGTTAGTCCATTGAGGGTCTGTCTTCCAGCAGGAGCGGCAAATGCAAGGACACCAAATTCACTGGCAGGTAGAAGCTTGATAATGCAATATGTGAATATGACCAGCAGGCTATGCATTAATGGACATGGTGACCTTCATTTATGTGATTTATAATGCATGTCCCTACAGTCGGTTTTCATGTTATTGACGATGAAAATTTAATATTTGAGCAATCATTGAAGGCATTTTTATATAAATCACTGTTTGCCTTGTCAACTTTGCAACTTTGTTGTTGTGCAATGACCTTTCAGATGACCTAGGCGTTTTCCTTAAAACTAACTCATGACTTCATTGCATCCACCATCTTTACATTTGGATACACTGTGTGTTCAACATGTATTAAACCATACAAAACAAGCAAACACATACACAATGTATGAATAAAGAACAGCATAGGTTTAGTTGTTACCACACATTTACTTGACTTACTTAGTTATTCTGACACTTGCTCATATGGAGCATAAACAATGTGATTTGTTGTTGTTGTTTGATACCTGTGTGCAATTCATTTAAATCTTGAATGATAAATTAATTTGAGATTTTTAACATCTGTTCAAATAACTACTTTATGAAGGATATGATAGAGTAATGGCGTTCTGAGCACACATGTACACGGCGAATGTATGTTCCCTTGTACAAAGGTTAATTGTATTCAGTTGTGGATGTTTAGTGTGTTTAGGGACTGTTTTCACTGGGCTCTGCAACACCTTGCTGAGAACATGAAGGGAGGCCAGAGGGTAGAGTTACTGTGCATAACTCTAGGACTCCAGAGTCGCATAAAATACATTTGCCTCTATTTTTCTCTAAGATTAAATAGGTGTTGTCATATCTTTAGTCTCCTGTGCCAGTAGTTGAACTTATGCACTGCCCTAAAACCAGGGCAGTGCATATGACCACAGCTTGTACAACTTCTCTGGGGAGTGCAGACGTATTCTCCTTGTGCTGTACGTTGTCATATGCAGGTTTTTTGGTGTAAAAGCAGGTGATCATAGTGTTTCTCATCCAAAGTGCAGCAGAGCAGCTTTAAAGCGTGAATGCATTGGCATCCCATCAAACACAAATTACATGTATCACAGCGTTTTCCAGGATGCCGTGAGAGTTGGAAATACTTTTGGAACAAATGGATGATGAAATGCTGCAAGTAAGAGCAGTGACGACACCATGGATGTAGAGACTCTTTCATCAACAGACTATCCAAGAAAAAGAGGTCACAGTTGCGCCCATGCTGTTTGACTGACACTTGATCTCTGGTACATTTGTGCCAGATACACAACAGTGTCTTTGGCTGTTTGGCTTCAAAGACAGAGCCAGAAAAATGGAAGAAACATACAACAAATTTTTCCAATCGCCGCTGCTTCATTGTTACTAAAATCCATCGATAAAAAGAAAACTCTCAGCAAAAGTGCACCCGCACGGTGCAGGAAGCTCTGCAGCATAGATCAGAGTAGAGTATATAACGGGATCATGGTGTCCTTCCCTCCTCTGCCACAGTTTCCCACTCTTCTATAGCTGAGGACCTAAAGACTGCTGTCCCTGGCTAATAATTGCTGACACACCAAAGCCAACATAGCCCAGTGAGCCTTTAATAGTTTTCATTTTTCTTCCTTACAGGATGGCCTCTAAGGTGCCATCATGAATGATCAGCGCAGAGCCACCACTGCAGCTCCCTGTGGAGGCTGCAGCACACACACACACACACACACGCACATACACACGCTTCTCTCTCTCTGATCCTATAGCCTTCACAGACATCTCTCAGTTCTCTGGCCATTACTTGCTCTGTGTCTCATCTCCGCACCATACAGACAATTTATATAAAAGATTTTCCTGCCTACACCTTTCATCACAGGTCCTATTTTCATCACAGGGCCTATTTCACAACATTAATACTCTCTCTCTTACCAAAACCATCAAAACATTAATTCATGAACTATTTCTGGGGTGTGATTTATCAGGACCTGACCGAGGATTTTGCACAAACATAAAGACAGGACGGTGGCTTCTATATCACACCGACCCAAGCTACTCAAGTTCTGCATCACCGGTAGTCGACTCACCATTATTCAGTCTGAAGGCTTCAAATTTTGACTAGCAATGAAGAGAATGAATCATTGGAAAACTAAGAACCCACCAGGCTGAAATAATCCACGTGAGTGGAAATGTCTGTGAGGAATTGTGCACTCATGTTCGGCCTTGCAAGTCATTACCGGGGCGGTATGCATGGGTGGTGAAGAAGCAGAGCCATGGAGTCTCAGCAGAGACAGATATGTCGGTGCCCAGTGAGGGGGCAATCTGTATCACTTTCCAGCATCGTCAGCGTCTATTGTTGCTTCTCTTTTTACTCTTTAGTAAATCTTTTTTTTTTTTTTTTTGCTTCTTGTAATTCATTAGTAATATCTACAGTGCATTCATATGGAGAAGTAAACACTGCTAAAACATGCCGGTGAAGCTCAGTTCAGCAGTCCCTGAACCAAAATTCAGAAGAGATAATATATAATCTACATTAGGAGTTTTATGTCCTACACACATTCATTTTGATTTTTCACTCATTTTCCATTACTAATTTAGGATCTGCTTCAGACTGTGTTGCACCTGCGACGAGCAGCTTTCTATCACACTCACAATTTCAACATCAATTCAACATGAAAGCTGAAGTGTTACATTTTGTTCTCTGCACAGTAGGTTTCATGATAGCATCAAAATTGCAGTCATGTTGAGTTCTTAGGATAAAGCTTCTAAACAGTGCTAAATGTTCATTAGAAAACAAATACACTATAAAACATCGTACAGGAATTTAGTCAAATCTTTTAATCTCTTTATTATTAAATGAGATGATTATCACAGCCAAGCTGTCAGTTTATTTGGGAAGCAGTAGCATTTTCTTTGCCATGACTCTTTCATGTTGCAAGTTTCCAGCAGCAAGTTTGACATCAACATTATTAAGTTAACCACTATCTGTTAACAATATCTGAAACAAAAAAGCAGTACTCACTGAGCTTCATCACCCCTTTGTTTATTTCAGTGCAGATCTGCATCAATTCAAAAAAGTTTGTCACATTGCAGCTTTAAACTAAAACAATTTCCACTCTACTACTTCTGACACATTAACGCTATCAATCAAACACCTCCAACTGTCAGCTGTGAGAAACACTTGAGAGTTTATGATGACAATTTGCATCTTGTTTGTCATAACTGCTTTGCATCAATATTCTACCCTCCAACCCTGCCATAGTAGCATAGATGACATGTTCCCACATCATCCAGTCCTTCCTCTCCTTCCTGGGCTTCTTGAACTTGCCTTGCTTCTCCTTCTGGCTCTGTCTACTCATATGTTGAGGATTCAGCTGTCAAGTAAGAAGAGGCTGGAAGACATACATAAATGTTTTTAGAATTGGATGCTGGCTTGTTTGGTTGTTTGTTGCCAGTAGGCTTCATGTCAGACTGGACAAAACCGAGGTAAAAGAATCAACACATGTTGCTTTTTGGGGACAGTTTGGCAAAATATGACAGATATCACTGAGATTACATTGGGTATATGACATATTGTGTTACTTCCTTGTGTCATTGCATAGATATAACCACAATGGCAGCTCATGTAAGCCTCTATTGTGTCAGTCTGTGAATAACCTCATGGAAATTGTGACTAAGTCTGGCACATGCTCTGCCAGGCGTGGCTGAACTAATGGGACAGGCAGCGATGCACCTAGGATAATTGCTCAGATGAAGTTTTACGTCACTCTACATTCTCACGTCTTTGCAGAATACTGGGTCGTTTCATGTCGGAGCACAGGCACCTCCATGATTTATCACTCTGCTTATAATTTCCTAATTTCCAATCCACTGGGGGACTTAACTGGAAGTAGCCATTTTTCCTGAGCACCGACCAGCTTCCTTTTATTTCCGCACAGGGCTAAATGGGAAAAATCTTCCAGCCCATTAAGCAGACTTTCTGTGTCATAAAAGTTTGGTGGCAGAGTCTCTCTCTCCCTCTCTCTCTCAGCAGCAGCATGGAACAGTCCGTTTGATCTGCAGGCTGTAGGTTAATAGAAATCAGCCTGCTCATCAGCAATAGTGGATTGAACTTAACCACCCACCTCCGCCCTGTCAATTCAGATTTGGAAAAAACCCACTAACACTGACCATAGTCTCATTTTCGTCTGTCAGGTAATCAGTATTTCACTATAATCCTTTTCAGGAGTAAAATTACAATGACCTAACCCTGGTTGCTGAGCCAGGGTGGAGAGTGGGATTTTGGCAACGTCTGCCAGGGGATTTAAACCCTTAGCATGGTAACCAGGCCAATCATTGAGCGCATATTTATCTACTCGTGCAGATGGTTCTGGGCTCACTTGGCCTCGAACAGATTTCCCTCCATCCTGGAGCAGGTTGGTCCAATCACAACCATGTATCTAAAATGGGTGACTTTGATATGATATGACTGACAGAGGAACGCTGTTGAAACTTTTTTGATAACATCCAAGATGGTTGCCACTGATGTGGAGAGGTTTTTGAATTTGCTATTGGTTGGAAGAACACTAAATAAACTGGACATTATACATTCTCCATCAGGCAAACAAGTGTTTGTTGATATGCTACATCACACATTTTGTTGTAACATGTTGTTGGTCTATTCAATTGCGTTCAGAGGCATTTTGTTCTATGACCATTGATAATGCCTGAAAATGAACTGAGAGATTTAGAGATTCCAGACTGATCTGCATTTGGTCTTGTGAAACTAAAATGACCCCAAGGGCCTGAAAAAATGACATGATGATATGATATGCAGGAGTTTTCGCAGATTAAAAAACAAAGGAAGCCAATGGGGCTAATTAAATAGCATGGAGGAAATAATGACTCAGCTACGTTCATCTAACTGCACAGCCACTCTTTAACTGTCCACTCAAACTGAAGGGACGGTACTTGTTTTTAAAGTAAGTAGATAGATGTAAGATAAAATCAACTCAAAACTCACTAACATTTCAATTCATGTGTGTTGAAACGGACAAAATATTCAATATTAATCCGTGAAGGTTAGAGGTGCTGATAAGACAGAAGAACTAAGTTGGCCCATTTTCTTCTTTTTTCAGTCTTAAAGTAGTAATCTCAAAGATTTCAGTCATGGCTGATTTTGCTGTTCCTGTGCTTTGGGGGGTTAACAGCAAATTCAGTTTAATACCACAGGTCACAGTGCAGAAAAATAAACTACTGTCATTTTGATAAATAATTTTACTTTTTTCCATCATCCTATGAGCAACTGTGGAAATGTTGAACTATACCTCTACTTTGTTTTTGGAAGATTTTAACAAAGTAAATGTTTTTTCTAAATAAATTTTTATTAGATAACTGCTCACAACTGTTATCTAAGATATCACACATACTTTGTTTCAGTGTGATCAGACACTGATGCCAAAATATACATAGAGCAAATGACAAAAGGTTGCATTCTCTTTTGTACCTACACCCGTCTTGCTTGTTTGAAGTCTTTTCAGTCTCCTTATACATTCTTAGTGTTTGACTGAACTTAGACGCCTTCCTGAGTACCTGTCACACCTTCTGAACAAACAAATCTGATGTTTCTCATTTGCATGTTCCAGAACCTGATTTAGCCCCACATATGCATGTTCAACTCGAGAGTTAAAAATGCTTCACTTTCTTTATAGCGTTTTGTTGTTTTTGACAACAGTCAGGAAACATCAAACCTGTGTCAAATGAGAGGAGAAATTTGTAGTGTGAATTTATCTGAGGCCTGAGCCGCATCCCTCCTCTATGACTGGCCAATCAATCACTGAAGAAACATGTAGCTCCACATTATCAGCCTCAGACTTGCTTTAATGTGTTGAATGATGGAGTGATGGAGTGATGCCTGGTCTACACCAAAGGAGGACATGATAGGTAGCACATTTACTCACCATAACACTATTAACTGATTAATTGAAATAAATGAAGAGATGATTTTAGGATGGGGGAGGGGGGCAGGACCACTGCATGTTTGTATGTCATAATCAGGTGTTGATTACAGACATCAGCACCTCACAGCTGATTGAGAGACTTCAACCAGTAGACTAAATGCATCTCCATCAATGGCCTGGTGATGGAACTTTCAATCATCATTTAATCATTAATTAGTTGTGATCATGGGTGCAAGTGTCTAAGGGGTGAAAAAAGTAACCATGGCGCAGCAGTGTGGATGGGTGGGGCTCCTCACAGATAGTTCTGCTTTCTGGTCAATAAAAAAATCACTTCCAGTCATTTTCAGTAAACATAACTAAGCTGCTGTAGGCAATGTTCAGTTCAGAGGTTGTTCTTAATTTCCAATTTATCTTGTTATCAAGTGTCCCAAGTCCTGACAAATAAAAAAGAAACATTGTACACTGGCTGCACATTTGAATTCGACAGAAATGTGTCTTTATGTTGGTTGTCGATACTGTTGCAAGCCTATGAGTCATAGGCAAGCATCATATGGCAGGATGCAGTGGCTCTTTCAGTATGCCAATGGTTAGCTTTCATGCTGAAGAGAAAGCCAGTCTTTTCTAAAGAGCTCCAGGTGGCTTGTGAACATGACATCCGTGGTGTTGATTATTGACACACCTACAGAGTATTAAGGCTCTGTACGTGTGCTTTCCATGAATTTGGAGCAGATTGTCATAGCCATACAGTCTCTGGCAATTATCCAAATATTGGGCTTAAATTCTGGAGACTGCATCAGATATGGTCCATTGTTTGATGGTGGGAAGCAGTGCAACTGACAACAGATGTAACATTGTTTAGCGGTGATGCCAGAGATGGAGTTCAGAGTTGATTCCCATGTAGCAGCAACAACAGCCTAGTACTTACCTCTGTCAACCTTTCAAAATGTCAGACATTTTACTACAGTCCAGTTTTTGTACATCATGTTTCCTGGTCATACCTGGTTACGTCATGCCTTATACTGGTCCAAATGAACCCAGATATTAAATGTAAGTTAAAATGACATGATTGGTCTGTTTAAGTTTTTGATTATTCAACCAGTGTTGTTTTTAAGTGAATTACGTATACTCTATTGTATTTGTATACACTTTACAGGTTTTTGTTGAACACGCATATAGTGAAAGTGGTGTTTTCATATACAAACTGCAAGCAGCAACAATCACATGATGTAATGTGAGGTCCTTGCAATAGGTCCTGACAGTTGTAGAATGTTTTGATCAGCGCCGTTCACTCGCATGAGTGTGACAGAAATGCACTGTGGGAAATGTTGAGGAGATTCATGCATAGACATACTTCAGATATGTACAATACACACAAGTCAACTAACCACACTGACATGAGGAAAGTGACATTCGCCGAAAAGAGACTTGTTTGCATCCCTGACTGATGAAAAAGAGATGCTGCAGCTCTGTGGTATCCCACTTTAGATACAGGGTGAAAAACAAGAAATAGTGACTGTCTGCAAAGCAGCGTGAATTGTGAAGAGACTAAAAATATCTCCAGAGTTTGGAGTCTGATACTCAGAAGCAAAAGAATGTTAACTTTTTTTTTTTTCCTTCATTTTTTTCCTGTTTAAGGTCTTAAGTATATGAGCACGTCTCAGAGCAGCTCAGTTGAGCTTGACCCAGAATGGGACATGTTTGTGTGTGAATTCACTTTGAAGGGAAGCAGGAGCGTGAAGCTGCTCTGCACAGAGTGGATTGGTGTGTGGGAATGTGAGTACATCTCCTTGCCTCTTATCTCAGATCTTTTATTTTCTTATTTATCGCTTTATCTCTATCAATGTTTCAGACCAGCGTTGGGATGCTCACAGGGTTCACAAGTTTTTTGGAGGTGACGTAAGGCACTGTAACTATGTCCTTCTCCACAATGAAATTAATTAATTATGGAAAACCTACAATTTTAATGGTGACCAACCAGTGGTCTGATGTTGATGGTTCTTGATGCCTGACAGTGACAGGCCTGAAGCAGGTGCAGTGTTTTCAAATACTGCATCTCAGCTGTTACATTCCTTTTATTTTGACCTTTCATACTGCACACGTTTTGATATGTCTCAGCAGGAGAAGCGTGGGCATAATTAAGAACATTAATGACAGCTACTTTCTGTGATATGTCCAAGTATTGTGTTTCCAGGGATGTATGTCATCATGAGACATGTGCACCAGCAGGGGAGGAGAGAATAAACAAGGCTGACTAAGAGCTTATGCGGAGATCAGTATGAGAGCTTGTTTTTGTGCCATAAACTGCACATATTGCAAAAGTAATTGGTGAAGAAAGTTCAGTATCCCGAGAGGGAATCATGTTAGTTTAAAAGTAACTATTTGTATTTTACGATGTTGCCAGACTCACAACGGTTTGGGCGTTTTTTTGAACAGAGAGTGGTGGAAAAGGTCTGTAAGGTGAGACAGCTCACTGCGGTTCTCTGTGTGAATGAATAATGCTAACACTTATTGTTTACCCACGGCACAACTTCATTGTAAATGTACTGCTGGTAAAAACAAGTGTTTTATGTACAAATCTAGAAGACAGAGCACATTACATTTAGCTTCCAGGAATAAAATCTTAACAATATGCTGTGAGAGTATAATGGTGGGGAATAATTAAGCACTTTTCTAGTTGAGTGTTTAAGCCCAAAATTTGAGAAAGTCTGTATCTCTGTTTTATATTTGATGCTACTTTATACCTGAACCACAGTGATTCAGAGGGAAATAATGTAATTTTCACTTCCCTTCATTTATTTGCCAGGTTCCTTTTACTTGTCAGATTAAGATTTTATCTGATTTTATTTTATCTTATTTTACTGAAAAATATAATGTACTTTTAAACCACCTGACATTTCCCAAAGATTAAACCAGTGCTTTCCAATCTTTTTTGGCTTGTGAACCTTTTCAAGGGCGTGTGTCTAGTACCTAATCTCAGATGTCGATTAGAAAAAAGAGATTTTAATTTTAAACCGCCCACATGGTTTCATTTAAATAAGTGTTTGAGGCCTAAAGATCTAATGTCACACAAAAAGTGAATAAACTTAGTTTTTTTTTTTTCTTTCTTTTCTACCTAATTAATCATTTTACATTCCTCTTTTTTTTCTGTGAATCTGGTTAATTATAACTAACTCCACCTCAGCCAGCGACAGCAGCCTGTATTGATGCAGCAGTATTCTCTTTAAATATAATATATCAGTCACATGGGCTGTATTTTATTTTTCAGTTGAAGCTTTGATAATGTGACTTTAAATGTCAAACCTATTGCACTATTGTATTATTAAATGTTTAGAGAATAATAATATCCACAAAAAACAAAACAAAAAGAACAAAAACTAATACTAATAGTAATATTCTGAAGTGTTTTATTCCTGTTTTGATGTTGCAGACTTTTTCTCGCATTAGTATGCGGTGTCAGCAGAGTCCATGTAAAATCAGCGTAATTTCTCTCTATATATACATTTTATACAATCAACCATATAAACCCAAGCAGCTCCACGCAGTATTGATAAATGTTCAGAGCCTTTTGCTGGGTCAGTGTATAACACTAAAGCAGATGGCTGTTTCTGCGTTTCTGCTGTTTTGAATATTTTTTGGATTGCATTTTGGGAGAGAAATTATCTCTTTATTCAAACAGAATTAATATAAACTGCTGAGAGCTTTGAAATGTGAATCCAGTCTGGATTAATTCCTGCAACCAGCAGTGAAAAAGTATTATTGCAAAGATCCTAACTGCTACACAAATGACGGGATTTTACAGTAATGACTTGGAATTATTGTATATCTCGGGAAAGGCTGATGAGAATGTGCTCATTTATGTGGATCTGGGATCTCGGTGGTTAAACGTGTGTTGGATGTGCATGTGTGTGTGTGTGTGTGTGAGAGAGAGAGAGAGAGAGCGACGTGTTGCAGGTGAAGCAGACAGGAACACACCAGGTGCTGACAAACCAGACAACTGTGATTGTTCCAGAAGCTTCTCCAACAAGAAGTCACAGCAGATGCTGGAGATGACAGAGCGGTCTGGGAGCGCGGTGACAAGACTTCAGCGTACGTCAGGGCCCAACAACACGCTGCACCCAACGCTGTGTCTGCAAGCTGCAATCTCCAAGCTGTGCTGGTCAGCGCCATGGAAGCACAGATCTGGACTGATCACCACAGAGAGACACTTCTCTACTCACAAATCCAGGTTTAAGACATATCACCCTTATATTACTTTGCTTTGACAATTGATTTGTTTCTGTTTTGTTGTTTTCACACAAAAAGATATATTATTTTCTTATAAATTCTTCAGTTGACAGACATTCTCACCTCATTTCAATAAAACATATTTGTGAATATCCAAATATACTGCATATTCATGTTTTAGAACAAAATCTTTAAAGAAAAAGTCATTGTAACAAAAACATGTCATTCTGCAAAATGAAAAAAATGAAAGTGAAGTACAAGTAAATCAAGCACATTTCTGAGAGGAAGGAATTTCTTTAAAAAGAAGCATTTGATGTTTTTTTTTTAATACATATATTTTCTTTTACACCTGTTGAGATAAATAGAAATATTATCCGTGAAAACCTTGGCTTTGTCTCCCCCCCTCACCCCCTTAAATCTTTCATACAAACAATGAATAGGGCAAGTATGCAAAATAAAAAGTAAACAGAAAGCAGCTGCCATTGTCTTAAAAAAAAAATACAGTTTCAGGTTTTTTAAGAGCAAACATTACTGAAATTAAGAACAAGCGACGTGTCTGTTACCTTTCAGTGAGGTTGTACTACTCTCTGGTGGTTGCCACACACTACTGCAGCAACACAGAGGTGAAGCACAGGTACAAAATGAACTTAATACACGTGTACTTATTGACATATTATCTTTGTGCATTCATGAAATTGCAACATCTGCTGTCAGAAATTGTCATTTCTTAAACAAAACTTGATCTTTTTTTCTGACCTGTGCAATTAAAACTAAAGTAAAATCCCAAATTTAGGTGAATAAAAAAGCAAAGAAGCAGCCAGACATTCAGCCTTGATATTTCTGTCTGCTTCCTCTGTTTTCCTTCCGCTGGTGTTGTGAGAACCTTGAAGGAAATGAGGCTACATGCAGCATCAGGCAGCTCTGCCCATTATCATGTCCTAATAGCTTGCTCAATGGTGCAGTGTGTTATGTGGGTTCACTGGTCAGCCAAGACACACGCCATTAGCCCGAGCAAACGTTGCCTTGCAATGCTACACAAAGCATACCTTATTTGTATCACATTAGCTCTTTGATGTGGCATAGCATATTATAACAACAGCTGCAATTTATCAAACAATTTTGGCACTGATTTGCTTCACTACCAGTACCACAGCAGCAGCGATAGCAAAACCACCATAACCCATCGTCAATTCTGCTCTCTGTACCTCTATGAGAAGCTGCAGCAGCAAATAAATTAAACTTGTGTCATTGAGCATGCTAAATGGCTTGCAACACATAATCATCTAAATAATTATGAGGCTGCCATTAAAGTGAGCTAGATGGATGACATATGAGGCGTTAAGGAAAAAACTGGAGGTAATGGTGCAAGATTCGATGTGGGAGAAAGAGGAAGATGGTGATCGGAGGGAGGATAAAGAAAGTAAATGCAGTTTAGTTTTTTTTTTTTTTTTTTTTGTGCAATTCTTTCCGTCAGTCTTTTCTTCTCACCGTTAAAAATCCCAGACTCAAACGCTGAGGGACAATGGGGTGATTAGCCCAATCAGGAAAAGCAGCAAGGGATTGTGGGTAGGCTGTGGCACTGCTCACAGTCATCTTTTTGTCCTCCCACATTCCATTAATCAGCAACCTGAGGCCCCCCGAAATCAGTTCAGCAGATTGGCAGCTTGTTCATTTGTTCCCATGTGGCAATCAGAGAGGGAAAGAAATCAGTTCACAACCTTTATGCTATTACCTCACATTATAAACCATGTCTTTGTATTCTTTTTGTTACTCCTCTCATCATATTTTTTTCTTCTCTGTGATTTTCTGCTGAAAATATATGTTCGTGATGCCAAATGTGACCTCTATTAACCCTCACAGAAGGTATTTTTGCACTCGGTGGTAACAATACGTCTAAATCTACTGGTTTAAATAAAAGTAATGATTTATTGGTTCAGCAGTATCAGATTCACATATATTGTTTAGAATCAGCAGTAAAATATAGTGTTACTTTATAGTGTTTTATGGTCTGTAGTCTGTTCTTTATATAGGGTGAAATAATTATTTTGTGCTTGTGTTGTAATTATTTTTGGTAACTCTTTAGATTCCAGCTAATTGTGATTCAATTACTTAGGGCATATTTGTCATTAATTCATATTTATATAGTTTTCTAATAAAGTGTGTATTATTAATACATTAACAATAATTATTAATAATATAATACAATAAAGATATTATAAATATAATATTAATACAATAAACACTAACAATACAGCTGTCATATATAAAACAAACCAATATAATTTTATAACATTAACGTGTCCATTTTTGTCTCCATTCAGTTCATCTGTGAGGCAGCTGCTCCTCCTGGGATGGATAAAAATTGAGCTCAGTCTCCTTAAGGACACAACATGTGCTAAAACCTCATCCCCAAAAAAAAGGCCAATCTGAATGACAACCTCCAGCCAATAAACAAACAATCAATGTGAGTCTATTGCACAAACCTGCTCAAACTGGGACATGATTTCCCCTGGGATACGAGCAGCAACACTGCAATGCAATAAGGGACTGAGGTTTGTGGTGTAAAATCCCAAGCAGGAAATGTAATTTGACAGAGAGTGAGGTGCTCCTTAGCAGACGAACGACCGCTGGGATATGAAACAGAGTCTTGGGTGACCTCTGCTGGGAGCCAATGGTGACAATCAGCCTCACGAGCTTCATTAATGGCTGAGAATACATGAGGAGATTGAATATTGGTGTTTCAGTGTCTGATATAACATGGATTAGCTTTTATTAAATATCCCTCATCATGTCTGCTTGGCATTGATCACATTTTATATAATGGATGGTCCTCTCTACATTTTATTGACTAAATCAGTTGCACATTGAATCTATTAATGTAATTTTCTATCAGTCTCACTGAGGCCTCGTCCTCTCAGCTAGGTGGAATAAAATGGCCATTTCTGTGATGCTTAACCTGCTTAACCTGCTTCCAGTCTTTATGCTACATTAAAGTAACTGGCTGTTGGCTTCAGCTACTTATTTAGAGCAAGAGGCGTCTTAAAATCTTAAATTAAGTGCAGTTCCCCCAAATGTCAAAATATTCTTTTTAAAAATGAACAATAATTCAAAAGATGATCATCATCCCCCCCAGAATAATATAATTTATATTTCATTCTATCTAGCAGAGGACACAGTCAGCATTACAATGATTCAGCGAGTATTTTCAGTTGACTGAAAACATTTCATTTGCTGTTACACATACCAGTTGTTTGCTAAAGTTTGTTACATTAGGAATGGTGGCTAAATCTAAAACTGAGAAGAAAAAGTAAAGAGTGAAACCTAGAGATGAAAAAGTTTCAGCGACTAATACCCTCAGGGTATATGGATGCTTAGCAACAATGATAGAGACGGATGATGGAGAAAAGATTTACCACCAGAAGTAGCTACACAGAGAAGTAATGCTTTAGAATAATAACTCCACACAGAAGACAAGTCAAAGAAAGAGTTCCTGTCTGTTCTGTCTTTTGTCCTTGATGATGGCGTTTTCATCGCGCCACACGTCACATTACACACTCACATTCATTTTCCCTCAGTGCACTTTATTCATCCATTCTCTTCATTCTCTGTATCATTCCCATAGCAGGCCTCCAGGAAAGAGCTAACAGAGTGTAACAGTAACAGATGAAGGCTCAGTTTCTTGTGTGAACCAGCTCTTTAAATACACAGGTCTATTTACTATACAGGTACCATGAGACAACAGCACTGATGGCAAGTCGCCAGCCGCTGTTTATCTCACTGGGCTGTTTACAGGATTGATAATACTGCTGTTTTGCGTGCCTTTCTGAGTGGTTGTTTTAATCAGAGACTTAGAGTTTCTATCTGTCACTTAATGCTGTAATTGATATTTACCATAGACTCTCATCATGTAATCATGCACTTGCTATGTCACTGCTGTATAAATAAAAACTAAAACATTATGTGTTTGCTGTGTGTTTGACGTCCAGTCATTTGTCACATTAACTAAAACACACTGTCATGTGAATATTGCTTTGTTTCTGTACCAGATGACTGTGTTCTATACTTGTGTAATTTGACAGATACAGAGCTTTCAAGTTATATGAAGCAAAAAGCTCTAGGCTAAGAAAAAAAAAAAGATGAGTGTAGATAAAATACAAAATGAAGAGGCTCTGCTTGAGTTTCCAGCTGGCAACTTCATCTCTGCGTTCTCCAGCGAAGCCATCTTCTCAGCCTCCCCATGGAGAGAAACCATATGATCGCTGTAAACGCCAGAGGGAAGGAACAAGGTTGTGATGTAAAGGAAACAATTCCCTTTCCCAGGACCTGGAGATAAAAAAGCAGAAGACACATGTAGGAGCCACAGTGAGCAGCATTTTGCAGATAATGGGGAATTTGCCATTTTGCATTTTTTTTTCACATTTGCATCAGCTTATTTTTTTTTAAAACAATGCACAAGTTCTATTTCATAATGTTTAATATATTATGGTAATTTTACAAATAACATACCACCACCAAAGCTACAACTGGCTGATGTAGAATAGTTGGTTTATTTATAAAATTGAAAGTTTCCAATGAAATAGATCCACAGATAAAACTAAAAACTAGGTGCAGACAAATGCTACTACTTTTCTTTCCTTTCCTCTGCAGTGTGTTGACGTTCCCTGTTCACCTTCCAGACTAATTGAAACAAAACTTCCTGACCTGACTTCCTGAGGTGTTTCATGCAGAAATTCCTCACTGATTAAGATACATATCTAGCAAAAAGAAAGGCATGACATAGATGTTCCAAAACCTGCAAACACACCACATCTGTTCTTTGTACAGAAAACTTAACTTGACACAAATATTCCTATCCAGAGAAGAGATAGTTATGGTGCAGTTTAGCCTCTTGTGGCCAAAATAAATATTACAAAAACACAGAAACACCTGTTTTCACAGATGAAAAAGCATAGTAAGGTAAAAGTGTTTCAGTGTAGTTCTAGACTGAATTCTACCTTAATGCAGCTAAACTCCACATTCAATGCCTGTACATGTAATTTATTCCTGATGCCACTTGGTGGAGACAGTGAGACAATTTCTAAATTGAAAACTGATATCAAAGCACATTGGTTTCCTGTTTGTCAGGAGACATTCTGAGTGAATTTACTCGTGAATGTCACCCACAATGTGGTCAGAGCTGAGACACCAGGTGTCACACGTCACTGAGAATAAGAGGTTGCTTCTCTACATATCTGAGCTATGGGGAAGTCACAGTCCTGTATTCAGTCAAAAGGCCTCAGGCCCAACTGAAATGAGAATGCACCATCACTCATAGTGAAAGACTGCAGTGGGTTGTTTCTGTGATTTCTGTGTCACTTTCAGACAATAATCATTTTTAGACAAAAAGTCAGTTGAGCTAACATGCAAATGTCTTTCATTTCTTCTCTCCCCATTTTCTCTTCTCATTTTGTCTCTTCACTTTTGAGTTTTTAAACCGATCCTTCAACCTATTCTTTAAAGTGTTTCATTTCTAGATCATCCTTCAGGTTCCAGGAAATTTTCAGTAATTTAGTAAAGTAATTTAGATGTCTTACATTTTATTTCATTAATATGAATATGAAACAAAAATTGGTTATTTAGATTCTGATGATTGATTGATTGATGAATAATATTCACAATAAATTCAAGAAACTCAGAACAACTTGTAGCTTATGTGCTACAGTGTTTAAAAAGAAAACCACTCTGTCCTCTCTATTGATTCATGCCTCTGTTAATGTGAAACCTATAAAGTTGTTTTTCATGATAACAATCATGAACAGAACAATCTAAAATATATATTCAACAACACAACTCTTTAAACCTTCTTAAAAAAATGTTACCCCATATTCATTCCAACTGTTTGTGCTAATAAATTGCTTGTTTAAGAATTGAATGGATAAATGACGTATGAGGTTCACAAGCTAATCAGATGGAACAGCCTGGGCTGATTCAGAGACTCTGTTCCTATAAAAACTGACCCAATAGGTTGTTGGTCCAAGCAACAAATTAACATTCAGTTATGGTTTATTAAACAGCAACATCTAGTGGTCGTATTGAGGTATCATTAGTCTGGTGGCCCATAGAACAGCTGAGATGATTAAAAAAAAACAAGGAAAATGAATTTTGGGGTACATTTACCCAGTAATGACATTATTTGGTAAAATTAAAAGTTCAAGCTATTTCACCAAATTATCCAGTAACTGTAATGTAATATTCTATCAACTGACTGAAGATGGTGTTAATTCTTCAACATTTTCAAATGTTGAAACCGACTCAGTCTGCCATTCATTCATCATTCAAACTCTACTACTGACAGCGCCTTGCATAATTTAAACAATAAAATGGTCAGTGATTTACTGAAAGTGCAGTCGTTAACAGGAAATAAATCTAAAAGAGAAGTCTGGAGAGGATCCCAGTCAAGCAGAAGGAAAGAGGTTTAGATGAAACACTTTACGCAGACAATGAATCAAAACCCTGTTGAACACGCAGGACCTCATTAAAATCACACGTAATAAACTGATAACAATGTTAGTGTTTTTATCCCATCTGTTAAAGATTGTCAAGGACACTTATGCTAAAAAAAAAAAAAAAACTCCCCAAACCTGATGGTCATGTTTTAATTTGAATTCTTAAATATTAAATATTCATTTTAATTAGGCAAAAGGTTATTAAAGCTTATCTAAACTTCACTTTCCCCACATCCTTTTTGGATCCATCTGTATGCCCCCTCTCCCCCAGAGATTTTTTTTTTTGTTTCAAGCCAACATGTGAGAATAATGAATAACAAATGTAAAAATAATATTTACATAACCGCAACTACATTCCCAGATGAATAACTGGACTTTTTTTTTAAATGGAGACTTTAATGTAAAAATAAAGCATCAGTGCCAAAACAAAAGAGCAATACATTTAATATTTGATAGATCTTGTGGAGGAACAATGCTGTGGCTAAATAAATGTGATCCATCACTGAACCCTGCAGCAGTTGTCAGTCTGTGTATGTTATAAATCTACTGAGTCCTCTAACAGGCGACACCATTCTCTAACCCTGAGCTATCATATCCTGAGGCTGACCTTAAGAGACTTGGTATGAATTACACCTCATGGCCTGTCTTACCAACAAAAAAAAAAAAAAAAAAAACCCAACAAAACAAAGGGTGGCTTCAACAATCTGTCATCAGAAGTGAATTTTGTATTGGGTGACTACACAATAGAGTAACTGACAAAACCATAAAATCAAAATCTACATAATACATTTATAATGTGAGGAAAAGCTACATTATATTTTTGACATATTAAGTTATTTTATCTTCTAATCAAGCTTATTTTTACATGTAGTGGAGGTACTGCACTTTTGTTACAGGATACCGTCCTTCACACACTTATTTGTTTATTACGCCAAAATAAATGTGTTGTTCTTCCCTCCATGTCTTCAGTATCAGAAGAGAGAGCCAGGGATCGCTGTCGATAGCTGTAAGATCAGAAATACAGTTTGCTCTGCACTGTGTTGTGTCCACTTATCAAACAGAACTTTTATAAGCAGGAAATTGTCTTCCAGATGTTCACCAACACAATGATTTGATCCAAATTTGTGAACAAAATGTGAACAAAGAGTGCATTAGATCATTTGAAATACAATCATTAAAATAAAATAATGTTACTTACGAGAAGAAGAGCATTCATTTGGGATCAAAAGAAAAGAAAAAATATTTCTGTTACATTTACAAATGTACACAGGACATTTTTCATCATTATATCCCCAATGAATATGACTCTGTTTTCTACTTTGCAGTCAAAGGTGTCATATGAAAGTTTTTGCTATTGTCTAGAAAAACAGTAACTTTGAGGGCAGAAAGTTGTAGGTGGCGTCTGCATGTCCCACATGGCACGTATGAAACAGAAACCCAGACAATCCTCACTGTTATTCTATAAATTTGAATTTAACAGACTTTATTTTGATTTTTATGATATCAAAATTGAAGTTGGTTGTAAACTTGTCACAAAGCTTTTTTTTTATAAATGAAAATTTTATTTATTCATTTATATATTTATCTATTTATCGATTAATCAAACTTGCTTCCAGGTTTCCCATGAGTTTCCTATCGATTTCAATCCAACAAATCCATTCTGTGCAGGTCAGTTTAAGTTTGTCACAATATTTGAATGTGTTAAGTGATGCTACGTTGTACTCACATATAAATATGTTTCAGGCATAGACGGTGTGATGCAGACATACCGGCAGTGTCTACTACAGGTGAAGCTCTGGGGTCCCAACAAACTTTTCTCCAATCATCAACCACGTGGCTTGCTTTGCCAGACAAGCTCTCTGCCAGAATATGGCCTCAGTAAGTTGTTGGTACTGGTTTTGTTGGTACTGAGGGAGTTCTGGCAAACCATAAGAAGGCTAAAGAGAAGAAAGCAGGGTATGACCCAAATTGTTCTCTGTCAAGAATGAGACTTGCTGACTCTTGGATTATCGTCAGGTGGTGATGGAACACTTTGATGAAGCCCTGAACTCAGCAGGGAGAGCCAAAGTTTGAATAACTGCTGTTACTCCAGGGGGGGTCCGTATTTCTGGCTAAGGTCATTGAAAATTTTTTCATCCACATCTTTGTGGGACTGTCTTAACCTGCCAATTGCACATGGAAGCTCTGAACAGCGTCTGTGGACTTGCAGAGCATGATAGTGGAAAGCTTAAGTTAAAGATGAGCCAGTGACTGATCACCAAACTTTGGAACCAGGTTCAGGAATTCCTGAACCAGGAGGAGCGATACAGATTCCAACCTGGGCATGGAACATGGAACATCTCTTTGCCCAAGACTACTGAAGTGGTTGTGTGAATTTGCTCAACCAGACTACATGTGCTTTGTGAACTTGGTCCCTAAGAGACCCCTGTGGGAAGCACTATGGGAGTATAAAGAACATCAGTACAACAAGCCATCTGGTTCTTATATAACTAGAGTAAGAGATGTGTTTTCATTCTCAGTGGGAAGTCAGACATGATTCTAGTTGATGTTGACCTCTACCATTGTCCCTTGTCACTGATCACATCTGTGAGACTCAAGGAATGACTCTCAATCCACAACTGGAAGTGGGAGTTAATCATCTCACTGCTAGTTCTTCTTCTGTGGCTACTCTGGGTTCAGAGCTTAACCTCAAACATGTACTGGGCTGTTTGTGGTTAATTGTAAAGCAGCTGAGATGATATTCGGCACCTCTAACTCCCAAGCCCCCAACATGAGTCAATTCTAGATAAATGACGGAAAATGGACTGATGAACAGATGTGTATCTGTTTCTGTTCTGTAAAAGAAAGGCTCTCTCTTGGAAAATGACATACCTTATCACTTCTTCCCACATCACCTCAAGGACTAAAATTTAAGTATTGTAAAAGTCAGTTTACCAGACAATATTCAAATGTTCTCACCTTTCTTCTTTTTGTAAACCACGAACATGGTTGTAGCAATGAGAGCAAGAATGAAAAGAACCACTGCAGCGGTGATGGGGACATACTGTATGTGTGATGGGGCTTCTGTAGTGGATGAAAACAAAATTAGAAAAAAGAAATTAAGACCAACACAAGTAAATTAATCTAATCATCAGTTATTTGGCTCTTAAATGTGTGTGACTTTTGAACATAGTAAAGACTGAATGTATGACAAGCAGTACAGCATGTCAATCAAACAAACGTGACATATTGACATATTTGTGAAGGATCTCGCCATCTTTCCTCCAGAACATCATAGCTCTGTCCGGTAGAAACCTGTAGCATTGCAGCTGAGTGGAGAGGAAGGAGACTTCTGGAGAAGGGATATGTAGGAAGTTCAGAAGAAAGACAGAGGGAGAGAGGAAGAGAGTGGGAAAGAGATGGATAGAGACATGGATAGATAGGCATTGGAAGTAAGAATGGGTGAATAAAAAAAGATGAAAATGTTTCACTGAACCAAAGTGAAGGACCAGCTGACTGAGATTAACATCCTTTGAGCCATGATGTTAATAATAACATAATCAACAAAGCACCATTAGTCAATAGGTGTGATTGGTTGTTGACAACAGTAAACAGAAGACAGAGACAATTCTGTAGCAA
This sequence comes from Polydactylus sextarius, assembly GCA_016801845.1. Lineage (NCBI taxonomy): Eukaryota > Metazoa > Chordata > Actinopteri > Polynemidae > Polydactylus > Polydactylus sextarius. Next base: position 16,416,420 of record CM028928.1, read on the forward strand.
AGAATAGTGGTGAACAAAGACAAATGTTGCAAAGATATGAATCACAACTTCAGAATAAAACCAGAATGAAAACAGGACAGTAATTTGATTGGACCTTCTGTCAGCGAGGAGTGAAAACACTCACCGCTCCGCTCCACCGCTCAAACGCTCTGATGTCTAAAAGGATGTGGTTGATCATGCTCTCTTATCTAGAAATATTTTGACACATTAAAGAGCCACATTTTATATATCCATTTGGTATTGTTGATATTAATAATTTGGTATTATGCTGTTTTTACATGACTGCTTAGTTTCACTGTTGCTACAATGTCATACATGTGTGAACCATCATATTCTATCACTTGGAAAAATGCTTTTAACTCATTTTTTTATTAACTCAGGCAACGGCCCAGTAAGAAATATATGAAAGTGTGCACAAAAATAAAAAATCTAAAACACTTCAAAAATATCAAGGAGCAAGGTCCAAGGGCAAACGATACAAGCCAAAAATAATAATATTGTAAGATTGGTGTGAATTATAAATGAACTGTGACCTGCGACCATATGTTGCTGTACAGACATTAAGTCATATAAACGTACTTATGTCTCACCTCACTTTCATCTTTGAGATTCTGCCCACGAATTCCCCCCCACGTGGCTGTGTGAAAGCCTCCTATTGGTTGAAAATCAAAGCCGGGCCACAAAAACCGAATTGTGATTGGTCAGTGGCAACGTCAATCACTCACCACATTCTCTCAACGCAAAGGCACGAATATATGCGGAACGGGGAAAGAGAGCATAGCGGGCATACATAGGTAGAGGGGGCGGACAACTGGTGCCCTTCATCATTTCAGCACAATTTTGTATTGTCGTGGGTCTGCTGTGTTAGTTTATTGAACAGGACCAGGATAAAACCTGAACCGCTGTGAAAATGGCGCAGCCGGACGGTAAGAAGATCTTCTTTGAGAACCTGTCGGGAGCAGGGAAAGCCATAGCGGTGCTGACGAGCGGAGGGGATGCTCAAGGTAAAGTGGCCGGACATACTCGTACAGAGTCGGTATAACAGTGTGGACAGGCCCCCCAGGGAGACAAAACACACGGCCGAAGCTGCTTGATGCTGGACCGTCCGCCAAAAGGCGAGCGGTTGTTATTATGCTTCAAGAAACAAGAAATAAAACAGTCACGTTATAATTGAGGAAGCCCGCTAGTTAGCATGCTAACAAGACACATCCTGCTAACTCGCGACAAGCATCATCATCCTCTGTCACTGATGCGGTAACATTTCTGTCGATACGCTCCGTGGTAGCAGCTCAGAGACCTGTCAAGGTCGAGCCGTGTCGTGTTTCCTCATCACAGGCCGGTTTTTATCACCGCATCACGGCTGACGAGTTGGAAGTTGCCGTTTGATAAAATAGAATCGAAGAAGATTAAGTTGGTTGAAGCGGTGACAGTTTTAGAGGTGAAGGCCACTTCGCTGGTTAGTGACGAGCAGAAAGTGACGTGGGGGACACAGACTGGAGCGGATAAGAAGCTTCTTAACATGTAGCTCTGCGTGAGATGTGACTGGAGGCTGCGGTTAGCTGTGACTGTGGGCTGGCGATGAGATGAGTCTGTATCCTGCGTACGTGATGAGCTGCATACAGCTCCGCTGCGTCTCCCTCAGCCGCCCATGCGTCAGGGAGGAAACACGGGTCACGTGCTCACCGGCTCGTGTCTTTATTTGACTGAAACACGAGTTGTTCACGCCCACTACCACGATGTAACCCAACATCTTTATTGTACTGATATTATATGGCACCATCCAGAAAAAATAAATAAATAAAAAAATAAAAGTTTGACTCGTGTAATAACTTAAGCAACCAGTATGATGTCATCTGTTTATTTAAACGTAATATTGAAGGACGCCAATACTCTTAACTAAGATGCCATGGGCTATTTCCCATTATTTTTTTTGGAAATAATACTCTGTTGAATATTTATTCTTGAGACAAAGGCCAACCACTGTAACATTTGAATTGCTGATGATATTCACGGTTTTAAACAAATCTGGTTCTATTACATAATTTTTATGTAACCAAACAGTTTCAACAAATCCATCACAACACTTGTGATTAAATTAAAAGAGCATTAAGCCCATAAATGAGTAGTATATTTTAGTGGTTCTGTGGAAAATCACCAAACGACTTTCCATTATTGATGCAGACGCATGTGCAACTGTGAAGTGGTGGAAAAACACTTCTTGGCCACATGATTTCAAACTGCATGAAAAAAAAAAAAGTGAATCGGTTTGTTTTTGTAAGTTCACATTCTTGACTTTTTGCAATTCATTCAACAAGAGAAAGCACTGCAGTTTCCTCTGTCATAACCAGTGGTCAAGTTATAGATTTCCTCGGCTTCCCTCAGAAATGAATCGACCTGTGGGATGATGAGTCACTGTTGGTGCACACTTGAACATGTGCACACACACACACACACACACACACACATACATAGTTGGCCCCATAACAAACCAGTGATGCTGTGGCATGCAGAACAGGAGCTGTACATCAGTGTCAGAGGGCATTGTGTAGCCTTGGCTTAGTCCTTTCACTCCGTGTGCATGAGAAAGTGTTAGTCATGCAGAATGAGACAGTCGAACGTAGTGACTGTCTGCTTTGATAACATGGAGGACAAATATCTTTAATAACATTCACATTTTTGCAAATTCAGTTTCCACTGTCTGTCCTCTTTGGGGTTAAATTGTTCATTTCAACAAAGTTATATAACCAGACAAATAGGACGCTGGCAGTCATATTGGGCGGTACGGTGAACTGTTGAACTTTTCAGTTTGGTGTTATTAAAACTGTATTGTACTGCATGTAGAGAAAACTGAATTCAGTAAAACTTCCCTGTTTACTTAAAAGTTTTCACTCTCTGACTCACGTTTCCCCATTTCCTTTACAACTGTTTTTTTCCAACTGCTCCAGTGGCTTAAAAACTTGTGTTGCTCGGTAACAGCACTTCTTGGCTGCCATTTGAGCTGCAGCATTCACCAGAGAAAAGAAACTCGGCCCGGTCCTCTTTTGTTTATCTCTTTCTTTTAGCCAAGTTTCTGTCAGCCTGTTGTTGGTGAAGCATTAGCTGCTGTTCTCGCCGTCAATGTTTGATCAAACTTGTGCATTGACATTCAAGTCACGTTGGTTAGCGAGTTCACTTCAACTGACCACGGAGTTAACAGATCGGCTGCTGGAGGAGCAGCGGAAACCGTTCCGCTAATAATGGCTGTGTGCTGTGGTGAGACAACAATTTGGCCTGATTTGCAAATAAAAAGAAGGAACACTCACAGTCTGAGATTATACACACACCAACACGCATAAATACTTAGCGAGTGGGAATAAAAGTTTTTACAGCTGTAGGCTTTTGGGACAGAGGTGAAATGTTTGTCCACGCAGCTTAAACTCTGGAGCAGCCATGTAAATCAGGATTTTACAGTGATCTGTGATCTCTGTGCAGCTCAGCTATTTGTCCTGCTGTCATCACAGCATCATTGTATTGCACTGTACAGAGTTTTTTTAGTAGTAGAGTTTATATCTTAATTCTCTCTCTTTCAGGGATGAATGCTGCTGTGCGTGCTGTCGTTCGAATGGGTTTATATGTGGGCGCAAAAGTGTATTTCATTCATGAGGTGAGCCCATATGTCCTGATAATCATTCTCACTTATTTTGCCACAGATCATAATTTATTTGCCATAAAAGTTGTCCAGAAGTAGGAAAATATGACTTGCACTCACATAGTCTCAATCTCTGTATACAATAATAATATCTGTGCACAATCTGCCATTTAAAAAAGGAATTAGTTTAGTGTTTTTTTTTTGTTTGTTTGTTTTAATCAGTGCATTTCATAACAGGACCTGTTCCCATTTGTTGCACACTGGTAATAATAGCATCCCGGTGTACATGTATGAACACATGATGTAGCAGATGTTGGCGGAGCTTTGGTGAAGCCTGCATCGCTCACTCATCCTGTGATCCCAGCGTGTGTGTGTGTACATGGTGGTCCTGCCGGCTTCGTGTTGTTACATAACTGACTTGAGGCTTTGGCAGATGCCTCATGTGAAACTCTCCTCCCACTCAGGTACCACAGTACTCTGGGTGTTTTCCTGCAATCCTCTGCAGAACACTGTATGAAAATGAGGCAAACTTCAAACAGACCATCTGAAATGATACAGTTTCAAAATCACAACATCTGTACTGTTGCACTAGAATTAAATATTGATGCCGTGATAATGCAGTGCACATCGCTTTAGGTGTTTGCTCAGTGTTGCCTTAAATGTTTGTTTGGCAATCTCTTGTATTTATTTATTTACTGAGATGGTTTTTTTTTCATCAGGGCTATCAGGGTATGGTGGACGGAGGGGAGAACATCAGGGAAGCCACCTGGGAAGGCGTCTCTAGTATGCTACAAGTGGTGAGTAATTATCATGGGCAGCTTTCTACACATCTAATGTAATTACTGTGGGGGCTCTGGAAACAGCTGCTCTTTCATCTGTAAACATTATAGAGCGAAAACACAATTATCCTTGTAGTTAAAGAGAAAATGCAAGTCATATGGGTAAAAGAAAGCTGAGCGATGATCGCCTGTGTTCATCAGCTTTGTTTACTCTTGTCAAAGTGTCTTGAAGAAAGACAGTGAACCTCATACTCAAGCAACTGAGACGGAGCTGAGACCTAAAAAGTGAAGTCAGTGGAAAAAGAAAGTGATTAAAGCCGAAGAAATTTTCACACTTGTCATCATTAGGGCGGGACAGTTATTGGCAGCGCCCGATGCAAAGAGTTTCGCACCCACGAGGGACGTCTGAAGGCTGCTCACAACCTGGTGCAGCGCGGCATCACCAACCTGTGTGTGATCGGTGGAGACGGCAGCTTGACGGGAGCCAATCTCTTCAGGGAGGAGTGGAGCGGACTGCTGACGGAGCTGGTGGAGCAAGGTATCGAAGAAACATTGTCCTCTTCTTTACTAATTAGTTTTTAAATTCAGGATATGATCACACTGTTTGAAAACCTGCATGAACAGTTTATGAGGTTGTTAAAATCACACTGTGCACCACCTACAGTTATTTGTCTTGACTGAGGAGCTGCAATACCTGACAGTAATTATCACACTCATACCGTTTCTGTTTGTTAACAAATCTGTTAGATACATTATGTTTCTGTATTTCCTCTTTAATCTGGCTGCTGACTGCCAGCTTTCTACATGGTGTTTTGCATGTCATGTCAACTTAAAGCTGTCTTCTGTTGTGCTTTTTGCAACACTTCCTGCGTTTATTTTTATTTTTGTGTAAAGAGAAGTTGCTCAATACAACTGTGTATTTGATAAGGGGTTTTCTTTGTAAATTATTACAACAACAGTTGTTTCTTGCAGTAGATAAGTGTATAAATGAGTGTTTTCCCCTCAGTAACCATGGCAGACAACCTGTGATATTATTACATTGAGGTTCTGTGAGAGAAACTTATATGAATTATAGTAGAAGTGCTTTGGGAAAGACAGAGGAGGCTCGGACTGACTCTCAGCTGCTGATTCCTTCAGGTTTGATCGAAGCCAATGCTGTTCAGAAGTACTCGGCTCTGCACATTGTGGGCATGGTGGGCTCCATTGATAACGACTTCTGTGGAACTGACATGACAATCGGTACTGACTCCGCTTTGCACAGAATCATTGAAGTGGTGGATGCAATTATGACGACAGCACAGAGGTGAGGAGGAAGAGAGTAGATGTAAGTTTTGCTTCAGTCAGCAACAATTCATAGTAACTGACAAAGTACAAATACAGACCCTGATCTCCCAGTCAGGATCCTTATAATGATTGTTTATAATAATAATAATGACAGTGCCTTGTAATGTCAAAGCATAAGAACAGGATATTAGTGAAAAATGTTTAACAACTATTGGTCTCTAACAGATTTAGGGTCATGTATGGCTGCATGGAATGGAATGTCACTGTATTCAGAGGAACATAAATAGAATAAAACATTTGCTCCACTGTTGGCAAGTCAGGCATGTTCCCACAAGCTATTTTTTGAGCTAGGAAAAGAAATTCAAAAAATTCAGGTTCATGTGAACATAAACTTCAAGTCAATTTAAACAAATGTCTTCTCTAAGTGCCATCATCTTGCTAATGCCTGTTCATGTGGACAGTCCTGTGTTGTCAGGTCATATTTCTTGTTTTTATTTCTCAGCCACCAGAGGACGTTCGTGTTGGAGGTCATGGGCAGACACTGTGGGTAAGTCTGCGTTTGATAAACTTTGTATCACATCTAAAAACATAAGTCCTCAGGCAGACATAGACCATTATCACCTCTGTTTATATAAATATCATTCTGTCTGTGTGTGTTTAATGGTTTTATCGCAGCTACCTGGCCTTGGTGAGCGCCCTGGCTTGCGGGGCAGACTGGGTGTTGATTCCTGAGATGCCCCCAGAGGACGGCTGGGAGGAGAAGATGTGTCAGAAACTGTCTGCGGTAACACAATCTCATTGATCTCCCCACAGTAAACCCATTGAACCACATTGTATCAGCCTCCCTGTTGTATATTATATCATGTTTAACCTCACAATGTTGTTATTATTCTTCTTATCTGTTCTATCTTTCTCTAAGGAGTGAATACTGACTTTTATTGTCAGAGAAAACTGATGAGGAGGAAAGTGTTTAGTCTCAGTTATCTGGTATCTTACCATATTTTTCTGCTTTGGAAACATGGTATTGTTCCATGATTCAGACCCGTTCCAGGGGCACAAGGCTGAACATAATCATAGTTGCAGAGGGAGCCCTTGATAGGCATGGGAAGCCTATAACCTCTGGTATTGTCAAGGATGTGAGTACCCTAATGTAAAGAAAGGGGAAGCCAGAAGCATGGAGGCCTGCCTGGTGGAAATCAGTTCAAAATACAACAATTACAAGGAGCCTAACTGATCTGTAATACAATTTCCTCGCAGTCACAAGTGTAATCAGTCTGTTTAACAAGATGTTCATGATGATAATCTCGATGCTGTAAGCTAAGCACAATGCGTAGCTTACAGCATAATACACGATACATCACTGCACAATAATGCAGTGACGATGAGCAATGAGGCTGGCTGGATATTTGTGATTACAAAGTGCAAACACAAGCTGTAATGAAATCTGAAGCTTTTATTCTGAAAGACTGTGCCTGCAGTGCTGAGGCTTTTTCGCATCGTCAGGCCCCTGTGCTTCTGAAAGCTCACGTCACAGCCCCAGTCTAAGATTTTCTGTCATGTCGTTCTCTCCACCACCCCTCTTTATAGAACCGAGCAGGGATGAAAAGGCTGAATATCATAATTGTAGCCGAAGGGGCGATTGATCATAACAACAAGCCCATTACCACTGACTATATTAAGAATGTAAGTACAGACCTTTGTGTAACGAGTGTGGCAAGTTCCAGCTTCGACCTCTACTACTGTACTGCTGCCCTCGTGTGGCTTTGACTCTGCTGCTGTGTTTCTGGAATGCTCTATCAGACACTTTCTAGTTGGGTGAGAGAGCTTTCACCAGCCACTACAGCTACAATACTGCTGCTGTAAGACCCGAGCAGACGCCCTGACTTAACCTCACCCACAGACCTTTGTACAGTCAAATTTCATTGATTTATTCATTTACTTAACATGTGTTATTGCATCTGCTGTAACTTTTGCTCTCGGGGATTATCACAGTATGTTATGACCTTCAACTAACTGTACTTTTAAATGTGAAGCATTTTGTTTTCTTTTACAGTACCTGAATATTTCTATTTAATGTGGCACTTCCTGCCTGGGATCTTCTTTGACACTCGGCACCAGCTAAGAGCTCCCTGCTAACATGACTGAAAAATTAGAATGGCTTGCTTGTGCTTTGTTGTTTCCCCTTCTCTTCAGCTTTTTTATGTTTATGTTTCAGTGTGTGATGTGTCCGTTCATGTGTGTATGGATTGCATGTATACTTACTTCACACTATATTTCTACTGCAGATATTACCCTCGCTACTGTAAAGTTACCTTTTGCTGTACTCCTAATGTACATTAGATGAAATAGTCATTCAGTAGATAATTTCACATTCAGGCTTCATTTCTTACATTTAAAGCAGTATTTCTCATTCCATTGCCGTGGTCACTGCTAACACTTGTACATTTCATCCTCCCAGCTCGTTGTTAAAAACTTGGGTTTTGACACTCGAGTTACAATCCTGGGACATGTGCAAAGAGGAGGAACACCGTCTGCTTTTGACCGTATCCTGGTACGTCGACCGCTTTAACTCAACATTACAACGCTAAGTAAAATCATTATCAACAAAAATTTGATCTGCAACTATTTTGATGATGGATGAATCGCTGAAGTAATTTTTCTTAAACATAAAAATCAAACCTCTGTTGATTGCAGCTTCTTAAATATAAAGGTTTGATCTCTGGTCTGTAATATATGAAAGCAAATTGAATATCTCTCGCCTTTGTGTTGCTGATAAAATGTTATCTAATAGAATATCTTAGGCTGTGGGGAAATTGTAATTGACATTTTCTGACATTTTATAGACTTGTTGATTTATAACAACTAATCTTGAGTTGCACTGATCAATATTACATTATTAATTTAGAAGCACAAGACATTCAACTTTATCTGTCTTAGTTCTTTTGCTATGAAGTTTTCTTTTGAGATGCTGGACAGGAAAAGTCCAGTCATTAGAGTGTTTACAGCTTTTAGACTAAGCACGTTAACAGATTTATGGATCAGCATGTGAAACACAGCATCACAAACCAGCTCAAAGCTGAAGCAGAAAAAACATGGAATTGATTTGAATTCTGGTTCCAGAATGAAAAATAAAAACTAACCAGACATGAGGACGAAGGTGTTTGTAGAGGAAACACTAAGTGTTCAGGAGCAACAAACACGTTTTTGATCTTTTGATGGTGAGGTTGATAAATCTTTATGTGTGTGTTTGCTCACTCAGGCCAGTCGTATGGGTGTGGAGGCTGTTCTCGCCCTTTTGGAGACTACAGCCAACACACCAGCCTGTGTGGTCTCTCTGTGTGGGAACCAATCAGTGCGCCTGCCTCTCATGGAGTGTGTACAGATGGTAAGTACTGGACTGGGCTTGGAGCCAGGCCAACACCGACACATGCACACACACGAGTTTACAAAAGTACTGAAACAGAAGTGAGTGGTAAAAAGTGCAAAACACACATCAACACAAGCACTCAGAAAATGACTGTACAGGACTCAGAGAGACAGAGTCAATGGGGACGGGTTGGAGGAGATTAAGTAATGATGACAAACAGCACAGCCCATTGGGCCTAGAGTGCCACTAATTTCCAAGAGAGTTGTATTGTTTGAGAGGCTTTTATGCCTGGTTAATGATTATTCAAACTGCAGAGCATTTGGCAGCACTGGCAATGACTGCTAGCATGATGGTGATGATATAATAGCAGCCCATCTGCTGAGAAACACACAAAGGAGCTTTGTTGTTGTCCGACATTTTGACAGACAGTTTTTATGAGATGTGCATGTTGATCTGTTGTTCTACAACTGACACTTGACACTTCAAAAAAAGATCACGGTCTCTGCCGGAAGAGGGATTTAAAAATTACATTTATATAATTATATGTATATTAAAAATCTTGGCATTTCTTTTGTACATAGAGGCAATACAGTGTGTGTATTAATACTGTATTCAAACAATGAAAATATTCTCCTGTGTTCTCTCAGACTCAAGAGGTCCAGAAGGCCATGGACGAGAAACGTTTCGAGGAGGCTGTAAAACTTCGGGGCAGGTATGAATGTGATCGACCAGAGACATCACTGCACTCAAGAGCAAGACTCTAGTGTGATGTTTCCTACTGTAGACATAAAGCTGTAGACAGGTGTGATTTTAGAGCAGCACCTGTCTGTTGTCTTCACTGTTACATAAAACCCACAGTCAGCAAACGATCATTAGAATGCAGATAAATCAAAATGCATCCCTCAGCTTTTATTCATGTCCTCATATTCTTCCACACTGAATGTGTAGTGTGTATTTGTGCGAACGTGCTCTGTCCTATGTTTTATCACAGGAGTTTTGAAAACAACCTGAAGACCTATAAACTGCTGGCTCATCGTAAACCAGAATCTGAATTACCAACAGTAAGTCACCTCCTGACATCCTGACATTTACTATGGGACTGTTGAGAGTGACGGTGGTTTCAGCTTTGTCAACTCTCAGCAGAAACACACACACACACACACACACACACACACACACACACACACAAATACACAGTTGGAGCTTTTTTGTTTCCAGCAGACCGTAGCAGTTCCAGCATGCCTGGAGCAGGTTATCTTCAATCTACAATCAGCCTCCCCAAGATACTGAGATGTTTCATTTTTTATTATATGGTCCAAAGGATCTGCCCACAAAGAATGACTCGGTCAAATCCGGCCGTGATACACATTGCTGGTGCTATTTTAAGTAATCCTCGTAAAAAAAAAAAAAAAAAAAAAGGCTCCCTCACAGAGGAAAGTCTTCCTGTAAATACAACTATATTTGTAACAGGTGCATTACAGGATGATAGTTACAATTGTCTCTATCAGACATGGCGCCAGTTGTCTCTTGCTTTTGGAAAGTTAAAAAATAAGATGACATGTAATTAAGATAAGCAGATCAAAATTCACAACATCCTTTAACAGCTGTGTGGTGTGTATCTGCTTGTGAAGCTTGTAACAGCGGTCGCTGACCTTTTTATATGAGGTGCAGGTGGCTCGGTGTTGTTCTGCTGTGCAGTGATATCAGATGACACGTGGCTCCCTGCAGTGAGGTGACTCACTAAACCTTGCCAAGAGCTGCTGCAGCCTGCTGCTGTGGCTCCCACTGAACATCAGTGAGGTGTAGAAGCAGCATGGCAGGTTCTATGATGTGAGGCTCCCCTCAGGGTTTGACCCTTTCTTCTTACATCTGTGATAATGACCACTGGAGGCCCAGCATGTAGCTCAGTGCAGACCAGGGGGCATTTATTGATTCACCGTGCAGAGCTGGAACAACTGTCTAACAGCAACTGAAACATCCACTATTTATTGTGATGATGAAAGTATTCAGGTCACGTTTTATATGTTGTCTGTTCTCAGAGCAATTTCAACGTGGCGGTGCTGAACGTTGGTGCCCCTGCAGCAGGAATGAACGCCGCTGTCCGTTCAGCTGTCAGGGTGGGAATCTCTGAGGGACACAAGATGTTTGCTGTCAATGATGGTTTTGAGGGATTCTACAAAGGACAGGTGGGTACAACAGCGCTGGTGTTGTAGCGTATGTATTCAGCTGTTTTATGTCATTCAAACTTAATGTTATAATTTAAATGTGTTAATGTATAAATGTAATATTGAATTTAATTGAAATGTAATTTAATCAATTATGGAAAGAGAACTGGCATAGTGTGATGAGAGTCAGACATTATAAAATCAAGTCTGCTGCCTGACTGAAGAATAATGAGGGGGATAATCTGTCCAGAGTCAGACTGAAGTAAACCAATTTCCCACACTTAATCTTCTCCCACTGAAGCAGATGCAGTGCCACATTAAATGGATAGAGGGCATCAGAATCAGAAAATACTGACAGACACTCACACTTTGGGAATGTAGGATGATCTTTACTTGAACTAACACTGAAATATGAAGCCAGTGTGAGAATTTGATGGTAATAAGCAATAGTGTGCGTGTGCACGTGTATATGTTTGTGTGTGATCTTAAAGGGAAAACCTGTACTTGGTCAAGCTGTAATCTAGGCTGTCATTTGAGATATGACTATTCCCACTGTGTTACTTGCAAAACTGGTTTTACACTCCTTTCTCTTGCCCTCACGATCTTAACCCAGTGAGAAACCTCAGATCCGCCTCAGTACAGACTTCAATTCATTGGAAAGAGCAGCACTCGACAAAAGAGCCGACCATTTATCTTCATTCAAATGTGTCCCGTATCACCGCTTAGTCGAACAACCTGCGTGTGCCCGTGCCAGTGGAAATCAAACGGCACCAACTGACCCTGAGAAGATTAGACCGGTGGGAATAATGAATTTCTACACTTCGGTGCTTCAGGTCTCGCTGCTGCACACCTCTGTTTCCACCAGTCCAATTGCTGTGTTTTATATGTAAGAGAGCGAGTCCAGAAAATTAACTTTCCTCCTAACAATCTGTGCACTGTGGCCCCCCGGGAGAATACAGAAACTAAAGAACTGTCTCTAACAGCCAAAGCTGCACGGCGTATTAAGGGTTGTGGTAAATGACAACAACACAGAAACAGTTCTCGGTGTAGAATTCATTCATTTACATGTCAGTAGATTTTCATTTATTCTAACTTAAAATTTCAGCAACGACCAGACGTAGACAATGGGAGAAAAAAAAATCAGTGTAAAGGACGAAGTATTTAAAATTTTATTGGAGTGAACCAATAATCCCTATAACAGTGAGTGGTTCTGCTGTCTTCCTCACAGATTAAGGAGATTAAATGGGCCGATGTGGGAGGATGGACGGGTCAGGGTGGATCTTTGCTGGGAACCAAAAGGTAAAAATGTCTGGAGGTGTAGAGCATTAAAGCTCAAATCAAAGAGGTTAATGTGGCCATTCAGGTGTAATGATGACGTTAATGACGTTCTCGTCACTGTCTCCTGTTTTCAGAACGCTTCCTGCTAAGCATATTGAGAAAATTGCTGAGCAGATGCGAGCGAACAGCATAAACGCTCTGCTCATTATCGGTGGATTCGAGGTACGTTATGAACTCCTGTGTCCCTCTTTAGCTCGCTTAAAGCTACAATCTCATCTTTTTTTTTCATCCACAAGCTTATTAGCTCTTGAGTTTTGAATTCATCTGTAGTGCAAATGATGTACAATGTATTAAGTGAGATGAAAATTTATGAGCACAAATATTATGTTATGTGTAATATAGATTCTTATCATCAACCTTTTTATCCCAGTGTATGTCAGCGCATCACCATGTAGTTATGTGTATACCAATGTACATAATCATGCTTCTCTGTTAGAGCAGTAACAGTACAGTAGAGCTGTTTAGTGTAATTGCAACATAAAATTGGTTCATTGTTGATATTCAGTGCTCTAAGTATAGATGTGTGGAGAGAAAGTTGGATCCATAATTTGAGACATCTGTATTTTTTGAATGAATAGTTTAACTGAAGTACAAATGATGTAATGACTTCATTATATTTGAAGACAGGGAACACTTGCTCTTTCCAGCCATTTCACGCACTCCCATTTAGATGCCCACCAGCTTTATTCTCTTGTGATGTATGCAAGTAAATGAGTATAATGTGTATGTACAGATGTGTATGTGTTTTTTGAGAGTGTGTGTGCGGAGTGGTACCTGTCTGTTTCGCTGCTGTCCGTTGTGATAGATCTGGCTCCTCCCCTTGGCACCCTTCACTTTTGTCTTTCCCTTCCCTTGTGGCAAGTAGCAACTCTCAACCAAACCAAGCTGCCAAAGTTGTCTGCCCCCCCTCCACCCAAGCATACACTAAAGCCCTTGGCTCTGCCCTGCAGGCCTTCCTGTCACTGCTGGAATTGTTAACGGCGCGCGGGAAATATGACGAGTTCTGTGTGCCCATGGTCATGGTCCCAGCCACTGTCTCCAACAATGTGCCGGGCTCAGACCTCAGCATTGGCGCTGACACGGCTCTGAACGCCATCACTACTGTAAGTGATGGGGCTGGCACCAAGAGTAGTGATCTCAGCAACACACAGCTGTATATAAAACACACACACACGTGCAAACACACAAAGAACACAAAGCCAGCTAGTCAATTGTGTTTCAAGAAGGGAGAAATCGCTCACTCTGTGTTTACCAGCCTGTCGATGAAACATTAGGAAGAAAATTATTGTGAATGTGATTAAAAAAGAAGTTTCACTTGAAATTGAGAATTTCAGAGACTATTGAAGCTGTGTCTGAGACATGACTGGTAAAAGTAAAGTTGCAGAGTAGCGTTGCTCCCTTCCTAACCAGGTAAGTAAGTGAGTGACAACATGGAGGCATGTTGTGAGATGCACCAGCGTCGTGGCCGCCATGTTTGCTCTGCCTGTCCTGCTCCGACTGTGTGTGTGTTCTCTCGCATCATTGACATCGAGATGAGTGGTTAACAGCATGCAGCTCTGAACTGTCCAGCTATCTCACTCAGACTGGTCAGCTGCAAAACTAACAGCCTCATACTGTTAATGTGCACTAGCATGTATACTGTGTGTAACTTCTTGAATTAAGAATGAAGTTTCTACATTGATTATTAATTATTTATTAATATGGCATAAATCTGACATTATTTTGCATTGACTATATAAAACGTGTGAATTCAACTCAACTTAACAAAATTAACCAGTGTAAATAAAAACAGAAAACCATCTGTGAGCCCAAATCTCAACTTGGCCATCATCTTCATTTCTTCATCTTGTATATTCCGACTCGCTCGGTGCTCGTCCTGCCTGCGTATAGCTTTCCACTGAAGAAATGGCCATAACACATCTGCCCTTTTAACTCTCATTGCACTGAGCTGCCGAGGATCACAAACAGCCTTTCACATCTGTCATCTCTCTTCATCTTTGTCTTTTCCCGTCTCACCTCCTCCTTTCCTCCTCTCCTGTCGTACACTTTTCTGTACCATCACTCTCATCCTAAGTTTCATTTTCCCTTCTTTGGCTCTCCTCCGCCTCTCTTCACTCCGATTTTTCACTTTCTTCTCCACCTCTGTATTCACACTTCTGTCCTCCTGTCCTTTCTGCCAAAGGGAAGCCATAGCAGCTATCACACGGAAAGAGCCGGAATGGCAGGATACGCTCTCACAAAACTGAGAGAGATTCACCACTCTCTCTCTCTCTCAGTGTCCCTCTGAGTGGCACTAACGCGTTTTCATATACTGCCGCTTCAGGCGTTTGAGAGTCTGCTGCAGCTGTATGAGGCTCGCGCTACCTATGAGGAGTTTTGCATCCCGATGTGTATGCTGCCTGCCACCATAAGTAATAATGTGCCGGGCACAGATCTAAGTATTGGGGCAGACACGGCCCTCAATGCCATCGTGGAGGTAAGGCCGTCATAAACCGTCGCAGGCACAGCTTTGAGCGCCTTGTACAAAATGCTCGTGCGAAGCAAATGAAAAATGACTCACGATATCATGTGTTAGTGGAGTCAAAGGTCCAGTGCTTTACAATCAACAAACTGTCAGGTTGTAAAAGTAGATGTGCACTACACACTGTCGTTCTCACAACCTTAAGTCTGACTTATATCCACATTAACTTTGAGCCTAGGACTAACACAAACACTGAATGTCTGTACAGTTACATCAGTTTAACAGATGAAGTTACATTTATTTGTAATGAGCTGATATGACCGAGTCTGTGAGAAACATATGATCCAGTGTTTATTGGAGCTTGACTTGAAAAGTCAGTAAATCTCGACCTTTGCTCAGTCTTTTTAGCGCCTCAGAGCTTCATCTCTAAGTATCAGGTCTATCCCTTAAACACTTCAAACTACTGTTTTCCTGCCATCACATTCACCTGACATCACACTGATTATTAGCACTGGACTATCAACATAAAGTTTTACCATCACTAATATCACATAGAAAACAGCTTTCTTCTCTTAGTATGATTTTCATGTTTGACCTGTAAATGTATCTAAAGTTTGTCATGTCATGTCCTCTCTCATCTTTATGCAGGACTCCAGTCTCTTATCTGGTGACAGCAACAAACATTTTAGCCTGAATCTGCCTGAAATGTCTATATGTAGCCACTCGACTCTTGAGATTGTTTTATCAGATTGTTTAATGAGCATGTCGGCCTTGAAGTGTGTGTTATACTGAGTTGTTTTATATGTGGAATGTAGTACGACCATAATACAACCTCTAATGTTGCTTGCCTGATTTGATTTATGTTAAAACTTGACAGACATTAACTGGGTGGGGCAGCTCAGACATTTACACAATAATAATAATTCTTACAAAACCTGCAGTGATTACTTAATGTAGACTAACACTGTGAGCTCATATGCATGTATCAGACTTGCGACCGCATCAAGCAGTCAGCCAGTGGGACCAAGAGACGTGTGTTCATCATTGAAACCATGGGAGGTTACTGTGGTTACCTGGCCAGCGTGGGAGGTCTGGCTGCTGGAGCTGACGCCGCCTACATCTACGAGGAGCCGTTTGACATCAGAGACCTGCAGGTAAACACACTTTACTCTGTCACTAGATTTCCTTTCCACGTCACGTCTCGCTTCAGCCACTAGAGGGCAGTCAGGCCTGGTTGTTATACAGTAGTCACAGTGCCATCTACTGGTCAACATCACTCACACGCGCTGTTTGTTCCCACAGTCCAATGTTGAACATCTGACAGAGAAAATGAAGGGGAGCATTCAGAGAGGACTGGTCCTCAGGTGAGGAAATGATACTTTAGTGTAAATACTTGTATTAAATTACACAGCCTCATTTCTATGTAAACAGAAGTAAGTAAAAAATGTACAGAAAGACTGAACAATGAGCCTGCAGCTCAGTCTATTAAGAATCCAAATTATAATCAAGTATTTCCAGCCCAAAGAATCACATAAACTCAACACAAACGTTAAAACTTGTGGGTCCATTCAGTGGGTCCATCCAGTATGCAGCTTCTCAATGTATGAGTGTGTTTCTCTGTGTGTTTGTAGGAATGAGAACTCTAATGAGAACTACACCACAGACTTCATCTACCAGCTGTACTCTGAAGAAGGAAGAGGAGTGTTTGACTGCAGGAAGAATGTGCTTGGACACATGCAGCAGGTAGGCACCATTTTGTACTGAATCAATAGGAACATACCTTTTTGCAGCAAAGTAAATAGTAACAAGTTCCTCCAGACTGTGGATGATTTAATCAACAGTTTTTCATGTTTGCATTTAGAATCAGATTCTCATAATTTCATAGCTTTATTCTTCTTGTTTGTGCTTTGTTGTATTTTGGCCTCGTGTGTCTTGAGATTATCACAGTTAAAACAGGATGAAACAACTTTGATGATGTCTGAAGGGAAATTGAGAAACAGAAAAATAAAACTGAATGTAGACTTGGGGATATTAAGTGTATTAAACAAAACACAACCAACAACGTGAACAAATCTCCTTTTAAGCTGAGAAAGAAAGTTGGTGTTGGTGGTTGGTGCTTTTTTTTTTTTTTAAGCATATCCACTGCTGTCATCTTTTCCTTTTTTCCTTCTTTTCCTAAATTGGAAATGTTTGTCACACACAGCAGAGTGAGTGTGTGGGGTGAAACAAATAACATACTAAATACTTAAACAATAAGATGCTAAAAAAATACTCTAGGGAATCCAGAACTATATGTAGATAATAGATATACATAGATAATATGTAGTTGTATAATATCAACACTGCTGATTCCTTCGAAAGGGAGGAGCACCATCCCCATTCGACCGTAACTTCGGGACCAAGATCTCTGCCAAGGCGATGCAGTGGATTTCTAAAAAGCTGGTTGAGACGTTCAGACAAGGTAAGGTTTCCGCTCCAGTGGAGTGAAATGACTCGTAGTAGCTGATCCTCCCTCCCTCCCTACAGAGACGTGGCCAGTGTGAAGCCAGATCCGTCATGGAGTCACTCTCTCGCATATTTTGATGTATTTTTTTTTTCTTATAAAAGGAAATGAATTATCGATCATTTACACCAGTCAATGTAATTTTTTTTTTTTTTTTTGATGGATTACTAACACTAACACCGACTGTATAAAACTTCTGATCAATTCTTTGTCTTGAAGTCACACTGCATGTGTATTCAGGCTATAATTAAAGTTAAAACTCCTCCTCTTTTTTTTTTTTTTTTTGTCTATTTCCCATACACATGGATGACATAAGATGAAGGTAAATCTTTTTTTTTTTGTTTGTTTTTTTCATGTTGGCTCCATGACCATCTGCATCTTTATATTTAGCCTCCATGTCCGTTTGTCATTTCCACCATCCTGCTGTATCTAGAGGAAGCACACACCCTGTCCAGGCACATGTGGGGCGCAGCTACGATGTGTCTACACCTCACACATTTTTATCAGCAGCCAGCATGCTTCACTATTTCCAGTTCACAAGTCATGTGGAGTAGGAGTTGGACTGGAAATATAAAAGCATGGGCTGTATGAATAAAGCGCACGTTCCTTTTTATTTATTCTGCTTTGCCCCACATTTTTCTGTGTGTCCGTGGCACTTGTTGCTTCAGTTGCTTCAGTAGCCGTGTTTCCATCAACGCATTTCATGAGCTTTTTTTTTTTTGAAATATGGCATTAGAAAAGGTTGAGATAAATGGCCAAATTTAGAAGGGGAAAAAAAAAATAAATAAAAGGTAATCAATTGTGCAAAAGTGTTTTTCAGAGGAAAAAAAAAAAAAAAAACTGATGGAGCAAACATTTAACTCACATAACTGTTCTGCTCTTTGTGCTCCAGTCACTTATGAGAAAGAATAATTACAATTCATCCAACTGAAAAGGAATCTCATCTTTTTCTGTTTTTCTGTTGTAAATGGCCAAAGTAACTGGTTTTGCTTTTTTTTTTTTTTTCTTCACGATTCTTCATCAGTTGGCAGCTTATTTTGTTTCCATGTCACAACCTCCATGTGTAACGTAAACTGTACTGACACTACCGACACCGACATTACAGTCTAGTTTATTCAGTTGATGGAAAAACATGAACTTTTCTAATTCTTTCTCTAGAATTATATGGAAACACGGTCTGTTTCGATATCAAAACCTTATAGACTTTAGTTTCTCTTGTTTCAGTTGCACCACCCAGTAGTCGTCTCCTGTAGATCCCCACAAAGCAGCTTTAGTTACAATCCTTGAGACAGACTCATGATCACTCTGTACTGCACAAGTCTTTGCACACACTGCAAAATGTAATATCTCTTTACTGTGTGTTAGCGAGCGCGGCAAAAAGGGGAACAGTTAAAGTACGAGCCTGTGTTTCCACCTCTGACTGCTGCCATGTTTCCCTGCAGGCCGCGTGTTTGCCAACTCTGAGGACACCTGCTGTCTGCTGGGGATGCGTCGCCGCGCTCTGATCTTCCAGCCTGTCGTGCAACTCAAGGACGAGACTGACTTTATGTATGTTTCACATTCACTGATCTGTGAGAGCATCTTTAGCGTCCACGATCTCACATTATCTGTAGCTGAACGCAAACTGACCAGCACGTGGGATTAGGTAATTCTGTTTTTATCATGATCGCATAACTGAGATTTCCTCGTCTGTCTACAGTCACAGGATCCCTAAGGAGCAGTGGTGGCTGAAGCTCCGTCCCCTCATGAAGATTCTGGCCAAGTACAAGACGAGCTACGACGTGTCAGACTCCGGACAGCTGGAGCACGTCGTACGCAATCGTCCCAAAGAGACGGACGCCTCAGTAGCCATGTGAGGGCCCCGCCCAGTACGGCGGCCTGCAAAGTCCGGTCTGTGTGTAAGACTGACATTCTTTGAGGCGTCACTTTGTTTCTGAGCTCCAGTAACAACGTCAACGGTCGTCTCTGTTTAGCCACAAACCTTGCTCACTCTCTTGTCTGTGTCCTTCCTCTTCAGTGTCCCCTCTCTGTTGAACTGTAACGTAGCCTCCTTCAGCGCTCCTGATAGCAGTCGCACACATAGTCTCGCACATGCACACAACTGGCCTGCCATGCATCTGGTGTGTCCTTGTTGCCCTGGATGTTTAGTGTCACCGTCATTTTTAAATTGCACTTTCTCTGTCTCCAGTTGCACGAGGACAGAATAGACACTGTACTTGCTGTAAAAACCAGTGTGTATCTGCCTAGAACCAGTGTGAGGTTCAGCATATTTATGTGAGACTGATGCAATACAGTTCAACTGCTGCAAGTCAAGAGCACTGCGTGCCGTGCTTTACACAGAAACTAATATTTATCTTTTTAACATTGTTTATTATTTTGCTCGTAAACATGGATATATTATCTGTAGGCACTTCTGTCCTGAGTAGCTGTCTGTTATATTACAACAACCAGGTAGACGTGTAAGAGAATCGTTTCCCACAGAATAAAATCAGACTTGAGAAGTGCACCCCTGCTGATTATTGTCCCTGAATTTATTTATTCATTTATTCCACCTCTGAACATCACATTTAAGCAGCTTTACAGTCGTAACAATTATCACATTCCACTGAGAGACAGAGTATCTCTGATGTTTTTAATTGCTTTATTGTTTATGAGCTTAATTGAAGCTATTTGACATTAATACTCAGTCAGAAGACATTCAAACCATTTTTTATTGCTACACGATTTCATCCAGTAGATAAATTGTTGGTTTGTGCATCATTTGATTGACTTCTCATAATATTTGATATTTGAGGAAAGATAGGTATGCTCTGCAACAGCATATAAAATACACTTTTGTGGCTTTTTATTAATGCTTGGACAAACAAAATGATTTAATAATGACTGGTCCAGCAGCAGATTTCGTCGCAATGGAAGGATTAACTGGCTTAACCAACAGAGGCCCAAGGGCCTTAAAGGTCAGGGGTCCACTGGGCCTGAGCCTGAGTTTGTTGTGACTATGGTTGATCAAAACCACTTTTAAGAGATACAAAGTGAGACAAAGCTGCTGCAAAGAGACGAGAAATGACCACAAACACTTGGAAGATGACCCTGAAATGAGTGTGTCATTAATAGTCATGTTGTGTCGCAGTCTGGGAGTCTGAGGGTTGGCAGTCAGATCCTGCCTGAAATACTAAAGGATGTTGATTTCTGTAATGACTATCCTCTTCATTAAATTCTAAGATACGGACGTATCTGTGAAGATTGTAGTTTCAGTTGAGATGTTGGATCAGAGTTCATGGTTTGTTAAAACAAGAACTAACCAAAAAGCAAAAGAAAAATAGAGTGTTTCATATTCACCAGTGGGCGCCAGCAGATGGCGACAGAGCACCGTCACGTTGCTGGTGTCCGGGTTCATCGAGTCCACTATGACATGGATTCCCTCCATCACTCTGTCCACTTCTGCTCTTCACAATTTCACTAGATTGTAGCTTATTACTAAAGCAGATTAACTGTGGGAGGCCTTGTGTGAATGTGACTGCATGTGTAGTCATAATTAGGAATTAATCTTATCATTTGAAGGAAAATTTCAATTTCCCATGGGTGTATTAATTGTGTATACATGTAATTGGGCTGCTTTTTTCCCCCTGTTTAAATTGACCTCATTTCTTCCTTAACTGGAGGTAATTACATGCATATATGGCCGGACCGAGGCCATGGTTTGGCGACGGCGAAGTGACATGAAATATAATTTGAAGAAAGAAAAAGGCTACCTGAATCACCTTTCCTCCCCACAGACCCTCCTAGAATAATTACCGTCCTTATTTTAAACCAGTGTGGTTAATTCAGCCACACCTCTGCACAAAGAGACACCTCGTTTCCTATCACTGTAATTTCCTCGGACCCCAACAGGCACATGGTTCACTGTGGAGGCATTTTCATGTCGTCGGCTACTTCTCTCTCTGAGCATGAAATTAGTAAATCCAATAATTTGGGTTGATTTAAGAATGCAAGGGCAGACTGCAGGGTCATATGCACATAGGTAATCAATACTAATTACCATTTCATTTCTCCTCCCTTCTTTCTTCTCTTCTAGAATCACATGCGAATCTGATCTCATTGGACTGATTAAAGGTTGCAAATGAAGGGTCCTCGTTCCCTGATTCTCATCAAAGACCAACCAAACGCTTTGTCTTCATTTAATTTTACATTGTCTTCAGACAAAGCCGCAGTTATACGCTCGCAGTGAATCTCCAAAATAGCTCACGCGCATTGACCTTTTTAGATTAAAAGCACATTCCTTCTCTCTCTCTCTCTCCTGGAGTCCCACACAGTCCAATTTCACTTCTAATGAACCACAGTGGTTGAAATTTCTAGCTCTGTAATAACTAGTGAAGAGTAGCGATCTAAAATAGATCACTACAGAGGTATTGTGATAACAATAGCAACGAGAGCCAATAAATCCTCGCTGGCTGAGACTGAGACAGCGATATTTTTTATTTCAAATGAATCACATATATGACAGTGAGAATGAATATTTATGAATAAATAAATCCATGCAAAAAAATAAATAAATAAATAAAAAATAAAAATAAATGAGCACATGATACATTCCAGGAGAGAGCTCGAGATGAAAAAGCAGAGAACAGCAGAAGTTATAGATTTTAGATATGAATCTACTGCATTCCCCATTGGCTGCATTGAAAACATATACTTTGCTGCTGCTGGTTGCCAAATAAACAAGAGTGAATCTGTTTCCGCGCGTCAGAGTGGGGATTTGATCCACCTCGCGCACAGAAGAACACAAGCTCTGGTTTTAGACAAGTCCAGAGAGTCGAACTCCAAATTAGGCTTC
Organism: Polydactylus sextarius; assembly: GCA_016801845.1. Lineage (NCBI taxonomy): Eukaryota > Metazoa > Chordata > Actinopteri > Polynemidae > Polydactylus > Polydactylus sextarius. The sequence goes on from CM028928.1 coordinate 16,438,779, forward strand.
CCACAATCCAGCAGGCGGCTGCTGAAATACTCATCTGAGAATCTCCTTTTGACAATTAAGACACCCATGGAGGCATGGAAAGATCTCAATTCCATTAGCCTCTGTGCCGTTTCACTCTATCTGTCCACTGAGCCTTAACTTACTTATTAGTACAAGTCTGCCGCATTTTGTTAGGCAAGCGATTAGCGAAATCCACATGAAAAGGCAATTTCCCTCGTCTTTTCTTTTCCCTTCGCTCTCTCACACTTCATTGAGATCAGACAGATCTAAAGAATGGCATTTGCGCACTAATGAAATTCGCTCTGCATCATTTCAGATGTTAATCTGTGTATGGAAGTGACTTGTATCTTTATTTACTCGTTTCTGTGTGACAAATGGCCGGAGTTGGCTAAAATTAGGCCCTTACATCCACGCTGGTGCCCCCCTACAACAACCCCCCTTCCATTTAACCAAAGGCTGTGAGCATCGGCTGGCAGTCAGTATAGAGACTGCAGCTCCACTTTGATGTATTGGAGTTAATATCTTCCTGACATTTCTCAGGACAGATTTTCATCACTGGATTCATCTGTAGTTTTGGGGCTATGTGATAAATGAGTCAGGACATTCATTTTCCTCCGCTCGTCTCTACTGGCTTCAGTAGAGAGATGATGTGTGTGTGTGTGTGTGTGTGTGTGTGTGTGTGTGAGAGAGAGAGAGAGAGTGCATGTAGGTGAGTAAACGTGAATCTTTGCATGAGGTTTTGGTGTGTTTGTATTTGTAGCCCCCCCCCCTCTCCTCCAGAGCTAGAGGGAAACTGGCGTGATCGTACTTGTGACACCAAATAGATGGCGGCATTAATGGAAGTGACATTAATTTGACAGAGCGCTCACTAACATGCAAAGTCACTCGCAGTTCATAAGAATAATATTAACTCAGCATTAACATGCAAGGCTGTCTGTTGCACCAGATGCTGAACGTTTTGGAGAAGCGGGTGCTGCAGCCTGTCTTTCTGGGCCGCAAGTGGATGACGGCGAGACTGTGCACAAACAAGAAAAGCCTCATTCTTACTGTCTGTACGCGCTGGTGGTGGTGCTGACACACTGAAACCCCTCTGCTCTGCTGTGGCTTCAGGCACGCACACACTTTGCAGCGCGGACACCGTCCGTCCGGCAGCATTCTCCAAATAGCTAAAAGCAGCCAGACGACGTAAAGGTTATGGTTTAGGGAACAGGTTTAGACATAAAACCTGTTCATTGCTGCACAGCAGATATAGCTTTCTCAACTTGACGAATTGCAAGCATGCCCTTGAGCAGAGAAGCACACCACACACACACACATGAACAGGTGTATTCAGTAGAAAGGCAAAGGGCTATTTAGTCTTCGCCATTAACACTAATCAAAAACCACTTTACCTGATAAGAACTGCAAGGATCGTCTACCAACCAGCAGCACACCACATCCCTCTTTGCTAATATTGACCAGGCTTAAACAAGGTGCCACCAGTAGGAACCATGAAGGTGATGAAGAGATCAGGGTGAGAGTGCTAATTCGTAGCAGAGAGAAAAGGAGAGCATTGAGTTGCCGACCTGGGCCGTTAGTCCTATGACAGATCTCACAGACTGTGTTGTGAACAGGTAAGGACACAACATACGGCGCACAAAACACGTCCGATGTGGACAGACACAAAAACACCGAGGGCAACAATATGTAGCGCCAGAAGTGAAAATAACATGCAAGATTTCACCCATTCACCTTCACACACACACACACACACACACACACACACGCACACAGTATGGATTGGGCATTGACCAGACCTCATGAAAGATGCAGTTATGCAGATGGAGTGTGTGATGGACTGGGTGAGTGAACGCAGGCCATAGGGGGCTGGTGTAGAGCAACCCAGAGCTTCCCCCCTCTGCTCCTGCAGGTGACAGAAACCTTCTGGTGTCACAATGACTCACTAACATTATTAATATAGAGCATATTAGCAAAAGATGTGGAAGAGATGCATACATTTTTTTTTTTCCCACATCAAAGACGAAACATTAACTTAATTAAACGATAAACGTGACAAAAAAATGATGTAGAAAAGATTGTAGCTGCAATGAAAAACTTTTCATGTCATTGATGCCTCATATGACCCCATATGGCAATGTGACTTGGTGGAGACCAAAATCAGAGCTCACAATCAATCATTTCATCTGACTCTTGAAAGGAAAGTGAGTAAGTGTGTTTCCCAAATGGTCAAATTTTAAACAAACATTCTTTTCATCTCTCACCAGACCTGCCACCAGAAGTTTCATTGGTTATGATACAATTTGCCATTTGAAACCAATTTTTAGTTTCCAGTCCATCAGATGAATGAAATCTAACCTGAAGTTTGACTAATTCAGTTTATTTATGATTAGATTTGCCAGAGAATGTGTTTTTGCTGACTCAAACATTAACACATTGTTACTATTGTGTTTTTCTTATAAATCATTGCACATAGTCAGATTTTGCTGCCAAGTGAAAGTAACCGTCCTCTCTTCACATATATGCTCTGATTGACTCAGAGCTGAACGACTCACAAAGCAGCCTGGGATCAGATTTGGTGAAGTGCTACGTCAAACATGGCTGCAGGATCAGCAGGGATCATTTCTCAGCCACGTCTTTGTCCAACCTGACAGCATTAGAAACACCAGTGGCACCAAAACTGCTGTAACCACCTGAAGGCTACATATCAGTTAACTGGTTCCATTGAAACTCATCTTAGGGGTCATTTTGTTTTCAGGGAGGTAGAATAATGGAAGAACCTGGCAAATTGTTAAAATGAAATGTTTTCACAGTTTTTATTTTACACTTCTCAGTTCACGTTCACTGGATTTTTAAACCGCACTACCTGCATAACTAGGCTCTTTATGTCCGCTGTGGTTTTGATGTTTTCACTCTTCTACAGTGTCTAAAGAGGAACATGATGATTTTCTGTGCAGCAGAATGGACTCAGCCTCTCGGCACCCACATAGGCGCTCCAGTCTGCTCCAACAGATCAGTAGAAATGAGGGATGAGTTGCCGAGAAGATCGTGTTGCAGAACAAGACAGAAGAAAAAACTGCGGCGTCCCTGCTGCAGATTTCCATCGCTCCGTACATGCATAATTCAATTTAATATTTTCACATTTTGTGGCTCTAAATATTCATGAATGATAAGAGCTCAGGGCGAACTTCCTCAAAACTTGGCAAATCTGTGAACATTCGCTTCCCGCTACATGTGTTTTGGCCGGAGTTGTTTGTGTCGCCCCGTTTTTTAACAAGATCAATATGGCGAACGTGGCTGTACCCCCACATATTGTGTTATGTTACACCATCAACCGGCAAATGAAATAATGAATTCATGGCTTGACACAAAGGCAGATGAAGGCATATTTGAACATTCAAAGAGAGAGCGAGGGGAGAAAGAGGGAGAGAACATTCCCAAAATTAATTTTCATCTCCAGGGTTCATGCATATTTAATAAAGAGCGCTTGAATATCATAGGGTAATACTAGCCCGGCGTGCGTACAGAGGCTGGGCTGCGGAGAGAAAATAAACGACCGTGATCGTTGTCATGAGCAATAACCCTCTGTAGAGCTGGGAAACAAAATAGCCAGAAATGCTTTGATGAAGGAGTGGAGGAGGAGGAGGAGGAGAGAGAGAGAGAGAGAGACATAGTGAAGCAAAGGAAAGTGAGTGAGACAGAAAGAAGCTGTAGCAGAGGTTAAATACTGGTGGAGTGATGGTCCCTTTGGATGCAGCTGCTGTGGCTGCCGCCGCTGGCTTTGTTTTGCGGGGGAGGGGAGGGAGATGGGAGCGTGAGGGGGTCGAAGCCGGGGAATATGGGATGCGGGGACGGTGAGGGGGCGGCTGATGACTGAGTGACAGTAGTTGACAAGCCCTGTGGACGACGTCCCAGGAGGCTGTGTGTTGCAACCACGCCCCGCGCCTTTCAATGAGTAAACATCACAGAATCAGCACATGCAAGAGTGTGTATGCTTGTTTCATGTGTACATACGTCTATAGACATGCATGCTTTTTTCACACAAATACAAGTTTTGCACTGAACGGAAATCACACATTAAACATTAATGCTGAATATAACATCAGCTCTGGTGTTGCTGATAAACCTTTTGCGTCTTTTTTTTTTTTTTTTTTCCACCTGCACTTTAAGCACATATATTTACCATATTTACCTTTTTAAAAAGTCTCTGTGCTGATCCCGCATTCATCCCACGTGTAGGGAAAAAAAAAAAATGAGGCATGAAACAGCGTTGTCATGCTGAACAGAATTTTAATTACCGACCCTCTCCTCCCTTTCCCCGCGTGTGCGCTCCCAATTGGTCTAAAATAACAGTGGAGGAAAAAAAAAAAAAAAACACAGAATAGAGGCAATGAAAGAGGAGGAGGCCTTTCTGAGGGGTAGACAGTGCAATTAACGTGTGGCACCATCAGAGCATGCAATATCACAGCGCAATATTAACAGCATGTGGAGAAATTCAGTCACCTGAAAGCAATGAGAAAAGGCACAAAAAGTGTCAGTCTTTCTTTCTTTTTTTTTAAGCACCAAGATTTTGTCTTTTTCTACTGGAGAATTAAAAATATGCCGATAATTATGCTAAGCTTGTTTACTAACACATACTAAATAAAAGTGATGGTGAACTAAGGACTCAGTTTCTTGTTTCTTCAGTAAACTACTCAGTCTCCTAGTTGCTGAGATGTGAAGCGAAACCAAAGAAGACGATATGAAAAATAACTTGATTGGGGCTCTGCTTCTCCCCCATCTCCCGCTTCTTCACCTCTGATCCTCAACCTGCCCCCCTCCGCATCCACCGCCGCCGCCCTGCCAAGCTCTCTGACAGCTCAGGGAGCGCCACTAAGTCATCTCAACCCCCGGAGCTTCCGACATCCTGCTTGTTTTATTTCCTACCCGCTAAATTGAGTCGTAAAGACTTGTAAAAATAATGACGGGAGCAGACGGGAGCGAACGGGATGCGTATCGTTTTTTTTTTTTTCTTCTTCCCCCTCTATCTCCCACCATTCCTCCACCTTTCTCTTTCCCATGAGTCCCAGGTGGGCTATTTGTCGTCGACCATTTAAAAGCTATGACATGTTAACAAGAGTGAGAGGATATTTACAGGACGCTGACCTCTGGCTCAGTTGATTCCGGCAGTTTGAGGCAGGTGCGTGCTAAAGTCAAATTTACCTCCCCCACCCCCATCAAAGCAGACCTGAGACTGATCTATGAGATGTGTTTATATACCATCCTCTATGTCCACAGACTGAACATGAACATGTGGATATAGTAACATGAACCTGGACCTCTGCTAAGACAGCGGTGTAGAGGATGGGGTTAATCTTTAGGCCCCAGCATGAGAACATACACATTATAAATCCCTCTTAGGACAAGAGCAAATCAATCTTTCATATTCTCTGTCTCACACTCTTTACTCATTAACCATTTCAGCATTGATTGGTATTTCTGTGGCAGTTAACCCAAGTGTAACAAAGGCAGTAAAACGAAGGGGGGATGTTAAATTCAGTCAGAAGCAATACAATTCATTAGGTGTAATTTGGTGTGTGTGTATCCCATAAATCACACTCTGCTGGGTGGTAACACCACAACACTATACGGTATTGGGTGGCATAGGCAGAATAATATAACCCAATCTCCCTGAAGCATGCTATTGCTCTCAGAGACAGGAGTACAATAGAGCCACTAAGAAGGAAGACGTAAGTTATACAACCCTGTTAACATGCATAAAAAATGTATGCATTAAAAAATGTATAAGTCCTGCAGCATTTAATCGCATCCTTACTGAAGATTTTTCACACCGCTATGATTTCTTCACTTGGAGGGTATACAGTCCAAAGAAAAAAATTGGACATGCATTAATCTTATTGTTCAGGGAAGAGAAATTCCAGCAGAGTAGTTTGACAAGTTTGAGGGAGAGCGAGGAAGACGCTTCTACTCAAAAGGTCCCAGTGTGGAAGACTGATGGAGCGAGCTTTCTGCTGTAAAGACCCATGTCCAGACTCCAGCCTCTCTCCTGGGATTAAGTTACTGTTTTTTCTTTGTTTTCTCCGTGCCATCTGTGTGTGTGTGTGTTTGTGTGTGTGTGTACAGGCGAACATGCCTGTCCCCGGTTCGGTTAACTGGCATCATCTCCTTGAGGAGTCGGTCATGTGTGAAGGAGGGACACACTCCAGTCTGCTGCTGGTAAAAGCTTTATGTGCTACCAGTGTCACTATGGATCTCTTGTCACTCATCTGCACTGAACAAAATGTACAACAGTTGATGTGACAGTCGTTTCCACAGAGGTTTGAGGTGATGTACTGCAGCACGCTCTTGCTGCCGTGGTGGAGGGCAACTCCTGGTAGAAACCAGGAACTGTCTAAAAGTACAGCTCTTTCTGTTTCTCAGAAACTCTGAGTCAATTTAAACACTAAAATAAAGAAATGCACGTAAATGACTTACTTGATGATGTGTGTTATGTGTTGAGGAGAACAGTTATTCTGAGTGTGGTTTTGTATCATGGTGAAAGACCACAATCCTCAAAGTACAGCTGAGTGGTGCCAACGTTAGCGAGCCAGGCTAATCAACTCCCACTTGTTGATTATTGTACGGTTTAAGTAGTTACAGTACACCATGACCACCATCACTGACAACATGTTTATTACTAAGAAAAAAAGAGGGCAAAACTGACTGTAGACCACAAGGGAATCCCCTGCCCCCCTCCACACTCACACACACACACACACACACACACACACTGAGACATAACACTCATTGTGGTTTTATGTTCTTTTAAAAGATGAAAACATTTACAACAGCTGCAAATAAGTCAACTTTCACCTACATTGACATTTCTATGACTGTATATATTTTGCATGTAGTGTGTGATGTGTATGTTGTTGCCTTTGTTTCTGATTCTCACACTGATTGACATCTTAGTTACAAGCTTTAGTGACAAGCTGTCATCTGCTCCAGTCATTTGCCTGCTGGCTACTAAGTTCAGCATCAAAGCAGAAAGCTGTGGTTTATATAGGTTAAGTGAGCTGACGCTTCCAGTTACACAGTGTAGAACGCCGAGGTGGTGATCAGGATCAAAGATAGAGCGGCTGAAGACAGCACAATATCCTACACGATGGGGGGAAACCACTGCAACACAACAAGAGCCTTTCTCAGGTGTTGTTGTTTTTCCTGCCTGAATATTCAATTATGCACAAATCTCTCCTCTGGACCTCTACGATGACGCGTGACAGATTAGTTAAGCAGATCTGTGGGACACCAACGCAGCCTTGAAGTACATGGGAAACAGTAGGAAAAACAGGAAGAAAGAAAAACTGTCAACTGAGGAGCCATTCATTGGTTCCATGGAGACAGACAGGTCCTCCAGTTTGCGTCAGTAACTGAATAGACTGTGCTGCCGTCTTTTTTCTTACAGTGAAGAAAGCGGCATGCATGTGCTATCTGGAAGGAGAAAATAGAGTATCATCCTGAACTCGAGGAACACGACTCAAAAGAGCCTGTAATATTTTCAGCACTTCAAAATCTTTGATTTAATCTAGAAGTAACTCTTTTTATCCTGTGTTTCCATGGAAACAAGTGAAGTTGGGGCAGGGTAGAATAGGCAGGGGGGCCTGATAAGGGGAGGAAAAGAGAGAGGAGTGGAAGAGGGGGAGTGAAGAGGGAGGGGTAGTTTCATTTAGGAATTGAAGAGAGGGATGAAGGCATGAGGATTAGCTGTCACAATGAAGAAAAGGTGTCTGTCCTGAGTTTCCTCTCCGTCTCTCTCTCTTCCTCTCTCTCTCTCTCTCTCTCTTGCTCTGGTTTCCACTCCCTCCCATCACCTCCGTGTCCTTGACAAGCCCGCACAAAGGTATTTATCGGCCCCCATTCCATTAATTACCATCCAATTAGCTACTCCCACAGTGGAACTATTGCAATACTGCACAGTGTCAAGTCGGTTCACTTAGCAAGTCCTGACACCTTCATGTTTGCCGCTTTCTTCAAACTCACACTGATGGAGCAAAGAAAGTTTGTATAAAGAATCTGTTGACGTGCTCCATTAAAACTCTATTCATCTTCTTCCTTGTACATCAGACATGGTTTCATTTGTGAGTTCGAAGATTTGTCACTAAATAGCTGTTTTAGCTAATTGGAAAGGCAGCTTAGCCTTGTGTATTTGATGTTTCTTGCCTCATGTCTTTCATGTCATGCGATGGAGGCCTATTAATGCACATCCCCTTTACGCTTGCTCATTCAAAAGCCTCCAAGGGAAGAGCAGAAAAAAAAAGTTTGAATGACTTTTTGAGGGGGGGTTGACAGAGCCACAGACAGGCTGGCTAATTGGTTTGCTTTGACACTGGCCCACTGGGCTGTGGGCAAGGACAAGTATGTGGCATTGTTGACTTGTTAGCATGGAATTAGCCTCTGAGAGTGAATTAGACCCCAGCACCTCCAGCCACTTACCATCACATGAGTGTATTACACTTCGACAGAGCTCTCCTCTTTGACAAGTGCAAAACAAACACACACCAACTTGCACAAATGCTGACACGCGCTCACATCACACACATTAATACAGCACATCCTGCACACACACATATGCACACGCAAAATCATTAAGCCTATAGCCAGAGACTAAATACCCCTAGAGCTTTTTAGCCATGTGCTTTGCATTCATAACAAATCAAATTCTCGTTTCTCACAACAAGCTCCCACACTCCTGAATCTTAACTGCCGTTAAAAAAGACCCATCCTCGTGGGGTAACAAGCATATTTGCTGGATGAATGCAGACAGTAAGCATGTTAATGTGTGTACAGTTGGGTACATGATGATGATGATGTGTACGTGTGTGTGTGTGTGTTTGTGGGTGTGTATGGCAGCAGTGATATTCTGTGCTGAGAGGCTGAGTCTGCAACACATCATACCACACACCAACCGCAGCGCCTGGGGTTGTTGATGAGTTCTTTAGCCATGCTGTGTGGACACCCCCCTTATACCCCCCCTGGACTGGCAGTATGCTGACAGAGCAGCTGCTGCAATGGACACACACACAGACTTGTACACACACACACACACTCACACAGACTTGTACACACACAGAAAGAGACTGTAGTCTGCTGGTTTCCTCTTTGATCAGGCAGGCGTGTGGTATGTGAGCTCAGGAAAGATAAGACATTGATGTTTAAGGTGATTACGAGTGTGTGACTGTGTGTGAGAGGGAGCAGCCAACCAGCCTTCACTCAGATATAGGTCATTGTTGGTGAATGTGTCAGTTGTTTCGCACTTATGCCTTTAACTTAGTAACAGAATTAATAAAACCTTCATTTGAGTGAATCCGTGAAGAAGTCTTGGCATCAAATAGACTTTATTAAGATCCCTTTATGTTGGGCATCCTTTTATTGAAGCTTTTTAGAACTGGACTCATAACCTCATCTATTGCTTGTTTGAAGCTCATAACTGAGTGGGAATGTGGTTGTGCCTGAAAACAGATGGGGAGTCTGGTAGCCATGATAGTATCAAATTTATTACATGTCATTCTGTGGGGAACCTGAGCGCCTATAACTAATTTTGTGGATATGCATTGAAGATATCTCATTCAAACCTCAAAACAGAAAGAGTCGAGGGGTCACAGAAGTCATTAAGATTCATCCACTGGGAACCACGACCGTCTGAACATAATTATGTGCCAATCTATTCTGTAGATGTTGAGATATTGTATTGAAAGACTGAAAAATGTGAGGAAATAATGTGGCATGTTGCTGATGTTATGTTCAAAATAAAACACGTCTTGCCTCGTGGTGGTGCTGCAAGGAAATTCATGGGATCACCAAAGTCATTCATCCTCTGAGGACAGTTAATTCATGGGCAAAATGTTTAAGGCAATTTTCAATTTCAGTTGTAGGTGAAATATTTCGGGACCAAAGTGAGTGACCGACGTTGTCATCTTTGGAGCGACGCTGGTAGCGTGGCTAAAAATGTCAGTGAGGGTGACTTTGAAGTCAAATTAGTCAGAAAACTGAGGTTCTGCTCAGAGGCGTCCGCATAAGAATAAGACCAAAATTCATCTGGCAAAGGCAAATCATATGTAATAGTTATATTTGTTTGCATCAGGCTAAATCTGCAGTGCAGCGTGTAAGTACCGTACATGAGTGCACAGGATTGGATTACTAATGGTTTAAAAGCAATCTGACCACACCTGAATACAGCTGCTGATAGTATTGTTGGTGTTTCACTGTGTTAACACTGCAGTGCGATTCAGCAGATATAGTACACAAGATAAAGCAGCCAACGCCGGGCGCATTAGCATGTACGCCTAAATTGACTGCAACCCGGAGTGCTGACATGAGCTCGAATATTGCACATCATGCGCAGCAGGCTGCAGTCTCTCCAATGCATTTGTAAGAGTGAAGCAGAGAAATTAAATCAGGAAACAAGCTTCTGATAAAGCATCATGTGGAGAGTGTGTAAATGAAGCCTCAACAATCTCAGCGTTTGCACTGTTTGGAGACGAGCTACGTGACACTTGAAGGCCTCGATGCCCCGACGCGTTTGTTGCTGTGGATGTGGCATTAAGTTAAAAGTGCAGGCATCCTGGCTGTCTTGGTCACAGAATAGGAAAACAAGGTCATTAGCCACCGTTGGATGTAAAGGTGCAAAAGAAGAGCGAGAGAGAGCGAAAAAAACATGTTCTCAAAGGACTGATTACAACTGTGACCTTTTATCTGATGGCTCACTAATTGAATCATGTAGTAAATAGATGATGATGGTGGCGGTGGCGATGACGACGATAATGAAGAAAATGGCTATTTTCTTTTCTTTTTTTTTATTTCACCGGAGGAGTGTAAGAGAGGTAATAGTAGTAATTGCGCTTTAAATGGAGGGCGCTGTAGGAAAAGTCAAAGACACGAGGATGACATGAATAATACAAGAAGTAGCAAGATAAAACCAGAAGCCCTGAGCTTGCACTAAAATAGAACTAACCTCGCAATTATTACTGACACAGAGCGAAAATGATCATTATGGGGACCATATACAGGCCGTTAGTAATTTAGAATGAGCTACCGAGCTCAAAGGTAATAGCGCTAGAGGCGAGCAGAGCATGAATTTTTAAAAAGTTTTTCTACTGTAAAAAAAAAGAGAGAATATACCTCAAACAGCCATCAGACACACGAGGGGAAATAAAAAGCGAGCGGCTCCAGCTACTTCTATTTGATGCCACGTGGAGCAGAGAGCCAAAATGATTGACATAATCAGAATCATAATAATTGCCACGGAAATAACGCTGCCAATCAGGCAATCATGTCGGTGTGCAGGCAATGGTAATTGGAAAACATGGTGACTGACAGTATCAGTGTGAGCCGTCCCCACTAAGACCTGCTAAATAGCAGTTGGCACAACGCAGACGTAGCGCGAGCTGAGTCACGCAAAGCAGAAACACCAGCCTGTTCATAATCACATGGAAGGAAAGTCTTAGTTGTTTCCTAAGGCAGGGAGAATACAGCATCAGAGTGGACTGTGCACAGAGCATAAAGTCATGAGTCAGTTCAGACACATGCTGATTTCCTTTCTTTTTTTTCCCCCTCTCAAGTGCTCCCTTCCCTGCAGATCTAAAACTGTTTGACTGACACTGGTGCAGATTCTATGGGAGCTCAAGCATCAACAAGGAAATCACACTGAGGTTTGACCAACATATAAATAGGCAGAGCGGAGTCTTAAATGTTAACCTAATCCGTGTGTATTCCTAAATTAACTAACAGGCGTGTGATCAAAACAAGGCCTTTACCAACATGAACTCTTTAAATCACTGGGTAGAGTTTCCCTCCACAGAGTGACTATATATATATATATATATATATATATATATATATATGTGTGTGTGTGTGTGTGTGTGTGTGTGTGTGTGTGTGTGTGTGTGTATGTGTATACATATACATACATACAGTGCTTTTAGGCATGTTTTTTGTTGTGTTCACTGAATTTTTTAAGGTTATATACCTTTAGTGGAAACAGTCATTAAAATGGACAAGAAATCAGAGAAAAGAAGAAGAAATCAGAGAAAAGAAGAAGAAAACATGAATGGTCTAATAATTTTTTCCATGACTGTGTGTGTGTGTGTATATATATATATATATATATATATATATATATATACACACACACACACACACACACACACACACACAGTACTGTGTGTAAGTCATAGGCATAGGCACCCCACACGTTTTATCAGTGCAGTAAAGACCATACATATTTATCTCTCACTTTCTTTATGCAGATATAACAAGAAAATACAGGAAATTTGGGAAATACAGGAAAAAGTATTTAAGATCACATAAAATGTACTAATGATTCTGGATTCAGACTCTGGCCTCCCTTAGATTTATTGCCCCAGCAGTGCTTCAGTGATCAGCAACCACAAGGAATAAGCTGATAACAAAGTCATTGTTCCACACCCAGATCACCAATAAACATGCGTAGCCTGCCAGAAACTGTTGGCAGATCCAGCTGTGACAAGGATCTTGGGATCAGCTGATATATATATATATATATATATATATATGTGTGTGTGTGTGTGTGGTATCACACTCAGGGGAAATAATAAATTCAGTGGCTACACCGTTTTTTGTTTTTTTAAATAAGTCATTTAGCATGTTGTCAAGCAAAAATGACTACAACTTTATTTTCTTTCTCCTACGGTGTGTCGTCACTGAACTTTAGAGTCGGTGTGGTTCAGTGTAAAATCAATGCAAAGATCCTGAACATGGAACTGAATTAAGATTTTTATCCTGAAATAAATGACTGTACTTAATAATACTAATGATAATACAGGGACTGAAGAATAAAAAGACTAAGTGGAAAAAATAAGTCAAAGAAATGGAGTGTGTTTTTTTCTTTTTCTAAATGAAATAACATAAACTGCTCCATCTCTCCCATAAGCCTCCTCCGCTTTGTCCTCAGCTCTTCATGTTAAAAGCCTGGCTGGAAATTGTCTCTCCACAACAGCCCATTGTGGCCTCAGGTTGACTCAACCTTAAATTCACCCCTCTTACACACCCCGATTTCCTCGCCACGCTAATCTCCCGGGTGCATTTTACTGCACACAGCTCGCTGTTTGTCTCAGGCTTCAACTTCCAACCCCGGGGCAGGTAACAGTAATGGGCTATACAGGAAACAACATTGAAGCAGGGCCCCGTAGTGTAGATCCTAATGAGAACAGGAACGAACATACACGCGGGGGCAGGCGCACGCACGCACACACACACACACACACACACACACACACACACAAGCACATACACACACACATACACATACATACAGCACACAAAGGTACATATTTCTTACTCAGGCCACGGGGGAATTTGATTATTAAAAATGGTTCTTGTGCAGCAACATGCCAGTCACTGGATTCTCATAGCTTTTATGTAAAGTGGTTCTCTCAGCCCACCCGTCACAGAGGAGGATTCAGTCGACAGCTCAGGGCGTCTAAATATAAACACACCTTTCTCTTTTGGTCTAAATTAAGCTACAGAATAGAGGCGAATAATTGAGTGTTCAGAAAAAAAAACAACCAGTTTTACAGTTTTTGATGATGCTTAGAATTTTGTATTCATGTAAAACTACATCACCACAACATTTCTAATAATTCAGGTGTAATCTAAGAACGCAGATTTACTAGAAAACTCCTACACCGGATACGAGATTGTACGACAGATTCCAAATAATTCTTATATACCGAGCAGGTACTTGTAACAAAATTTAAGTGGCTCCATCTGCTGTGACAGCCCTCAGTGTGCATGTGTGTGTGTGTGTGTGTATGTGTGTGTGTGTGGGCATGTGTGCCCACATGAATGATTGAGTGTGTTCGCCAGACTCTGTCATCACATGCTTTCATGGCTTTGTGAGCAGTTGAAGAAACCCACATTTTTCCAGTCAGCAGTTTTAAGTGCAGTCACACACACACATATACACACATTCACGCACTCTCTTTCTCTCTGTCTTTCTACACACACACACACACACACACGTGCACGCTCACACTCATACTTTGTTTCGGGTTTGTCTCCTGCACCGGTAGCTGGCAGCCTGTTCCACTACCTCACCAAGAACCACAAAAAGATCTGGCACTTTTTTTTTTTCCAACCATGTAGCCTTTTTCTTTTTCCCATGTTGCCATGACGATCTGACACACTGCATGAAAATGCCACTATTCCTGTTTCCCAATGAGGAGAAATAATGTGAAAGAGATGTGTAGCTTTCTCATAGTCAAGAATTACGCTCTGTGTGATGTTGAATTATAATGACATTAATGCCTTTTACACTCTCAAATTTACACTGCATCGGAATTAATGATAATAAAAACAACATTTGGTATTTAAGCTGTCAAATCCCAACAGCACTGTGCTCACATTTCTTCATAATTGCCCGAACTACACATTTTTTTTTTTTTTTTTTTGTGCAGAAATGTCGCAGCACCAGAACATAATAATGTATTACACTGTCAATAGACACAAAAACAAAAAAAAAGTTGTAGAGTAGAGTTTTGTAAACTCTTCAGTAGAAGGAAAATGTGGGAATAGAATATTAATGCTAACTTTGTTTGGAGGAGGATGTTTTTTTTAATGGGGTAGTCAATTTAGAAGCAAGAAAAATACACTGCAGACCCTTCTTTGTGTTTGTTTTTCCTTCAGTGATCAGTGGCCAAATGTAAATTATGTGAATAATTACAGAGAATCACATTCAATTATTCACTTAATGCTAATATGACTAATAATACGACTTAATGAAGATTCAACCCCAAAATTTATAAATTTACCAAACTCGACTGAGTCGCTTTTTAATTGAAAATTAGTTTTTCACAGTAAATGTGTAAAAACCTGTTAAATCTTTGGTGCTGTCCGCATTCCCAAACTGCCTCACTGTGGTCTAGTTGTTGACATCACATTAAAAATACAGGTGGTGTGTTTCAGATGGAGAGGGTAATAACACACTTAGGTGTTATTATCATAAATATTGATGTTGTAATAGAACAGAGCACACATACATTTCAGTCTCTGTAAAGGTCATGTCACGGCATGCTATCAAATTCAGCACGAAACTGATTATCACCATCACCTCATCACACAGCATATTATTATTTACGGAATGGTTCAAATATTACGTACTGTACTTTGATCCTTTACAGCGTTTGTTACTTTCAGTCACCGGCAGCCAGACGGTTAATGCAATGAGCAGTGATTGGTTGAAATGTAGAGTGTGACCTTTGCTAAGGAGTGCCAGCACCATTAGCTAAAGGTCAAACCAGACGACACATTCAACATGAGCCACAGCTCCAGCGGCAGCGACATGTAACCACACAGGAGCACGGACCGGCTGCTGGTCATGGTTCAAGTGGATTGATCAGCGCATGTAGCTCATGTGGTTCACTTCAGTAAGCCGCACCGCCGATGATGGACTGTTCCTCTACATTCACATTACATGAGAGGCAGACTGCTGTGACTGTCGAGTGAGGCCTCATGCTGCTTTTACGTCACATTGCATCATTCAGATCATTATTATGAGCAAAAGACTGTGAAAAACGTTTGCATTGCTGTATAATTCAAAGATGGGAGATAGTGAGAATTTCTGACAGTTACCACAACATCTTCTACTGACAACCTTTGACTTTGTGGCTGCAAAGTCGCAGATGCTGACAGGTTTATAGAAATAAGATTCAACATTTATCTGTAATTCAACTGAATCTATACAAACTGTATGATAACATGCTGTATGGATGGGTTGGTTGACGGGATTTATCTCCTGAGGCTCTTGGCTTTCGGGTCTGTTGCACACTGAATAGATGCTAGCTGTTAAAACTAAACAGAACTGTTGTCAGAAGCTATGCAATATTGTGTTGATAATTATTTTATTTTTTATTAATACTCAGAGAATTCACAACAATCAGTCTCAGCCTCTCTCTCTCCCTCTCTTTAGCTGTCTCCTTGTTTCTCTTCTGTCTGTGCTGCAATGAGGAGAAAAAACGAATTTCTATTGAAAAGAAAAAAACAAGTTTGGTGTATAACCAATAAAAACAAGCAACTAAAAAAATTGAATTAAATGTTCTGTTTGTCTATCGACGACTCTCCACATCCTTCAAATATCACCTGAGTGACGTCTTTTTCTTTTCTAAATCAGATTTAAAATGTGTCCAAAAAACAAGAAACCCGAGTGATTAATGTTTAGTTTCATTGAGAAACAAAAAGACTGAAAGACCAGATAACATGAAATATGACACAAAATGTGTTTACAGATTTTGATATTGACACAAGCAATGACGGATCATAGGCTCTCATTACTTATTCGCTTACATCCCATTTCCAACAGCAGCATAAGGAGTTTGTTGAGTCCTCTGAAGTGTGTACAGTGTTCATCCGTTTTCTGACCTGAAGGCCCCGTTAACACTTGTGACATTGGCATGCTCAGACTGGTGTGGAAAATGGAGCAAAGGGACGACCTTTATGATGAATTAATAATTGATAGAGTAATTGGGTTGGCCTGTTACCGGGCCGAAGGAGCCCAAGGTCTTGCCTCCCGTCTCTCAAAGAGAGCCATTATTCTGCACTGTGTGGCCGGCAAAGGGCAAACAGCAGATCAAATATTCACCATGGAGAACACACACACAATTATCCCTGACTTAATGGGGCTGACTTTACAAAAAGCTTCCTCTAGATGCAGCGGACTGGAGCTGACCACCGTTACTGGCGGTCACCTTGGAGGAGTTGGTCAACACTGCTGCTAATGTGGCCGGTAGAAATGACAGAGAGTGGAAATGATGTTCATTCGGCTTTGTCAACAGAGTAGAAAGGGTATGATTAAATATAAAAGGTTTGAAGGGTGGAGGGAAGGGTATTTTCACTGCAATTAGACTAGATAGCTCTTGCCACAGAATTTCTTGATAGGAGATGATCTTACAGAGGATGGTGCCATCCACATCCCAGGCGTGTCACTCCTCCATCTGTCCTCCCTCCCGCAGTCTCCCTTTGACGTGGAGATAAATGTGCTTTGCCATCTCCTCTTAAACACTGCTGAGGCCTGCATATCAATTTTTGACAGCATAGCTTCGCCGTCCATTAAGGCGTAATTATGTTAAAGATCCTCTATCTATTATTTGGTGCTTAGCTGTGCACGCAAATCACAGTGAGGTCAAGCTCTAATCGAAGTCTGCCGTTTAGTGACTCTGAGTGCCTTGTAGGTTTTTGTAATTGGCCTTTTGAGCACTAATGGTATGTCATGACTGATGAGCTCTTCAGTTTGAGGCCCAATGTATGCTTTTTGAGTATCAAGGCCAGACATTAAAGGAAGAAGATGGGGAGACAGAGAGCTCTTCAGCTCGCTGACTGCGAGCACATTTCTGCTCATTACTGACTGGTTGGTATGCTCACAATATAACTTTGTTTATATCTACTTGTTATTGTCAGAGTGGGGTACTGGGAGGGTAGGGGGATGTTGGAAGAAAGTCAGCAGAGGAAAGCTAAAGAGGGAGGTGGGTTCAGAGGGTTCTCTCCAGCACCAACAATGAGGTGCCCTGTCTGACTTATGGAAAACACTGCATATTAACCGGCTGCAGCTCGTTTGCATCACTCACACATACGCAGCAAATAGTGCATTTATAATGAGTAATTCCTATTTGTGTTGGCTGTGGTGTGCTCTCCCTCTGCCGGCCCTTCATACATTATTTGTTGTGGTATTGTTTTCCAGCTGTGAGAGCACTCCACATTTTGTTTCTGCAGAACACATCAGGACAGCAAGGAGTTTGCAACTTCGCAAGAGGCGATTTAACTCATCGTTGTTTGTTTTTCTGTGACATATTTCTATCCGTGCAATGATAAAATACCCTCCTTCCTTCCTTCTCTGCATTCACATTAGCAAAACCTGGAATAATAGCTAAAAATGGATTGCTTTTAACAGACGTGTAAGCTAAGAGCCTTGCAGCGGAGACGTGTTCTTTGAAGTGTATGTCCCGCTGCTCAAAGCTGTGGAGGTGCAGTCGATCAACTCCTGAATTCTCTCAACAACCTGACAACACCTGACAAACACCTGAGCTGAAATGAGTGCATATGAGGACACCATTTATATATATGTACACACACACACACACACACACATATATATATATATATATATATATATATATATATATATATGAACCCAAAACATTTTGTTGTCCCAGTCTAACCCCACCCTCCCTTTGCCTGAATGGAACTGTGGTTGAGAAGTGTGCAGTGCGATGTGCACAGCAGGTGCCTGCAGACTCCACTGAAAGTCTTTTAAACAAATGAACCTGCTTTTCTCTCTCTTCTGTCAACGCTGACGAAAGGATCAAATGCAAGAATGCTGACACATTAAAAACAACAAAAAAAAAAAAGACGAAGAAAAAAAAAAAAAAAAAAAAAAACCCAGCATGGCTTGATGATGAGATCAAGTAGAATTTTTACTGTATTGGTTTGGCGTGAGTGTCCCATGCTGGATATGCAGAAGCTGTGCGGCCTAATTAGTTATTCCAGACCATCCCTGAGATGATGCTCAGGGCAGGTGGGCTGTAAGGAGCTGTCTGGATCCCTGCTGTGATGAAAGGAGTCTGGTTGTCACAGAAATTTGATTGGATGGTATTTAATTGCAGCGCTCTGGTTGGATGAGGCATTTTGTTAATTGTAGGAAAGGCTGGTCTGTGCTCTGGGTTTTATGCGCATATATCAGGGTAAAAGCATGTGGACATGCAACATATGGCGCAGGAGCTATAAAGTAGATTTGCGTGCAGGGGCAACTGTTTGCATAACTGGTGAGTTTCAGCATCAGAATGAGCATAATCTGTTTACGCAGACTTGACAAGACACCATGAGGCAAATGCCTCGGAGCAGCGTTTCGCAGCCTGGTTTGTTATTTTCAAGTTCTGTTTCAGTACCTCCGCAGCACAGAGAGAGAATGCAATGCAACTTCAAACAGAGCTGAAAAGCAAGAGGCGTGAGCAATCAGAAAACAAAATCATAAAAAGCGGGCCCAGAGACAATTGACTAATCCGGTGCAAACCAAGGATCTGGGTCTTATTGACTTACTGTCAGTGTAATCCATATCATAACCATCTGCTCCAGTGCTGTGAAACACCAAGGGCATATTAGCTGTATGTCTCCTGTGAGGGTTTCAGCTGACAGTAGCCTGAAGGGCTCTGTGGAGTCATTTGGAAGAGTACCTGTAAAGCCACGCTACATGAATCCTAATTCTGCTATTGTGTCTTCCTGCTGAAAGCTCAATACTTATCTTCCCAGGCTTTAACAGAGAAACACTCCCCAGTTGGCACAGCAGGAGCCTTCTTCTCCAGATTAGTCTGAAGTAATGTCTTTGGAGGCTGATTTTCAGCTTTTGTGAAAAATGTATTTGCGATGTAATTGTTATGGCACTGAATTCTGTTCTAAAAATCGAGACTTCACATTACAGGTGATCTAAAGTGATGTTATGTTTCCAGTGACAGAGTCAAGTATTATTTTGACAGACAGTAGCTGTTTGCCGAGCCTTTGCCTTGTTCATAATAATAAATGGATAGGCCGAGCTGCAGTCCAGGCCTGTTCTTTGTGAGCTCTAACGTATAATAACCTCAGTGGGCCAAAACACACAGAGGTCATTTTCTGTCAACCACCTCCAATAACCTCTGTTTTTATTCAGCACTTCTCAGGATACACAGACCGACCGGATGACTGAACAACTGCACATCCAACTGTCCGACTGAGGTTTTAATAAAACCTGCTGAGTTCTCCCATTCCACAGTGACATGAGCTGGAATAATGACTGATGTAACATGTCCATGTGTCTGTCGCTCAGACTACAACCCTCCTCATCTGGCTTTTACTCTGACCCTGTCTCAACTTGGAAAACCTTGGGCGAGTTTCACCTGATGTCTCTTGCTTTCATCAGCTCCCAGCAGAAGATTTCCGGGCAGCAGCAATAGGTAGACAGCCTTAATCTAGTCTTTGTCACTAAATATCAAGTAGCCTGTCAGGATAACAGAGCAAGACAGTGCAGGATAAAGTGCTCCAGATGGGTGTTCAATCCATGTCTATTCATGTTCCTCTGTCATACTCTCCCCTCTCTCCCTCTGTCTGTTTCCTCTCCCTCATGCTCACCTCCTCTTCCTTGTTACATTGTGTTATCCAAGGTCTGATCCCTGTTCTTAGTTTTAATATCTTTCTCTTCACCAGGTGAATCTCTGAAAAATGAAATACTGTGGGCAAACCAAGGACTCTGGTCTGTGTGTGTGTGTGTGTGTGTGTGTGTGTGTGTGTGTGTGTGTGTGTGTGTGTGTGTGTGTGTGTGTGTGTGTGTGTGTGTGTGTGTCTGTGTGTGTTTGCGTGCGTGTGTGTAAGTGTAGCTGTGCCTCCCTGGGTTGTAGCTGTCCAACTGATGAGTCAATACATGCAGCACAATCTGTAGCTTTTAGCAGAAAACCAATATGCTGCTTTATCGACTTGTCTAAAGATAAAACAATGCTATATTTTGGTGGCTTAAGCTTATGAAAAGCTGTAAATAGTGTTAGGTCTGGGGAGAGAGACGGAGAATTAGGGTGTAAAGAAAAAAGGAACATGGTACAGTGCTTTTGCTGGCACATTTAGGCCAAGGATTCCTGATGATTTATAGACTCGGCACAAGGCCTGGTTTTATTGAGCGCTACGGCAACATAAGGATGTCGCGGACACTGCCCTTATAATTGGACTCATCCTGTTTGTTTGTTTACTGCAGCAGGTAGCTGACAGCTAATCCTATGCGAAACCCTGATAATAAAAGGCTTCCTGGGCAACAGGGCTGTCAAATGCCCCTGAATCAGAAGCACAAACCTCACCTTTAAGTCAACGGGGGAAATGTACACATTTCAGCAGACAAGCACGCGCTGGTTGGTTCAGGGCTTAAGCCTCAGTGGGGAATTAATTTGTTTCTTTAAAAGAGCGGAGTGGAGGAGAGGAGCCCGTGGAGTTAAAGAGAGATGATCATTGAGCTGTCCAAAAACATATGGAAACAGACCCTGAGAGACACACAGAATGAAGATGAAGCTGTTTTCCAGCTGCCGTGTGGACGAATGTTATCAGGTTAGCTAGACAGATGAACAGCACCTCTGGTGAGTGGCGAGCAGGGCTTTCCTTATAAATAAGAATTAAGAGGGACCCTTCTTGTTGTGAGTCTTTATAGATCACCTCCCTAAACAGTAAACACCACCTCCAAAACCCATCCCCTCAATCCTGCTATCAATCTCCGCACCTCTCCATAAATGCCAGGAGCCGATAATTAATGATAGATTGGCGGTTAATGAAAGATTTACACGGCATAAAAGGTGCTTGGCAATCAGGTGGCGTATTTGGAGGCTTTTGAGCTTTGACAGCCGACGGCACATCAATTGTGCCCTGGAGACAAGTGTGCGTAATGGCCTGACAGTCAAAGCAATGACAGTTGTAGGTTAGGTTAAGGAAAGGAGAGAAAAAAAAAAAACAAAACAAAAAAAAAAAACAAAAAAAAACAAAAAAAAAACAGCCGGGTGTCCCTCGGTCACTGGTGGTGACACGCGGCAGAAGGCGGCCCCGGTCGGCCCAGAGCATCTTCGTGACAACGCAGACAGCCGTTTAACCTCCAACCCCCATCAGGCACGTCTGAGAAGAGAAGGCGGGGGCAGCTCGCAACCACACACTCCTGACAAAATATTTAATTCTGACTTAAAAGGTTATTTCACAATAACACACAGTCCCCCTTGCCTCTTTTTTTTTCTCTGTCTTCTTCCCCTCCATAGCATTCAATTTATTTCCTTCAGATGCACGCTTCACTGGGTACTGTAGTCGACTCCCTCTCACTACAACTGCTGGCTTATTAAGTTTCCATGGCAACTTGCTGCATCCACTTGTGTTTTATTCGAGCCTGTTGGGACCCCACAGGGTAAAGCTTTAAGCCGGAACACTAGGAAGCGATGGGTTTAGAGGGGGAAGAACAACCTGCGGCAGCACCGAGGAGAGGGATTGTTGGAGAATTGCTCATTGCCCTTCGCTCCATTTAACCCGCTATGAGGCAGTGGAGCTGAAGCACTGCTTTTTTTTTATGTCACTGTGTCTCCTTGCATCAGGCCAAATATTAAAATATATTGACAAAACCACTAGGACTGAAACCACCTGCGGCGAGCAAAGCATCTTTGTTTTACAATAAAACAAACGCTAAGAAATAATCTTTGCACTTCAAATCCTTCACTTTTGATGGCACTGTGCCTCCCTGAAACACTTTCTTTTTTTTTTTTTTAGCCGAAAATGAAAATGTCAGTGTACTGGCTTTGGTCCAGGCTAGAATGTCTCAACAAATACTGGATGTGCTGCCATGAATCTTTGTACAGATTGTCCAGTACTTTGGTTGATGAACAGATATGGTGAACATGGCACCATAGCACTGCTGTTCCTGAGCCTATTGACAACCAGTATAATGAAAGGTGGCTGTAAAATGTTGCAGTGATGATCAAACCAGTCGTGTTTGAGCTCATTAGAACAGAGCTTGGTGCTAATAAATGGTCACTGTAATTGTATTGTGCAGAGTTTCTTTACTTCAGGGGTTCAACCCCCCTCCTTATTGCTGTTACCTTAGACTGACAACTGAGCTAATATAGACTTCCATTGATTAGCTCATACATTTTCATTTTATTGCTTAATTATCAATTCAACTCAGTGGAACCTTTTTGAAAGAGAACGGATGTAATCTAACGCACTATAAGTTAATAATGCTAATTTGATTGTACAGTTCCAGATTTTATATGCATACTAAGTAGCCTTGTTAAGATATTTCTACCAAAGAGATAATTAATTATTTCATATGCCAAATGAGAATCTGTCTTATCTTTAAATTACTCCTCAAGGTATTACACTAGATTTAAAATTTCTGCTCTAATTTGATGTCGTTCTTTCGAAACGTCCGTGCACACATTATAGTCTTCATTAACTGTCAAATCTATTAACCCAGGCAGCGCACAATCAAGGCCCATTGAAAATTATTCCTCTTGTAATATATGCTCAGGGCAGAGAGGGGATCTTTACAAAAGCTGCACACGTTTTGAGTCACTTCATTGACAAATTACCATTAAATGTACTTTGACCACAACGCTCCACAATCGTTGCCCCATCAATGGACTCAATGTAAGGTCAAGTTCACTGGAAAATGGCTGTAAAAGGCGATTAGATGGGACACTAACTGCTCTGGTTAAATAATATTGATGGATCCAGCTCACAGTGCAATGCGAGCGAATAACAACAGCAGTAAAGTGATTTTGTTTTGGAATGTGGACAGATGTAATGCCTGTATACAGAGAGGATTTGGCTCGTTAGCAGCCAAACTTATGAAAACATTTAATCTGAGCTCAGAAAGGATAATTAGAGACGATGAATATATCTTGTCCTAATTGTTTATCCCACGGCCAGCATGAAAGCATTACCAACACAACTCAGAGCCATCAATTTCTCTTCTTTATGACAGGGGTATTAAATACGACCTCGTCACTTTGGCAAAGTTGTTGGACAATAATTAAAAGACTCTAATGAGTGGGAGGGTAAATATAACATAAAGCATCAAACACTATAATAATAATCATTTTTTTTCATATTCATTTGTTTGTCTGTTTTCTTTTCTTTCTTTCTTTTTTTTTTTTTTTTTAATATTTTGTTGGGGATTTCGGTGCAAAATAAAAAGTAAACCCACTGCAGTGATGTGAGCTTTGCAAACTGGCTCTGATTTAAGAGTGAAGGCCATTGGGGGCCAGATAGTAAATCATGAATGGTTCCACTGTGTCTCAACCTAGAGCTATAGAGCTGGACTCCAAAGCCATGCGCGCACACACACACACACACACACACACACACACACACACACACACACTGGTGCTGGCATCCACTGCACACTCCACTGGTCCAATCTTTTCATTGCCTTGGTGTCACTATGGAAACCCCACCACCACCCCCCACCCCACACCACCAGCACCATCACTCCCACAACTGTCCTCTCCTCAGTAATCCTCGGGGCTGTAAGGAAACGATACTGAGGCATGACTGAAAGGAATGGATTGTCAGGGAGGCTGGTGGAAAAAACCTTTAAAGGACTCGGACAAGTGTGTCATGCCTCTAGTTATCCCTCCACACCTGGGCGAAGGTGTGTGTTTGTGTGTGAAGGTGGCAGAATCGATAGGGAGTAGGAGAAGAAATACTGTAGAAGCCATTCAAGCGGGGCAGCATGTTGGTGGTTTTTGTGCATGATTGCCTGAATGCACCTTTAAGAAAATTGTCTGTGATTAGCCGGAGTTTGTCGGCAGCCACGGTGTAAATACCACATGTAATGCATTCACTGCCTACCGTCAAGCTGGGGCACAAAGAGATCATTCTGTCAGCACAGTGATCTCATCGCTAAGCTATCTCTCTCTCTCTCTCTCTCTCTCTCTCTCTCTCTCTCTCTCTCTCTCTCTCTCTCTGTTAAGGCCATTGCCTTGGTAGGACACTGGCCTCTATAAACAGTGGATTGTCTGCTCTGTTATTTCATTTATTTATTTGCCTGATGTCTTTCACTACTGCACTAGGAATATGTATGATTCTGGATTTCTTTTGTCTAACTTAACCTGATAGGTGAACGTTAAAGCTCTTTATTTTCTCCATTTGAGCACAGGTCTCTCAGTCTTCACACTCCTAAACAGAACCTTATATGGAGTTTCCACTACTCTGTTGTTTTTGCCACGCTGAGGGGAGGTGCAGATACAAGAGATATGATATGAGATCGACAGGAAAACGGGAGGGAAGGATGAGGGGCGGAACGGAGAGTAACAAAACTCCAAGAGCGCAAGGGGGAGTAAAGGAAGTAAAGGACGAGACACCGGGGAGGGTAAGATAAAGAAGAGGGAGGGAAGGACAAGGGGGACAGAGGATGACGGGGTGAAAGACAGAGAGGGGAGGTAATAAGTCCCTCTTCCAATCTGGTGTTGTTGAACAGGGGTAGTAGCAGAGCACACATTCCATTAGGCAGTAAATATTGACTCAGCAGCGAACAACTGGTTTCTATTGCATAGCAAACAAAGCTATTGTGTGCCTGGCAGCCCTGAAAGGCCTCTGTTTGCACATCACGCTCAAGGCTGATAAGTAGGCAGTCTCATTCACTGCGGGGGTCTGATACGTCTTCCTTTTTTGTCTGTGTGTGTGTGTGTTTTATTTTTTTTCTTTTTCCTGCGAATCTCTCTATCTGCCTCCTGTTCTTGGCCTCCAGCCACCAGGCCAACAACCTTGACTGTAATCCTCCTCCTCATGGTGTTTCCAAGTAGCTGAATTTATCGTGGGCGTTCCTGACGCAAACAATGGGCCCAGACATGTTATGCAGCAACTAACTGCAGGTGTAATAGTCATCGACTGGCAGGTCATCAACATGAATGAAAAGTACATTTCAATAACACCACCAATCAGACGTCGCAGTGAGACTAATGAATGTGGTAGTGTTTACCTTGATGACTGTACCCAGGGCTGGGGTGTTTGTCTGCTGATTACACTGTGCATTTGCATGTTGACCTCTGAACCTGTTCAGCTCTGTGAAGGATTTGTGGTCTGGGAGGGAACCACGAGTCGCCATATACCTGGGGCCGTGGACGTGGGTCCACACCCTCTTCCTGTCATGGTGAAGTGATACATGACTTAAACTCCATTATTGCACCATATGGGCTGACTCAGGACATTAATGCACTCTGGGTTGTGTAACATTAGCCAATACCTGTTGTGTTTTGCTCCAGGATTGCTCACAGAGTTATGTAGCTGTAAGTTCCACAATATACAGTGTCATTATTGTTAGACTGACAGGAAAATATCATATGTGGGTGTGCAGTTTCCATAGAAACTGGTTATTGCTTCATATGGGAAGAGTTGTGTTACTAAACTTACTAAGCTCCTGGTTACTCATATGAATTTTCAAGATTTAATATGCATATCTATATATGCATATACGCATCAGTGTCTATACACTGATATTTCTGTTAGTGTATTGTAAACATATAGACTTTCTTATTAGATTTGCAGATACCCCAACTTTGTACAAAAAGCACAAAACACAGAGACTAACTAGTAACTATCTAAAATCCCTTCAAAGTTTTTCAAACCCAGAAATCCCATGAGCTCATTCTGTTTTTGTGTGAACTGAGGAAGCCACGAGAAGTGAAACAACCTCAAGAATGTACTGTAAACAAACAAATCGCAGCTTGTTTCTCACTCACTAACTGGGAGTTATTGAGGCGCCAGAATTCAATGTGGTTACATTTGAAAAAAATCTTCAATACTTTACTGTAGAAGTGCTGCGATGCTTCTCTCCACTGCACCATGTTCCCTGTGATTTAGGCTGGTCATGTGACTTCACTCAAATGATGATGATTTTATCTGGTTGAAGTTTTAAATTAGGTTCAATATGGAAGTTATCAGCCTCAATTTCCAGCGGGACGGTCGAAAAAAATCCTCCCTGGTAAAATGGTGATTATGCTTTGTATTAATGTGCAGAGGGATAATGAAACTCAGAAACAGCTTAATACTGTAGCGGGCTGTAGAATGAGATGGTTATCGTGCAAGTGTTATTATATCTCACGAGATCCATAAAGTTTCCTACCTGAAATTACTCTGAGGTACAGTATGTACAGGTGTTGAAATAACAGGGTTTTTCATTGAGCAACATCACCTGCGTGTGTGTTAATATGATTCAGCCCACTTGAATGTAGAGGACACTGCTGTAATTCTATGGTGCAACGTGTAAAACCTGAACTGCAGTCACTTGTGATGTTGTAAGGTCCTAAAAACACATCCTCCCACCCATCCAGCCAGACACAGACACACACACACACGTTGCCAGTCCGACTGTTTGTCTGCCAGAGTGACACCTACTTTAAAAAACCCCACGTGTGGTGTGTGTGGTATGTAGGTTTAGATGGTACATTATAATTACATTGCTTTTGTCACCGTGTGATGTTCCAACAGATGTTCAGAGAGGAAGTGCCCAGGAAGGCGCAGTGCTGTTTATCACAGCCTGCCGTGAGTCCTGTAATATCAGCTAAAGATTGAAGACTTTAATACTGCTTCTCCACAGCAAAGAAAAACGGCAGTAAAAATGAAAGCCAACCCATCAAAGCACAATATGTCCAGGCGACAGCTTTGCAGAATGCTCCCCCATCACCACCACTATCATCCCATCCCCCCGCCCGTGTCTTACTCGCTCTCCTCTCTTGTCCCCGTTCACCCTCTCCTCGCCCCAAAAGAACCACCACCAGCAGCTTTCTGGACCCAGTGGGTTGCAAGTGGACAGGTGGCACAGTTGCGCTGATAAGCTGGATTCACAGCGACCTTTCTATACTTTGAATGGCTGTTGGCAGCAGCAAGGATAGGAGTCCTTCCAAATCAAATATTTGATTCATAAACACCAGGCCCCCTGAGTGAAGGAAGGCTGAGGTGCATGTAATTCCACCGGAGGACTCAGGAACCTTCAGAGCCAAAGTCGAAGAAGGTGGAAAATCCTCAAGGATGGTCTCATCTCACTGCAACTAAATGTCAGGTTTTAGTGTGCAACTGGGAGAGAAAAAGCAAAAAGGGAGCAGAGGAACATGATTTGAATATTGTTTCTGTCAGCTTCCCAGCAAACCTCCCCATCCAAACCGCCCCATTCCTGCTTCACTCTCCCCTCGGTTCATCCTCATGTCCCCTTGGGAGGAATCTGCTGTGATTTACTGCAACACACAACACGCTCTACATGCACAATCCACGCTTACATCACGCAAATGTGCACACACACGCCAGATCACCATCATCCCCGGAGAAATGAAGCAAAGTAGAAATTTTACTGGGTTGAATTTCAAAGTGAACATTGATTGAATTCCCCTCTGTTTTGCTCTGTGATATAGTGTGTCTTAATACAGTGCATTTGGAATGAAAAGGGGTGGTCTTGCTTCGGAAACATTTCGATATTTCAAAGGCCACTGCTGCTATTTTGGCTGAATATCAATGTCACTATCAGATTTTAATTCCATACAGCACTATTGTATGGGTTTGATATCAGAGAACAAAGGTTATAGCCGAAGGCGAGGTTTGATACCAGCCTGTATTCCCCAGTGCAGGAAAAGGGACATCCACAAGATGTGTCACAGCTGCTGTGTGCTTTATTCAGAGCTGAAGTTTTTCTTTTTTAAATTTCATCCTTTTGGTTTGTATAAAAAATACATCTTCTGGTTGACGTGCGGGAAAGATGTGGTGCTGCTGTTTCTCTGAAATAGACTCCAAAAGTCCTGTTTAAAATGAATAGAGGTAATGTGTGTCAGTACAGTCGGGGTAAAAGTTATTAATAAGCAAACATATTAGATCTAAACTTGATAAATAAAACTACGGAAATGTTAATTAGCAACATATGTCTTCATTTTATTTACTTTTATGTTCCCTTGCTATCTTAAGGCCAAGTTATAAAGTTTACACGAGTGTGAGAGAGAGAATGCGTACTTGAATATCAAGATCAACAAATCCCTGGTGGAGAATTAAGAAGATAGTCATATAAAGAGGTGTAAAACTAAACAAGCAAGCATTTGCATAAACTTTAATATGCCTTTAAAATAGCCTCAACAAATGCTGTTAGATGAACATCGGCATTATAACACGCTCCGTAAATCATTTTTATAGTTTCATCACACAGCTACACAGTATGTATTGTATTTACAAAACAAGAGGGCAGCTGAGTCAGTTTCTGGAGTCGATTTCAAGAATCGTATCTGTTTTGGAGGTTTCTGTACGACACTGTCATGGCTTTGGAAGAAATTTCTTTTTCTCCCACTCAACACCAACACATACGAGATGTGTGTGTTGGTCTTTGTTGGTTACTTGCTGCTTGTTAGTTACTTGCTTCAGTATTAAGACTCTGACAACAATATGTTTTCAACAAGAGAGAAGCAAATCTGGGGACAGTTTACATCAGGGTCAACTTAGAGAATGAGAATAAACTGAGAATGAACTTCTTTCGAAAAGAAGTGGCAGTTATGGCATAAGATGAGTACAAATACTTTTCTTGAGTAATTCGTGTTGAACTCACTGACTCATTAGCAACAAAGCAATTGACCTCATCATCAAACTCATTTCACCAGACTAGAACTAGCATGTTGCCACCTGACTTGCGTGTTCACCATTTGTGTGCCGACTTCAGCAGTTCACCAACTAGCCCTATGAAGAGTCTCCACATTTCTACATTACTACAATCCACTATTTTCCAAAAAAAAGCAGACAATTTTACATAAAATACCAGAAATTCTTCCTGTATCTGTAGTAGTTGTATTGACCTGCTGAGGACCGTTTCTTAAAGGACTATCAAAGAAAGTCAAGGGACCAAATCAAAGGACCAGAATCTTGAAGTCGTTCACAAACTTCTAATGGATTCTGAGATAAAGCTCTCCAACTACATGTCTAATGTCACTCAGCACTTAGGTGTATGCCACAAGTCAAAGGGTTCTTTGTTTCATCACGTCCGCACCTTCTGCTTTATCTAATCACATTCTTTTTTCCTTTTTTTCCCTTTTCCCTCTAAGTCCTCATTCTGTAACACTACAAGCCTTTACTCCTTGCTCCTCCCTAATTTAGAAAATGTCTAACAGAAAAAGAAATATTTGATATTACTATGAAAGCTTTTTAAGCCCTCTATGAAATTATGAAACTAAATTGCTGGTTATATTTCAGACTTTTTTTTTTTATTATTCGTCTTGTTTAACCTGTGTAAAAGATAAGGTTACCTGTGTAACAACTGAGGTTAAAACAAAGAAAGAGGAGCGACAGGGACAGTTCATGAAGCTCCTGGAAAACTAAAGACAGAGACAGTTATGGTGGTTATTGCCTGGTTAGAAAGAAAGGTCATAAAAGTTTGCCAGGTGTGGAATCAAATCATCTGAGAGGATTTAAGTGTCTGTTAAAGGTAAATACCAGCACTGGCTGCTGCTTCATGCCCCATTCACTTCATCACATTTTTTTATATATATATTTTATTATCTGTTTCTCATCACATGGATGAATGGTAGAATTTGGGGCGCAATCTTCGAACTCCGGTACTTTAGTAAGTATTTCCTGAAGAGAATACTGATTTCATTTGATAGGTGTAACAGTAGAGTTTTGCTCTTCCTGCATGATATTTAATTTATGGACATGTGATCTACGCTATGATATGAAAACATATATATTTTTTTCACCCGTGTAGAAAAAACATGACATGGGAATGACATGGCAAAGGTTGTTAACAGTAATTTGTAGGTGATATATATCTGAACACGAACTCATTCAGTAAGGAAGTGATTGTACAAATGAAGATGTCAGTCATTATAATATGATGTTTATAAGCAGCGACACATGTGCAATCTTCAGCGGCTGATAATGAATCACAGACTGTTCACTATAAGTGGTACAAGCTGGAAGTGAAGTGAATACTTCCCCTCATGGCCGTTATGTAATTTGTAGACAGAAAGAACCAGGTTGCTTTAAATATCTGCAGCGAGGCTGCAGTTCTGCGTCGCACCGATATAGACACCGGGTGATTCGTGTCATCATTTAAGACGCTGAGGAGTCTTTACATTGCAGACGTCTGACTGCTGGAGGAACACACACAGCTGTGACATTTACAGCAGGGTGTATGAGGTCCATTCATGGTGATGATTTAACAGGTGTCATTTTTAATGATTTTAAATGTAAATGTGCTGCATGTTTAGAGTAATAGTTAAATAATATGCCCACTAGAAACAATTTTATTGGTTGTGTCAACACTGTTATTAGAGCAACATGTTTTAATTACAGTCACATTTTTGCAGACGCAGGGTACCACACAATATGTTGGACCTTTGGTATGTTGCTAACAAGCCGAAAAAGATGCTAAATAGATTTTCATCCTGAAGCAGAAGACATGACACAACTACACAGGCTGAGTTGTGCTCATGAAGACAAGTAAAGTGGCTTTGATGTGTAAAATGAGTGGAGTGCTCTTTAATATATTTCAATACAAAGGACAAAGCACAAAGGACCTCCAGGTGCTGCAAAATCAGATGGCACATGCAGAATGACTCATCTTTGTCTTTTAGAAACTTGACCACATACATGCATGCTGTATGTGAGAGCCATGCTTTTCTTAACCTATGGCGGTGAGTGGAAATTGTGAGTAAAATCCTCTGCAAGGCAGTGTCACTTATCATAAATGGAACTGAATGTTCCACTGATATAATGCATGTAGTTATTTTAAACCACATTAAAGTGCTGCATACGACATTTCTGAAGTTCTTCTCATTGTAACATGACAGTTGTGGTCAGTGGTTCATGCACAGGACGGAGGGAAAATCGACACTTTGTGTTGAACAGTGCAGTCAAAGAGGAGAAAAAAACTATTACTATTCAAAGCTTTTAAATGAATTTTAAAACAGTTACTTTAGTGCATTTGCAATTCAATCACTGTGTCTCGGATTAATGCAGAAAATGCCATTTGCATTCCTACTTCGAGGCTGAGCTGTGTGCACTGATGCACACGAGAATCACAATAACAGCTACTTTATACCAGATTCTCCTACGTTATTATCAATCATGATCACCTGTATTGCTCACGTACACCTGGGATCTTTGAGACACGAATCTGCATTGCAATGTATGTTCTGTGCCGAGTGTTGTAGAAGGAAATCAGCAGGCACAGAGTACAAAATCGCAGGATGCATGGCTTGATTCTGCTCAGATCCCTCCTACTGTTCTACACTCCCCTCTGAGGCTTTAGTGTGTTTTCATGATGCAACATGCTTGGCAGCTGGCAGAGTTGCAGAGCCTTGTCTGCTCCAAGTAAAAGACCCAGCATAAGCCCTAATGGTTTGTGACTGGAATTTTGATCATTTAAAATCTTTCTTTCACACTTGTTTTCTATGCTCTCTCTCTCTCTCTCCCTTTCCTCTTTCTTTTTCTCTCCAGTCCTCTCTCCGCCACAGACTCTCTGTCTGTGTAAGTCACAGAATCACAGAATAATGAGTTCCTCATCCTCCTGCGGTGAGACGCGTTCACTGTTGCAACCCAGGGCTTCTTTGATATGGATTCTGTTTAAATCAACCATCCCACTTATTGTTGGGTTTCCTTGAAAGGTCACACTCTCATTAAAACCAATCAACACTCCAAGTTTTAAGATCACTTTTGCCCTTTCAAAAAGGCTGAGACGAGTTCTGCCTGTGGGACAGATTATCCTTTCAAATAAAAATCTGACAGCAAAAGAAAAATGTGAGATTCTCTAAGATCAAAGACAGTGAGGCGGACAATCCATATCTCACATTGATTTTATTCCTTAAATTAAATTAAGTGTTGCCACTGTCACACATGAACTGTTATATTACTAAATAAAATGGATTTCATCAAATGCAAAACAAGAAAATCTATTAGCACGACATGATATTTGGGCCTGCAGCCATACAAATGTTCATGTGTGGTCTGTCTGCATGTTTCACTTCCATAGTAACAGAGATTAAATTAGCACAGCAGTGAAATGAAGGTATGGTGTCTGGTATGCAGGCTATAATATCCTGTTTACCCATGGCTCTGATTGCACATGCATCCATGGAGCTGAGAAAAATCTCTGCTCAAACTTCTTCTGTGGTCTGAATATGTGAAAATATATGAGTGCAACTGATGCTAAGCTGGGGATGAGCAACTGTGCACGACAAGGCTGCCGAGCTCTAGATTCCTCCATATGTTAAAGTAGTGTGCGTGCTTCTGTGGTAACACTGATATTTGGTATCTCGAGACTCTGCAGAGTGGTGTCTATTTTATCCCCACTACGAAACCAAAACCACAGCAACACAGACATGTAAGGAGAAGATTATAGTAAGTCAAAGTGCTCTGTGTTGGAAATGTTAGCATGTGTGGCTAATTAGTTCGCAATAGTAGCAACTGAGAATTTGATTACTACATTTGTACGAGTGTCTACAAACAAAATGCTTGTTTCTTCTTCAGCTCTTTCGGTCATTTAAACAAATTAGCTCACAGAATGAATTTGAAATTAAATGGTTTTGAGTGTGTGACTTAAAGGCATCTTCGTCACATGAAACTTCATGAATTCCAGAAGAGATGGGTAACAGAGACGGAGACTGCTACGCTGCTAAGCTAGCCTAGTTAGCATTCAGTAGCAGTCTTATTCTACACGATAATTAAAGTTGTATCTAGTGTTTTATTCATGCATTATTACAAACTTAATCACTGAGGTGTTGGAGCATCAAAATTGATTTCTCAATCACAGGAAACAGGAAAAGGTATATTTTATCCCACCAGCTGACTGATATTAGCAAAAATACAGATATTGCAGTTTTTGTGTGTGTGTGTGTGTGTGTGTATTTTAGTTGACATTATTTGGGAGAGGCTTGTGTTTAGTTTCTATAATTTTAGCACCTCTGTTCTGCTCTTTAGATAAATGTACATTCATGCAAATAGCCTAAGGTCTTTCTTTTAAAGAGGAGTTTTTTAGAACAAGCTAGCTGCAGCTAATAAAACTTTTAAACAGACTATCTATAAATGAGAGGCCTGCTTTTGTTTACTTCTGCATGAGGTCAGAGAGCCATTGTTTCATGATGAGTGAAGAATTTTATGCACTAAACCTGCCAGTGTCTTGACTGTAAATGATGTGTAGTAAAAATGTACACTTAGCAACAGTTACTAGGGAGAAATGAGTGAAGGGTTAATTGTGTGCTATCTTATCAGACAGGGCATAAAATTTCTAATGTGTCAGAATGCACTCTGATAGCTATGTGACTTTTGTGGGTGTGTGGAGATACGAGCACTCCCACGCACTGCTTTATCACCAAGTTTATCTCAAGACGAAGGCCAGACAGTCTGTGGTTCATCAGTGACGTCATTAAAAAAACAGACAGATGAGTAATATTTGATTTTATTGAATATGATAAGGGCACCTGATGGAGTGTGAGTGTGCGAGGTGGATGGAGAAGGCAGGTGAAGACTGAGAATGAGTAAACAAACTAATTATAAAATCAGGATGGATCTCTGTGCCCAGAGAAGTAGAAATGCAGGAGGAAGCCATGAGCTAAGGGTGGATAGAGAGATTTGATTAAAAAATGGAAGGGTCGGGTAACAGACAGCAGTGTTTACAGTCACTGCTTGAACTCAGTGAATTCATGATGACTGTCATCATCACCAACTACCCACAACAACTGTAATAGCTTTTGGTTGAATTATTTAGATGTGATATATTCAGGTGGCACTCTGAATTATACACCAGTTTTTCCCCTCCTTAGAAAGAACAAGAAAATATTTGCAACAGCTCCAGCAGTGATGAATGAGACTGTTCCCGTTGAATTTCCAAAATAAAGGAGTAAAATAACATGGGCGTGTGAGGAACTCCATGTGAATGAATTGTTTTGGCTGCGTTCCACACAGTTCCTTCGGCAGAGCCAGTTAAAACACAGATAGTGGCACCGCTCATTGTTATGGTGATATCTGCCCCAGAGCTCAGATTTGTGCGTAGAGTACAAAAGGAGGGAAATGAAATAGCAACACAAAGTAGAATGGGAGGGAATATATTCCATTCTCTAGGTTGGTTGTGATGTGACAGTGGGGTTATCCAGGGTTGAGGAGATGTCCTTGGGGAAAGGAGGTGAAACTTAACAAAGGCCTTCACAAGCTCAGACACGTACGGTGAGCTATGCTGAGGGTTTTGAAGGAAAAACACTGGTGTAACCCACCACCTATATATGTCATAAAAACACCACGGCTCTGACACTAATGATCTCTTGTTTATTTCGCCTTTTAGTTGCACTGACTTCCTGGAATATGTCATGTAATCTCTGTAAAAGAAGGAACTTATTCTTTTACACTTCAGTTTTTATACAGATTAGACAAACTATGACATTAGAATATTGTATTAACTGATAAGATAAAGGTTCTGGTAAGAGGAGTCTTTGTTCTAAAATAAACCAACCAGCTGCCAATTCTTAATTTTATACACAGACACCAGAGTAATATAAATCTTATCATCTAAGTCTTGACAAGTGAATGATTAGACAAATTTCCCAAAATGTCATGGCACTTCCTTTAAAATGACATGTTATATTTGTTGCAGAATGTAAAATGCTAATGCATTTTGTATGCCAACATTGTTGGGCTTCTATCACTCTACAACATGGAGGTGTTAATTCAACATACAACACATGCAGTTTCCATAAAAAAGATCTATTCAGAAGTAGAACTGTTTCTCTCTCTCTCTCTCCTTCTTCCCAGTAGCTCCACAGTGAGTTCTCCAGAGATAAGCCTGTCCTTCATGTGCTGTGTCTAAGCACAGAGCCCAGATTACATGGCCATGGAGGATTCCCTACCGGCTGACTGCTCCTCTACCACATCTCCTGGACATAAACAGGAGGATGCTGCAGGGAGCGAGCGGGTTTCCACTGTGTCTCTGTGTCTTTGTAATCCTCGTACAGGCTGTGGAGCTTTGTAATGTCATATGCCACATCTGTGGTTAGAATAGTTTCAGCACTGAGATGGATCTGTGAATATGGTCTGTGTATTCCAGGATATTTTTTCTTCTCTGTTATCAGTTCACGAAACTGCTTGCAAAGTAAAAACATTATTTTCTCCTATCAATAAGAAGGAAGTGGGGACCTTAAATATTTAAAAGTTGCAGTTTTGTATTTCCAGTTTTGTACAGTTTTGTATTTCCAAGATATATTCTCTCATTTAAAGGTAAAGTTTAAAATGGAAGAATCTGCACTATTTGTACTATTTTTCTTGACTTGTGTTGGGTCAACTGGTGTAAACAGGTGAGGTCACAGCAGGTCACAGAGGCATCACAAACACAATGTACGGGTGATTGTGCCCGTACATTGAGTTGAGGATGTTCGAACTTGAACACGACATTCTTTAGACAGTAAAAGCAAAGTAATTGCAACATTAAAAGCAAGCAAAGAATCGCAGCAGTGATTCCCTCCTCTTTTTAATCCTATTATCATTTTCGACATGTGCTGATTTTGCTTTTGCATGTTACAGCAGCATGCTGGTGATACTCTGGTGAAAAATGCTCCCCCTCCTCCTCCTCCTCTCCTTGTTCTCCCCGTCCTCAGATAACCGCCTCCAGCAGAAGATGTCCTGTCGGCACCTGGCACCCGAGGGAATGGAGGCCTGCTATTCGCCGCCAAACACACACGCACACACACCCACGTTCGGGAGGGAGTATGTGGCTGTGTTCATGCTCTTGCACAACTACTCTACATCTACACTGCGCACGTGTGTGTTACAAAGTGTGTTTGTGCATTATTATTATTTAGAATATATTAAATAACATATTAGAAATATGTGCTTTTGAATTCAACTTAAGTCATTTCTTGCACTATGCTAAGTTTACCAAACTGATGGAGACAGTGAATACTGTTGTACATTCACTTCATTTATCACAATTGACGATAGGTTTATCTTGAACTTGCTAAGGATTTAACGTTATGAAGTAAAAATACTAGGAAAATGTCATAAGTGTGTTAAGGAATAACTATAACATCAATGATATGCATTAACTGTGTGACATCAGAATTAATGGATGTAGTTGACATGTCTTGAAACTGTCCAAATGACAAGGATTTACTGACTTACATGTTGGTAGCATTCCAATAAAGATCTGAGTATTCAGTAATCAGGAATTAGATTGTGAGCTAGGTAACATGATGGAGTCGATTGTTATATTCATAGGCTAGTCAGTAGCTATTATCAACAAATTAAGTGATAGTAATGTTTAGCTTAGTTCTAGGCAGTCTTGCTTTAACAATTAGAATTAAGAATAAGATTCAAATGAAGTTTGCAGTCTATAGCACTGAGGAATTCTACATTGTATAGCAATTAGACATGAATTTACATATGAGTAAGGTTTATTAGATGAATAATGATATAGTGTAATAGTAACGGATAGTTTGGCAATTCAGACTCAGCAGTACAGTGATGAAGTATTGTTGAAGTACATGAATATTTAACAATCGTTGCAGCTTTATACTATATGCAATAGTTCACGTGTAGAAAGTTATGATAGTTATCTAGTAGTAGCTCAGTGCAGCATTGGATCTGTACATGTTGATTTACATTGGTTAATTGAGTATTTTAATATGGATACATACATTGTTCTAAGATGATTGCATTTCTCAAAAGACTTAGATAAAGTATTAATGATGAGAGTTATACTGATGATTGACTGATTCTGATTGATGAGTACAAATTGCACTTATGAGTTATGTTCATTGAGTGTGTAATTGGACAATGTTAGTATTATCAAAGGAATATTCTAGATAGGCTAGTTTGAACATACGTGAAGGTGAGTTACATCACGTCAAAGAAAAGTTAATCTTGTTACTTACATGGAATCTATAGTTTACGAGCAATTCAAGTGAGCTAACATGTGTCACATTACTGCACATATCTATTATGGTCATATTAATAGCTGGTTGATGAGCTTTGAAACGTATATTCAACGAATCAAAGAATAAAGAAAATTCAAATGTACTGATGTGAAAAATATGAGATATTGAATGTAATAAAGACATTCAATATGAATATCATTAGACTAGAAACTAAGACTAATGTATATATTATGCATATTCAAGAGAATTCAGAGAAAATCTGATAATCAATGAAATTTAACATTATAAACTAAAGAATAAATGCTTATTGCTATTAAAGTATAGTTGTAGAGATGTGAGTACTTTTAAGAATTATATGAATATAGGATAAGTGACGGAATAAAGGCTATTTAATCAGGAAGCTAGATTAACATATTGACAGCTGCTAATTTCGGTTGAATAAGACATAAGCTGTTTGACATAAAGCATATGATTTGTACTAATCAGAATTGGTATCATTGGATTGATACTGAAAGTATTAGATTAACAAGACTATTCTCATACATTAAATATCATCAACTTTTAGTACATGTGTAACTGCATGTTGATCAATATACTCTTTTCATGTCAACAGTTCATAGTGACTTATTACTGAGACTACTCATACTCAGAACAACAGACATAGTGTTTAAATGTAATTTACAATATAGATGGAACTAAAGCTATGATCTCATCAGCTTACAGTTTAATACATCTCATTATCAAGAAACAATACACAGATTACTACTAAGCCAAAGTCATTACAATTAAGTTAGCTATTGTCATTATGAGTCATAATATAAAATGCTGGTACAAGTCAACTGCTATACTGTCCAATCAGACATTCAGACGAAGAGTGTAACTTTAGCATAGCATATGCAAGTCGAAAGAGATGCTGAACTAGTAGAATTGATTCGTTACTGGACATCAGCAAGTATGAATTTCAGATCAATACGAA
Organism: Polydactylus sextarius; assembly: GCA_016801845.1. Lineage (NCBI taxonomy): Eukaryota > Metazoa > Chordata > Actinopteri > Polynemidae > Polydactylus > Polydactylus sextarius. Next base: position 16,477,179 of record CM028928.1, read on the forward strand.
TTAATCACTTGTTATTTCAGATTATAGACTGCTTATTTGCCAGAACGTCTATGTGATCACATGTGAAATTCTGCAATGTCATGAGTCAATCATCGAAACTAAATATGTGCAGATAAAGATTATACAGTATTCTAACAGCATGTCACTATTACTGCTAGACCAATAAGCATTTACTTTAACAAAATAGATTCTTGCATGATGAAACTTTCATACTTGCATTGAGCAGTAGAATAAATGACAAACTTGATTGAAACATTAGATCAAAATGTACAACTTGTTAACAATGAGATGAGCTTTAATGATTAAATTTACACAACGTGTCTTATAATAAGTCAAATATGATGTCAAGCCTGCAAGGACTTCATGAGAATGACTGAACTGGTACAAACATTAGCAGCAACATCGAAGTATAAACTGAGTACAAACTGACATTTAGAGTCTACAAGCAATTAAGATTATGATGTAACAGAAACGAATGTGAACAATGTGATCATAATGCATGTATCTGCAAATGAACAATCAGTTCCACAATTTGTACTAGAGATCTAGGCGTTATTACATAAGTCAGTCTAGCTTATTAAGATACATAGAATCATGAAGCAGTACTTAGAATTCTAATAGTCAATAGCTACAGATAATGTCAACTATAGTGCATATGTACAAGTAACGCTATACATATGCATGAAATAGCTAAGTTATAAATGATGGCAATAGATGCATTTCTAACTGATAACATTAACAGTACTATGACAACAAAAGTTAAATAGCTCATATACACTCACGCAGTTGTGCACTGACAATAGATAGCTAGAGACCTATAGACACTCACAATACTCAGACAGTATTCAGTATGCAGATACCAATAGAAACAGCTATCAGAAAACCACCCAAGCATTCAGCATTACATAGCACAGCACATGCCGTGAGTTGTCACCACATCAGAATGCTCACCTACTGACCACGGTCAAATGAGCAGACAGTTTTCTTGGAGGTAGGAGGATGGTGGTGGGGGTTGGATGGATATTCCTCAGGGCATAATTGAATCAAAAAACCCGGACGATGACCAGAAACAGGAAATAGGAAACCGTATGGGCAATTAGTTGGGTATTTCCCCTCAAAGAATGTTAAAAAAAAAGATCCCAAAATAAATTGGATGTGAGCAAAAATGAATGCCTCCTCTGCTTTTTTTCCATTCGAGAGCTCTTTTTGTGTGGTTGCCTATTAGCACTTAATTGAGAGAGTCCTGGGATAAGCTGTGGAAGAATGCGAGTACTGTCCAAGCCATGGCACAGCCGCAACAGAGAGGAGGGGGGGGCACAAGAGGGCACACACATACCCCCACCTCACAGAGCCCCACTGTCGCCATGCTTTCCCTTTAACTTTTTGTTTTGTCTACACAAGAGCCATACTATAAAGTCCACCAAACTGCATATTTAATTTGTTTGAGGAGCCGAAGAAAATTATTTGCTGTTTTGTTTTGTTTTATTTTTTTTCATCCTTTCTCCTCCCTGAACTGCTACGTCTTTGTTTCATTCCCTTGACGACTTGTTCACTTACTTTCCGTTTGACGTTCATTTGTAACAACTGCAAAACACGCTGGCACAGAATATACAGACAGATGTTAGTGATGAAATATTTATCCCATAAATTGTAACCTGGATTCCTCACTTGCCTTGTGTGCTCAGCCAACACGTCTATTATTAATGATGAATGGGCATTTTTTTGTCAGCTCTTTGTTGATTTGTAAAATAGCTGTATGAGTACTTTTCAGATTCTTTTTTTTTATTATTATTTATTTCTGTGTAAGCATGTAGCGGATGATGCATGATGAATGATGGGAGGCCAGAAACAGCAAGCTCAGGTCTGTTTTCACCCAATGAATCTTCATCTGAAATCCATCTTTATCTGCTCTCCGATGGTGATGACTGGCCATTTAAAGATACTCAGGCTGTCTGTTGAGATGCAGCCAGGAGCGTTTGAGCCTGCGCTGGGATCCAGGTTCCTCCCACTGCTTTGACACATAAATAAAAGAGAATAATAATGTTCAGTGGCTGCCTGAGCAGCATGCTAATACGGCTGAAAGTGCCCTTTAACCAATGCACCATATCAAAAGGTGGAAAATATGATCCTAAGAGGCATCTAACAGTCCGTGGAAAGCTGTAATCCTACACAACAGGGAATCCTACTGCCTAAATAAAATAGCTAAATAAAACCATTAGAATCTAATGTCCATAACAGAAACGAGCAAGCAGAGTGAATTCAGCAAAATCAATCTGTGTGAAACTATAAAATCTACAGATAAAGTCTCAACCATGCACATAAACCCAACATGCATTGAGGTGATGACTATTTGTTTTAAAGAAAGCATCAGACTTTTTTTTTTTTCCATTACGCAGTGAATAAAACGGGGGGACGGTGGGAAATTCAGAGGCTGAGATTAATTGGCATGCAAGCAGAGTAACTGTCCACAGTCTGCCGATCACAGGGCTAGCCAAGCATGACAAGCATAGCCTATCTTCTACTTTTCATTAGGCCAGGGACGGGGCCAGCCACAAGCTTTATGCTAAACAGGGTTGATACGGCTGTCTCAGTCTCCCAAAGACCTTTACACCCTCAAAACAAAACAACAGGATACGTACCGACAAAATCAAACAATGTCGGGGAGAGAAAAAAAAACAAGGACAGTTCTTGCACAAAGTCTGTCATGCAAATAAAAGGAATGAATAGCTGGCGGGAAGAAGGAAAAGGAAGTGCGGTATCAGAAGTCGACCTGATGTGGAGAATCAATGAATAACTGTCTGTGTATGATTAACTAGGCCTTTATTCTGGAAGTGTGCCTTCTCAATTTTCAAAATGTACATTTCATTTATTGGGATCCATTAACTGTGGGGTGTTGGCAGAATTATGATTTGTATATGCAACAGTGGTAAACTAATTAAAACATAAACAAGGCTGTGCTGTTTTTTTTTTTTTTTTTTTTTGTTGAATATACCAACCGTGACTTGGAAACAAACAACAAAAGTGTTCTCTACTTTGGACATAAAGGAAACCTTATCTCTTCCACTGATGATCTCCGAGGACAAGCTGGTAGCTCATCTGCTCTATAACTGTAGTGACCCAAGTAAGAAGCCAGACGTTTCCGGTTTATCAACACTATGGCTGTCAAATAAAATGATGAAAATGTCAGAAAACTGAAAATCTCAACTGAAACACTTAGAGTGAAAGTGTTTCAGTTGAAATTTTCATTTCCTTTTAATGTTTTGATATACCGCACTGTGCAGTAAAGACAAAAACCTTTAATTAAATCAGTGTTGGCTGTCACCCTGCTTTACTTTTCAACTGCAGTGGAAACTGCAGTTTTCCTTGTATACCTGCACCCAGTATTTCAAGGCACTTGACAGGTAGATTGTTGTAAATGTGGTGGAGAACTTGTTTCAGACTGTCTCAGTGTCCTCTGTCTCCTCAGGTAAACCCAGACTGACTCTGTGATGATGATGAGTTTAAGGCTCTGTGGGACTCCTTGTTCCTCTCTTCTTTGAAGGAAGTTATTTATGACTCTTACTGGTCCTGTGGGCTCATTGACCTACTGCAGAATGGATGTGGGAGAGATGTGGTCCCTCTCTCATGGATGAGAAATATCTAAACATCTAAAGTGCCTAAAAGTTTAGTGTTGTACTGTATGTTTACATCTGTCTTAGAGAAATTAGGCACTGTACCTCAGTTTACACTCTTACTGTATCTGTGTAATGCAAACATAGATGTTGAAGGTTGAGTAAACTGAAAAGTTTTTGGGGGGTTGTTGTGTGCTGTGCTACCTGTACTGCATTCATTTATCTCAGTAGTTGAGTCAGGTTGGAGTTTGTCATCTCACACCTGAGTTGACTACACTTAAGTAAAAGTTGGAAAACAAGATGGACACCTTCAGGAAAACCTTTATTTGACTTCCTAGAAGTAGTTGATCAAAATGCATCATACATGGTTTTGAATATGACACAACTGAGACAGAAGTGCTAATAAAGAGTATACTCGTACAACTGCATGGAGCAGCCATTTTTATGGTCAGGGATTATTAGATTCTTTCAACTATCTGACTTCAGAAATCTGACTTCAGGACTTCAGGGCATTCCCCTTCCAACAAGGAAGTCTGACAAATATTGCACACCTTTACTGGAAGTCTTAGGTAACAACTGTTTTCCATAAAGGTGACAAAATCCACCTATAGTTCCTATAAAGCTCAGTTGTTAACATATTATATCACATGCTATTTATTTTAACCCAACAACAAAACCCCAAGATGTTTTAAAACAAAAAGTTTTCTCTGATAATTCTTGCCTGAAAGCAGGTTTGTTTGATGAAAAATTTCCAGCTGTCAAAATGAAACAAAAAGCTGCCATCATAAAAAAAAAAAAAAATAATAATGATAATAATAGAAGCAAACTGAGTCATCTTATGTTTTGGTTTTGTTTTTAAAATTGTGACTCACACTTTCCAGGGACAAAGAGATGGAGTGGACAATAAAGTATTATAGCATTTTATCAAGTGTATTATATCCAGTGTCAGATATGAACTAACTGAAACAAAGTTTTCATGTTTCATGCTTCTCTCTGCCTCCACATGTTTACTTAACTAAAACCCCACACTAAGTGACCAGAGCTGAGCAGAGTGAGGTACAAAACAATTGTATCCCCTCGTGTTGAAGTGGAAATGAGTGATCACAATCCTAACCACCACCAACACAGTGACCTGGTTTATGGAAATCACCTCTCGACTGAGCAGACGCTTCCAGCTCATCATAGGGGAATTTTCCAGAGGCTCTCAAAAGCCAAGAGTAATATCAGCAGTGGTGCAGGGGGAGAAATGTCGTCACCCTCGCTGTTTGACGGCTCTGGTGTCTGTTCAAAAACACTTAAGGATGCTTATGGTTTTGGATTGAGAGAGCATCTGAAGTGCAATATTGAAAAACACCATTAGTGACATGATGACGGTGGATTACTGTCTTTGAAAGTGCTCCTGTCTAAAATGACATGATTGGGCCCTGAGCCCAAGAGTGGTCCGACCCCCGAGGCTACGACAGGTTGTTGCTCTTTTTGTTCCGCTCTGTGTTGACATCAGTTGGACATGGCTGCGTGAACATTTCCTAGAGGGCGGGTGGGAAAGCATTATTTTGATAGTGACCCCTCCTTTTTTGCTCAAATGACAAAACATCCAATTTATGCTGAAGTGTATTCTTCAGCCAAGCATGGGAGGCCACATTCACAGCCACCGAGTGTTAATAATGTGCCAAACAATTATGTCACAGTCTTTGGACTCCCATGTGAGAAAGTTAGCCCTCCCTCCCCTGCTGTGTTACAGTATGCAAATGAGGAAAGGCTAAAGTCTGAGAACTGGATCTTATGGAGCAGGGCCAGGCCACTGCTCTGAGGCAAAGTGAATGTAAGTCTGTAAGTGTCTGTCAGAGGGGATGGGAGGGTGGGGGTGTGAATCAGAGCAGTTTTCCATGGGAAACAAATTGGAAAAAAAGGGCATCATCTTTTGTTGTCGTTGTTGGCGGGTGCTGGATGACACCAATACAGAACTTACATTTTTGAATTACTGTCATAGAATTCAATCCATATCATGTGCATGTCATTTTTTTTATGTAGTGTTCTGTGTTCGAAATAGCCCGGTGGGAATAAATAATAAGAAGTGAAATCTGCATGGTGACAAAAACTGGAACTTTCAAGCGCAGATTTGCAGTGGGAATAGTCCTCAGCATCCATTGATGTTTCCTGTTTTCTTTGGCGAGCACATATGTCTGTAACACAAAATTACAGTGAAAAAAAAAAGTCTGGAATGATGATTGTGAAAAAACCATGTATCATTTTTTTTCTTTTCTTTCTTTCTTTCCCACCAGTAACCTTCATCTTTCTGCTGCATATTACAGATATTATTTAGGTGCACCAACAAATCCTGGTGGGAGATTGTAAAATCGCGATGGGGTCAAAGCGTCCTCTGTGCTCTATAAATTATGCGTCCGGTGCATGTTTAATCACATGAAACACAAGGCTGGCGCACAAACCCTGGCCTGACCTTCTCATAATTAAAATGCAAAGTAACCTGTTGCCTGTCTGCTGCAGTGATTGGACGTGACGTGGTGCAGCACTCAGCCTCACTGCCTCTCGGTTATATACTTCAATATCATACATATAAAGATACACAAATATGGCATGACACATTTAGCTGTTACCATTTATGCTTCTCTGGAAAGAAAACATGTATTTTATGAAGTTAGCTCATCATTCCAAGCCTCCTATCTTCAAAAATGTCAATAAACATGTCTCATGATAAAACAAGACAGCATGAAAATCACCAAAATTGGAAATGTGAAAATTCCACAGAACTGCTGCATCATGTCAGCTCGCTGGTTGGTCTTCTCTCCAAGCTGACTGCCGTACTTAAAGTCGACTTGCTTCCCAGAGAGAAGCTACCATTAGCTTCAATGTCGATCCAGGGTTATGAAACCTTTTAACATTCTTAAGTGTCGTCTCCGAAGCCTTTTGCATCAGCATGCGAGAGAAGGGGCCGTCCACAGCCTGAGTCATTTATATTTAACTACAGGACCCTCTGACCCCAAGAATAAGCTGGCAAAACAAAACAACCGCTTTAATAACTAGAGGACAGATGTCTTTTTCCACAGAGAGCAGCAATTAATCTTTGAAATATGCTAGATAACATGTCAGCTGAAAATAGAAAGTGCATGTCCTTTCTCCCTCTTCACTGATTCCATCATTTATTTATTTTTTAATTTTTTGCCAATGTGCCGATGAAAAGCATTTGCATATGTGCGTCTAACCTTCGGTAAACAGAAATGAAGCGATGACAGCATTTCTGGAAGATGTAACACTAATATACACCTAATGTGACTTTTTGTTGCAATATAAAGTGAGAAATTAAAAGAGTATTGCACAGATATTTCATACACAATGATATATTTATATATACTTGCATTCTACTCACTCACTTTATATGGTGTCACATGGTTTAACATGTACATCAACCCGCTGCTTCCAACACCAGCAGCAACTTTTAGTTTTATCTCTTCTTTCCCTTGTCACATGCTACAGTTTTTCCTCCACACTCTTCACTTTTCCAGTCGATAATTAATTAGTGTGACGAAAAATTAATTAGGGTCTTGTCCAAAGAATGCTGGTGTGCATTGCTAAATTAATTTGTGAGATGGAGGTAGAGAGAGGAGGATTAATATTCTGCACGAGTGTTCCTGTGCGTTTGTAGCCTTAGGTTTTAATGAGAGCTGATGAATTGAAATGTAAATATCAAACACATAAAACCTAATGATTGACTTAACGTGGATGAAAAGAAAGTACACACTCATTTAACAAAGTTAATTCCAGCTGTTAAGGAAAATTTCAGGTCTCATACCTGTGTGTTTTTGCTACAAATGACACAGTGTTGGACTGTAAGACATTACTAACATGTCAGTGATTACTTTTTTCACTAATAAGTAGTTGTACGGATTTACGACTTGAAATTCAATAACTACATTACATTACTAATCCCTAAAGCCCTCAATTAGCCTCCACAGACGAGGCAGGAACTCCTTGGTAACTCTAAAGTGCTCTTATTTTTATGTTCCATCTTTTCAGCTGCTGGCTAGCCACTGCATTGCCTGCGTTTGCTAAGCTTCTACTTGAGTAAAGGACTTAGCCTCTACTCTGTGTATATAGTTAATCACTGTAGTGGCTGAGCTAGTAGCTATTAACTGTTGATGGTTTCTACACGGGTTAAATAAAGACAATACAACATAATGAGTCTAAAATGTGAAACAAATAAACTCCCGTTTTAACTATGGCTGTCAGTCACTGGAGATACAAACTGTCAATCTATGAAGATACAAACAATCAGCTCTTGTGCTGTTTGTGCTCCAGCAGTGCTGTTCTACGACCCGTCCACCACAGCCAGTTTAAGTTTTTGTTTTCTTACAACCTTAGATCCCTTTTGCCATTCAAACAGAGGATGAGCACAAGCAGCTCTCTTGTTGGCCGAAAGCAATTAGCTCCTTTCAAAGCATCCATGTGTGGTTTCTTTACAGAGATATGGTGTGAAGACACTAGAAAGGTGCTTTTTTGATAAAAATTTGAGTTTTTTTTTGGCTTCAACATTGACAACAACCTTCTGCAGAAATGACTATAAGTTAGTTGCAGTGAAGTTTCCAGGTGCTTTGGTTGTTTCTTTAGTTCAGAAACTGGTTTACAGAAGATAGGTAGAAAAATAATTTCATAGCAGTTGAGTTTTTCTGGTCTTTATGGAAGCAGTGGAGACGAGCGCACATGATTGGTTTATGAGGAACAACTAACAGAAAGACCTTGTCTGTTATTAATTTTCTCCATATTTCACAGAACGGGCCTAAATACCAAATGGATTGTGAAAATGGATAGGTGGTTGGAAAAAAAGAAGAATACCTGATTTTCTGAATTTCTAAGACAGTGATGAAGTGGACAGATATGGACGACATGAAAAAGTAAAAATTAATACAACCGATGTGGGGGTGACCTCATCTTTTCATACAGTAATTGCAATTGAGCAAAGCAGACTGTGAAGTGAAAATATTCACAAAGTGTGAAATTAAAATACATCTTGTCATGAGGCTATCGACATTTCTGAGCTGCTTTCTCTTTTCTCTGTGCCTGGCGCAGCACACAGTCAGGAGGCAGTTGTCATGGTGTTTAATGTGCCTGCACACTGTTAGCCCTGTAGAGGAGACGAGGGGACTTTTCAAAGCATCACAGACCTTGACTTAAACTAGTAAATGTCTCCACTCACTACCGATTCAATAGCGGCAGAAATTGAAAATCATACCAGCCTTTATAAAGCTTGACATCTCGCTTAGATGTCCTAAATGAAATTCCTGCACTGTGGATTATGGCATGGCTGCATGGTTTTGTGGAAAACACTTTGTAAACGGTGTTAAACACCAAGCTGAAAACAGAGAGGCGGGAAGTGACAATGCAGTTATTTTTAGTCGGTGCGCTGACACTGACATGAAGCTACATATCAACAAGCTGTTCAGAATGACAGCCAATGCCAAGACAGCACCATAACAACTGGGATCATTAGTGCACGTAAACGAAGGAGCGTTGCATCTATAGTTCTGAAACCATTGCGACCTACCAAGAATGCCTTAATGAGTGGAAAGGGCAGGGACAAAACCATCATTACACCCGGGACCATTATGTGGGAATGTGTTCTCGTCTGTACTCACCTCTTCTTGACCGTTCGACCCCCGGCTCCAGAGGCTAACGGTGTATTTTGGTTCATCCTCCTGAGTGCACTGCTGCTGTCTGCCGGAGTGACACAAGCCAGAGACTCGGAGAGTGAATCTAATTACAGAGACAATTATGATTGTGACCCAGTTTGACCCGGATTTGTATTCAGATGGACTCATTTACCTTGAGCTTCAAAATGCATCTTCTAAGGACTGAGTGTGAACCCAGAGACTCTGTCACTCAGTCTCTGGACTTGTAATGGTGCAGCTGAACACACTCACATTCTGTTCACAATTATCACTGATGTACACGTACTTATATATCAGCTGAATGCAGTATAGTTTTGCTTCTTTATTAATTCATGTAAACTGATACACATAATGTAGACGGTTTCTATTAGGATGAGGTTATAATTCAGTATAATTATAGTAGGTCCACTGTCAACAGCATCATATTGTGATGGTAATAATCATTTAAAAAATCACCATTTTAAGGCAAGCTGTAACTAAAAACTAATTACTTGTTTTCATTACTGAAAAAAGCTGTGTTAAAAAAAGTAATAGAGGCCTGCAGTGATGTTCCATACTGCACAATAGTTTAGATAATCTTTATAATACTGAGACAGAGTTCTTTCATCCTGATGGTCATATTGCAAATATAACTCATACAACATCACAGTCACAAATGCATGGTCATTTATTGAATTTTAATAAAGAGTCACCGTCCAATGAAAATTCCTTTTTTCTCTATTTTTTTTTCTGACAAATCCCTAGGAGAGGAGAAAAATCTCCTGTTTCCTAAGAGAAATGAACCCACTGGAGCAATTTAAAAGTTTCATAAACAATGGACTTAAATACATTTTCTAAGTTCATGAAAAGATGATGTCTCGGATAAACAAAGTGTTTTTTTACAGGAGAAAAAAAGAGAGAAATTTTTTGATACCATTTAGTAAGTTATTGAGTCACATCTCCTCAGTAGAATTAAATTTCAGTGACCAGCGCCAAACAACAAACACAGTCAAACCACCCACGTCCACACCAGCTTTCACCTGCAGGCAGAGTCTACCTCCTATGATGGGAGAGGTTTTTAATATCATTCCTCACTTTTTGTATAGATGAGCCTCCCTATGGGCAGTGACAATACCAAATATCAGCTTTGTACTGTATTACTATATTTATCCTGGTGTCCCATAGCAGATCTAACTAAACAAAACAAAACAAGGAGCAGTGATGTTTTGTCCAATTTTCTATTTTTGAAGCTCTGAAACATCCACTGAGAAGTATGACCATGACATCAGCCATTGATGGTTTTCTGGTGACCCCCCACAACGCCAGCTGATGTAATGCGTCCCTCCACAAATGTCTTCCATTGCTTCTTTTGGTGTGAGTCAGGCACTCAATGAGGACTGCGTATCAGTTTTCAAAAGAAAAGATGCTCTTACAGTTTGAGTCAGAAATGAATCAGTGTCGAGAGGCAAAATGGGAGTGGGGGGTGGGTGGGTAGGGGGGCTGCAACCCGTCATATTTCTGAGACTTTAACACAAAGCAAAACAGAGGAGAGAAGAAAAAACACACTTTGTTGTTGGCAGTGTTCTTAGACCCTCTCTCATTTCTTCTGCTAATTGCAACATGGTAATTAGATGTAGAATCTAATTTACCATGGGGCTTCATTTAAGGAAGTATACATTATTCAAAGATCCGGGGAGGTGGAGGAGTGATGCTGGGATGGCAGGATCACAATAGTACTGATGATACTGGTGTTTTTGATAAGAACACTGACAGTCAGGATTGAAACAAGGTGACAGTATGTGAGGCAGATAGCAGCGATGATGATGATGATGATGATGGGGATAGTGATGATGGTGATTATGGCACAGTGGTGGCAACTGCAGTTGTGGTGCTCCACAGCTGGGGAACATAAAGGAGAGTCATTGACCTCCGATTTCAGTCCTATTTCCCCTACAAGCCAAGTCCTAATAGACTCCATTAACGGAGAGGGAGGGGGCGAGGGAGAGAGAGAGAGAGAGAGAGAGAGAGAGAAAGCCCTGACGCTTGAGCTTTCAGAGTAAAGTCTGCATATGTGATGACTTGCAGTCTGGCTGGCTGAATGAACCAGGCTCAGAGTCTGATAACCTCCTCTTTCCTTATTATTTCCCCTCATTTAACTCACTGTGTGCCTCCATCACAGCCCATTTTCCTGCTTGTGTGTGTGTGTGCGAGACAGAGAGAGAGAAAGAGAGACTCGTGCGAGGCAATCTCTCTCTCCTGCAGCACGTCTGTTATTTCACAGCAATTTTGGATAATGATTTATTTTACTATCCACAATTGGAAGGCCTTCCGCTTGAAAGGGAATGATAAAATAGTAATCCCTTTGCAATTATGTAGCGAGAGATAGTCACATTCATTGAGATTCACTGATACAACTGACATGAAAACAGGAAAGCTTTGAAATGATGGTGAATAATGCGTCTCTTAACGTGTTACCAACTCTGGCGTATCACATGAAAATAAACATGCCTTTAAATTTCACTTTATAGACTCTAAACACTCGACTTAGCTCTAAGCTGACTAGCCTGCGTGGGACATGGGTTGGCTTACTGGTTCCATCCTTTCAGTTGATATTAAATGGCGCGTATTCCTAACAAATTTGCATTTAATCAAATTATCACAAGCGTTTGCAGCCATTTGGAGTCAGCAAACAGACTGTTTCACAGGTTCTGTACTTTGGCAGGAAAATAGGTATCAGGTAGTCACTGTGCAGAGTTATGGTTCTATCACATATCATACAATTCACTTATTATCAATGATGCATTTACATGTACATTCTATAAATAAGATGATGAAATCTTTTGCTTAAACAATTTTAGAGGACTGTAGAAAAATGATTTGGTTTGAGAGGAGGATTTTTTTTCTCTTGGCAGTTCTTTTGGCAACAGAGGGTCTTACTCCCACCTGGTACTTTAAGTTTACATTTAAGTTTACATTTTTTTTATACAACAGTTTTGTCGCTGTACACTGGCACTGCACAGATTGTGTTAAGATATTAAAGTTTAAGGGTCAGTATGTGGTAAAATAAGACCATGATGGTTTAGTATTGTTACATTATTTTTGAAATGCTGTGGGGAGAGTGTTTATAAAAAGTCCAAATTCACACAGTCATACAAAACACTAATAATGAAACTGCTTTTATGCAAAGTGAAACCTCTCATTCATTTCCATGTTGTGTCTTGTGGTTCCAAACCTGTGTTCACCTCCTCTACAAGAGAGCAGAGAGCAGAGGTTTAGACTCAGTGCATCTGTGTTATTTAGACATGATTAACACAACATGGACAAGTTTTAATTCAGTCATTTAAAAAAGAAGAAAGGATAATTTGATCTCTCTTGGTCTCAAATGGTTATTTAAAGGAAGCCAGGAAGTTTTAAGTGGAAATACTCCTTTGAGGCAAATTTCTTTCATGTCAAACTTTAATTTGAAAAATAACTAATAACTATGTGCTTCTACGCAAATGTGGTGGACTTAAAAAGTGCAATATTTTTAGATTTGCTACGTACAGTAGCATAAAATACACAGATTGCACTGCAGTGGTTTGACTTCACATGTGCTCCACACAACCTTTCCAACTTTGTTATGACTGTTATGACAACCTCAGATCTCAAACACTCCACTAAGAGAAGATGTGTGACATCTAAAAGTGAATAATTGTTTCCAGGAATTCTCTGGGGTTTCCACTCAGTTACAGTATCAATGTGGGAAAACATATGGAGATTGCGAACTGTGAATACATCAAAGGAAATATGTGATCTTAGTGTCTCATTTACCCGAAACTATGTCCATGAAACGAGAGGATGTTCTGCTTCCATGGTAAGGATGTGAGTCATCTCCATGGAAATTAAACGCACCATGCGTCTGGTTATGATTTTTCAAGGGTTAAATCTGTGAATCTGTGCTGGCGGGATTTTACTCTACGAGAAGGTCAAGCGATTAGTTTGGACGCCTGGGTTCCGAATGCTTCTTCGTGAGCCTCGTTGCTCTTTAGCGATGCATTATGCATCATAGGTAGCTCTGGAGTTGGCAAATCAAGTGGGGCAGCAGTTTTGAAAGATCAAGGAGCCGCTGCATTTGAGGCAAAAACAACATTCTTCAACACTCCAAAGCTGGGAGGTTCTCCAGAGCAAGCTTAATTACCAACTGCAGGCAAAGCTTCATTTATAAACCACAGGGCTTTTACTGGAAATCAGAGGAACTAATAAGTTGCCTGCCCATTCTAGGTCATCAGCTACAAGCAGGGGAGCAGAGAAGAAGAAGCTTGTCGTGTTTTATCTTATTTTCTTGTTAGTTTGTAACTTAAAGTAGGCTCTTTGGTTTATCCACTGCTGTTTTGTATCATTATCTGTGTCAAGTAGAGTAATTATCTAACAAATGTATAAAAGCGGCTCTCTAATTAAATGCCATGGGCTGTAAGAGATGGAGATAAATTATTTATACTGCTTTGATGAGAGCTAGCTAGCTCTAAGGAGTGAACACGCAGTGTTTTTTTTTTTTTTTTTAGAATTGAGGTGCAGTGAGATTTTAAAGAAACTTTTCAAGGGAAAAAAAAAAAAAAAAAAAAGAGTTAAATCTGAATGTTTGCCGCTGGGAGCGACGGAGCGTTAGGCTTCTGTGTTTAGCAACCCGCTTCACTGAAGATGCAAGTTGGTCATTTGAGAGAGAGAGAAAGTGGGAGATATATTTTCATGTTGGTATTTACGGTTCTGGAAGTGGAGCAGCATCATTGTGCCTCTAACAGCAGCAGGTACAGCTCTTTAAAAGGAGCATAAAGTTAAGTAAACATTCAGGTTCCTAATTCAAGATTTTCAGTGACAAATTCAAAATGTCAGATATGCACTCCTGGTGCTCACACCACGGCCCTAATCTAATTTTGACCGTATTACTGGAGGGCAGGGTGCAGTTGAAATGCAGCCATTCATCCTCAACAAGCTGCAAAACCTCCCACGGGCAGAAAAAAAAAAAGAAGAAAAAAAAAAAAAAGAGAAAAGCTTTCACAATAATGAGGCATAACTGAGGAGAATTAACAAATGAGACAAAGGAAGCAAGCCAAAGTCAGATAAGAATTTCTTATTATTCCAATAAAAAATACATTCATACAGAAATATAACAATTTTGCAAAACAATTTCAAATAAAAATTTCATAAAGCAAAAACATAACAATTTTACAAAAGTTGTTTTTTTTTTTCTTTTTATACAAAGATTCAGTTGAGAACAAAGAGCTGTGTATGTATGTGTATGTATCTGTGTGTGTGTGACAGAAGAGTAGTGAGTAGTGGGATGAAAAAGATGATGGAAAGTGTAAAAGATGCGAGAAAACATGGGGCTAAATCAAGGCTTAATTACCACTTGAACAGTATTGGCTGCCGTTTTCACAGAATGGATGTTCCTTCTCTTTGCCTACAAAAGGCACTGCCAGCACTCCCAAATATATTGCAGCAAGCAGTTTCAAGTTGGTACTCATCCTGTCTCATTCACCCGCTGATCTGAAATCCATATGTTGTAGCACGCCGCGGAACAACGTGCTGCAACATTGAATTCCTCCAGCAAGGTCGCTGATCTGGAGTGGGTGGCACAGATCACTTTATCCCAGAGCAGAACTAATTGTAATCCCTATAATTATTTTTGTCGTCACCTTCTTGCAAGTATCCATCTCCCTACACCTGCTGTAAAATTGAACAAACATTTTTTTTTCCCAGATTTCCACGTGCAACGTCAATGCTTGATCTTTATCTCCTTCCAGGGAGCCCCCGCCCCCTCGCTCCTGTGGTTTTCATAATACTGTTGCAGCTTGGCTAAAACAACGCTCCCCAGACAGGTCAATAACCAACCTACACAGTCAGCAGTCTGTGACAGATTCCATGCCAACAAAGCCTTTAGCAATTCATTACTGAGAGGCAGTACAAGGCGAGGCCTGTCTGACTGCAGCCTGTTAATTACAATAAATCTTTAGCTTTTTCTTCAGTCCCACTTGCAGGGATGGAGGGATGGGGGGCGTAGTGTTCGTGATGGTGATGGGGAGCGATACGTACTGTATGAACTGTTTGAACTCTTGAAAAAAAAACTGTTTTATTTTCCTAGTCTTGTTATTTTGTACCTCAGAGCTGTGTGTGATGGATTTGAGTATATACTACACAGTAGTTAATATCTTTAATAATGAATTTTAGTGCTCAACATACAGCATTCGTCTTATTTACATGTTCTGACTCAATTGGATGTGCGATACATCAACTGCACGGGCTCTCTGATTGGAAACACAGAAAAAGCAATCGACTTGAGGGAAGATGCTTTTCTGAGCATTTACATCTTAACAACACTATTAACCATCGGAACAGATGCAGGCAACTTTGATTGAACACAAAAGAGGTGCGAGTTAATTTGTAACTGAGCCTTGATCGAGCTTGTCAAATCACCCATACAACAAATGTGACTTCCCAAAGGGGGGAGGGAGAGGGGGCAAAACAACCGCTAGCACAGGGGCTGAGTCACTTGCATAAGGCACCATTAAGGTCAACAGTGCATTATTAGATAGAAAAGAAAGTACAAAAAAAATCAAAATTAGTCCTCAAGGCATAGGATGAATGAGAGAAATTAGCAAGCAGTGGTGAAATATCCAGCCAGATGAAAAACCAGAATGAATGAAATGGGATGATGATGTCAAAATAAGAGGGAATCATCAAGGCTTTATGTACAATATTGTAACATTTAACCGTTCGCATTTTAGCTGCACTTTTATTGAAACTATTTGCAGTCCTGATTACAGTGGAAACAGGAAATGAACAAACCCTAGAACCATGCAACACCTGTCTATGATACTGAAGTTATAGTATAGTTGTGTTATACCTCTAAGCACACAGCTTATACAATTGGACTACAAATGAGCTTTGTAGCTTGTAAAAAAATAATAAACCAGGCTACATAACACATTGCACATTTAGTAGCTGCACCAAAAACACCAAAAAAAGCTCCTGTCATACAGTGGCTGGTGTGGGGGGTGGGGAAGGGGGAGTTTTGATCCCTGGATCACAGACCAGAGTTTCATTATCTGGACAAACCCAAGGCCTCAAAACCTTCAGAGACCCCCCTCACACACACGCACGCACACACACACCTCCAGTCTGGGTGCCACATAGACAGGCAGGCAGGACCTTCCTCCCTACCTTATCCTCACACTGCCACCAGGGAAACATAAGTGGAACGTTTCCCCACAGAAACCCATTCAGTCCACAGCAACATTGGTACCAGCCCCGCACCATCAATCAATCAATCCAACTCTTCTCCCCAAAAAAAAAATCCTCTCTTCATCTCTCGTTCCAGGGGGCCGGTGTGCCAATCTCAGACATTCACAGTGCACACATGCTTACCTCAGACAGTTTGTAAAGTACCAGTGTATCTGCTGTCCGGGAGATGTCCCCAAAACATCATGCACCATACATACAAATCATTCACTCTTTTAATTTGTGTCTTTTATCTTTTTTTTGTCTTTTTTTGTGTGTTGTAAGTCCTTCTCAATCAAAAACAAATTCTTCCCCATCCATGATTTTGTCCTCTTGTTGCAACAGACAACCTTCAGAGCGCCTTTCTCCAAAGAGAGGTCCCGGAGGCACTGGGTTTCAGTATGGTGCAAAACGGCATGCTTTGGCTGGAACACACTCCCGTCACTCTGCTCTGGGACAGTTCAACCAAGAGACTTGTCGGGAGATGGAGTTTGTTTTTTGTTTTTTTTCTTATAAAAACTTTTTCCCCTTCGCTGCGTTGCTTGGTTGGTGCTTGCCCTGCTCTAGATGTGCCTCTTCATGTGAAGGGCCAGATGGTCAGACCTGGAGAAACATCTGGGGACAGAGGGAGGGAGGTTGGGGAGGAAGTCAGTAACAATGGAAACATGGACTATTGATGGACGTCTCTTTGTGAAAAGTTCTGTGTTATATTGGGTCTAAACATCAATATGAATAAAAAATTTGTAATTGATTGATCTATGAATTTATGTGAAAAAATAACAAATAACAAAATCCCTCTGGTTTGTTATATGTACATATGTTAACCAGTTACCAAGATACACAGTAATCTGGACATAAAACACATAGCATGACTAACACTGGTATTTTTAAGTCTAAGTCTCGTTTTGTGCTACGTGATTAAAAGACATCTGTGCTTTCGATCTGTTCTTGGACAATTTGTGCAAAAAAACTAGATCATATCAAGAAAAAATGCACATAATGAATGCATGTTTTAGTTATGTGAGACGTACAGAGGCTTATCAAAAAAGCCAAGCGACGTTGTATGCAGATAAATGGTTGTGTTTACCTGTCACAGTGACTGCATTTAAATGGCTTTGCCCCAGTGTGCTTCCTGAAGTGTCTGGTCAACTCGTCGCTTCGTGCAAAACGCCACTCACAGCCCTCCCACGAACACCTGTACGGTTTCTCACCTGCATAAAGAACAAGGACACCATGAATGATTTGAGCTCACAGTGTGACACAAGCAACAAAAAAAAAAAGTATGGAATCCACTACGTTTTCTTGGTTGGTGGGGGCTGGCGATTGGTCAGCTCTGCTCTGTTGTTATTTAAATGCAATCAAATCAATCACTCCGGGGCAGGGCCACATGACATAAGTGCCGTTGAGACCCAGATTCCATTGAACCTGTTGGATTACTAGTTCTGTTTTTAATGAAGCCTGAAACATGCTAAGAATGCTAACAGCATTGCAGTGCAGCTGAATACCTGCTGAATGTGTAGAATATATAGGATGAATAAAATGAAACAAGACACGTGCAATTTCATGCCTCTAATCAAAAATAAGAAACAGTCAAATGACCATTCAGAGGCCTGCCACTATGCCCCCCCGGCTCCCCACCCATTCAACCCTTTCCCATAGTGAAACTCAATCTGTTTTGAAGCCCTTTTATCTCCCATGTGCAACCCCTCCCCCGCCTGCTCTCTCTCTCTCCTCTTGTGCTCCCTCGCTCACTCACTGGCTCAGTCAGTCACATTCCAGATAGATTAGGTCACAGTTTAGGTATCCAGCCATGCAGAGCTAATACGCACAGCGCTCCAGCTGAGGACATCATGCTATGTGGACCTTTAATTACATTACACAATGGATGGACAACGCCATTGTGATGGAGGACTTAATTCACGCCACTTCCACCCTTCACTCAATTAGAACTTAAGATTTTGTAACTTTATGAATGACGTGTTTCAGCTTTAAAACAGCAGGGTTTTAAGTTCACGTGAGGCCATAGTTTAGACAGATCTCAGGTCTGTTTGGTGCTTGAACTCACCCGTATGAGTGCGCTGGTGTGCTTTGAGGTGGGAGCTCTTCGTGTAAACCTTGCGACAGCCGTTGAACTGACACCTGTGTACTCGTCTCCTGCCGTCCGGAGACGCGTCTCCGCAGATGAGTCCCGTCTTTTCCGAACTCTTTGCTACCCCTCCGCTCCTAATTTTCACCGGCAAGTGCAACTCGGTGTGTGTCGCCACCCAGCCGTTGGTGACCGTGCCGGGCTCCGAGTTGGCCTCAGGTGAGGACGGCGGAGTGCTAATGACAGAGGGGCTAAAAGGTCCAGAGCCAACCAAGACAGAACCCAGAGGGTTGGAGGTAAAGCTGTGTGTGGGCGAGAGCTCCTCAGAACTGTCTGAAGCCTCGCTGCTGGCGTCTGAATTTACACTGTTGGTGTCCAAGATTTGGCTGTCCTGATTGTCCTCCTCGTGGGCCGGGGGCAGCTTTGGGTCGGACTCGGCCTTGGCCTTGTCCCCGCAGGCCAAGATCAGCTTGCTCCAGAGGTCCTCCTGGCTGTCGAACTTGAGGTCGGATGTGGAGACATAAGGCTCGCTCTGTAGGTAGCGCTCCAACTCCAAACATGTCTGGTGGAATAAAAACACACAGTAAGAATAAATGAATTACAGCTCCCCTAAAGAGAGGAAGTTCCTTCACAGCAGCATCATGCTTCTGTGTGGGAAATCCTTTTAAATTATGCATCAGCACATTCCCCAAAATGCTTCAGTTAGAGATGTTTGTTAAATGCTTACAGCGGGCTACTGGAGATATTCCTGTACTTATCTTTAATGTACAAACATTTTGGCTGCAATGGTTGGTCAATTCATTGATTAGTCAATTTCATCATATTTCAAGCAAAGAGCCCAAATATCTAGTAGTTCCTGCTTTTCAAATATGAGAGTCTGCTGTTAGATTCTAAATATTATGGAAAATGAAGAAGTTTTTGGTTTTTGGCTCCTGTTCAAACAAAATAAACATATGACTTTTGTCACTTTGGTCATTAGGAATGTGCTATGACCACTGTTGATGTTGATGATGTTTGAATGAACTGACAGATAAGCTTGTTAATAATCTATTCATTTAGTTAATAAAAAGATAAAATCACTGATAATGGGTTATAACATCACAAACATCCAAACATGTTCTACCATCTCAGCATCCTCTGATTCACTCAACTTGAGTTGTCACCTCCCTTCACCTCCAGTCACAAACTTCAACTTGTCCTGCACCTGAGTTCAGCCAAACACCAAACGTGCACAGTCATTTCAGTGCTCGCATGACTCACTCAACAAATTTAGAGTCCTTTTAAGGAAGCCGCTCAACTTCCTCTTCCAGTGTGAGCCATTCAGCTGCTTTTCCTCATGAGTACCTCTGACATGCAATCACATCCTTCCTCAGTGTCAGCCACTCAAAGCCCCCGCTGTAAAAAGATATACTGGCTCCAAATTACCCTCAGAGGCCATTAAAGTTGAAAAAAAAGCAGGGTGGAATTGTTCAATAGGAGACAGAGGCAGATGTAGGATAAATATTTCCTCTAGGCTTCTGCAGCGCTATGTTTTCCAGCTGTGCTGCTGTCTACTCATGCAAGAAGGAATTGGCCATGGCTGACATTTGATAGTGTCATGTTTTGGAACCCACTCAACTCACACAGCACGATGCCAATGGATGTTTCTGACTTGAATGAATCTTATGGAGGAGATAATACTGTTTTAAATCTGCAGATAAGCTGGCACGCTGATTTGAATTTAAGTTGAAATGTGACTTTTTTTTTTTTAAATTAGTCTAAACCATGTGGTTAAAGAAAACAACATCATATCATTTCCTGCTGAGCTGCAGAGATGATCCTGAGCCAACACTACAGCTAACATCTGATTTTCAATCAATTGCTTTCTTGAATTGAAATTATTCGTCTTCCTCTCACGTCGTGTTGGGAGTGAAACCGGCTCTCATGTCCTAAAACCATGAGCTCAGAGAAGAGGAGATCATGCTGAAAATATATAGCGGAGCAGTAAAAAAGCAGCAGCAGCAGAGAGCAGCGTGCTGCTGCTGTCTGACTTTACTCTGCCCATTCATCTGAGCGCAGCAGAGCCTCGACTCCAGCTGTCAGACTGACACACTGATCCACTTCAGTCTGCCAAAAAACTTCATAACCCAACCAGGTCGTCATATACAATGTCAGGTGAACGCGCGGGCACCTGTGTTTACAAGTGTTGGCGGTGTGATTTAAAAAAAAAAAAAAAAAAAAAAAAAAAAACTTCCCTGGCGCACTAAAACACCGCGGTGTAATCTATTAGAGCAAAAGAAGCGTGAAAACCGCTCAGTTCCGCTTTGCCACACAAGCTCAAACAGTGACTTTTTAGACATGTATATATATATATATATGTGTGTGTGTGTGTGAGTGTGTGTATGTATGTGTGTATATATATTCACCTGCTGCCAGTACTCCTCCAGTGACGGTAAGGCTGAGAAATAGCCCGTGTCGTGAACTATTTGAAGTTCTTGAAAGATGCTGCACATGGGTAGAACATCCATTTTTCCCCGAGCTTCTTCTTTTTCTTATATTTATATATATATATATATATATATATATATATATATATATAAAAGAAAAGCCTGTTTTAGCTGCACTTAGATATTTTAACTCAGGTAGAAAACAGCCAGTGAAAGGTAGAAGAGCGATCCCCTGCGACGCAAACGAAGAAGCGCTTGTTTGTATGAGCAGCAGCAGCAGGAGACGAGCGTCCGTCCGTCCGTCAGTCCCCCCCTTCTCTTCTTCTCCTGCCTGCGTTCACGTTATTTGCAAACACTGCACCGGACTGGATGGGGAACAACTGCGCTCTGCAAACTTCCCTATTCAAACCTCGAAGCCCGCCCCCCTTCCTCCCCCCAGTCCTCGCGGCAGCATTACGCCGGCGGGCTCTGGGCCAATCAGAAGCGAGCAGCGTAAGAGTTTGCAAATGATATCACAGCTGACCAATGGTGGCGGACCTCTCACTTAATTTGTTTCCTTCTACGTTTTAATTGGTGAGTTTAACTCCCAGTAGCTCGCAGCTGATTGGTTGGTTATTTATAGGCATGTATATAAGCGGCTGTGGACTCAGCTCGCCTCTAGTTTCTTTCGGGTACATGTTTTACCACAGACAGCGCTTGTGAGCCGAAACAGTTCTTACTCCTGTTATGTGGAAAACATCTCGGCGTCACTGTGCGTTTAACTTTGTAACAAGTAGCACTTGCAACACCGCTGTTCTGAAGGGATGAGTTCACTCGAGGTTGTAACTGTGGTGAAGTGTGTGTGTGTGTGTGTGTGTGTGTGTGTGTGTGTGTGTGTGTGTGTTTACATCAGCCACTTTAAGTTCCACTTAGTGACTACATGTCTTGGGACACGGTGACTAATGGACAGCAGAGATATTAGTGGTGTTATCAGTACATGCATGAACTCATGAGTCTTCAACTCTTTGAGTCAATGAACTTAGACCTGTTTTTTATTCACCGGCAGGTTCAGAAACACCACATCAAAGCTGAACTATGGCCTAAAACAAAGATTTGACAAGATCAGCTGATTTTAGTTGAGAAACTTCCCCCCTCCTCATTTGCACTTAAAAGAGCGCATATTAGAATTAATATTACAACAAAGTTCCCTATAAAGTTAAAGAATTTGTTACAAGATATTTTTTAATGATACATATAAAATACCGAACTTTCTATTCTGTGCAGCAGGATGTCACTGATTTCTGATAAAAATGTCTCACAGTCAACACAATATTTATATACAGACAACACTACTATAATACATGTAGAGTAATGAAATTCAGTTACACATCCATTATCTTAGTTTTATGGTCTCATACAGTGTGTTTGTATGAATGTATTATAAATGTTGTTCTATTTCTAAAGCTAGATCAAGTGGAAAAAACCCCAACAACTTCAAAGTAATGAAATAAATAATAATAATAATTTCTGTGTGTAGAGCTTGTGTAGAACTTAAAATGATAATTTCATAGGGTAAATGCAATTTAAAAACAAAGCTTTGTGTTCTTACTCTGTGAACATTCATCAAAGTAAACAACTAAACAACTGCACTTAACAGATTAAGATCATATACTTCCTCCACTGTCTGGTGATACCCAGCTGTATTGCCTCATGAATGACTCTTCATTCCAGTAGCATTCCATCACATATTTGGTAATGGCACTACGTCATCAACTTATTCTTATCATTCCCTCTTTAGAGAAGTGCCTGCGTGCCACAGCGGCCTCTCTTCCTGCAGCTCTTACATAAGTTCACAGCATAAGTCGCACCACAACCTGGCACGCCATGGCCTGATGAGATGAACAGCATTTCCACACAGGAGCCACATTGTCTTCAGAGTGGCAGTATTTTTCTGCTGCCGGCCCGAGTAGACAACTGAGTGTCCTTTGTGCTGCTCTCAGCTGAGAGGCCATATTTGTCACCCATAGCATCTGATTTAGTCATATGCTGATAGGAGGCCTTGTGAAACCTGGAGCTGGCCCCAGTAGCCCTGCAAAGGAATTCAACTTTGCTTTTATGTTACTACTGGGGCTATTCATTATGTCCCTCCAGGACTCAGTGGACACTTTGCTTTGAAGAGTAAAAACTTTGTCAGCTCATGTCCATTTAGGAGATGTGAAAACTTCTTTTGTCACCACATGAAATGCAACAGAAAGAATGGCTTATCATCACACAGTAATATACCCCAACTCATTATTCATGCATTTCAGAAATTGCCAAGCCTCGCACTGTATGTGTCTGATGAATAACAGAGTACACTGTTGGGTCCCACTGGAGCATTAGTGGCTAGCTCTGCAGTAATCACTTCCTTCAGAGGGCCTCTTAGATGAAGCATTTAGAGAATGCACGAGGTCCTGCATGGCAGCTTTTATCTTGGAAGGCCAGGTCTGCAGCTTTATCATCGTTATGTAATCCCAGGCCCAGCCAGTAGCCACAGGAAAGAGCAATTACAGGATGACCCATTTTAATGCATCAATGTCAACCCAATCAGTGAGTTGTTCTAAGGGGTTTCTCTGCGTAACCTGGGCGCAATGGCGACCCGCTCTTCTGAGGTTTTTACATAATGTGCACAGGAACGTAGTCGATGGCTGCTCTCCTAAGTTTCTCACATTTTCATTATACGTCACGAATGGTGTACAGCCACAGTGATTAGTTGCTTAATCAAGAAGAGTGACAGAAAATTACTGATTTATTAATTCATTTTTGCTCATTTTCATACTCAGATGATTGAAATTTACAGTTTCACAAATGTGGACTTGTTGCTTTTTTTTGTCTGAGTCACATGATAATAAACTAAATATCTGTGTTGTTTTGTTTTGTTTGTTTTTGACTAAAGGCTGGAAAAAGCAACTACCTCTGAAAACTGGAATTTACATTTTTAAGTATATTTTGATTTTCCTTATTAATGGATGAATACAGAAAATAATCAGCAGGTATTTTGATGGTTAATTAGTTGCAGCTCAAGCAAGTGTCCAATGTTGTTCAATTTTCAGTTCAATTACAGAATGACTTCCACTGAGATTAATATCATCATTTTTTTTTTATAAATAACTGCATTTTAAATAAAGTGATTTTCTCTTTTTAATGTGGGTTTAACTATGAAAACACTCGCTGCTTCGTTTAACCAGAATACAACCAGACTGCATCTTTTGGAGAGCCTTCAGTGGCACATAAACACAGAGTTAACACGTTCATATATTTTATTTAATCGTCAGTGTCATACAAATGAAGCAGAGACAAATTTATGGTCCAACAATGTTTAAGCAGACGTGACAGACTGAGAAATAAACGTTCCCTCATTATTTCCCTGCTTACCATCAGAAGGCCAGTTAGTAATGAGGTACAGCACTATTGATAGAGATGCATTGCTCTCCGCGGGGGCCACTGAAAATTTGTCCAAGCTTAAATAAAATGAAAATAAAAATAATTGATTGGAAATCAATACACATACATCATTCACTCTTTTGTTAAAAGGAGAAATGGAAGGGGAGAGAGGGAGGGGGGAAAAGTGCTCCTGGAAAATCGATATTCATTCGAATCATAAATCAGAATTGAGTCAGCGCTTGCGGGGAGGGGAGATAATCATTGGCCTGGTTTTGGATTACATACTCCACAGAGCTGAGGCTTGTCCAGCCTGCAAATGTGTTTAGCTTTGTTACAGTTCCACCCCCCGCTCACTATATTTTGTTGTCCCCCACACACACACATTAACAGTGAGATCCTCTCATTGAAATGCGCTGATGGTCTGATGCGACGTCGGCCTTATGTGTTGCTGTCAGGCCACGTCTGGGGACAGATCAACATGTGTGTACAATGGGTCGTGTGGTGTCAGATCCATCAGGTCGTCAATGAGAAGCCTCTGTCTCACAGCAGCTCTTGACCTTGAGGATGAAGAGAGGGCCCCATGAGTGTGTGTGTGTGTGTGTGGTGTGTGTGTGTGAGTGTGTTTAAGATGCGTCGTTCTGAGCAGACATGCATGGGATACAGCAATCAGTCAGCGCACTCCTCTGATGTTTGGTGATGGAGGTTTGTGAATTGGTTTGTGCGCTTGCATTCAGAGCAGAACCAATAAATCAGTTTGCTGATATATTGGGGTGGAAATCAATATTGTCCACCACCGATATGATGGAGGTTCCCTCCCTGATCACCGCTGCACTCCAACACGCTGCGAGAAACAGCACTGGAATAAATATATCTTTGTTTTACTCTGGTAGGTTGTCCTGAACTTCTAAACCTTTACATTTATTAATATTTCTATTTCTTACTTATTAATAGAGGGCAGTACATAAAGTATTAAACAGTATTAAACCTTTGAATACATCAAATTAAATATACTAGTAACAGCCCATTTGCACCCATTTTGCAATGTTTGAGAAGAAACATCCAAAGGCAATCATTTCCATATGACTTTTTTCCTTTTGTATTTTCACACTTATCTCAACATGACATTCACAGTGGCCAGAGGAT
This sequence comes from Polydactylus sextarius, assembly GCA_016801845.1. Taxonomy (NCBI): domain Eukaryota; kingdom Metazoa; phylum Chordata; class Actinopteri; family Polynemidae; genus Polydactylus; species Polydactylus sextarius. Next base: position 16,502,761 of record CM028928.1, read on the forward strand.
GAGTCCTACCATGAGCAGGTCAAAGTTTTCAATTAAATATGTCTATTCAATAATATATCTCTAGGTGTACAAACTGGATTGACTCTGAATTGTGCATATATTAATAATACTGCGCTGAATTTGGTGATCTTATGTTTTTTTTTCCTTTTACCTTAGCACCAAGTTGAGGTTGAGATTTGTGGTTTTAAGTGAAATTGTCTGAAAGTGAAGTTATCTTGAGATATGAGGGTCCATATCGACAGAGTGGAGTCTGTTACAACCCTACAGCGGATTGACGCTGTGATATTTCCCAGTTTTTACATTCCAACATTGCCCGAGGATCGCAGCATGAAGAGGAGCAGCCATTTACATCAACAGGCTCACACACTAAGAAATTAGAACAGACCTCTCTTTAGAATTTACTCCATTTAACTCAATCCACACTGTTACTAAACAATGCAACAATTCTGAATAACATTATTTTAGTTACATTGAGCAACATTGCATAAAAAAGAGCCCAACAGTAGCATTTGAATTGCTATCTAATGTAGGTGCTGTAAGTGCGTAACCTTATGTATGGTGGTGATGGTGCTGGTGTTATGACAACAGCAAATTACCAACAAGCGTGCAGGCTGTGTCATGTAGCCTTGAGGTTATCACTCAAGTGAATAGCAACAGAGTCAGTTTCTCTTATCTACAGAGACACTCTCGTTGCCCCCGGGAGTCTCTCTGTTCAAATTAAACAAAGTCTCCAAAAAAAAAAAAAAAAAAAAAAAGGGAAAAACAAACAGTGAAAGGACCACATGTACCCCCTGCAAACTGAGCTTCATCCGCTCATACCAATACACATTGTGCCAGCCAAAGATTTAAGTTGTGCTTTGTTTGAGTATTGTAGTCACACAGGGAGAGCTTTCAGTGGTAGATCTTAAACGTGCTGCAAAATCTGCACAACAGTTCAATAGTCATTGTTTCAACGTAGTGTTGCATTCAGGGGCTGAAAGTTGTTTTTCCCTCTGGTGATGCCAGCTCTGCACTAAAGGCTACTACCATTATAGAGGGTGGAGGAATGTTAAGTATTTCTTATTTTGTGCCAACCACTGTGGGAACCAGTGCTCTCTGGCTGTGTCAGGGTTGCTATTTATTAAGGCCACGGTGTAAACACTCACCCAACCCACTGATTGTGGAGCTGGGATGTATACATTGTATGCTCACTGGTGTGGGAGAGAAAGAGGAGGGAGGCGGATGGGGTGGTGGTGTGTGGGTTACGATCAGGTTACCATGACCATGAACACTCTGAGCTGAATGTGGTATTCTCAGACTCTGATAAAAGATCACCTATCACCCAGTTGTTGGAAAGCACACAGATAAATTCCTTGTGCATGAATAAACGTAACACTGACTCATAGTTTCACAGACGGTGCTATGGAAAAATATCAGCAGTAATCTGTTTGTCCTTCCTGTCACAGGCAAGTGATTGTCGCTGTACTTTGTAAGAATTCCGTCTGACATTGACAAAAGATTGGTGAAATAATATTTTCGTAAATAAATAACAGTTTCTCTCAAGCCAAGGTGATGAGCCGCCTACATCTTGACACATTTTGTCTTTGTGATTATTTTAGTCAGTAACTAACAGCTTGAACAATAACTACACTCTGTTCTTTCCCCTTAAAGGTTTATGTTTTGTTTTTTCACAGAAGCTGAAAAGGTCTTTTGTTTGAGGCGAGGTGGCCTAAATCTTCTATAAAAAATACAGCCAAGGTGTTTTTTGTATCAAGTTTTGGAATTTTATCAAATTGCCACAAAAAGGTCAGAAGCTGTGTTGCATCTCTAAAGTGTTCACACTGTTTCACATATAGTTGCTGTTTGCTCTGCATTCAAGGACACACACACAGAGACACCGACATCAGTGTATCACTGTTAACGCCATACTGAAAATAGTTGTTCTTTAACCCTTACCATTCCGCACTTAAGTCCATCTACATTTATACCTTACACAAAAACTAACCAGACATGTTTTCATTTTCATTTTCTCTCCTTCTGACAACATTTGATATGTATGTTAAACACTTCTCTCAAATTCTATGATGGATTGAATGTGTCACCTAAAGCTTTTTTTTTTTTCTCTAAGAAAAGAGAATAAAGAGCTTTTTGTGTGTGGCTCCAATCTGATACAGAATCTTCGTTTTTCAATGTAGTGTCACCTCTCTCACTGTGCTATGTGAGTTCACGTCTCTATCTCAGCCGCTGACCTAGGAGGCAGCCTCCTGCCCAGGGGGTCTTTGTCCTCAAACAACTGTGAACAATGTGACTCCACTGCTTGCTTATCATGCTTATCCAAACTCCGATCTATCGCGTTTTGCCACAGATCTGGGTCACAGATCAGTTTTGGATGAAGCTATCCGACTCCTTTGCTACTCTTGCTGCAGCGACACCATTGAAAAGAAATACAAAGGTGATGTATGGAGGGAGAAATGCTTTTGTTTTCACAAACAAAGTGGAACTTCTATCCACATTGTTAAGTTTCTAATCAATGGCTGTCAGCAGCATTTAAAGTGAAACCTGCAGCACTATGACTAATTCTTTGGTCATCACTTTAAGATTGTGCTTCCTTGTGAGAACCCACGGACAGGATAAGATTCATCACAGCTAAGTTTATGGCACTGTAAAGAATGAACTTTGGAAAATCTTTATTGTGAGCCTCTACTTCATCATAATTGTGTTTTTGTCAGCAAAGCTGATCAACAGCAGCTAATGCAGAGTGTGAACTTTAGGTAGCTGTGCTGTATAGGAAACACATCAGCTCTGCTGCACCTTTTGCTAAGGTCGTGACTTTTAAAGGTTGACTCCAAACAGCGGCTTTGTTGACTCAGCGCCTGACTGTACATTAGGACACAGATAGTGGGCAGGCTAACAGCCTGCTGTTGCCAAAGTAACAAATCCTACCCACTATGACTTCACTTGCCGGTGAACACAGCTGAACTTTGAACAGTTATGTCATTTATTTGATGTGTGTGTCATCGGCATTTCCTTTCTCAGATTCCTGCTCTCTGTTGCCTCCCACAGTCCCGAAACGTTGTTTTGCCTTTTCCTATCAAAAGGAAATCCTATCCTGAAACCCCTTCATAACCTATTATACCCCTGTCTTTGTGGTGCTCCATTGTGAGTTTTCTTTAGCATAATCGCTACCATGTTGGTTCCTTTCATTTAAAACGCTGAGACCATTTTCCCAAGCTTACATAAAAGACATGAGTGAACACTTGAGTGAACCGTGTGATCTAAGGTGACCTGTACCAAGTAGGTTTCAGCTTCATTTGAACAAACAATAACGTAGCTAATTGCTCTAAATGGTAAATTATGCAGTGGTGCATTACTGTGTGTCCTAGGCTTGTGTGTCTAAGGTAGATTCAATGAGTAATCATTAAGGATGCCATAAAACAACATGTGTCTCTGTTTGTACATCATCATCTGGTTTCTGCAGCAATCAGATGATAATCATCAGTGTTGGAGAAGTCCCCCCCCTAACAGATACCTTTGCCCAGCTGAGAGTGACTCATTCATATCTCATGACTGCTTTCCAATGAAACTGGTGTTCCAAGCAGCAGTTTCCGGGAAGCAGTCTGAGTGGTGAATTATAACATCACAGCAGGCTCCGGGGAGTAGGCCTGACATAAACAAATATACCAAATACAAACTCTACATACTAATGAACTTAATTACTTGTCAAATAGACACTGAAGGAGACTGATGCCTGACTTGTTTGTCACTGAACCTGTAAGTAATACGGTATAACGTCATCTTTAAAAGTAGACAAGTCAAATAATGAGTCAGCTCAGGTGTGCTACTGATATCACCACTGATAATTTTGTAATTAAGATTAATAACATCATTATATCTGCCGTTAGAGCCACTACTTAACTACTTTCTGTTTTTCTACAAGTGGTATGTCAGGTATCACTCACTCATACCGAAACTTTATATTCTTAAGATAAACTCTAAAGATTTTTAGAAGACTACAGTCTCATACCTTCTCACATCTAAAGACAAATCAGAAGTAGCATAGTCACAGTCTAGTCATAGTCTAGTTTCAGACAAGATTTTAAGACTGTGGTCACTAATCACAAGACTACAACTAGCGTCTTTAGCATTGCTTCTGCAGCCAGGTGATGATGATGATGATGCTGTGTCATCATCAAAATACCTGTAACCCCATTAAGAGTTGTTTTTCTTGGTCTCACGTATTACTTTTACACAAATTTGTGTTTGTGTTTGTGTGTGCACTCGTCATGTAGTCATTGTCCAGCACATCCCTTGCATGGTTCCTTTCATGCTTTTTCTCACATATCTCTGTGGTCCTGTTCCTTCCTGTTTTTTTTTTTTTTTTTTTTTTTTTTCTTGCTCATCTATCGGTTGTTGACAATGTCCCGTGTGTGCTATGTTGAAATACTGAGATAACTGAGAAAGACCGACTTAAAACTGCTCCAATTACCAGCAGACACTAAACGACTAAACGAGATGAGGCATAACTATAAAACTGTTATGTCTATGTGCAAATTACAAATCTACAGCAAGCAGCCAAGAAGCAGCAGCTAGCGTGTTAGCTAGGCTGTCTAAAATCAGCCTATGACCACCTCTAAAGCTCACTAATTAATATATTGTCTGTTAGCTTAATCCTATCTACAGTGTTTCTCTGTTTCCAGGTTTTATACTAAGCTTTCTGGTAGTTCATACCTAGCTTAGCATCAATCATTAGCCATTTTTTGAAAAATATATTTAAATATGCCTGCGAATGGTATATGCAGATATATGTATTAAGTAACTATAGCTATCAGAATAAATAGTCGAATAAAACAGGGCAATGTTTTCCTCTGAAGAACAATGCAGTGAGGGTTTTAATTACAAGCGCTTCAGAATTTTTCTTAATTACAGTACTTCACTTTTCAGCACAGTCAAGTGACAAAACAAGAAGGAGCCTCCAGTGGAGCACAACATTCTCACACTAAATTAAGCCTATTCCAATAGGCACCTTTGTCACTTCTCTAAGAGGCATTGAGTTAAGAGTCAACTGTTCCTCAGCTCAACATGTTGACGCTAATAATGAAGAAAGTGTGAACTTGTCTCTGCCACAAGCCTCAAACCAGCATCATTTTGAAACCTTGCGACAGGAAAGACACCGTGAGGCCCAGCATGCTACAGCAGCAAGGTGACACAAAAAGATGGACAGACAAGTTGGCAGACTAAAGAAGACAAGTAAACAGATAGACAAACAGGACTGGGGCAATGCCCCAGAGACCAATGACACGAGCCAGTGCCTTCCCCGTACAACACACAGATCCAGAGCAAGCAGGCAGGCAGGAGGGCAGTGGGTGGCTTTCGAATGACTGAAGTGCCGAGTGTAGACAACAGCACCGTGCTCATCTCAAACATACAGCCTGTAATGACTGGAGACATGGTGGTGCTCCCCAGGGAAGAAAAAAAAAAACACAACAAGAGGAGGTGGGAGCACAGCAGAGACACACAACACCACCTCTTCCCCAACAAACCCTAATGGCTGGGGCTCAATAAACAGCAGCAGTGGAAACAACAACCCAAATAAGCCATGACAGCACACGGGGCACCTGAGTGAGCCTCTAATTGATCATTCTCGCTTGGAGACTGCCTACTCCTTGCTTCCATTGTAAGACATGCATGCCTGTTGTAAATACCACAGTTACAGTTTTAAATCAGGGCTGTTCTTAGCGCAGGTCTGTGCTATATTGCTGGAATTCTTATTTTGAGCTCATCCCCTTTGACTGTAAACATATTGGGGAAACATTTATTCATAGAGAGCAATCTTGTTTGATATCATAAACTCGCCATATTATTTCTTTATTTCTGGAACGCGGCTTCAGATTGGCAGCTAATGCAGACGAGCACTCGAATCATGTCCAACAAAAGCCTGCAGCCGGCTGACCTATTGTGAGAATTAATTAACAGGCATGGCAGATTTTAGCACAGTTATTTGGGACTTTCTGTACGTAGGTGTGATATGTGGGTCAGTGGGGAGTGACACGGCTGGGCGTCATGTCATCTCACGCTATCAGTCGGTGACAGCCGCCCAGAGCAGCCTCAATAAGCACGCTGATCCCAGGCGAGCCTGCTGACCAGCACAGTTAACATTCCCTCTCTTTATAGCTGGCTAATCCGGGTATTTAACAATGCGCCTGGCCTTCCAAACCAGGGATCAAATTCTCCCGGTTGACTCTGTATTAGCACATCCAGCACATGCAGCACCGGCCCTGTGCCCACCCACAAAGCCAAGCAGAAATTGTCACACTCACACCCTGGATTCATTCTGCAGCCCCAGCCACATGCAACACTGAGTAACACAAGGATGCTAATAAGCACAGTGACTTTCGTCTTCTCTTCTGTTTCCTACCAGTTTTTGTTTTATTTTTCCTCAATCGTTCTTGCTCCTTCATGTTTGTTTTCGTGTCCTGACACAGCTAACCTTCAGCAAAGATTTAAAGTAATTGAGCTGGCTGGTGGGGGTCTTTAACTTGCATTATGCTTCATGTCATTGACAAAAAGGTGAGAAAAGTGGGATGTGTTTGCACAGAGGCAATGGGATCAAATCCAGGGAGAAATGTTTTTCTTGAGAAGTCATGGCAGAGACGGGAAAGCTGGACACTTCCTGACAAGCAATTAGGGTACACTGCACTTTGGAGCATTTCAATTAGTGAGTTTCATTTTCAAATATATATTTTCCACTTTCTGTCTGTAGTCACCCACCACCCCCAGAATGAGTTCAGGCTATCACAAGGTCAGATAGAAGAGATACCCTACGCCGGTGTTGGAACCTCTCAGCTGTATGCTGTAATTACTGGTGTCCTTGATATTTGATGTGAAATGGGGATGGTAACCTTTAGTGTTTGCCTGTTAGCCCACCCTTCCTCTCCCTGCCCTCCGTGCCTCTGTCACCACTAACACCCACCCTCACTTCCACTGTACAGACAGAAAACAGGAGGCTCACTTTGGAGGGAAATGTGAAGTGTGTTTGAGCGCCAGTCGGTGCCTGGAATATGGTTAAACGTTTAGCCAAAAGGTGCTTTGTCATTGTCATTGTAGTGAAGTGGGATGATGCTGTCTAATGGGTTCCGCTGTCCAGGGGAGGACAGGCAAAAGGACATGAGGACAAAAACAAGTTGATTTAATTATAACTATAACTATAACCATAATGATTGCTGGAGATGTAATTGTATGCACAAGTATAATCAGACATTGACTACATTCAAGGAAATATCAAGGTTCAGACAGATTTTGGTGAGGAAATAAAGGCTGCTGCAAATGACTCATCAAGGTTAATAGGATTAGACTTTAAAGATCCCCAGCTTACATGTTGACATGAGACATAAACAGTATAAAATAAACCACTGGTAATTCGTCTGGTATCATTTTAGAAGAAAAAATTCAATACACTTGTCTACTTACTATGAGTTGGCAAATATAAATCTGTTTTGAACAACCAATGAAACCAAATACAATGATCTCAAAATGAAAGTTCTATTTAAAGATTATATTTTGCATATATGCATGTCTGAGTGGGTGCAATAAATGAGCCTTGAGAAGTTTTCATTTACTCAAAAAAGAAGTCATTTATAAACATATGCAACATTTGTGGGCCCCAAAAAAGGTCAACTACACGGAACTAAACTTCAGTGATGACGGGACATGAACTGATTATAATGAAAGATGACAAAATGAGAAAGGGGAACATACTTAATAAGATGCATAAGATTAGACTATTTGAATACAATAAGGACTGTCAGCGTGGTTGTCAAAGAGAAAGAAGAAATTAGAGCAAAGATGCAACTCAAGATGTAAGAACAGAAGTTGTATGCAGAAACCGCTTTACACTTCTGCTTAGATTCAGAGTGAAGTGAAGAGCAATGATGAACAAAACATACATTTTCAAAACAGGAGGGCTTTATTCTAAACCTGGTAAAGATTTGATCTGATAAAGAGCTGAGGTAAAGAGCAAACATGGTAATAAATAACATGTAAAACAGCTGAGAGCATAGTTTGTTAGGTAATGAGACATTCTTAGGAGGATTTGCAAAAGCAAACTGGACTTGTGATTACTTGAAAGCTTATGCCATAACCAGAGAACTGAGACTCCAACATGGCCTGTGGCTACTAATTAGACTAACAACAGCTCCACTATTTCTCTGATGAGCTGCTTTAATTGGCGCACCAACAATTAAAGAAAGCCTTTTAGGCCGTTACTATAAGCTATACCTGTGATGGAGAAACTCTTCGTTCTGCTGCTTTTATATAAAGTCACATCACACAAGGCTGAATAAACCGTTCCATGGTGTCAAGTCTCTGTGGTGAAAGAGCTATGGTGCCTCTCTGTTTTGTTAGTGCTCTATATAACTGCAGCGGTGCACATCTGTCACTGCTGCTATCAAGTCAGCGTGTTGTGCAACATACTTGAAATACTACGCTATTGAAAAACCTCATGAAAACACGTTCAAGTAAAAATGCGACGTGTTGCAACACGCCAGCTGTTTTGACAGTCGGCCAGTGTTATCTCAAGCACCTATATCAAGTGTGCTGTGCCAACCTCCGAACACTCCCCCTCATCTGAAAAGCACTTATCATCTCGATCCAACCATTGGCCAGCCTAGCTTAGCTGCGTCATGCAGTTTAGAATGATTATGTAGCATAGTCTTATATGTTCACGCTGCTGAATCAGCTGTCTGTATCCTGATGGAATATAGTGCTTAGTCGATCTCTGAAGCTAACAGATGGTGCTGAACCATTTGCAGGCATGGTCTGCTCTTAACTGTTGGAGCCTTGACGCATTGACATACTGTGTCAAACTGTTGTTTCCACTGGCCTTCATGTCACGTCATCTTTGCTAGTTTCACGTCAACTTGTCTCTGCTAATGAATCTTGATGTATGTGTAGTGCAACTCACATGTCAGTAAACGGCATGTCTAGATTAGATCGAGTTAAGCTGAAAGACGCAGTTGAACTACAAGCTCAATGTTACAAGTTCGTCAAGTTCTGCTGTCATTCATATCGCTTAGAATGAATATAGTCTATTAAATTAAGTTCATACCTGTACTAGGTCAGATCGCATATTTGATACGATGATATTGGCTTGTGACACTTTCAGTGCACTGATGGCTGACTTAGTTTGAGTTACTAAATTCATGCTATGATCTATGTCACTTTAGAATTCTAATATGTAGTTGTCAAATCAAGTAGACTAGTACATGCAAAATGGTATAATAGAAGCTGTCAGATTAGAACTCCTATACATCATGTCATCCTCAATGATAAACATCACTGACTGACCACTTTCATATGATATCATAAATGAAGTCCGTTCAGTACACTCCTGTAATGAAAGCTACATGCTCGTTCACGAATCTTTAACACTGTAATGCCTGTATTGTTACTGTACTGTTACTAGTTCGGTACTACTAGTGCTCCTCATGGATGGCCTTGCTACTTAGCATAGTTGCACTAACTTGGAATATCCATTCATCAGTGCACTAATTCATGCTTACATAGAAGATCGCCTATAGGTACAGCATGTACTTGCGAATAGGCTAACTAGTCTGTTTTACATGAAGCTCGAGTAATGTCACTGTTAATAGCATGGTACGATAATTAGAGATTATACTATGGCTCTATCTACGTCATGTGATCTTGCATGACATTGTACATTAAGGAATCATGTCATACTTTAGATATATCACATATCCGACTAATTTATTAAGTTGCAACTTATGTTTTAATTACTTAGCTAATATGCTCGCTATCATTTCTAAACATTAGCAAGTAAAACATGTCTTAACTAGTAATCATAATAATTGCGATCATTACTTTAATTACAACTGTCTTCATGACGAGATTGACTCATTTCAATTATCAGAGCTGCACTCATATCTTGTAGTATCTATTTCTAATATAGTCATCAGTGTAAAGTACTACATATTGATATTAATAATTACTACATTACAGTTTAACTAACGCGTTGATCATGATCAAACAGAACATACAACTTCTAAGTATCTTATCTCATACTTCAATGTTGTCATGACATATCATACATTTGCAGTATTTCATGATGTTAATACCAAAATCTTAAAATGCAATGAAGCTTAAGTCTAACTTAGCACTACATGTCATAACAAAGCAATAAGCATCATGCGTGTAAGTTTCGCTATTTATCAAATCGTGTACTACTTGAAACATGATTTTATCTATTCTAGCATGCAGTCTAATTCTACATAGATTGTCATATTGACGTCGAATCGCTTGCATGCTATCAGTAAGCCATGTCATATGTCCATCAAGAATCATTGTAAATCATAATGCAACAGTAATGCAGTAGTTTTAATGTCAAGCGCACGTAGAAACCTCATTTCCCAATCATTGGCCAATGCAGATCTAGCCCTGGACTTGCACATAGATCATTCAGACTTGACTGCAGCTGCGTTCTTCAGTGGTCTGTCATGCACACGCTGTCAAACTGTCAGTCAAACTAGTTAGCGTATACATGAGAATGCTATAGCGTCAGTACATCACAACCTGAGAGCTTAGTCACACCAGACTTCGATTTCATTGCTTGCACTCATAACCATGTATTGCTGAGTATAAATTGCATTATAAGTCCTAGCTGCGCTACTTAGTGATTAACTTCAATGTAGGTCAATAGCCATGTAGATTCTAGGATTTATATTGGCAGCTAGTATGCTATGCAGATATCTAGCATGAAGTGTATCATTCATGGTACACTGCACAGTAAGACTTTTAGGATCCGTACGATGCATAATATGCAAATATGATTCATGATCAGTATTACTCAAGTGTCTGCATCGTGTTATTAGTGTTATTTAGTAATGAAGATTGTGAACTCTCTATTTCTAATTAGTGTTCCTAAACCTTGAACGTTAGATCAGTATCTGAGTTCTAATCATACATGCGAATGATGACTATATTGATTGTATCAGCTCATTCATATCTGTATTCATTTATGTTATAATTATGATTAATTAAGATTTCCTCTAGCGTTTAAATGGTATTGTATTAACTATAGTTACATGTTGAAGATGTCAACTAATACTCAAAGGATGAAGTAAACAAGCATGTGGTCTACCTTTGTGCATGCCCTGCTTTAAGATTTATTGCTTATTGAAGTATGTGAGGGAGACATAATGCAATAACCTTATGCTGATGGAATAATATAATTTTCTCTTCACTGCCTCAAAGGAAAATGTAGCCCACTATTATCACTAACTATTCTCTTGAGGGTAAAAAAAAAAACAGAAATTCTAAAGGCAGTATTTGTGTCTGTGTGTGGCAGTTGCATTTGAAAACACTGCTCAGAATAAGTATTTATGCAGACTTTGGTTATTTGGTGTGCAGACCTCATTATATTAGCATACCAGGAGGTAAATGACAAATAAATGCAGCACTCATCACTGTCTCTATTTCTACTTGACAATGCATGTTCTGCATGAATGAATATTGATGCACAGCCTTCGCTTGATGGTTCATTTTTGAGTTAACACCCCCACTTTTTTTCTCTCTCTCTCTCTTTTTTTTTTTTTTTTTTTTTTCGGGGGAGAAGGATGAGGTTAAAAAAGCAGCAGCAAGGAGACTTGTAAGTAGCGCACATTGTTAGCATTGAGAGCATTTCCTGCTGCTAGTCAATAAACAGGATGCTTGCTGTGTCATCCCAGACGTTTGAAGACAGCTGCCGTATGGCAAAGAGAAACAGCTTGGTGTCTGCCACTTTGAGCCCAAATCTATTCCTGGGATTTATCCTCAGGTTTTTTTTTTTTTCTTTTCTTTTTTTTTTTTTTTTTGGGTGAAATGGATGTGAAAAATGAAGCTCCCCCTTACCACCACCACCACCACCACCACCACCACCACCTCCTCCTTTCTTCTCAGTTCCTCTCCGCTTGCAGCTAGTTTCACACACCTGCTTTTTGTTTGACACAAAGCTGATTACACTCTTCAGCACAGCTATTCCTCGACAAAAAAAAAAAAAAAAAAAAAAAAGAGAGAAATCCGTGTCACTTTCCATGCAACAATGTGAATTCCTGTGGGATCGGTGATGAAATTTTAAAAGAGATGTTCAACATTTTGGGCAGTATGCGCATCCTGCTACGTTCCAATAAGAAAATAAATATCACAATCAATGATCTCACTCCTCTTAGCTTAGCTCAGAGACTTAAGCACCTCTAAAATTCCCTGATGAAGATATTTTGTCTTGTTTGGTGGTTTGTGAAGTTGTAGTTTTACAGCAGGTTATGTGTGGACTATTCCTTGGCTGAGAGCAGCTGCCAGGCCGCCAAAACAATTACTACCTGTAAAACTGAAAAATTGTTTCAGTATATTGCAAACAACTGCAAAACAGCTGCCGTGTCCCATTGGCCCCAGACCTAAAACTTTCAGACTGAAAAAAAAAAAAAAACAGTAACAAAGACTGACTTCTATTGTTCTTCTTCTACTACTTCTGTGCTGCCACGCAACTAAATTCTGATGGCAGCTGTACTTAAAGTTTCTTCTATAGACAATAAATTTGTTTAACTTTTTGAAAGTCGTCAAGGTTTCTCTACTTCTATAAGAAGTGCTGGAGCGAATATTATTTTATTGAACGTGAAAAAAAAAAAAAAAAAACCCAAGGACATGTTTTCAGTCACAGAAATGCACCCACTCACGAATGTGTAGCTACTTAATGAGCATCAGAGGTTCTGGTAGGTGGATTTTTTCCTGTTTGGACAGAGTCAGAGTGTTTCACTGCCGTTTCCAGTCTTTATACTAAGCAAAGCTTCTAAATCCAGTTTCATATTCACCATACTGACATGACAGAGGTATTAGTCATCTGATCTAACTCTTGACAAGACAGTGAAAAACTTATTTACCAAAAAAGCAAACTATCCTTCTAACTCAGCGAGTGAACTGTGAAAAATACCACCACATATCCTTGGATACCGCACGAACCCATTACACCGAACTCCATCTCTTTATCTCTTCATCTTACTTGAGGCTGTTCTGTTGCAGAGACGCTCCCTGACTCTCTCTGACCCTCCCCTGCTCAGCTCATAGGTTCCAGGCTGCAGTGAGCACGCCCAGCCCAGCCGGTGGATAACCCCACTACCTCATCCTCCCCCTGGGACCAACTTACATCCTTCCTCCTCTGTCCGCACTCTTTACCATTCTCCTCGTATCTTCGCTCAGCTCCACTTCCCTCCACAGTGAGAGAATCACCATCTGCTAGCCCAAATCCCAAGCCGCCTCCCCACTTCCCACCCCTCCACCCCCACCCCCACCCTTTAAATCTCCCCGTCTCCTTCCTTCTCCAGCGCTTGTATCTCAGCAGCAGGAAGCAACACCTGCCACTTTACCTCACTTCCTGTTGTCAGATTCAGTTTTTCCCCCTCTGTGCTTCATTCTTTCCTTGTGTTTTTTTTTTTTTTTTGCACAGGGATTTTATGCCACGATGCTTGTTGGAAAATGTGGTTGACTTGCTATTCACTTTCTGGCTTCGTTCCCAGCTCCCACAGTTCAGGCTGTATTTTCAATGACAGGTTGTGTCTGGACACTTAATCTGCTCTCACAGACAACCTTGGCCACCGTTTTCTCCCTGACCTAGGCCACCCTGTGAGCAAGTTCCTGGCATAAATCACCCCCTATCACCCCCCGTCCTGTTGGAATCTTATCAATTCATCCATAATGTCCTTTGGGGGCTGTCATCTTTATAGCAGCATAAACAAGACAGTGTGTCAGCTTGACCTCTTATTTAGGACAAAAAAATATGGATGTAGTACAACGAGCATAAACGATGTTAGGCTACGTTAACTTCACTTGCCACATTTTTCTGTCTGTCACAATCCATTTCCCTGCGATTCTTGCTATTATACAGCTTAGGAAATATTCTTATTGTTTATTGCAGCAACGACTCTATTGAGTTAGGTAACTCAAAACAGGATGTTTTGCTGTGCAATTACCGCTCACAAGGAATGATGGAGGAACAAACAGAAGCTGAAGTCACAAGCAACAGTCACTTCTGTTTTTCTCTGGGTGGATGTTCATTGTTTTAGACTCTCTAGTTATTCTTTGTTCAGCCTGCTTCCTGTACTATCATTAGCCCATACAGTCAGCCTACCCATGTGTCAGGTCATCCTCCATCTTGTGTGGCCTATTTTTTTTGTCACAATGTTCTTATCACACTCAGATTTCTACTTCCAACCTTGTCTACTGATGACAGAATACTTCCCTCACCTAACCCTAACTATATAAAGAAGTATATTTGTTGTCTAACTCTAATACGTGGCTCATCCTGACACGAACTTTGGTTTCTGGTGTCAAAAACCAGCACACATCACACTACCCCCTGACCACCTACCTATTTCCTTTACCAGAAAAATTGCTGTCTAAGAATAAAATCCAGGCTACCAGGCTACACTTGTTTCCCTCAAAACAGATTTGACAATACCTACTAATAGTAACTAAACAAGCAAAACAAACAATCCAGTGTTACACCAGCTGTTATTAGCCAGCAGTAGAGACAGCATTAGTACTGTGTACAAAAGTTGACATAAACCTGCCTTAACTGATTGAATCTGGCACATTATCATTTAAATTAAGCTATCATTAAATTGACTCTTAAATTACCTGGGACTTGTGTTAATAGTCACCTAATGAATCTGAAATGATTTTTCCTTTGTCTGGTATTATATTCATATTCATTTATTTATTTGATTCATATTTGTATTCATAAACATGTATATGTAAACAAATATGGTTAGTACAGCACAGAACTACATTTTAATGATAATCCTTTTGGCATTATTATGTATGGCAACTGTTAGATACTAAATGCAGTGCTGAACTGTTCAAACAACAACAAATCATCACATTTTACACGATGATCAAGTGTTTCCTAAACAATAACAACTTAGAATGTTTATTGTTTCAGTAAATATATATGTAATATAATCAAACTACTTATTTTGAATTGGACCCTATGTAATAAAGGTGATGATGATTAACTACCAAAGCAAAAGTAATAACTAAGAACAAGGGTCATGTACATTATTTGATTTTAATCAATTTTCATTTAAGTCACGTGTAAAATTGTACTTGTGTACAGTGAACTTACTTTCTACTACTGAAAGTTACAAGCAACAGGCAGTACAAGCACAATATTTTGTAGTGCATATATATAAAGAAGAGAGAGAGAGAGAGAGAGAGAGTAAAACTCTCATTGTTCTGAGGGAGGATCCTCCTCCCACTACTCTAAAAATAACTTTATTTGTAATTCAGTGTGATGATTGAATGCTAATATGCCTCCTCCATCAAGTTTTGTAGCCCACCCTCAGTTGAATTTGACTTTTCTTTTATCACCTCTATTTCTTTTTATTTTATTTAGGCATGTATCTTTTTACATTCTGCAGCATATGCTATTTCTGGTAACAGCAACAAAAAAGCTCCTGAATAGACTTTTGCTGTGTTATTCATACTTACGTTCCAGTCATTAAAACCAGCCATCATCGATACACTGGATGACTCTGAATCGATCCCCTCCTGCTGATTTAAATGGCTGTGTGAAACTGTTAATAGAACATCTTGGGGCTTGAGGCCGAATGCATTGATCCTATTCAATGTTTTCACTGGGACTGAGAATATTGATACACTGAGAATGGATTCACTATATTAGACTTTACATGAATGTGGAGATTCTTGTCATTGGACATAGATTAGCTCATGACAGGCATGTGTATGAGTGAATATATTGCTTTGTGTGGTATTTTTCAACACTTTGAGTTTTAGGCAAAGATGCTGCACAAGCTTGTTGATGCAAATGTGATCATGACAAAACCAACCGATGTCAGATATCCATGATTAATGAACCTAGAGACAGATTGATTCGTCTGAGACTACAGTGATGGACAAAATGTTTCATTATATCAATCAATAAGAGTGTCTGGCTTGACAGCACAGTTTTGTTATGAGTAAGGAGTTAATCTAACATTTCATCTACAGTATGTGATGAGGGTTATGAGGAAATACGGTTCAAGAATCAAAGCCTTCGCCTCTCAGAAGTCGTCGTCTCTGATGTCGCTGTTGTGTTGCCAGGAAACCAAACAGTGAGACGATAACAGGAAATCACCTCTTTCCTTTAACTTGCAACAGGAGCTGACGTACACCAATGTGCTAAGATGCAAATTCGAAGAGTGATGTGAGTGTGTAAAAACAGATCTGCAAGAAAGAAAGAAAAAAAAAAGTGCCCAACCAAAATTTTAAATACTCTAAGCACTCTAGGCGTATGAAATATTATTCAGATGGTTAGAGATTTTCCACTGAAGAGTCACAAGCTGAGTTTGTATGGTTGTGAGATTATTCTTACAGCAGCAAAGAAATTCTGCTACACAAATTTAAACAGTCATTTTGTTCTCTTTCCCCTAATCTGCTTTTTGTGACATATTGGATCATTTAACCTCAAACAGTTATTTCAGTGAAACCGTTTGAAAAGTTTATAGCAGAGATCTGTCTTTTCCAGAGCAGAAAAGCTCAAATATCTCAGTTGTTACAGGGAACAAATCATTTCACATGTTCATCACCTGTGTAGTAATGTATAATCTCTGAAAAGTAACCATGTAATAAGAATAAAAAGTATAATATTTCCTTCTGAAATTTAACTCAGAAGAAAAGTGAAACCACCATGCACAATATAATAGTGAAAAGGAAAAAAATGCTAAAAGACATTTCAATTGCCTTTGGTTTTCTGGACATAAATTTGAGTGATAGCTTCCTGCTGCCACACAGAAAGCTGCTTAATGTGTGGTGCCAGCATGTGAGTGCTTTTACTACTGATCTGCACTTCTTTCATTAGAGGCTGTGTGCTCAGTGCTGGAGCTGGCTGATGGTTGCCAGGTCAGAGCCAGAAGGGTTCATCTGTACAGATAAGAGTGAACCATACCAGAGCAGCCTCAGGCAGGCTCTCTGACATCTCCTCTCATGCCTGCTTGATAGGGCTGAGAGGAATGTCGTACACCTCATACATGTCCTCCTCTTCTTCTTTTTCATCGTCTGAGAATCAAGTCTTTCGCCCTCTGAATTGAAGAAAAAGACCAAAAAGAAGGATTGGCCTCGATCATTGTGACACAGCACGACTGGTGTCAGAATCACCTGTTTGTTTTGTATGTGGAATTTTGATTTGAAAGAATCTTGTCATTACATGAATATTCAACGGCGCATGATGTCAAAACATGGCTGACATAATGAAGCCTATTCATCCTGAAGACATACACCTCTGAAACATTCACTCCACTTGTTGTGTCACAGAACACTGTCTTTTCTATTAACATCTTGATAATAGCCCAGTGATACCTGCCAGTGGTTAAAAGAAAGACTTCAGTGTCTGCTGCCTCAATAGTTTGTAACATTTTTGGCCTTGGTGGGGGTGTCGACCTGGGTCTTCTCAGGGGAGGCTTACTAAAGCCAAGCACTACGTTCCCAGAAAACAAGGGTGGAATTTGGCTTCGGGGCTGATGGGTATCCTTTCGACAAGAGAAGTGTGGAATGTGTTCTTTGTGGGAGAGTGTTATGTGTTGAAGGGAGGGAGGGATGCATCTGAGCCAGTGCCAAACTCTCCCCAACTCCCACTGACTGAGAGACGTATATGTGATGTAAACATGTGGGGAGCTGATGAAAACATGCGTCTCAAACAAATGGGGTGAGTGGATCTGAGCTGAACTGGAGGGTGGTGGGGGCTATAATAGAGCCACTTGCTTATATTAAGTCTTTCCCACTGCACTATATCTCTGCCAGTTTTTGAATTATGTAACCATGCCCAATATCAGACATTTCATCTAATTTAATTGTGAATGCGAAGTCATTTCTAAACTTAAGTTTTAAAAACATTGCCACAAAGTGCCATGTTCTTTAAAAACACTTATAAATTAGACACAGAATTAAACTTCAGAGAAAAAAAATAGTGATCAGTCTATAAACTCATCTTTGCTTAAATGTATTATGAAGCATTTTAATAGAGACAGTTTTTTCAGCCTAATTTCCTGAACTAATGTGTTTCATTATCCATCACTGTCCCAACCAGCTTCAGTCTTTAGATTAGATTTAAAAAAAACACCAGGAATTCTTCATCAGGGATCATATAACCTATCATACAATAATTTTGGATTCTTTTCAGTAAGGAGAATCAAATGAAATAAGGACTTTGTTATTGACTCATTTTGACATAGTGTCTTTGAAAGGAAAAAATGAATAAGATGTGTGACGCTAATATGGCAACATCATTTTTGCAGGAATGGTTGTTTAAAACCGACACTGGTGGTGGAGTTGAAAGTGAAGCTGAATTCTTTCAATCTGACTGTTAGCTGACTCTGGAGAACAATTGGGGGTGAATGGGGTGGAGGTGATTTACACTGATCTGACACTGAAATGAAAAGTTACTGCACCAGAGAACAGATAAGTTTCACTGTGTCACCAAATGGTAAGTTTGACTGTTTTAAGTCAGCTGGTTGAGGATGATGAAGAAAAGAGAAAGAGAAAGAAAGAAAAGGAATCTAAATAAATATGATAATCATAAAGGGTAATCACTCAGATTTGATTTTTTCTAAGCTTTCTTTTACCTAGAGGACACATCTGCGATGAATTCTGAATTGAATGTTTGACCTTTTGATGATGAATCACCCAGAAAAACTTTGATATTTAAGAACTAAAACTACTGGAAATATTGCTACCGTGTAAGACAACACAAAACACCTCTCATGCAAATTGTAAATAGAAAATCCATTATGTTGTACACAGACTACTGTCCTCAAGATGACAAATAGCATTCTGATGAATAATGTGCTATTTTGTGCTACTTGACCTGATTGCAGCCTATGACACAAAAGACTTCTGCATACTGATTGACTGAATAAAGCTCTCAGTAACATAACCAGACCTAATGTTTCCATAGTTTTTATCAGTTCCATGTCTAAAGTGGCAATAACATCACGCTATTGTTTTTAATCAGGCCTGGAGTGACCCAGGGCCCTGTTCTCGGTCCACTTTTATTGTCACTTCAAAATTGTTGTTAAGAGCAAAATCTCTGTCATTAGAAAACTTTGTCACTGGTCCACAGCCCATGGACGGAGTTTGGTAATATAAATTCTTTGATTTGATTTCAATCAAAATCTTTCATTTGGCTCTGGACAGTCAAGAAATCAGCTGGCAGTTCTGGACACAGTCATTTTACAGGCTATCGTCCTGCCATAATTGATTTTACATTTCTCCCTAATAACTTTTAAAACACTTCATGGCTTGTCTCCCAGCTACATGCATTTTATGTCCGTTTTATACCGATGGCAGCTTACTTAGAATAAACACAAGGGAAGCTTGGCAGTGAACATGAGCGGTGATAAACAGTACGCCTGAGAGAAGACGGGGGAATAAGCACCACTGTCACAGACACTAAGTGCAAGCCACTCTGTTTGACTGACTGCTGATCTTTGAGGCGATGGGGAGTGTGTGTGTGTTTCTTAGCAATTAAACCAAAGTTAAAAGACAAAAAAAAAACAAAAAAAAAAAACCGGATCAACTGTTTAACATGTATCAAATCTAATCCTTAAAGCTGCAGCTACAAAAACAAAACATGCAAAGTTTTTAAGCTGTAATTTAAGTATTAAGATTCGTCTCTTACATTAGAGAGGCTGGAGTGTTTGCTGGACTTTGCTGAACCTCTTTTACATCCTCCAGGGAGAATAGTCTCTTCCCATTAACTCAACCAAGGTTGGCCGGGATTTTCATCTCCAAAGATATGCATTTCTAAACATTGTATAAGCACTGTGCATTATTCATTGGGCTTATTAGAGAAGGTGGACTTTGGGTTATTGCAAATCAGAGGAACAAATATTAACCCATAACATTAGCATATGAATGAGTAAGCTTCGCACTGAATGACTTACAAGGACTGGTTTCATTGAACATGCCCCAAAGGTAAGTGCTGCTTCATACCTAATACAAACAATATAGGATGGAATTAAAATTGTATGACATCCCTTCCTGTAAGTCCAATTTTGTTTGTACTTAGACAATATCCGGTGTTTTGTGGTTTGTTATCCTTAGGAAGCCCGTAATAATAAATGTCACTGGTGTTTTCTTTATTTACCATGGAAAATAACATAATTAACCTTGTTAATAAGAGTCATCATACCAAGTTGCTGCCATGTAGGAAAAAAACATTGACAAACAACATTATGGTTTATCAGTGCACATGTCTGCACATATGTTCCTGTTGATGACGTCTTCAAGCATCAATTCATTTCAGATGAAAATCAATGATCCTCCAGGACCAAACAGTCTCAGTATGGCCTGGGGTTTTATTTTTCTGAGATTGTAGCCTAATGAGGCACTGCAATCTGCCTCCTTGTACACACACACACACACACACACACACATACACAGTTCAATCCCATCCTGTACCCTCACCGAGCCAGCTGATCCCATACTCCACATGCCCTGATGCAGATGTCTTCAACATTGGATACTCATTAGCCATAGGGTGCAACTTTTTCATTCATTATGCAATGGAAGTATGGAAATTATTCAAAACCAGTGAGGAAAAATGGGCACCATGAGAGGTAAACTGATACTGCAGACTGAAACACTACTACTGCATCATTTCCAAGGAGCACAAGCTGGAGTTCTGCTGTTTAAACAGTGAATTAAACATCTGAATATGGCTTAAAGCCAGTGGCCTTCATCAATTTTTAAAACCCTATTGTGTCTAAGATTCTGAGCGCAAATATCTTCCACATGTCAGCTTATAACAGTTTCCAAAGAAGCAGCAAATTAATTTTCAGACTGAGATGATACTGTATGTATTTTCTGCTCAGTTCTGTCAATCACGTTTATCTTGGAAAACATTATGCTCATCTGTGTCTATCAGAAGCTTGATGGGAATCATCAGACTGCAGCATGTAGCAACTTGTCATCTTGGTGATGCACGTAGCTCAACTTAAGTTGACCTGGTTACATCACTTCACTGCTTCTCTTCTTACCACATTTGTCATAATTATATTAGCTTCATGGTGAGCGTGTGTGTGTGAAAATGTAGGTGTGTGAAGGAAAGTTGAAGAAGCCTCCACTAGGTTCATAGTAATTTTCAGTACTTATGTGATAAAAGTGTAAAAATTTGAATTTCAGTTTTGTTAATTTAAGAGCATGTTATGTCACATGAGTCATGTCATACGTGTCATGTATTGAAGGATTTCAACTGAACACAATGAAAAAAAAAGCCAGGAAAAGCTATGATGTGGTGAGATTAATATGATGTTCTGGCAGCATTTTGATCCACTTGATATTAAGTTTTTCCATGGATCATGGATGATAGACTTCCCCGTCCCCTAGCCAGACATGTCTGTAATGAGAAAAACTTGTTTTACTCTGAGAACACGGCTTTCCAAGGCTAGCTGGGAACACACTGCGTTTGGCTCTTATGACCAGATCCTAAGTGGGTCAGCCATCGTGACGAGCCGCTCCATCGTCCTTCGTCTGGTAATTCAGAGCATTGATTGAACTCAGTCTCAACTTTCCGTTAACCTGTGCAGAGAGGCAGAAGGCACGGTATCACTCAGGAGGAAAGAATGATAAAAACAGGAGGGAAGATCGAAAAGAAAGATGATGTTCTCATATGCGTGACTTGGTCTCTGAAAGAAACATGTAATTCCAAATATAGCGGAGTGCCCTCAGGACATGATATTTAGTTCTCTATAGAACAAATTTCCCTGAATGAAAGTTAACTGAAATGCAATTAACCATTTAATGTCCACACGATTTGTTTGCTGTCTGTTTATAGATAGATGTTTAGGCAGTTGCCTGGATGCATCTTCATGTGGACATATTTACACTGTCAGTCAAAAGTGCTGCCTCTCTGAGGAAATATAACTGGTAATCACCTCCCTATTTCAACACATTATCCATGTATGAACTCATCATTCAGGATCCTTTCACAGTCACACTACAGCTTCTGTATTTAAAACGTAATATAGCATGCAGCACAGTTCTGACACCAATAATCTTGGTTTTATAATCAGTGACTCCCAAAGGACTTGTGATGGATTATAATGCCGTGTGAACATAGCCCAACATTAATGATTCAAATTTTCAATACCAACCAGAGCTATATTGTTTGTCCTTGCCACATTTCAACACATCTATTTTGTATCGAATGCTATTCATCATGCCTCAGTCAAACATGTTTCATGTGAGTACACATAATGTGGTCGTAAAAAGATGGATGCTGCGCCGCATAAGAAGCAGTAGATAATGGCCCTTTTTGGACTTGAGGGTATTTGTCACTTTTGTTTGTACACCAAATAGCAAAGTACATCAGCAAGGACAACTGTGGTTTACACGAGCCATTGGCAGGCAGCCAAGCAAAGAGTAATAACGGAGACGGGAAGAAAAAGGAGCTACCTTGCATCATCCATTGCGTTGAAGACCGACAAGAGAGTGATGTACTGTATATGTGTCACATAGGAGTTTTTAAAGGGTTCGAACTGCAGCACAGGGTTATTACAGCGGCTGCTGCTATAGCCTTACTTTCCACATTATTCTTCTATCTGTACAATTATCGTGATATGGACTATAACATTCTTTTAACATTCAGACAAAAGTGGTATTCCTTTTGTGTGAAAATAGTGGCTTATTGAACGAGCAGTAGGCTATATTCTGACCCTGCAATTCATCTTCAAAGCACTGAGCAGATTTTCCTGGATACTGTTCATAGTTCCAAAGAGTGACTGATTATTTCAAAACATTCCAATTCGTCTGTGGTCCATTTCAGCGCTCTTAGGTCAATGGATATATTCTGCACCTACACATGCATATTACTTCTCCCCAGTGGCCACCCTCTCTCTCACTTCCTCTCTTCTCTTTCTGACAGGGCTTTTGCTGCCTGAGCCAGGTGGCATTTCTCAACACAAATGAACCCCACTGGTGAACGAACACCCGTAACACGACAGAGAGAAAATAGTGACAGTCCGAGTGCGGGTCTTTGAATAAATCATCTACTGGAGAACAAAGGCTTCTAGCAGTTTGATCAACGGAGCTCATTTAAATCTCTTTTTAATACGTTAAGACCTCCAAAATGTATCAACCTGGCTGCATTAAACTCAGCTTAACATTTACAATGATAGGGAACCTTGTCTGAAGGAGCAGTTAATTCCTCATTTGTTCAGTGAAAAAGGACACCTTCTGAGGTGGAGAGTTAATCTCTATTAGTTGATGACAGTGTTGGTTTTTGCTTTCATTAATCAGCTAACTTTTTTGAGTACAAATAAAAAGATCTTGTGAGTTACAGCAGTGCTTTATCTTTTTTTTTTTTTTTTTAGCATTTTTTTACTGAATGGTGTGACATCATAATGTACATGAAATGCATAAAGGACTTAAAGAAATCATTAACTGCATAAATCAATCAGAAACTGCTTATATACATATTCTATACATGTGTAAGTTTTACTTATGTCAGGACACCACCACACTTGTATGTAGTTTGTAATTCCCACTTGTTGGAGGAGAGAGGCAATTGGCGTTACAGACTTTTATATTCCAGAGAGATATATACACTATATGAGATATGTGATGTATATATGCAATTGTCCACTTTGTTACCATTTTGTATTTAAATTTGATTGATCTTATTTGAAATCTGTATCTCTCCACTGGCAGATTCACGTATGCAGAGGAAATTTTTTTTGCAGTAACAAGAATTATAGAGTTGGCCTTCATCTTTTGCATTGTCTGCCTATCGCATTGACTTTACCTTCTGTTTAATCAGCTCTTTTCTGACAAAGGTCATCAGGAAATATCTAAACCTGGCCCACAAATATTAGTCCATTTGTGATCAGAAAGGCCTCGTCCTAAACATTTTGCCTTGGATTTTTGCAAGCGCAGCCATTAACCTTTTCAAAAATCGAATCTGGTTTTGACAAACTGGGTCCTGGCATAATGTGCTTCATCGCTCAGCATGGATTAAGAAAACCAGAGCCCTTTATCAAGCAGAATGAAAATCAGAGATAGCATAGTGAGACAGTTTGAGGTAAACTGTATCTGGGTCAGGTCCAGTCTGCCAGACTGTTAGTGCTTATTATTGAACAATGCCATCCTCCTTTCTCTGTCTCTCTGTCTCTCGCCTTTCGAGTTCATCCAGCAGATCCTCTCATATTGACCGCATGCATTACGGAGCTTGGGGAACATGGCTACAGAAGTCCCTCATTAGAAGTTTGGGTTTCTCTGAACATTATGGGAGGAGGTGGGGTATTGATCGCTTCAAGATAGCTAACTGGAAAACACTTCCCATCGGAGCAGACTGAAACTCATTTGGGAGGGATGCTGCTGGCAAACTGGAGACTATTCCACATCTGGTTATTGGACCCGGGGCGGTAGTGAGTACAGTATGTTTCTCCTGCAATCAGGAAACACTGGGAAATCTATATATGGTAATTACAAATTCATGCCACCACTGTGAAATTGAACACTTGGTGTCATTATAAAGTAATGGGCACATTAGAAGGAACTTTGCAGCGATGATTTCCCTCTCATATGCGTATCATCAGCAGTGATCCACACAAATGCAACATTATCCTGTCAAATTGCACAAAGGACGGTATTATATGAGAACGCAGCACTGGAGTGTACTTTGCCTTTATAGAAAAACAAAGTGGAATGTGGCTCAAAAACTGAAATACTGCACCATAGATGGTTCATTTGGTTCAAAGCAAATTCTTCACTTTGCTTACCAAGCTCATTTGGAAGCCATTAATTCAAGGAGGCTTTTTATATCACTACTACAATAGCCAATTTGTACATGAGAATGTAAAATATGCTATGACTCACATCCATTCTCTCCATGTGTAATGTAATTACTTCACATGCTGTAACTCCCACTATGATTCCATAAATATTCATGCAAATCCAACAATTCATAGGAGGCACATATTCACTATCAAGTCTGAAGTGGCATGTGTGCTTTATAGCAAAAAATATCCCTGACTCTGTATTTGATATGGGACATGAATGGCTGTGCTACTCCCACCACTGACAGGGTAAGACAATAGATATAGGTCATGAGGAATGAGGTCCACTTAAAAGTGCTCATCATACTGGGAGGCACGGTCATTATTTTCACAGAGAGTCAGAAATGAGCTCACGCAGATGCCAAGATGAAAGGCCAATGTCTGCTTTCAGAGTCGTGTCTCACGGAACCATTTTTACAAATGTTCTCCAGCCTATTTCACCATCATCGACAGTCTTTAATCAATGCATAAAGATCGTCTGACTCTGCCATTGCTGCCCCATGAAAAGACTGTTTGAAATAAAACACTGTTTTCATTCAATGAAGATATCATTGAAGATATCGCTGCAGACTGTTTTCCAAACATCAAAGCCACTCTGATTCTGCAGATGCTGTTTCAGATATAAATGCAGATGTTCTCAGATAAACATGCTTCCTTTTACGTGTGTAAATCATGAGTCTTTCTACACTTCGCTGCATTTAAGAAGTCACAACTCAATTATGAGTCCAGTGTAACCTCAGCAAGGTGTGGTTTTACTCTGCACTCTGAGTGGTTAAAAGGCTTCTTATAATTCACCCCCTATATCAAGACGTTTAGCATGAAATTGTGTGTACCAAACCAATTGAACTTCTGACAATCCTTTCATAATTACAGCGCTTCCCATCCTTTACTTTAGATATTGCTCCTTAGTGTCCTCTGCAACACTGAATAAGAATTTGGGCCCAGTCATCTGGAAATGAGGAAGGAGGGAGGTGACTGGACGGTATTTGTTCTGGGCATGCTCAATGAAGCCACTAATTGTCCTTGGCCATGAAAAGCAAACCTACATGTCCTATCCGTTTTTCATTATTGCTAGTGTGTTGTCGCTTTATTCTCCCAAAACCACACTCACCGGGGCCCTATTGTTTTTTTTGTTTTTTTTTTTTGTTTTTTTTTTTGTTTTTAGCCAAAGAACCACCATTTTCCTCATAAGATGCTTTTAAAAAGATAATTGAGATTTTTTTTTTATCAGACAACATAAATCAGTCATAACTCTAATTACTGCCAGGATTTTGAGGAGCTCTTAAGATTTGTCAAGGTTAGGAGACACTAGAGACGGCAGAAACAAGGGAGGAAAGATGTTTTGCATTTTATTCAGTTAAACAAGTAGCTTGTTGTAATATGTGAGACACGTTAATATTAAATAAATTATTTAGTCCATCTTTATAGCATACATAATTTAACATATGCTACATGAGTATGAAGATGAGGCAACATGACTTTAAGCAGAAGATGCAATTAGTTATCATTTACATTTTGAATTTGACAAACATCGCTATGAAACCACTTTCTTCCTGTCACAGGAGTGTAAAATAAAAAAGTGCATGTGTTTTACTCACTTGTATATTCATGCAATTGATGAGAGAAAAATGAAAACTTGCACAAAGAGAGGCTAATATATATTTCACTGTCCATACCCGGTGGGGTGAAAGCACAAGAGAAAGCATGGCAGCAATAATCCTCTGGTTGAGTCTGTCTCAAGTTTCACAACAAGACAATTCAATGAACAAGAAGTGTTACAGATTAAGAAGTCATGCAAAAATTTGAAATGATGTATTGAACTTCCAACACAGGATTCAAATACTATCCCCTCTGTCAGGAAACTCTTAGCCATGAAAAAATTATGAACTGGGATCAGTAAAACAAGCTATTTGTTTTTTTTCCCCCATGATTTCCATGATTGATAAAGCTTTTTTAGACTTTGTTTTTTTCTGAATTACAAATGATAGTTCAAAGGAAGACACGCATGCTGATTAGATGTGCTCTTGGATCGACTACAGTTTTGATACATCCATTGTAAAATGAAAAAGCACAGTTTAAACTCCCTATTTTTGTAGGTTTGCCAGTGGTGAAGTTTAGAAAGGCAAGAAAGAACATACAACATAAATACAGTGACTTTGGAGTTATTGGCACTTTGCTGAGTCGTCACAACTCCATCCCACGCACCAAGCTGCAGCAGTGCAGACTGGTCAATCCCCTGAATGCTGAGAGGCCAGACTGATATTAACCACCCACCTCCAGGTGATACAGCGGACAAGAGAAAATTATCAATGTGTAGGAGCAGTACGGTGATTGGTAACTGTATTGAATTTACTGAATTAGGTAAAAGTATGTGTAGGCAGTTTTGTAAATAACTTTCAGGTCCTACTTTAGATATATTTTTCACCCAAGTTTAATCTTTGGCATGATTCTGAGATGCTTGATCAATGTGGACCAAACTCACACTCACATTTTGGCTGAGGCCGAATTGCACCGCAGGCGATTAATGCTCATGTATGGATTGCCACTTTACCATGACATACACTAATGCATGGCATAGAGAAAATGTATAAATCTGACGAAATCACTGGTGCCCTTCATTTTTCAGTCTAATGGGTGTAGCATTAACAGCTGCTAGTCGCTGTCTTATAGCCATTTATTACCACCCATGTTATCCTAGTCTGCCATTTTACTACCATAGCTCTATAAATCAGGGGGCATGAAGGGGGCCAGCACCCCCATTTGCGTCTGCTTCAGGAGAGAAATATGGAGCAGTGGGACGTCTGTGCACCACAAGCTAAGGTGGATATCATGTCTAAAATGTACCATTTAAATGTCAGTCATAACTTTCATTTTACCTCCAGGTCAAAGATTTTGCATTACACATTGGTCTGCGTTGAATGACTATTGTGCTTACATAATTTCTGTAAGATCAGTCATGTTGAATAGACGCACTTGGCTGTTGAAAGCTGTAATACTTGAGCTGCTGTCTGCTCTTAGCGTTAGATTGGAATAAAAGAAGAAGGAAATTATGTTTTTAACTATAAATGCCTTCATGTAGCTTTTCCGAGAGGTTGTGGTGCGGTGCCTGGAAATGCTGGGGGGTATATAAATGTTTTGCCCACAACAGCGCAGGACAATATATCCCTGCTTGGCCTGTTTGCTCCTGTGTGGCATGGCAGCACGCTGCATTTAATTTACTAGCGGTTCAACTAAATGTACCAGGGGAGACGCTCCATAATTCATGAGGGAATGGAAAGGAGAAAAAAACATGATGAATCTACAGTTGCTATTCATACCCCCCTCCCCCTTTCAATTGAATGTTAATGGACGGAGACAAAAGACAAAAAAGAGATGTACACTGGAAGGAGAGATAGATATCTGAGGTTAAAACACATTAAAATGAGCGGATGTGCATGAGGCATGATCTGAAACTGAATTTCAATGAGAGAGAGCCAGCGAGAGGAAAAAGTCGTCTCAGACTTTGCATTAATCATTGCCAATACTGTTCCTTACCATTTTCTTATCTCCATAATTAAGTAATTAACAGTCCCCAGTGCCAGTTAGCCCCGTGCTCGGACAGAACACAGCAAGAAAATAATAACACTAAATCACTCAACCGTTAGAGGATTTTGGAAAACTGCCGCATGGTAATCAAAGATTAAAGGTAACGAGTGAAGAAATAGATATTGGCTTGCCAAGGGCCAGGAGGAAATATTCTCACACTCCTGCATGCATACACATGCAGACAGTAACAAAAACACACACTCACACAAAATTACACATTAATCTAAAAGATGAAAAATGACCACGGGCATTTTCACACACTTAACATGCTGGCTCATGCACTCATGCACAAATTCATCCACAGATGCAGAGACCTGACCTGTAAATCAACACCTGACAGGACGGAATTTATCACAGATCTGTGCATTTTACGTCCCACGTGGGAATGCACACAAATACCACTGTGAAATGGTGATGTTTAGCAGGAAGTGTACCTGATGGCTTTAGCTGTAGAGGTGATGATATTGGTGTTTGTTTTGACTTGTACTGTCAGAATTTATCTGGTCAATTTTTTGTTAATGATATCAACTTCACATTAGTGTTTTTCAGAAGATTTGAATATTGGATTTGGACTGACAGTGCTGGTTCTGTAATTGGTTGTCATGCATATTCATGTGGTCTAGTACAAAAAATAGTTTACCCTATTTGAGCCAAGACTGTTAGCTAGCTGTTTTTCCTGTGTGTTCCTGTCATAACTCTGTGACTTGGTATAACACTTCCTGTAGAGACTGCACAGTGTTGAGTTTTGACAGCTTTTACTAATTTTTACCAGTCAGCTTTTACAGTCATTTACAACTATTATAATTGGATCCGTGCAAAACAAGCAGTTAAAATCAGGTAGCCTCTCTTTTGCATAATGTGGAACCATTAACTTTCTAACACAGTAGTTTGTAATTTATGTTTAAAGTTGTAAATTGACAGATGTCAGAAAGGCCTAACTGTACTTTACCAAAACCTGAATGTTTGTGTGCAATACAGTTTGATGTTTGCCAGTTAGTGACTAATACTGGGTCTCCAATAACAGTCAATCTGCCATAGAACAAAAAAAGGGGGAAAAAAGGATGACAATTCAAATATTCAAATATTACTGTGACTTTTATGGCTGTGCATTAGCATTTGCCACACATTGACATTTCGGTCGACGTGCATCTTTACCCCCCCTTTTTTAATATTTTTTTTTTTAAATTATTTTTTACATATCTTTTATGTCTCGTTGGGCTATGTGTCCGACTCACATTAAAGGTTTCACCTTCACTCGCCCAGCTTCCTATAAACAGAGCATTCTCGGAAAAATCTAATGGATGCCATTGCTCCATGTAAGTGCACATGATGCAAACTGAGTTTATTGTAATTTATTGGATGTGATCTTACACATACCTATAAAAGTTAACAAGCTCACTCATAAACCCAGGTTTGGACATTTATAAGGTTGTGGTAGACATCATGTTGCATTGTTTGGAGAGACAGAGGGAGCATAGAGGACGGTTGGTGACAGGGCTGCTCATCTATCGAACATCCTTTTTGCTTCCTCAGACTTCAATGAATACATCTATTCTCTGTTCTGCTAAAGTTGCTTATAATGATTCTCTATGAGTAGCACGGTTATTATCCTTTCCCATGGGAGTGATGCACGCCCACCTTTGGATACACACTCATACACACACACACACACACACACATACACACATTAGGGTACAGATATGGACTATTCATTCCCATCACCAGCAGAATGTCTGGCAGATTAAAAAGAGAAAGTGCACATATCTCAAAGCACCCATACATCAAGCAGTCATTGCTGCTGGTGGCTCTTCCTCTGTGGTTCCATTGTCAGACCAAAGGGTGGAGATTGGGGGTGGGGTGGGGTCTATGTGCTGGACTTTGTCATATGAGTCTTCTGCGATGCAGCTTTTTTTTTTTTTAAAGGAAGAGATAGGAAGGTCTTTCATTGCAGCCGCTGTCTTGGATAGTTAATCCAAAGCTGTAATAGGCTCACTTCGACTCAACAATGAAGCGAGCATGTCCCTCTGATTTAAAGGCCTTGTTCCAATCTGGCTCCAATCAGTGCGTTGCGTTTCTGAGGGCACTGCTGATTTTCTCGCCTCAGATGAGTGATCACTAGGAGACAGACGGACATGTGCTGCCAAGCCCAGATCGCATGTGTTGAAAAATCACACAATCTCATACTTGAAATGACCAGCTGTGTGTATTTGTCTGTCAGTGTGTGTGTGTGTGTGTGTTTGTATGTTTGTGTTTGTGTGTGTGTGTGTGTGTGTGTGTGTGTGTGTATGTATGTATGTATGTGTATGTATGTTCTGTCTGAACTCCAATTTGAAAGTTCTTTAATCCTCCATCATCTGCAATAGAGTGTACAGGTTTCCCAACACACCTGAACATACATATGCACACACACACACACACACTCATTTAAGCACTGTGATATTATGCTGTTTGTCTTTGATGTGGGCGACGACAGAATCATCTCATACCCTGGTATAAAGCCGCCAGAGAGGGAAGAACAACCTGCTGCTTCTATTGAAGTGCACATGTCAATGGCGACTTGCCAGATCAAAACAACCACGAGGCAACCCCTGTGGCTTGTGCACCTTTGTCACTTTCTTTAGAAGACACACTGTTAGACATTCAAAGGGGACACGGAAGATGTTAATACTTTGTCAGTGAATATTTTGAATTGACAAAAGATGAAAAATATTAGAGTAAGTGTGTGTGTGTGTGTGTGTGTACAAGAGAGAGGGAAAGAGTGAGGGTAACCTTGGTGGTTGGTAATACTCTGACCCAGGTCACATTGTCTGATGTATGATGCAGCAGCACAGAGCACACAGCACATTTATTAGACTGTGTAATGATAAAAAGATAGTGGGGAAATGGATGGTGGTTGAAGTGAAGCCCACACATGCAGACGAGGCCCCTGCTCACAGTCTACTGGCAGTAATATCATAAAGCAGGCGAGAGGAGATGCTCCTCAGGAATACAAATGTTGCCTTTAAGTTTGAAACGTGTGGCTTGAGATGTGCCACCGTATTGAAGGAGGGAGAAGATTTAGCTCTTTAGCCGATTAATCCTTGTCATCATCTTGGCATTGTGGAGAAGCAATTTAGATGGTAAATACAGTTTGTGTTCCATATATTATCTGGTCGGTGCTGTGGCATGCTGAAGTTGGGCTGCACATTTAGGGGCTAAGCAAGATTTATGTTAACTAAATAGTCTTATGTGTCACTCAGGCTATTTATTTTCTTATCATGGCACCGACAACAAGATTTTTTGCAAGTGCATATCTGAATTTCATCACTTGTGAAAAAAAGTTAAATTTATTGGAGAAAACGTCCTCAGATGTTAGTGGAAAGAGTAATGTTTTACAGCAGATACATAAATTAGAAAACTGTAACATGAACTAAAGGAGAGGATAATATTTGACAAATAGATAAACAAGGATGTTGTTAGTTGGTTGAGTTGAGTTGAGTTAAATCGAGCATTTTTTGTTGCTAGGAAAGTGTTCTGACCAAAAATAGCTTGGCGTTAATTGCCATGACAGCTGAGATGGTCTCGGTGTTCTTCTGCAGGTATTGGAAACATGATGAGTTACGATTCAGAAAATCTGGTTTTAAGTTAGAGAAGTGAGAGAAGGAGCTGTTCTGGAGGAAAAAAAAGAAACATTTCTGTGGAACTCTATAAGTATTTATAAACTGCAGGCAATGAACTGAGCAAATTAAATAACACTCTCACAATAAGTATTAATTATATTCTACAAAATGATTGAAAAACATAGAAGTTGATCAGAATGAGTCATGAGTTGATCTAAACTGTAAAGTTTGTAAAGGTGAGCTGAACTTGTCAATGACATTACTTCATTCTAGAGCCAAATCAATACTGGATTTCTGGGGTGGGTGCAAATACTATTTTTTAAATTACAATATTGATATTCTTATTCTATATGGATGTTCGTCCATCTGTGGTCATCCATCTGTGGAAATATTAAATATGTGGTATATGCAGTATAACTGAGCAAATGATAATCTTATTTAAAAATCACCCCAATCAACCTTTTCTGTGTCGTGCTCTGTAAAAAAGAAAATATTCTTATCAGTCAACATATACGCTGACACTGACATATCTATTACAAATCAATTGATTAAATCAACCAACCAATCATTCGGGCTCTATTTCTTTAGTTCAGAGCAGCTCTGCTTACTGACAAATGTTTGCATGACTAAACCTCAAGCTGCTCAGTCTGAATCTGTGATGTTATCTATGAGTTCAACACGTTATGTCATAACCACCTTCACAGAATGAAAGAGGGAGGATATTTCTCATATCTGCTACACCCTATCTGGCTTATCTCACAACTCACTTTCAAGCAGCACAATATTTTTGGAGTCCATCCCAAACTGAAACAGACCTATGGAATGAGATTATCTATCCAGAAACTACTGAAAACTGTGGGAGAGACAGAGGCTTGTATGGAAATTACCAAGCACTCCCACCACTCCCCCAGCTGTAATGTATGAGATCTACAGCCTTAATATCTCTGTTTGAAACCATAAAGTCTGCCTCTTTACAAGTCCTGAGAAAACTCTGGTGAGGCAGCTCCACTCCACTGGCGCGGTGACAGAAGTGGCTTGATATTGAACGCATGTTTCATATTCAGTAGTCAATGGGGTGAGAAGTGAATTATGCTACAGTCTGGCAGCAAAGCATACAGATTGTCCCCTCTGTGTGCATAACAAATGCAAAACAATTTTACATATGGTAGTCATATGACATCTGGAGCTAATGGAAAAGACATAAAACATTGCTTCACACTGAGTGATGGAATTTTAAATTGTATTCTACACATGAATGCCTCCCAGGGTGACCGTCAGACCTAAGATGCTCCTTTATGGCAAACACACTGTGGATGATTTTTTTTTTTTTTGCTGTAAAACAATCAGAAAAATAGTAAAGACAAGATGCAGAAATAAGCCTCAGTTCTCTGTGTTCATTCGTGTCTACCACAGGCCCAGGCAGGATGATGTCATCCTCAGACATTAGACATTGACCTTACGTCCCTGCAGTCGAATCAAACCCATGTGAGCAGACTGGAGGGAACACAGTCTCGGATAATTGACAGTGGGGCGGCTTTGAAATGCTGATTAAGCACAACCTGCCCCATAGCCCCACAGACTGTTGGCTCCGCATGCGGAGGAGGAGGCTTTTGACACAGGGAGGAATCGTTAAAGGGAGCTCTTGGTGATGGAGTTACAGTATCATCACACATCAGAATTCAAGGCCACTTCTCAAGAGATAGCTCTTGTAAAAAGGTGGGGGGTTTAGGGGTGTGAACGGCATTCATTAGGACGTCAGCGCTTCATTAAAACCTCCTTTCTGGTTAATATTTTCTGGGTAGCTGCATGTGAATTCTGTCACATCGCTTCTGCTTCCTCACCGCTGCACTGCTGCTATCGGTGCTTTGTTCACGCCATGTTAAACTGAGCTTCATGGTCAGATTAGGATCACATTTGGAATTAAAATTTAAAGCCTCATTAATTTTTAAATCATCCTTTACACGCCAGATTATGTTAACATGGTTTGTATCATTTGAAAATTTAGTAAATTTTCTAAATGCCTGCTATGTCATTTCAGTCATGGACATATGTTCTTAGAATGCTTGTAGGAATACAGTAATTAACAAATTAAGTGGCAGTTTCAGTGATATATTTGATGGCTGAATGTGAAATGCAGGACAGAAATTGAACTTCGGGGACTTCAGATTCTGCCATTGTCTCCTCTTGCCAATAACAACGACAAGGTCAGTGCTCTGGAGGTCATTTGTCTCCCCCCCACCTGATGAGAAATATTGACCAAGAAGCTGTGAAGAACCAGGAAAGTGCCATAGAGCAACTTTTTCACTTTGACATATAAGTGAGGTAGTACAGTGAGTGTGGATTAAAAGACTTGATGTGGCGGAGAGAGCTATCAGTCAGAATGAAGGATTGAGAACAGCCGAGGGGTTACGCTGGGGCCATTTGCTCTTAGCCTTTTTTCCGGGTATATGGTCAATAGCAACAGACTAGAAACCCATAGGTCGAGTTCTGGCGGACGAAAGCGATGGCTTAACCTCGTCTCGTCTC
The DNA here is from genome assembly GCA_016801845.1 of Polydactylus sextarius. Classification (NCBI taxonomy): domain Eukaryota; kingdom Metazoa; phylum Chordata; class Actinopteri; family Polynemidae; genus Polydactylus; species Polydactylus sextarius. The sequence goes on from CM028928.1 coordinate 16,537,322, forward strand.
ACTCGGGGACCAGTCTAATTTGTCCCCTGGGAGTGGAGAGACCTTCTAACATAACTCAGCCCTTTGACCTTTCAACCCCAACAAGGCCTTTCTATGCTGTGATGGATGGCTTTTTGTGCATGGTTCAAGTCTCATGATTTATAGAGGTGCAAATATTTACTTTTTTAGCACCCCCATTCTTCTCTATCTTTAGATTGAACTTTCACTTCTCAGCTCTCTCCACACTAATGTTCATCTTTTCTTATCAATTAGTGACTTGGAGAAAAAGATGAATCCATCCTGCTATATGAGACAGTCTGATGCACAGTTACAGATGGATATGATAATCGTGACAAGGGCTCTCCCTCTGTTGGATGTCAATGTGCCAGGGTAATTTTTCACTTTTTTAATATCCATGTGCCAGAATGTGTGTTTAATGGCTTCCCAGGGGCTATACGTTAAGATGTATTTTGTGTCTAAGTGCTGTTTCTTAAGTGTTAGGAGAAACTCCCAGGGTAAGGTAACCTTTCCATTAGAGATATGAAAAGCCCTTTAGGCACTAACTAAGAGGGATGTATTCAGGACTGTCACCTAAAACCTTCAACCTGAACTTCTTTTTTTATTTTATTGATTGGTTCTTATCAAACCATCTAATAAACGACCAGTGATCCACTTGAACTCACCATGTGTGAATCTAATCATTTATTTACCATTCCATTATTTACTATTCCAGCTCTAATGGCCAATGGAGAAAATGAAAGGACCATGTTTTAGCTCTGTAATCTCCTATGTACCCTCTCTATTGCAGAGTGTAATGTACAGTGATGACATGAAATACTGTACTTGTTTTCCTAAAATGATTTGTTCAATATGTAACCACTGTTGCTTTGGATTGCATGTAACTCTGGGGCCCCTTGTCATGTTTCCAATATCTGTTAACTGTTTCATCAAAAAGAGATTTCCACTCTTAACAGGTCATGTGGTTCTATTTAAAGAACTGTTGAAGGCCAGTGGAGGTAAAATTATCCAACTAAATATATTAAGTAAAACTAAACAGAAAGAATAAAACTAAGAATCCTAAAAGTAGTTTGATTTGATTGAATCTGAATCACCATGTGTGAGATTTCCCTCTGCAGACCATGTGTTAATGTCTTGGGGTTATTGAATTTAAATTGTTGTACATTCATGTTAGAACTGAGTAGCAACCAACAAAGTATAATGAATGAATCCATGCTTCACAAGAGCAGAGATGTCAGACCACAGTTAATTCGACACAAATACGCTGGGATTCTCAGTCTCATTCTCTCTATTCTCTCTATTCTCTCTATTCTCTCTATCTCTATCTATATCTCTATCTCTATCTATTGAATTGTAAAATGTGAGAAACTCAGATCAACCGCCATTGAATTCGTCTGTAAGAAGGCATACTGAAAAACAGCTCCTTGTAACTATTAACTCAGGCAGCACTATTTGGACTTTCTTCTCAGTTTCAAAAGTAACCTGTCTGCTACATCTGTGGAAACAGGAACTAGTGCCTAGCTTTTGCAGCATGACTTGTGGACTCAAATCTGTAGTGGGAGCAAATAAAACAGCTCAGGTTTAGAAGCTGACTCACCGTCTCCCTGGCAACATTACACTTCCTGTTGATTATGTGTTGATTGTTTCATTATGGTTGCGTGGCAGTGCAGTTCAAGAACAGATTTAACATGCCTGTATTGAATCAGTAATGTACTGTCACTATGAAAAACAAAGGTAGGCTTGATGTTTACTGTGATGGATTAAAAAAAAAAAGACGTCTGCTAATTGGAAATACATAGAAACCAAAAAAGACCTTGAACAGCAGAAAAAAAAAAACCCTCTGTAAATTCCCTTGAACACAGTAGCTGTGATGTGCAGTGTATGATATTTGGTAAATCATGCAAAACCACTGTCATGGTCCTTTAACCCTCAAAGCAGCCAGATGATCTGCAGTGACACTTGTTGGTAAAGAAAATGAAAAATGTCTCCAGCCATGCTTCTCTGGAACATGTTTGAAAGCTTTTTTAGCTTTTGCCTTAGTTTCCCTTTGTGTTCTCCATGTCACCCAGCTGCCTGTCGACGTAAGCTGCTCCATAAAGTAGTTCAAAAAATATAGTGAAAGCTGCCAGGCCATGGATAAAGTAAAAATTGAATATTTACAGTCTGAAAATGGACAGAGTTTGGTGTTAACACTGTTAACTTCCCTTTTCTTCATGCAGTTTGATCTGTTTCACAACCTCAGCTGAGAAATTCTTCCTTCAAATCCTGTCAGTTTTACCTGCATTCATAGGTAACCAATGGAATTCACAAGACGAGTGGAAATTTACAGACAGCGAGAGTGTATAGGGTAAAGTAGGCCAATGTGTTACATAATAAGCTGACAGGTTAGAACAGTGTAACTCCCTGCAGATAAGTGACCCAGAAATATCAGCTGCAGGTTTATGGCACATACTATATATTACATACAGTTTCCCCTTTCATACTGTTTGGCTGGTTCCCCATACTCTCCACTGCATGTGCTCTGTGTTTCTGCCAAGAATGAGAAACATCTTAATGACAGTAAAGGCGCCGAGAAACCCATTTGTTCACTCTTTTTCTACTTTATACACCGCAGTCCAGTCTTTCTGAAGAAGTGTGGTTGAGATGGATACACCAACTTTATTCAGAGTTAGTGTTTTTAGCCATACTGTGCAAAACTTTGTGGAGGGAAATGAACCATCCTAACCGCTTTTGGATATTGATTCAGTTTTATCCAGACATTCATGTTCCACAGAGGATAAATTCTAATGACTTTAGTGAACATTACCATAAGCAGCTTCACACAGCTGCTAGTCTGGCTGTAGACATAGAGTAGAAGTTGTCACACTACACAGTAGCCTAAGCACTGAAAGGAATCAATGAGTGAAGTGTAAGGGCAAGCTTTAAAGAGATAAAAACAAACATTTAAAAAAATCCCTAATTTGAGTCACTCTCTATATAACAGTTGTGCTCCACTGACATTTCTTTGAGAAAAGTCAGAAGATCAGTCATTAGCGCAGCTGCTCAGTGTTTGGGACAAGATCTAAAAAAGATTCAGGGGGATTCTCAGAGTTTGAGTGACACTCATAAGCCCCCCATAGCGTTTCAGTTGGTCACGGGCAGAAGAACTAAAAAGAAGGATAAGTGCATTTTTACAAGGGGAAATGATACAAAATAGCTTTGGGCCAACTGGAATTAATTTAAATTTAGCAGAAAAAAAATTCAGTGAATCACCCCCAAAATCCTCTTCTGTTTTCAACGTTGACTTCTTGTAGATTACATGTGCACTCAATGGTTTTTCTGTTTGCCACCAATGGATAGAAGAAGAGAAAAAGGGAATCATTAGATGGATCAGAGGGAGACATCCTTTGCTAGAGGTCATGTGGTTGATAAACAATAAGCTCGCCTGCAATGAATGTTAAGTGAGTATCGGTGTAATTATCCAGGCTGCAGCGCCCGTATGAATGTGTCTAATGTCACGGCCTTTCTTCCTTCAACCCCCTCAGGCGCTTTCCTTCCTTGTCAGATGCTCCACAGACACAGAGTGAAGGTCACTTGACCAGACCAAAAAAGGTCAAGGGAGGGACCAGGCTCATGACAGACTGATCAACCCACTGCCACTGAATGGTGAATTTAATTAAGATTGAGAGTGACATTTTCTTTTCTCATCTCTTCTTTCCTGGCTCACAGTCTGCCAGGTTCTGATTATCAATTTTTCTGAAAGAATAGGAACTTCCATCAAATGAGAACAGAGCCCCCAAGGGGATTAATGAAGGTTTAGTAGGCTTATTTTTACTTTCCTGCCTTTTTTAGCAGAAAGTTTCTGAAAAATCACATGCCAAAAATTCTCTTTTTACCTAATCTTGGAGCTTGACTAGTTCATGTCTAACAAGACGCTTTTAGAAATGCACAAGATATCTTCATTAAAACATCAAAAAAAAAAAAAAAAATTCTCCAGGATCCAGGCAGCAGCTCATCCAAGGCAGATATCCTTCCGCTAAATTGAGAGGAAGTGAAGCCATGACAATCTGTGCTTGCTTTGCAGATTCTTTGGAGCCGATGGGGGACCCAGCACAATAAAAAGAGCCCTTCCTGAAGGTTTGGCAGCGTGTTTCTGTGGGCGACACACAGGAGATCAAGGGAGCGAGAGAAGCGACTGGGCAGGCAGAGCAGCCGCCTCTCTCTCCAGGGGCTCCTCGCTTTAATCACAATGCAGCCAAGCAAAGTGATCGTGAACTCCACATGCCTTTGGTCTCCCTCGTTTCCCTCTCTCAGTGTCTTCATCTCCGTTTCTCTCATTCCGCTTCTCTGTTTTTGCTGCTGTTCGTTCTCTGTGCTCACATCTCTCATATTACCTATATATACCTTGCTCTTTCTTTTCAATGCCCCTCATGGAGTTTGTTGTAATATTCAAACTGCTGCCCACATGTATTTCAAAAAAAAAATATTGCAGCGCAAAGTAAATACATACAGGGCCATAGAGGTGTTAATCATGTAAAAGACGCTCCAGTAAAACAAGGATGCTCTTTACAGCAGCATCTAATTGAAGCCTGAACATGTCCCTGATCACTCAGAAACCCCCAGGGGCAAACTGCCATAAAAGCAGCGCTAGAAGCGGTCATTACTGTGTAGGGAAACATATGGTGTCAGGTATCTTTAGACTTAACTGTCCAGTGGCACACTGAAGAAATGAAAGCTGGGGATGTGGGGAGCTGACCATTATGAGAGATCCTGGAGGTGTTGCACAGTAGAGGGCCTCAGACAAGCATGTCATTTACAGCTGCCTGTTGCCTCCAGTGTCTTTTTTGAAGCACCAGAAATACGCTGCAAGCTAAAGACATTCAAACCGCAGATGTGCTTTTCTTTGACTGAATATTGTTGCTTGCTGTGTTTGAGCTCACTTTTGATGCACCATGTTTGGACAGAGTCCAAAAGAGTAACTTTTGTCGCCTAGCTGGTGGATTTTACAGAGGAGCTCATCAGTCTCTGATGGATGCACTCTGAAACTGTGACAATGTTTCTAAAAAAATCTGGTATTTTTAGTTGCTAGACCTATTTATCCTTGCAAGATGCATACATTAATTATATTCTGGTCCCTTATGGGCAAAGCAACATGACATCTTGAGAGTCTTATGCTCTTATGCAGTTGCTTTTGAAGATGTGTTAGTAATCAGTTGATGAGTCCAACAATCAGGCTCCATCTGTTTCTCAGAAATATCTTGTTCTGAAGAGGCTAAACGGTCCATTATTTTGCCTCCAATTTTTCTGTCTTCTAATAGATGCTGAACAGGTAGTGTTTTTCTCCAGTTCTCAGCATCTCTCATCACTTGCTCTTACTAGTTTGTCAGATTGTCCATAGGCCTGTCCTCTGTCACATGTTTAAAAAGTGCCAAATCCCCATTCTCTAGAGTTTCCACAGTGAAATTTACAGATCCTCAGTGAGTTACAGCAGGTCTTACTGCTGCAGCCACATTCCTGTCAAATTTGGCCCTCTGGCTTCTGACAGCATCTCCAGATTCCCAGGATGCTTCTTTAGGCAAAATTGTGCAGCGAGAGCAAATGGCACATACAGTACATTCCACTACAGCACAGAACTGGGTTAGCGAATGCATGAATATACTTTTATAATGTTCTTTTACTGCTTGCAGCAAGAAGGTGTGAACCATTAGCATTTTAGCAGGACTTAGCCTGACTATGCTGTAATATGATGTGAGGTAGTAAAACTGTCAGTGAGTCCTTATCAAGTCAATGATGTCTCCGTTGCATGGCAGGTGTCACAAACAAATGACGGTTGAAACGCCTTTTCCATTTTGAAACTCATTTCCTCTTCTGTGTGTGTGCATGAAGGAGGAGGGGAACAGCAATGTTATTGAAGTTACCATGGTGATTCAATTTCAGCAACTCCCCACTTCCCTCCACCTCTCTCACCCTCATTTCCTCACTAGAACAAAAAAGCAAATATTTCTGAGAGGAATTCCCTCGGTTATGGGAGCCGCGTCGCGTTTCACCAACTGATCTGAGCGAGGTTTGGGTGAATGTGTTTCCCACTGGGGATCCCTGCTCAGATATGCATTCTTGCGGATCTGCAGAGCTGAGAAGTTACACGAAAAACAATGTTAAATTCTAGAATTTTAAGTGTTTTGTGAAAATTTTCATGGTGGAAGTCACTCGAATAGAAATGAGGCACACGTGGAAAAGAAGGCATTATATTCCATTTCCAGGCAACGGTGGACTTTTTAGGGCTTGTGATGAACAGCAAGTTTGGAGTGTAAATGTCAAATCCTGTGCGTTCTTTGTAGTCAAGGGTAACTGCTTAGCATAAAATTTACACCTCTGCCAAGTCAAAATGTCACATTGGTAGAACTGGATCTATTCACCCTATTAGGAGGCTTTGGGTGACACCATGTGCCGTGTTTATGAGAACGTCAAACAGAAAGGCTATTTATACCTCTGTCTTCTTACATAGAAAAGCCAGTGACAGAGGGAGAATGTGTCTAATTCACAAAACAAATGATGGACAACAGGGCAGCTCTGTTTTGACATCTCACAGTGTTCTAACTAAAAACAAGCAGCATTGAGAACTTGTTAGAAGGGTGGTGTTTTATTTCATTTCTGCAGTCTTCTGTCAGTAAAATTGTGTGTGGGACTGTGACCCCCCCCTGCACACACACACACACACACACACACACACACACACACACACACACACACACACACACACACTTACCCACCCACACACACACACACACCTCCACACAGGCTTCCTCTTCAGTTTAAACTAAGCTCTTCCTCTCCACTGACTGTCTCACAGTCACCATCTGCCATGTTGGAAATATGCCCTCAGTCTGACTTGGGAGCTGTATATATAGCTCGCAATATTTCACCCCTTTAGAAGGGGGATTTGTAACCTTGCTAGCATGTAAATCACAAATCACCAGTCATTAATAATTGAGTATATTTTTCAACTCTGGGCAGTCATGCAGCGCAGCACATCATCCTGGTAGCGCCGTTAAAGCAAACAGCCATATAACCCCATTTTGTGGTTTTCCTGAGTCGAGGCCTGTGTGGCGCGGTAATTAGAGCCACCACATGTTCCGGGGGTTTTACCACCGACCAGTTGGCGCAACTACGCAAGATGGGGGAAGCCCACGGCGGTGCCAAGGAAAGGTTGATGCAAGTCCACATGACACCGCGGCCGTCACTGGCTGAAAGGGAATCCCTTCCTGTTTCCCTTGTTTTGTCAGCCGCTCAGACTACTGCCATGGTGACCTGGTGTTTACTGTACTGACTGGTTGGCAGGCACAACAGGCAGATGACGTGTTCATATGGTAATGCCTATTTATAATCTTCAACGGTAACTCTGTGTGCATATGTGTGTGAATTCAGTGGAAAGCATGGCTTAACCAGAAGGCCATGATTACATGACTGATCTGTTTCTGAAAAAAACAAAAGCTGAAATCAGGGAGAAAATACATGCTTAAGTAATGTGGAACATTTCATCTCCATGGCAACTGTATCATAACATTGATGAGTGTTGAGTGTGGGCGGACGTTTTCCTCACAGATTCTTTTATTTTTACAACCGTCTTATGTTACATTAGAATTATTGTTTGATTTAAACAATATATATCGTTCTTCCTATTTTCCTATGCTTCCGAAAGACAGTGATTTGTTAAAGTTACGCAGAGTCTTTTTTGGGAACATAAATTAATCTTTTAAAAAAAAAAAAAAAAAAAAAAGAGGATATTATGCCTGTCTTTTTTTTTTTTTTTTTTTTTTTTTAACAAAATCTGAAATAATGAGAGAGATTCCTGGTGCCGGTGAAAGAGACCACCAGACAGTAAAGTTCTGTAGGGCTCAATTGGGAGTCATCTCTATCATTAACTCAACTTATAAACTATTAATGGTCTCAAGCCATTTTTCATGATAAGGCTCCCCACATTTGAAAAATTCTCATTAGCGCCTAAATTAAGGAGCTCTCGTAGATCAAAATTGGTCTAATCCAGTTTTTTAAAATTCCAAAATAAAGATTTAATGAAATATCTTTCCCTCTCTCATTCATCTGAGTCCATCTCGCCCCCCCTCTCTCTCTCTGCACACTGTCTGTGTGTGAATAATGTATATTAAAGTGTTCAGTATACATGTATAGGTATGTATAGTTATCTATAATCAGATGCATACGTGTGACATTGTAAATATCTATATAGGTATGTTTGATGTATGTATCATGTAGGATTGTGTTCATGTGTATGCATACATACATGTTTTTTCCCAGCTGCTTGGTTTGATCCACACGCTCGTTCCTGCCTCCTCGCCCTCCCTCCAGGTTGTCAGATCCACTCCTAGACAGTGTCCGTCGTCACATCATTTACCACAGAATACACAATGACTTCACGCTCAACAAACACCCAACACCTCTGATTTTCCTCCACAAAGCCAGTGCAGATGTGACTTTGGACCATGTATAGAATAATGTTCAGGCCCTTCTGCCTCTGTATGAAGCCCTCTGAATTTTAAACAGCTCCATAGGAATGAAAATGAAAGCCATGTAAAAATTAATATTACATTTCCGTGACTTCCTATGCTGTTTAAAAAGTAATGAGACTGAATAAAAAAGCACTCAAGTTAATAGCCTTGAAATATTGTGCCCCTGACATTTCGTCTGCACTTCCAGGAAGCAGGCAGTGTTCAAATTGTTGGCAATATAACCCGCCTTTTACATAATGGTTGTGTCCATTTGATAACTTAATTGTTCCAAGCATTAGTAGGAAGCTTTTAAATGTATTCAGACAAACAGCTCAAGGATGACAGGGAATGTCTGAAAGTTGACGATTCTGAACCAAACCACGCTGAATTCAGAAAAATCTGGAACTGCTCAGGGAACAGATGCAGATAGTCACATATGCATGGGTGTGTGCTCTCTCTCTCACTCACACACACACACACGCACACACCACTCCTCCATTCTTTATGGGTGTGATCCTGTGTAGGAGTGTGAGCAGGGATATCCCCCTATGGTTTAAAACTTGACTCACTGCCAAGGAGAACACTCTGTCCTGTTTTCAGCTCATGAAGGAAGCCCCCGTTCCTTCGGGAAGGATACGCCTTCACTCAGGTCACCATGCATGTGTGCTGTGAACCCTGCCATGGTGCTTCGGCTCACTGTGATCTATGGCGGATCATGGTAGAGTTGTTTTACTAACAAGAATCATTTCAAATGGAATTGAAATTAAGCTTAAATCACTTCAAAAAGTGAGTAACTGTGCATTATAGCAACATTCACAGGGCTACATGGGGTTATAGTGTTCTCTGGTCAGTAAGGCACAGTTGAAGTTGACAGCATGTCTCCTAGTAATGCTGACCCTCAAATGTCAGCACCATGCTCGAGAGGCTCAAAGCACAGATTTTGTTTCACAGAAATATTTTTGAAAATGATTCAATCCACTTTTTTTTTCTAAAGGACATAAATAGTTGTCATGTCATTCTAGAGAAAGCTAATTTCAGTTCAGTGACTTGGGAGGCATGCAAAGTATTTGGTGGGAAGTTCATGTGAGGACACTGGATAATGTGTCCACTACTGAGGTCCCTTGACTGTTTGATACTCAAGGCTGAAATATCTGGCTTTTACAGAAAAGATTATTTACAGTTTATATGAATATCAGAGGGTGGCCTACAGCAGGAGAAGAAGAGTGCACTCAAAGGAGCACACATTGCTATTCTGTTCAGTCTCCAGTGTCAGCTAATTGCATGCAGTTAAATTCCAGAGCATGAAGCAAAGCAACCCATGTACTTTTTAACACGTGCCTACACCGCTGCTGAATGTGCACACAGTTCACATTATTCTAATCATCTATAAGCTTTTCAACCTTGTTAAATACGGAGCCATGGCCACTGCAGAAACCATAAACTGACATTGTCCTATATTACTGCTGCACTTACTGAAACTCTCACTATAGGACATGGACAAGATTATCTCTATACCTTTTAAATTTACTGCCTCAAAGCAGTCATCAGTTTTTATGTGCTTTTGGACTTGCAGGATTACACCATTACCGTAGTAACACAAACTAACCGAAGGCTGGGGCTGTATAATTGGAAACATCTGGAAGTCATTTCGGTCTTTTCACTCCCACAATCATGAACGCTAAAGCATCTTATTTGGCCACTACATTGCAGACTGGCTTGAAAAAAAAAAGCCTCTGACATAAACATCCTTTCACTCACAGTTGGAGAATATGACATGCGTAACTGTCAAGTTTAAGTTGTATCTGACAGGTGAATAGCAGCAGAAAAGCTATACAACAGGGATTAGAAAATGAAAGTAAACGTGTTTTTAGAGCCTAATGAAGGCTTTAACCTAAACGAAGCACAGGTGGTCCATTAATAGGTGCTGCCTTCACATTCCCAGCAGTACATATTTGAAAGATTTTTAGGAAGGGGGGCCGGGTTTCAGCGCCCACACCTCTCTCAGCTCCCCCCTCCCAGCCCATGGCCTTGCCTTCGGTATTTACTCACGCTTTTCCTGGGGTCACAGTGTCGTTAGGCTTAGCTGATGGGAACGTGCCGTTTTCCAGTGTTTTCATTGGCTGGGGAGAACATGGGAAAAGAAGCCGGGCATCCTCTGTGGTCCCACCCTGAGCACAGGACCCCCCCGCCCCTACTCACACACACATACACACACACCCACCCCTTTCTCTCCAGCCCTCTGAAGGCAACATTACCACATGTAACCCCTTCTGCTCTGGATATGCAGGGAAATAATGATGTCAGAAAGATGGGCCTCGACCTTTGCAGCCTTGTTTCATGGGAAGAACTTTAAACCAAAGTGACAAAGTATCCTCCTGGGTAAGAGCATGTGGAGGAATTCCATCGCTGATATCCATTACACATAGAGTTCATGAACTGCTGTTTTATCTGGAAAACATTCCTTTAGATGCAAGAGAACTCAATCAAGTATATGAGTGTTTATGTGCTATGAACAATAGATTTAAATTCTTTTTTGGTAGATGAAGTAAAGCACCAAAGGCTGTATAAGAAAACGGGGGCTTATTTCATGATTAAACAGCTACATGATCAAAATTATCCAGATCAAAGAAACTACCCAACTTAAAACTGAATAGAAAATTACTCAGTGGAATTAATTTTCTATTTTTTCTGTTAACATGTATTACTTTGCATTTGGCATTAGGCAGCCTCGTCTTCTACAAATTGCCTTTCCCCTCCTCTTCTTCCCACTTATTTTATACATTTGTAATCAGATATTAGTAGCTGATGTTTCACATATTACTCAAGCGGTGCAGACAGATCCCTTGTAAAGTTGTTGACTGTCATTTCCCATATATGGGAGTTAATCATTTCCACTGTGAGTGGTTGTCAGCGAGAGAAAACACTCAAGTGTGTTGTGTTATGTAACCATTCTCACTGACCATACAGGAAGTTTGACCATTAACTGTACTTTGAGCCATATAGGATCTTATATATTTACGTGCCATTGACCAATACACACACACACACACACACACACACACACAAACACACACTACATGCTGCTCACTTAACATCTGGTCGCTTTAATATGATAAATGAGTGAAACAATAATTGCTGTGTACAGTATATTTGCAATGTAATTGGATCTAATTAATCACTGAAAAATACTTTTTTCATAATTCTATCTAGTGGGGAGGAAAAGATCCACCAAATCAATTATTTAATACCATCCTCATACTGAGGGAAATAAAATATACTGACCATATACTGTGTTAAAGGTTTTAGGACCAAATCTGGGTAATTAAAAGTGGAAGAATCCATTTTACACAGTTAAAGTTCTGTTATATGTGTGATTTTACATATCTGTATATTATGAATCTGTGAAGTAAAATCAGTTCTAGCAGTTGTATGATATAACTATTATTGTACTATCTTAATATCATTACATTTTCACTATGTATCTGGTGTAAATACATTTAGACTACCCCGTCTGTCTTTATCCACAGCACCTGTGGATAAATAAAGTGCCCTCTGACAACACAGGGAGGGGAAGATTCTTTACACTATATACATTTATATACTGTACATACTATATTTATATTTATATGCTGTTTAATAAACAGCACATTAAATGCTGTTTACAGATTGTCACTTTGTGGATGTCTGGGCAGATTGAATACTTATCCTCATGTGATTTATCCATGTGTTTGTGTCAGTGTATAAATTGTTGTTAACCACCTAAACTGTCAGTGTTGTAACTAAAGTGGTGAAGTTATTCTTCATCAAACAGCCTCAGATGCATTAACACCTCCCTGTGGACTGGAAGAGCCCTGGAACAGACAGGCTGCAGTCTGATTTATAATCTGGCCATTGGAGACACAGAGATGTGGCTAAATGGTCTAAAATTTCATCTAGAGCATCGTCTGAATATGAGACACTTAAAATGAAAAGTGTAAATGAGCTCATTAAGGTATAATATCCTTATTAAGGCTAGGCTATAGTGTTCAGCTGAAGTAAGTTGGATCATAGCTGCAGATGTATGGCATATGTCCAAAAACAAAGGTAAGACTATATACATGTCATATGTTTTTTTTATTTCCGGTTTCTGTTCACAAAAAGATACTATGTATTAGTGTGGACCTTTATAGATTCTGAGTTGTACTATGATAAAATGAAGGTGAATTCATGGCATAAATTTGACAACAGTATGTTTCTGCTGAGAACTTTGAAGCAGGTTCCGCGATCTAAAATCTGTAATTCTAAATATCTGCAGTGAGAGTGTTCATTTATTTATTTTCAGCACTCAGTGCTTCCACTGTTCTAATATGAAACAAAACTCTATCTTGGAGATAGAGTTTCTGCTCTCTGCCATGTCTACATTTTCCTCTGGGAAAGAAAGTGGTAGATGAAAAATTAGTTCAGAGCAAACATTTTGAAACCATAACAAACCACACAAGTGCTACATAGCCCTCATCCTCCCCAGTAGAGTTTATTGTGGGTGTGGTGATGTGGAAGTCCAGCTGTTCCATACTGAGTGAGTGAATAATAAAATAAATTATGTTTGAGGAGGTTTATATTGAAGATTAGTCATCCATGAATCATAGAAGGGGAGAGACCTCCTTTTTCGTAGAGATTTATCACTGCCCTTTCATGGCAGAGCACTAGCACTTTTAACCAAACACAGACCTGGCTCTTGGACTCGGTGTGGTTTCTTTCTGACTCACTGCATGTCTTATTATTCACTGCTCACAGGAGACATGGGGAGAGCAGGGTGGATGGCTCTGGTCAAGCTGCACCCAGCAGGTGGTTGGAGCTCTCAGTATGCAGTCTAGTCATCTTAAGAACTAAAGGTTGTCCAGACAGGAACGTTAACGGATACGCATGGGATGTGAATTGTAACAGGTCACCTTGGCTTCTTTTTACCCATAAAATCTTTTTATAATAATGTTAAACATCCTGCAAAAATAGCACAACATCCTGCATATTCACGATGTGTGTGTGTGTGTGTGTAAGCTGGTGTTTATGATCATAAGGTCAGGTTTAGATAAAGGTTAGACAAGTGGTACCAACAAATGGGATCTCTAGGGTTTCCAGGAACGTCTCCAGGAAATGAATGGGAGTCAATGAAATGTCCCCACAAGGCATGAAAACAAACGTGTGTGTGTGTGTGTGTGTGTGTGTGTGTGTGTGTGTGTGTGTTGGTGGGTGTGTGCATGTTTCTCCAATCACAAAGTCATTCAAGCCCAGTTAGTGTCATACTTTTTATATGCACATGTTTACAGTATGGCTCATTTACTCTATGATTCTGCACACAAATCAGTACAGAGGCCAAAATTCAGTTGAAAGTGAAAACTCCCATCAGGTGCAACCCAACAAATAAAACAAAGGAAAATTGAAACAGCCGATAATATTGTCTGAAGGGAGGTTCTTGTAATTTAATACACTATCTCACTTCCAGAAGGTTGATGAACTCATAAAATCAAAGCAGGAGCGTCCAAGATGTCCTGATTTTTAGTCCAAAGCTCTAAAAACTCTGGATTCTGCATCTCCCATGATGCAACTTGATGGCATGTTTTATCAAACCCTCTCCGGTGGCCATGTGTTCTGTTACAAATTTGTAGTCCACAGGCCAAAGCCAAAGCTAACCCTGAAGTGTGGTATTCCTCTTGACGAAAAGACCAGGTTTGTTGTAAAAATTGTCTGAGTATCCAATTTAAAAAAGTAAACAAAGATTTGGAAAACATAGTGATTTGCACTCGAAAAAGTCAACAGCAATTACAAAATCCCTTCAAACCCAGTAGAGTATGACTTATTGAGCTGGATGTTTTTGTAGTGCACTTAAAAATGGAAAGCAGATGCATAATGTTTGACAGCAGCATGCTTTAATTTTAGGGCAGGATGAAGGAGGCCTGAGCCACAATACAGGGTCAGAGGGAAGTCACCATAAAGTACGGAGTAAGAACAGAGAGAGCTTCCTGTTATGTTAAGAGAAAGTTACTGCTGGGTTTAGAAAGGTCAAAAAATACAGGTTACATAATTCAGTTCATGCTATGGTTTTTCTTTTACCTCCCACAAGAAGTATTGTCTTTGTATCCAAAGGCTGATATATATCAAGCACACAATATATAGCACACATCTCATTCAAATAGTTTTATTGCAGCAGCACAGCTGCACTGAGAGTGCTATCTTTTTTTTTTTTTGTTTTTTTTGTTTTTTTTCTCAATCCTACAAACATCCTGCTGGAGTAAACACTCACAAGAGCACTAACAATGTATCATTCCATGACTGCAAGTAGTTCCACACAAATACATAACTCTGAGTGAAGTTTGCTGAAAACTACAGTGTCCAGTGTTTTGGAAGCTATTTTTTAAATATTTTTTTAGAATACAGCGTGATGTACTTGTGGCTTGTTTTATATCTTCAGAACAAATGGGGTTACAGTTGAGTACCAACTGTCTATAACACATGTATGTTAACCTCAAAGCGGAACATGTTTATTATTACAGTGGTTAGATTCAAGTAAGGATGAAATTATACCCCAATATTGCGAGCGAATGTATGCCAGTACACCCCCCTCAGCCAATGTACAGCATATGCAAGCTATCACCATGAATGACTAACACGTGCACTGAAACTCCCTCACTCACAAATTGAAACCTTTTTTAATCTTTTCCCAAAGAAGCAGCTGTGTTTCTGAATGGCATTTGGGACTGAAATCACCTCAGGTGGGAGACAAAAGAATAAACCCATTTAGTTTATTCTGCCCCTACCCTGAGTCTTTATTCATTCATTCATTCACTTAGTTTCAACCCTGTGCCCTGTGGGTAGGAAGTGGGGAGATTTTCACCTTATCCCCTATTGATTTCCCCTCCTGAGCGGTGTCATTTATTTGCAGGGTGATATAAGTGGGACTGATTAGAACAAGGGGCCTGATTGATTTGCGCACACATGCTGCGCGACAACCAGGAGAAAATCAGACATGGCGGGGAGGAAGAACATTCATCTGAGGTTTGTCCAGCTCTCTCATGCCAGAAAACATGATCTTCTCTTTTTCTCTATGTGTGTGTGTGTGTACATGCGCGTGTGTGAGTGATTGCAGGATACGCAAGTGCTTTAAATCAGCCTGAAAAGCTTTGAGAGAGAAAAAAAGCAAACAAATGCAATTTGCATTCCAATTTGTTTACAAAGCAACCTTACACACCATCAAATGATAAGATAAATGATGGTGTGTGCCTTTTGTTAAGCACTCCCTCGATTCAAACTCCTCTGATTGATTTGAGGCAGACGCTGACCCTGGCACTGAAGCACCATTATAAACATCTCCAATGTCCTTGTTTGTGCATTATGTCTAGCTGAGTAACTCTA
This sequence comes from Polydactylus sextarius, assembly GCA_016801845.1. Lineage (NCBI taxonomy): Eukaryota > Metazoa > Chordata > Actinopteri > Polynemidae > Polydactylus > Polydactylus sextarius. The sequence continues at coordinate 16,553,188 of CM028928.1, forward strand.
ATAAGCATCTTTCACTTGTTGTGTTAGTGGGATGGACAGAGTGAGATGTGCCCTCCAATCTCTGCACTGATTAAAAGACCGGGCCTGAATAAAGAGATTAAAGGTTCTGCTGCTCTGGGTGTCAGCCATGTTTCTTTATCTGTCACCTCAGAGAGTACTTGTTTCCTCTGACATTGATAATAAACAATAAATCAAACACTAATTCTGCAATATACTCAGAGATGACTTCAACAAGAGTATTTGCTTCTTTTGAACCCAAAAAAGAAATCCACTTAATGATGATTCATTCTCCTTGGCTCCTCACAGATTTTGACTCAGCGGAAATTCATTAGATGTACTATTTTAGGAAAGGTTCTGTTTAATTAACTAGAGATCAACTTAGAGCCCAAACCGATTCACACTAATGATCTGGTCATAGCACTGAACATTGCTGAGACCTAGACATATGCCCCCAATTTCCTTAGAAGCAATCCATGTTCCTGTAAACAACTCCAGCTGAACATGACAAGTTTCCCCTTTTTGTTCAAAGGGCATCTTCTCTGTATTGCAGCTTTCTTGATAAAAAAAAGAAGCAGGATGGGACACATCAGGGAAGATTTCACAAGAACCTTCCCTTCTAATGTCTGCAGGAGCCAGGGGGTTCTAAAAAATCCTCCCAAACATCTTGCAGTCCATTTGTTCGATTGCCTCTACAGCGAGTTAGTTAAGTACACCTTCCTTCACCCTGCAGACAAACCTTCCCCGTAAATGCCACAGTGATATTTTCACATTGCAAATCTCCCTTTCTGCTATCTCCAGTGGAGCTATGGTTTGACCCTGTCTATTGATGAACAGACTGAGCTTGGCCCTGCAGGGGACCGGCCTGTCTTCCAAGCACCAGACACTATCATCACCAAGTATCTGCCAACAAGCAGCAGCACTTAAGCCACAGCCAGTTTGCATTCCAGTAGTATTCCTGTACGGAAACAGCTGCAAGTTGTCTATCTATCATTTACTATTTCCCTGACAGACAGTGGATGCTTTTACATGTTAAAATAACTATTCACGCTGATATACAAACAATTCTGGCTCCCAAAAAAATATCAAAGAAACAAGAAAGTGTAATGAGATCTGACATGAAAGAACCCAGCTGTTTCTGGACACATCACTTACATTTAAAACGCTTTTAGCAAGTTTTATTTACTACTTTATTGGAAAAGAAAAAAAAAATCATCAAATGCTTCCCAATGGTGACTGTGCCAGCACCAGAATATACTGCAAAACATAAATATAACTGGTCTCACTTAGAGGATATTCTTTTCAGTTGCAGTCCTTCTTTTTAAATTAAGTCTTGCTACATGTTTGATATTTTGACCCAGAAATGTTGCTCAGGTTTCTTTTTAGCTGAACATCCATTCATTGTGTGTGTGGGAACAAAAATCATCAATCACAATCATGCAAATTACAAAGTACATTAAACAAACATTTGGAATTTATCTTCATGACATTAACTTCCAGCTACTGACAACTTGTTCAGTTACGAAACTGAAAAATTCTGAAACTTGATATTATGATGTATGAACAATAGTTATTCCTGCTGCATAATGTTCTACTTGTGTTTGTGACACGTCTGGTGTGTTTAGATGGAAAGTCTATCGTGAGTCTGTCTCAAAGCTCTCTGCAGAGAATATGTTAAATATTCTGTATACTATATACTAATCAGCAGTCAATGACAGAATGAAATGATGCAGCACTTTAGAATCTATCAGTGCGACTGACTTTAAAGTATATGAATAAACAACATGAATATAAAATAGATGGACCATATTTTATGATATAAAAAAAAAAGAGTATAGATTAATCAGGAAGCTCTAGGGCAAAAGGAGTTCTGGGTCCCTCATGACACATCACATTTTTTCTGCACAGTGTATTAGCTAGTAATTTGTTATTTGTTAATATTATTTTGATTAGCTCAAATTTAACAAAATTCACCATGAAAACAATTAGGAACAGAAACAACATCCTTAAAATGAATCTAGCTCGTGGCTGTTCTAACTCATGGAGGTGGGCCCAAGATTCTGCAATAATCCTGGAGCAGGTGTTGCCTTAAGGCCCTATCACTGCACATTATTGCATGGTATTGTAGGTGGTGCACTCCTTTTGTATTAACACAGATGAGAATATTGATACCACTCTAATGTCAGTGCTTTAAATATGAAAGCGTAAGAATGACTCTGTGGTTTTATAGTGGGATATGAGTCATGACTGAGCTGTCACTCAACATGGCTGCCAATTTATCCTTGTGGTGAACAATGGTGTTGCAACAAATAACCTCCCCTTCCTTCCCCATGTCTCTACATAAAAGATGTCTGCAAATGCTAAAAAGACAATTATTATTATTTTTGTGACATTTAAAAGTGATGATTTCATATTTCTAAAATTGTTTGACTGAAAGTTTCTCCACATTTAGTCCAGTGTAAGAAGTATGAATGTGTAAACTGGGAAGACAGGAATCTTTTTGGCTCAAATACTTATAGCACAATTTCATCCAAGTGAACAGTGTCCAGTTCTCATAATACCTCCATTCCCAGAATGTGCCTTGGACGGGCAAAGTAGCTTCCTGGAGTCTTGTTGCCATCATGAGGTTGTCAGGCAATTTTGTGAGACTCTATTGTCCACTGGTAAAGCTGCGGGCAGTCATTTTTGTATTTACCTACAGAAATGAAAATAACATCTGTCCTCTTGAAATATGTCTTTAATCAGCACAAACTTCCACAAGTTGATCCTGTAGACTTTAGGTACCATTAAGGCCTTGGGGCCCAGGGCACTTCCCTACTTTGTGTGGGTGCTAATCCAATCTTAGGTTGATAGACAGGCAGCCAGAGGTACAACCATTACTGTATGGGGATCTAAAGTTCAAAACCAAGGATGTCTGAAATCAAATTTATTCCCATACAGAAGTCTGAAGAACAACACTGGATGATTTGAAACAGACTGAGATTGACTTTACAGTTAAATATGCCTGTATCCTGAGGGGCAGCAGGTCACAACAGCAGAAGTAATAAATAGTTTTTGTAAGAGTAAGAAAACTTGATTTGTCAACAGCAGTATCAGTAAAATTGCTGCGTTTCTACCAAATTCAAGGTCTGGGTGTATTGGAACAATCAGTCCTAATTCTGCCTCTCTCACCGTAAAAAAAGCACTTAGTCTGCATCTTCTCCCAGCAATTGATCTTGAATGTCCTTCTCTCTATGGAGACTTTAGTTTGTCCCTGGTCCTTAATACACATCTCTCTCTGCCTCCCTTTCCTCCTCCGTCTATCTCTGCCTATCTATCTCATTCTCCCTCACTTGTTCTCTGTGCATGCATATTAACGAAATGTGCCTCGTTTCTTGCTCCCTGAAAGTCGTTTATCCTAATGTGGGAGGAAGTAGCGGCTTTACCGGCCTCCTCATGACTTATTCAGGATAATGTGCGACAGTGACGCTCTAATGGCATCCTTTTGGAGAGCCACTGACAAATGGCAGGCCTGTAGTGTCCACCCCGACTCAGATTAATAAGAGGCAGCAATCGATGTAGGTGGACCGACCCCTGTGGTGATCTGCAGGGAGGAAAACAGACGGGACAACAGTGTACATAATAGACCATATGTTTGACCAGCTGAATGTATGTATGAATGTATGAGTGTGTGTGTGGGTGTGTGTGTGTGTGAATTATCCAAAGCTTGTAATAAACAAGTAGGAAAGTGTCTTTCTCAAGGACAATTTGGCTGTTCATTTTGACATCAGTGGACATTATAGGTGTTTTTTTAACTTCTACAGATGGACTTTTACTGTTTTGTTCAATCATCTTTCACCTGATCTGAAACGCATGTTCAGCGTGGACTTATGATGACCCTTCTTTTTGCAACTCCTTGATCTGAGCTGCTTTTCATGTCGTTTCCTTGGCAAACTGTTTCCTCTTAACTATAGTGACCCTGTCAAGAGTAAGAGACACGTGAGTTCAGCAGTTTGATGGTCAGCCAAGACATGGAAAACCCATCAATAAAACTACACAGGCAATACTCAGGGGGGACATGGTGCATCCCTGGAGTGTTCCTTGTTTAAACTGCCCCCGTTCGTTTCCTAGTAAACTCCCAAACGATGACAAGCCAATTAACCTGCATCATTAGTTTGAGAGGAAGCTCTTTTAAATGAAACCACAAGGCAGAACTTTAAGAAGGTTTTGCATTATTGATCTAATGTCAGGGCCGGAAGCAGTGGTTGTCATTGGGGAGTTGACGCAGGCTGGAGCGAATTACTGTAATGGCTATCTGTGCCATCTGAAAATCAGCTATCATTGTTAACCACTAATGGGCTGTTACATACTGTTAGTGTGCTTGCTAATGCATTACAGATTACCTGGATTTGGTTTCCTCCTCTTCATCTGTTTAGGAAAGGAGAGGTTTGAAGGACATTGTTCCTCTGTGAACTGAGCTGAAATGGTGACGTTCATTTTAACTACAGTTAGTTTTATGTCCTGTATTCTGGTACAAAGATAGCAGCCTAAACAGTTTCATAAACACCCATTTGTGTTCTTCATATTCAAGTTTATATTGATTTAGTGAACGATAACACAATAAAATAAAGAAGTTAAATCATTTAAAAGATTTTCACCATAGCATACTTGTTATGTTATTTTATTGTGAAGTATGTGAAAATTAACTATATTAAATGAAGTGGTCAAATAAGCTAAACTACCACATTTTCACAGCACAGGAACTGTGCCCTCTCATAAAAGGAAAGAATGTATTATAAAAAGAAATGGACCAACAAAGCAGGCACAGTGTCAGAAAGAAAGCCATCTAGTTTTTAATCAACAGTAGCAGAATATACTTCATTAAAATAACTAGATAACAGATAATAACTAAGATAGCAAAAATTGGATGAGAATCCACGCAGCATGCAGATTTACCTGCCTGACAATATAACTATTGTCGGGCAATTTTTTTTAAAATCTATTTTATTATAACTGTATTTGGTTTTATATATATTTATTATATTAAAATGGACATTCTGAAGAAACACAGATCATTAAAATTCAAATGTGTATGATAAGGAGTGGCTAACATTCTGAGGGGGCTGACACTGGTTTATAGCAGACAACCAAGACACTGTAGCATCTCCTCTCTATGGCAAAGTCAAAGAACAACATCATCACAAAAAGGGTCTATTTCCCGTGCAAACCTATTATTTGTGGCAAAAGACGCTTGAGGTTCTTTACTGAACCTTTTTATGAGAGTATAAATAAGCGTGTATGAATGTAATTTATAGATTTTTGAAACCTTTCTCTGTGCCATTACATCCCTCACTTCATGATTTACTGTTCTGCTCCCAGTCATCTCCGATGGTAATTTCTATTGAACAAGCCTATCCATTTACATTCAATAAATAAATGATTGCTGAAGTTTGAAACTCCTCTTTGTGGTTCCTCATATAAATTGTTCATATCTATATAATTCCACCACAAGAAACTTGACTTATAACTGCTGCATTTTCACGTACTCCTTCATCACATTCTAAAGGGTTTTGGAGATACAATAAAAATATTATTTTCCCCCATACCTCGCATATATTATTAACTACGAGAGAGGAGATTTTCTCACATCTTATTACCCATAAAAACGGCCAGTAACAGTGAGTTTGATACAACACCCTTGGTCATTGCAGGCAATAGAGTGTGATACTTTTTAATAGAGCTAAGAGTGATATCACATTTTATTCTTGTAGAAAAATGTGGGTTTTGATCAGTTGGAAGATTCTTACAAGAATCACATAAAATTTGATGTTACTGGCATTGTTCTGTTGGTGTCCCAACAGACCCAAGGCACAAAAGTTTCCTATTTTTCTCCTACCTTTTTCCTCCAGATCATTTTCTTTAAAAGACATGAATGCCCTCTGCGGGGGAAAAGCGCAATCTTGCTCTTCATTAGAAATGTACTACACGTGCCTTACTAAAGTGATATGTAAGCAAAAAAGAAACCCAATCGAGAACATGCTGCTTTGCCATGGCACTACTCCCTGCTTGTGTGTGCCATGAGCATGCCTCATTACCTTCAAAGAGCATTTTCAAACAGCTTTTTGGGAGACTTGCCAACATTTTTTTTTTCCTCGGGAAATTTTCAAAACAATTTGGTTTTGCCATCTTTATTTTTGTGATTTGAGTTTTGAATAATTAATGTTCTCTCTGCTTTGCCTCATCAAGCACAACATACAAACACAGTTTTGCTCACACCCCCTAACCTTGGTTGATTGTCAATGAAGAGACACAGAATAAATATGAAGATATTCTTCTACATGGGTGTCATGTTCAAGGATAAGGATTGCAAGTAATTACCAATAAAGGGCAAGTCATTATTCCCGAGTGGTCACAAGTACAAGAAACAACATATTGAGTGTCATTGACTGAATTAATCAATTTTACAGCTTCTTGCCCATTTTTTATTTGGTTTTGCAGGTATGACACTTTAGCGTCCCTGAGCTGCAAAACAGAGAGACACATTCAGCATTCTTTCAATACATTGAGCTCCCGGGGCTGTGACTCTCAAAGGAGTTAAAAAATGAACAGTGGATATGGTGCTTCGAAAAGCAGAGCTGGATTTAAAGACAAACGTGCCCAACCAGACGTAACTCAATTTGCTTAAATATCCACAGACTTCGCGGCTGTATCAGCTAGCTCAGGCCTCAAGTAATTTTTTCCACCCTGCTCTCAAGCAGAGATGCAATTATAGATGCTCTGTTATATGCAGAGGATGTATTTGTTTTTGCACACTTGCATGCATACTTGCCAGCGGTCAGACAGACTGGATTTGTGGATTTGTGCATGGTGGAATGAGCATGCAGAGCTGCAGCGCTCATGTCTCTGCCTCCTGACTGATAGCTGCCCTGCAGATAGGGCTTACCTGGCCGCTCCTGTGACCTCTTCACTTTTCCCACCTCATTGTAAAATACTGGCTTCATGTTGCATTTTATTCTGAGTGTAGACTTCAAACGAATGCCAGGAATGTCCCGTTTTGAAATGTGTTCACTTGTTAGAATTTGAGTCAACAGGGCTTATCCAAATGTCCCACTTTCAGGGAAACATCCTACTCTTTACAGAGCTACATTGACTGTGTTCCAAACATAAATCTATTGAGAATAGCGAAAAGGGTTCATCCTCCACGACTGCCAAAGTAGACAGTGAGCTCGCTAGGCAGACATGACATGTACCACAATAATATTTGAGCAGGGAAAACGTTTGTTCCATAACCTTACTCTGCATGTCTCTCAGGGAGTCTCTTCTCGCGGAAGAGACGTTTGCAATCATGAGACATATTTTCCCTGTTGTGGTGCAGAATATACTAAGCGTCTGAGCCATAAAAATTCAATGAGGTGTAGATGAATGGTCCTGAATGACACTATGAACTCTGAATTTGGACAGTTTTAAACCAGCCGTTATAATGATGAGGATCAACCTTACAAAGCGATTTGCAAGAAACCTGTGGTTTAGCCACTGATGGTGAACTGTGGATATTCTCAGCACTTTAAGAGAAAGATGGGGGTTTGCCACCCATACTGCTGTCGTCATTAGACACTGTGGCTTTCAGAAATGCACTTACCTGGTTTTTCTTGCATTCCAAGTGAAGTGTTTAAGGTCAAACATGGTGACCTGACCTGCAGTTGAGTGGCCACCACTGCAGCATCTGATAGATGTGGGCTACCTCCTTTTTTCTCTTACTCTCTGTCTCTCTTTGCCTCTCACTCTCCAGCAGAGATGAAGAGAGTGGTCTTAGCTCTCAGAGGGGTCTAAATCAAAGTGGACCCCACTGTAGCCAGGCTCAAGAGGTGCTGGGGGTGGGGACACAAAGGGGGGCCTAGAGCAGATTTCAGGTTCAAAGGCCTTTATCACCTCCAGAAGCTGACCACTGTCAACTCCAGTAGAGCCAGCTTCTTTTGATTGTCTCCTTGTCCTCTTGTATCTACCAGGGGTTATCTGCTTTGACTGACACATGCTAAAGGCTGTTAGCTTTGATAATCAAAGGTGGGGAGAGGGGAGGCTGCTGAGTCCATGTTCAACAAACAACACTCCAGTTTAAGTATTTATCTACAGTGGGAACTCAACAAGATGCTCCCTTTCTTTGATTAATCGTGTCCTTCACCGTGAGTGCAGCTATCGACGCCTGTCTTCTTCATGTGCCTTTGCGTGGTTTAACAAATTCCGGTGAAACTTGCTGACGTGACTGCTTTTTTTTGTCAGAGTTTGACTGAAACCCCTGAGTAAATCAAGTTAATGGCAGCAGACTGCAATGGCATCTGATTTTCTCTAACAGTGTATCACATTGCAGAACGGCACATGGAATGTATTCTGAGGATGTTGGAGGAGGGCAACGTGCCTCATTGGCTTTCCTGTGATATCCTCGACCGCTTTGAAGATGTCCTCCAGCTCTGTTCACCTTTGAATTCTTATCACAGCCCAATAGATCAGTAGTGAAATATGCCCTCAAAAGTTATGAATTCATGAATTTTACACAGGAATATCTTTCACCAAGTCCATATCACCAAGGGGAAAGTTTCCTTGCTCAGAGGGAAAGTTGCAGCCTAAAAAAAAGAAAAAAGAATAAGATAGCAGCATTGATATTCCACGCTAACACCTGCGTCATGTTGCCTGGAATTAACTTCATGTAAGGGAGGGTCTGGGCTTATTTCATATAAAGGTCACCTTTTTATAAGCTTGATAAAGGTTGAGATCATGTATCCAGCATGGAATAAAAATGATGTACTGCATTTTTTGCACTCTGTGTCTAAGGAGTGTATTTTTTATGTGCATGCTGAAGGTAAAAAAAAAAAGCAGCCACATCCTCATGGGAATCATTATGCTCTTCTACAATAAATGAGATTTTGTTATTACTAAATGCCACAGTGTGTCTACAGTACATCTTAATATGAGTGTTCAGACATGTGCTGGTGTGGGTGTGGGCCCACGTGCGCTGCACTGTGCTGTCTGTTTGTTGCTCTGTTTCTTATAATAGTCCCAGCAATGTGCAATAGCACATTGGTGACTCATTCTCTCAAGTCTGCACTTGCAAACAATCAAAGATGAACAAGTATGTACACTGGTACCCATACAGATACACACACACACATACAGACACACACAAGCACACGAAAGCATATCTCTATCCAACGACTCACACAAACAGTGTCTGAGAGATGCAGATAAACAGCTGTGATTTACTTTACTTTTCCATTTCTGCTCACACTGGAGTGCCAGATTGCAACAGGCTCACTCACATCCCTCCTGTTCACGCTCCATACTTCAGCGGCTCTTGGAGGGTGCCTTGCTTCGTACATCATGGCACAGTTCAGGTTAACAGCGAGCATGGCTCCTGGGAGATTGCCTAAGACGATGGAATAAACAACTGTGATTTACCTCTCTGTTATTCTGCAGCGAAGGGGGCAGAGTCGGCACAGTGGCCTCTGGTCTCCCTGAGAACGGCCGGTCGCTCATGCCGCCCTCAGCCAATTGTCCCAGAGGTCGAATGGAACAGGGAAGCAGCTGGAAGTGTGAGAACACACACCGTATTTACAATAGGAAAACACACACTTACACAAAACCGACACGCACAATATGACATCCTCTCCTCTTATCAGGCCGCATCTGTTTCCTGCAGCTTACAGCAGCTGACAAACTTCATTGAGCTGTGCGGGAGAAACATGGCTCTCTCTGTTCAGCGGGGCTACTATTCATAATTGCTCATCTTCCCCGAGTGAGTCACAGAGAAACCCAGGTCGACTCATTTATCTCTCCACACTTCAACAACTATAAACACTTAAAGGATGTTCACTGCGTCCTCGATAGTCTCCATGGCCTGCAATAACAATAGCATGGCCATTGTTGACATTTTAACGTGGATGTAGTGCGGATGTTAGAAACCAGCACTATGAGTTAACTGGCCTGTAGCTAATACATGTGTACCCTGTGTTTATTTGGAATTCAACCAATGCAGAACGTGACGTACTTTTTCCAAGGAGGGGTTTCAAATGTGCGGATCTTTTTTTTCTTTTGTGTAGCTGTGATTGAAACACTCCCTTCGCATCCTTGTACAGTGTGTTTGGTTCTCAGAGACGGCTCTGGTCAGAGTCACGAATGGCGCCTTGTTGCAGTCCAGTGGTGGTGATTCATAGATCATAAGATTTTTATCTTCTGAGGAAGTGGCTGGGGAAATTTGGTGTACCTCCCCTACTTATGTTAGTTCCAAGTCTTTCTATCCATCAGTCTAAATGTGTTCGATTCACATGTAAGGATCCACAAGGGTCAGCCCTAGGACCTGTTAAATTGTCCTTTACATGCTGCCATGCTGCCTCAGATGCAAATAATTTAAATAAGGTGTAAATATGTATGATGCTATAAAGCTCGAACTTGGTTTTTAGGTCTCATGGTCGTATTATTTCTCATTTCTTATTTCCAGTTTAGAGACAAGCTACACTCATTCTGTGTTTTCACCAGCTCAAACAAATTCTTTTGTCTCCATGGCTATTGTAATCTCTGTATTCTTAAACTAAGAGGTTACATCACTCCTATATTTATTTTTGGATTCTACTACTATACTATTCCCTGTAACCCCTGTAACTAGATTTCTTACTAGATTTCAGTGAGCTCTCATTAAAACTTTAGATTGATTTTACATATTGCATTATATATTGTAATTGTCTTGCTACATAGATATTTAATCATCACCTTCAGGAATCAGGACTCTTGTGTGTATGAAATCTCATCTCAAGACGTGTTTATTCTCAGAGGTGTTTCATTCAAACTCAGATAACTCTGCTGCTTTTTTATGTCTTTTTTTAATATTTGATCTGACTTTCAGTGTGTGAACAACATAATATTTATATGTATCCCAGACTCTAAAGATAAATTATTATTATTATGATTATTTTGCCAGGTGAAAGAGTAAATAATAAAATACAGACAATGAGGGCGAGACAGGGTGTAAGGGATGATAAGAATTTGTTGCATTGTGCTCTGAGAATTTGAAACACTACAGCAGCGAGCGGCTGTGATGAAGCATCCAGTTTTTCGCCCAGCATGGACGCACCACAGGATGTAAATGAGACCTTGATTGCATTAGTAACCATTTTCTCCTCACGCACACAGCACATACAGATGTTCTGGGTCTGTAAACCATACACTTCTCTTTAAATGTCCTGCTGGGATTAAATATAGTGAATCGTAACAGCTGTGAGATATTTACCTGTCCACCCACACAATAGCACTGTCTACCTCCAGCTGACCCAGCCACAGAGGTCCAAAGCAAAGGCCAATGTCACTTCAGTTTCCATAACCCAATGTGTGTGTGTGTGTGTGTGTGTGTGTGTGTGTGTGTGTGTACTAGTGCCTTTGTGTGTGTATGTGTGTGTTTAGTGTGTAAATGTCGTCATGATTCACTTTACACACACAATGCAGACCTGACCTGAGCTTACAATTGGAGGACTTTTGTTTGGGCCCTATCCACTCGCACACAGACACGCACACACTCACACAGACACACACACACACACACCCACACACACACACGTACCTTCACTACCACCAAATACATGTACGCACACACACAGGCACCTCGTGAACGAGACAGGAGAGTGCTTATGAATGAAAAGGGATGGGGGATGGTGGAGATTGGTGAGGGTAAACGGGCTATGCACAATGACACTTAACAAAATGTCTGAGTCAATTCAAAGACATCTAAATCCTTCCTCCTGGGTTCCCCACTGACACTCCATTATCCCTGCTCCACTGAAAATCCCTCTAAATGGAGAACCTCAGAATGGCATCAGGGACATGAAACAAAACTGTCTATTCATCCTCAGATCTTACTGGTCCCCATTAAAACCACTCAGGGAAAATTATATACATGATGTGTGTTAAATCTGTCAAAGTAAACAAAATATTTCTTTCTGTGTTTTTTTTTTTAGCTCTGCCTCACCCAGTTTACTTGCTGAAGGCCTCTATTTTGTCCCCTCTCCCTGACCTCTTTGTAAAAAAAAGCTTGTTTTCATCTTCATCGCTCAGTTTTTTTTTCAGTTAAGAAGTGTTGCTAACTGCCCCAATGAGTCCATCCTTAAGCAATCTAAGCAAAACTGGGCTTGTCTCTGAAGTACTATCAAGAGGCCACTAAGCGTATGCATTTCTGAGCATGTTCCAATGAAAAGCAGCAACCCCACACCTCCTCCTCCCATCTGTCTGCAGAGGCATCACAGTGCAGCCAAGGCGAGGAAGATCAATGCCCTGCCTCTGCCAGTTCAAGCAAGGGATAGAGCTCTTTACAGCAATCTGCACTACATTTAAAGTGTGATATACAGCACAAACAAGTTCTCTGCAGGTCTGTAAACGTGTGTTTTGCTTTATTTGCTTTGAACCTCTGCTTAGCTGACGCTTTTGGCAGTTACTGTCTCATACAGAAGAGTGATTGATTCATTCCTGTGGCTTTAATGTTATACTCCATAAAGTAGCACAACTGCTGCATGTCACTCTAAAGATGTTTGGCCCTTGAGCTATAGTCCATTCACTAGAAATATATTCTTTTCCTTCGTGGATGGTGTGTATGGTTATATTAGGAGACCACCAAATTGAACATTAGTTTGCTGCTCAGCTGTCACATATCACTGCAGAAATAAGACCTAACAATTCAGTCAGCTTTGTCATGTACTCGCATACTGCCCAACAGCCTCTTCAGACAAGGAACTTGATTCCAATACTTGATCTGACCAAGCAGTGGGTCTAATATGACAATTACACACTTGGAGCAGCCTGCTAGCCAAAAGCCCTCACAGTTAATGACGGGAGATGGCGGTTAATCACATCCTTATGCAGGGATCAGGGTGCGGCTCAAGGGAGTTAAAGCCTCACCGTAACCTGCCAGCGCAATTACCTTTTAGCAATTACAGTAAGTGTTGTCCAGGACACTTCTGCAGAAAGCTTACAAGAAGACGTCTGACAGATGCTGCAACAAGAAAGACTGTCATTGAACCTGCACCAGATTATAGGTCAAACATAGGGCAACAGATTTGCTTAAATGCTCATGTTACACCCACTCAGAATCAATTCATCACATGCTCAACACTGACAGAAAACAAAAATATCAAGGCTGTTTAGACAAATTAGCCACAGCAATAGAAGCCATGCAAAGGACATGCTCCTGAAAATCTTCCAGATGCAAAATTTGTAGCATTTATCGGCACAGACGTGAGTTCGTTATCCATGTAACTGTCCTTAAGTGGCTCAACATGTTATCATTGGTCAGGGTGATAGCTGTGTGTGCTACATGTGTTTTATCCATATGGAGGTGAAAGAAACACATGTTTATAAGTTCAGTCAGTTCACAGGATCAGCTGTCCTCTGTGACCAACATCTGTTAGCCTGGGATGCCTCAGGCTGAGGCACAGTCACAGTACATGTGTGTGTGTGTGTGTGTGTACACATGCTTATGTGTGTGTGTGTGACTGATTTAGTGTGCAGATGCACACATGAAGTGCACATAACAGTATAATGGCCACATCTCCTATGAATTTAAAACATTTTAGTACACAGATGTTTTTTTGTAATTGTGTATAAAAAGTAAAGTGGCAGGAAAAAGGTGCTCTCAAGCCTAGATTGTCTTGAACTCCAAAAACTCTTTATGTCTCACTTAATCCCATTGTGCAGCTATAACAGCTTTTACCCCAGTTAATTATTTCCAAATCTTAAACAAATACATAAGGTACAGCCTTCAATTGGATTTCAATGTGCAAGTCAGGCCTCTCGAGGCTGAAACTGCTGCTGTTCTGTATCCATTTCTACTCAAGGTAATCAAATGACTGATAATGCTGGCTGTGTGTTCTCAGAGATGAGAGGAAATGCAGCATCTTAGAAAGATAAGAAATCAGTTCCTGCTTTTTTTTTTTTGATTGGATTACATCTGGGGAGGGTAATCCTTCATAGTGCTCTCTCTGGGAGTCCACACAAACCAGAAAGTAAATGTGGAAGATGGGGAGAGAATAGATGGTAAGAGTGGGAGAGGATCTGGAGATCTGAATCCCAAGTCAAGCTGAGAAAATCTAGGTGGGGAGAGTGAATTAAGAGTAGATCAATTTTATATCCCTCAGCAGTGGTTGACGATGTGACCTGGAGCAAGGCACTTCTCCCGCTTCATGCATGTTTAGTATATGATCAACATACCTCTTTTTAGAGATACTGCACTCTTCCTGGTGGTTATGTGAGGTTGTGTTGTTAAGTGTTGAGTTGTTTCAGTTTGAACCAAAGTGCACACTCATTCGCTAATGTTCAGTCCCAAGAGCCAAACCAACAGTTTGATTTTTAACTGTCGGAAAGTTCTCAGTACATCCTTAATATCAGCTCTGATTCATGCATTTTGGTGACAGTAATATTAAAAGAACCATATATCTCTCTTTAGGGATCTGCTCAGCCTGTTTCTCAAAGAGCCACATCAGTGTAATCAGTTAAGTGATTTGGGCTGCTGGTAGACAGGCCAGTGTTTTAGCCTCAGGTGTTAGCTGTGTTTGGAGCAGCTGTCTGGGTGACTGATTGACCTCTGGGGACGTGAGTTTGACTACAACCACTGGACACCAGGAGAATGTCAGACATTAGATGGTGCTGACAGATAGTCACCTTTCTTGTCTCCTGCGAACAAGACAACAGTCACTTTCTCTTTGAGCCTGAAAGGTAGGAACAAGGGGCTGGAAGAAATGTGTTCAAGAATTATTTTCTGCACTGTTGCATTGTTTATTCTTCAAAGGCAAACGCAGCAAGAAAAGTCCACAAGTCAAACTAAACAAAGATGGAAATAAGAGTAAAAATTATTCCAAGGTTGAATATATATATATATATATATACATATTCATACACATGCATCTTAACCTGACATCATATCAGAACTTTCCTCCTCCACAAAATGTTCTTGGCTTGTATTCTTTTCTGTCAAGAAACAAACACTTGTCAACAAGGCAAATCTTTTCTGTGGCAGTAAGATAATAAGACAGATTTGTGGAGACTGAAAACTTGTTTACATTCTTTGAGCTCTCGTCACAAAGTGCAAAGCCGCCTGGGGTGAAATGAGTCATTGACTCCCATCAGGTCACGTTAGGTATGTTTATGTTGTTTAGGACACCTTGGTATGCAACTTGTGCAAACCTGCCCAAATCCCTACTCTGAGTGCAAATGTCAAATTAATAGAACCTTCCATGTTCAACACATCATCATTACTTTGCAAGACAAACATTTAATCCCAGTGCAATACAGAGATGAGCCAATTATCTCGGGTCCCATTCTATCAGCCCCTAAATGAGATGATATTGAATTAGATGATGCTCGAAAATGAGGTGTTCACACCAATTGAAAGTAATCAAGGTGGTTGAATCAAAGGATAATGAAATCCTCCAGAGCTGATGCAGGCCTGCAGAGAGCTTTTTGACTATTAACAGCTGTTTGTCAGTGTATAATGATGAAACCAAATGACAGTAAAGATGATCACAGGTGAGCTTCAGGGTACTGTAAAAGAGGTTAATGGTTTAACAATGTTGTGGGTTGAAAGGTCTATTGACCAAATGTTTACATACTGTTTGTCACAGATGGGAGAGAACTGCTACTGTAGAAATCAATGGCTGCATCTAATTCAGTTTTGTATATGGATTTCTGCCAAGGTCGGATGACAAGGGTACAGTATATCGCAGGTTAGACTGGATAATCATAATCTAAACAGCATGTAAGCAAGTGAATAATTAGTGTCAACTATTCTGCCGGCTGCAGTGTTGCAACTCATTCCATACTATCTGAAACAAGGCTCAGGAATAATCGCTAGCACAGTGCTTTTGGCCTTAGAGGAACAGTTCTACAGATTAACTGTAAAGAGAACAGGTAGTATACATTACATCCACAGCTAATCATAACTTTAACATTAGCTTCTCGTGGTTTTTAAATAATATGTCCACTCCAGGAAAAAGAGTGTTGATGCTTTAAAGAACATGTTCAAAGGCCACACACTGTGTAATCAAATTTACCCCTCACTCCTATTCTCCTGCAAGCCTCTAAATCAGAGTACAGATGGAATTCAACAGTTCAATACTGTTACGTAAGACTTACTCCCTGTGAAGATAAATGCACAATAGATGCTGCTTGCACAGGGTGGAGAAAGAGTTTGGCGGCGTGACTAAAGTATGGCCTATTGACCGATAGCATCTCTTTCTAAGAGCTGCTCAAAGAGGCAGCTGCTTTATGTCTGCTTTGCCGTCAAATACGGCACTCTGTCCTGCACGGGAAGAGGATAAATCAAGCCTATAGGCCACTGTTCTAAGTCGTTTTAGCCTTGGTTAGAATGCCACTCCTGCCTAGCCAAAGACTAAAAACAACAAAAAAAAAATAAGACCTCTTCCATACGTGTTTACCGCTCCTCACTTCAACATCTTATTTGGTGTTCTCCAGTTTTGGTCTTTCTGTGTAAAATCTACCACAACCATCTCAGCCATCTCAGGAATTTACTCCAAATGATTGTTTTGCCTCTCCTTCTCCTGAGTGAGTGTTACAGTATATATATGTGGGTGTGTGTGTGTGTGGCTGGATGTGTATGTGTATTCATGGCCGCAGGGTAAGAAGTAGTGAGGGAGTTC
Source organism: Polydactylus sextarius (assembly GCA_016801845.1). Lineage (NCBI taxonomy): Eukaryota > Metazoa > Chordata > Actinopteri > Polynemidae > Polydactylus > Polydactylus sextarius. Next base: position 16,569,846 of record CM028928.1, read on the forward strand.
CCCACATCTGTTCACCATAAGAGCTTGTTGACAGCAGCTCTGCTCTCTCTCTCTCTCTCTCTCTCTCTCGCGCTCTCTCTCTGTCTCTCGCTCTCTCCCCCTCTCACAGTCTCCCAGCTCCCTGTTCATCCCTTCTTTGGATTCTGTTACTGCTGCTCCTCATCCAAGATTAAGTAGAACACAGTGTCGGCCTGGTGTTTAGAGGCCTGCTTGGCTGCCTATCTGGAAAGAGAGGTCAGGTTTGCTGCCTCCGATAAGACCTCCATAAGGTACTTAACCATGGGAAAAAATGGGAACATTTTTTTACCGTGTGCAGCTCTCCCCGAGTCAATATTTCTCACCCCAGTTTGAATTTGTCTTTATTAAAAGAAGAATGCAAACAGCAGATTAATTCTCATTTTGATCAGATTACTGATAGTAGTGATACAACAACAACAAACTTTTATTGGCTCAAAGCAAGATTTTTAATGGAACAGATTGAAAATATATAATTCATTTCACCATTAGCATGAGCATGTGTGCTTTTGTATGTATATGTGTGTGTGTGTGTGTGTGTGTGTGTGTGTGTGTGTGTGTGTGTTCAGGTACATACCAGATGAGGAAGGATCACACACAGACACACTAAGTAGTTATCTGAACTTAAGGCCAGAGTGTTTCTGTAGGAGGATTGAAAGCCACCCAAGCCTGTAATTGGGAAAAGGGCCATTTGGACCATCAGAGTTGTCCATTTGTTTTTAAAAGGGAAATGCGATCGATGGGCAGCATTAAGCAGATCTGTCAGAGATCTAAATGGTTCCATGGGCTGCAATCTTTACTTCCTGCTCTGAAGATACTCGCCTTTAATGATTGGACAAGACCAGAGATAGAAACAAAGCTGTAAAACCAGCCAATCTGATGAGACCGATATCATGCGACACCTACCTATTGACCCTGCTGTGCTCTCCTTGCTTTAAAGGTGCTATGAGTTAAGATCCCACATCAGCCTCAGTCACGTACAGACAAATCAACAGGAAACAGGTATCTGAATAACACTCCTGCTTGTTCCACCTATGATTGTGCTGCTAATTAGCTTTGGTGTAATGGCTTGTAATTGAAGTGTTTGGGTTCAATTTTCTGATTGGGTTTTGCTGACATCTCAGTCCTCATGTTAGACTTAATAGCTTATTTACCACATACTCCTGTCTGTAATGTAAAATGCACAGATCAAATCTCTACATGCAAGATAAACTGACAGGTTGTGCTCTGAGATGCTGTGCAGACATGTGGGTGGGAACTCTTCAACAGGAAAGCCATGGAAATTCATTCCAAAGAACCCATCTATTTTTTTCTTTTCATTTTGTAATTGTTATTCTTTCCTGTAGAGTGCTTTTTTTCTGGAAGTTGAATTAAGGTGAAACCACAAAGGATGCACACCTGCTATAACATCAGAGACGGTGGCTTAAACTGTTGGAGCTGTACAAATGGGTCCTTAGAGAACTTCTCCATTTCTTTCCTCTCCTTCAGAGTGTAAAGTTTCCCAACAGCTGGTAGACAATAAAAAAATGAGTGCACTGGGGCTCTGATTGCAAAGATTTCCAGTGGTTTTATGGGAGGTGGAGTGTTCAGTTACGACTGCTGTACAGTAAGTGACCCAATTTGTTTTTAGCATTCTCTGTATCATTTCCATAATAGCACATTAATCAGTATTCATCATGTTAATATTAAAATTATACTCCTTAAAAATGGTTCTGAAACCAGACCCAGTTTTGATGCTATTTATGGTCGCGTGTAAAGATCCTCAGTAATCAAGATCGCAGTTAGCCAAGAAGTGAAGCGATTATAGTTATCTACGGCCCACTTTTTTTCAGCAGTGTCCATTTAGTGTATTTGCACACCTCCATATGGTTGTTTTACTTGTTAGCATTGTAGTCTAATGCATACATGCAACCCACTGTCATTATTTCATAAATCGATCTATTGATACTAGTTCACAGTTCACTGTCTCTACACTGTGTCACAGCTGTAATGTGTTTTTTTTTTTTTTTGTCAAATTGAAATCATTTGTAACTGTGGCTTTTAATACCAAGCACACACAGAAAACAGAAAATGCAATGTATTGGGTTAAATAGTTGCTGGCTGTGATCACTCATTAAATCTACAAAAGAGGAAAACTGATTATTTTGTGCATTTTTTGACAGTGAAGTTTTACATATTGTGGGTATGAATGGAACAAGAAGGAGCAGTCCCAGAGCTGGTTCTGATTTAGTTTTAGTTTAGTAGTTTTAGTCCACAGGGACAGAAGGCCTTTTTTCATCAGTAATTTCTTTTTTTATCTTACAATTTTATATTTTTATGTCTTCGGTTCTTTTTTTTTTTTTCAGTTAAAGTTGTCACCATCTTCATGCACAGTTACTGTGGCTCTGACTGCATGTCCATGTCACTGAGTGACTCAACTGGGTAAACTCTCTCCAATTTAAACTCACTGCATCACTGCAGCTAAAGACACTCACTTCTTCACTGAAATAGTTTTCACTATGCGACAACAATACAGTCATGTATGTATGGAGAACTTAAAGAGGACAGTTTAGATGGATCATTAACGTCAATCTTGAAACTAACTCGTGACAGCACTACAAAAGATGACCAAATGATTATAACATTACTTCCACATCTGCAGCACTTACATTGTAGTTACATAAAAACTTACACAGGAAAATATTTAAATAGATCAGTGTGCAGATATCGTTGTAAAGCCCAGTGCCCAGTGTGGTTTGTCATGTGTTATATTCTGAGCAGATTATGAATGAATTTACTTCATAAATCTGTTTCTTCCCGTAACAGATGAGAACATTTCTGACAGACACACAATGTTGCAATGTGTTGACATTTTGTGCAGTGTAGGAAACTGGTCTTGAGCCTTAAGTGCTAACTCAAGTGACATCACATGAGGATAATCATCAGACCTTGCTCAGTTCCTTCTAGGGACATAAAAGTCTTATGTCTCCAACTGTCTCCAACAACTGAGACAAGCTTTGATGTGTAAACTCTGTGGAGTTATCTAAGTCTTTATTTGCAATGGCAATTAAAACAACACATGTGATTACAGGGTTGTTCAGACTGATTCAAGTTCAGGATTGAACAAGAGAAATGGGAGCTGACATCCAACATGTTTGAGCTGTAATAAAATGTTGAAGCAAAATGAAAAAAAGGAAATCTACCTGCTTGCAAGGTCTTTGTCAGATAAATTATTCTCCTATGGCCAATATCGTATTGAATTTGAGTTTGAATTCTTTAAGATCTGCATGGGGCAGATGGAAGCTTTTTTAGTATTCATGCCCTTTTGCTATTCAGCCTGTTGGCCATCTCTTGTCTCAAGACGAGTCCTGCTCTCCTCTCTCCAAGTCTCTTTGTTCTTTCTAAAAGTGCTCATCTTCCACTGAAGTCACCACTGTTGCTGTGTCTTTGATGTGAGTTGGGGGAGACGGCAGTGAGTTCTCACCTGTCAGCTTTCATGGCTCCCTGAAGGTTGACTTTGAGCTGGTGTCTGTTAAATTGGGATTGATCGCAACAACAGCAGCCACACATTCCACAAACGCTAAAGGGGAAAAAAACGACGCGTTTCCTGACAGTCGCGCAGGGGATGCTGCTATATTCTGAGGAGCCACCGTTTTTCATGGCGGACGAGGCAGTTTGATGTGACCACGAAAGGCATTTGTTTGGGGTTCCATTTTTTCTGTGGCGTAGTGGGATGTCAGAATACGAATGTCGGAATACCTCATGCCTGTATCTGTTTTGTGGAAGAACTAATGGAAAAAGACACTTTTCCAGGAGAATGTCTGCATCACAAACTGATGTGTTACAGTTGCAAATACCCCTTTTCATCTGGAGCGTTCGACCGCAGCATCCTGCATGAATCTGTAGTCAATTCTACCACCCTCAAATCTGGATCCTCTCACTGATTTAGCCTCAAACACACAGAGACTCCACAACAATTGTCAAACTGAATGCTGAAGCTGTCAAGCCTCAACTGCAGGCTGAAATTTCAAAACCAACTAGTTTGGGTTTGTTGATGGTTTGGCATAAAAATGAGTAGAAGGGGAAGAGATGAGCTGATTGACCTGCAACAACAATACTGAGGAGAAAGTTTATGCACTTCCCCTACAAACCAAGGGATGGCTGATCCTCAGACCGCTTCTAAAGCCATCATTGATCAGGAGAGGAATTTCTTTAGCTGTGGAATCTCAAATAAAGTCTCCTTATCTGCAGTGATAAATGTGTGAGAGAGGGGGGATAGAGAGGTAGGGGAGAGACAGGGAGAGAGAGAGACCATTAAAGGAGGAGAAAAAGGAGAGGAGAGCCCCCCACGGATGCTACTGTCAGCTGTGGGAACCTAGATGAAAGTGGTGCAGCCAGATACCAGCGCTCTTTGATCGTGCCTTTGTGTGATAAACATCGCGCTATGCCAGCCATGCTCAATGCTTCGTGCCAGCCCGGCTGTGAAGGTGAAGGGCTTTGAGCAGGCTTCCAGCTCAGCTATGCTCAGGACCAGCAGGCGTTTGCCATGCCAGAGAGCTGTCTGCAGCACAAACACACACACACACACACACACACACTTAAACACGCATACACACACACATACACTCTCTGACACATTCTTCAGCAGATTGCTCTCACTTTCATTCCACTGTATCTCTTTTTCTCTCCTCATTTTTCTCTCTTTCTCTTTCATTTTGCCCCCACTACTTCACTCTTTTTTCTCCCTTTTTTTTTTTTTTTTTTTTGAGAGATACTCGTTAAAGATGCAGCCTCAGTTCCACAGCAAGCTTCTCCTGCTGTGGAGCACAAGTCCTATTTCAACCAATAATCATCAAGTTTTCAAAATTAAAAGTGTGCAGGGTTTTTTTTTTTTTTTTTTTACCCCCACTGTCTGTTGTAATAGTAATATGGCTGTTGAATATTTCATGTCTGCCACTGCTTTGAAACGATGCAGGTTTGCGATGGTAGGTGTAACAAGGGAGGTATGAGGGAATTCTGCCAAGGCTGCCTGCACAAATCCTCACCCTTTCAATTTTTTTACCCCCTGTTTCTTTCTTTTCTATGCACAAACCTGTGCGAACTACACAATTTCATATGGTATAAGGCAAGAGCAATCCAGCTCTTAGCTTCAGTTTGTGCTTACCGTAACAAAGCCACATGGTGATTTTGATTCACTGAAAAGAGAACAGTGTTACGGCTCTGACTGCAGAGTCTGTACATTTGAGAAGGAAAAAGAGTAAGAGAGCGGGAGAAGGGAAGAATGAATGCCATGCATGTGTGGGAAGTGGTTTTGGCAGCATCTGAAATTAATGATCTCAACATGTGCTATAGTTTAGAATCATCAGAAAGAAAAGTGCAGACAAAAGCACTTGCAGTATAGCCATGCAGGGTCCACAGATGGAGAAACCACAAGGACTGCGAGACAGAAGCTGTGGAGAAAACTTTTGTTAGCAAGAAAGAAAAAAAAAACATGTTCTTTTAATACAAAATGTCAACTTTAATGCTGGAAAAGTCTTCAGCGCCACTTCTCTGTAAGATAAAAAAAAAAAAAAAAAATAGAAAATTCCAGGAGCCAACTGAGGACATGTCGACTCTCAGTCCAGAAGAAACAATTCATTTTACTGGCTCATAAGAGCTGCAAGACGTGCCAATCAGCCCATCACCATGGCAGCATGTTACATTTAAAGTGGGAGATTCTGACACATGGAAATGACACCTTGCAGCCGCTGTACATTGCCCGATGCAACATCTCTTAAGTAATACATATTTCACGCAGATGGCCGCTTTATGAATATCTGGCCCTGGGTTCAAGATGCAGCTATAAATGAGTCTCTGCAGAATAAATACACGGTTTTATTGGCCTGGGGGAAAGCAGAGATGGTGGGGGTTCATCAGAACATCCCCAACAAATCTGATTGAATATCACCACACTGAAAAGAAGGTCATCTAAGGGTAACATGCCAAAATACAACAAATAGGATTGTAATATGAGCGTGTTCCAGAATGAGAGTCTTAAACAAGGCATTGGAAAGTCACTAAAAAGTTCAATAAACTTCTGTTACCATCTGATTATGTGTAAAATTCTTTTGACCACAATTTTTAGTGATTCTCATGTTTCAACCTCAGTGGGAAGATTGCGTAGCGCTTTTCAAGAACTGAGGAACACTATGGTTTCAGATGCTGTTTAATCATACAGGCAAAATTACACATGCTGCGACTTTTATTTGACATTTGGTTCACCCCCTATTAAAGAGGAATTTTCAACTGAATGCAATAACAAAAAAATCAGCTTTCTTCTTGATAAAATACCACAGATGTGGTGTACATACAGATTTAGGGAGTAGTGCTATTCTGAGTGTGTTAACGCCACATGGAAAAAGCTGCACACTATTTGCAACACTGTAGAAGATAATAAGCTGTAACTGGATAAACTAAACATTGGTAAGGCTGTGTATTGTACATGTCAGGAAGTGGAGAAGGTTTCGGGTTTTTCAGAAGCAGCCAAACCACAAATGCAGAGTAATGTAAAGAATCTCCACGCAGCCGATGTTTAGTACGCGTCTGAATCCTATCTGCAACTATACAACAATCAATATCTCTTTAAGACAATAGGAAACATTGAGTGAGATATCACCAAGTGTGTCAAGGTGTGAAGGGGTTGTCAGAGCCCACAAAGCGTATCCAACATTGTCATTGCTGCTCGCCTGTCTGTGCCTCTGGAGAACATCTACTGTTGACAAGAGGTGAGCTCACGCTTTTCTCCACATCAGTTTTGGATCACTACTCTCAATCAAAGCTGAGGCGAGGAGGGCCCGCATAATGTGACAGAGCCTGTCTCTCTCTTTGCCTTTTGATGCCTGAGGAAAGCTCAACCAGAGCAACCCCTGTCAGAAACCTGCCCACAGGCCTAGACACACTCGCGCACACACACACAGAAAAAAAGACCTAGGAATGTGAGGTGGCAGATAAACACACAGACAGATTGAAAAGTTGCAGACACACTGACAAACAAAGCAACAAAGTGGCTGAAAAAAAAATCAGTGATGTGATAAACAGACAGGGGGGAGAGTGGAGTGATAAAGCAGGTAGATGCATCAAAGCTGTAAAATATCCAGCTTATACAAATACTGCCAGCACGTGATAAGACTGCACTTTTCATTAAACAGCCCCTGTGGACCAGCTAAATGTATTTGCAAATAATGGCAGTCAGATTTAATGACATTATGAGCCATTAAAGAAGAAAAAAAATAGTGACTGATCTTATCATCTCCTTGTTTCACATTGATTGCCATATCTGATATCTTGTTTCATATCTCTCCCCATCTAATGCAGTAACAGCTGTGGAAATCGGAGCTGATGTGCATTGTTAACTGTGTTTATTGTGGTTGTGTAATTACAAACTGTATAATGCGCAATCTAATTTATTAGATTAGTGAAAGGATTGTAAATCAGTAATTGTGAGATGGTGTGTTTGCTGTCGCTTGGTCCAGGTGGTGCTGTTGTAAACAGTGCCATCTAGTGCACTCTAACCAGGACGGACAACAGGCTGAGGCTTTGAAGATGGAGAGAGGAGCTCAGGAAGAATGAAAGAAAAGCTGTACAGCTGGCAGCACTGCGTGGAAGACATGAGCGTCTGCTGAGTGGAATGAACTGAGACAATGTGTGCGTTTCTTGTCCCACAGCAGCCGTCAGTCAGGAGGTCAGCCAGACTGTTTGTGACTGTTGAAGGCAAGATAGTCGTCAATCGTCTGACGTGAGACGTAACATGTGTCGACCGTCTGGACATATTCTTCTGTGTGTTTAACATTTTAAATGATCTGTTGCCTCATTGCTTGTTTCCTAATGAGAACAGTCTACTTTTAGAAATAAATTAGGATTAAACTCAGAGCTCAGATACGTCTTTATTGTAACTGCATCTGTAATGAAACCATTAGACTCGTAAGGTCATCTGAGGATACGCAGGGAGACGTACAAGAGTGGAAACTACCGCTCATGTCACCACAGCGCATTCCTCAGCCTTTACACCACGGAAAAGAAAGCATTATACCAAATTTACCACCCAATCATACTACGGCCTGTCCGTGGACATACACGCATTCAGAATCTCAAAATAAACCCCGGACCAGACCCAGACTGGACTTCTTTGAGCTATTTCTTCTTCTGCCATGGCAAAATATCAAGGAAAATATTAGTCAAAACGTGCCAGTTGTGTGTAAATGAGATCAAGATGGATTAAGAGCTCTGGATTCTATTTGAGGCCTTATGAACCATAAGATTTCCATCCACAGCTGAAAACCAGCGGAGACCCAGATGTGAGGTGCAGAGCAGGGGCAACTTTGAATGTGATTTCCTCTCTTAAGCCTTTAGTGTAGGTAAAGGCATTATAGCTGATCAAACCTCTTAGCCCTCCTACTTGTGGGATTTGATGTGCATTACTGACAGTGAGAAATGACCTGCATGAAATACAATAGTGGAAAATGGAGAAGATAAAGGGCGTGGAGAGGAAACATGAACAGGGATATTAGTCGATAATAAGAAAAACTAAAAGAAATACACTACAGTGATCTGAACTTTAGATTTATCAGGGGGAGTGGCTCAACTAATTTAACAGATTAAAGAATTGAACCAGTTGCATTTTATTAAATTATAAACCAGCCTCTCTTACCAAATGATGTATGAATAACACACCACATCACACACTACCAGAAAGTTGTTCTTTATCTTAAGAAGCAAACAAATACACTCTCTGGTCCTACGTTGGCCCTGAGGCACTGAGACGAAACCCAGTGGCTGTTGCATCAGTGGACCGGTAGACTGTCATAAAATTCATGAAGTTTTACGAACCCTGTCAGTCTCTTCAGCAGACCTCTCAGTGTGTTATTCAGGGACACATGAGAGCATGTTGCATTTCAGGATTGAGCTCAGTGGCAATTTAAGGATTAGTGGAGAAGAAGGTGCAGTTTTAACTGAAGACTGACAGCTCTGATGTTAAGCAAGTGCATTGAAGGGACGTCAATCACCGGCAGAGTGAGAAGTGGAGGGATGTTGACCAGAGAAGATGCTGCTGCAACAGGTTTGAACCTGCTTGCAGAACTTCTTCATCTTGTCATATTGCACTGAGGGCTTGAGGTCCAGAGTGGTATTATATGCTAAGATCAGGATCTATGTCTACATGACATCAAAATGGTAATTTCTACACATTCTGCAGATAATCTTAGATCATTTTTGAAAGTTTTGATTTAAAATACTCATATGCTGTGCTTTCATAGACATTTTTACTAAAAACCTCACATTCATTGCTTAAAAAAAGTCAAATTAGCACCCTCATTAATTCCTCTTTGAATACATGTTCTTTTGGTTGAAGCCAAGGTAAAACCACTGATATATTTCTATAGAGCCTTAATAAAAAAGCTCTATATATATAATAAAAAACAGAAAGAAGAAGTGATGTAACTCTCCTGCTCGACATGGTTGGAGGCAGAGAGGGAGAAAGGTGAAATAAAAACTATATTGAGGTGGCTCCTCCGTAATAGACTCTTTCACCTCCATGTATTCAGTCATACTTCAGCTTATCTGTGCCCTTGCTCATGATAGAATTGAGCTTTTCAAAGTGGCAGCACATTAACAGACCCATGTATGGATTTGCATTTCAAAATGACTTTTATTAACAAAGTGGCTTGCTGAGATTTTTATAACCTGAGTGAAGTTAGTGGAGCTGAAAGAAACCAGATGTTTCCCTTGACCAGCTTTCACCCTGTGAAACTCCACTGTGTTGTGGTTTCAAAGTCAGCTGGACCCAGGGTGTTATATCCACACCTCCGCTGCACATGTTCATACACTCACTCACTCACACACACACAAATACACACACACACACACTCACACACACATCCTTCCTCCAGACAAGCTTTCCTATAGGGACTTCCTGCGCTAAGTGTTGTTTGCTTAGTGCCTACTCATCTCCCATCTCCTTGGCAGCCACTTCCACTTCCTCTTCCTCTTCCTCCTGCTGTGTTCCTGTGTGTGTTTGTGTGTGTGTGTGTGTGTCTTGGGCGTCGGTTCACATACTGTATGTTTATGTCTGTGTCTCAATTTTATTTATGTATGTGTAACTTCATAGGTGCATGTGTTTCATCCATGTATGTCCACATCTATATGCGTGAGACGTGTGTATCCCAGTGTTTGTGTCTGTGTCACTGGACAGATGTCCATCCGGCCAGCTGACATCAATGACCCTACTGGCCCAATAGCTAATGTTCAGCTGGTTACCATCCCGCCCACGACCCCCCTGTGACCACCACACTTGTATCCCTCCACAGGAAGTGTCCTGGGAGAGGATTTAGAACTGATACACTCAGTGGGACTGTGGGGGTGGAGAGAAACCAGCTGAGATTTCTCTACAGAATGTCAAAACCCCCAAACTGTCCTGAAGGTTAATCTATGTGTAGGTGTCTGCTGTCGTAGTTGATATAGATCCCGGTCGGCATGTCAAAACTTGTCATATTCATCTGACAGTGCAGGGGTTGCACACACACACACACACACACACACACACACACATTGCAAAGCTCATTATTTTTTGGCTATGGTCCAAAAAAAATTCCAAAGATATTGAAAATGACACTATTCCGCCCATGCATATAAATATTGCAATTTCACCCTGAGATGTTTTTATCTCTCTGGCATGTCAGAGCTCTGTCATAGTATCATGCATGTCATGCACACATCTTGCCATTGGCTCCATCGACAACCCTCTGGTGTTTTTTTTTTTTTTTTTTTTTTTAAGTCATCTGGGAGAGAGGTAAAAGAGCTTGCAGAAAAGATATCACATATTTACGATTCATGTGCCCTTGATGGCTGTGAGGCAAGCTGTTACAAGCTGAATTCGTAGTGTAACCTGTTCCCTGTTGAGGCTCAAGATATATATTACCTTTTTAATAGACATACTAATGTTGTTTCTGTGTGGATTTTGGTTCTACCTTAATCAAATACACATGAAAATATATATTTTCTGCCCTGGTGACACAGCAGCTACGTAGTCAGTGAATAAAGGTCTGAACCTGACAACCAATAAACATGCTATTGAAATGTCCTTTTTAAATGTATTTTTCTCAGGATTATTTCAGCTCTCATCAGCTGGAAATTAAGCTTTTGAATTTGGTGTGGTTATGCTATGCTACATTAATCAATTAAATTGATTTAAAATGTAATATTAATAGCATATGAACTAAAAACAATGGATTTATTTTTCTCTGGTTGGTCTCTGTAAAAGAAATAATATTGTTTAAGAACAGAATTTACATCTTCCCACAAGATGAATAATGGTAAAATTTAGACTTTAAAACATATTTTCTACAAAATAATTTTCAAACATCCACATTATTGATTCTCTGCCTCCTATATATGAACCTTTATCAACCTACTGCACAGGTCTGCCCTCTTTTAAAAAGATTTAGTGTAAAAAAAAAAGAACAGCTCAGTGAACTCATTAAGCATTAATGTAATAACAAGACTTACTTTATCACACACAAGCCTATTTTTGCAGGGCACCTGCGTTCATGTCTACTAGTAAATATGTAATGAGTAAGAGGAAGAGTGACGTGATCTTTGCCTTTCACAGCCACTTTTCCCCCTGATCCCAGAGTCCAGAGGTTAATGACATCATTAGCATTCTGTCGGGGCTTGCCTGGCCTCTCTTTCCCAGCAGGGCTTGGGTTCTGCTCAGAGGCTGACTAAGCTCGGGACTTAACACTGAGCAAGTCTGTAAGCAAAGATTGTGTGTGCGTATGTGTCTGTGGGAGAGAAAGGGGTGGGGGTGGTGGGGGTGGGGGTAATGGTTGTGTGATCATCCTGAAAGTGTCACAGGATACTGGCACTGTGAGTCAGAGGCTGAGGATGAAGACGAGGGAGATGAGAGAAAGGTTGGAGGGCATGGAGGCGGTTGGTAGGATGCTGGGGGTGGAGGTTGGGGGTAGGGACAGGACGTGTTAAAGAGTGACTGGACCTATGAGTCAGTGTCACAGTGTCCATCGGCTAAGGGCACTTGTGGAAATTTATAAAACCATAGCAACATTAGTCTTTTCTACTACACACCTCAACTGAAAGCATCTTATTGATCTGATTGTGGAATGAGATCTACAGCCATAAAAGTTGCCACCCCTATGTGAAAAATTTAATTTATATCAAAAACACCACCTTGGGGCATTTTAAAGTCAAATAAATATTTCCAGTGAGTGCCATCATATGTATATATTATGTTTGTGACAATGCTAATGTTTCATAGAGACCGGAGTAAAACCTATGACTGGAATATAGTGTATGTGGCTGATCTATTAAACTGTGTAAAGTGGGTTTTGAGAGGTTTTCCACTGCACTATGAGAGTAAAGGTTCAAGACTGGAAACCAAAACACTAAAAAGCTCTGTGAGGCTGAGTAAGACTGCAGAGTTGGGTGATAATTATCTGTGCCTGTTGACTATTTTCACAGCATTCAGATTACACGTTATCATTTGGTTTATTTAAAAGAATATATAGGTCATAGGAGCTTTAAAAATAAAGTTTGACTGTGCAGGGAGTTTAAGTGGTGAATCCTAAACCTCACCAAAATATTATGCCCCTAAACTCATGTCTCCACTGCACATAAAACCCGACAAAATGGAGTGGCAACATTTCACTTTCAACCTAAATTATCTTTATTTCTGTGTCCTTGTGAGAAATGTCCTCGTAAGTATGGAAACACAAGAACATACAAAGAAAACAGACACTTTCCAGTGTGGTTTTTGCCTCCATCATGGCCTAAATAAATGGTTAGTAGCAGGCTAACCACTCTCCGAGGGACATTCCACTGACTCAATGTTATTCTGGTGCTGTACACTAGTTGCAGAGAAGCTAGCACTGATGGAAACACTAGTCCACAGACTGCAACTCCCTGTTATTTCCTCAGTCCTAATTGCTGTTGGTCTCTGTTTGTGTGTGTGTGAATGTGTATGTGTTTTCATTCCTTTGCCAAGGGAACAGAGAGAAAACAGTTATGTAACCAAGGCTGGTGCCTTGTGGTTCGCCGTCCTCTGGGAAGCGTCAGTGCTTACCTCCCTCACTTTAATTTCATTTTCACATTTTCCATGTGATTTATTTCTATTTTCAATTAGGTACGATCACACTCTTGCATAACACTCAGTATCAGGAGAAATACAGCACCAAAGGCCAAAGCTTTGAGATTTATGTCACTGTGTACCACGTCGATGGAGAGTGAGGCAGACTTCAGCTTATTCATAAATAAACCTCCCTCATGACATTAAAGAAACAGCAACATTTAGAGAATGACCACTCTGATGATCATATCCTTCTGACAGTGTTTAGTTTCCAGCATGTTAGAGAGTCAGAGCTATAGAAGAGGAGGAAATGCCAAACCCTGACACCTTGGCCTGTTGTCATACTTGTGGAGAGAGCACTGCAGTGACTCAGGAGATTCTGTGATTTTTTCCCCTCAGGTGACTCTATGAGCCATGTCAACACATTAACTGTGAGGAGGGAGGCTGTGGGGTTATCAGGGAAGTGATTTTCCATATGGGTGATTCGCACTTTCAGACTTGGACTGAAAACCATGGGCTCACAGCAGTGTGCCACTTCTGGCACGATGTGGGTATGTCACACCTCAGTGCCACAGCGCTGGACTGGCCCAAATATAACCTGGACACTCTGACGTTGCTGGGTTCTCCCCTTCTCATGTCAAAACCATTTCAGCTGCGTCAGAGTGTCATCAACCATTTCAGAATGTCAATACAGAAATAGCTTGACCAGAATCAGTTTAGGGAAATTCTAATTTATTTTCAAATTATCTTAAATTTCTGGCCCTTCCCTTCTTGTCTTGCTCATTACTCTGTAACCAATCCTTCAGTTACATCAGCAGCTGTATTTGTGGTGAATTTTATTTTATACCCATAGTTTCCATAATTACTAAAAAATAAATTGAGAAATATGTCTGCCATTGTTTTTATTGAAACCTATGAAGTTTTACAGTTTTGGGGTAAGTAAAAACTTTAATATGTGTCAAGCCAAACACTCCAGGTCAGTAGTCGTCTTACTGATGCTGCCGTTAATATTTTGCAATGTTTTGGAGTTTAATATTCACATTTTCCATTCAATAAAGTGTAAAAGAGAAAAGCTGCTATCAGTTTTATCCACAATGTCATATGTGCAACGTTGCACAGACGCAGATTTGTTATTGTAAGGTTGGTGGTTTGAGTCCTGGGACCAGCTGGTGAATTCATGGAAACGGGAATTAACAACTGACTCACCTCCCTCCATAATTCCTTTTAAATTTCCCCTCAGCAAAGCAAATGAAAACCCTGACCCGCTCCAGAGAAGCAGAGCCACGGAGCAATAATTAGATGCACTGTGATCTGAGACTGTGCCGCGCCGTGGAGAGCAGCCGTGATGGCCCAAAGATGGTGTATTCATTAAGATCCTTGCTTCTGTAATCACATGTAGCACTGGTGGTTGAGGATCAAATCCCTCTACGGTTCTTCTCTCTCTGGTGCCTCCCTGACTCTCCATCGCTGTCAAAGGCTGACTGGTTAAATAGAGATAAAACAGAGGGAAGCTGTGATGAGACATCCACCACTTAATTCTGTATGCGAGTCCATATGTATATAACTGCATGTGAGTTTTACAATAAATAAACAACAAAAAAAAAAAACCCTGCCATATTGTTTTTTTTTCTAATGTAAGACCCTAGAGTCAGTTTGTACACGGTGCTTGTTTAAATGTCTTAAAGAGCGAACCTTTCCCCCCTCACTGTGGCTTTTTCTTCCGTGCCAATGCTGGTTCCCTAAAGAGGAAATCACCCTGTTGCTAGAAGGAAATTGCATTGTTACAGATGTGGTGGCCTGCATATAAACTACCTCCAACGTGGCTTACCTGTAAATAACAGTCATTCCCTTCCTGTCAGCTGCTTTACATTTCACAATTGCAAAGTAGCTGAAAATTAAACGCTCCCTAGTTATCTTAAAACAGAAGGCGGGAGGGTGGCACACTGCAGCCTGAAACACTTGTGTGCTAATTGATTCAAGTCATGTAGTGAGAGAGAAAGAGAGACAGGGAGACATGTTTGAGAGAGCAGACAACAGCATGCTGTATGTGGTCTTCAGATTTATGTGCAGCAAAAAGAGGAGTCTCTGCTTTTTGCCTGTCAGGTAATTGCTTATGGCTAATGATATCGCGTAAAAAGATGCTGGGGGAAGTGCTGCTGTGTGTGTGTTTATGTGTATATGTATGAGGTGGAGAGTGTTTGGGTGTGCTTTCAGAAGAAGAAAAAAAGTGGGGCAATTTGCATGGGATTGATGCACAGCACACCGCAGTGCCAGCAGGAGCAATGCAACACGGTTGTTAAAGCCATGTCTCAGCCCTTTGTACATGTGCTACAATGGCAGACTATTTCTTCTAAACATGTGCAGCACATCACTCAGAGATGCTGCATTCTTTGCAAAACCAGATGCGATGAGAAATGAATCCAGTCAGTGTTTGTGTGTTATGTTTCACTTATATTTCTTAAGGGTCAGATCCTTCTTCACTAGCAGGTGTTGGTTTGTGTTGGATCCTTCTCCCCACGAATGACAGAAGGACACTCTGTCCGTTATATTTACTTTGTTTCCTCGACTTTGGCCGACCCTGCAGCATCCTTGCTGCCCAGGAAGCAGGGAGCCTTGTAAATTAGATTAAGATACTGTGTGAAACACTGGTTCATTCCATAATGCCGTATTGACATTGGCAGCTGCCAATACAATTCATGACATCCACATCATCATCCCGAGTGGAATGAACAGGCCTGTCAGGTCGCACTGTGGGGTGGAGGCAGCTGTGGATGGAGGGAGAAAAAAGTCATAGATACAGGCAAAGTCATGTGTACATACAGTACAAAGATACATATTTAATGGAGTTACAGTACATAATTCATATTTAGCCAGGTTTCAGAGCACATGATTCACCTCACACTGAACAGTAGCCAAACCTCCACATGGGCAAAAGAAAGGGCAATAGTGATGTGATACATATTCTGAGCTAATGCCATTTTCAGTCTTGTGTCACCCTGAGAGAGGAGGCAAGTTCACGCCTGACCCTTCTCCTTTAACCCCAGGCTCTGGATCCGTGGAATAGTTTTACATATCTAGCTGGCCTGTCCATCTGCCGTGCCCTGAGGTCAGTGCAGGGGAGACAGGCAGGCTTAACCAAATCTCACGCAGCCTGGCTGAAAAATGACTCTCCAGGTAATGTGGTCTGGATATCTACCGTCAACCCCCCCCACACACACACACACCTCCCCCCACCCCTCCTCCCATCCCAGGTGAATTCCATGGATTTTAAAAAGACGCTTTGAATTCAGCCGAGGCTCTGCTGAGAACAATCAAGAAACATGGCTGGCTGATTATGTACGGTCGGTGTGGGGGGAAATTCTCATTCATGTATGCATCTCAGCATGAGCAGTTCTTTATATTCATCTTATGAATCTGCAGCTCCCTTCAACACTGAGCTCTGAGGAAAGTCACAGAGGTACAGAACACCAGTACATGTTCGTAAAGTGTTGCCTGATGTACGTAGCTGCACTGTATGCTATTTCATTTTCTATTTCATGTGGTTCATGTGCAGGCACGGATGTATAATTGCGAGGTTCCAGATCTTACATGAAGCATCTGTAAACATTAATAATAAATGGAATTGTCATAACCTCTATTTTATTCTTGAGACCATATTTCCAGATGATAATTATACCTGCCCAGTTAATAGTTGCACAACAGCGCCCTCCTCCTGTTTTGTGAATGTGTATGTCAGTACCTGAACAGAACACGTTCACTATATCGCTCTGATCACATACATCTTAATCATTGCAAGAGGAAATATTTCAGAGGATCCACAGCCAATTATTACATTTACTATATACATAGCCTGTATGTCATTTTAATCAATATATTTTATTGCATCATACCATGATGAGCCTGACTAATTCAGTTGAGTTTGTGATCAATTGATTTTCTTTTTTAGCTTTTGGCTCACTGAGGTGTTACTTTCATCATACGCTGGGATTTCATGTGAATAAAGCAAGAACATGAGTACTGAGGAGTGGTACTTGTCTATGACTATAATGCATCATATGAATCAATGCTTCTCTGGAGAAAAGATTATTTTATTATTGCATTTTAATAGTTGATATAGTCCTGGTGCGGTTTGCAAGAAAAGTAATTAATTTTAAAAGACTTCATCTATTCAAATGTAATATACCAGCACAGCAGGTCATGTCTGAGTGAGTATCATTCAGTCACACAGAAAGACGGAAAGACAAATGACATAGATCCCAAGTGAAACATAGTATTTAACTGACATCATAGCAATTGTGATACTACTACATCTGTAATGAACAAAGCCCACAAAACTTACATAACAATACAGCTGCACAATACACCAAATGATTCAAGTCAAGCACTTAGAAGAATTGTAGAAATAACAAGGCTTTAAAATGTCCAAAGGAAATGTAGCTGAAACCACTTCTACTAGTTTTAGTGCGTAACATGAGGGAAGTTTGAGGTTAAGTACTTACTGGATGGTGTTCAGTAGATTACATAGATTTAAATGAGAGAAATGATGTAAGGTAGTTTGGAAGCTTCAGCATTGGAGCATTACATGAGATGACTGATCCTATTTAATTGTGTGCAGGTCCGAGCCACTGTGTCCTACAGAGAACTGTGATGAGTAGGGTATTTACTACCACAGTGTGATGCATTATGGTACATGGGGTTTAAGTGCTGGAGTGATGATGAGAGCAGCATGACAACACACAACATCTCTGCAGTCACAGAGGTTTAACACAGCTTTTAGTTCCATTTCAGAAACCTGGTTTGAATTTTAAGTTTTGATTCATTGAGCGGTAGTCTACGGTGAAGAGGACTATTTATATGATTTCATAAAAATTAATAATGCTGTCATATTAAGTGTTAATGGCTGGATGATCACAGAGATATTAAATTGCCATATTGTTTTCATGTGTTGTTGCAGCACTGGGTCAAGCTCTATGTCCCAGTCTGACCGTGGAGACACATTATACGTCATGCTGCTGTAAATACTGACTTGTGGTCTCCAAATAGTCCTAGTACGCTGCTACTGCTGTTTAGGTAATGTTTGCCAAGGGCTATAGCAGTATGAGGACACTTAAAAATATTTTTTAACCCCCTTTTTCAGTTTAATGGTTTATATCCTCAATAAAAATGTAAATATTGCCAGGCTTATCTTCTAATTCAGGCAACCACCCCACTTTGTGCAAGAAAATAGAAAGAACATCATACTTGGTATTGTGGACACTGTGGATTGGATCACACAGCTACACACACACAGTACAAACAGCAACAAAGTATAAAATATCCCAACACACTAAAAATAGAGTCTCATGAGGGGAAGTTGCAGATTCAGTAGCTGCCTTCCTTCAGCTGCACAATGCAATACAGTCTGTACTTGGGAGGTCAGAAGTTAATGAAATTCCTGTGTTCAGTTAAATAGTCATTTAGGTAATATACTTTGCTCCATACAAAACCAGCCATAAATCATCCTAATTTAATAAATGTAGGAATAATGATGAGGCGTCCAGCGAAGACATTTACTCACAGACCTCATCCCACTTTAATAGTCACGGTGTAAAACAGAAAGACGTCAGATGGCATTTAAATAGAGATGCATCACAGACAACTGGGTCAAATCCTACCTGAGGATTGTGCTCCAGATCACATCTCCTTCCTCCTTCCTTCTTCCTCCTTCCTCTCGTTAGAATTATTTTCCTTTTTTTTCTGCATGGAAACAACCTGATTATTCAGACAACTGCTTTCCGGGCAGCAGGATGAATTCCGGTCAGAACAGTGGGGTTGTTTCTTTTTTTTTCCGTGACAATTTGAGAAATTTCTCTCAAAACCTGCCAAATATCAATTTGAACAAATTGGTACAGAGCAAGCATTAGCCAAGATATATATTTTACAAGCAACACTGTGCTTTCAGTAGGAGGTATAATGAAGTGTGAAGGAGAAAATCTGGTGTTTTACGAACCCCCAGTGAATATCATTTTTGTTTTGGGACTGAATGGATGTTGTTGTTCAGGAGAATTTATAGCTTTTTCAAAATATCCCAATAGCTAACCAGCAGGGGTCTTTTTATTTCAGCCGTACATTTTCAATGTGAGTACAGTCAAATAAAGTTTCTGAATACCAGAGTCGGCTTGAGCTGATTGAGTTTGAAGGAAGAAAAATGAAGGTCAGCACTGAACACTGGAAATATTTTCTTTGATATTTAGTTTCTGCATCTCGGTCAATTTATTTTTTTATTTCCTAACCACGAGGTGCTCGAATCAACCGGCATCTGCTGGGTTTTTTTTTCTACATGTACCGAAAGCCTAATAGTGTTTCATTATAATCTAGTGCCCCCTAATGGACCTAAAGTCTCAGTGCCTAAGAGAAGGCTCATGAGACATTGAATTTAATCACTAGAAAGAAGATAGTCAGTGTATTGGAATAAACTCATTAGTTGTTTGGAGATGTTCAATGATACTTTAATGGACAGGCCTCACTAGCAGCTTCTGAAGCAGATATACCCCCCATCTCCCACCCCCACCCTACCCCACACCCCTCTGCCATCACAAAAAGCCCATTTGGCAGAAGAATAAATAAGAATTACTATTGCAGGTAGAGTAGCTAGGGAACATCCAGCATGAAGACAAATCAATGAAATCCATTTGACTTTCAAGGCTTAAAATGCCAGCGAGTACAAAAAGGTAACATTTCTCAGCGCCCTATCAAAAGCTTCTAATTCTTTGTGACATTTCCCAGCAATTTCCATCACTATGCAAATGTCCTCCAGCAATCTGATTTAAACAAATGTCATTCATGAGTTAAACAACAAACGGACAGACATTTTTTTTTTGTTTGTTTTCCAATTTTTATCTTGTCTTACTGAAAGCAATCTGTAATGTTTAAATGAGCCCTGGGTACTGGAATCTGGGAGCGTCTGCAAAAAGCATCTGTACAAAAATTCTCCACACACATGTTCTGATCAGAGCTGGATGTTCATGGTGTTCGTGTTAGACATTACTCTCAGACTCTGTGGTATTACACTTTCCCTGCATGCTGTTGCACCAAACTCTTAATAAAAATCCTGCATGGTGTACACCTCACTTTTGTAACACCGCTCTCGCCTCTCCAGAGGAGCCGATGTAAGAGTTCAAAGCTGAGGTTCTCAGCAGCGTGTGGCCTGCTCTAACCCAGTACAACCTGTCTGCTTGTATGGCTGCTAAGGCACATCAGTTTAGCAGGGCTGAGATCTGAGACCTGGAAGAAAACACTGTCCAGGATGGGCAGAATGGGGGAGGTAAGACACAGAACAGACAAAAAAAGAATCTTCTGTTTCTGCAGAGGAACATGGTAGCCATTGTCCAGCAATGTGAGAAATCCCAGTTTGTGCAATCAAATATTCTCTGTGTGTTGAACAGTGGCCAGACCTCCAAGCTTCAGTGAACGTCAAATAACCAAATCCACACGGAGCTCTTCCTCGCTGCTGTGAATGGCACTGCACTGACACTGAAATGGCCCTTGAGGGCTAATTAATTTTCTGAGCTGACAAACTGAAACTGTGCACTGCTAACCTTTTCAGAAATTAAAGAATACAGGGAGTAAAACATTCAGCATAACAGGCTGCTCAAAATATCAACAGAGATAATGAGATGACCAGAGCTGAAGTGATGTCTAATGTTGACACAACATCTGTGTGACATGAATATTGTCCACTACAGTCACACTGCTGTAGAAAAATTATTACCATGAAACAGCCATTTAATACTCTAATACAAGATTCATAATGGTGACATATGTATAGGAATAACATGGCACTGGTTCGCTCATCCTGCAGCTGTGAACTGTGCATTGAGCTTCATTTGACTGACAGTGCCACCTAGTGACACAATTTAAAAAGCAATGTTGAATGTAAATCTTTATGAGTGAACACCAATCTTTTTTTCTTCCTTAAAGAGTCACATCTAACATATAACATAACATAATCTAAAATTATTTCTGATCAGAGCCTCAGAGGCACCTGAATACATATTTCTCATATATAGTATATTTATTTATTTATAGACCTCCTAAACCCTCAAACTAAAATTATATAAACAGAATTTTATATTTGTTCATGTGTGATCCATATTCTAACATGAAATATATGTAATAACAATGCTTGTGATTAATTTTGTGAACAATAACTTAATAATATATACTGTGTTTATATAAGAGCAAAAAAGGCATTTTAAACATGGTTAATTAACATGCAATTATTATTATTATTATTATTATCATTATTATTATTATTGCAATTATCTGTACACATGCAAGATAGGTGTCTAAACTAACTGAAAAAATATGATAAAAGAACTAAACGATAAAGGTTAGTGGATATAAGATAAAGCAGTATAGTGACAGAAAAGTGAATGTTAATACAACATGCCCTTTAATGAAAAGCTTTACTTTATATGAAGTCACTTGATGTAAGTTTAAATGTGACAGAGAACGGTTGAATGGGGTTTTGATCCTTGTTCTGTGATTTGACATATGCACAATAAAATGTTGGTTGGATGTGTAACACCTCAGAAGCTTCATAAAAACCTCACTCAGAAAGATATTTTAATTGCGTGGTTTTGCACATATTTGTCATCTTTTCTGGCTTAACTGTCAACCTCATTGTGAAATGCAAGCACTTGACACAGATTGGCTGCCACTCAAATGACTGTAACAGACCTTCTTTTTACAGCTAATCGCCTCTGAGGGGAAGGGAATGGAATCAGAGTGGGGTGGGCAGTGAGATACATTTGACGTCACAAACAACCGTATTTGAAATTGACCCATTTTCTAGCGACATTTCTAAAAGAGGAATTTCTATAAAAAGGAAATGTTCAGAATTTCTAGCACTTTTCACATGTTCCTGAATGTGGGCGGACGACCGTTCTTCAACAAAGACGAGGTCAAAACGCTTTTTGATTCTCTGTCACCTTTAATATAATCATGATTCAGACCTATAGTGAGTTTCTCCCCTGAGCTCAGCTCGATATGAGGGCAATGATTAAAAGTCATGCATGTGTGAAATAACAGTTGCGTAACCAAAGATATTTAATGTCATTGGAAGGGCAGTGAAGCTTTTTTAAAAAAAATATTCCACCAGCTCATGAGACTGTTGCCTCATGTTTTAGGTTTCATATCAGGCAGAATTCAAAAGTATATGACCTCTTTATTTCTGTGTTGAATGGTTTAATTCTCCTTCATAAAATCTGAAAAATCCTTTAAATCCTTCTCTGGTCTATATGCTGTGATTTTTTGGGCTCAGTCATTGAGTGAAGATGTTGAGGAACTGTGTTAAGAATTAGAATTTAATGTGTCTGACTGCGAACTCGTACTCGTACTCTGCTGTGTGAGAATTATTTACATGATTCCTTTTCCTTTCAAGTGCCTCTTATTACCCTGCTATAACAGGCAGGCGTTGATAATGTTTATGGAAGTTTCATTGGTTTTGTTGGACAGTTAAAACCGGTATTTGTGGTTTATGAGGTCATGCTGTTTAAAAGAGCCTGGACTGAGTTTCACGAAGCACAGAGTGTGTCTCGATTCACGCACTTAAACCTTGTTTATTAATGAGACAAATACAAGAACGTTCATTTTACAATCGTGTCTCATTTGATTGTGAGACCACTGATCTGTCCCTCGCTAATTCATTTTTATTCATGTCTTCAAATGACTTTATTTTTGATTTTATGCTGCCTGCATTTATGTCAGACAGATACAGCATTATCCTTAATTAGCAGAGATGATAAACATCACATCCACCATGGAGGGATTAGTTGTAAGAACTGTATCATCTAACTTTTGTTTAAATCCTACCAGCCTACATGTCTTATTGAAAGTTGTTTTTTTTTTCCTCCGCATGTGGCAGATGATGTGGGGGAGATGCAGAGACACCAGCTATTTTATCACTTTTATCAGTCAGTGGAAGAAAACTAAAAGAAGTTTGATTGTTGTTTTGTTGAACTAGTCTTTCGAACCACAATTAGAATTGTATTTACATGCTGGTTTAACCTTTCACTGACTGGCTGTATTATTTTTTGACTTGAGGTTGAAGACCTTGAGTTCAGATTTCAGATATTTCTGGTGTTTTTGACAATGGACATTCGATAGTAGATCATTTCATGTTAACCACAGATTGTTCTGTTATCTCTAACTGCTACCCAGCTGCTGTCCATTCACCACAATGTTGCACTGAGCTTCCACTGATTTAAGGATGCCAGCTCCAGCAAATGATTCAATTAAAGGTGGAATCCAGCGACATGTGAGTGGTGAACGATGGACAGACAGAGGCAGGATATGACCAGTCAGTTGTCAGGGGCCAACAACAGTAACAGGGAGGACATGATGAGATGGGGGTGAGTGGAGGGGAGGTTCAGGGTAGCAATGGGAGAGGTGAGGGGGTTTAAGATAGAGAGAGGGGGAGAGGAGGGGGAGGAGGAGACTGGTTCTGACGGTTGTGTCAGGGGGACTAACACTAATGATCTCTCTGTCAGCGGGGCCTGTCTCAGCAGGTAGAGAGGGAAGCATGTCAGCCAGCGAGGCAGCAATCAGGGAGTACCCAGCAGCTACACACACTTCTGCCTGCCTCTCATTCTACATCTCACACACACAGATAGACATAAATGTAAAAGAATATGCTTCTTTATCAAATGATGGCAAATCACCCCTTGTTACCTTACTTGTGCTATATTTATTCATGTAATTAACCTAAACCCTGCTGACTCCCAGACCCAGAGAGCACCCCCTGCTCCTCAGATTGCATCTGTCTGACTTTCCATTAGATCCCCAGCATCACCAGGCTGCACTGACATCAACTAAGAACCTCATTAGTAGCAGAGAGAGAGAGAGAGAGGGGAAGAGGCTGGGGGGAGAGAGAGACTGAGACACTGAGAGGCAGACACGGAGACAGCAGCATAGCAGCAAACTGCCAGGGAGCTTATTTAAATGCATGTTTGGTGTGGGGGTGGAGGTAAAAGGCTATAGGTTAGTAGTTGTAGAGGGGTGGTTGGAATGGGGTAGTGAGGCTGCAGGTCGGAGGCCAGGACTCTAACCACTATCTGCAGCTGTGTAGTGTGTGCATTCGTGTGTATTATGAATGTGACAGGCTGTCAGAGCCACCACTGAGCCACACCAAGCCTGCCTATGTCTCTAAACACAACACTGTCTCTCTGCTGAAGGGGAATTAGTGGGAAGTGGAGGCAGAGTGGGAGATGGACGTGGAGAGCAGAGGATGTCGAAACCAGTACTATGCTGCAGGGTTGTTAAGGTGCTTCATGTAACATTTGGCAAGTTAAAGCTGTTCTTAGCAAGATTCTTCCATAGTTTGTCCAATTTGCACAAACTAAATTCTGACATGTTATTTCTTTAATAGTGAAGTCACACTGGTTCATGTACTGTGTCCTCAGGCACTTTCCTTTTGAGCCCAAGTAGTTTGTACAAAATATAAAAGGTAGTGAATTCAATGTCACAATCAGCAATGACACAATCCGCATGGTGAGAATCTTGTCTTTATAGCAGGTATAGATAGATAGATAGATAGATAGATAGATAGATAGATAGATAGATAGATAGATAGATAGATAGATAGATAGATAGATAGATAGATAGATAGATAGATAGATAGATAGATAGATAGATAGATAGATAGATAGATAGATAGATAGATAGATAGATAGATAGATAGATAGATAGACAGACAGACAGACAGACTGTATGGACAGAGCCTTTAAAATTAATGTTTCTAGTAGCACCTTTAAGTAAGTGAGTTATGTGTGTCTACACAGCATTATGAGTTTAAAGAGCTGCAGTAAAGCAGCAGCACGCCTGCTGGATTGAACCCTTAAGCCATGTCTGTGAGAAACATACTTCATAAGCTATATTTAATTAGATTGAATAAAAGTAATCATACTGATGTAGCTGATAAAAGCGTTAAGCTGTTTACATTTACAAGCTTTGTGACTTGTCTGCGGTGACTTGCTGTCATGTTAAACCTATTACTCTATAGAACACAAAGCTTACAAGAGACACACATTACTGTGGACGGTTAAAGAAAGAAAAGGATTAAACTATAGAAAGGCTTCACTGTCTGACCTTAATTTGGTCTTCTGGTTTTCAGTGCACCTAAGCGCTGCAGAGAAAAGGCAGAAAATGAGAATTGGGTATCTGTTTTCCTCCAGTTACAACATGCTGTTTTGTCAATGCTTCCTTCAGGTTTGCTTTTAGAACAACAGTCCTCTGTTAGAGAAGATATAACCCAATGATATAGGGGTTTATGGACTGGACTATTTATTGTATTTCTGCTGTTTCAGGGTCGTGACCTCTGATCAGAAGATCATTTTCAGATGGACAAGATGGATCATAGGGAAGAGTACAGCTTCATCATGTCAGTGATTCTCTCTGAGGATCAAATTCACACATTTTGCTCATTATGTGTTTTACTGACTTACTTCACAGAACCTTCATCATTTCATTAGCTGCTTATATTACAGCCTGAACCCTGTGTAATGATCTACTTCTGCATCTAGTTGGAAAAAATATCTTGGCTATAACTTGAATATTTTGTATCTAACAATGGAATTCAACCCCACAGGACCTCAGCTGTATCCAGCACTACATATTCTATCCTCAGCATGTTTAAGAACAACTACTACATATGACTGACACACATCATGGTCCATGGAGAGCCAGCAAGAGTGTGTCTTTACACTTGGTGTGTATGCTTCTTTGTGTATTGGTGGACACACACACACACACACACACACACACACACACATAAACACACACAGCAATCCATCTCAGCCCCTTAGTGCTGAGTGTTCAGACAGAGCCAGACAGTCTGCTATCTCTATTAAACTGCTATCCCTGAGGAGCCTTTTCCTGCTGCCAGACCCGGAGCACAGCTGATCCCTGAAGACTATCAATCTGAGCAGAACTGCTGCTGGAGCTTAGACTGCGAGTGCAACAAGTCCTCTCATATTCTCCCCACCTTTTCTACAGACATGTTAGTGATTAAAAGCAGAGAAGTGTTAACATGATGCATGAATGTTTACACGCACATATTCACCCACAGCGAGTGTGTGTGTGTGCGTGCAAATATGTTACAATAAGAAAAGAGATGTGAGCACACAGCAGTTAAATTTATTGTAATATTAGTTTGTTAATGTCACTAAAGGTGCAGCTGTATGATTAGATTTCTCGAACATGCACTAGTTAGGCACGAGACTCACTCAACACTAACAGTGTAGTTTATCTGTTCAGTTATTTGTATCATTTCTGTTACACTGAGTTAACATTTGTGCCTGAAAACACATTAAAACAAATACATCTGTCATGCTATTCAGACTAAAACTATGCTTACATGTTGCCACTAGGTGATAGTAAAGTCTCACTGTTGTGTTACTATGAACAGTTGCCAATGTAAAAGTTCAGCACCGGCAATGTGAAACAAATCAATTACATATTCAGAGAGAAAATATTCCTTAAATACCATAATCTCATATTAGAAACATCAGTTATTTGTATATTTACTATGAGATATTTCTAAGTGGAAAAAAGTGGTTAAACCACCAAGAAAAATGTAGGTAAACATAGTTTAGGTTCACCGTGCTCCACATCCCTCCCTGAGAAAAGCTAATGAGCTCAAAAATACAGTTGGTCATCGCTATTGGAGGAAATTACCATCTTTCATTTCCTCAAAATGTGAATCACTGCCTTTCTTGCCAAAAACTACACATCTCCTCAGCCTGTTTTTTCTCCGTCTCTCCTCCCTTCAAACCATCTGTGGAAAATTGAGTTACTTGCCATTTGGAGGAGTGACATGCTGGGCCAGTGTATCACATGTTGCATACACAGTGTGTTTAACTGACAGATGAGAGGGGAGATGTGGACACCAGGGCAGCTGTCAGCGGTATGATTGAACATATTATGGTCTGGGCTGATCCTAGATAAGCACTGGGTGTGCACCATTAAGGGCTGGGCCACACTCATACATGTAAACCTCTGTTTCTACACTGGGATATAAGTTATTCTAGTATTAACTCTGAAGCCATTTGTAACACAAAAACAGATTTTGAGCCATTCCTGGAGGATGTCAAATATTTTTCCCAGCCGTTTTTCATTTTGCACGACTTTGATGTCTTTGATCTATACATCGAGCTGTCATGATATACAAACATCTCTCTGGGATTTATGCATGTTGTTTTTGCAGCACTTCTGCCAAAACCATGTGAACAAACATATACATGATAGTGACTTATCAGGGTACACACTGGAAAATATGAACTTAGAATGACTTCACACAAAAGTAGACAAATATATTAGAGTGAAATAAAAGAAACAACCAGAATCTATTTACGTAACATTGGTATGACTACAGCCAGAAGAGCAGCATAGATTTATATAACATGTGTGGCTATGTAGACATCTGAACCATGTGATTCCTTCAAAAGGTTTTATCTCAAAAGGTTTTAATAGATGTACCTGTCTCCTAGGAATTATGTTCTTTATGTATATAACTAATTTACTTCAGCAAAGTCTGTTTATTGCAGATTTTATTCATTTTCTGCCAAAATGATTGTCTGGTACAACATCCTCTTGTATCTACAGCTTTAGTAATCTTTTCAATGGTTCTGTCTCCACTTAGCAGCAGTTGGCGATGAACAGGGAAATATTCTGGTTTTGGATTAATACAGAGTTAGTATGCAGTGACTTGAAACATGACACAAGTCAGGTTCCTCTACAACAAACTGGTAAAAGCATTTTCTCTTTATGGAGTTGGCTTTATTGTAACTTGACGTGCCAGATGGTTTGTTACACACAACGGTCTGGGAAAGCTTCGTTGGAAACTGTTTGGTAAAGTGCAGGCACTTTGATTAAGTCCTTGGCAGGTGATCGGATAACTGTCTATCACAGGCCAACAAACCATATGGTGATGAACAAGCAGTCACTTCTTGCTGTTGTTACAAGCAGTAGCTGCCAGTAGGTCCTCCCTGGTAAGATGCCGATTGGTTCTGAATCATGTGTTTTGTCCATAAGTGAGTAGCTGGAAAGAGTCAAACTCCATCTGCCTCGCATTGTTAGCTTTGTCATTAAGACAGGAAAAAATATCCGCCAAACTGCTGCTACAAAATTGGTTATTGTCAGAAACAATAGAGTGCAATGGAAAGGCTCAATTCAACACAAATGTGTGTTAAAAAGCACAGACAACTGACAGCAACAGATCTGACCACTCACGAAATCAGCCAATTGTATCTGCATCTGGACGTCTACATAAATTACTGGTGAAATATTCCTTCAACATAACAGAGGCAGACCCTCCCCTTCTGTCACTTAGACTTTGTCATAACTCCTCAGTGACAGATATGTCACAGTGCTAATATGAAAGGTTAGGACTATGATCACATAAACAACGACATGGCTGGTAAACTACACTCTTTCATGCATGTCATCCATCCACTTTGAGTCCATGTGTGATCAATCAAAGCCAAGCCACAGCACCATAATGGAGCAGCAGCTCTGGATGAGGGAGAACACTATCCATCAGTTTGAAGGTAATGTGACACACATAATGTTTGCAGACAAGAGTTTAGTCCAATGAAGAACCGTGTCCTTTGAAGAAACACTTTGGACAGGCTTATGATGATCAAGATGATGCTTTATTAAATCTTCCTGTGCAGTGTCCTAAACTTTAAACAACATTAGGCTTTGCCTCACATTAAATCTTGTATGAGAAGGGGTTTATTTGACTTAGATGTGAAGCAGATCATTTTGTTTTAATTACTTTCAATGTCTTCTTAATGTGTTTGATCTATTATATTTAGTCATTTTGCCCTTTTTTGGAGAAAATAATCTTTTATTAAAATGATTGAGATTTAGTGGGAGAATACCATAAATTAAATGACTCTCCTTATTGTCCTTATTTCAACTTAAACTAAAGCAACCTATAAGTTACTGTTTGCTCCAAATGATCAAAGAACAGAGTTAAAGTTCTTATAGTTTCCCGTAAGGCTGAAGAGCAGGGATGGGTGGTGGCCTGCCGGCCTGCCCTTTTTAAAGCCCAAGGCTACTTTCCCTCGGTCCACAGAACACTCTTGACAGGCCTAGGTGGTATTTTATTATTTCAGTTCATTCTGTCTATTTGGACTCTATAATTACTCCCTACATGTCATTTAACTCTGTCTTTTTTTTCAAATTACATGTCTGACCCTCTCTCGGGGATAGGATTTCCCTGCCATGTATTTTAACGTACTCTATTTTAAACCCTTTTCTCTGTTATTATTTTTCATTTTGGGTTTTTCCTTTAATCATTGTGCTGTGATCTTGCTTTTTGGTATTTTGTCTGGAACTGAGAGCTAAAATGTTGAAAATATGAGGCAAAGTTAGTGCAAGAGCTGCAGTTGGGTCATCCCAAAACCTGCACACAACAGTGATGGGATTTGTAGGAGGATAGTATGTTTGTGTTTGTGTATGTCTGTATTTGGTTTGAAAGCACTGTTACCCTAAGTACAACACAATGCAACTAAGAAACCACGTCATCCCACCATTACTGACAAAGTCATCTCATACTGAGATGAGTTGACTTACACTCAATCTAAAGCCATTACTGCACTGTGATTGATTAGATATGATTTTAAAAACCAGTGAAAACCAAAAACTGACTGCTTAAGTTGGACCAGCAGAGATTTCCAAGAGAGTTCCTCCTCTAATTTTAAACCAAAACATCACTTATTGGACTGATGCCTGTCTAAAACAGAGGCAGAGAAAAAGAGAGCGACAGGCCTTTCACAGCCTTTGTTTACGTGAGCATTACAGGCATGATTCCCACAAATGTGGATTGGAGCCCTTTGTAAACACGGCTTGAGTGAAGCTGCTGTTCGCCTGCCAATCTAAATACAACAAGGGCCCGTGGTAAGCTTCACCACCATCTCTAATTCTGGCTTCGGCTTTGGAGGAGAGCGGGACCGTGGTTCGAGGCCACACCGCCGCACGCAGCCAGCGAGGGAGGGGCTTTTCTGTAATTGCTGAAAGTTACAATCCACACACACCGAAACACGCTCCACACCACACACAGTGATATACAGATGAACACACATGCAAGTGGAAAATGCAAAAGTGATGCAATAATAGATTTCATATCAAATGAAGTTGCATGCTCCTTGAAAACATCAGAAACACTCCTGACAATTTTGCAGTAAATGTGCCATTTCATTTAACAGGAACTCACACAAGTTCAAAATAGACTTGAGACAATTAAGTCCAAGACAACAACAATGTGGTCTGGATACTTTTCTCATAATGTCCATGTCTGTCCCAGTTATCTTAAATGAAGAAAGTGTGTGGTGGCGTTGGCTTTCTCGAGTACAGTCTCAGCATGACAGCCAGGGAATGAGTTTCACATGACATCAGACTCTGTTGATGTAATTATCTGTACCAGCGTCCCAGTTAAACATGGAAGCTCTGCTCTGCCAATTTAGCTTCCTCATCTGTATATCCAACAATGCACCTCTTGTCACAAAACTAGTTATGATTAATAATAAAGATGATAATAGGATGTTTCTCCGCAGGTGTGGGTGCTGCAACATGGAGATTGTCACAAGCAACACTAGGGGGAGCCAAGCAATAACAGGAAATCACAGCAACTTGGCTTTTAAAAATCCCTAAATGAAAGTTTTTCTCCCAAGTGAACTTAACCCACTCATAAAGGATAGTTGCTGTCTTGTTAGGGCTGCTATTGATGTGTGACTTGTCCTTGTCTATCAGTACGTGCTCTCACCACAGCCTTGTTGTTAAAGTTGGAGGTAAACTTGGGTAATGGAGGTGCTGTTCATTAAGCCTGTGGAGTGAACTGGGGACAGGCTAATGAGAAAGGCGCCTTTGACAGACCAAGGCTGGCACTGTAATAATTGGCCAAAGCTAAAAAGGGTCAGCAAAAACAAGGAGTTAACATGGACAGAAGCTCTGAGCCCTGCAGCTTTCCCCCACTTAGCCGTATTTCACTGTGTTTTCCACAGATTTTTTGCTTGAGTGGCCACACATAAATTGATACAAATCCATAATCCAGATTCAAGCTTAAATTTGTCTCTCCCTCCTGCTTTTCCTCACAGGATTGTGTTGAGTATTGATCTGAGCCTGAATAATTGAGAAGCTTAAGCTAAGCAAGCATGTGAGGGAAATGGTACTGAATAGTACATCCCAAAATTGGGCATCAAATTTGAAGTGCAAAGAGCTGCAGTGCAAGTCAACAATAAATTGGGCTTTTTGGTTTGGCACAGTAATTTTGTTTTTTGGAAGTTTTATAATATGGATACATCTGGACAACTGGAGATTCATTACATTAGACACATTTGTTACAATATCTGTGACAGTTACTTGACATTAACAACACAAAGACCTTTGTCATTTTCCACTTCACTCAAGCTCAATCTCTGCATGTATGTCATTATGAAAGATTTAAAATGAATCTAATGCAATGCACAGGACACCTCAGTCAGTCCACTTTCCCAGGCTCCCGCCCTCTACTGCTCCTGTAGGGACTTATTAAAATCCATATTTTTCCACCAGACCATGTAAAATATTTAAGAAACAGGAGCACCTGGTGCTGCTGCTGTTGCTGTGGATGGTTGTAATGGGTCACATTTGGCTAACTGCAAAAAAAGAAAAGTGGGAAAAAAAAAAAAAAAAAAAAAAAAAAAACTTCTCATTGTGACTCAGTCCTAACTTAGTCTCCTCTAAAGCACTGAAACTGACATGTTTTGATACATGCAACTGTCATGACTTTTTCCATTACAGTTTGGACATGAATCACAGCTGCCAACTGCTACCAAAACCTCCCATGGACGTGATGTGAGAAACATCTGCCAACACAGAAATTTGATACTGTATGTAGCAATTGGTGCTACACACACACACACACACACACACACATAGTTGTACAAAAATCTGTAAATGTGATGTTGGTATATAATCTACATTAATTCATTAAATGGGCGACAGATTTCCAAACCTTGTAACTCATATAAAGACATATAGTAGGAAATATTAAAGTCAGTGAAGCTCAAAGTATTAAAAAGTACTTACAGTACAAAAGAGTTACATCACATATGACACTGTGTTATTTCAAGCCGCCCAAATATTAATCCGTATTTCCATGACAGTCCTAGTAACTCAGTCTCAACTCAGAACAACAAACATGAAGCTAAGGTGATGCTTCTGGTATTTTTTTTTTTTGGTTCAGTGTATGTTAGCATGTTTACAATTCTCTGTTATATTATTATAAAATAATGTTGAAACAACTGGGAAACCTCCAGCAAATACTTAGGATTTCTTTAAAATTAGTCATGTTTCTGGCCACCTGACAAATCTAAGTTTGCTCTCGTTTAGCTCTGATTTTGGTCTCTACCAACATCTGCAGGATCAGCTCTTAAGCTTTAGTTTTTTTTTTTTGTTTTTTTTTTGCTTGTTTGTTTTTTTAACAATCAGTCCATCACTGTGCCGCTCTGTTTCCTGGTGCTGAACAGTTAAAGCACAGTAGGTTTTTAAAACTTTTACGCTGAAAATAGCAGCTATGAAAGTGATGAGGAGGTAAAATTCATTATGAGGCTCAATAATGCTGAGAGGAGCTGAAGATTACAGATTTAGTTGATGATTTTCTTTAGGTTAATCACTATTAGTGTCCTTTTCCATAGCGTCACACTCTAATCAACATAGTGACTGATACCTTGTTACTACATTGACATTGACCATAGCCACTTTATGGAAGACATCCAAGTTGGCCGTAAGCTGATCCTGCTCTAAAACGTCACCCTTCCTTTCATTCAGGGTGACTGGGTGTTCACGACTTGACATTTTCTGACGGTAGTCACACTCACAGTAAAATAAGTGCTATGTTTTCTTTCTCCACAGACGCTCACCCCACTTCTGTCACACATGCAGCACACACTCTCTCCACCCAGCTACAGTATGTCTCCTGCTTCTCCAGTATCTCTCACTCTCGTCTTCGCTCCTTCTCCACATGTCACTGAGCCACAGCGGAGAAGACAGGCGTGGAAGAGACCGGCAGCTGATGATGAAATATGACCCAGTGATTTGTGGATTGTCTGCTGTTGAAGATGTTAGAGAAAGACAGCCCTCAGACTTGTAGTGGGAAGCTGCAACAGATGGGGAGGATACTTTTTTCTTCTTCTTTTTCTTCACATTGCATAACTTCCAGTTGTATGATGTATGAACAGAGGCACTAGTTGCATGTGGAAACACAATAATTAGTAATTAGCAAAAGTTAATTTAGCATAGGGCCTATGGTTTAAAATGGTACATTTACAATGATATTGATCAGTGTGCATCTTCCCCAAACATTAACAAATACAATAGAATAGAACAAAAACATCAACAGACTGAAATTAGGGGCCAACACCCACAAAGCCCCACAATGAATTATCAAATTAAAACAATCATCCTGATTAACAGTAAGTGATTGCTGTACAATGTGCGATATAACGTGATGGACTATTTTCATGGATCACTGTCATCTTGCCTGATTTGTTGTGCAGTGTCAAACACCAACTGAAGCCTGTTTGTATTATTATTATAATTACTTTTCACTGTTGCATTACACACTATTCTCCTGCCTGGTTCCTGTCAAAAACAAAAATCTTCCTTTTTCACTTTTCCACACAGTGCAAACTTTCCAAAATTGCTTTCTATGATATTTTTGCAAAACGTGCCGTAGTAATTTGTCTGTAGACCTACTGATGTGTTGTGGCAGATGGTTTGGAGCAGATTCAAACTGCTGCTTCAATGTGGACAAAATAAAGTTCATTTCCAGCTTTCAGCAAAGAGCAGTGCTCAGAAAGTAGTTTTCATGTTGTCATGAGTGACAACCCAGCACTGTCAGCATAATTATTCTGATTTCTTCTTAACTTGGCCATTTTTACACTGTCATATTGTTTCACAGACATTATGTCACACGGTGCTGTCAAGATGTGATTCACCATGTTACAAGGACATAATGAAAGTAATTAAGTGTAAGTGTAATGCTGTGTTTTTATTGGCTACACTGCAAATTCACTATGTGGATTGGTTCAGCGAGAAAATCACACTAGAATATAATAGAAATATTGTGAAGCTCAGCTCATGATGCAACAGCTGCAGCAGACTCTGAATTCTGTCCAACAAAACTATTGAAATAAAAATGGAGAACATTTCCATTACTTTCCATTATCTTTTTAAATGATTAATTAACACATTCCCTTTAGGTCCATCCAAGAAGTTTTTAGTGGCCTCAGGGCTGGACACAGTCTCAAAAGACATTGTGTAATGTAAAAGCAATCACTCATAGTGATGAACACACAAAAAATATTCACCTAACTCTTTCTAACCCCCTTAACTTTACTGTTACAGCCCAGACTCGCTGTATTCATCAGTGGCAGTTGACAGGTCTGATCAATCAACATGTTCAAACAACAGATACACAAAAGAAGTGAGAAGTTGATTAGAAACAAGGAGCTAAAAGCTAAAAGCCCAGCGTTTCTGTGTGCCTCCTAGAGGTGTAAATACACAACTGTGTTATAACATCACTCTGTAGAAACTTTATAAGGTGATAATATATCAATGTTTTGATTTACAACCTCTATTGGGATGTCATCAGGTGGCATGAAACTTTTAACATGTTTTCAAACCCTTAACCATGTCATCGCGTAACAGCTGCCAACCACCCATGTTTACGTTCGCTGTAACAGTAATTAAGACATGAACCTTTGTGGAAAATCATCAACTCCTACATAGAGTTCGACCATTCTTTAAAGAAAGTCAACACTGCTACTGATGCCAAACTGCCTGAATTCCTCACTGATTACCTCTTCTGGAGGTTGTGTTTTAATTTGTGAGGAGATGGAAAAAATGTCTGTTATCCACACAGACCTTTGTAGAAACTGTTTTGGTCATTTGTTATTCATTCATTTAGTGCTGACATGGAAGTCAGTGAGG
Source organism: Polydactylus sextarius (assembly GCA_016801845.1). Classification (NCBI taxonomy): domain Eukaryota; kingdom Metazoa; phylum Chordata; class Actinopteri; family Polynemidae; genus Polydactylus; species Polydactylus sextarius. Next base: position 16,604,968 of record CM028928.1, read on the forward strand.
TGGAGAAAATGAAACAAGGACAGGCTTTGTTTGTGTTTTAATCCAGACCCAAGACCTGAGTCAAGAATTGGTGGATGAATTATTTTGATTCGCTCTGTTGGCTCCATTTTGCTCTGTTCTCTCACCCTGTGTCATTCCAGGTGATGTAAACTGGCACAGTTCCCCAGCTGACAAAAACTGGGCAAGCGGCTTGATATCAGAAGGTGGTGACGACATGCTTTTCACCTGAAACTCTCATGACCTCACTCTTCTCTGTATAAGATCTTTTGTGAATTCTGTCTGTAGGGTCTTCTGTAACTACAGAATTCATGATGGAACTTTAAGACAAAACGAGTTTGCGAAATTTTCAGAATTCTGCTGTTTTGCAGCTAAACATCAATTAAAATCTTAAAAGCACATTTAAAATACAACTGGTGGGTTTGTTGAATACGAAAAATGATTAAGGTGGTTTAGGTGTTGGTCCGTAAAGGCAGTCTCCAGTGACTCATCTAAATATGTGGTATGCATGAGTGATTACATTTGCATGCAGCAATGTACACAGTAATGTGATGCTTACTCCACCATGTTTAAAACATGTTGAATCAAATACACTCAGTTACATTCTAGTTCAAGAGATGATGATTTCAGGCAGATAAGAATGTCTGCAATTTAAAATTTGGTCGGTGGTACACTTGGTGCGCGAGGATGAACTCTAAATCTGAATTGTTAAGTTTTATAAAGCTTTTTGGAGCTCCATAAGGAGCAGTTTGAAATCTGATACTTTGCCTCAAACGATGTCACTTGAGTTTAAAAAAAAAAAAAAAACTTTTCAAGGGCGGAGTTAGAAAGAAATAAGCTTACCAGGCTTTTGTAACCTGATCCTAGTTGCTGCTTGAGGCTACATTAGCCACTAGCATAACAAAAGTGAATCACAGACCAGATGCCTGGCAGGCAAAGTGCACTATGAGTAATATAGATGCCAGGATTTTGACACAAAGAGCAGAACATATAACAGAAAGAACAAATGACCAAAGAATATCTTGATGATTGATTTTCACTGGTTGATCACTAGTTCTGGTTGTGATTTTTCCTCAACCTACAACTCTTAAAAAGAATCATGGATGTTGTACAGCGGTATTAAATATTTTGATAATACTAAACGGCTGGAGAGTACAGCTACAGTACAGAATCTTTTTACTGAAAAAATGTTTTCTCTCACTGTTTCTTTCTTTGATCTTCTATCCACACAGGTGGTCCTCAGGCTGGATTTTTTTCTTTAAGATATCAAGTTGCCTCCTCCGTTCCTCCAGTCCATATTCCAGCTGTCTGTCTGACAAACATCCTTAATTGTGTTCCCCCTTTCATATACAGTGTCGTCTAGACTGCGGGTTAGTTATGGATAATGACAGGGTGTCACCTGGAAGTGTTGGCTTCATCTGTACTCCAGCACCCAGTTAGTCTTAAAGAGTACCTGTTTTTCTCAAAGTGCAGTAAATCAAGCTAATTGTACTTGATATGAATATGTTTATGCAGGATTCTACCTTAGCATGCAATCTGATTTTAATGAGTAGTTTATGATTGAGACTTACTGTACTTCCTGTCATTTTGAGATGTTTCAATCATGAATTTGTGGAGTGTCTCCTTTATTGTCACAGAAAAGAATAATTGATTGAGTTTTTGGGGAGCAAGCCTCCTATGCCATGACATAACGAAGCAACTGCCATGTGTTTACTCCAAAAATACTTTTCTTCTTGTGCATGGTCTCTGTTTTGCTTACTAGATAATTGCATCTACATTTCCCATTAAGTTACCAGTTTGCAGACTAAATCACCTCCAAGTATGAGTCAACAAAATGGAAATTGTGCTGTAATCGAACCCTTAATCACACAAAACAGTGTTGGCAATTATTCCAAAGGAAAATACACAGGAAATGGACTGTGGCCTCCTGTCGCTCCTACTCTCCTGTGCAACCAAGATGTCAGCTCCGCTGGAGGAAACTGGGAATTTAATTGCAGGCAGGTCTGTGTTTATTTAGCAGTGACACCGGCAGCCACTGAACCTGTGTTTATTTTTCGACTTCGGATGAATTTAGAGGAGAATAAATCATCCTTCTGCCGCCACATCATAAAAACCTCTCAAAAGAGATGTCAAGTTGAAAGGGACCTGCATCCTGTGGAAAAGTGAACCTTTTTTGCACCTTTTATTGTGGCGGTGTCTTTGAAGAGCAGAGGCATTAAGCCCTTTTGCTAATGCATTAGCACATAATTGTTTTCTTCTCTGTTCAAACTGTTAATACCCACCCTCATGCATTAATTGTGGACATTCAGGAATGGGAAATGATAGTGCTTGGCGCTATGCTATTTTCCACTTAGAGCCTCATTATACACTGGGAAATGCTATAATGGCCCATTATAGAAGGTGAGAGAGAGCTAGGTAGTGAAAATTTTCTGTTACTGTGAGGATGACTATATTGCAGATCTCTGTGTCCTACAGAGAGGGGGCTCGCGGGACTTACTTTGCAGTGTGAAGTGCTCCCAGGGGTACGTGGGATAGCCGAGAGGGGAAATGTAATAACTCAATGACGAAGAGAGGCTGCCAATTACAGTCAGCTCAGGATCGAAGAGCAGGATCAGACACATTGAAAACGGCTGCGTTTCTAGACTCCCCGGGGAAGGCCCTCCATCAGTGTGCTGCCAGTCCACTGGAAATATGAGCTACAATGTGGGAATCCAAACAAAATTGTAATTGTGAGCGATAACGGCAAGTTAAAGAATATATCCAAACACAAGTATCAATGCTAGTGTTGTTTTAAGATTAAATGTACAGCCATGCCTGGGATGTCCTCATTCTCTTGGTACTTTGGTTGCACTTTTGTGGTGTTTGGATTGTCCCATGAAGTATTTCTTCTAATAACACAAATGGAATGAGCCATAAGCTCAACATTGCTCACACTGCAGATAAGCAGCTTAACATGAGACAAGCTAAACAGACTTAGCAGGGCCTGTAAATAATTATGACTTTTCCACTTTTGAGTTATTGTACTTTTTTGCCCATATTACACCTCATTGTGAAATTAAGTGACTGTATTGTGTTCAGGCTGGATTCAAAGGTCACAAGTCACTTCCATCAGCAGGTCACCCGAAAAAACATGCATCAGCAGTCACTTAACCTGACTCTAACAACATGTAACAGAGAAGTTCACAGTTGTTGCTTCCAGCTCTGATGAGCACATTAAATAAAAGTGCTGTGCGTGAAGTGTGGTTCGTTACAGTTAGTCAGTCAACGGTTATTTAACGATGAAAATTAAAACAATCGATAGCCGGAGGGGAACAACAAACTGTTCCAGTGAACAATAGAGACACTGTGGCGCGTGAAATGTGGATTACGTCATGCATTTGTGTTACAAGTTGAATGACATGCTATGAACATCTGTAAATAAAGTGATTTGTATCACATAGCTGGGAAAGTAGTGTACGTGCTCATAGAGACGTTTATAATCAGGCAGAAAAAATGGCAGAAAACTGTAGAGACCCAGGTTATGTGCTGTATATAACAGGTCCCATTGTGATGTACAGGCAAAGGGAAAGAGTGATTATATAAATGTCTTTCTAACCTCTTTTCATAGAAGTTGACTTCATCTGCATAATTATTGTTCTTATGTGTAATGTGTCCGACATTTGTTTTAGGTTATTTCAGGTTTAGATGCACATCAGTTCATACTGTGTATCTGTCGACATCTGAAACTGAAATACTGTACGTCTCAGGGTGATATGTAACTATGAATTTAATGTGATGTTATCGTAAATATGAGCACGGTTGGCTGCTCTCTCAAGCAGCTTTATATTCATCATGATCCAGTTGCACAAAGGGGACAGTTGTATAAACCTCAGTGTTGATACAGTGTATTTCCCTTCAGATTTTTATACAGCTTTGTGTATGCATATTTCTGTTGCATAAATCTCAGTCATTGTGAAAGTCAGCATGATTTTCACTCCCACTTCACCGCAGATGGATGTTGATGTGTCCCTAATCACCTGTTTACATATGGAGACGTCTGCCTGCTCCACTAGTCATTACACCACAATATGGGACAAAGGGAAAATGATCAACACAGCAAATAAATGATGACTCCGATTTAAAACTCATCACAAAATGTTATCATTTCACACTACTTATAAATTAGTGTGTACATTCTGTATGAAAAATTGTGTATGCATAATTTTTGCATGCATTCATGAGTAGACTACATCTACAGAGCTTCAAAGTCCCAACCCTTTGTAAATCAAAAGGGGAAACATAAAAAATGAGCCAATAAAGTCCATCACTGCAAACTATAGTATGATTCAAAGGACCAACATTTGAGTTTTATCCTAACATGGGACTGTTGCAGTGTGTAAAAAGTCGGAGTTGGAGTTCTCTTGCTCTGCTTGAAATTCCTCTCTGTGATGATGAGCATATTTTTGTCTTATGGCGACAGGCTTGCTGACAAAGTGAGTCAGTGCCAGGATATCCTGATGACCCACTGTGGCAGCAGATTCTTTGAGAGGCCCGTTCTGAGGATTAGGAGGCACTGGGCCCTGACCCCCTGGACCTCTGCTATTTGTTTACCTTTTCCTGCTTTAAGTCACTATGAATGAATACTGTATTGTTGTGTCAACATTCCATTTTCCATTTGGACGTGTTCGTGGATGTGTGCAAAAAGGGTCAGGGAGACATACAGAGAGAACGACAGGGTGTTTCTGCTTGTGCGAATTGAGAATGCTTGACATTTGGTTCAATGATTCTTATAGCGAAAGATGTAGCAGTTGTTGGACACCTGATAGAAATTACGGGGAAAAAGTTTGCAAGTTTCTTTTCCTTGACACTGATGTGCATGAACAAACAACTAGATCCCAGTCAAAACCTAAATTTATAGCTGTTCATTACCGCTACACCACTGAGGACAAAGCAGCAGCCGTTACATCTAGCTCTAACTGTATTTCAAAAATGCTTGCTCATTCACATCTAATTATCTTCTCCATGCAGTGCAGAGCAGAACAGTTCTAACTGTCTCAGTCTGGAGTAAACAAGACCCCAGCAGGAAAAAGGGTCTTGTCTTGGTTGGATGGCTGCCCCATTTTAATAAATCGATGTGCTAATCATCGGACGTGCACCGAGTGCCCCGGCTGCGCTTCCAGTCCTCCCTTTGAGGTTAATTTAATTAGGTTCCAATACTGAAAAGCCTCTGACACGCACACAGAAGTGCAAGGTGTAATTGATTTTTTCCTTCCCTCGCTGATATTCTTTGCTTTTAGGTGGAAGCCACGAAAGGGGTGAAGAGAATTTAATGACAAAAACAGTCAACAAAGACGCGATTTCTGTGGCTTAGGGGGGGTTTAGCTTATGATACAGCCGAGGTCTAATGAAGGGAGATTAATCCTTTACAAATAGGTTGAGTATATTCACAAGGCACTCCTTTTCTACAATTTTTGTATAGTTTCTTGTGTTTCCCCCCACTTTGGTGCTGCATTATTAAAAAGTTAACATACATATATCGCTGGTTCGATTCCTGGCCTGAGGGACTTTTGCTGCACGTCATACCCCTGTCTGTCTCTTTCCCACATTACCTGTCTCTCTGTCTATTTAAATCAAGGCAAAAATCACTACCGCTCTCACAATACTATTTTCCTCTGTTTTTGTTTTAAAACAAATCAGCTGGAAACCAGAAATGGCATTTTCACCTACGCTGTGAAACTGTATCTACTTCATTTAATTAGCTGTGCAAGAGTCAAACGCTAAAAATGACTTGGTGAGTCTCTCGCTGTGTGGAAAAGGGAATTTACTGGAAAAGTTGTGCTGAGTTGCTGATGTATTTGGATCTGTACACCTGGGCAAAATCAGTCAGGGAGTCTGTTTGGTTCGTACCGATGCTGTTATATCAACCCCAAGGTGCAACAACCCGATTTTCTGCCAGTGTCTTAAGAGGCCTCTTGAATTTAATACTGAAATCAACTTTCACCCACCCAGACCTGTCAAACTGAAGTGGAGTCTCACTTCCTTAGCTTTCCTTTGACTGTACAGCCCACAACATTTTGTTCAGAACTGACTGGAAAAAGTACTAAGTGTACATGTCTGTCTGCAAGCACACACTTGCACATTCACACACACTCAGGCAAACTGGGATGTGGAAGGCTCCAACAGATCCTTGGGCCTGTTCAGCTCTCATCTGGACAAATCCCTGGAAGCCACAGCCTGGGAGCGAAGGTCTTCACTGTGCCAGCTCCTGCATTCATGCTGCATTCTCTCATTTCACTATCAGTGCTACATTCGAGGAATCAGGAAATCCATCATCTCGCAATACAGTAAAAATTATATGTATTTCACATGACATCCGGTGTCCACATGCCAATGATTGCTGCATGCTTAAGCTTTTTTTCCCCCCAGAGACACACAGTAGGGTGGAATGTGTCTCCGTGCTGTGCCAAACACACTGTTTGTTCACTAAAATAACTCCACCTCTTCTCCATGCTTGGATTGAGAGGTACGTGGTGCAGCCGCAGCGCCCAGGGAGCAAACATCCTGCCCGTCAGTGTAAATGGGTTTTTTAGTTCTGCAGGCAGTAGTGCAAACCGCAACATTTCCTCCAGGAAGAGAAAGAGAATGAAGTGATGAAGGGGTCCTGGCTCATTATCAGTTTGTCTCCCACTTCAACCCAGTATGACTGACTCTGACCCCGGTGCCAGTTCTCTATATAGTGCAATGTGCATGTCCCACGGTGTTCTTGTCTGAAAGGGCACAAGCTGTACATAAATACAGGATTTTTTCTTGCTGTTGCTGATAAGGGTGTGTTTTAAATCCTTGGGTCAGGGTTGCACTCATTGTACTTTGGTTATTTCATGTCAGAGAGCCTCTCCAAACCTTTAAACTCATCATTTATTTAAGGGCTTCTTGTTTGCCTTGTCAAGCTGCGGCCTTGCTTTTGGTGCCAGCATGTGCCCCGGTCTACATTTTTGCATCTCACAAGGCTGTGGGGCTGTATTAATATTTCAAATCAGGAAAGCAAACAGGCGCTGGTCCATCCTTTGATTGGCAGTTGAGGTGATGCAGCATTGAGAGATTATTGATGCATTGTTATGGTGTTAGGTTTGGACTGCTGTAAAATAAAAATTGAAATACAAGAAGCAAACATTTGTCCATCAATTTTGCAGACTTTAATTGAATAATTCTTATTTGCGTTGTGAAGCTTCAGGCTGATTCCAAGTGGCACAGATGTCCTATGAATAAAACATCTACTGTGAGCAAATATTAGCACTTCAAGTTATTATTATTTTCTTGTTAGTATTTGGCAATGTCAAACACGTGTTTTGGCGTTGCTGTGCGCTTGTGATCATAATTGGTCACATTGCTAACACACTATCTGTGACAAATGATTTAAATAAGTAAGATAGAAGCAATCTATTAAGATTTGCATGTTATTTTTGAAAAGATTATCATCATTTATTCTGCATCTGGATCACATTCACAGTCAGCCTTATTTTGTAATCACATCCAAATCAGTCTGCACTAATTCCATCCACTTTTACTGCATCTGTGCCGGCAGCAAACAAAATGAGATGCCAAATGTCAGACTGAGTATGTCTGAGAACACAATGTGCCAGGCTGGAAGCAGCAAAGATTTCTGAAAGGTTGCACCAACTGTGAGGCCATTTCATTTATTCTCTCTAACTGCTGTAATCTATTTATCTTTCTGTAAGTTTAACTAATCTCACAAGTGATGTACAGCTATGCCTCCTAACACCACAGTCAAAACTTCACCTGTCACAGCCTGCAGCCTGTTAGACATAATACAGTGAGAATGTTATCAGCATCTGTTATCATAACAATGCTTAAGAATGGGAGGAGTTTTTGCCGGTGCCATTACCTCTGCAGCTACAATAACCACTAACAATTACACAATTATTTGACTTATTTTTGTTCATTCAGCAAATAAAAAACATCGATAAAAATCAGGAAAACCATCAGATGAGTTTGGAGATCCCTGGACTTTTTTGTTCAGGACCAACATCAGGTTCACATTTGTTGTTCTGAGTGAAAGGTCTCGACAAACAACTGAATGGAATGAAATCAAACTTGGCCCAGATGTTCATGATCTCCAGAGGTTGAACTTTAATTCATTTGGAGGTCTCTTAACATCTGATAGAGGACCATTCCCAGGTTATAATTTCAATTTGCCCAATACTTACATGTTATGTTTTAAAAACATAAAATATACAAGTTATATTATATATTATTATGTATATACTTACACTGCAAAACTAATGGCAACAGACTTGCATGTTAGCATTGTCACTACAGGCTCGTTTACATGCTTTAATGCTAAATTGTGAATAAGATATTAAAAACAATTTTATATAATATAATGCAGGACAACACAAATTACAGTGTTTATTAGAGTGCCTGTTAAACTGACAATGCATACATAAATAATGTACTGTTTTTTCTACAGATATCTATGTAAACCTATGAGAACAAAATAAGTATAATATAACAATTCAGCACAAAAGGGATTTCTTTCTGAAAAAGAGCATGTTCAAACAAAAGCTCAGTGTAAAGACAAAAGTACCATTCATGTGTGAACATGCACTGTTTTATCCTGACTCCACACTGGTCCACTTGGCTGCTGCTTATATTAAAATCCTTATCATGTTGTGAATGTTTATTTTGCATGAGCTTTTTCTGTGAATGGAGCACTATGTGAGTAGTGACTGCTGTCTCGCTGTCTCACTAGGTGGCCCTGCCTTATGACAAACTTTGTATATTGTGTTTTCCAAGAGGCCATGAGAAACGACATCCCTGTGGATGCCCCTGAGACGGCACATGTCTGGCCTGTGATGAGTGACTGTTAACATGTCGGGTGGAGAGGTTGTCCATCAAATTAATAGCACTGCATTTCATCTTTTTTTTTTTTTTTTTTTGAATTTGGCCTTGTACCCTCGTTGTTTTCCTTCTCTTGCATTGCTTTATGACTGCTTGTCAACGTAAACATGTTGCTGCGAAATGCAATAATAAATGAAAAATAAACACCACATGTTGATACGTTTATTTGGCAGATGTGTTTGTCCAAAGCAACTGTGAGAACAGTGTTTTACTATGTAACATTTATTATCCATAGCAGGAAGGATCAATATTTTATGCTTAAACAACCATTGTGTTATTGAATGCTGTTCCACTTAAAGAAAATGAAATGCTTTATCAGAGGCCTTCAGCCTGATAGTCATATGAGTGTTTTTTTTTTTTTTCTTTCTTTCTTTCTTGGCTGCACTATAACAGCTGGGTCAGCCCTTATACTCACCTTAGTCTGTGAGTGACTGAGAGAGTGATAGGGTTGAGTGTGATGGAGTTACATTTACTAAATCCCACATGACAGCATGATGAGGCGTTTCCCCATTGGCTGCTGTTATTTCCAAATGATTGCTATGTCAATGGGGAACTTTTAAAGGCACTGTTGCCAATTAGCACCTTTTTGCTGTTATTTTACTGACTATTTAGACCCCTGAAGCAACTCTAAAAAAGAACTGAGCGAACAAACCTTTTCACTTTCTGACAAACTGTAACTACTCTCTGTCAGGTTTCTGTCAGGTGCACAGGGGCAGATCATTTTACAAGTTAATGTAGCCAGAATATCAGTACTGCTATTGTCTAACGTTTTGCTGATTAAATAAACTTCTGTGTATGATGATTTTGTCAGATGATGTAAAAATCAGGCTTGGAAGTGAGTGCTAGTTAACATGTAATCCTACAGGGCTGCAACAGATGACAACAGACACGTAAAAACATGTAGATGTGTACAGCTTCACTGGGAATTTGACTGTAATAAATTTGGCTGAATACAGCTGACACAGGCAGAATGCAAATACAACACACTGACATCATGGAAATGCTAAATTAGCTTATTGTGCTTGCACAAAAGTTATTAACAAATGTTCTCAAATTTCACACCAGACATGACCATGCATGGTCCAGATATGTACTACACCTACTCTACTCTACTAAGTGAACTTCTATAATCACTGGCTGCCTGAGAAATACATGTAACATGTGGAGATAATAAAGCAAAAAAAAATCAAATAAGGAAGAACTTCAAAACTCCGTTTTGCAGAAATTTAGCATTTCTTAAAAAAGAGAAGTTGAACTTCAACAATATGATAAACTATGATCTTTCCGGTATCTTTTCAATGTTTCTTATCTCACTGTTACTGAGATCCAGATGTATGTGACTTAAACATTCTGGTAATGAAGAGATATTTTGTCTGGGACTTGTTAACACCATTAGAATTTTGACAATGAAATGTGAACAGGGCACCATGTGTAAAAACAGTCCAATAAATGATCATCATAATGTCAATAACGATGAAATATTACATTTTAGAAACATGAACTAGTTAAACAAGTATCATTTGACAAAACACACAAAACAAGATCATACATCAACTGTGCTCAGGGCACCAAAAAGGCTGGCAGCAGTTCTGATTACAACAATCTAGAGATGATATATCATCACACATATCTTTTTCAAATTAAAAAACACACTAGTATTGACTGGCCCAATTTTCATTTAGGGTGATACCCATCATGAGCTTGACATGTCTTGTCCTCTGCAAACCTTTTACATTTTAAAGCCTCTGGAATATTGTCAACAATTGAAGATGAAACTCATTACACTCCCACATTATAGTAATAGTACAGAAATCATTTTATCCACCATTTTAAAGATGTGTTCAAGATGTTTATTTTAATTTTCTTATTTCTACTATTTCAACTTTCTTCATATCTATTGTTAGTACATTCAAATATGCTCCACATATTGTGTAATGTTATACTGGTGACTGAAACATTTTCACATAAAAATTAACTGTGGATATTTTCTGTATTATTAGAGTCTATACTGCTGCTGTTGTTGTTGTCTACAGAAATCTACGATTTGATGTCTGACAGAAGTTCATGACCTAATTCAACCTTCATCTTTTTTTCTCAATAAAACTTGTAAACCTACAGTGGCGATGTTGGAGTGTACGCCCTGGATGTGCTGGCTGCTCGTCAGCTGGAGTCAGACTGCTGTCAGAGATGGATGGGTTGAAATGGCCTTAGGTTAACTGGCTGAGTTGAACACAGATACTGTGTGTGGGCCTGACTAATGAGGGTCAACAGAGACCACAGGTCAGTGGGTGGTGTTCCTCTGTCTCACTGCTACACAGGATGATGTCACACTCTGATTATGAATGTATAATGGAAATGTATAACCCTCGTGCAGGAAATCAGCATTAAATAGAGATGTGCTGTAGCCTCCTGATGTGCTCTATATAGAGAGTGGACGGTAACAGGAAATAAACAAATAAATCAGAATAAAATGAATTCATTAATGAGAAGCAAAATGTACCATGTAATATTTATATGTGGAAGCTCAGAGCTCAGTGAAGGCATCTTTATCTTCCTCCCTCAAGTAATTGTGTTTTTGAACCAAGACAAATTCAATCAGCTCCCCACTGACTCACACAACCAAGTTTCAACACTTTTTTCATTAAGTGGATAGCACCCCGAGGTGTCCTTCACCTTCCTTGCAGTGAAAATGTCCTCCTTCATGTTCTCAACGGGAGGTCTTCCCTGGCTGGCCCTCCCTCTCTGTTACCGTCTCTTTGACACAACTCATCCCAAGCTTGTTTTAACGTCTCCCATGATGAGGATGATAAGAACACTCTGGCAGGCGAAATGTGGTTGAAAAATGGATTAAATTACCCTCTCTGCACAGGCTATGTTTCCTCGCACTGTGTTGTCCTTATGGAAGTGATGTTTACATTCATTAGCACTTCTCTGAAATGTGTCATAATCTCTATCCCCCCTCTCTCACACACACCGACCACTCTTGATATCCGCTTGACTCTGTTCAGCAAACAGATGCTATCAAGCAAAGAAAATGTTTTGTCTGCCTTCCATTAGCAAAAGCCCATGGCTTGTCAGAGTGCACAGAAAGTATTGTTGCTCCAAGGGGGCAGAGTACTGGCATGTGCATTAGTCTACCTTTTCTTAAAGGGTCAGTTCTCACAAATGACAAAGAAACATATTGTTCTACTTTTCATTAGTGGTACTTAGCTGTGCAGGTAATTATGGTTATGGATTTTAACACAAGGAGATACCAAGGAGATAAATAGATTTTATTTGTAGTGGATCACTTACATATACAAAAATGAAATACAAAACGCTCTCTCTGTTATCTAAACCCAAGTAAAACTGAAATTTGTGCTGCTTATGCGTTGAAAAAATGAAAACTTCAACAATTCAGCTGTAACTTGTTTTTTCCTTTTAATACAGGCCTTTACAACCTTTACTTTCCTGTTTCCTGCAACCTGTCTATGTACCACTGTGCTGTGTACAATCAAAATTCCAAGAGCAGCACATACAGCTGAAACTGCCTGATACAAGTATTGCTGAGTAACAAGTATATAATTTGAGTAAACTGGCCTTTTAACATGTATATTATGAATAGGGTACTATCGCTTTAAGAAAAGTCCCATATTCATTGCTACATTTTCATGATGTGCTGTGAGAGCTCTATATTTGTGTAAAGACTATGTCTAAAAAATGTTTGACATTGAGTACACGAAACAAACATGCAGAATTACATTTCTTCCTTATAACATCTACCAGTTTTTTTCTTAAAAAAGGTTTAAAAATGTCCTCTCTTAAAAAAAAGAATGAAAAAAAAAAAAAAAGAAAAAACAGACAGGTTGTGCCCCCCTGTGCCCAAACCCAGTCCCATTCCAAGCATACCTTGCTGTCTCCTGCATTTGATCAGATAGATTGAGTCATTAAACCCATCTGACACAAGCACTGGCCTTCCATGATAAAAGTCAAAGTTTGGCCCGATGTGGTGCGACGTGTGGGCCTCCTTGATGAAGGGGCTGCATGATGTCTGAAGCGGGACAGTGGAGGCAGGGGGTTGTCGTGGGGGAGGTGGCGCTGGAGGCTGTCAGCAGGTATGGACCGAGGTCACTCCACGCCAGGCCTTATTAGGTCCCCATCAGCGAAATGCTGGCTGTCAGGCCATGCATTGAAATAGAGGAGGGCTCCTGGTGCGCCTTCTGCCGCTCAGCACCAACTTTCTGGCTCAGTGGTCATGATCAAACCTGTCTGGACCAGCCCACACCGATGCCTTGTGTCACTCCATTAAACAGAATGTATTACTGGTTTCACGCCACGTTAAGGAGGTGACAGGGAAAGTCAACTTGACCTTGAATGCTCCAGTGGCTTTAATTCCTTCTCAGATGTGTTAATCAACAAACTAATCGGATGTCTCAACATTCTGTTTTTTAGAGAAATAAAATGACACAGAGTTAACAAGGATTTCCAGTCCAACGGGTCAAGAGTTAAATTTAATGATGATAAAGACTGTTTGTAGGTAATGTTATATATTGATCTAAATTTCAGAGTATTTAAGTTTGAAATTTTCCCAAAGACATAACTTATGTCACAGTAATTGCAGAGAGGCTTTATTGTATGCAATTATGTCCAAGGTCACATCTAACAGACCTGCCTCCAGCTGTTGTAGCCAGTGAATACTTTCCCATTTGTATATTTCGCTGTCAGTATTTGGTCAGTTTGGTTTGTGTAGCCAAATAAAAGCAGATGAAGCTCTTCTAAATATGCATCAACCCAAGAAAGCAGCATCCTTGCCAAAAACAACTGAAAACTGGTGACAAATGCCACATTTTCCCTGCTTCATGACAGTAACAATTAATCCAGAGGTTGTCTGTCCTGTATAGTAGGAGCTCAAAAGATTTATTTAAAGTAATCTGAAAGAAAAATCCCAACATTGGTGGTCAAGGTTAAAATGTCTGTGAGAGTGATCTGCCTCTCAAAATGTATCTTAAAACCTTTTGTGACCCAAACTAGCTTCACTGTTCTTTATGTGCTGTTTAGTGACATTTATACATTGTCAGGAGGATGAAAGTGAAAATAATGAAATGTTATTTGAAAGGCAAATAATTAAGTGCCTGGTGGATCTCACAGACCAATATTTGGTTTGGAACTTGTGTATTTGAACAGCAAAGCAGAGTATCAACAGCAGAACAGTGTACGTGCCACAGGCAGAGCTCTCACTGCCCCTTCGCCCTGACTGACAAACACTGCTCTCATCAGCATCTTACACTGATGACTTGAAATTACGGCTCTTACATGATGCATCTTCAGGGTTAATAAAGGTTAGATTATAATTGTGTTAACAATGTGATCACATTAGAGATCATCCCATACACAGCAGAGTAGGTAGTTTTATGTGCTCTGCCAGTGGCCTGACTCCATGGATAGTAATCTTAGTGAGTCTGTTACTTAGATTCTTATATATTAATGGTCTCTGGCAGATAAAAGCCTATTTTTTGTTGTAGTGCTACCATGTATACTTTTGTTTTTAGGGCAGATTATGAATATCAGTATCTTTGGTTTGGTTCAGTTAAATAGCAGATAGATGAACTGCCACAAGTTCATGGCTCCCAGAATCTGAATCCTTTCCTAAATTCAATCTCTTTTCAATCTCTACTTTTTCTCCAGTGCCACTGGGAGGCTCACATTTGTGGTTTGCAAATAAATTCCTTGACAATCATCAAAAGTAGTCCCATTAAATTTTGCATAGTTGCCCATGTCCTCATCTGAATGAACTGCAATGACTGTGACCATCTCTTCAGTTGCCATCAGCCCCATTATCAGGAATAAATTTAAATGTATCTAAAATTTTTGTTTATGACCAAATACCCTCAGCCTCTGCTCTACTTTGTATTTTATTTGTAGTAAACTAAGATGATGACCATGGTAAACATCTTCCTACATCAGCATAGCCACTGTGTGCATGTTTATGGAGCCCTGCAGTCACAGAGGACATTTGACCAATCTGAATGGTGGGACTTGTTGCTGATTACATTACAAATATTTTTATGCTCAGTTGTGGCTTTTATTTTTTGAAAGACATTTAATTAACAGTGCATTGGTCTAGATCCATTGTACAGTAATTACGTTACAACACACACAAACACAGGAACTGTTACATGTCCCTGTTTGTAACACCACCAATGTAGGTGCATAGTATTTCCTTACCTGTATATCTTAATATTGCACCCTCAAAATTCCACTGTACCACTGACTCCAGATCATTTTTTGTTGGTCAAAGGTATAGTCACTTTCCTCTGCTTAAAGATAGCACTGAATACCCCCATGGACCCACAGATTGGTGCAAATGTATTTTCTTTTTAAACAGTACACTGGACAAGAAAATGACAAATGTATTCACATGAAACTGGCAAAACGGTGCTTTGTGCCAGGTGTAAGATAATGCCCATAGATTCTGCTGTCATTGTAGGTCATGTATCTATGTGACACATTGTGACTTGGGTCTTTGGAACATGAGAAAAACAATAAAAATACACATTTGATTGCTCAGGCCTTTTTCAGTGTATATACACAAAAGATGGAATTACAAGTGCACTCCAGGGGCAACTGGCTTTACTGGAATTACTGGTCTAATTTGCTGTAAATACACTTATCACATGCATTATTCAAAACACGGAAACTGTGGGAACAGATTACATAAATTTGGCTCATAAATTAATTGAAAGATATAGACAAATTGTATCTTGCAGCAGCATTTCAGTGCACTAAAACGAGTACTGACCACTCCAGAGCTATGTATGTGTTATAGAAGCTATAGCTAACTACAGTGCTGTTTGCTTGGCTGCAGGCTGTTGACTTGTCCATTTTTTTAGAAATTGTTCAAAAAATGGGAAATGTAGGAGTTCTGTCATTTAGAAACTGTAACAAATAATTTTCTTTTTTCATAGTAGATGTCTGATGTGTCATTGTGGAAAAAAGCACAAATGTTCCTCATGACTCTATTGGTGGTGTTCTCAGTGCATCAAAATTGTTCAGCCATCATTCGTTTTATTTATTTACACCTGTGGTTGGTATAAAGTTGTCTCATTTATCAAGGAGCATCCTAAGGAAAAAAAAATGTCATGTCCCCAAATGACACTTAAGAATGAAGTCAAACTCTCCTCCATGCGTTCTCAATTACCAGTCCTAATGTTATTGAGTTATACTGACTTACACAACTTCTGACTGCTAAATGACTGGAACGTTTTCTTCTACCCACAAATCACAATTTCTATGACAGCACTGGTATATGTAGTAAAGCTTTGTGAAAGTCAGAGGTGGACCTTTTCTGTATTATATACCTCACTGCTGGGAGTCTTATTACAGAGCCACTGGGGTCCTTGATCGATAGTTCATGTGTTCTCAGCAGTAGGACAACAGAGACTATGAAGCCAAGACTCAGTTATACTCTGGTTGGTAGGCAGTTGAATCATGGTCACATTAGAGCCAGTAAAACCACAAGTATAGAAAGACAACCTGACTGCTTTTCCGCCCACACCAAGGATCCAATAACAAACTCACTCTGCAAATTCCCCTGATGACAGCCGGCTCCTGATAAGTTGACGGCCCCATTGCTTCTGTATGAGGGCCAAGCCAACGAAACCAGAGAATGCTCAATCTGTGCTACCGGTGCCAGCTAAGGCCACAGTCCTCTTACCTTCTCTACCATTGCCTTACTACTAGGACAGTAGTCTGAAGTTGGCAACAAGCAGAATCTTTTCAAACTTTCTGCAGGAGAGATTTAGTCACCAACAAATAGTGAACGTTTTTATTTGTGGTGGCTTTGTCAACTACAATATGTCTGTGGGTAGCCACTGGAAAATATTAGTGTAAAAGTTGTCTACTTTCAGTAGTATAATACTGTGAGTACATTCAGCCTTTTAAAGGCTATATTGTGTATGTCTTTTTCCTGCTGGTGTCTCACTTTACATGCACAACACATGACTTACAATCACTAGTATCAGTGAAAACATAGTTGTAGTTCTTGTCATGTTTGCATTATTCTGAACTAGTCATTGTGAATAAAACAGGACATCATAATGGACTGATTAATGGTCTTTTCAACTACTTGGTAGAGTATATTCTGAGTTGAAATATCTTAAAAAAAAAACTGAAAAAAACGCTTCATCTTATTGAACCATCTAAAGCACTTGGTTGTATTTTAGACCACAGAATACATATTTGTATTAACAGAGAGACTGCAATAATAAAGTTTACAATGAAATTGAATTTCTGATTAATAAAACTTACATCACATAAATATTTTCTGCAGCCTGATAATAAATGTGCACTCAATACCAAGTTGACAAACAAATTGCAGCCTGCATAGGTAACGCTGCTAAAACCACAAAGCGCTGAACACAGAAAATCTCTTTTTTTAGTGCCATGATGAAAGACATGTGATTAATACGATCTGTGGCTTACTTGGACTGGCTCCTGTAACTGTACCTTGAACACATGTCTTTGCTGAGGAGTTGAAAGATGGCACTCTCAGGGCCAGAAATGACTGCCTCCAACCTTGAGGAGACATTACCCTGATTTACTTCCCCTCTCATTTCTGCCGCAACTGTTTTATGCATAAAGGCACCAACAGAGAGGGTTAAAACAGAGAGTTAAGAGGGGAAACACAGGGAGACACAGAGAGCAGCCCAGGCATTGTTTATTTTCACAGGAACATTCCAGGAGTTGACAGCTATTCCCTTGTCTAGAGAGCTGAATCGCAGTGCAATTTTCCAGACTCCAGACACAGTGTGTGAACTCCCACTAAGACTAGTCTGGGACAATGAAGAATGTGTATCTTATTCACACGTCCACTGCGATGATAGTTGTATGCCGACTAGGAAGGTTTGCAGAGCTTGTTCACTCATTCACGGAAACATAATAGTGAGGAGAGAGATGAGGTACAAGGAAAAAATACAAAAAAATTATAATTTTCTTTTGAGGTCCATTTCAAATTAATTCCAGTGTGCTTTTACTGTAACCACTGGAAAGACAAGCTAAGGCTTTTCCTCGGCTGCCACGGAGAGTTGAATCGCTTGAGGTCTATATTTGAATTCTAGGCTAGCATTCCAGCGTCCAGTCTCCACGTGGCTGCTACACCGGGCTCTCTAGAAATGTCAGGGTAACCAGATCGTTACACACTTGAGTCCAGTTACACCTCCATTAACGACCGCGAACAGGATCCACACGCTGACCCTAGAGAAAGAGCCCCAAATTAGCATACGTATTTAAAGAGACTGGTCTTTGGTTGCAGGAAGGTGTTTCACAAGATTCACACCCAAGCACTCGCTGTATGTTCACTCTTGACAGTCAGACTGAAGAAAAGAATTAGTGTGTTTACCTGTAATTGTAAATATAAAAGGAATAATCTGACATTTTGTTAACTATGCTTCTCTGTGTCAAGAGGAAACACAAGGTGAATTTTAGATGCAGCACAATATCATAAAATGTCTATTACATGAATTTGAGAAGATGTTTCAAATTGAGAGAAAATTTAGAGTACATGAAAAATAAAAGACTGAAGGGAAAATGCTGAAATTTCCAATGAGTTTTGAATTCAGTCAGAAGCAGAGCTGAATGTTAACACACTCTTTTTCTAACTGAGTTACAGCTTTTGATGCATTAGCTGTTCTGTATGAGTTAGTTAGTGAAACTCGTCCAAACATATGAAAGACAAAAAATTCCTGAATGCACCTTCAGTCATCATCAAGCAATCAGTTAGCTAAACTTAACCATACAGATTGGAAGAGATAGCATGGCTCTTTCTAAAAAAAAAAATAAGCCAAAACACCTTCCAGAACCCAGTAGAATTGAAAAAGTCCCATGGGTATGAATATATAGATATCTTATCTAGAAAAACAATTTATTTACATTAGCACACCGTTTGATGCAAAACTTACCAAATTGTCTGCTAGCCATATCTTTACCATGCAGATATGAAAGTGGTATCAAATTTCTCATCCAAACATTGGCAAGAAAGTAGGATCTGCCCTAATCTAAACATTGTCTTTTTTAAATTCCACACAGATACATTTTGGAGTTTGTGTACTGAAGAAATGTAGAGTATTTATACAGCCCTTAGCTGATGACTCTAAGGACATCCCTGAGCAGGAATGTTTCAGAAAAAAAAAAGTTATTTTCTAAAAATGTAAATATATCTTCCAATTTAAAGTTACTTTTGAGGCACTTTAAGGTGAGTAGGGATGTGCAGTTGCTGGCTAAGTAGTGATGCAAGTGTGATGCAACAGAGAAAATGGTACAAGCTCAAGCATAAGGAAAGTTACTGGTGTGTTCATTCACTGAGGATGAGGGGGTCAAAAAGTTAATCCACATATCCCTGTGGGTTTTTACATGATGGAGCTATACCCATGTGCATCATGTGCAAATGTTCCCCATTGTCTTGAACTGCAGTGACTTATAATCATGAGGGACATAAACATTCTGACCTCTGCTCTCTCGTGTCTGCTGGTCAATCGCAGTATCCATTATTGCTACCATCTGGAAACTCAAGCAGCATATTTGTGATTTATGCTCCCTATCAGCAGATTCCTCCCCTCCTCAGCCTCGTGCAGAGATGGCTGAGAGCTCATGAACGGAAAAGGAGCATTGTCAGTGGACTATTAAACAATGTTCTGCCAACAGGAGGTGGTGAGAAAAAACAAAGTATTGTCTTAAGACGAGCCCATAGGAAATGTTTTCTTTTTCAAAGTGTGTTATACCCCCTGCTGATGAAAAAAAAGGACGAGAAAGAAAGAAGGCGAGTTGTTGAACAGCATGAAAAAAGTTTACTCAGCCCCAGGTGCAGGGTGTCCCCTGCTGATGCCTTTTCACAAACACTTTGTTCGTTTGTCTGGTTGATGGGGTGACTGGACAGTTTACTGGATGGGTGCCTGGTCACTGGGCCAGTTCCTGACTGGAACTTCAAACTCAGCTAACATGAGCTACGTCCACATCCATTTTCTCTGTCCTATGCCCACATGTAGTGTAACAAATCAGACTGAGAGTTAGAAGTTACATGAAGCTTACATAATAGTTGAAGTGTCCAGTAACTTGAGTCGATTTGTTTCCTTTGTCTTTCATTGGTCTTGTAGTTGCCACAGCTTCTTTGCTTTGGTAAAAAGAGGGTACACCTACTGTAGCTCCACTGTGTTTTCCAAATGTCTGGTAACCAGTAAATGGATGCCACCTCTGGGCAATGCGTTTGTCTGGCCAAAGCCCCTAGGGCTCAGTGGGCACTCTGTCTTACTGCTGGCACAGACACGCCATTCTCTGTTGGAATCTTTAGTTTCAAAGACTCTTGCTGTGTGTAAGCTGTCTCCTCTCATTGTTTGGTGATGTGACCGGGTAGGGGGTTTGGAAAAGTGTGTTACCAGCCCATGCCCATCATCCCCACCCTGGCTACAACTGACAACAGCTCCAACAGAGTGGCTGCTGCCATGTTCATTTACAGTGCTTTTGCACATGTGAATGTTGTATAGTTAGTAGCTCTCTATTGACAGTTTTGTTCAGCGTAGATCAGCAGGGGTCAATTAATGAGCAGCCTCTGACCATCAGATCCCAATTATGGCTTTCAAAGCACTCTGCCATGTGCCCCTCAAATACCCGACTCTATTTGCCTGATAATTGTGTAATTAGAGTTTGTATCAATACCTAAGGCACCGACAGGGACATGTATTATTCTT
This sequence comes from Polydactylus sextarius, assembly GCA_016801845.1. Lineage (NCBI taxonomy): Eukaryota > Metazoa > Chordata > Actinopteri > Polynemidae > Polydactylus > Polydactylus sextarius. The sequence continues at coordinate 16,625,580 of CM028928.1, forward strand.
ATGTTTGCCTCATTTGCTAAATTGCCACAACATTTTTGCTGTTAATGGACAAGTTACGCATCATTCTGTATTATTTATCAAAAAAAAACACAAGCTTCTCATATAACTAACATTAGTTTACTGCCCATTGGGAAGATTTTATTTAAATACGTGACATTATATGTAACAGAATTTACACTGGGATTCCTGCAAGTTACTGTAGATTCTATATCTATAGGTTTGTGATATTGTTTGGTTGGAGCTGATATTGTAGATTCATTTTTAGAAGTAATCACAAATCCATGAATTTAAACAACCATATCATGACCTTTTCAACTTTTTCAATGTATTTTCTGTATAACAAAATGGATTTTCTGCATAGGAAAATACATATTTGTTCACAAAATTAACAATACCTAGCGTCTGAAGTTTGCCTGCAGGTATTTTGCATGACAAGGTGTCTATTTTTCATTTTTTAAATAATTGAAATCTGGTATTGCAGTGAAACTCTTATATTGCAGGTTCCTGGTAATGGATATGGGTTATAGGTTTTACACACATACACACACACACACACACACACACACACACACACATGAAACACAGCCTGTTGCTCTTTTAAAAAGACCTCTGGGCAATTTAGTGATAAGCACTTCCTCCAACACAATGCCTGGTTTTTGTTTGGTACTCTCAGTAACCCATATCCTATGACAGCCTTCCCCAATCATGATGTCAATAAACGCACACCTCTGCCCTTGTTTTCTTTCTGTCCCATAAATGTTTGACAAGACAGCCTTATTAAGAGAGAGGAATGTTATTTTTCACTTTTCAGACTTCCTCAGGTACATTGTCTGTCACAGTCGCTTCAATAAATAATAGGTTGTACCACCATTTCCCATATAGTGCAGCCTCATGACATGAATATGAATACACCTTTGACTTGACATGGAGTAATGAGACATTTGACAGCTATGACAGTCATATAGCTGATAGTGCTGCAGTCTGCAAATAGTTTGGTACAACATGCTATGCAATCAAAATCTTGAATTGACAATGTCATGCGTGAATTCCTCAAATCAACACAGGAACTTTGCCACAACTGTCCATAACAAATTTCATGTGGCATGTTGAGCTTATCTTGGGCATACATGGAAATCAAACCACAGCTTGGAGAGAGACACAGTAATTAATTCTAATTGGGATTTTTCTGCAGGACTGGGAAATGACTGAGTAAATGCTCCTCCAGAGCAATGTTTTTTGATGGAGCTAGAGCCCATATGCTGTACTCAGGATCACATCTGTGCCCACTGCCCATAGAGAATTCCCCTGGCAGAAAACACTTCAGTACTGCAAGGAGAGGAAGGAGAGAAAATAAGACACTGCAAGCATTATTATACCAGCCAGCAACAAATATCCATCCTAATTGCTCCACAATTGTATTAAATAAGCTATTATGTAGCAATTAATTTGTCTTAGCCGCAGCTCCAGTTACAGGTTTCAGCATGACTAATTAAAAACAAGGGAGAAGGAAAACCCCAGGCAGAAGCTTTCCCTAAGCTGGAGCTCCAACTCCCCTGTCATGACTGTATTTAGTGTCAATCAAGACAGAGTCAGAGGCAAGTCATTCAGACAGCCTTTTTCATTCAACCTATTCACTCCTATAAGCCCCTTATCTAGACGGTCTCTGTATAGTTCCAGTTATCCCAAAGTGCCACACATACATTTGCATTCAAGAGAAAGACAAGAGGAAAGTCTTCCCAATATCCTGTCTTATTTCAGAACCATATATCATCCATATTACTGGACATGAATAATATTAAATATGTAAGAGCCAGCTGCAGAAATATTACAACTCTTGCAGCTCATGGTGAGTTTTTCTTTGCACCATCTGTAGAGGTGGATGCATGTTTTGGCCCCAGTCCAGCTACACAGAGCTTCTTTCTGCCTTCCCGCTCAGGTCATTGGAGGTTAGATTCAAACTGATGAACACCAATAATGAGCCATGAAATGAAAGGGAAATTAATTGGACCCCAATGAAGAAATGATTAACAGATGGATTATCCAATCTGTTTGGTTGTTTTTAGCAGATTTAAAATTGTTTTGTAGCACTGAATTGTATGACTGCAGCTACCTACATACTATCAAAATTAACATTGTTTTATCAGTTTTCTCTTCAATGTGGCAAAAATTACTTAAAATTGTTAGTCAATACTTATTATTTAACAGTGAAATTAACTAATTTTATTACTTTTGACATTGTGGCTCACTGCAGCATCAGGTCTGTTGAGGAGACAGTAAACTTCCTCAAAATAATGTAACAAACATGTGTTTGTCATGTTTTCTACATTTTTTCATTGTTTGAGGTTTCACTTTCAGTGACATCATCTTATTGTGTCCATTTTATTGTGCAATAGTTTAATGACACCCACTGGACAATAAGCACCAGCAGCTGCTTAACTTGATGCGCCCAATTCTTAATGTTGGTGAAATGTTAGTGAATGGAAACACACTGATTTGCTCTTTGTTTTGCAGATTTTTCTAGAAATGTGGTAGATTTTGCACTACAGTTGTAGTATATAAAGATATAGACCTATATTTTTAGGTGCTTTCAGCAGCTAACATTAGCTTAGCCCTGGTCCTAGACTCACAGTGAAGGTACAGGTTTATATTCAAATTCTTGACTATATGAGAACCAGCCAAGAAAATAAAACATGTATGTATTTACCAGGAGTCACATTTCTCCTCATTTGATGGGACAAACCATGTCCTTCATATCTCTAACTCTGCAACATTGTAACATATCCTTAACTAAAACAGAATAATTTAGCTTTGCTTGGCTCAATGTGTTCAGATCGTTTGACTCAGAAATGCGTTACTGGAAAAGCAATCAGTTTAGATTAACACTGCCCTATATTCTTACATTTACAGTGAAACGGCCTGAGGATAAAGTATAATAATACACCTCTCTGTTGAACTATACTGCACTGTAACTCAGTACTGTGGAGAGAATTTCTGTAGCCAGGTGCAGAAACAAGAGGCAGCAAGTCCCTGCCCAGCTGCAGGCTGTCAGAGTTCACATTGACACACTCCTGGCCTTTGAGGCTCGCAGTAAACTAGTTCAGGGGATCTCACACTGACCAAGCCACTGACAGAAACAAGCTCCAGTACATTTTTCTATTTTGACATCTTGTACAGTATAGTTTTAATGACAGGGGAAAAAATACAACAATCAACTTAAACCATAACTCAAACTTAAACTAAATCATATACCACAACCGGAGTGAACTTGCTGATCTTGTTGCAGTTCAACGGTGGCATAATTAGTTGAAATTTAAAGTAATCAAATACTGGAAACATTTTGTGACAATTAATGAAAGTATCTAAAATCCACCTTAGACAGCAGTTCTAGCTATCACACAATCAGCACACTTCACCTTTACCGTAAAAGCAACAAGTTCAAATCTGACTCATAAAACCTTCATTATTTCGAGGCACTCATTATTGCTCCGTGTGGGGGTAAGCAGTACGTGAGGTGTGTTTCGTACACAGTGTGGACTGCAGTCTGTTTGCCAGAAGTAATAACACAAGCAATTATGTCTCATTACTGTAACCATTGCGCTTGTATACTTTCTTCCCATTGTCCTTGGGTGGTTTGGCTTCCAATTACTATGTTTGTTTTTGAGGGATATGTGAGAAATGTCCCTTAATCTTTAGAAAACCACAGCGTCTCTGTAGCCTCAAGTGAGAGTGATAGAGGAAGTGCCAGAATGGAAAGGAATTTGTTAGGAAGAATGAGACGTCAATCACAGAAGTTAAACACAACAACCTAACACTGCTCAGAAAAATACATTATTTGGAGGCTAGTTTGGGGAAAAAAACAGCCAATGTTTCAAACATTAGTTTAGTCATTAAAATGGTAATTAAATGCATAGTATCAGTTCTAATATAACATTTTATGTAATTCACTGCAGTTAAAGAGTCTAAAGCAGGAACTGAAGAGAAAGTAATTTATTCATCTTAATGTAAAGTTAATATCTATTGGAATCAGATAACAAACATTGCAATGGAAGAATGATAATGTATTATGTTAACACCTACAATTGATGCAGCTCTGTACAGACTCAACTCCTGAAGGGGATTATTGTGCTTTGCTAAAGTTTCGTGTCAAGATGAGAAATTCACACTGGGATTAGAAATTAATATATATGACTGCTGCTGATGGACATACCTGGGAAGTTCATGTGCCTTCTTCTTTCTCTTCCTCTCTCTCTCTCTCTCCAGCTCCTTCTGTCCCCTCCAACTCGTTACTGTTTTTGGTATTGATTGCCTGCTACCTCTTAAATTATGCATTCTGCACCTCGATTCCGAGGGTTCCCAGGTGGGTTTGTCAAAGAGACAAGACACATGTACTCGGGCAGTGTGGCTAGGAGCATCAGAAATCCATATAGGTCACAGTCATGTCACCCCATCACTTTTAATCAGCCTGAATACAAGCCTGGGACAGGGCTCGGAGTTATAGGGAATGTACCTCTGCTTCAGCTCTTCCCCCGACACACGGGATCTGGTTCAATACTGCTGGATGCCACTGACAGAGACTCATTATCATCAATGTGTAGCTTGTGGCTCAGCTGGATGATGAGACATTTCCTGGTCTGGGCCTATTCAGCAGCGTGTTCCCATGCCACAGTGCAATTTGGACTTAGATAGGTTTATTGGAGTTTTCAATACTCTCTGCAGGTTTTACACAGTGTAATGATGCACTGTGTTACTATACTGTGCTTCTCTCAAATGAGAAAACTTGACACCATTTTCCCAAAATCCCAAAGAGTTTTGATAAAACATCTTTGTGGGCTAGTGTTAAACTGCACACCAGGGTGTGTAGCAGTCTGATAAAAAGTAGTTGTTTCACTTGCTAATGCTTTTTTTTTCATGATAAATTAAATTTCATGAAAGTTGAACTTGACAAATGTTTCAATTAATTTCAACATCAGGCACAAGCTCTGTATTTACAGTCAATATGAAATCACATGCAGGTATGTGTTTGTAATTTTTATGGCTGTTTTTCTTGGCTCACTGTATCCATAATGTTAATTAGCATGGCATTGGTTCAACTGCTGTGGTAGGATGAGCTGGCGACTGACTCTGAACTGCAAATTATGTTTGTGCAATCTTCCTCGTGAGTAGAAGAGATAACCTGTGTGTATTTGCATTTTTATACTGGAATAATTGTATACATGTATTTGTAATTTACCATGATCACTGAAAGTTGTTATAGCTCTCTACTAGGTTGGAAGTGGTCCTAGTCTCACTAGCCCCAAAGTATGTACCCTGAAGTGTTGCTGGATTTAGACACAATAGCATTGATAGGTAAATGCTAAAAGAGAATGTTGATATGTTAAAGATGACTCTTTATTTTGACAGTTTAACTATGTCTGAACAACAAAAAGTTACAAACTTTCTACAGTAATTTATCTTTTGCTCATCCCACCATGCAAACTCAATATTCCTTGAGTGGAACAGTCAGTGATGACATGATAATCAATGGATGTGGAGTGGATCATGTTGCGGCTGTGTATCACTGTGAATCTTCCCACGGAAGGGCGAGTCTCCAAAGGAGGTCAGTGTTCCTTTGATGAAAACAGTCATGAAGCTTGGAGTGCTGCAAACTTAAAGGACTGAAAACACAACAGGGTCAAAAGAGCAAATCCGGCCTTCTGTTCTGGCTGCCTTTATTGTGAGGTTTGCGCAAGGCGCACCGGTGTGATTTTCTCAACACTGCCAATGAAAAGAGGTTTGATTTTCACAGGCCAGATGACCTGCTAAGAGCAGGCGTGTCTCAGATACAGTTTCATACTTTTTTTCTTTCCTGTACACTTCCCAGCTGACGATACTGCTGCCTGATCCGAGTTCTTATCAGGATTTAAATAAAGGCAAATCAAGGGCTCAGGTGAATAACCTCCTCTTTTTCAATATTTCAGTTTTTTTTATCTTCTTCCTAAAAAAAAAAAAAAAGTTATTCATCTTTGTGCCATGGCCAGCGTGGCTGAGATTGTTATGGGAACTTCACCTGGAAAGTAACACCAATCACTCAGGTAGATTAGCATTGCTTTTTAAACTCTCTATTAACTATTTCCGTTGAGTATGTAACACTATATGAACAACATGATTAGCAAAAAGCTTTCTCCTGTTTCCACCTTTGGCTTTGGAGGGGAAATACCTGATCTCTTCCTGTAAAAGGATATCAGGTGAGGAAATAACCATTTCATTTTCAAGTGTTTTGTAAAGTAAATGAGGGTCTCTTTTCAGGCCTAAAGGATTACTTTATGTATAGAGTTTTGTTATGTCTTTGTCTTGACATTACTGAGCCCAGATAGTACTATTAACTGACGACTACTAGCGCACAATAACAGTGATTTGAAGATTTTGCTTTAGAGGAGTCACATTTATCTAATGTTGCAGTTTCAGTGGGTTTACATGTTACAGGCCACCAGTTTGTCATCACATTGTGCCTGTGCTGACACTTAATGTAAGCAGAAATAAGTCTGAGAAGGAGCCAGAGACACAACATCCTCTATCATAAGTTGAGTCTCTCTAACCCTACATACAAACTGCTCAAAATAAATCTGCATTGGAGAAAAAAAAAAAACTGGAATGTTTGTTCAGACCCTTATCTCACAATGTATATTTCCTTTGGGGCTGTGCAATGTGTGCAGGATAGTTTATGTTTGGGCCTGTAGGATGCATTACGAAGACATGTACAGCTCACTTTCTCTCAGACTCCCAAGATGAGTCTAGCAGTATAGTTTAACCAGGCTGTTTCTTTAAGCTTATATACTGTTGGCGAAAACTTTTTGAAACAAGAAAACATACACAGAACTTGTTCATCTTGACAAATCATTTAATCTGATGTGGAATCCACAATCATTTTTATTAAAAGTGGAAAAAAAAATGCCCCCCTGTTTTATTTCCAGTACAAATGAACCTGTTTCAATGCTTTTAGTGTGTCATTCAATTTCCTAGTGAGTATTTTATTTCACAGGGGTATAAGATTATTTTTATTTCATCTGATTGAAATCCTGTGCTGTGGGAAATTGTTTTTTATGTAGCAAAATGAGAATTGTTATCATAGACACTGTAGAATAAAACTGTTTAATGGAAAGAGATGCACAATGACATAATAGTAGAAGTCATACATCGGCCTGCATACTGACTGGTGGTTTAGAATAATGTTTCCTACTTTTTCTGCAGCTATATCTACATGTATTAAAATGGTAAATGACCCGTTACTTTATCACCTTGTTATGCATCATTGTAAGTGTTTACTGTGGATCATAGAGAAGCATACGCAGAAGTGCGCAAAGTGATGACCCATTTAATGACCCACATCTACGAGTTTCACTTTCAACTAATGAGTAACAATGGTTTTACCTGAGTGTAAAAATATGAGAGAGTATATGAGGCAACTTACTCCACTAGAAAATAACAATCCACCACAATGAAGATGCATGGAAAGTGTCAGATAAACAAAACCAATGGCAGCTTTATTCTTGTTTGCACTTACACAAAATTAATCAAATGTTAAAATCAAGGGCACTTGGCAAGCTAAAAGTATTTACACTGAAATCAACATATTACTTAACTAACATGTTGGTAACAATGAACACCTTTATGTTTTGTACAGTCAGTCAACCTGAGATTGTTTCTCAAGATACTGTACTACACTGTAGGATCAACTTCTAACAAACCTTAAGAGTCTTTATTCTAAAGTTGGTGAGCAGAGGTAAAAGTGAATAATATTTAAATTATTTCATTATTGTACAAATTTTCCCTTTCTGCAGTTTGATAAATACAGAGCATTTTTCTTAATAGCTAAAACAGACCCACTGACATGTGCAGGCACACATGCATATCCACAAAGAGAAGCAGCCATGGGATAAAAACCTATGGAACTGCTCGTCCCCACCTACCCCCATCTCACATGACTGCTATGACCTCATTCCACCTGAGCTCAGTTCCCAGCTGCCTCCTAGAAAGCCTCCAGGCCAGAGACAAGTGGTGGCAACCATAACCTTCCACACCTTCGATCCTTTCTTCTGAGCTCATTGTCGTCATGTCACCTCCTCCGCAGCCGAACTGAAGTTGGAAACATTAAAAAAACATGTTAATGTTTCTCACTAACCTAAAACACACATGAAAGAATGGCATGTGGTCCCACAGCACCATTTCACTGTTAATACAGAAACAAGAAAGGGTTTGTATTCAATGGAAATCCATTCTGGAAAGTGTTCAGGACCAGATGCCTGTTGTACCAAGTTCAAAGCTAAGCTAGCTAATGTGCTAAAGCGTTTACTGAGTGGAGTCTGATGCATTACTAAATTGCAATACTAAACCGGTGGCACAACAAACACTAGATTTTTTTTTCGCGATTAGTAACATACTGGCAATTGAAACTATTACACTTGTGTAACTACAGTGGAGGAATCTACTTGTGTTTAGGAGGTTAAGGAATAAAACAGGTAATCAGAATACTTTAATGATACAGGGGGAAATGGATAAAGTTTTTTGGCCTAACCTGTGACCTTGACATTATTAGTACCATACCCTTATCAAGTGAGTTAAGCAGTCCTGTATTGACATGAAATATGACATTGTACACATTTTCCATTATTTTTAGGAAAATAACACCATGCACCCCAAATTACAAAACAACAAAAGTAAGTTTTGGCAGTTTTTGTTATTGTCAGGCACAAATGCTAGAGATATTTCCGAGCAGCTGATTATTGCATTACTGAAGTAAATCTTTTTACTGCGGCAAGCCAATTTAGAAAAGCATTACTCTGAAAATAGATAGAAGTCACAACAAACTGCGGTGATAGTAGAAAATAGCCTACGTGACTGAAATATCCAAGAAAAATTATTATACACAGCAGCTACTGTTGTCTGTCTTTGAATTTTAATCCTTGTAATATCCAAATGTATTTGCACGACAGCGTTAGGAAAGTTCAGGAATTACATCAGTGTCAAAAGTGAATGTGTTGAAGGGCTGTAAAAGCTTGAAGTCATTACTAATAACTGGTGCTGTTTATTTTTTGTCGCCTAAAAAAACAAAGAGAAGGTGTTTTTAATGCTAGTCATGTCACTCTGACAGGTAAGTGACACTGGCTCTGCCTCACTCCAATTACTCTTTATTGAACAGTAAAACTTTTAACGGCTGTAAAAGACAAGAAAGCTCTGTTAGATTAAGTTGAGCGTTCCCAGTTAATGTTTTCAAACATAAACATTTCCAGTTCGTGACTGCAGTAACGTCATTGTTAGTTTTGAACAGAAATCAACTGTGAACTACAGAAAATAATTGTCAAATTAATAGATTCAGTTGTGGCAAACAGCATGATCGAAAAGATTTGGAACGCAGCCATATTCCTGTCCACATCATGTTTCAGATAGTGAGTAATCCTCTTGTCTCTCCACTGCTTGGTCGGGTGTTGCTGCTTCACTGAAATCACCCTTTCTTGGCAAGTCTACCTGCTATAGAACAAGCCTCTCTCCTATTACAAAAGGCTGGGCTTAATAAGCGTCCAGGCTATATCAGCGCCGTATTAAATTTCCTCAGATCTTGAAAACACCACCGTAAAAGTAGCTGAAATTTACTGCTCTGCCCCCTCAGGTTTTCTTAAAGGGAGATTCCCTTGTGTTGGTTCTTTTACTCCTGCCAGAAATATTGCTTTGCACTCTTCATTGGGCCTGTGGGAGATATATGGAAATTTTACAGTAAGAAGTTTGGAAACGGTGTAATTGCAGTTGGGCCACAGTGAGACGCCCTAACCTCCCCCGTGCCCTACAGCATTACAGGCCCCCAAGCCACGATCAAATCTGTATGCTTTTTTTCACATACACTTTCTTAATTGGACCAGGCTGCATTCAGAACTTCAAACATCAAACTGCACCTATGAGTAAATATACTTGTGCTGTTCTTGTTGTTTATGTTTTTTCTTTATATATTTATAAATCTAAATTATTAAGTCTATTGTTTTGGACAATTACAGTCATAGTAGTGTGTCACATAATCATGGCCATCGACTTCACCCAGTTATCATGGAAGTGGCTAAATTTTTACATTAACAGTATGATGTATGTCCATTGGATATGACATCACAATTAGCCAGTTAGCTTAGCTTTGCAACTTCTTGAACAAATTAAACAAATTAGAACTTTTTTTTTTTTTTTGTCAGCATTGCTTTCATTAAAAAGAAAGTTTAACAAAATCAATATAGCTCATATTCGTATAAGCTTCGACAGAAGAGTATGTTATTTTAATAAAACGAGTACTGTTATTTCCCTAATGGAGTTATTCATTTTTGCAGCAAGCACAAAGGCAGGACAGTGATCACCATATAGGTGAAAGCTGTTCTCAAAAATAGGACAAACTTGTTTTTACAGATTAAAATGTGGCAAAACCAGAAACAAAATGAATCTGAGGTGGTGACTTGTTGACCTCTGATGTAATTGTTTGCCTTCAAATAGAGGCTTGAACCTTATCTCAACGAAGAAAAATGACGTGAAGCTGAGACTGCAGGAGCTAAGTGCCCCTCTGGCTGTTTGTCATGATTCATGCTATTGCTGATCATGATGCAACAGCCTACAAAGTGAACCACTGCAGCAGATCATTTCAATTGTACAGTACAGTACAGTAGGAAGTACAGTCTCATAACTCGTGGCCTGCAGGCTTCTGTCCATGTGAGTCTGGATAAACAGAACATGACAGTGATGAGTGACTCTGCAGCTTAACAGTAAAAGAGCTGAAAACTACACATCATCTGCAGCTTCGAGCCTGAAACAACTAAATAGCAGAAAGAAACTGCCAAAGCAATTAACCACAATAAAGGTGGAATTGATGTTGATGGTTGTCAGGAGGCTGAGTCACGAACATTAAGATAACATCAAGAATTACGCTGCAGCGCTCTGAGTGACAGTGATGAATGTGATCATTGCGTGTCAATCATCTATAAGCAGGGGTGAAAAGGGTGAAGCGGAAAATATTTCCCAGGTGACTGTTAGAGCACAAGTCAAGTTGTGATGGTATCTCCAGGTACTGATGTGAAGGACAGAGTTTTCACCAGTTTCCCATCAGAATGGAGCAGACACATCAGCAGTGAGAACTAGAAGTACAGCACAGAGGAAACCTTTGATAACATCCAATAAGTTTGGCAGCAGCCAGCAGGCTGGTGTACACCACATTGCATTTTTTCCCCAAAAAACAACATCAGGAAGGATGATAATTAGGATGATAATATTTCAAAGTAGAAAAAAAATCACTTTGCCTGAAATCTATGTCCATATACACTCATGGGAGTCTGGGAGCCCTGGCCCACACATATACTGAATATATACATACTCATTAACATATATAATCAGAATCAACTTCATTGGCCAAGTACACCCATTTTTTCAACACCTTTCAATATATTAAAACAGTGCAAAATAGAAATGTACAGGAAGAAAGCCTACATAAACACACATAGATAAAAGAAAATCTAATCTCTATTTAGAAGGTACCACTGATAATCAGTGAGTGTCTGTGGGAGATGAAGGATATATCGGCTATATAGTGTCTACTCCATCAGTAGTAAATCATTATTATGCAGGGAATGTTGCTTTACTCAAGCAAAATGTGTTGTACTTGGTTAAAGGTAAAAAAAAAAAAGTAAAAGCAGTTCAAATATACTTTGAGTAAACATTTAAACATCAGTGTTGTATTTTTAAAAGGGGGAAGTGAGTGGTAAGAAGAATGTAAATGATGAAATATCTTCAGGCTACAAGATGAAGAGCATTGAAATATCAATGCATGCCGCTCCCAGGTGGTAACCACAGCAAACCCCTGTGTCCAAACTGATAATAAGTTCCATCCCTATAGGCATGCACTGAGCAGCCTGTGCATTCAGCTCATTATCAATTATAAATATACATCATCCACCTTCCTGTTGCCCTCTAAGAAATAATTAGAAATAGAATATGATACCCAAATAATTAAACAAAAGTCAGTAAAGGTAAATGTGTTTATTTCATATTTTTATTTACATGTATATTTGCAAATCAGAACAGACAAATTTTCTTTTTCATAGCTTGCATACTAGAAGTGACTGTTGTTTTATAGTAATACTGATGTTCCCACACCCCGCCAACTTCTCTGTCCAAACCAATACAGAGTCATTCTGAGTGGATTTGTAGAGACATGGTTTCCACGTAGAACTGATTCATCAGCTCTGTTGCAGGTTGAACCTCCTTGATTAATGTGGGTAATCTGTCATATATGCCACTCACATTTATTTTTATGTGCTTACCTCAGCTGATGTGATTCTCTCACTTCCAGAGCAGCTCCGTATCCAGGAAGACTTTGACAAAAGTCTGGCACAAACAGTTACTTAAGTAAACATTATGGATGTAACTGAGAAACTAACTGTCACCACTGAGTCTTAATGTAATGAGTCAGGTAGTGAGGTCACTTATAATACAAACTGAAGCCACATCTGAACCGCACACGTTTGCCAGCTCATTCTCAGCCTGTGATAATAAAACAGGAATAACTCTGAATTTCTACCAAAGGGGACTAATAGGAAAAAAACACCATTAGTCTTGCTAACTGCCCCTGAAAAGCATTCAAACCACAGCATTGAATCTGAATGGTGTGAATAGATTTTAGAGCTCCAGTTGAACTTTTGCTCACGTAGAGAGCCAAGAGAAGGCCGCCCTCCATCATGGATACATGGTTAAAGAAACCCCTTGCTACCACTCACTCGCAAATACACTCATACAGTGAGCACTTGAGCAGGATGTTGTTGCTCTTTATTCCTCGCAGCATGGGCAAACAACTGACCTGTGTCTTTTTCACAGTCTGCACGACAGCCTCCCTGTCCAGGGAGCCGTTACTCCAACGAGTGACTTTTCTTTCCGGTCGTTTCAGGGAATAATGGCACACAGAGGCCAATACTCCACAGTGACCGGGGCCTGTTATTCCTAGCAACCGCCTGAGCTGCTCAGGACATTAGTCAGAGTTTTGGATGGTTGCGAGGCATTGAGGCCTGAGTTCATCTGGGGGGTTTGGGAAGGGGGCTCAGTGTTTGCTTTTAGGAATTAGATGCATATTAAAGTGATTTACTTGCTCAATACCACTTGATTTGTAATGAGCAATGTCTCAAGGCCATGATTAAAACAAACTTTGTCCAATCGATCGGATGTTGAAACATCAGTTCTTGACCATTGTGAAAGATTGCGTATTTATTCCAGTCAATGCATGCTTATGTATTATGCAACCATGAAGCAATTAAGTATTATCAGATCCTGAATTTTTGTTACATTCATTAAAAACTGATATTTCTTTCAGTGCACCTTCTACTTTGGCTCAGAATTGACTTTCCAGAAACAGTAATTTGCAGACTGCTAATAAAACATGCAGAACCACCATTAGCCTTTCAACAGCACTTCAAGTCAGCCGACAAGTACTGTCTAACATTATCATTTATTAACACATGTTTTCTCAGAGAGTAAGTGCTACTGACAATGATGCATGCATTTTTAAAACTTAACAAAGACCATTTCTTGTGTGGGCTTATATGGCTGTTTGATACATTTTAGGAAACATATGTCGGAGGTATTTACGTCTAAGGAATGCATTAGAATCTATAGACCTCTAGTTGTTCACTGTCTGTTTGAAACAACTGGGGCAAAGCTGAGTTTAGATCTGTCAATTTGTGGTTTTGTGCCTGTAAAAACTGAAGTGTGCAGATAGAAACTAGCATGAGAGTGTGAGGATAGTGTACTGTATGCTATAGGTGCATATGAAGTGTCTGCTTGAATTGATATACAGTGCTGTAGACGAGCATTTGGGACGGGTTGAAATGGGATTTGTAAAGAGGAGGAACCTTTGGATTTGCTTCAAAGTAACTCTACTCCTACTGTATGTCAATGCCTGAAAAAGCCATTTCCACGCATTACATCCACACAGTACGCTGTATGTAATTACATTACAAGAGGCTGTAACAATAAGAAAAAAAAAAACAAAACTGAATACAAGTGAGTACTGTTTAGTTTAACTAACTATGTAATGTGGAGTGTGTGTGTGTGTGTGTGTGTGTGTGTGTGTGTGTGTGTGCCATAAGGTGATATTATAGCCTGGTAAAAATGAAGCTGCCTGATGAATGAGCAAACATGAATTTGAATGAGCTGATTTAAATTCATGTTTGCTTTGATTTGTGTAATATTTGTGACTGTAATTAGCTGAAAGAAGAAATGTAACGTTAATGTTCCTAAGCTGAAAATTTCAGAATTATTCAGTTGACCTTTAGAAAACTGTGATAAATGCATCTGTGAATATCAGTCTCATAGTGAAAATAGTTAATTAGCTTAGGTGTTTTATTTCAGTTTGGACCTAAAGAGACAACAGGAGAGTATGACAGAAGAGTTGTGGAAAGTACAGGGAGTTTAAAAAGAGTACAAGTCATGAACTCAATACATCATACTTGTCCTCAGGACTGATAAGCATTCTTGAGTGCCCTTGGCAACATTTGTCATCATTGTATTTGTACTTTAAAATTCCAGTGTGATTTCAGCCGCACTGTAACTTGATACTTGTCTAGTTGCTTGTGCGGAGAAGAGTGAGGAACTGCAGTGGTCGAGTCAGTGGCTCTGGAGAAAGCCCTCAGGAGAAGGGTTTACAACTGATTTACAGTCTGTTTGACCCCATTAGGCCCATGAGCACCTTTGTATCCATAGCTCTGGGGTATATGTGTGTGTGTGTGTGTTTATGCTGCAGAGAGATAGAAAGTATGAAAGAAAGAGACAAAGTGGGGGTGGGGTGGTGGTGGTACATGAGGCTTCCAAGGCCACTGCCGAGCAGGGTTCTAAGCATTGCATCAGGCCCATGTTTATTTCATAAACATTCTCCCCAGCTGTCAGTCTGGGAGAGATGGTATACGCTCTCCATCTCCCCCCTCAGCTACCCACTGGGGTAAATAAGCACCAACATACCTGCAAAACTGTCCTCGTATGAAATGGGAAAGTCTGCCTAATAATAAACAGCTACTTTGAGTTAAAGCTCGGGTTAGAATTTAATATCAATGCAGACATATTCTGACTTTACTCTTGAATTTAACATCCATTTTTTAGCTCTTAAATTATACATTTCTATTCCCGAAATGCAGCCACAGATATATTATCATAGAGCGAGAGGTCAACACTCGCGTCCAGATGTAAAAGAAATGAGATGTAAAAGGTCAAAGAGACACATTAGCCCTAATATAACAGCTAAACATCAATCAACAGAGCTATACTTCACTCTCAGTCTCCTTGGTATCTAGTGATGAGAGACGTATGACCACAGCGGATATAGAGGTCTAAAGCCCCCCCCCCTGTTCCCTTGTGTGGACCCCTGGGTCCCACCACCCTCTGCACTCATGTGGAAAAACTCCCAAAAAACAAATGCTTGGATCTTCGCCCCGAGGGCATAAAACCTATTGACTGTGTATCTCCTGTATTCATTTGGAGTGAAGCATTCATTCATACCCCCACCATGCGTTATTATGACATATCTTCCTTTTGCACTCTGTATGTGTGTGCGTGTAACTTAGACCGAGGCTGGTCCTCCCCGCTGCCTGCTGGTCTTATGTAAATAGAGCTGTCAGCCACTTGTTATGGCCAGGCTGGGAGTCATCAGGAGGCCCTGGCAGCCTCTGGGTCCCTGGCCTCAATGTGATTCATAGCTGGCTGGGGACAGAGGGGGGAAGTTCAAGTCTGCCCAAATCCAAACAGTGAAGGAGGAGAGGGGAAGGTTGGAGGAGTGGGGTGGAACAGAGGTGCGAAGAAAAGGAAAATATGGTGGCGGTGAGAGTGTGAGGGAGGGTAGGATATAGTGGTGAAGGATGATGGAGCGAGTAGACACTTCGGGTGGATTGGCAGTTTGTAAGGAGGCAAGTGCTGCAGAGGAGTTTGCTACACTGAGCTAAACATGAACTCAATGAGTTTAGGTTCCCCTCACTGTCTTCCCCTCCTCTTCCACTCAGTCACTGTCACTCCAATCATCATGGCGGTTTATCCTTCCTGCACTCTTGGCCTCATTATTTTCTCTTCCTGCATCTCGCCCTTATTTTGGCTCTCCCTCCCCTAACTCACTACATTGATTGGCATGAACCAATTTTTAAAACTTTAATTTCCACTAAACCCCAAGGAACACATTGCCTCCAACTATTCTCATGTTTGACTCAAAGTTGCCGTGCAGTGAGGACTCATAATGATACCGAGGAATGGAATCCATGGCTGTATTTGAATATTATAAACATTAGCTGGAGGTGAATTTGGGCTCAGTTGCTGAACATCCCCTTAATTGCTACATAGCTGAATTTTTACTTTCTGGGACCTAAATTATGAACTACCAGACCCAGCAAATTAATAAAAAATGAACTACTGGATTAAAATAATTGCGCATCAAGAATTCTATACAGGCCGACTCCCCAGGCAGCTGTGGTATTGTTGTTAACTTCCATCAGTGCATCATTGCTGATTAAATCACAGATTTTGATAAAAGTGCCTCTGTATATGACCGGATATGATTTTAGAGTCATCTCAAAAACCACTGCACATTGTGCAACAAACACTGTTTATAAGAAAATACATTTATATTCTATTTTTCTCAACCAAATGATCCTGGAAATTAATTTCTACCTTAATTATTATTTGCTAATTTAGAAAATTGAGAGAAAGTAAATTGGTATAGAGCTGAGTGTGTGTTGTGTCTGGTTTTGGGTACCGACACCACTTGGTTGAAGCTGTACTAATCAATATTTCATACAAACGATGGACCACAAAAGGCTCTTATGAACCTATCTTTGCCATTTTCTGCCTTACACCATGAGAATTATAACCAGTATGGTACCAATGAGCTGGTGAATATAATGAGGTTTCCCTCAGTTGTTAGTGGAGACCAAAACAAAGCCAGAGACATGACATACTCTACTGTCTACTGGGTGTGTTAGTGGGCAGCTATGAATTGGTTGCAACTTAGAGCTGTGTTGCTGGTATAAATGCAACTTGAAAGATAATGAGAGTTTGTGGTATAGATAAAATCATTATGAAGGAGATGCTTATTTTGTCTTCACTCTGATTTGTGGGTTCTGCACTTCAGCTATTGCTTAAAAAACAAACAAAAAACATATAAAATCATTTTAAAGATTTTAAAGAGTTTTGTGACCTCTAGTTGCACTGTGGAGTTTTTTGTTATTCTTTTTTTAACACAGTGCTGCATATCTTGGTGCATTATTGACATGTTTCAAATTATTGACACAATGTTTTAATGAGAAAAAAATGTAAAGAAAATAAAAGACATTTAAAACACAATGACTGTTGACTTTTTTAATACTTTTAATAGTGAATATAGACAGCATATTAATGTTATATTACTAAATAAGGTGATAATGTGCATATGTTGTTTACAATTTTTTTCTATTGCTTTAAAGTGGACAAGAAATAAGAATTAACACTGCTTCGATACTGGTAAAATACTGTAAGCAAATGAATAAGCAGAAAATCCTCACAACTGAAATACCAACAACTCTGGAACACTCATTAAGTTTTTGGATGAATTTGGTTTACTTCTCCAGCTGCTAATCAGGTTGAAGATAATTACAGTCACATTGTTTTGCATTTTCAACATGACCTTCTATTGGTGCTCCAAGTAAGAGAAAATGTACGTTTTTGTCTTGACCTTGACTCATTATCATTTTCATACAACATCTCTGACAGCTATCAGCATTTCAATTATATCTTTTTGAATACTCAATTTGGCATGATGGTCAAAGCATCCCACTTTATCTTCCTTCAGATAGAATGAAGTCTCCAAACCAGCTCTCACAGACTCCACTATTCCCCATGATGATAAAATAAAACTTAATGCCACTGCGTGTGTGTGTGTGTGTGTGTGTGTGTGTGTGTGTGGGTGGGTGGGAGGGTGGGTGGAGATACCAGATAGCGCTTAAATTGATTTTTCTGCCAATTGATGCTGAAATGAAGACGGTGATAATCTCTCAGTCTCAGCAATTGAGCTTTTTTTGATGGTGTGTGCGACTGAGCGCTACAATACAAGACTGCCGCTCATTGATTGGATTAAAGAGGCGCACATTAAGTCTGAACTCATGCTACATACGAGTTCAAAGAGTGATGAATTTGAAGAAGAGGGGGTTTATCTTTGAGTGAGCTGAAGTGTTTTTGGGCTGATAACTGCATCAGATACTCTGTTGTCATCCCACCTCTGTAGAAGAAGCTCCAATTCTGCAGCTGAAAAATCAGCGTGGAGATGTCAGATGTAGCCTTGAAGAAGTTTGCTGAAGCGATAAAAACAAGGCCTCGGGGTAAAATTTGCAACATTAATAATCACATTAGAATATGAGTGGTACATGTCAGCAAAGTATCTGGAGGTTGCAGCTGTTTTTAGGTGTATTTATTTGTTTTCCTTCTCCTCTTTAGGAGACTCACCACCTTGACTAGTTCCACTGTCTCCTTCAGATCAGCCTTGTACAGTAGTGGAATAAATTTGGATTAATTGCAGCCCTGGTGCCAGCTAGCTCTGCTCCACTCGGCGACTGCTGGGATGCGAGCACAGAAATCATCTGCCACCTCTTCCTTGCACTGTATATCCCTTGTCATTGCACCGCAGAAGTCTCGCCCACTAAAACAGAGGTAATTAAATCTCCCCATTCTCATTAAAAATACAGCTGTCTACCACTGAGCACCACGGCTCCACTAAGCGAATGTAAATTTTCATTTCATGGTGCTGAGAGAGAGAGGGAGGCTGTTCTCCGGCAGTCAGCGTGTCCCTGCCAGCGTTGTGCAGTACTGCTCCCCTCAAATAACTGTCCTTTTGTTTCCTGCAGAATTACATAGGGAAATAGCCCGTGTGTTATATAATTTGCGGATTAGGTGCAGTCATGGGTCTCTCAGTTGCTGCAGGGAACAGTGCAGGTATTCAGATTTTTTTTTTTTTTGTTTTCTTTTGAAAAAAAAAAGGGAATAAGGTATATGGCAGGATTCAGAGATGTTAACTGATTTTTAATTGCCTTTTCCCATTAAAAGGCTCAGATGCTCCTCCAAGATTAACAATGAGAAACTTCTGCGAGGTTAACCGCTAGTTGACATGCCATGCACATTTCTTCTCCATTAAGAAGAAGAATGGTTTTGCTGATTTATAAAGATTGGACTAAATTAAATACTGTATGCCCTGCGGAAGTGTGATATACTCAGTGAGGGAGGAAGTCAGGCACTTAGATTGACTGAACTTTAATGAAGAAATATTCACATGCCACATCCCACACAGCTGTTACACTTAGAATAGAAACTGTAACAATTCTAAATGTAAATGTCATAATTACTTTCTGTCTCAAAGCCATAAATATGATTTGTCACATTTCTTGAATACAAAGCGTCCAGAAAATTATGCCAACTTTGTTTTGGGTCACGTAAACACATAGGACAAGCTTCTGTAAATAATAACAGCTCAGATGCAAACTGATGCAACAGCAAATGTCACAAATAAGAGAACATTGGGGTGGTGGTTGTGTGCACAACATCAGATTTCGACAAAGCTGGTTGGTTGTTTTCTTTAAATCATAACCATAAGACCTTTACCATGACCTTCCATAAGCTTAAAGTTACAATCCCTGAGATTTTCATTAAGACAAATCAACTTTGTCAATCACTCAATCAATCAATCAATCACTGCATAAAATAAAGTGAGTCAATTACTCTAAACCAAAGAACACATAGGTAGTAGTTTTTCTTGGTATATTGATAATGGAAGTTTACATTTCTATACTGGATACTCTATACCGTGTGTCTATCGACACATGAGGGATTAACAGGAAACACTGCAGAGTATAATCCAGAATTAAAGTATTACGTTAGAAGTAGCTCTCAGTGTTCTACCTTGTTAACTTGAGTAAATAAACACACACACACACACACACACACAACCGTCATCTTTCCTCTTACAGATACTGCAGAAAAAAAAGAAATGTTAAAGCTGCTACTGAGTATTAGAAGGTTGTGCAGTTTAAACAATAAAATGAAGGATTTTGATTTGTGTTGTTGAGGTTGGTGATCTTTGCCATTATGCTGATGATAATTGTAGATGATTAAGATTGTGGAAAAATTGTGGTTATACTGAGACTTGATAGAATGGTCCACTGTACATTCTTGTGGGTTTGGATAAGATACAATTCATTCAAATGAGGTCCTAGATCTGTCATGTTTTTGTTTTGTTTTGTTTTGTTTTTTTCAGAGAAGATTTTGTCATTTAGGTGTAAGTAAGAAATTATAATCTTAACAACAGACACATTTTTATATAGAAATGCCTTTTCATCATGTCTGAAAAGTATCTGACAAGAAAATGCACAGTTTTCTCTGTCAAAAAACAAAACAAAACAACAACACTTCTAGTATGAAATGAATCATGAATAGTGTGTGAATGTATTCATTTGGTCCCAGGAAGACTTAAGCGTGCATGAAAAATAGTACGGCACAGGAAAACATGCACAAATTCAGTGAATGACAGTTATGCATAGGCAGGGAGTACAGTCAGGACCTTTTCCCACAAGTGCTATGGTTCATAAGGGAATAAGATTATTACTGCATGAAGCCACTATGGTCAAATAAGGAGATTTCATTGCCTATCGCTGGCATTGAGTCAGAAACAGAGATGCTGAGAGTTGCAGTGCTCTTGCGGTACATTTTGAGATTTCATTTCGCTTTCATGGCAGGGCCATGGGGTCTGAAGATGTGCCTTCCCTTTCTGTCAATCATCCAGGCAAACACACTGAAGCAGATCTATAATTCAACTACAGGGGAGCTCATACAATTCATAGGGGCCAGTGTTTTCTTCTCTTTTTTTCCTTTTTGTTTTGGCTTCTTCCCTCAGTGTTGAATCCTGTTGCATTTACGCTTTAATTTCACAGCCTAGGTTTGCCCCTGACATCTTGACCACCCAACTCTACCCATTTTTACACAGCCGAGCAGCAGAGGTTGCAGCACCCACACACCACAATTCAATTATCTGAATGAGTTGCAGAGTGAGACAAAATAAAAGACAGATGGGAAAAGAAGCTGTCTTCAATTTGTCCACTCCCTCCTCTGTTTCCACTAATTTTAAAGGATGAGAAGGCCCTCATAAAACATGTCCTTCAACAGATTACCCCATTTAAACCTGTCGTCAGACTCCTGTGATAAATGATCCAGCATTGATGGTGGCGTCCTGCTGATGAACACACTAAAAGACATTTCAGCTCAAAAGAACGAAGCACGATCTGCAAGTACAGGCTTCTAAAGCCTGTTAACATCAGCATAACACAACGTGTATTTCAATGTGTAGAAGTGCAAAACCAGCCACTTTCTCAGGTGATTCATACTCTAAAATGTCAGCATTTTTAGGGATGCAATGCAAAACAGGAAATGAAGCAGAACATTATGTCAGCGGTTTAACAGCGTCAGCATTTGGATAAATATCAACTGAAATTGGTTAGTATTAACTCAAGGCCAACTTTTCTCTCATCGCTTTTTCCTAAAACTGCTTTTTTTATTCGAGTAGAGGGTATGAAGAGTTTTTTCCTGCTCCGTGTTGGTCTTGCTGCTTGGGTTTCATCAGGGTACTGCTGGTTAGGTGAGACACAACACCATGGCCACACACTTTGCTTTCTAAACAGTGGGTATCTCCCTTTTTCTCTGTGCACTGCAGAACATATAACATGGAGAGATCCAAGTTAAATTACAGGAATATGCCTCCAAGTACCTACCACAGACAAGTTATTTTTAAGGCCCAAAACCAATGTTCTAATGTCATTGTACTCAACCATAACACCAAAACAGCCACCAGCGAGGACTGCAAAATTCTGAAATGTCATGTTCAAAGAAGACAACAGAGACTCAACAGATGTTCACACTTCAGGTTTCAGAGCTTGATGTTGCTCAGTTAAGCGTTGCTGTGTCTTTTTTTGTCTCTTCACATTTCCAGGGTCAGTTGAATGAATTTGTACGACTCAAATGGATCTTTTATTAAACCACTAATATGTTGCTCTATGAGCATTTTATGGACACATCATGGAAACTGGTTAGATGCACCAATATCATCTATCTATAGGTGGCCCTCCTCCAGCTCTTAGATCACCTTACCATTATAAAAGAGATTTCTGTAAAATATTTTATAAGCAGGCTTTTGTGTTGAGATTGTGAGGTTGTAGTTGATGTAGTGGGAGCAATTGATGAGTAAATCGTACCACCTGAACTTTTCCTTCTTGGGTATGGGTAGAGGATCATACTGGGCAGATCACCATTGTGTTACAGATACAGACAATGTTTCAGACTCAGCCACCAGTTTAATTATATAATCCATGTCTCTGGACTATTGAAGGGCCCCAGTGTGTTCCCAGTTAGCCGATGAATCCTAACCCTAACCCTGGTCCGAGAGTTTTTCCTAGGGTAAGGTGACAACGCTAATTACTGCTCCCCATTTTATTAAAGTACCTTAAAACCGACATGATGGAGTATACACACAACTGGGAAGGGATAATCCCATCTAGGCAATTTGATCCTTGTCCTGATGTTCCAGTAGATTTCTTATCCAAAATTCAAAGTAATCAAAGTATTCATATACCGAAAAAGCAGGGGTGTCCCATGCAGGTAAGCATGCGTGTGAGAGAGAGAGCGTATTCATTATGCATTTAATCTCACCTGTGAGCAGCTCTGTCAGATATGGGTTTAGGAAGCTTTGAAGTTCTTTTCCATATGTGTGGCTGGCTGCCATACATAAAGATCTGGAACACTGGCAGCGAGCTGCTTTACATTCTCTGTGCTGCGGTAGATCCCCTATTTTTACATGGCATGAGCAATTGCCCCTCAGTCAGGGCATGATGATATCTAGACATTACATGCTCCACTGAGACACCGGAAGTGTGAGCGTCAGTGTTTGATGATGGAGCACTTTGATTAATCAGTGGAGACTAGTAGGGAGACTCCCCCGGTCGTAAAGAGTAACCAGGGAGGCATCTTGAAAGGCAAGTGGTTTCACTTCAATGCCTCCACCTTCTGTCTAAAAACAAGGCAGGAAAGGGACAATCAGCACTTTATCTCCTCCTCAGACCTGGCTTCCACTTGCAGAAGAGAAAAGCAGGTGCCAGGTGTTCAGAGAGCCAGAGTGATATGGACGTGGTGCTGTGGTGTTGACCCCGCTGAACTCTGTCTTTATGAAAAGCCCCGGAAAGTCTCCTTTATGATCAGCACGCTCAGAGAGAAGCATGGGGGCGAGTTCTTTGAAGGCCCTGTCAGTCTGCTGCTGTCGGAAGCTTGCAAGTACTTTTTAATAATAACATCCTAATTCAAAAAGCAGACCACATAGAGAATTTGTCGCCACAAATTGTTTAGCTGAGGTTTAAACTCGTGTCAACCTCTTTTAGTTCATGCTCCATAAGGCTGTCACTGCAATGATGTAAGCACAAATTGTACACCATGGAGCATCTGGAAGTGATATGAGACTTCTCGTTGCTTTGAATTTTGGGTCAAAATTGTTGTTTTATTTCTCAGTTGCTTCTTTGTTGTTTTTTTTTTCAACTCTTTTTATCTCACACATGCAAAATGCCACGAATCCACGCAATATATCACTCTTCAAGGTGGACTTTTTCAACATGTGGAATCTGAGTTTGGTTTTCTCCTTTTTTTTTCGTTCCTGTGCAGTTTCAAAGAAAAACAGGCCCAGTGTTTGAACAAGCGAAAACAAGTGGCTGTACTTTGGCAAACCACGTAATCTCAGAACGTAT
Source organism: Polydactylus sextarius (assembly GCA_016801845.1). Taxonomy (NCBI): domain Eukaryota; kingdom Metazoa; phylum Chordata; class Actinopteri; family Polynemidae; genus Polydactylus; species Polydactylus sextarius. The sequence continues at coordinate 16,649,399 of CM028928.1, forward strand.
TTATCCAAACAAAGCCTGGTCCAATACCATCCCACTGTGGCTTCCCAATGGTTTCTGCATCATCCACCTCGATCCCTACAATAACAGTGGGAGCCTCGGGGCTATTTTCAGATTTCCCAGATTTCCTTGCAGGAATACAACACTTAGTGGTTGAAAACAGTCTCCCTCGCTCAGCTGTGTTTGTTTGAGCAGGTAACATCTGCACTGATTTTGGTGTCATTTAGCTAAGATTAGATATGGAACAGCTGTAAATATGTAGTTTTTACCCACTGCAGTGTTTCTGTTTATGGATGAAAAAATAAACGATATCATATTGTGCAAAAAGAAGCCAATGAGTGACGTCTGACTCAGTTTTTCTTGAAATCATATGCTGGCTACTGTAGCTTTACATTACATTCATGTTAGCACCTAAAAATGCACAGCAACACTGGTGTCCCTTTCAAATGTATTAGTTCAGATTTGGACATGAAGTGGTTTGCATTACTTATTGTGACAAAATAAATAACAGCAATGTGTCACAATTTAAAACCACAAACATCAAGTTTGTGGTTTTACATCATTTTACATAAAAACATCATTTTAGTAAATGAACCTTTTCAGTTTTCTGTGCAGCATTAGATGAGAAGATTGACATCTGTCACATGAGTGCTAAAATTGAAAGGAAGAAACTGAAAGTAAAGCCAGCTTAGCTTAGTCACAAGATGTTTTTTCTTTTTTTTTTTTTTTTTTTTTTAAAGCTCGTCCTCCTTTTTGGTATTAGTTATCTCAATTCTAGGGAAGTGTATTTAATAACCACACTGAAAATTTTAACCAAATTCTTATGTAACAGTTGCAGCTTGTGCTGCTAATTGTGTTATATAATGTCATACATTATATAACATTTAAAAAAAAAACCTCACACCAATCTTTTTCAATTTGCTTTCGATCAGCTAAACCTAAGTCTTTTTTAATGTATATTTATGACGTTTGTGTTCATCCACTCAAGATAAAGCTTCCATTATATACACGGTTTTGTTGTAGCTCAGCTGTCACTCTGTGCTTCATGGGTATGTTGGCACCATCTTCAGCCAAAGCCAAACTGCAGTGTTGTAAGTCAGAAACACCAACTTTGTAAACAAGTGGTAATTAAGTTGTAGACGGTAACCCTTGATATGAAACAAAAACATGTGATCAAGCTTGTACTTTGTTAAATCAACTTGACATTATTCAGTCTGATTAAACTAAAACATAAGTTTAATGTTTTGTCTTAAAATCCCATACTCTACTATAAATCACCTGCTAAAGCTAAGACATTGCTATTCTTTCCACATTGTCTGCTCTGTATTATGGGGGAGGGGGTCCTGCCTCCATTGCAGCCCGGGACAAAACCTGAAATGGGAGCTTGTAGCTCTGTCAAGGCCTCATCACCCAGGTGTGCCAACAAAAGCCCCAACAGATCCAACCAGTGACCCCTGGGAAAGGTCATGTAAGACTCCAATCTAAATTCCTGTCTGACAAAACCCTTAAAAAGCTGTCTGAATAGGCTGTCCATCCTCAATCCAGCGCCCAGAAAAGACTATTCAGTAAGCAAGGTTTCAATTGAGACATTTGGAATGTGTCGTTTCCTCTGGAAAAGGTGGAGCTCTGGGTTAAAGTTTCAAAATTAACTGCAGTCTACAACTACTGTAGGTAGCTAACTGGCTTTGCTAACTGGCTTTTCATGGCACTGCTGTCAAGGCCTCAGTGCAGGGCTGGCAGAAAAAGCCCCAAGGAGGGGTATTATTCTGGCCTACATTCTGGCTCAGAGGTGCCCACAGCCTGTCCCTCACAATTATTCAAAGTGTGACGGTGTGGTAGGTTTTGGTATCAGTGAAATGCAGACTCCCTTCTCGCTGCCCTTGCCCTGCTCACATCCTCCCAGCCACTCTCTCTCTCCCTCTCTCTCTCACACTTTCTCCTCCTCTCTGTCCCCCTTTTGCCTTCAGCACTTTCACCACATGCAGAATGGAGGAGCTAGCCAGAAGGTGTTTCAAGGGCTTGAGCCCTTTCAGCCTTTGACAACCATGGCTGTGCAAATGCAGAGCTGTGACCTTGGCAACAGCTCTTATCCAGCTCCATTTCAAGCCACAGGAGGAGGGATGTTGTTCCTGATCTACACTTCAGTGAGTGCGTGTGTGCCCCTTACTCACATTTTAATATCTCGAATGAAAGCCTGAATCTAAGAGGTATAAAGATAACCACATCCCATAAGGCATCATTGTTCTCTGAGTGAAGTTAAAGTAAATGAGGGATGAGAGTAATTGTGAGCTAAACAGCGAATTTTGACAGGCTTGCAATTGACAATTGTGTGGAGTTATACACTAAGTTAAAACAAATTCATAAATAAAGTTGTGTTATCTTGTTATGTTATTTTTAAAATGCATTTGTGCAGTCAATAGACACCTGTGTGAGCTAGTGTTCTCACAGATCCTTGGTGTGAATGGTTGTGTGTATGTTGAGTTACATTTCTTATTGGCTAGGTCTGAAAAAAAGGAGGAATAAAAAGAAAACAGAGCTGACAGTGTCTCTCTGTTACCCCGGCAGAATTGAGTTGCACTGGCATAAGCAGACAAGACTCTCCCTCTCTCCCTCACTCTATTGACTCTGTGGATAATCTTGACTCCCCAGAAAAATCCTTAAGCAGCTGGCCGCAAACCTTGTGCTTGAGTGCACATGCATACAATATCTCCCTCCAGCCCTGGGGCTGTTTTTTCCCCCCTCACTGTTTTTTCCCTTCCTCTTCTTCTTCTCCCCCAGTTCTCCAGTGAGTTCCTGAGCCAACATGTCTGGAAAAAAGGCAGGATTTGTTGGTCGGGACTGGAAGCGAGCGCCAAAATCAACACTGTTCCTCTCCTCGGGGAGACCTGCAGCAAATTGGACTCGAGCTGGGTTTCTGTTTCTCAGACCTGCATGAGGTGCCGGCTTCCATTGCAGGGCCCCGCAATGAAACCGGAGATGCTTGTGTCCATTTTTGTTTAAAAAAATAACAGCAACCCACAAGTAAAGTGGTGTAGCAAATTGTACACAGTTCAAATGGATTGATTTCCTGTGTAAACAGGTAGGCCATTAGAGAGTTGGTTTTGATTTGTGACCATGCTAGAGCTGTATTAGTGGTTTCCTTCACTCTGGCCCACAGGTATGGCAGTCAAATAGCACGTGTGTCTACATCTGTGAATGCTAAAATAACAATCGTCACTATTGATTCCTAACCCTACCGCTGGCAAGCAATGAATTGTAGTTTCTGGTCAGAATGGAAATACAAATTAGTCATGAATGAAAAGACAGAACAGCATGGTGTACGCTGTCAGTTTTCATTTGTTTTGTTTTTTGTGTGAGATATTGTACTGAGATATCAGATAAGATGGCGGGCAAGCAGGTTCAATCTTGTATAGCTTCAGCACATCCTTTTTTTATCATTACACCTCCTCACATCAAACCCAACTGGACAGCTGCAGATGACACCTTGTTTGAAGAGTTTGACGTTTGATCGAGGATGTGTTTGATGCAGGAGGAATAAAAAGTAACACCTTAGCTTTTCAAACCTGGGTGCTGCTGTTTGAAGTACGAGGGCAATGCAGGGAAGACCAGATATGTTCTGATCAATTGCTATTGACTTTTTTAAGACGAAAAAAAATGAGGGATTCAAAAGCATGGCGATACCAAAACTGAATTTAAACCATAACCTGGAAACTCAAACTTTAAATACATTATTAATATTTTCATGCCCGATATAACATGTACAACTTTTACGATAAAACCAGTTAAATTAATTGATTGACTTTGTGAATCTGTTACCTAAACTTCTGTATAATACCTTAAAACAATTTTTAAAAAGTGATGAATATAATTTTCTAATACTAAATACTAGTTTCATGTTGTGTTGTAATGTAATGATTCACCAAGCACCATGGCGCTAGTTAGCCTATCGCTCTGCCTCAGCCTTTTCTGTTCTAATACAAACAGTTCACAGTGATATATGACAGCAGAGCAACTATTTATATCCAAAAAAAAATGTGCATCACATTCAGACAGAAATAAAAAACCAGGCTTAGATTCTAGGCATCTCTGACCATTGATTTTTTTGATGTGTTCAATTTTGATGTTGACATATATGAGATACAACAAGTTTACAGACTGAGAGTGCTGATTGAGAACAGATAGTGTAGAGTTAATAATGTAAGTATAGACCGTTTTTAGCTTGAATGGGTCTTAAATAGTTGATGAGGATTAGCTTAGTTTCATAGTAAAAAAAAAAAAAGAAAAAAAAAGATAAAATAAAATGAAAAATAAAATTAATCTGCATCTTCCATCTAAATACACAAAAATGCATTATGTCAGTGCTCAGGAGGTAACAGAGGTAGAACACTTCAAGTGGAAGAATTGAAGATAAAATTCATGTTCAGGGTGACACAAACTCAGTGAATGAAATCTTTGCTCTCTTGTGCCAAGGCACGCTGGAGCAGAGACAGAAGATGAAATCAAGTTGAGACTTTCTGGTTCAAAGTGAGCACAGGGAAACATGCTCATACCTAAAGAGCAAAGTCTTGCATCGATTTAACCATATTTCTCTATCCACTGCATCAACTGTGTTGGATGAGCAGATGTCATGAATTCAGACAAGTGCAGATAAAGTCCCCTTAAGATTACAGGTTTTGTCTCAGCATGTAGAGATTGTTCGATATGTTAACTCTGACATTACTCCTCTCTGATTCCCACAGGATGTTCTGACTTTACCTGGTCTGTTCAAGGGGAAGTGGAAAAACAACCTGACCTGACCAACCTGACTAGTGACTGCCTGACAGTCCACATCATTTCACTTACTTTGTAGTGCACATGGAATGAATAAGAGAAAAAAAAAAAACATGAATAAGAAACTGGGGTCAACCATCAGTGGCTAGAAGTACACAGCTTGTGTTTTTTTTCTAAATACCTTGATGCTGGTTGCCATGGCACAAAACACTGAGTAATGATTGGGTTTTGGAAAAGTTCTGGTGTAATCAGGCTCTTGCGGTACAAAAGAGCAATAAATCAGCATCTGTTACTGCCAAAATGTGTCAGTCACCTGTTTTTAGTGGAGACTACACTTTCTTTTCCTGTTTCATGCTTTTTAGTAAATATCTAAACTTAATGAAGTAAAATTTCTGTTGCTTTGGATGCATAATATAAAACTGACTGGAGCCTATGACTTTTTTAAAATTATCCCTCCAACAAAATAAACCCACATTACTTTCAGGTTTAGAATTCAGGAGTCAAATAAATACATTTCTTTTTAGGGGTGGTCACAGCAGTTTGCAGGTAAGTTCAGTCACTCAACATGATTGAAAAAACACCTGAGGACAAGAATTTAGCTTACGGTATCCATCATCAGTGCAGGAGCTTCTTTGCACTTTTTACCAGCTGCTGTTTACTTTGCAACATTCCTTCACTGGAGATGCTGTGGTTGTATTTGTAAGAAGTGCAACAGATACAGATGAGATGTACTTGTTCCTGCGAAGCTGCAGATGGTACATATGCATGACACTTACACAAACATACACGTACAATATGTACCTACATGTGACAGTATGCTTTTATAATTTACACCAAAATGGGAAGGAAGAGAGCAATTTCTGATAATTAAGAAAGTTATTGCTCTAACCCAACATCAAAATGACAACCAGTGAGCAGCTGTTGTCAACACACTGACTTCATTTTGTTGCAACAGATTTAGCTAGCTAGCTAGCTAGCTGGGAAGCATGTAAAGCATTGTTAAGCCAAATTAAAAGAGGGGCTAGTTGCTATGGCGATGTACTGTTTATTTGCTATTTACAGTAGTAGTTGGTGATTGTTGGGGCTAAAGCAGCAGCAGTAGATGAGCTTACTTGAAATGCTGTCATGACAAGTTAGCATGAAATAGGCACATGACATAATTAAAAAAAGTAACATGAAGTAAAAATGTTCAAGAAAAAATGGCAATAGAATAAAACAGATAAAAAAAACTAATGATGAACATCACCTTGTTGCACACAGAGGTCATATGAATGCACATTATAGTATATAGTATACTATGTATATATTGTTACATTGCACTGCACTCATTATCATGATTGTACCTTTATACTGTGTTATGCAAAATAGTAACTGCTACTTTTCAGTGGTTCTTAGTTATTTATTCAACTTTATTTTTTTATCTTTTTGTGTTTTCATTTTTTGAATTCTGTTATATTCTTGTTACATTTTTCTGCCTAGAGTTATTGTGACATTTCATCTTATCTCATTCATATTAGATAATATGTATTCCTGTGATTATTTGATCATAAAAGATTTATTTTTTCTTTTAATTTGGACGCTTTGGGCCTCCATAAAGTATGAGTCGCCATAGGGAAATGTTAGTGTCCCGCTGATGAAATGGGATCTAGATGGAGGGAAACCTCTGGCCCTCTCAGACTCAGGCGGCTGCTTATCTCATGTCCTGAGGCTTCTTGATCCCACCAAGAGAAAGGTAGACTCCAGCACTGAACAATATTAACTCTGAGAACATGCCTTCTCCTTAAATAAGACATTCCACTGTTTCCATTACAGGCATCTTGTTCAAATGTAGGATTACCTGCTAGCTAACTGTTTGAGGAACTGTAGCTAATGTCTTTCTTCACTTGGCATATGGTTCCTTTGTTTGCCTACAGTGTCCTTAGTGGAATGTTTTACTCTTTTATATAAAACACAATGTCTTCATTTCTGTTTTCTGTGGAACGCATTGCATTTGGAGGCAGATTTTTCCCACATTCTGACTTTCTCTGCTCTCTCCCCTTCTTCTCTTCAAAGAGCAGGTATCCTCAACCCCCTAAGGCCCAGTGATTGAAAGCTCGGAAGGAAGGACAGAGTGCCTAAGTCTTATAAAGAATGCAACAGAGAATACATATATTATTCAGATTCCATTCTAATGCCGCTGGTCAGTTGACACAAATACAATCCAGAAATAGGTTGTTATTTAAGGATTTCACAGGTAATGTCGAATATGTCAGTAGGAGGAATATTTCTGTATTAAACCATGCAATTAATTCATTAACTTCAGGGGAAATGAAAATCAAAGCGACTGATCGGGAAAAGGTGTGGTATCTTTTCTTCGACCAAAGATGGCACAACATATTTCTGACAGGCTCACTATGTTATGGCAGCAGAGAAATATCCACCCTCCTCCATTTTAATGGTTTTCATCTCTATAGATCGGGTGTGACCACTTCAAATATTCTGGAAATCTTGGCGTAGAAAACTTGTGCGATTTGCCATCCACTGGGAGGCTTCCAGATGTCAGAGCACCAAGCGATTAGCATGGCCCCAACATTAAGAGGAGGGGAAAACTCGGATACAAACATATTCATAAACCTCTCTCCCCGCAGGCCTGCGGCCACCCCGCTGCTGCTACTGCAATCCACTCTTCTCATGGCTGTAAAAATCGGTTTCCTCTGCCTCTGTGCCATCTCAGTGACAGTCTCTCTACATAATCAACTCATATCAAAATGCCTCTCCAGCTAGACGAACTCCCACAGTGCCACAGGCCACACACTCAAGCGCCGATTTGGTGAAACGGCACAGAAGCCAAAAAAAAAAAAAAACTAGCACCCCAACTGGCAAAATAGCTGAAGTCAAAAATAGAAGAATATATTTACTGGCAAATAATGAGGTAGAAAAAAAGGGGCAAGGTATAGAGATGTTTTCTCCACTTGTGTCTCAAATGTTTAAGTAAACAACATACCTCAGTTGCCCCCTCCTTGAAATGTTTGCATAATTATTTCTAAAATTTGTTTGCACAAGTGTCATTTACCTTCATTTCTGCAGTGGACTGGGGGGTTCAGCTGCACAAAATGAATTTGTCATCAGGTTTAAAGCTTTTTTGGCAGACTATCCCAGAGCCAGCCAAGGTCCTTGAAGTAGGAAAGGCTTTCCCGCTGCTCAGCTCCTCTGCATCCCAGCAGGTCCAAGGATTAAATTTACGCCTCTGACAGGCCTCAAAGGGAGAGCAGCGCTTCTCCAGCTCCCCCAGATATCATTCCCAGAGGACCGGGAGATGAGACCTTTTTTTTTATTGGCAGCTGCAGAGCAAGTGGTGCCCCAGCAAGCTGGCATAATGTGACTGGGCTTAGATGCCACGCATGCCACTTCTCTCTATGTCTCTTTCCATCTTGCCTTTTCTTTTTCCCCCAGCCATGTCATTCACCCATGCCACAGCCCTCATGCTTATTTTTGCTTGATTCAGTCTATTTCCATCAGTCTGTCTCCCTGTTTGTGCGTCTCCATTCCACCTCTCCTCCCTTTGTGTTTTCATTCTACCTCACACTTGTTCGGTGTCAGCTGGTCACCCTGAGCCACAAGTCCCATCACTCGGCATTAAATTCATATATTCACCTTAGTCTTTAATCTCAGCTTTCTCATGGGTGGCACAATGTGTTGACTCAGCACATTAAACAAGTATTTTATAAGCAGAAAAATGTTTGGGTCAAGCGGTTTTAATCATTTTTTTTTTATCCTGTGCCATTAACTAGTAAAACATCAGAAAATAAGCCTCATGGGTCCAGTTTAGATGATGACTAATTACCAAACAATCAAAATTCACAGCCATCAATAGTCTTGTAATCTCAGTATTCTGTGCATTAATCCATAGTTCCATTTTAGATCATGACACAGAATAGCAAATGACTTATCAAATATAAATGGGACAAGGCAATATCTAACACCTTCAGTTCCAACATACTTCACACACATCCCAGAAAAGATTTTAAACATTCATTTTTCTATGGTAAATGCAGGGTCATAATAATATTTTCCAGCAAAATTTAACTTTAATATCAGTTTTACTAAAACAAAAACAAATTCTTTTTTCCCTTTTTCATTTGCTGTATATAAGAAAATCATCTAATGTAAGGCTCATGCACGGGCCACACAGGAGACTACAAGAGGTACAGGAGACAAATGAAAGGTCGGCCTCTCACCTTGGCTTCATGACAGTTTTTCTAGCTATTATTTAGTCAAGGTGAGCCCTCAAGCACCTCTCAGCTGTAATTCTTAGAGCTATTGATTTTCCTGCTCCCCCTCTCTGCCGCTGCTCCAATTACATAAAACCACAAGGATTTCCATGAACTGCTCCGAGACCACTTGTCTAGTGCCCCCTCCAGATTTTGCGTCTGGCCCTGGAAACAAACCTTGGGAAAGTGTTTGTGGGAGGGTTAATGAATTTAGATCAGCGTTTGCTGCAAACACAGCCCCACCATCCGTTGCAGCGGCCTTGGAGTTGGCGGGTTTGAGGTTAGGGTTGGGTTGTCTTCAAGACAATGCAACTGATTAGGATGGCAAACACCAATGACAGCAGAACACTGTCTTGCAGCCAGAGACTGGCTAAACGCTAAACCACACTCCTCACTAACAAAGCCAAGGAGCATTGCTAGAACAGGGAAAAGCAGATAAAGGCGCACTGAAACCTATATGGTTTACACTGCAGCTGAAGTCAAACAGAGTCCATGTTGGCGCTGTAAAAAGGGAAAGATTGCATGTAGAGCAGGTGAAACTTTAGACACCTATAACTATTTCTTTAAAAAATGGAGCACTCATTCAATAAAAGTTGTACTTACAAACAACAACTTTATTTTGCATTAGTTTACCACATACATGACAGGAGGTGTTGTCATTGTTTTTTTCTTAATTTTTTGTGGCTACCAATTCCATAAACAATACAAATAGCATAACCACAAAGCAGACACTTTATTGTCACATTCATGTTTTTTGTGCTCTACAGCATTAATTCTTGTTTATTGTCAAAACAGCATATGAGTCAACAAGTTGGCTAAACGCTGTTTACAGGCTGGGCCGAGATGAGTGTTTGGTGGTGTTATACCGACAGTCCAGTGTTTTGAATAATTTCATTTGTCATTAATCTATAAATTCAAATGTTTTTGAAATAAATTTGAATTCATTTTAATTGGTTTGATCCATGGATGTTTGCAGTCTGTCCTTCATATCAACATCATCTCATCAGCATTGAGATTTATAAGTACAATGATATTATATCATAAGATATATATATATATATATATATATATATATATATATATATATATATATATATTTTATGATATGATTCTTCTGTGATGCTTCTACTAGTTTTACATCATGACCAAACAACTTTCAAAGTGAGTTTTCTACAAAGTAAGGTGCAGTTAACATGAGGATCGTTCATGACAGGTTAACGGAAATAAAAATAGTTCCTGACTGGGTTGTAGTGGGACAAAACAGTGAGTTCATTTTCACACATTCACAGATGTACTGGGTTTGGATGCAAGATTTTTAGCAAGATAGTGCCTGACGTTGAGATACCGTGAAGTCAGCCACTCATTTGAAACACATTGCAGTGTGCAAGTCATCTGAGGGGTAAAAGCCATCGCTGACAGCTCACATTTCACAGCTGGGAGCCCCAGACGGAGATATTAGACAGTGTCCTGGCTGAAGGAAAGGCTTTTAAAATGTATCAGTTTATAAAGACAACCGAGGGGTGATGAATCATAACTGCATACATGTCTGTTTTGGGACCAAAACTCCAACATTTTCTTCCATTCTCAGATTCCTCCCTGTAACTCTGAGAGACTTGCTTGTCATGCACAGGTCTGTCCCTGTTCGAGAGCAGAATCACTGCACATTTACACAGGGATAAAGAGCATTTCCTGGGGAATGAACCAACTCTTATTGGAGATTCAAGTTTGAGCAAGGATGGCAATTTGTGCCTATCATGCAACACTAATTTATAATGACACCCCTGGAAACGCTGCTTCTCATTTCATTTGCAATGCTAACTCGCCTCCAGACCACACTAACATGGCTCAACAGTCGAGTACGGAGGGGGGCTAATTGCACCGAGGTGGCCAGTAGCAACATGAGAGCCTATAATTGGAGGACACGCTCAGTGTGTGTGAAGAACCATTTGCATATCACTTTCACTGTCTCTGTGAGGTGATGGAACATTATTAGCTGGAAAACTTTAACTGTCCACAGTTGGCACTTCCTGAATTTATTTATTTTTTTAACTCACATCTCTTGTGTCTGTCTGCCTGTCTAGATGAAGTCTGTCAAACTCTTTGTTGTGTGACCTTCTCTTTAAACTTGGAATAATCAAGAAAACACACACACCCTCCGCTGAGTTGTGTCCTTCCACACAAGAGGTGAAGAGGGACAAACAGAGCCAGAGGATTGTTAAAATGATGCAGGGATGAGTCTTTTTTTGCCATGATATCAAATTTTATTCCCAATGTTTCACTGAAAAAAAAACAAATCTTGTGGAATGTCACTTTAAAAGAGCAATACACCCTAAATTTCTGCTGGAACACCACCCTGTAATGTGAATATATATATTCAGTTTTGAAAAGACACACGGGGGTAATGACCACCTGTCCAGGACAGCAGTGTGGAGCTGTCACTGTGTGGCTGCAATGTGGCAATTCTGAGTATCCCAACAAGGATTCATATATATGCACATGCTACACATAAATAACTAAAAATTCAAGTGGATTTGCTCTGATAGCAAGTTGCACTGTAGAGGCCAAAAAAGAGCAGCCTCATTACTTGGCTTTGAAAAAAAAGCAGAGGACTAACTTTCCCCTCCATTTGAGTAGCCTCCTTTTAGACCTTATGGGGCTTGTTAGGGGAGACCATACACCTAGGAGCAGCAGAGTTGTCCAAGCCTCCTCCCTGCAGAACAATGAGCCTGTTGTGCTTTCCTCAGTAGTGAGGAGAAGTCCTGGGAGACTGCAGAGGCAGCTGTGGTGGGATCCTGGGACAAGGGCTAGGACTCGGGGAGGAGGAGTGCAGCAGAGGGGTTTTTTTGGGGAGGGGTGTGAGGTTATGGAGTGTAGAGGGCCTGTGTGTTGTGGGAACCCCCGATCTCCCCACTCAACCCCAACTCCCACCCTCCACTCCCCCTTCTTCCAATCTTTTCTGACTTCAGAAAAGGCCAATGCGACAGAACTGCCATTTGCAATGCAGATCATGTCCAGGAGGAAGGAAAAAAGAAGCTGGGAATCAATGGTCCTGTATCAATCTGCTGACTGCTAATGTCCTCCACAATCTGATTCTTGACCCCTTCCCTGCCGTCCCTAGGACAAACCACCATTGTCCCACAGGGCCCCACCTTTCTCACTCTGCTCCATTGCGTGGCCAAAGATGCCACATTAGGCGAGGAAAATCCACAACTCGAGGTTTCTTTGAAGGGAGACGCAGTAACTGTCATTTAGAAATGTGTTTAGCAGGTTTGGGGCCACAACATAATGGACTGAAAAGAGAAGAGTGTGAGAAGGGGGAGGGTGGAAAAGTGGGGGAACCAGTCACTGTTTGGGTAACACCACATTTAACCCTTGCGGTCATTGTCATAATATCCCAATTTGTGTCACAAATCTGGTTAGAGTGATACGGTAAATCAGGGAAAGAAAAGAAGAGTGTCAGATGACATCGCACAGAGACAAAGAGAAAAGGGGTGTTGTCTTTCTCATCCCCGACACTCATCATACCTGAGTGATGCTAGACCAAGAAACCACCTCATTATTTTTACATGAAGCTGAACTAACAGCTTCAACACATCAACCTGTTAAAGAAACACACACCAATTAGCAAATCAGAACATCCCTTGTTTCTTTCATCTTCAACTAGTGTTAACATCACAAAGATGTCTTACTTTTGATGGAAATATTCATCTGAGTGCAGCTCTCATTATACCTCTGGTAGACTATATCTCAATTTGTAGAGTTTATTATTTATTATTCAAGCATGATAAGCAAGTATAGTGAGATATATATATATATATATATATATTGATTATTTTACAGCATGATACATTTAATTTCATCTTGCCATTTGTAATATTATCCATCATCCAGAACTTACAGAGATAATCAGCCCTGCTTATTCCCTAAAGCATCCAGATGCTAACAAGCCAACATGACATGCAGCGCATGGTGTAACTCTCAGCTGTTCTGGCCAAACAGACGGAAATGCATACAATTAGTAAACCTGCAAATCTTATGGAAAACATCCCAGCTATGCCTAGCTATTAGTTATTTGGTTGGAAGCAGCAAACTGCTTCCAAGCCCTTGACCTCTTCGGGGGGTGGGGGGGCAGGGCAGGATAGCAACGGGGGAGTAAATTGGCCGAGATGTGATTCTGAAGCCAAGAGTTCAGCATGTGCAGGGAGGTTGGCGTCAGACTATTCATTATGCTGCAAGATTGAGATGGAGGGTCGTCCTGTGGCACCTTGGCTCTTATTTGGAGAGCAGCTGAAAAAAGGGCCACATATGGATGCACTGACCCTTCAACCCACTCAGGGAATGACTCAAGACTCTTTCAAAATCATAATATCACCCCAAGGAAACAGGGGGAACTAGGAGCATTTAGTTGTTTGGATCCGGTTTGCCAGCAAGTGCACATGTGGATGATATTTTACTGGAAGGGATTGCATGGCACAGTTTTAAGCATAGATTCATTTGTATTCCCCCAGTGTTCACATTTTGGGCAAAAATAATAGCAGAAAGTGGAATGTATGTGTTATAAGGGCACATTACAAGTGCTTTCTCATCTGCTTTTACACACCCTCTCCACCCCATAGTGCATATGCATGGTTTCTGGCCAGGTTGCTCCTGCATAAAAATGCTATACTGTGGATTAGCTACCACTGAATGGTATGATTTGGAAGCCAATCTGTCAGTTCTCCCTGTCCATGAGAAGCCTGTTCAGTCCTGTTGCCTGCTGTTTATTTATGAGCAGGTCTAGGCCCAGCGTTTTTAATCATTCATGAAACTTCGACGGGCCGCAAAAGAAGTCAGCACTATGCTGGATCCTTATACCAACCAATGGTTGGGAAAAAAAAAAAAAAAATAGGCAATTTTCCCTGAAATTATAAAATGAAAATAGATGGAAGAAAAATGAAGAAAATCTATAAGCAACACCAGGCTATTCCTGGTGAGCTCTGTTAGTGTTACTGTCTGGTTTTGTTTGGATTTATTTCTTTGCTCTTAAAAACAAATGAGAGTTGTTAATGATTGGCTGTGCCCGTGTAATCTCCCATGTCTGATAATTCAACCTCCTGTTATCCATCTATTCAGCTTGACCTGGTGTTTTCCCTTTGAGATAACCAATCAAATAACACAACTCGTTACTTCCACGATTCTGCAATCTCCTGCCACCCGTGCCAATAGCAAAACAGTTTTCAAACTCCATTCTCATTAATAAATGAAAATAAATTAAGAAGGTGGGGGGAGCCAAATAATAATAATTGAAATGTTCCTCGAAGGTCAGTGGCAAAAAATCGCTGTTGTAAATCAGGGAGTTGAAAAGTTCAAATTAAATTTGTTGATATATTTACCACTGGGTCCAAAGCGGTCAGATATTAAGAGTGGGAGAGAGAAAATAATAACTTGATTAACAGGAAATAATGTGGTCTTTTTATAAACTAATGTGCTTGACCCCCAGTGCAAGCGTCTGGAAGCATGTTTGGAAATTTTATTACGAAAGACGGAAAGACAGAACAGTTCACCTTTTTTGGCAAATGGAGGACTGTTGAAGTGGTGTGTGTGTGTGTGTGTGTGTGTGTGTGTAAGAGTATTTGGTTGTGGGGGTGTGGTTTACTAAACTCTGTTGGAGTGTGGAGATCATAAACCCATAAACTCACACAATTAGCCTCCTTTAAGATACTAACATACACACTTCATAAATCAGCTTTTTTACCAGCAGTTTACCAGTGTACCTGCATCATTCTTTAGTTAGGGTTCATCTTTGAGTCAATGAAAGAATGTTATTTAATGGCAAGCCAGCAAATATTTTTTTTAAGCTGCTAAATGTGTTTATTAGCTTATTAGTTAGCTTAGTAGTTGGCTGCAGATTAAACTACAGCTTTAGGTCGCTCAGCAGGGGACTCAGTTCTATATATTCAGACATCTTGGATGTTATTATCTGATGTCAGATTAATGAGAAAACCATTAAAGACTAGTAGACAACAGCAGGTATGCAGAGTGAGCTACATCAGTGGTTTTAACTTGTTTTATTTGGCAGCACTGGAGTTGAAATATATTGCACTCACCTGTCTAAACAAAACCAAAAAAATGAGGGAAAATGATTAATAAATTTAAAATCAGCTTTAGGTTTAGTACAAACTTGTTCTGAAATATGTGAAATGAACCATCAATCACAGTTTGACTCATTATGATAATGCATTTTTCACGTTATGCGTGGGTATGTATATGTGAGTCCCTGCTTTGTGTGCAATGTAATCATGAGCAAATTCTTCAGCCTTGTTTCCGCCACTTGATGACAAGATTTGACAAATGTTGAGGCACAGCTGCACACAGAAGTGCTGCAGCTCTGTTTGGAAATATTTCTGCTGCTGCCGTGCCAGCATCCAAGGATTAGGCCTAAGGAAGGCTGCATTACTCTAGAGATGGAACATCTGTGTTTCTGAAGGGCAATCCACGAGATACCCACCAGTCTTGGAGGAGAGATGAAGTCCAGCGCTAGCCATTTGAAAAGGTTAGCCAATTTGCCTTAAACCAAATGGAGCCCATGGCCTCTCACTGCACTGTGTATTCACTAATTCTCTAAACAAATCCTGCTTGCTGATACAGAGTAGAGTACAATAGGTACAAGAAGACAGAAAATACGTGTAAATTAGCCTGAAACTTTACCTAATAGTGTTGTGAAGCGCTGACTAAGATTGATGAGCAGTAATAAATTACTGTACATTAAAGCTTTGGGAAACCTCGATGGTACAAATCCCCCCCAAAAAAAAGTGTGAGGTCAAAACAAAAAGCTGGATGCAATATAACATTCAGAAAAGTTTTCATTTACATTTCAAGAGTTGCCCGAAATGAGCGTGCATAACAGCATGAAAACATCAGTTCAGTGAAATCGCCTTGATCTTACTGGGACAACAAGCACCCAACAGGAGAAAAGATGGATTGGGGACTCAGAGGGTCACCACTGTTTGTGTGTTTGCTTTTGGTGTTTGCAGAGAAGGCCTCTTTTTTTCTTTCTTTCTTTTTTTTTTTTTTTTTTTTTTTTTTTTTTTTTACGATGCCATCTGCGCCTCTGCAAGAAAGGCCTGCATTGTCTGTACATGCAAGCCCCTTGTGAATAATCACTGTGTTGAGGCGTTAATGACAATACCATTTGAACTTCCCACACTGCTTTTCTTTCATGGTTTAAAGTTCTACTCCGTGCGCCAAGGAAAACAAGAGCGTAATGGACATTTTCTGGCTGAGCAATTATGTGAAACGAGACTGCCCTCGTGTTTTGTTTGTGATGGTTTTGTGGCGGAGCAAAAGTTGACCAGCCGGAGGAGAGTGCAGAAGTTCAGTGCATTGGACGGTGGATTGAACTGGACCTCAGCACGTTGATATTTACATGTTGTATTTTGAGAAGGTCACTTTTGACAATGACAGTGCTCATGTTACACAATGATGACCTGTCACTGTATGAGATTGATATAAACAAGAGTCAATGCTTATTTCTTTTTTTGTGCGTGTGATGACAATAGAAAGTAGGATTTCCAGGGTCTTCATCTATACAGCATTTTCAGCACAGGTTGTTAAACTCTGATTTATGGTACAGCCAACTTTATGTTACAGTGTGCTGGAAAAAAGAGACACCAAATAACAAGAGGAGGAAGAAAAAAGTTCAGAGGTCAAGCACATCTCATCAACAGCTGAAGACTCGCCATTTAAACTTTTCCATATTGCAAGTCATCTGCAGCTGCACACTCTCCGCCTGTATACAGGCTCAAGTACTCAAATGTGCTTGCTCGGCATCCAGCCGCTCACACAAAAACTGTCATTCCCGCTGGTTAATCACATCAAATTGTGTTCCCGTAGCTGTTATAGTTGTTGTTGTTGTTTTGCTGTTTCTGAGCATGCCCAGGGTAGGATATTCTCTTGAGCACCTACGAACAGGGGTCCTTCTCTTTCTGGTTGGGGTAGGGGGTGGGGGTGATACAGGCAGCTCATTTGCCGCCTTGCTCCTCATCCCTAAACAGCTTGGTTTGCATAAGCAAATAGAAAGTGAAGGTGTTCTAGGCAGGAAAGGGATGATGGGACTACGACTTACCTCCTGATTGGCATTTTTCTGCTGGGGCCTCCGCATTGTAGATGGGTGAATAACAAGTAGCACGCCCCAAAAACACACACACACACACGCACACACACACACACACATTTCTGTCTACAATACTTAGGCCGAGGATTCAACTAAAACAGAGTTTCTGCTGCTGCTCCTGCTGTGGTTGCAATTGCCTTATGAATCTCTTAACTGTATTTATACAGAGCTTAAACCTATACTTTTTCTGGGTAAAAATCTGTAAGCAAGTAGAATTTTCACCATTCCCCAACATGATATAACAGTGTAGTTACCAACATATTGTACAAATCCAGCAAGGCTAATGAGACGATGATGCAAGTCTGAGACCACACTAGAGGAAAATGAAAAGGCACGCTCTGTCTGTAACTTCATTATTTCGCAACCACTCCAGACGATGCTGCTCGGTGTGTTACGTTCAGTATGAATTAACATGTGTGTCATGGTTAAAATTGGGTTACGTAAGCTATGAGGTGACTGGAGAAAGAAGAAGCCATGATTAAGGAGACTATAGCTTTGCTGATGAAAGCAGATGTAGCCCAAATTATAGAAATATTGAGGTTGTGAATCCCAGTCTCCCTGTGCCAAGAAACACACAGATTAAAATTAGTTTTCATGTTTTTGCTTTTTATTTTTATTGTTTGATGTTGTTTCTCAACATAAATTTTGAAAAATAAATAAATAAATAACGTTTCAGCTAACACTAGCAATGACATTTTAGTAGAAAAAAAATTATCTTTACATTTTTTTAAAGAAAAAATCGGCCTGAATTACAAAATGTAATGTGGAAGTATCAGGGCAATTATGGCTTATTTACTGTGTCACACATTAGCCCATTTTGTCCAAAAATTAGCCCATGGTAGCATTGCTGTGATACACTCCACTGTAACACTGGCAGGAAGCCAACAAGTGATAGCTGCTGAAGTACATTTGAAAAAGATACTAAATCCTACCAGCAGTTAACCTTGACCTTTGACCTTTGACCTCTGTGTGAGAAAGAACGTAAAATACTTCTCCACAAGGATCATGTCCTTGTCCCATTTATTTATTTACAAATCGAATATATGTTAAAAAAAAAAATGTAAAAACAACATTTTTTTTTCCCATCGTGTTTCGCTCTTTATATTTTATTGTGTGACAAAATACAGCATCAGCTACCATTTAGAAATAATGGGAATATTTGCATCAGTTAGTCAGTCATTTGTTACTACTTTACTTAATCTCTTAACCTGATGTTTATTATTTTAATCATATCATAAAATTTAGTTCCAAACAACAAGTGACATCAAAAAATGTCACCGTATGCAAAAACTATTGATCATGAAGTAAATATAAAGTCAGACTCCAGTCATCTTATTTTTAGGGTTCCCTCTGGACATGTGACCTCCAAAAATATAGAAATATAAAAATATACTTCTTGCTCATTGACCATTTCATAAGGTTGGAGGGGGGGTGTATCGAGTAGCAGTAAATTAGCATGAGGCTCCATCAGAGAGAGCGTGGTATGGCTTTCTGACAGAGGAAATGAGCTGAGAGGATCTCCTGGGTCGCGGCAGGCCTTTGGTTGGCAAACGTGAAGGAGGCGGAATTCCAAGCCTGGAAAAGTCATAACTCCAGAACAAGTGTGAATATATGGATCCTGTAGAGTCTTGGCAGACCCTTCCAAAGTAAACAAGGTCACTGTGGCTGCTTTGTCCAATTTTCTGGGGGTTTTCAAAGACCACCGTCTTGTGTAAATTATGCTTGTGTTAAAAAGGGCTTTTTTTCTACCCACAGTTAACATGAGAACTGTTGATTTTACATGAAAGTCCTTTCTACCTGCATGGGTCCATTTCACAGAGTTTTGATATAAGTAAATATTTGGATTATTTAAAAAAAGGGGTGTGGGGGGGTGTGGAATTATGTGCTGGCTATTTTGTAATGAACTCCCCTTCCTCAAAGCCAATCCTTATTCAAATCAACACACTTTATCACATTAGCTGCAGCTAATGCTAGATTTAATCTAGCTGCATGTTTTAGTTGTATTTTAGTATCAAGTGTATAAAAATAAAAAAAAAACACTTTTGAAGTTAATCATGCAAGAAGGCTGTGAAAGATGTGTTACAGCAAGACCCCAGGCGAGACCAGAAACATCTTTTAATCTGCACTGGGGACATGTAAACAGTCATTAAGACGGTGGGAACACTATTCATGCTTTTCAGCTGCCTGATAGATGCGGGATGCCTTGCCAATGTCTACACAAGCAGAGCACCAATGCAAAACCGTCGACACTCTCGAGAAGAAGAAAAAAAAAAAAAGAAAAGAAAAAATTGGGAGCTCATGTGAAGAACTTCGTGCACACCTTTGCAATTGACATGCATACACACAACACAACACACACATCTATTCAGGCTGTGTGTAAAGTGAAGGGATCCACTCAGGCTGACGATAATGTAGTTTTTCTTCTCTGGAGTTTCTATGGCAGATGTGCAAGCGCTGTAAAAGCGGAAGAGATGCATTGGGGGCTTGTTAATTAGCAGACTGTTTTGAAAGGCCTCGCGTCCCGCCTTGGCTGGCAGGTTGGCAGCACCTGATTAGTAGGAAATAGCGAAGCGCTGAGATGACGCTCTAGTTCCCCAAAATAAAGAGGAAAAAACTCAGTCTCTCAAACAAACACACTCATGCACACACGCACACCCTCCCTCACTCAGGGGGCCCATATGCTACCCTGGTTTTTTCCTCGTCTTCACCTGACAAATTGCATTCACGCTGTAAAAAGTGCAGACACTGAAGGGGGAATACATGTGTCTAAAGCTTCTCTTTGAACTGGAAATCCGAAGGAGATCATTAGACATACAACATTGTTTTCTGATGTGGAACCTGTTCCGTTGAAAAGGCTGCAAATTACCTCACATGATGATGATATAAGCAGATGTAAAGTTTACAAAGTTTCAAAACTTGTCAGTCTGGATTACTTGAGAAATAGTTTGATGTTTTGGTTGTTTTCTGGCACCCAGTGACCTTTATTCCCATAATTCCTACACATTCCTTATTGCTGAATGACTGTCTTTGCATAAGCCTATGAAATAGACATATGCATGTCAGTAGACAGCCAAACTGGCAGGTTGTGTCCATGGTGTTTATAGAAGTGGGTGAACCCTTCCATCTCTGAATGACAGCATTTCAATGAAGGCTGAAATTATAGCTCTGAGAGGATACACATTAACGTCTCTGTGGATCCACACAGAGTGGGATGTTATGGGTAAGTGTAGGCTGCATCAACTCATAGGGGAAGTCTATGTACACACCTCACAAATCTTAGCAATGCATCATGCAGCAAGAGGTGATAGACTGATTCCATTTCCTGTCAGAACGTGTGTTACACAACAAGAAAAGCTATATTCAAGTTTTCTATATAAGTATAAAAGAAGCCAGTGCAAACTTCTACACTATTTCATGGACAGTCTGGTTCTAGATTAAGTGAGAAAAGAAGAGGAAAGCACATATTATATTAATCTTGTGTTTGGCAGATGGTAACTATGCAATTGTGGCCTGGTAGTGGGGTCCTGATACAGATATTATGAGGTCCCTCAGGAGTGTATGATTTCAGGATATTTGTGTTTGCAGGCCATGTTGTTATCCACCTCGTGCCCTCGATGTCAGGACCACCATGGGAAGTCCTTCCCCCTGGGGAATATCACTGATCAGGGCCTCAGTCAGGGAAGCTCATGTCATGATTCCGTCTTTTGGGGTCAAATAAGTTAAGTCTTTTTTTAAAACTTTGGGTCATTTTTAGTTGTTGTTGTGGTTGTTTTTTTTTTTTTTTGTTTGTTTGTTTTGTTTTGTTTTTGTTTGTGAGTGTGTGTGTGTGTGTGACATGCAAAACTTTTGGGATAGGGGCAGTTCTATCTTGTTGTACTTCATCTATATCAAGTCACTTCATCAGATTTATTTTTCAGCTGACACTCCTCTTTGTACAGAATTCACTTGGAATGGAAGAAGAGTGAAATAACTAAAGTAGCTAGAGACATATTGGACCATGCAGGCAGCTGTAATATAAAGATGCTTGACATCTTGGACACCCAGTTGCCATGCAGTCAGCCAGATGGGGACCAAATCTGGGGTGATACAGGTTACCAGGACCTCCCTTCCACTGGTCCCAAGTCCAACTAATGGACATCTGTCACAGTCCCACAACAGCAGACCCAGCCACTGTCAGAGCCATATGAAATATGTATGAAACAAGGATGTTTAGCACTGGGCTCTCCGCTGCTAATCAATGATTCGATCCATGATGCCCAACACAGAATACATTTATTATACATTATCTTTTCATGCAGTCAATTTTATGCATTCTGATTCCACCTCCAGACGTACTGCATTGAAATGAGGCAACGCTGAGATTGTGTTTAAAATTTAAAGTGGTCCCATAGCCCCGAGCTACATGCCCTCCTCACTGTCATGCACACAAGACTGTTGGAAAGTGAGACATTTCTCCTCTCGCCCTACTCCCTCCAAGCATCTGTTGTAACAATTGCACAGCCAGTCCTTCCTCAAACAACCGCAAATATATTGGTGGCACAAAGTAATGTCAATTAAGCTTTTCTTTGTAATTATGCTTGGGAAAAAAAAAAGGTGTCCTGTGTGGTGAGCCTGAGCTAAGTGACCTGAACAGGAGTTAGCAGTAGCAGCCAAGGGCAAAGCTGGCTAATGTAAACCAAATCCTGTACCTGGGGAGCACAGCCTATTCAGGCTAATCCACTAGCCTGGAGGCTGCTGCTTTAATAGGGGCACTGTGGACCTAGTCATTGTCCTCTCTACTCAAGGAGCCCAGTGCAACATGTTAGTCCCACTGAGCTCCAAATGCCCCTCCTATCTGAATATTTATCTGAAGCATATGGGAGGTGGGAGCAAGGGGAGGGAGGACAGAGGAAGTGAGATTTGTGTCTGTCTGTGTTTTGTTTCAATGGGACAAATATTTGACAAGGTGCTATTTTGAAAGACAACAACATCTCGAAGCCAACAAAACGAAACAAAGTGCATTTCACATGCAAGCCTTACAAAACAGCCCAATATGCTTTGACTCGAGGTTAGCGCCAAAAACAATGCAAAGAAAAGGGAATATAAATAGACTGAAGGGGAAACAAGAATCTAGTGGATTGTAGTGGTTGTATTATCAAACGCATCTTTCTCCGCAGGCCTGTCATTTGGCACCAGCCACCGAGGGAGCAATAGCAGCTGTCAGCAGCAGCCCTTTACATATCTATCCTCCCAATACATCTCATTGGATTCAATTCATTTTACCTCAGGCAGTTTTGTCAGTCCTCCCCTCAGATTCTTCCATTATGTGTGTGCATGGTTTGGTGTGTGTACGTGAGCTACGAGCACATACCTACAGTATGTTTGTAAGTTGTTGGTTTTTTTTGTTTTTTTTTTATCAGTTCACAGTGTGTTCATGTGCAAGTGTGTTCATTCGCACGCACGTGTGTGTGTGTTAGCACAGAGCAAAGAGTATTTACACACATGTTTACCCCAGCTGCCATGGGAGCCTAGAGTACGCCAGGGGCTGCTGGGGTTACACAGCAGGGGCTGAAGTCTGTGAAGGGCTTCTTCGGTAAACCCAGCGATTATCTGTACCATTAATTCACACCTCCTTGACCTTGCTTTTCAATCTATACTCCAGCACTCATCTTAAGTGGCAGCGTAGAGGCAGCCATGCTCCTATATTCTAATCCAGGGCTGAGACAGACCACTACATCAATACCTCAATGTTTTGTCTTTAAGTTCTCAATACTTATCAACTACATCCATTGACACTGATGACTTAAATGTATCTAAGTAAGGCTTTTCTTGTGATTTCTATTTTGTGCCGTTTAATATTGGAAGCAGGATTTCTTGCAGAGGCAAATGAAGGAGACTTTTTCATACTGCTTTGAGGAGGGAAAGTAATCACTCTAAATGTAAATTAAGATTTGCTAAATGTAAGCGATGTTCCGTTCTGTATCCTTTGTGAGGTAAAAACTCCCCAGGATCTGTGTGTCTGCAGTTATAGCTCGAATATAGGGGTCAGTTTCATAATTAACCCCTTGTGCTTTTTTAAGAGACGGGATGGGTAGAGGTGGGACATCAGCTACTAATGTACTTTATTGCAGGTAAGTTATTTTTCTTGTTACTATATTTCTTACTTGAGGAAAACTTATTGAAACTGGATTTGAATTCCACATCTCCTCACAACTACATTTCTCATATTCCCACACAACAATGATGTGTTTTGAGGAACAAAAGGAAGGGAAATTCAAATACAGTGTGTGTTAAGTGTGTCTATCCACTGACTACTAGTGAGGACTGTTTACTTGCCCATCAGCTCCAGAACCATGACAAGTTTTGATGGCTCAGATTTAGTGGAGTGGCTGTATGGGAGTTGGGCACAGGCTGCATCAAGCTGTGTTTAGAGGTTAATTGTTAGTATGCTGGGTATGAGCATAGCATCCATCTACTTTGATCCCCCTTCAGCTTTTGACTGGTGTGAAAAGAGTTCACGGCAATC
This sequence comes from Polydactylus sextarius, assembly GCA_016801845.1. Lineage (NCBI taxonomy): Eukaryota > Metazoa > Chordata > Actinopteri > Polynemidae > Polydactylus > Polydactylus sextarius. Next base: position 16,673,073 of record CM028928.1, read on the forward strand.
ACATTTGGCATTCATTAATAATCATAATATCAGGGAGGATGCAGTCCAATCAACAATGGTATGTACATCATTTACTGCTGCCCCTCCTTAACTCCTTTCCATCCTGCGGCTCCAAGCCGCTGTGGTGGACGACCAGCAGGCAGGCAGGTAGTCTGGCTGGCAGGCTGGTGGGCGGGCGAGGCCAGGAGCTCTCGGCAGGTGATGAAAATGCGTTCTTCAGGCTTAATTGAAGGTAGAGCTGTCATGTTCCACGCAGACAGCCACATGTAATTATTCCAGTCTACCAGGCTTCAGTTTGCCTGTCAGCTACCTGCCTAGGCTGCCTGCTGCTGCTGCTACTGCTAAAGGGTAGATAGAAACAGAAAGCAAGGGAGGGGTAGATAAGGGATGTCGGGGTAGAGGAGGAGAGAAAGGAAAAAGTGTGTTTCAGTACGTGCTCGGCCTGGCTGGGGAGTTTCACTGGAGGGGTGCATAAAAAGCAGTGATCTTCCAATTTGTCTCTGCTGCTCGTCCTTTCTCTCTCCCTCTATCTTTAACTCAGTTTCTACCTACTGTTCTCTTGTGCCAGCACCCTCCAGTCAATCCCCTCTCTCTGTTTCTGTCTCCATATTTGCTTCTTCAGGAAGAGACAGAGAGGAGAAAAAAACAGGAGCAAAGGCAGAGAGAGGAAGAGTGAGCGACAGTAAATGTAGGCCCTCCACAGATAGCCCAGGCCGCTAAACATAGACTGCTTGGTTCAACATCGACTTCAATTTGGGGAACCTCAGAGTATTTTGTTCCTCCATGTGGCAATTAGGATGTCAAATCAAACTTGGGAAGGCAAACAGCACAGCAAGCCTCCTCGCTGCTATTTCCAGATACCACGTCTCCAGCACACACACACACACACACACACACGCACACACATACACATACATACAGAGAGAGAGAGAGAGAGAGATCCTTCTCTCACTCACACACAGCCATCCAGATCTCCTAAGGATTACACAACTCTGTAGCTGCTCAGAAAGAACTTTCTCCGTCACATGGACACACACACACACACAGTGTTATGGAAATGATCACATCCCTGAACAATGCCGAGTTCCTGACCCGGCGTTCCGAGGAGCCGTAAATCGGGGTGTTTCAGTGAAGGCCTGACCCTTGACCCTTCCAATGCCAGTCATGTCCTTACTGTCAGTCAGGCCTTTATCTCCCTCTGACCTTTAAACATTACCCAGACAACAATGGGGCAAAGCCAGAGCCCTCATTCCCAATCACACGCCTTTTCTCCCCTCCAACATTTCACACCATGACATCAGTGCATGCTCCCTGTTCCAGGACAAATTGCAGTAGACTGGTGTCAGGAATACTCAAACATACAGTAGGGCAGGGTTCACAGTCTGGCTCTGGTATCAAAATCCAGTACTTTTACAGTAGTGCACTAGTGTTTTACTGAACATAGCAGCCTCTTAAAGGGGCTAAAAGCAGGATGGTCTCTGCTTCTGCTTTCAGTTGGTTTACATTATAGTTATCAGATAAACAATTTCCTGTGATGGTTGGTGATAAAATGTCAGATGCTGCTATTTTCAGCGGAGTGCCGCAGGGCTCTCTCCTTGGCCCATTTTCTTCCTCTATTTATTTGCTACTATTGGCCTTTTGATATATTTTCCTCCACTTGTGTTAATGTCACAGCTATACTTGCGTAAACCTTACAATCTCAAACTTAAAGGACTCTCTAAATTCTTTATTTAAAACATGTGAAGTTTGAACTATCACAATTAATATCTCCTAAGGTGTGTCATTTAATTGCACAATTTACAAGCAGAGTTTTTTGTTTCAACCAATAGCTCTCAACATGTCCTTAAAAAGTTAATCATAAAAGTTAATCATATTCTCAGTGTAGTTTTTCTTCTCTAACTTATGTTTGTTATTATTTTGTCTGAATTATATCTCATGCTTTTGACATGCAGCAATTTTAACTTTGGTTTTGAAAAATGTTAAAATAAATTTTTCCACCCATCATTTTCTCCACCTAAGCGTTACATGACTCTAACAAGTTCTTTCGGGTTTGTCAAAGAGCGAACAGTCTTGCCTCGACTCCATCTGGACGGACAACCATCTAATGCCATGAATGTGCAAGCCAACCTCAATTTGTCACATTTAATAAAATTCTCTCAAGTCTCCTGTCTGGTGTACACCTCGCTAAATTCTACATTATTCCATAAATTCCATGACTAGCTGGAAAACTGCATACAAAGTAAATATCTGAGCCCTGGAGGCACTGTCAATTCAGCTCTGCACAGAACAAGACACACACTCCCGTGGTTCTCAGAGGTTTTCAAAAGCACAACCACATGAAGGCACTGTCTTCTTTATTCCACTGTTTGCTTTTCATTTTCCCTTTTACCATCAAGTGCCGTACAGTATAATTGGATATCATTCAAACACATTTAATGACAGACCAATAGGGTAAATAACAGCTTTTGAAAACACTTTGTAAATCAGTAACCTAAACCTCTATCTGTGTGCATGAGATTGCATGAATGTCTTGGTCCAGTGCCAAAATGGACCAGTGTGCACTAAATAAGATAAAAGAGTTTTCCAAGAAGCTTGCTAAATGGAACGTGGATCCTGCTGTTTTTCTGCAGACAAGGCTATCCAGAGGCTGGAGACGCTCAGGAATTTGGGGCAGGGCAGAGCCACTGGGGGACATGGGACTCACTCTGGGTCACTGCTTCTGAGGTCAGCCCCCCTGCCCCAATTCCCCCTCTTTGTGTCCTCATTCAACCTACAATATGGCATGAGCAACAATATTCCTCCAACAGCCTTCTTACCTCCTTTTATTTTCTCTTTAGTGCATTGTAGAATCATCTATAGAGATTACAGGGTGGTTGCTGTTGGATATTAGCCGCTGCTGAGCAGCCTCCTCCCAGTGTGATGACAAGCTCCAGAGAAACCCTTCACACAGCTGGAGGCTCAGGGCCTCAGACTTCAGAGGCGTGCGCCCGGCCCCTCAACACAAACCACGCCGATGTACAGTTTTGTCCCTTTGCTCCTCTCCCTCTTATTCCCCTCCTGTTTCCCCTCCTTATCTGCTTTTCCCCTCCCTTGTTGCTGACTGAGTTTCTTATTTCCCCTTCTCCACTCTGTCACACCCTCTCTCTGAAAGTCTTTAGCACTTAATTTGATCTCTTTTCAAAGGAGAACAAACACTTCATTAACAAAACAGTAAAAAAAAAAAAACACCAGAAAAGGGTTTTGTGAGATAAATTTCATTAGCTCACTCAATCAACACATGATCACCCGATTGCATGTATGGCCCTACATTAATAGACAATGTTGCCAACAACACTGAGATTTACGTATGTGTCTGATGATGTTGTCATACATCAGGGTTATAGTGAGTGCTGGTTAACACATTGTCTCCCTGGGCTGTGTGTCAGTCACAGTTTGATATGTATTCCGTCTGACAACAGAAACAGAAAAAACATGTAAATAAGAACTGATTTATTTGGGATGTGGCTGTATTAAAACATTGTATATGTGAGCACAGACGGTAGGAGAGTAGCAAAGAAATAAAGGGCTGAACAGTGACACTTGGCAGAATGCAAATGCTTGATGATGTAATGAATATGCTAATTAGCACAATAGCATATGGTGATTCCACAGCAGTTTTCCCATGTGTTTTGCATATTGCATAAGTAGCCATGTAGTTGTTTTGACCTAGTCTTGTTTCTGTACACACAACATTTATCACAGCTCTGTCCATCCTAGAAGATGGATCCAAGGGTCTGAGGACAAAAAATGTTGTATATTCTACAGATTATAAAGCCCTTTGAGATAAATTTGATATGTAAATAAGATTAATTAATCAGGAGGATACAGATGTATGTACCCTCCAGGGTAATTTGTGTCATTAATTAAGATAAAAATTAATACATAAATTAAGATCATGAACAAAGTTAATCTGTTTGACACTGTCATTGTCATTGTTAGCATGTTTGCTTGAAACACCATTGTATCCACATTTAGTCTCACAGAGCTGTCAGCATGGCTGTAGTTAAAACAGGAATAATCTCAACACATACAACAAAGCTTTAATATGATCTAACACAACTACATTCAAACGTACCATATCACACAGTCTTAATAAAAGTCTGAATCTCATAAGCTTAAAATATGCAGTGTTTTGTAGTGTGAGGCTATTATATTAGTTTGCATTTGATAAGATAATGTGTTTTTCTTATTATGCCCATACTGTAACTGATCTTGACAAGTGTTGATTAGAATAACTGTCAGAGCTGATAAAACTCACAAATGTCTTTGCAAAACTATTAAAAACACACAAATTAATTGTGACACAAAGACATGAGCCTGGTATTGTTTTTTTTCACATTCACATCTTTGAAAGTTTCATATATCAGGAAATTATGAATTCATCAAATGTTCAAACAAAGTTCACATCAAGTACGATTGTTATCATGCTCCTGAGTGGTAGTAGTAGATTCATCTGCCATCTTATTTCCCATGAAACTTTATTCATGCTTTCAGTTCCTTTTAATCAGGGCACCGTAGAGTGTTGAAACTGAGCGTCTATAAGCAGAACAAAAGTCACTTCTTCTATGTGAATAAGCTGCAAATCTGGGCCAGCCACCACCAAGACCCAGCATGGCCCTTGGGCTCACTTAAGGAAGGCCTGTAAAAACCATGACTGATTTACATCCCCGCTGCCTGGGCTTTTGCAGAGCAGCGCCGCCCCCCGTCCCTCTGTGGGTGCTTCAGAGAAATGTAGAGGGGTGGGCTGTGTGGGTGCAAGAACCAAAGAGGGAGGGGGGCAGAGAAGGAGAGGGGCCAAGAGCGAATAGGAGTGTAGAAAGGAAAAAAGAGACTAGAGAAAGAGTAGGGGCATAAGAGGGGGGAGAGGTCACCAGGGCAGTGCAGGGCGCTCCCAATCAGCGCTGTGTAAACAGGCCTCCTCCTGGAGTGGACAGGTTGCAGAGGGGAGTCCTCCACGGGCCACTGGGACTGTCAGCAGAGCAGATAACTGATGGCAGGAATGTGGCGTTTGTTCTTAAAGAGAGGGAGAGCGGGAGGGAGGCAAGGGGGAGGAGTTCAACTAGTGGCAGAAAGTGGGGGCCGCCAATTAACATCTACTTGATGCATTCATACAGCCGGGCCCCTGGCTCCTTAAGCCTCGCAGCTGCATTTGTGCTGGCAAGCAGCTCCCTGCTTCCCTGCCCTGCCCTGTACGGTCAAACACAGATTCCCTTAACTGCACAACGACATCAACCTCGGGTAGTGTTGTGCATGAAGGAGCTCGAAGAGCATGTTTAGTTAACATGCTTTTAGTGAACAGTGAAGAGAATGTATCTGTTTGAACCTAACGAACATGAACATACTACTCACACAGCAGAATGTGGCATTAATGCACTGAAAAGGTATTTGTCAAACGCCAAAAAATATCAGAAAAAGTATGCTTTTTTTTTTGTTTGTTTGTTTTTATGCTAGAACCTGGAGATTTACAGTAACTAGCAAGTATCTAGTCTCTATGTCTCGTCCTAGTGATTCAAACAAGGCAGCTACTGGTTCTGCTGAATCCAGACTGTATGAACATTTTATGTCATATTTTTATGCAAATTGCAAAAAGGCACGTCTGAGCATTAGCATCATCAACAACAAATTTGAAACGACACATGGAGTTTAAACATTGGACTAGTCTTCTGCAAAAATCTCTGCAGGTGAAACATGACAAGAAATCATTTATACTTACAAAGGTTCATTCACCTGAGGCAGACTAACAGCATTTTGTACTAGTTACTTTCATTTCCCAACAAGAAGTAGACTGACTTGTACTTGAATCTCTGTATGTGATTAGTAATATGTGTTCACTGAACTTTGTAGTTCTTGTTTACTGTTTGACTTGCACAGCATTGGCCTTGAGTCCATTGCTGTACAGGGCTTACATTGTCAGACAGTTCAGTCATTACTCTGAAGAATAGTGATCATCTGATGAGTTCTGAACAGGACATTAATTTATGAGGTGCTGGAATATTTTTTTCAGTTTTTATATCCTCAAGAATGTGTAAACGGAAGTTGTCTTACAGCACACTAACAGGCAGTTGTCAGTGTTTTTGTTGTCACTTACATACTCAAGCATACACAAACTATCTTACCTGGAACTGCTTATTACTATCATTTTTATATTATATCACTCTGTCATTTTCATAACCACCACCTCCTCATCCATCCTCTCTGTTGTCATTTTAGATAAAGATTGTGGTTAGGAAGATTGACATCAATTTAGGAGCATAGCTGCTCTGACAGGATTAATGTGATCCACAAGTCAAGTCCTGTCTGCAGCCTCTGTGTGTGTCCTGTCTGACTGAGATGGGTGTTTATCTCCCTCTGATCCCAAAACAGTTATTAGCATGGCCTGCCATCAGGAGAATACAGAAGTGAGATCGGAGTCCACTGACCTCACATCTGTGCTCAAAGCGAAGGCAGATCTCTCCCTCGATGCCCTCAGTCTGCAAATGAAGCCATGATCCCCGTCTTTGACCCTCCCTCCACTACCACCCGTCGTGGTGGCCTTTGAGGCCAAGCGAGGTGTAAACAAATCCAATATACGCTGCATTGTATGGCACCCCGAGGGTCCCAATGAAGTTACTCTAGAGGTACAAATCACTTCGGGTCACGGTTTGCTTGCTTTTTCTTGCTCTATTTCCCCAAGGCTTGCAGTTCCCCACGCCAAGATCACTACCCAGCCACCCACTGCTGCCATCATACAGGTTTATTTACATTTGGAACGTCTCAGATTGATTGAATGGGCCCCTTTTGGGGATCATACCTCCACAGGCCTGTTTAGTGTTCAAAGTGGAGACCACCGTGCAGAGAAGGAAAGTCCACACATTCTGTTCTTTAAATCACAGTGCTTACAGGGTGAAGATGTTGGTCCTTAAGCTTCCCTCTGTATCTGTGTTATCATAAACTGTGGCAGGAGTTATGACTCGGGTTGTGTGTAGGATCATGTCTCGTCAGTGACTGTTCCCCTGCTTTTTACAGGCTCTTGTTCACTGTTCTGTCATATAAGTCTTGATATCTTAACATTTAGATGTTCTTCCTAGGTAGGAAGTAGTCATGTGGCTCACATAATTTTTTTTCAGCCACTGTTTTTGTGGAAAGGGAAAATCTGAGCAGTGAGATGCAAATGATCATGTTGTTGAAAGGCTGTCTTTGGAAATAGACTAAATACACAATGATGGTGCATGACCGTTTCATTAAACCTCCAACCACTAAGTATTTCTTGTAAATGGTCTGGCAAGAATATATTGCCATTTACCTGCATTGCATTCCTGTCTAGTCAGTTTTATAAATTGCTCCAGATTCCTGGCAGTTTTTCTAGCTTTTCAAGGACGTGCAACTGGGTACAGTGTTGTGTAAACAGAGGTGTGTAAATAGGGGTGTGCAAACACGCCTGCGGGTCAACAGGGCAGAGGACAGCTATCCATTTCCTGGTGAACTGGAGAATCCCCTCTCCTGACCTGGCAGGCATTTATCAGGTCACTGTAGGTTCAGCCTCAGGGAGTGGTCCACTGTCTGTCCGCATGTTACCTAAAGTATTAGAGAAGTACATTGGAATGTGAGAAGATCCAGCGTGTGAACAAAAAGGCACCTAACCAGTCTGAAGTGGACAGAGTGGATTGAGTGTTCTGGTGTTATCTGTTGGTCTCTGACAGTGGCCTTTGCGGGTTATCCAGTCTCTAACATTTCACTTGAGGACACTCACTGAACATATAATACACTGAAGCTATTGACAGTAATCTGCCTCAGTATCATGGTGAGTCTAGCATGTATAGAAGGAATGACAAAGGCAGTTTCAGTATCACTGAGTGGCAACAAAAGCTTCTTTGTGTCCAGTTATGTCACCATGAGCTACTGCTCAAAACACAGGAGTGTTTTTGGAGGAGTGCTAACTGGCTAACTGAGGGCCTGTTAGGGGATGCACAGTTCAGCGGAGCAGCAACAGGTTTGTTTGTGTATGAGCAATAGAGACAGACTTACATGCATCTGCCTGCGTCTGAACACATGAATAAGAGATTGTGTTCCGGGCCAATGAACCAATTCACATAATATGATGTAGTGTAGCTGTAAGGTGGCGGTTGCTCCAAATGCATACCACTTAAGTTCACTTTTTAGGTAATTGGATGTGACATGTCTGTGAGGCTAGTGACAATCAAACTAATGTGAGCAGCAATGCAGACTGTTTTGTCAGCAGGAGCTGACACTGTTTAGTCAAGTCACAGCCTGTGAATATTCTTCTAGAACTGAGCTCAAAACCCCTTCACTGACACCATGACTCATCTTCCAAGCATGTCCATTGCATTGTCTTACTAACTCTGAGAAGCATTGTAATCAGATCTCACTTCCTTACTTAATACACAAATAAACAAGAACATCAGGACTTCAGCTGTTTTAACTGAGGCAACAGTGTACTTAACTAGAAATTAAAAGAAAAAAAGAAGAAATAAAAGAAAAACTTTTTTTCCTTTGTATGTTTTAGCCATCCAAATTGCCCGAGATGTTTGTCCGTTGGCTTTAAAATAACTCAATTTAAAAAAAAAAAAATGACTGAATGTACATGAAGCTTGTCTATTTCTGGATTAGATCACCCATGAGGCATGTTAATGCCAAGTATACATTTTATTTCTTTTCAAAATTATTTAAGTTTCCACAGCAGAAGAGGTAAGAGACCTATACATGGGAATAATTTACACACAGTATTTTGCAGTTAATTAAGTTAGTCTGGAAAGATGAAGATATATTTAGGCATCACTGTGTAGCTGCTATGCTCAGATCCAGCTGGACCACCGTAGGATAGGTGGATCTGCTCAACACATCCTGAGGCAGCCTGGTAAAATTACAGTGCTGTCTCACAGCATCAGGTAGTTTATGTATAATATGGTTTAGCCTGGTTTATCTTCTCCCCTATTAAAGTTCTCTTACTGCTCTGCCTGATTAGACAAAAGGAGTCCCCACCTCTACTTGTAATGTGAACATTACCAGGGTTTTACTGAGGCTCTCATTGGACAGACATAGATCATGTACTGTACATTTGGATCATTTTGTTGTGCTGTATGTGAGACATACAAGAGGAAGAATGTGCAACACCTGTGCCTTCATTACTGATCAAAGTTTCACATTCAGATTTTAACAAGGAGAGACCATATCCGGCTTTGACAAAAGGGACCTTTGCGCGTCAACAGATGCAGCTCTGTTCATTATCTACATGGAGAATGTCAAGACTCAGATCTGTAAAATGCCATTTGCAGAACACTGTCACACGCTCCAGCACACGCCACAAACCAATTAAATCAAATTGACAGGATTGTTCAAACCAGTTTGATTTGTACAATTGCACACACACACTTCAACGCACACACATGCACACACACTGCATGGGATTATGTTACAAGCAATATTGGCCACTGTTTGATTATTCATGGGTGTGTTTGCTTTTTGAGCATAAGCCATTAAGATCATGGCAGTAGCTGTATTTAGTGGCTGGTTTGTTCACTATCTGAGGCGGAAGAATTTTTTAATTTTCACACTTAAGTAAACTGAAGGCAGCTGTCATTTATTTTCCATGATAGCATATCACCATTTTCAATCATCTCTATATGATGCAATTTAAAAACATAACATCAGACATTTAACATAGTGCCAGAGCAGCATATATGTTTGAATCAAATGCTGGTATTGGGGACATGCATTTTTAATAACATGTCAATGCTCATTGGTTTTTCATACCATTTACAGACCCACTGAGGTGCAAATTAACTTTCCAAATTAAACTTGCTTTCTGTGTTTTTGGATGAGAATATTTAAGTATGCTGTTGGATCTCCATGCTGACAGGGCCTGAGGAGATTATTTTTCCAAGAGCGCAACCTCGGGGTGAGATGTTTATTGAGAGTTTTATGAAAAGGACGCTCGCTTATGGAATCAAAACAGCCTCCAACACATTACAAATGAAGCAGATGCTGATATGAATCTGCTGTTACACTGGGAAGGAGTTTCATAAAACATGGATCCTTACACTGCATGACAATGAGGTCATTTTCCTGACACCAGAATGATTTGCTTTCTCATGTGATTTGGTCTTTTTAAATGTCAAAAAAGGAGAGAATCACCTCTCAGATAAATACAGTTGAACAGAAGATGTACTACCACATGGTCTTTAATTATTTTAAGACTTAATGAGAAAATATAATGGTTTGCCTCCATCACAACAATTCTCAATCTCAACAATTCTTAACCAATGTTTCAATGCAAGTCAAACTCAGTCTTACCAGACAAATCCCCACACTAAGTAAAATCAGCTTCTACCTCACAGATTCTGGGTTTCAGCTGTGGTCAGCTGCTGTTTTCAACAGACATCAGTCTGCAGCAGCTAATAAGACTATTTCAGCCTTCTACCTGCAACTGATGGCTGAGATGCACTCCTCAATAATGCATTAGACAGGCAGGCTAGCACCCCTGGGTCCCCTCTGTCTCCCCCCACCCCCTTACACATACTGTACAGCTGAATACAGTGATGATGTTGCCTCTGCAGCCTGACTCAAAGGTGAGTAAGACCTATTGATTTGTGGACAGAAAGCACCACTTCTCATCTTCTCCAGGTCTGGCTATGGAGAGAGAGGAGGTCAGGTGGGGGGAGGACAGGGGGAGGGAAGAAAAGTAGAAAAGTTGAGGTGAGCAGAGAAGTGGCTGTTGCTCTGAGAAGCTACTTTCGTGGTTGAGTTAACCTCTTGGGCATTCTGCAACAGAGAAAGTCATAACCCATTGCAGCTGTAATATTGTGTTTTTGAGCCCAACAGTGTGCAGATTTTTATCTCAGCCAAATAGACACTGTTTTCACTTATTTGACACTTCTCCAACAAGTAAGTTAAGGTGACATGGAGAGTTTAAATCTTAACTAACATCACTTTTCATTAATGTAATGTCTTTCACAACCAAAACATATCAGTTTTAACATTTTAACTGTTGTTGAGATTTTGTGGTGAATTTTTGCTGTATAATTATGTAGCTATTTGGTTTTTGGTATTTATTTAGTATTTGGCATTTCAGCTATATGGTAAATGTTTTGCACAAGGATAATAATCTTTAGCACCATTTCACATTAGGATGTTAGGATGCTAATGAGAAGCACAACTATAGAAATGTCATCAGGTTTTGGGTCAAACCAAATAACTGGATTAAAGAATGATTCTGTTTTAGGTTATGTGTTTCTTTATGTATTTTGTAAAAGTAGAGTTTTTCTTTAGTAGCAGAGTGATGAGTTCTCAGGGCCAACATGATTAACTGACTGAAGTTGATGTATTACATATTTTAAAATCAAATTCATCATTTCATTGTGGTCTGATTTGCATTGGTAAAATTCATACATTCTGCTTTTGTTAAATTGTTAAACAGTCATGCCAATGAAGTGAAGCAACCAGAGTGAGGTGGAGATAAAGAGCATTGTCTCTAAGTGGACTCACCATTGATAAGTACACAATGCTTCCCTTCCCGCCCAACAAAGGCTCCCCCAACCAGATGGCAAATTAGTGCCAATTGTTCAAAAACAATGTGGACGGCTGATGACAGACGCTCAGGGTGCGCGGTGGAGACAGCAGCAGGCCGTTGTTTGGACAGAAGATTTTTCCATTCAGACTTCTCCTGCGCTGCACTCCCACACCGAGTGAGCGAGGGGCGACTGGGAATCATTATTTAGTACTCCAGGGGCCCCGCCGTTTAACACACATCCGCTAAGTTCAATCTGCTCCAATAGACACATGGACTTGTGATTTCTCTTTCAGCGTGTTAGTGGAAAACAGATGAGGTGCTGTTGATGCATTTGTTCGGGCACAGTTTTGACAGCAAGAAGATTTTTTTTTTTTTTTTTTTTTTGCATAAAATCTGTCCATGCTTCGGGTCATAAAAGTAGCATCAACTTTGGAACGAAGTGTTACTAGGCTGACAGCCGAAAGTATTAGTTAGCTCTTCGTTTCATTTCAGCGCAGATTTTCACCAGTCAAGTGTGTTTTCATGAGAAGCTGTTCACAGGTTTCAACATTGGACTGTTCACACATTTTTCCTTGCTGTGTTGCTCCACTTACAACACTTCAGTGGATTGAAACAATATGTGTTGTTTCTGGCCATTTTCAGAGGTCTCCTTAATGTTAATGACTTCAGAAATGGGGCGAGTGACATATTTCTGACCTACTGGTCAATTCCTGCATTTGTGTGAGCTGAGGGAAAGCTGGCAGAAGCAGATTCCTGTGATGAATTGCACCACTTGCTCAACAGTGTCTGGCTTTAAGAAAATAGAATTACTAATGCTCTGTAGAAGTTTCCAAGGCTTTTTCCCTTAGTAAATTAAAATGTAAAAATGTATATGTTTGGGTTACAATGGCACAAAGAGAGTGAGATGAGGTAGTGGTGTTCGGGATTATATTTAGAGGGGGAAAAAAAATAGGAGCTCTGCTGGAAACCACAAAATGAAGAGGCCACAGCTTCTGTTCAAACAAGCATAACAAACCAAGACTTATTTTAGCCTCACTGGTGAGCAGTCCAGAGGACACACACTTCTGAGTGGACAGCTGCGGTATTTACCAGAACCACAATCCATTACCATTAGATAATAAATCAAAAATAAAAGACAATGCCAAGAATAACAGCCATAAAATAGAAAAAGATCAACGCATCACAACAGAGCTTGCTCCAAGAGTATGCAATTACTTTTTATTTTATATGGCACGTTGTTCATGCACCAGAACCAGAGGAAAAATTTGAAAAACAAAATTAGAGACATAGGCAATCAGGGAAAACAGACCATAGAGGTTGGTTCTTTCTTTTTTTTTTTTTTTTTTTTTTTTCTTGCTCTGATTTCATTTTACGATTTCATACTACGTTTTGAGACATATTTTAAAATCCTATTTTCATAAGAAGTTGTGTCATCATTCTCTGGTTGTGAGGGGTGTGTGCTGCTATGGCGTAACATCAGACAGTAGAATGGCCCTCTGTTTGTTTCTTGTCTTATGTCATACAGTAACTAGTCAACACTTGAAGAGCATGTGGGAATTTGCCCTCACCAACCTAGGGTCGAATATGATGAATTTCTGGAGCTATGCTAGCAGCACTGTGCAGCTTAGTTTATGCTGCATTCACAAAACCTTAGAAGAAAGAGAAAACTTTCAGTGCATTTGTCTACAATAAAAAAAAAATAATAATAATTAAATTAATTAATTAATTAATTGCCAATCAGCTGTTGTGAAAAGTAGTAAAAATGTAAAAGTAAAGTAATGTAAAAGAGTCAGTGGCTGGTGGCACTACAGGAAAAGTTGGGCAATCAAAGTCATTAGTAATCACTGTCTGGTAACCATGAATGCATCAAAACAAACGGTGTGCCAATCATCAGAGCTGTCAGCTATTTCATGGAATAAGTGAAATCTAACCTGCTTGTCGTTAATGATGCAAAATTCAGAGAATCGCCAAGAATAAAGATGTTCAAAAAGAGTAATGGCAATCCCTGACAGTACACTAGTGGACAAGACCAAAGCAACTTGAATTGATCCTCTGAGGACTATGACTACAAATTTCCAATTTCCACACTAACTAACACTGACTTTTCCATCCTTCGATCCAGGTGTGGTTCAACTGTGGCTAAAACCTTCAAAAAATTTTAACAAGAGCAAGAAAATAACCCTCGAGGTAACAAAGCTCCTTGCTAATTCTTCTCTGAGACATTATTTATCAAGCCACATTTTCGATAAACCTCTACAGTACCACAAGGGAACGTTGTTTTTTGCCAGGTGCCCAGTGGGGGGGAACACAAGAAGAAAACATCGACTGTATCTGTTCATTGCCCACAGTGAGCCACTCTCGGCAGCAAAATATCAATTCACCTTCACTTTCATGTGAATGTGAGAAATGCCCCAATTAAACAAAAACACCATAAATCAAAACACCTGTTAGTGACGATGCAAGATTTTCAAAGACACTCTGAATCTCTTTGAACATCTACTCTCAAGCTCCTCCTTTTTCGAACATTGATTTACGGCCAGTGACTTCATATAAAACTTGATGAATAGAGGGGGTTGTACACACGGTGAGACAGAGTGCGTCCTGTCTGCATCGACAGCGGAAAAAGCAAAACTTCTGGGGTAATGGAAGGGGCGACATGTTTGGGCATGCTGACTTAAAAGCAGGTATAAGGAGCCCCTAAGCAGGTCCTGGCACTCCAGTTCCTGCCATTTGTTCTTCGTCTCTGGGATAAAAACCTGACTGAAAGCACAGGATGTCGGATGTAGACAGCTCCCCTCGTTTTGAACACGTTTGTCTGCAATTACTGTCTGCGTTCTTGCTGGGGGAACCTGCAAAGGAATCCCTGCTTCCTCTCAATTTTCTCTTTCCCCTCTGTTGCTCCAACTCTGTTACTCGCTTAGTTATTTCACCTGTTGAGAAAAGTGAGCACAGTCATAGGACACCCCCACCTTCCATTGACTTCTTCTTTTCTTTCTGTCATTTTGCCTTGAATCATCATTTGGAAATCTACCCCACAATTAAGTCATTTTACAGGAATTTGGCTCCGTGGTGGTGAAACACTAGATGGAGTCAGTCTGGTTGGGCTGTGCTAAGCCAGAGCTAGAGTGTATTTAGTCTTCACTTCCTCCAAAGTGTCATTTGTCATGTTCTTGGTAGAAAAAAAAAAGAAGTAGCTCCAGAGGAGACAAGTAAAAACCTCCCCATAAACACGACTATCATCTTCACCAGCAGCAATGTAAATAAATAAGTCACCTGCTTCAACGCTTCCTCTTAATGAAGCAGGGCTAATCCCCACTCAAATCAAGAAACAGCGATTGGTTTACCAACAGCATCAGCCCGCCCCTGTCATCGCGCCTGACATTTGTAATGATAACAGAGTTAATTCTAAAGCCTCTGTGCCTCATCTTCCCTCGTCCTCTTTACACACAGATTAATTTCAGCTCTACTTTGACAGACAGACACGTCGTCAAAACCTGCCCCACTATACAAGGTTACTGAGTCAAGGCTGGCATCAGGAATGTGTGTACACCTGCATGTGTGTGTGTGTGTGTGTGTGTGTGTGTGTGTGTGTGTGTCTCACTGCCTGCCTCCTCTACACCGCCTGCCAAAGCCACTTCCTTAAACATGTCAGACATAATCCTGTCATTGCTGGAGGGGAAATAGTCGAGGCCGGCAGGCAAGCAAGCTAGAGAGAGGGTGGGGAAGTAAAGAGGGAGATGATAAATAGTCCTGGTTACACAGTGAGTCCAGGTGTGGCTGTCTCCACCACACACCTGTACCAAAGACATGTTTAGAAATAAGCTAAATTACCCTTTCTAAACCCTATGTCTGCTAGCATTTATGGAGCAAGGATCGTTGTATTTTTGAAAACATAAAGCCACAGAGGCCGTGGATAGTGGATGTGGGTTTGAGGTGTTCCTGTCCTTTGGCAGAGTTTCTCTCTAAGTGGAAAAACACAGATGTCAACAAACCTTTTCTGGAATCTTGCACCCCACGCACTTTTTCTCACTAGCGTTGGTAACAATTTCAAAACCAGACTCAGACATAACTGGACACCACAAGGGTGTAAAGTTAAAGGATAACTCTGGCTCATCACAATTTGTGTTTTATTTTTGGAAGTTTTAGACATGATTTCTATCAGTTACGATGAAATTGTACTTGTTAAAGTAATCGCAGTACAATCAGTGTCATTGGAAACAGGCAGCATAAAATCTTGTACACTTCATAATACGAGGTCTGGTGTTTGTGTTTTTTTTCATTTCATTATCTAGATTTAGCTGTGGTATTAGTATCCTTCATAATAGTTTACAGATGGCAGAATTTTTTTTGCATTTCACAGTGACTAAATAAAACATCTGACCTGATTTCTCCAGTGCTTCATTCATTACCTGAAGTTTTATGATGATGTTAACAAAGGTGAATCAAAATACACTCAAATTCTGTCTCTTGAATTGTTCATACCTGTTGGATCAAATTCATACAATGTCAGTAGATGTCAAATGAGCTCTCACGATGAACAGGCACATTTTTCAATCATCCATCTGCAGCACAGTCTACTACAATAAAGAACACATCATTTGGCTCAGAAAGCATCATACTAAAATACATTTCTATCACAAACTATGATGCATAAGAGAAACAGTTTGTGTTTGTCTTTCTATATGTCGTATTATATATAAAGATTTAAATAATATATAATGACTGAATTCTTTAACTACTTGGGTTACAGCGCACCTGTGAATACATTACAAAAAAAAGAGTTAAAAACCACAAATATTCATGTCTAGGCAAAACATTACATAATCAGGTTTTTAAAAACTTTAAATAGCTGGAGTCCAGGTGGTGTAGTTTGAAAATCTTAGTTTTCCTCGAAGGAGGTCAGCTCCACTTACAGTAATTCACTGAGTGACTAGAAGATAAACAGATGTTCCCCATTCCTGTTTCCACCCACTATTATCCCTCAAATCTGGGAATTCAGAGCAGCAGGACACAGACACAAACCTGTGTCTGTGATAGTATTTGTGCATATGGAAAACAACATGAGTGTATGTTGTTTTGTCTGAGTGCCTTCTCCTGTCACCGTGTGTGCCGTCAATCTCCCTAGCAACAACAAGTGAAAGGCTGCCCCCACCCCCACCCCACCTCCAAACACCCTGGAGGTACCGACAGAGAGCGAACCAACGGGCTGGCAGGAAGAGATACAAGATACCGTCCTTAAAATAAAGAAGTGAGTCTCTCCATCCCATCTGTCACCAACACCGACCTGCCGTCTCTTCCGCCTCTGATTGTCTTGGCATCCTCTGTCTCTGCCTCTGTTCACGTGAGTGAAGTTTTCTTGGCTGACACACATTAAGGAAATCCAAAAAAAAAAATGCATGCAGTAATTCTTTGTCTTCACAGTTGTTTTGTTTTTTCTTTGTGTGTGTGTGTGCGCGCGCGTGTGTGTGGCAGAGTGCAGCACATGGGAAATTTTTAGGTGGGATTTTATACAGACAGAGGATCTTACAGGTCAGGCAATAAACTGAAATGAGAAGTGATAGGAGATTAGTCACTTTAACATTAAGCACATTATGGCCATTAAAAAAAGAAATCCACTGAAATGGCACTGTGGCACTGTTGAAAATAACATATTTATAATGTATTTATTATAGTTTGTTGATTTATCTTAGATGAACATATAGAGATCATGACAATTTACAGTAATCGTCTTGGGATTTGCAGTTTATTCAGTTTCTGGACACTGACTTTGCCATAAATAAATTCATCCAAATAGAGGGATAAAGTATCCACATTTATGATTTACATGAGTGATTTTGATGTCCTGGGA
Source organism: Polydactylus sextarius (assembly GCA_016801845.1). Taxonomy (NCBI): domain Eukaryota; kingdom Metazoa; phylum Chordata; class Actinopteri; family Polynemidae; genus Polydactylus; species Polydactylus sextarius. The sequence continues at coordinate 16,690,466 of CM028928.1, forward strand.
AATGAAACAATATTCTGTAACACTCTGTAGTTGCATCTGACTGTTTCCTGCCAAATCTGCGTTAGGTTCTATACTGTTTTTCCCTCACTAAGTCCAAGTTTGAGATCTCTCCCTCTTGACAAAATGGAGGAAAGTATTCCAACACTTCTACCATGCAGCTGTAGTCCAACATTAACAAAGCCTTCCGAAGCATATATCACCCTGCCATGGAATTCAATCTTTCCCAGAGGTTCAGAAAAACAAACCGTATTCCCCCAACCAAGGCTAGAAGTAGCATCTGTCAATAAAGTATAAATGAAGGGCTTGATTATACAGCTGGCTGGCTGGGAGCCATCTCTCCAAAGACAGGAGAGGAGGAAGAGTGAAAGAAAAGAAGAAGAAAAGTAAGAATTTGGTTGTTTTACTTCGGCCGGGCCCTTCCTCGCCCATGCAGCTGCTGTAAACGCACCAGTCAAAACAAATCTGGGATGCCAAGGGCTATTCTGCTTTCTGCACACACCCCGGCTGCACCTATACACACAAACACAAACCTGTGCAATATTTCTTTACTGACTTCTTCACTCCTGTTCTCCTCTATGTGAATTCTCTCTCAGTGATAGTCTTTCTGAGGCTTAGGTAATGTGCCAGGTTTATGTGTTCATCCACTTGTGTACTGCAGATTGAACTTTCTCATGTGGATTCAAACACAAATAATCCATTCGTGAACAGTCATGTTTGGTTTAGGAGCAAATGGATACAGCAGAAGGCTCTGGAATGTGAATATAACGGGGGCCCTTCATTCAGATATATGTGCTCTGCCTTAAAAAAAATTACCTGTCTTCTGTGTACGAAAGCCACATCGGGTCAATTGCACACTTCAGACCCGCCTGATGATGAAGTTTGAGAGGAAAAGAGCAACTAGAGATGATGCACAAAGCAGAGGCCAGCTGTAAAAATGTCTGTAAATACATAAATATACACAAACAGCTTTAGTGGAGACAAGACAGGTATGGTTTTATGCTGAAATGGCTCTTTTTGTCTCTCATGGGTGCTGCTTGAAGACAGGCCAAGCAGGCCACTCAAAGGCAGCGGCATGTGTTTGTGTGGATGATCCACAGCTCCTCACCCAGTGGAGCCAACTGCTCAAGCTGCATGAGGTGCTCCAGTATCCCACCTAGCAAAATAAACCGGACGATTAAAAAACAACATACAGGCCCAGTTCCACTCAGGATCTACACCTAAACTTTCCAGTGCCCCCACCCCACCCACTCCCTCTTCACCCCCACCGATCCCCTCCCACCTCCTTTCCATGTCCTTTCTTCTTTTTCACATGCTTTTACAGTGAGGTACGCTGAAAGCTCTCTTTGTTGCCACGGTCTGTGGCGTTTGAATGGTACCAAACAAGCGCCCAAGTGCACCGAGCCCCCAAGACGGTCACTGAATAGAATTCCTCCCCTGACTTCTCCCTGGCCGAGTGACAATGAGTGGGACCACTCCTTTCTAGTCAAGCCCGCACTAATGGCTAAGACAATATTTGCAGGAATGAGGGGGATTTAATTTGCATTCAGGCTGTCTCCATTTCTTTTCACAGGACTTGGGCCTGCTCAGTTCAACTGTGCCGCAGCCTCTGAAAATACGCATTCTGCCGATTTCGCTTTGATTTTCCTTTTTTACCCCCTCACCGCCACCACCAAACTCCCTAACCCTGTTTTTTTTTTTTTTTTTTTGGCAAGGCTGGTGGGTGTTGAGGAGGGGGGGGTGTCTTTCAAACACCACTTGCAGCCCTCTGCTTGGTTTCTCTAATTCAAAACGGAAAAAGAAGACGGGTAGGGGGTGCTCGGGAAGGGAACAGGTGTGGGTCAGAAAAAGGAGCAGACAGTGTAGATTCAGAGGAACAGGAGCAAAATGCTATCGTTACAACTACCGCACTTTGTTTTCCTAAATATTACATTCATTCTTGTTGTGCATGCAGTCATAGTAATTGCAACGGTCTTCAGATTATCCTCAGGTACAGTACAACTATATCAAAGTCCTCGTGATCTTGGAGGGTCCACATGAAAGTGCAACTCAAATTGTGTAGATATAACAGCCTCCAGGATTAACTATAAAAGCTTTTCATATTAAACTGATATTCAAAAGCTATTGTTACAGGTTCAAAATTAGCTCTGGGCTACAAAAATAATTTCTCAGCCAGCACCCGATTAAATAAAGTAATTAGCAGAGTCGTTTTAAAAGGACGGTGCTTTAGATTACAAAAGAAAAATACAACAGGCAAAAACAGTCTCTAATGCTGACTGACAGCAGAGAGAGTGGTGAGATGTCGTAAAAAACCAAACTGTGTTTTTCCTCCAGGCTTTCTGAAGTCCTTTAAAGCAGGGTCCCCATACACACACATACAAGTGTATTAAGCAATACACACAGTGCTAATTATCACGGCTACGTTTTTACCCATTTGATGCTGGAAATGAAAATGTTCCTGAGGATTGTTACCATAGAAATCGGTGTACTAAATGCCTGTCGCATCAATTGCCAGCGTATAACTGACTTTTTTGTTTTCTTGGCCGGCGAGAAGCTCAGCACGGCGCCGTTAACAAAAGGACTGCGGAGCTCGACGTCAATTTTGGTATTAAAATGAGAGGACCTGGAATGCAGCCATGAGCCGTCCATCTACTGACAGACAGTCAGATCGTTTGCATACTTAAAGCTGACAGTGAAATCTATATTTGGGATGCGGGCCTATGAAACTATGATCTGTCATGTATTTACTTTGCTCACTAGGAATGAACAAATAAGCTGTACTGAATTACTGTCACTTTTACCTGCATCACTGTATTTGGAGCATACTGTTTATCATCCATAGAGACCATAATCACTTCCTGGTTTTGAGCATTTCTCTTACTCAGAGTTAGATAAGAAGATAAAGACCACAATTATTGCTCTGGAGCCAGGAAATTGTTATCTTAGTTTTGCAAAAAAAAAATCTGTCAGAGAATAAACAAGACTAAGAGTCTACAGGAAAGCAATTGTTTAAGGAGTGGTGCTTTGAGCAACACGCTGCTTTCAGTGTTGTTAGCATTGTGACTGTGCACAGGTAGAGCAGGTGTCAAGCTCTCTCACCGTTTCCTGTCTTTACAGTTTCCTGACTCCAGTGATACTGAGCCCACGAACATGAAAGTGGTTCTTTGGTGTGATATCAATCTTGACCTTTTCCTCTGAATTCTACCCTGAGCTGAGCTGACCAAGAAACGCATGGAAACATTCAAACCTGCACCTGCTGCTGTACTGTAACATGAGGGCTTTTTGTTAAACACACAGTCTCTTAAAAGGCGACGTTTCCTTTGACTCTAATTTGTCCTCTGAGGTTGTAACACTGACATTGTTCCCACCTTTAAAGCAGAGACAGCAATACGCTGTTTTTTAAAAGACATCTTTCAGCAGGAAAAATAAATGTAGCCTCTGTCGAGAGGTTTGCGCCTCTGGGAATGTGAAATGGTAAATAGACGTTTGACAGGGCTGTTCACACACACACACACACACACTGCCATAAAGTGGTTTGTGTTCGCATATTCTCTTTGAGATGTCTAAGTAGGGCTCGATGTGGGGAGCTTTTGCATACACACAGTCGTGCCTGAAATTTGTCTGTTAGTCATAAATATTCAGTTGACAAAATGAATAATAATAGAGGTGGATGCACAAAACAGGATGGGATTCTTGTCTGACCCAACACATGACCCCTTCAAAATAGTGTCTGATATTATTTAAATATTGAGTACCATTCAGTGTTAGTAGGTATAATAAAACTCATTTTGAGATTCTAGTGTTGTTTCACTTCACTTGTCATTAGGTCCCCTGTGAGTCACCTATTAGGTTATGTTTTTTTTCCTGCATCATGCAGAGAAAAGGTGTGTGTGTGCATTTACCATAGACTGTATCTTAACCAGAGGCACAAGGTGATTCCCCTCTCACTGCACGGCTTTACACTTTAAATCGTGCTTTAATCATAATTCCTTTTCAAATTGCCACAATTGGTCTTTGATCGTCTTCCAAAGGAGGGAAAAGGGGGATAGAAATGATGTATAAACTTCTGGGTTTAGCAGCTGAAGGGAACATCACCAACAAACTCCAGTAAATTAAAAAAAAAAGCCCAAATCCTCCTCTTTTTCCAACCCTATCCACACTCTGGTCTGCAGGGTCAGCAGAGATGGGAAAAAGAGAGGCATGTGCTGTCAAATCAAATCTGGTTGTCAGGTTGCTGTGCCACACACACACACACACACTATCACCACTCACCTTCACAATATAATGAAACAAAATCATGTACAACTTACAACAAAAACAAGCAGAGGCTGAGTGAGAGCTGGAGAGTTGGACTTGGTGAAGTGGGAGAGAAGAGCTGAGAGAAGGTGGAGGCGGTGGAGGAGGAGGGAGGGGTGACAAGGGCTGAAGTTTTGAAATGTGCATCAGGGTGTAAGAAGAGGAGGAGGAAGAGGGGGAGGAGGAGGAGGAGGGGGAGAGAAGCTCACTCATATTGAATGAGTGCCGCGCTCGCTGTTTGCTGCCCAAGCCAGGTCTCAGGTTGAGGGGGACCAGCTCCACCACCATTTCTTTTGCCTGCGGTCATATTGACTCCAGCCAGGCTGTTGGGTCTGATATGACTGCAGGCTATGTGTGGGCCTGGCTGCCTGGCTAGTTTCTCCATGGACAGAGAGTTGGTGGGGGTGGAGGGAGAGGGCCGGCGGTGGTTGGAAGGTGGGAGAAACTCAACGAGTGTGTTTAGTTTTCCACGGGGCAAATACCCGCGCTCCCATCTACCAAATTAACGAGATGAAGTCCTGATGATAATGATTCTGACAGCTTGTCTGTCTACTATCTGTCTTGCTGAAGCGAGAAGAAGCTGTTTGTGTCTATATGGTAGGAATTCCAATGAGCCCGGTCTGAGGATTGTTTGCATGGGTAATTGCATTCCCAGAAGCCATTTGAATCTAAATTGCTAAGACTTCTATTCCTGTTCCACTAATCATGATGAGCTGATGTACTAGCTGGGCACTAGTTCATTATACTTGTACATTACGTGGAGTTAGAACTCAAGAAATAACAAGTTTACTCCAAAAACAGGAAAGTAAGCAATAAAAAATCCAATACTGTAAAAAAAAGCCCCTGCATTTCACATTCCGATCTCCTCTTATATCATGTTGTAGGGGGCTTGCCACAGGTGAAATACTCCTGCGTTAGAGCTATACTTACACAATGACAGGTGTCCACCCCCAGTGTTGTAAAATTCTGCAAGAACACACTATAACAGCTCTTTTGATTCATGCCTCTGCTCTGAGAATTTACTTGACACGTTACAGCTTCCTGTCAATTCCAATTCTTAGGTGAATTATGATGACAGTTCTTTAAACAGCAAAGATCCTGTGTCTGTCTCCATTTTTTCCTACACCACAGGTCTGTTTAAAGGCCACACAGTCCTGGTTTTTAATTCACTTCAGCTGATTTGAGACACAGAAAGTGTCCACAGGCACACACACACACACTTCCGTGTCAGTGTTGCTGAGAGTATATGTAAACTGAAATGTTTAGAATTGCAAATGGTGCATTAGGTATTTCAAAGGGAGCCTGTGTTTACTTGCATCATGATCCAAAACCAGTGAGTGGCCAATCAGATAGGGAAATACCCCCACTCATTTGCTTCTTGATCTCCCTCTCTAACACACACACACACACACATACACACTGGATCCCCCCTGATGAGGAAACATCAACAGGCTCCATGTTCAATGTGCCATCAGTGAGTATTTCCCTGGATACCTGATGCTGGTTTCATGCAGAAGCCACTTTCATCTGTTTTTGTGTCATTGTGATCAGAGATGTCTCCTATTGGCTCATCAAAGTGAAGAAATGTCAACAAATGACAACACTCTATCATCTCCACTGGGGTTCATAGACATTGGTAGCAAGAAACAAATATTCTGGTTTTAGGAATTATACAAGTTCCAGCAGCAAACTGCTTTAAGGGCATAAACTGATTTCACATTTTGAATTAGAAAACACTGTCTCCATCTGACCTTTACAGGTGAAAAAAGTGTTACATTTAAAAATGAAATGTCCCATGTTGGTTGATTAGGCCAAGAATGTTTCCTATGTCTTCTGATGGTCACACAAATGCTTGATGGTAAACAAAACCTGTGAAAAGTCTCTTCTCCTGCTTGACTTTGGTCAAATAATAAACGTGTTAAGTGCCTGGTGATAAATCTTTCCTCTGAGTTTTCTTTTCTTTAAATATTCAGCTAATAGTCTAACAAAGACATGTAAATGGGATTCTCCTCCTCCCTCTGTCCATCCCTCCATCCATCACCTCTCTGCCACTTATCCAGGGTCAGGTCACAGTCTCCTCCTGGCTGATGAGAATCAGCTAAAATGAAAGAAGTAGATCTACAGCAGCCCGTACAGTGAAATACTGTCCAACAGCAGTAAATCACATGAAGCTTAATGTTTTTAGTGTTTATTTATGATGTGTCAGAGAGGAGCTTATTCAATTGTATTTATTTAAAGGCTGATTTCTACACTGTATTGAATTGTATTATATTTTAAAGGATAAACCCAATATTTCCTAGTAGCCTTGGAATATGAAGAAATGTTTCAAACCAAAACTTGCCAACAATCCTGTATAAAAAAAAAAAAAACTCTTGTTATTTGTCAGACTGCAGAACAAGTCGGTTTTTATTGTGCTGCACAGTGTGATACCAGATATAACTTATGTGTGTTTTTAATTGTGACAGTTTGCTAATTTGCTAATGAATAATAATGGAAAAGGTAAACACACAGAGAGTGTTACTGCAGGAGGAAGTAGTTCACACACTCAAAGCAAACAACCTACAACCCGCTGACTGAGCCATCAGTGCATCATTTTGTTGCAATAGCAGAAGCAGCTTATGAGACAAAAGACTATGATGTTTTTTATATTAAGCATAATACAAATATGTGGGGATTTTGTATTGGTAAACATATTAAATGAAGTGATTTTCATTCACCATGATGGATTTTTAAAGCAGTTCTTGAAGGAAAAAGACAACCTCTTTGAATGTCCTTTTTAAAGAATGCTGCTGTTTTATGTTTAAGATCCATTTCTAGCATTTTTTAAAATCGTGTCTATGAAAAGTGAATTTCCAACTACAGATCATGTTTCTAAAGAGCTGACCAAGAGGCCACCAGTGTCCATTGTGTGGTAGAGTGAAGGTTTGCCGGGGTGGTCTCAGCCCTGAGACAACAGCTCTATACCCCGGACATTGTCCCGTCTTTGTAAGAAAGCCTCGCTGAATTAGCCTCTGCCACCTCTCACAGCCCCCTCTGCTCCATGAACCACCATGAATAGATCTCCATTGTTGCACCACATAATGTAACAATCTCATTACTACCTGATTGCAGAAGTTTGATTCAGACCTCAGCAAGGCAGCAGGCGAGATTCCTGCGAAGAAGAGGAGGAGAAGGAGGAGGAGGAGGAGGAGGAAGGCATCCAGGGGTGTGAAGATTGCAGCAGTGGCCAGAGTCGGTGCAGGTTACCTCTGAAGACTGTTCCATCAGCCTCCAATTACACCTAATTGGATTGCTGGTCACCCCTTAAATTAGCTTGGCTAATAAGGTTTCCTGCTGTCAGACAACTGTGTGCAAAATAATGAATAAATGCTGTATTTGAGGTGTGAGGCTCTGTTGTTTAACACTCGGAAAAGCTCAACAGAAAATACCAATTAAGCGGAAGCATGGGCACCAGAGTCAACAGGAGAGACAGAGAGAGAGGGAGAGAGAGAGGGAGAGAGAGAGAGAGAGAGAGAGAGAGAGAGAGAGAGAGAGAAGGAAAGAGGGAGGCCAGGAAGCAACAGGATACAACTAAAGGTAGTGGAATGTAATATTTGCCTTCCTGAGATTGAATATTTAACAGAACGTGGGGTTAAAAAGTCACACAATGCTCAGGCATTGACATTCCTATTAATTTTTAACCAGCTGAGCAACATATTCAGGGCTGTTTTCTCTTGAATTGGTTTTGCATACAAAATTAGGATGCAACATGAAAGCAGTACATTTAAAAATTAATCACACGTCCAAATGGACATGTTGCATGATCCAACTAAAGTGTGTCTTATGCTGCAACAGTTACATTGTAGTGTTTATCATTAAGCAGAGAGCAGAGTCATTGTGTTGTTTTGAAGGATATCAGCTCCTGTGTGTGTGTGTGTGTGTGTGTGTGTGTGTGTGTGTGTGTGTGTGTGTGTGTGTGTGTGTGTGTGTGTGTGTTTGACCCCAGTGGCCAGTGAACCAGAAGATACTCCAGTGAACTATCCCTCCCCTGGTTAGATGTTTTGTTTTTACACACTGTTGTGTTCTGACATGGTGAAGTAAAATGCCTCAAGCAGATACAATGAGTTAGCTCAGTCTGCTGTCACAGGAAGCAGGGAACCCAGGCAGAGATGATTCAACTGGCCGGAGAGAAACAGAAAGCTCCACAATAAATCTTAGTCAAAATTCAATATGCGTTTAATTTTTCAGGACACTTCTGCGGCAATTGTGTGAAACTTTTTCTCCACTTCCTCTCAAAATTCTATGCCCAAGTAATTCAGAGAAAGAGGAAACGGTCATGCATTTAACAGCTATTGTATATGGATATGGAGGCTTAATGCATAAGCTGCAGAAGCCACCCTCCCCAGAGCCCACGAGGTCTGTACCATGCAGCACAGTCTTTTCAATCAAATCAAATCTCTACACACCATGACAGGAAACTTTGGCCTTCACCACAGAGGGAGAATGTCTGATCCTGATAATTACATTGGGATGTAGAGATTGCATTGCCACAGGGCTTGAAATACTCGCATCGCTGAAACTTCTCAGCGCTGGTGCAGGCACAATGAGCCTGAGAAGTCGGTGCTGTGTTTGATCCTCGTAAAATGGGAGAAAATCAAGCACAGGCATGAAGTGCTGAAATCATATTCAGGCTTTTATTGCTGGAGAATGTGAGCTGGGTGAACATGTGTACATGCCAACGCTCGAGAAGACAGTGCTTTAATTTAACTAAAGGCCAATGTAAAATCACTTCAAACTGCTCTGAATATAGAAGAGTGCTGTAAATGTGAATAAATTGCTTGTCAGCATTTAAAACACTTTTTTTCACTTCTAATTGGGAGGCTAAAATAACTGTAACTATGTTTGTACTCTGGAATAAGCACTTTTTTGCCTTCTAAACACAGCAGTTGGAGGTTTTGTGCAAAATTTGGCAACTTTACAAAGTCAACTAGTTCCTGCATTCTCTGTTCCCTGTGTTACAACAGTGTTGAGCTCTGTAGGGATGTGATGTGTGTGTGTCAGGTAATCTGTTCATACTGAGCAGATGCATTAGCAAGACAATAGATCACGTCTGCAGCGTCACCCTCCTGCTAATCATTTGTTTGCACTGGCAGTTAAACAATCACCAAGCTTTGATACAGTAACGGTGTGGTGCGCTCAGTAAAGGCATTTATTGAAATCAACTTATCCTGAACTTGTTTTTTTGTTTCTTTAAAAAAACATAACAGGTGGAAATGCTGCAAATATACACTTTTAAAGATTTGGCACCCTTAAAGGAATTATTTGACATTTCGGGAAATGGATCTGCTCACTTTCTGCAAAGAGGTTAAATGAGAGAACTGATACCATTTTTATGACAGACCACTAAATAAGAACTTACAGCTCAGAGCTTAGTTTGGCATAAAGACTGGAAACAAGGAGAAACAGCTACTTTGGCTCTGTGCAAAGGTTAAAAAATACATCCATTTGTCCATCTATGTGTTTTTAGCAAAAGGCTGCTGGATGTTTTCCCAACTCTTAACGTTCCACTGTGGAGGTGACGACAGCTTGGATGTCAAAATCTAGTGGAGTGATTGCTCTTAAATGCCCTTGTCAACATGCGTTGGTTTGCTGTGGCCTTCCACTGCAAACTGTGGACAAGCAAGCATGCAATTCACAAAATGTTTTACCTCCCAGTTTTGGTTTTGCTGGGATAAAGTTTTGCATTTTGACATGAATCACTTTTTAAAAAAAAAATAACAACACACATGATCATCTAAATTATCTGTTTTATTGCATCTGTGGACATATTTTGCTGAACTCAACTGCTACACTATAAATTTTATACAGCTGTTTGTTGTATTTTTCAGTCTGTTGCCATATTTCTATATTTTTGTTATTCTCAGTAAATTCCATAAAAGACCAAACCAACAGAGCATCATCGGACTCCCCAGTCTGTCTCTGGTACTCTTCCCTGCAAGAATGTATTGCTAAAATATAGTTACATTTTTCAGGATTAAATTATTTTTTAAAACAGGAAGGCACTTCATCAAATGTTACATCAAGTTACAGCAGCAGCATCAACTCACAATAAACTACAGTGCCACCAGAGACCTCAATCAGCTGTGATGTTGAGCTGGCCCAAATGAAATTGTAAACAGAAAAATAAATCATTTAGGGGTAAAATCATTAACCTTTTACATAGGTTTAGATTCATTTTTATATTAGGTGACCATCCAAACTGCAGTAATGGCACTCTCCTCTGAGTAGCCTGGTCTTGTTTGCCAAAAATAACCAAGGGGCATTGCCAAGATGGCTGCCTAGTGGTCACACTTGTCTATCAGGAGTTTTATGCTGACACCATGTTGCAACAGAGAAACTCACTTTTGTGTTTGTAGATTAGTTTTTGGGATATAGTCACGCTCTGTAAGTATGGGCTTATCAGGCTTTAAAGAAGGAGACATTAGCATTTGTTTTGATGTTTCACTGAATTTGTTGATAGTAAAAAAAAAGTATATCATCAATCTAACATTACAGCTGAGATCCCATGATGGCCAACTTTTCATTAGGCCACAGTGTAACTGCAGCATCTGTTTGCCATGCAGTGTTCACATGATGCAGCTGCCTAATGAGGCATAGAAGCCAGGTTGGAGGTTATGGGAACCTGGCCATGTTCATACCCTGGAACTGTGGACAAACAGGAGGACACAAACAACAGATGAGATCTGATACCAGTCCCATTCACTCTGAAAGGGTGGGAGAGAAGACGCCACAAAAAACGGACAATCTTTGACCCTTGTGTCACTTCCTCTTTACTTAAAAGCTCAAATTACTCTTACTTCCAGTGTAAACCTTGAATAACTAAACTGCTCTGGAATGATCTAACCCAAACCATTACTTCCTTCTGTCTATCTTTGGGTTTCCTGAAAGGGAGGTTTGCCATTTCCCTTCCTGTCATGCCTCACTTTCCCATATAAACACTCAGGAGGAGGGAAAGAAAATATTACAGCTTAAAAGCAGTTAATATCTCCATTCACTTAAGCAAAAAACCACATCTTGTGTCAGTATATACTCTCGGCAGCGGCCCTGCCTGCTCTGGATTCCTGCCTCAGTGTCAGATTAGGAGCGGGTTGTTCATGAATATACAGCTGGTTACCCTCATTTCGTAACATTAGTCCCTGTTTGGCTTAGAGCCAGTACAGTAGGGGTAAATAGAGTAAATACAGACAGGCCTTGCAGATGCTAATGTACTTAGCGTTAGCGGTAAACAAAATGAGATTACTGGGGAGGGAAGGCAAACTCCGAATTTGATTTACTCAGGCTTAGCGTAAACAGCTTGTCAAACTCCTGCTCTGCTGCTATGAAAAGGCTGCAGAATGTGTATTTGACTAACAAGCACAGTAAGAGTTTCTTGCTATTCATAAAATAACCAAGGCGATTGTCACTGTAATTGGAAGAGAGTGTGAATAGAGAATATGTAGGCGCTTCGTCCCCAAAAATACTGTTTACTTTTTTTTTCCCGTCTTCGTATTGCTGTTGTGTTTTGAGTGATAGGTGATTAAGACAAATAGAGTTAAAGATCAATCTGTTGAGTTATTATAATAATGGAATCTGCATAATGCTAAATGAAAACACGCAAACAAGTTTAGCACAAAGGAATGCACAGCAGGGAGAGATCACCTAAATGTTAGTTAGTGTGTCCGCATGTCTCTGAGACATTAACATAATCCACAGTATAATCCAGAGGCGGCAGCACAGCTTCTCCATAACGAAGCAGATAACGAGCGCAAGACACCACTCCTTATGGGAATAAAACTCAGCTAAATGAGATGGAACCAGGCTTAGTGCTCTTATTATGTGATAAATAGGATTTTCCAAGTTAGAATTTTCTGGCATGTTATATATTTTTTCCACACTTTCCCCCTTTTTTTCATTTTTTTTTTTTTTTTTTAACTTCTGATAGCTACACCAGTCATATTATTTCTTGCTGTGGGGAGAAAGTTTTCAGTGGCTCCCCACACACACACAAAAAAGGCAGGCTAATTACATGTCAATAATTCAATGCTTAATTTTAATGACCAGGAGAGTTCATTTATTCTCCGTCTAGGCTGCCTGACGATGTGATTAATAGGGATGAAAGATAAAGCTGGCGGTGGGGGAGAGAGGAGAGGGGATAGATAATGTTAGGATCGTCTATTCTCTTCCTCCCTCCACACCCTTCCCACATGGCAGAAAGGTCTCGCAGACTCCTGAGTCGACAGTTTGGAGGAGCGTGTGGGCTGCCGGGGCACACAGCGAACAGGAGGAAGAGAGACGCTGAGGGAGAAAACGTCTCTGGGTGCACTTCACGTCCATGAGAGCAGCCAATCAGGATTTTCTCATAAAAAGAGGCATTTTAGCACTTTATGTGGAGCCTCACTGGCTACTATGATCTCTACACACCTATAAACAGTCGAGTAGGCCCAACAAGTTTAGCTATAGTAAATCCAGAGATGATTTTGTATAATCCTGAGCAGGATGTAACCCTTGTTTGTGCTAAAATCCAAAGGTATTACTGGCACATTATTATGAGAAGTAAAGGTTTAGAGGTGGAATAACCACCCCTCAAAAAGGTTTCTCCCCTCTCGTATTGGATGAAGATGAAGGCATCGCAGACCACTCCTTACAATGGAAGCACTTCCTCCAGGCCTAATGGCCTCTGAGCCGCAGCTTTTGTCCCCTGATTAGCCAGCCTATTCAGGGCTCAGCCCCCTAATTGCATAGCCTGTTTAGCTACCCAGCATTACAGTAAGAATTAATGAGACACAATTACTGCACCCAGGAAATCTCCCCATCCCAGCGACCACTCCGATCTGCAGAGGGACCTCACTGAATAAAACCTCCTTGAGTCTAGAATTCAACCTACTGTCAAAAAAAAGTGGAACACCAGGTTTTTCCCCCCATTCGCAGGAGGAAAAAATACATGTATTTATTCGAAGCTATCTCATAATTAGGCCCTAGAGTGAATGAGTGAGTGAGGGAGAGCTGGGAAGGAGATGGGAGAAAGAGAGAGAGAGCGAGGTGGGGGTGGGAGAGAACGTAGCATTCAATAGCAAAAAGACCCATAGATACAAAAGGCAGAAGAATGACAGGCACAAGAGTGAAACCTGTTTGGAGAAATGAGGAGGAGGGAGGTAGAAAAGATGGATGAGCGGGGGTAGGGGAGACGGAGAGTCAGATGCTGATCCAGACCTTACGGTGTAGCTACAGATAACATTTCATATGTGTGGCTCTGTGGGGACATATGGAGGCAGCTCTGTGGTTTCTGGAGCCAATTGTTGCCAGAATCAATTCATTTTTATTTACAACTTAGACAGTTGCAGTATTTTCTATTGCAGTTTAACTAAATTAGTGTCACACATCAAATGTCCTTTAAACTGATAGACTGTAGTGAGAAATTTCACTTGTATCCCAGCATGCACTGCACAGAACACAGGGAAACACATGTTATCACCGGGATAATGTAAACTCACACATTCACACTTTTGGGCAATTTTAAAAGTTTCTAATTTGAGAATGAACAAAAAGACAGGAGAAATTAGAGAGAAACCGGTCTAGATAACCAGAAGATGTGACATGGTATAAGTAACCTTTACCAAACAGTGACTAAAACATTAACCTAACACAATTATGTAGGTTTTGAAGAAACAGGTTTTTTCTTGCCAGGACTTAGATGATAAGATCAGTATCACTCTATGCAGTGATCATGACGCAACAGCAGCTAGCTTAGCTTAGCATAGAGACTGGAAAGCTAACACATTGATATAAAAATAACACACAAGCCAGAACCTGTCACTTTATGCTAGGCTAAGCTAATCAGAGATAGGGAGTGATATTCCATCTTTTAGCAGCAGGAAAGTTCAAATACTTGTAGTCTACATGTAGACCTGCTGCTTTAACTTGAACCAAATCTACTGAGTTCTATTCTAACTTTTTCCAACTTTATTTAATGTCTCCTAACCCTCATTGAACCTTGTTACACAATGGTCATGTGGAAATGGTACCTACTTATTGTCATATAATCCATTTGACAAGAACAAAACAGATTTCTAAGTGTTCAGACAAATAATCTGTACTTAGTCATGTCCATGATGGTTCTTTTACACACAGAATGTGGCTTTTTCTTCACAAGTCTCCAGGGAGACATTTGTACACAGCAGGGTAAGTCCAGTCTTACAGGTCTTGAGTCAAGAGCAATGGCAAGAGTATTTCTAAAACATGACATTCATGAGCTAGAGAGAAACAAGAAAATCCAGTAAACATACACACATGCAGGAGGAACATGTTAATTCAGGAACTTAAAAGTGTTTATATTGTGACTGCATTGCTAATGGCGCTGCTCTTGAGTCATCGGGTCTGTAATTATAAGCACATCTGTTACATCTGTTGTAGCTGCTGTAGCTATTCAGTCCCTCAACATGAGTGGACCAGTTAGGTAGATGAGATAAGACTGAAAGGGTGAAATTTTCCAGCCACAATTACCACAAACGTCTCAGTCACTCATCAACATTCCGTCTGCAGCACTCTGCTGGAGAGGTACTAATCAAACACAAAGCATATTGATTCCTGGCACAGAGTCGTGTGGTCCACAAATGCAGTTTAGAGTGAGAGAGTGTGGCGAGAGCTTTTCAAGTCCTCTTATGTGGTTTGTAAGTTCTGAATTTGCCCAAGATTAGACTCCATAAAGAGGATTACTACTTTTGTATGTATTTTCAACACTGGCATAGTCATTTCAGGAATGTTCAGTGGGGCTTTCAGAGCATTGTGTTTACTCACCTGTCAGTCTGTTTTTTCCTTTTCATTTTCTGATTGAAACAACCCACACACCATACACACTCAAACACACACACACACACACACACACACACACACACACACACACACACCCCTCACTGCAGTTGAATCTGGTGGCACTGATTGTGCAAATGCTAGTACATTAGCCTCAGTGTTATCTCCACCAGGAGCCTGTCTGTCTCAGGCCTGCTCAGAGCAGTTTACCTGAATGGCCTTTGTTTTCTGTTGACCCCCCGCCTCCACCTTAGAGGAAGCTGCAGCCCGAAACCATTCCATCCTGGATCTGGCCCTCCTCAGGTTTCCCTCCTCTTAGAAAAATAGAAAAAAGAAGAGAAGGAGGGAAGAGTAGAGTGACAGAGAGATGTAAAAAGAGAGGTCAGAGGCTCAGGTGAGCTTAGCATGTAGCCTGTCAATCAGACATCATACAGCATAGCTCTGGGGAGGCTCAAGTTGGTGCCCCTTTTCCTCAACCTCTGGTGCTCTATTCACCTTTATATGTCTTTCACAGCATTTTAAAACATACTCAGATTCACCCAGAGTTCTGCTTTCTCACATTTTCCAAATGCAATTGACAGATATTTTGACAGAGGGAATCTATTACACTTTTCTCACTGCTGTTATTTTGTATCCAGGTTGACTTAATGGCCTGAAACTCACCCTTAACATATTTATAACACATTATACCAGAATTTTTCCATACATTCTTAGTGGTACGTCAATATCAGAATGTGCTATGTTGACTCTGGCAATGGTAGTACATCAAATATGAGACCATCTGATAAATGACAGTCTTGGAAAGCAGCACTTTCAATATTTTTCTTCGTAATGGTAGAGGACTGTGCTCATAATCTTGCTTGGAGTTTTAGAAAATGACACAGGTTAACTTAACTTAATAATTATCTGGAAAGAGCAGGAAATGCTAACTGACAGGTCATCTAAATCAAGCTGTGACAAGTGTAAAAGCTGAGTAAGAATGCGGTCACAGGCCCTCGTGTTTATCCTCCCTGATTGTACAATTAGCTTAGCAGCCTACTAAGCACACTTGCATTGTCTGGAGATGCCAATCTTAATGGTGTCATTGACTGATAAAGACGTACCCAGTCTACACGGAGAGCAGATAACATCACCAGCCTGAGAGTGGGAGCATTATTAGGCTGTTCCTTACCTGCCCGATGTAATCAGTGAAAATAAAACAAAGCACCGTCACAAGAGTTCAGTCCAGCTCACTAACCTCATTTCAACAGCACCACAATTTCAACTGATTCAATTATCAGGAGAGGAGACACTTGTACTTTTAGAGCGGAAAATAGTGTCAGGAGTGTGCTTTTATCACTCAGTGTTGCACATCGTACCGTCATAGCTGAAACAGATAGAAAGAACCAACACATTGACTGTCTGGGTGCGTTTCCTATGAGGAAAGGTAATGAAAATGTTATTTCCCTTACAGAAAAAGACATACAGGACATGTTGACATCATACCATGTCATTAAAATAAGTTTACTTCCAATGCTAAATGACAAATTTTACCATCTGTAGTGGCACATAGAGGTGTTGTTTACTTTTAGGCTGATTCCAAGAGTCAATTAAAACAAGTTCAGTCAGTTTCAATCTAAATCGACTGAGGTGAAAAAGGAACAGCAGCTCATTCTGATTATGAGGCAACTATCACCTTCAACTCCCAGAAACAGAACAGAAAACTACTTATATATGCAGCTGTAGTTATCAGGTGGGGTCAATTCAGCGGGTCACTCATTCAGATAAGGCCTGATAGATCACCCTATCATAATGTAGAACAGCACTTCAGGCACTGTGTTGTAAGGTTTTATCTACGAAAACATTATTATCATTGGCATGTTTATTATATTTCTCAACAAGGTATCAACGTCTAAAAGATAAGCTGAGCCCAGATCCTTGTGTCCATATCAGCATGGTATAGGGAACAACATGGCTGTCAGTGCCTATAGGAAGGAGGAGGCTAAATTAGAATTAAAAATTAAATAGATTCGAAGGGTTGGAGCCCGTGGAGAGATGGAGTGGCAGGACACATGTAACAGATAAGGTCAATGGTGTACCACTATCTGGCCTTGGGGAGGCTGAGTTTCCCTCATATACACACATCTATACAAACACCACTCACCCTCATGCCTCCAGCTCCTCACAGATGTTTTCCAGAGAGCTTCAAATAATTTGTTCGCCTGGAGCTAAATTCAGTCTATCTGACAGTATTCTGTATGAGGCTGGTGTGGAGGCTAGATTAATACTGTAAATGATGCTTCTGTTTACCTAAATAAACGTCTCTTAATCAAACGGCTAATGAGCAGTATAGGATGCCCTGGATAGTTCACTTGGGGCGTCACTCAGCCTCTAATGTGAAGAGTGAAGAGCATTCGTGGGGTTTGATCGGAGCCCGCAAAGAACGAGTGGCAAACTCTACAAGGTCATCTGTGTTTTACACATCTGCTACCTCTCTGCCTCTCAGCCTCTCACCCCCTGGATATGGTTTCCCACTTCCCTACCTTGTCGTTTTCTGCCTCTCACTCTCCCTCCTTCCTTCTGTCTGGCGGTCATCCTTGCCCTCGCCATCTGTTTCGCAGTATGCCACACACAGAGATGGAGGGAGGTAGGGTGGGACAAGGTGCTAAAAAGGAGAAGTGAAAACATGTTGGATATACTGTACGTACTTCCACCAACATTTCTAGACTCTCTAGAGTCATGTTTGAGGTCTGTTTTCACTGACATATTCAACACAAACAGACTTGATGAAAACATCTAAATCTGTCTATAGCAGCGCTGTTGATTTCTTGACTATCTTAGACTAATTGACATCAATTTGGGACATATGAGAGAAAAGTTTGACAATTTGGGAAATGTGCTTATTTGGCGTCTTGTCAAGAGGTAGATAAAACGATCAATACTAAAAGCAGAGTGGAATCAAACGCTCTGCAAGAAAGTGAACTATTGAACTATTGGACTTTTTTCTATTCTAACCAAACCAGCAATGCCATCATTTAGTTTTAACATTCATTAGAGTGTTTTTACCTAATGATGTTGGTGATGAGTGATCAGTTTACCGTCCGTAAGACACACCCACCAAATACTCTGATTTTCAAAAGTAGACAGAAATGTCTGTCTGAATTAGCTGTTGTAGTTAGCAGCATGGGGATCTATTTGCAGGGCAACTTGCCATCTAACCTGACTACATCTTGCTACGCGTTGATCTGCGCTTACTGGCATGTATTAAGCTGTGGGTCATGATGAATTTAGCATGTGGTCATTAGTAGCAAATGAGACAGGATTCACTACAGTTTACAAGGTTGATCAGTGGTATTGTGGTTGTGTTTTTAATGGACACCTACTTTTAAATCCAATATATGTTTTCTTTTCTTTACATGTGTAAAAGAAGCCGTTACACCCTGTTATTAAATATTGTTCTATCTTTACTTTTGCTTCATCCACTGTGGCTCCATCCTGAGACAGGACTCCAGTTGGATGTGTGGAGGTATGGCGGGGCACAAAGGGTTCCCCTGGCAACCATTTTGTCTAAACTGCATTATAGATGAAATGCATATTAACAAGCCCACGTATGTGAATCACAGCACCACCAGCTCCTTGCGAATCAAAGCCACAGCAACAGACTAGAACAAAATCTTCCAAAAAAAAAATGTCAGATGTCTGTGAGACCCGCAGATTATGAGTTCAGAGAGCCGCACACACTGTTTCCATCATTGTATTTTAGAAGGAGTGTTTCAAGATGATAGAGTTCAATCGACATCCCAGGTGTCCCAGCTGACACTGCAAGATCTAAACAAGGGCTTTTAGCTTATAGCAGTTGATATGAAGAGACATTAATTCCTCGGGAGGAGGTTAAAAGAGCACAGGTAGAGGTGGAATAGGATGTAATCAAAGACTGCATGAATAGTAATGAGGCTAGTTAATTATGAGGACTGGCTTTTTTCGTCCCCCCCTGTAGAAATAAATGCATACACCCTTCGACCCCTGTGCAGTCTGGTCAGAATCAGCCCTGAAGCAACCAGGCCAGAGCCTTGCACAGTATCCCCACCGCTGTGTGCTTCAGTGACGACTGAGAGCAGCAGAGCATGAAAATGAAATGACCACCTACAGAATCCAGAGACAAGTGTTCCACCCCATGAGCTGGAACCAGATGGCAAGTCTACCTGCTAAAGTGGTGCTCTTGTGTTGTTCCAGGAACGCAGGTTTCATCTCTAGTTACTCGTAGGGGTTAAAAAAAATCAGCTAACGCTATTATATCAGCAAGTGTGTGTGTGTGTGTGTGTGTGTGTACGTGTGTGTATACGTGTGTGTTTCCTAAGCAGGAGAAATCTCTGGACAGAGAGAACAAGTCGCATGCTGTTTTACAAGAGGGGAGATAAATCTGACAGGAGTGTCAAGTAGCAGGCGTCATAGCAGCCAAAAGCAGACCTCTGCTGGCTGGCCAGATTCTTGTGGCATCGGATGGCTGAAAACCCCAAACAATCAGACGATAACACACACACACTTGGCTCAGGGACGGCAGCCAACAACAGTCAGTTCTTTGGCTGCTGGAGAATGGTTCAGATTCTCTTCATGGAAGAAATGTTTTTTAATTAGGTGTGAAAGTGAAAAGTGAATCTGATTTTCCCAAGATTTTAGGAATAACTCTGCAAATGTCTGTGACATTTTATAACAGATTCACATCATCACTGTTATCATGGCTTATAATCAAACTCTAAATCATCAGCCACCAAAGGTGAAAAAGGAAAATTGCTGTATCCATTGTAATTTGAGTGAACTGAATCTTTAATAAGAGAGGGCTGCAACATACACAATCCTCTCAAACAAGATTTGAAAGATTATTTTCCCACTTATGTAACAGGTTTGGATATTTTTTACATATTTCCCTCTCTGATCATGTTTGTCTCCTTTAGTAAGAATCACAATGGCCTAGACTTGATTCTCTCTAGTTAATAAGTTTTACCCATCATGCAAACACAATCACAAGTAACCCCTGGTCACTCAGAGGGGGACAGAGGCTGTGAGGAAGGATTTACAGGGGCCGCCTGTCTGCTCAGCAGTAGGCTGATTGGAGGGGCCGGCTGTGTTTGTTAAGGTAATGGGCCCAAGGTGAGCTAATTCACAGGGTACACGTTCCATGCTCTGTCACCTCAGGACTACCCCAGTGCTAAGAAGGGCTGGGGATAGCAGGGGGGAAGGTTTTCAGCTCTCCAGCTCTGCTCACAATCCCCTCAGCCTTACTCCAGCTCCTCCAGCTCCACCTGAAAGTGATTACCAGGCCAGCCGTGAGCAAACAAGCCCCATATGGAGTGTCTATAGTGGGGCTAAGGCTGGAGCCTGGGGAGCCCTCCTCCACCTCTTTGGAGAGAAGAGGCCTGAGCAAACACAGCTAATGAAGTCTTAACAAGCAGCCCCAGGTTAGCGCGAGCCGGCTAAATGCCACAGAGGCTCTTGGAATTGTGTCCAGCAGATTGGCTAAATCTCCTCGAAGCTTTCCTTTACAAGATAGAGTTGCATTAGCATATCTCCAGCTCACCAACACAGAGGTAAGTCCGGGATCTGGTGGGCAGTCACACTTGATGGGCTTCCTTTCTTCAGCAGGAGCACTTGATTCTGACAGACAAAACAGAGCTTTAAACTGAACACATTAAGTTCAGGCTCTAATGTGACTGTGGATATTATTCATTGGTATTACTTTAAGACTTTGGAGATGTTTTCTCACAGTGTGCGGCCCTGCGTCGCAAACAGGAGATGACTGGACTTCCTTAGAGTAAATCATTATCTCTGTACAGACATGCTGCCCCCAGACAGCCCTCCCCTTTCTCCCTCTATCAGTCTCCCTCACTGTGACCAGCACCTCACCCTCTCTCCATTTTTTCATTATGTGTCCTTTTTCACACATCTCAAATACCAGGGTTTATTATCGAGAAAATAACACACCATCCATCGTGTGCACAAACATACACTCACATACCTCCACAGCGCTGCCTAGCTGAACTCTTGTTTCCTAATCAAAAGCAAACAGCCATTAACAGAGCTCCTTCCTTGTTATCTCTCACCGGCGAGTCACTTAATCAATCTGTGTGTTCCTGATGCTCGGCTCACTCTGGGTTATTTTATTCCTTTAGTGAGGTGGTAAAAAATAACTCACATGATAAAGATCTGGCTCCACTCCAAGAACAATAAGTCTAAACTTTAAACTCGAACACCACCCTGGCCCCCACATACAATGTTGCATTTTACTTGGATGGAAAACTGGAAGGAAGATGCTTTTTTTTTTCCTTCTAGCACTCTGCTTGCATTTTAAGACCACACATTGGTCTCACAGCACTCACACTCTCCTGTCTGAACTGTAGGAACTGTGTGTCTGTAAGTTTGTGTGTGTATATGTATGCGTATATGAGTGTGTGTGTGTATGAGTGTGTGCATGTGTGTGCGCGCATGCACAGTAGAGGACAAAATGTCTATTGAAAAACACATCCCTCTTGTTGGTGAAATGAATATCAAGTTTCCAACAGATGTGCTGATCACATGTCTGGCCTTGCTTGCCTTGTTTTGCCAGAAGTTGCATTAATTTAAACATGGACCAGTCTGTGATAAGTGTGATACTGATAGAAGTTAGTCGGTTCTTTTACAACACCTTTTCAATGTTGCAGAGGAAAAAAATAGATGTGTATTATGAAAAATAGCTTACAAGTTCCTCCTACTGAACATTGAATGCTGAAAAATCCAATACTTTTGAACTCAGCTCATCAGTCTGAGGAGACAAAATCTTTGGGAATTTGTGTAACATATTTTTATTTAGAACAGTATCTGGATCATTTACTATGTTTCCCAAATAAGTCAAATGTTTGTATATTATCATTATTCTGTATATGTGTGTGTGTGTGTGTGTGTGTGTGTGTGTGTGTACTTTATTAAGTTTGAAAAGTAAAAGAGAGTTATGCTTTTTATTAGCATTGGATTTTGAAGAGTAAATGTTTACTGTTTGTTTATTAATCAGAATAATCAGAATAAGCTCATCATGTGATAATGTGTGTTAGTATAGCACTTGAGTAAATGTCTTTAGTTGCAAATTTGATTATAAATGTAAACATAAATCCATTTACCTCAGGGTAAACTACTGTTACAGCACCTAAATAAAATCACACTTTACAGCAGGTCTTCATAGAGAGTCTATTAAAATGTTAACTGACCATATCAGAGATAATAAACATGAGATTAGTGTCAGATCAGTCCAGAGGTTCCCCAGACAGACTCTGGGCATGTTCACACTGATATGAGCGCTGCGCCTCTGTCTCTGTGTGCTCTGCTGCTTGGTCTTTGCCTCACGCAATTACGCCTCCCGCGGAGCTCTATGCAAAGCGTTAAACGAAACATTAGCACCTCATTTAAAAAATAAAACAGCTTCTCACAAGGACAGACAGCTCCCTGGGTAGTCCTATCATGCGCAAATTAGCCAATTTACCAAAGTGGCCTCTTTTTTTCTCACATACACATACACACACGCAGAAACAATCATCATGAAGCTTTACGCATTCTTACTTTGCCTGGTGTGTTCTGTGTGTGTGTGTGTGTGTGTGTGTGTGTGTGTTACCATTGTTGTAACACAACAAGATTGTGTTTTAGAGGAAGTGATGAGACATTGAGCACCAAGTTTATTATAACTGAGGAAGATCATCTACACTTCACAGCGTCCTTGCATCTGTTATGAATATAATATTAAAAATGACCTGAAAGTATTATAGTTTATTTCAGACAAATTAGGATTCATTTTATTTTAGAAAAACTGGGTCTTTTAACAGAAAAGCGCATGACGCTTCTTAATTCATATCACGGATCTGTCATTGTGCGTCATAATGTACTACATGTCATCCTCCTCCCTGTCCAGTCTCCCGCTGCCACACACACTGGCTAAACTACAATGTTCACCAGCTATATAACAAAACATTATCAGGTTTAAAAAAAAACTGATTGACACGTGGGAATCCCCGCCCCTGCCACTCTCTGATTGGCGCAGCTGCCTCGGAGGTGTCTCCAGTCGGGCTGTGGTATATATTGGCACCGCTCCGTCTCCAAGCTGATGATTTGTATGGGAACCAGGACTAAGGTGGGACGAGCCGACTGAATGTAGTCGTTGTGTTTTGAAGAAAGAAAGAAGGCCCACGTTTTTTGTTCCATTTGTAGCGATCGGACAACGGTACTTTGTTTTTTTATTTTTATTTATTTTATTTTTTTTTAACAACAGACTGTGAGGATACTGGGGGCTGCTTCCAGACAAGGTGGATTCCTCTCTCAGCCATCTTGCCTGCTGCCCACCGTCCTGAAGGCTGTTTTCTCCCTCTCCTCCACCTCCTCCTCCTCAGACGAAAGTAAACACGGCTTGCACATCGCTTGCAACTCCGTGCAAGATCCTGAGAGAAGCGAGATGGGCTCGCTGCGCAACATCTAACGGGACCGGAGCCAAAAGCAGACGGCTGAGAGGATTTATTGCTGCTGTTTGTACCGTAGCAGAAGAGGGGGGACGCGACGCGCCGGAGAGATGGACCTGTTTGGGATTTACCTGCTCCTCTCACTCGCTCTTCTGCCCCGATCCAGCTGCACCACAGCCAAGGAGATCACCTGCCAGGAGATAGCCGTGCCCCTGTGCAAGGGGATCGGTTACAACTACACCTACATGCCGAACCAGTTCAACCACGACACGCAGGACGAGGCGGGACTGGAGGTGCACCAGTTCTGGCCTCTGGTTGAGATCCAGTGTTCACCGGACCTGAAGTTCTTCCTGTGCAGCATGTACACACCGATCTGCTTGGAGGACTATAAAAAACCTCTGCCGCCGTGTCGGAGCGTGTGTGAAAGAGCACGGGCAGGCTGCGCTCCGCTCATGAGACAGTACGGCTTCCCCTGGCCGGACAGAATGAAGTGTGACCTGCTGCCGGTGCAGGGCAACCCCGACACCCTGTGCATGGACTACAACAGGACCGATTCCACCACGGTGTCCCCCGTCCTCTCCAAACCCACCAACCATCCCGGTAAAGGTTACAATCCACCTAAAGTCAAACCTGGCAGAACCGGTACGTCTGGTAAATACAAGCCGCCCGCAGCACCGTGTGAGCCGGGGTGTAAGTGTTTGGAGCCCATGGTGCCGGTGAACACGGACCGTCACCCGCTTTACAACCGGGTCAAAACAGGACAGATCACCAACTGCGCCATGCCATGCCACAACCCTTACTTTACGCATGACGAGAGAGCGTTCACCGCTTTTTGGATAGGACTTTGGTCCGTGTTGTGCTTCGTGTCAACTTTTGCTACAGTTGCCACTTTCCTCATCGACATGGAGCGCTTCAAGTATCCAGAGAGACCCATCATCTTCCTCTCAGCCTGTTATATGTTTGTATCTATCGGCTACATTGTCAGACTCATCGCCGGACACGAGAAAGTAGCGTGTAACCGGGAGTTCGACGTGGAGCACATCCACTATGAGACCACCGGCCCAGCGCTCTGCACCGTGGTTTTCCTCCTTATTTACTTTTTCGGCATGGCCAGCTCCATCTGGTGGGTCATCCTGTCCCTGACTTGGTTCCTCGCAGCCGGTATGAAGTGGGGCAACGAGGCGATCGCCAGTTACTCTCAGTACTTCCACCTGGCCGCCTGGCTCATCCCCAGCATGAAGTCCATCGCGGTGCTGGCGCTGAGCTCCGTCGACGGGGATTCGGTGGCTGGGATCTGCTACGTGGGGAACCAGAACCTGGACAATCTGCGGGGCTTCGTCCTCGCCCCTCTGGTGATTTATTTATTCATAGGCACTATGTTCCTCCTGGCCGGATTTGTGTCCCTGTTCAGGATCCGCAGTGTCATTAAACAAGGTGGCACCAAAACGGACAAACTAGAGAAACTGATGATCAGAATAGGCATATTCACAGTGCTCTACACTGTGCCAGCAACTATTATAGTCGCCTGTTACTTTTACGAGCAGCACAACAGGCAGACCTGGGAGATCACACACAACTGCTCCAACTGTTTATTAGAGCGGGACCGAAGGAGTCCGGACTATGCAGTTTTTATGTTAAAGTACTTTATGTGCCTTCTGGTGGGCATCACGTCCGGAGTGTGGATCTGGTCTGGGAAAACTTTGGACTCATGGAGGACTTTCTGCACCAGGTGCTGCTGGGGGAGCAAAGGCACCAGCGGCTCCATGTACAGCGACGTGAGCACCGGACTGACGTGGAGGTCAGGCACGGCCAGCTCTGTGTCTTGCCCCAAGCAGATGCCATTGTCCCAGGTTTGAATGAGAAAAAACAAAAGCAGCTTATGAGGACTGCTAATTGTTTGGGAGATTACCCATCACTCCCTGTCTTAAGCAATTTACATAGTAATGAACTGCTGCTGAGGTGTTCTCCCCTCCCTCCCTCATCCCAAACATCCAAACACCTCTGTGGGGAGAGTTGGTTGAAACAATGTACCTGGCATTCACACCGGTTAATTCCTCCCTGTTTATATGTATTAGAGGTACAGGCTGAGGTTTTTACACAAACTGGGCATTACTTGTTGTAGGCAGAGTCAGTTTTGTTCCTAATTAGCTTCATACAAAGAGTATTTGGCTTTTTATTACCATTTTATCTACATAGTGCCAGATAGCGATGTATAATTCAATCACATCAAAGATAGTTTAAATTAAGCCTTAATAGTGCCCCAAGTATTTTTACGGGTCATTCATTTTGTAATTACAAATGTATTTATATAAAAAAGTTATGTAAAAACGTGTAAATTTGTGTATAAAAGAAAACTTTATAAGCTATTGTAAATTTGTACAAAGTGTAGATGTCTCTTTTTGTGAGAAAGCAAATATGACCTTTATTTTGACAATAAAACATCTGATAAATCTCCAGGTCTGTGTAAGTTTGCAGTGTTTTTCCCAGTGTTTTCTAGCTGAGGCTCTTGAGTGTCTCCAGACCATGCAGACATGTTTTGCGGTTCCTTGTGGTCACCGTGTTGAGGATGGCAGCAGCAATAGCATTTTTTAGCTTTTTAGAATCCTGGCTAAAAAGGAAGCCCTTTTAACCATCAGAGACCGGTAATTAGAGGCAGGGGTTGAGTTGGAGCATCTCCATAATTGTTAAAGTCCTCTTCACATGCCTGCCCAAGCCCGCTTTCTTAATTTAGTAAAAGAAGGAGTGGGTGAATGGGGGGTATAAATGCAGGGAACGGACCCTTTTCATCTGCAGAAACTTTGATCTTTCTTTTTTAACAGCCCAGAATAAAGGTGGTGTGTATTAGGAGTGTCTGTCTGATGTGCCAAGGTTCCCCCTAAACGTCCCCATTTGGATGCTTTGATGGACGTCCTACAATTGAAAGAGCATTTTGGAACCCCTCTCTCTCCTGTTCTCTTTTTTTTGGGGGGGGGGGGGGTCTGTCAGAGCTGAAACCTGCCAGAGCCCCTGCGTCTTGTGTTTGGTTTTTTCGCAGAGCGCTGAATTGAAACATCTTCTCCCTCGGCTCAAGCTGTGTCAGCGAGTGCAGGAGCCTTGACATGAATGATATTGAAATAGCAATGAAAGCCCCACAGGTGGTCTGTTCACATGATCTCACATCTTAGGGGCCCCTAATCGAGGCATTTTTGCTACAAATGTATCTGCTTTGGTCCCAATTAACCCAATGCGCTGGCATAAGATGATACACTGTAACTCAGCATAGAAATGCCTTTGATTTTCGGTCAATAGTGACAGTGGGCTTTGTAGTGTCTGCTTTGTTCGTGCTTTATTCCTTTACACTCAGACTGCAGATGTGAAACCCAAAAGCTTCTTTTCAGTGTAGTGCAGACGTGCATCTGTTGTGAGTGTAATTCAGCCATGTAAATCTCGCATCACTGCTGTCAGTGAAAGCACCAGACGATGGAGATGCACTGTAAGTAATAACAAATCTCTTCTTTTACCATCAAAAGAGTGTCTTCTTTAGCATTTCACTTCCACATGAACAGTGGCTCGGAGACGCTTCAGTGTTTCGTGTGAAGTCAGAGAAGAGCACGTTTGATAGTTTTAATCAGGTTTGTTTAGCTGTAAGTTTGAAATAAGTTCATGAAAATGTAAAGTTTACAAAGTTCTCAGCTCAGTGAATATCGTAAACACATCTGGTCAGTATTCTTCATTCAAACTGTCACATTAACACCCAGACTCACTGCTTGTTTTTTCTGGTGTTTACTCCTAAAAACCAGGCACAGTGTCTGCAGCTCCACAAGCTAGCCTCCCAGCAGTGGCATTAATGTGCAGCACCATCTAGTGGTAAAAGCAGCACCACACACTTCCATCAAGTCAGTACTATATAAATCCTGCTCCAAGAATGCAAAAAAACAATGTCAGTTTGTGTAACTTGTATACTTAGTCTCAGTTCCCAGGTTATTTACGAGGTTCTTCAGTCTCCACAGTCTCATAACCGTCACCTGCAGAAGTTGAAAAAAAGATACAAGATTTTTTCATCATAATGTTTCTGTCTCGTATCAACAGCAGCAGCAGATGTTGTTTGTCACAGAGAAATCTTAAAGGGGTTAGGGTTAGGTTGAAGAAGCAGGGTTGCATTTAAAACAAAATATTACTGATAAAGAGGCAAAAATTAATTAATTATATGGAAGTTAACTAAACTTTAAAAGGAAAAAAAAAAAAAAAACCTTTACGCTCACACCAAGCTGCCTCCTGCTTGGTCTCACCTGGCTCTGGAATGAAACATCTGCTTAGGTAAGTTTAGTTTTAACTGATAAGGCATCAGATCACACAAAATCAACAAAGGATCATTGTTTCTTAATTACTGCTGACATCACATGTTATCTGTGGGAAACCACTCACAGACTTGAACCAGTTAGCAGTGTCTCTCATGATGTAGACAAACTTACTCAAACACACACACACAAATACATGTAATTATGAAAGTACTGGTGCAGTGAAAAGGGAAATGCATCTTTTTAACATTCATATTTCTACAAAGCATGAAAAAATTCAGAATGTGACTCAAAATTGTGTTTGAAATATAACAATTAGCAAAATATAACATCTAAAAATATCCTGTATACGATGTACTCAGATAAACACTAATAATCAGACTTAATAGCTTTATGAGCAATACTCAAAATAAACTTTATCTTTGAATAAGCAAGATTTTTCTGACACGTACGTTTTGAATTATTTGTTTTGTTTTTTTTTTTCCCACATTTGCACATTCAGTGCCATAACAAACCACCTTGACCTGTCTGCCCTCCTCACACCCGACTCTACGGTTCCACAGACCAAATGTCCAGGCACTTAAACACAGCAAGTTGAGGCTTGGCTCTTCTACACAAATGTTGTAATTAACAGCTAGCAGCCCATTTCCTCCACAAACCTATTTAGGTGCATTTTGCAGGGGAAAGTATGAGAGTGTCGTTAAGAAGCGCTTCACACAGACAGGGCTGGGCTGTCACAATGGTTGGGTATTAACCACTAATGGTTCAGGTCAAGTCTGACTTTATGGTTTGTTTTTATTAGGACGCTTTTTTTTTTTAAATCACATTGCCCATTTGATCTTGTTGGGGCTCGTTCTCTAGCGGCAGCCGTGGCCTGTAGCAAACATCGCAAAACATTGTTAGCTGGGATCACTGTGCTACATCAGTGCAGAATTGTAGCCAACTTAAACAAATCTGATAAGAAAAAAAAAAAAAAAAACATGCGAACTAAGCGTTGAACTCATCTTGCAGCATCTGTTGGATTGAACCGTCTCCTTTCATGATCATTCTCAGTATGGGCTTTTACAGGCTCACTTGTGGAGTCAGGAGGAGCTTTCTGACATTGCTGCTTATATCAAATATTAATGTTAGTGTTTGATGAGAGGCAGACAGAGAAGGGTGGAGGGGGGTGATAGGCAGGTCACGTTTTAATACTATTGATCCTTCTGATACTCTGGGGTCATGTTTTTTTTAATCTCTTCATGCATGACAGGGGATGTTGCAGCTGTGGACAAAGTCTTGTGATCTGCATTAATTGTTTTTATATCAGAGAGTATGACAGATGACTTTATCAGCCCTTACTATTTTGTATTTGTCTAAATATGTGAGCACATTTGGTTTTATAAACAAGAGCGCTGTAGTTTGGTATGAGTTCTGTGCCTTTGACAGCAGAAGATGAACAATAGCACTAAAATCCCAGAGTTTCCATGTTTTTTTATTCTCCTATGCATAAAGCATGACAGTGACCTTGGGGTTCAGTGACCCATTTAGATTAATGTAGAAGCTCATGACCTCCAGCTCAGGCGCATTGCTCCCAGCTGGCCATTTGAGACGCCAGATGTTGGAAAGTAAAAGGAGCTGAGCAAATCCTGAGTCCTGTCAAGCTGCGTGGTTATAGTTTCTCAGGGACATGGACGTCACTGATGTTGCAGTTTGGTTTGCACATTTATAAGGTGAGTTTAAGAAGATGGATGAGGTAACTCTCAGACTTTTCTCCACTCTTCCTCCTTTGCAGAAGATTAACCATATTTATGTTGACTGCATCTGTTATAAAATGTGCAGTGTCACGGTCAAATCACAAGGTGAAATAAAGAAAATGAATATCAGTGTCAGTCATATTGTTTTCAACTAATAAATGCTTCACTTCAGCACCAAAACCGAGCCTTACAAAAGATATCAGCATAAATGGCTGGCTCCCTACTGGCACAGTAACAATGACTCTGTGGTTTAGTAGTCCTTACAGTGCACCCCCGCTGCCTCGTCCAATCCAAGGACCCCCACCTCCACACATACACTCAGTCACAGCAACAGAACACTGTGTTCCCTCAGTCCCCCAGTGACTGACTGACATGGACACAAAAGGGAAACTTCTTTCATCTAAAGCGCCAAGTGTTTTCCCAGATTCACTCCAACTATGGTCACTTCAGTCTAAAGAAATGTCACCGCAGTCAGCATTGAAAGGGAATGCAGTGTTATGGTTCTGATTATAAACAAATGCTGGGCATAAAATTGTGATTGATTGTGGCTTAATGAGTATTTCTGATCTGCCGGTACATCATATACAACAGTATCTTAGAGAGGAGAAAGGCCACATTGGTTACAATGGTTACACATATATATACAGTGTTATGGTGACTTAGATAACCACTTTTCACAACTGTGATGAGTAGAAAAGCATCAGTATGCACAACACATCCAACCGTGGTGGATATGTTACAATCGTCCCACAATAATCCAAGGCTGCAGCAGGCACAGGGTCCCTAGACTGGACAGGTGAAGATATAAATACAGCCTGTTATCTATTCATAAATCATGGAGCATGACTGTCTGGGACATAGGGTCTGTGTCAAAACACTAACTAGAGTCAACTTGCCCTCTTACGGCATTTATGGATAAAAATGCATGATGAAAACCTCCCTGTTGTCTGTGAGTCTGAGCAGTGAACCATCATCAAGAGGAAAATTAACTACCAGTTTATCAAAGTGTCTTAATAAATCCATGCTTGCTGTCTGCCAGATATGTCTGTAGAAGCTGGGAGATGCAGCAGGACAATGACTCTAAACATCAGAATAAATCTACAACAGGATATTAAAAAGACATTGCTTCGGTCAAAGCCCAGATCTTTACTCATTTGAGATACTATAGAATGAACTTAAGGTCATTAGAGAATGAGTTGTGAGGAAAGTGAACTGTGAGGAAAGTATTGGTCTGAGGTTATCATTATGAAATGATGTAACTCAACAAATACATGAAGGTTTATTATTGTATGTTTTTTATCATCTTATGAACATTATGTTTGTCTGTACTTGTTGGATGAAGACCAGATCATGTTTTATAACCACTTAATGCAGAAAACCACATCATTCCAAACTAAATAATAAACTTCAGATTATTGTTTAATATTTGATTCTTTTGTCCACCACTGAATTTAAATACAATGAATAATAATTGTTAGAATAAGTATTTTTATTTCTGAAACTTTGTCCCACCACACTAATGTTCATAAATTTAACTTTAGCTGCAATGTTGAGTTTTGACCACTTAGGGGAGCCATTATCTACATGTTATTACAATTGTCTTCCAGACTGATATGACAATTTAATGTTAAAGTAACATTGTATTCATACAATAATCCAAATAGTGCCTGTTAAGGCTCATAAATTATATTCAAAAGATAAGAGTAATTATGATTAAGTAGGAGCAAACACAGACATCAATGACACACACACACACACAACATGCAGGTGTGTCTGTGTTTCTGCAGGTAGTCTATTGTGAGACTGAGACTGTGTAGTCTGGCTGTCCAGCATCGTCTGGCCATATGAACTTGAACTTCCTCAGCAGAGTCACCATGATGAGGAAAAGCTCCATCCGAGCCAGACCCTCCCTGAGACACATAAGAGAACCTGAGACATCCTTTTTAATCAGTGATTCATGTAGAGTTGTTCAAACAGAAGACGAACACAGACATTTGGGTTCAGACTATCATACCTGCAGAAAAAGGCATGAAGGCCTCTGGTTTAACAAACTCTCCCTGGTCATTCAGGACATTTTCAGGGTTGAAATCATATGGAAATTTCCACTGTCCCTCTTCATTCAGCACTGAAATGAGGTTTTGTATGATCAGTGTGCCCTGTGGAAAATAGTGAGACAACAAAGGGCAGAGAAAGAAGGACAAAGTTGCAGTTCTTTTGAATGTTTTGTCTTCTCAACAAAACTGTATCCAGCATCAAAAAGATACAGTACAATCAACTTACCCTGGGTAGGGAATATCCCATGAGGCCTGTGTCTTTTGTTGTACAATGGAAGATACTGAGAGGGACAGTGCTGGCTATTCTTTGGACTTCATGGATCGTGGCCTAGATTGACAAAGATAAAACAACATTATTATATTACTAAATGTCAACAAGTTTAATCTGCTAATAATTTGTCTCTTTAAAACAAACCAGACCAGAAACTTTGTCACCGCTCAAGGGTCCATCTCCTGTATCTGTCACAGAATTTGTTTCATATCAGTAGTGCTGCTCAGGCCCATGTCATTCAAATACAAGTATTCAGAAAAAATGCTTCAGTAATGTACCTGCATGTAAGGCATGTTGTGTCTGTCACCAAAGGACAAAGAAACAAAGAAAGAGCTGTGGAACAACTCATTAAAATGTCACACAATTAGTTGAACATCTCAAAGCTAACAAAAGAAAAAAGAAGAAAAAACTAGAATGACAGCATCTCAGACTGAGACAATAGTCGTGCTGCAGGTGTACCTTGTACATGAGGGCAGGTCATGAGGTAAAGGAAGTCAGTGAGCAGGGTGTTGGATGTAGTGTCAATACCTGCAAAGATCCAGAACAAACATGATGAGTTGATCTCCACAAAAAGAGGATCCATCATCACCTCTCTGGAGAGAGAGGAGAATGTTTTGTCTTTGCGCTTGATTCTTTAATTTTCTTTTTCTTTCTGTCTGTCATTTAAAAACTATATTTTATGAGACACACCTCATCCAGTTCATCCAGATAGCAGTCAACTAATTCTCTTGGTTTCCCAGGGAATCTGGTTTCTTTGTGCTCAGTGATCAGATGAGAAGTCTGAGAAGTGAAAAAATGTATAGTTTTCTCTTTTTTTGGACCAAAAAGGAGCAAAGGCTCAAGCAGAAAAAGTCACATTATACGAAGTCATAATATGTCTGATGTTATAGTCAAAGCAGAGAGCACAGCACATTTATCATGCTGGTGAGCATGATTCAATTCAAATGAAAATACTAAACTCAATGTTCTTATAGCCCTTCATGAATGGCAGTGGTAAGTTTCGAATCGAAGTCATACAACTGTAAGGGAAGATAGGATTTGTAGCAGTTCACTTTGCAAAATTTTATTGTTTTGGAACAAAAAACATAATTTTAACATTTTAACTTTGTTTTCAATTTTGAACAGTGTTATTAGGCAGGTGTGGCCCATCCCTTCCAAGATAATGATGATGAACAGCACAGGGGGTCACTTACTTGTGGATGTCAAGTCACATTTGGTTCCATGTGGAACCATGGCAAACATGGACATATGATGTTAGGCAGAGTGTCTTCAGTGATCTTCCATACTCTTATACTTCTTTACTGTCTTACCATTCTTGGTCAGGTCACTGACAAAAATATTTTGGGGTCGTCCAGCGTAGTCAGCACCCTTAGTCATCATAGCCTCCTTCATGGCCTGCATGCCGTTAATGACTACAGCTGGTTTAGGGCCAATGAACAGACTGTAGACGTTTCTGTAGCATCCTCAGCTAGGAGAGAATCCATAAGAAGTTGTTAGTATAATCAGGTTTTACTTCTACATCAATGGTGTGACATCATCAGACTTAGTTTGTAGCCAATCAACTGCCCAAAGTCACATGACAACATTAGCATGTTTTTTTTTTTATTAATATTGTTATTTTAGTCTCCACTGCATTTAATTTAAACAGAGTTCCAAACTCAACTGACTGTTTTATTAATCCCTTTGAAGTTAAATGAATTAATTCTAGTTAAATTAATTACTGTCATTTACTGTCAGCCTGTGTCACTGCCTCAGAAATTTCTAATCCAGATAATTTACCTGTTAACACAACATCCTGGAAGCCTCTCATGTGGTGCTGCTCAGTTACCAAGAGTGACCATATACTGTGCGAACTAAAGAGTTCCCAGGAATGAATGTGTGTGGCTGATGATCGGCAGCATAACAACTAATGTATGAGTCATATGTCAGTGTTATTCTTACACTATCAAAGTCCCTAATGGGGTTGTCAAGGCTGAGGTTCAACAGGTTTCCAAAGGACTGGCAGCGGACATGGTCCTGGTGGAAAGTTCTTTGACATCTCAAACAGAGAATAAGAAAAACAACACAAACCCAAAGAAGAATGAAACATGGTGGAAAGATTGCCGATTTGAAGAAGCTGGCCTCTTAACTGGCTTCACAAGTGTTGCTCAACTCTCAACCCTGCCTGCTCTGGCTGTTTAAATCGTGTGAGCGTCTTGAAAAATACAATAGAACAAGTTGTGACGAGTTTCGATTCCTATTTACATAATTATAGGAGCATCGTGACAGACGCTCTGGTTCAGGGTCACTTGCCTTGCTTGCTGCTGTTGTGTTTCTGGTTAGAGTAATAAGCAGCAGCATGGGACACACCTGTGATAGTAAACATGTTACATGCCCTCTACATCCTACTATAAATATAACAACCTGCACCGGGCTCGAAGAAAATATGCCATAGTCACTGTTAGTAACAAAATCTGTACAAAGACACTTTGATTAGGACCAAACGAATAAACAATATTCTTGCATGATTTGGCAGAAAAGGAAGTCAAATTCAGATCGAACATGGTCTTACAGAAAAGAGTGTTTACACACATTGTGTGTAAACACAATGTGTTTAAAACATTTACTATTATTCCTAACATGTTACATGTTAGGTACAATAATACAGGTAACATGCAAATAATATAGGTAACATGTTTAACACCTATTAAACAGGACGGTCACAAATGAACAAAAGTTATATTTAAAGTGTCTTTCTGTGAGGTACCACAGCTTTGCTCTCATTTTTCTGGCGTAAAATTTATTTTTAAACAAATGTCACAACTACAACATTTTTCAAAGATGCACATAGTCATATATCAAAGTCATCACAATACCAGAGCCATGAGCCACTGATTTCAAGTTTTAGTTTCAGTATACTGGCAGCATTTCACATTTTGCATCACTGGAGGGCAGCATCATTTCAAGTTAAAGTACTGCTGAAGCATCAGCAACATGTACTAGACTAAACAACAGTTACAATAAAGTGCATTGACAAGTTACATAATCCTCAGTGTGTTTGTACTTTATATAATTTTAATAACTGATGACTATAGAGCCCTGTCATAAAGATCACAGACACATAGAAACAGGAGATTAAAAAACTGTAAATAAACTAACTTTAGCTGTATATGAAACTGCATATAGGAAAGATACAAACATTTATTTAATTATGACTTACTATATCAAAGTTAGGTACCTACTGTGGTTAAATTTGTATACATAAATAGCAATATTACAATAGAAAGTCAGCATAGCACAACTTATATCAATATAATTATTACAGTAAAGCAGTATTTTAAAAACAATTGTATAAGTCAGGGGTCTTAATTATGGCTCTATATGACTTGAAATTAATAATAGAACCTGAAATTAAATTAAAGAACAGCAATAATCAACAAAATAAGTCCAGCTTTGGTGACAGAAGTTCAGGAACTGTGCGTCATCTCCTCTCCTTACTTTTGCCCTAAACTCTGGATGTATGAAGATGGTAAAAAACATCAGACCTGCTGTGGTCTGATGAAATCCCCCTTGGGTCACCCTTGTGACAGTCAGGGTGCAGGACTCTGTAGTCAGGTGAGATATGGGGTCGGGAGCTTCTTTTGTCATCTTCAAAGATCCCCTAAGAGAAGAAAGATCAAAAGCTATCCATTTACACAAGACTGGCCCCTCAGCTATAGAGAAACAGTTGAGCAGTGATGCTGCTAATTTACTCCTGGAGTCTTGTGGTCATGTGATTAAGATGATGCTCAGAAACTAGTCTGACACTGCTGCTATACAGAAAATACAGAAAATTATTACAGTTATATGACATATATGACTGACACATGTCACATAGGGATGTGGGTGTTGACTCACATTAGCATTTGAGCGCTCATCAAGGTGAAACTAAAACCATACAGAGTAGGTGTAGATATCCTGAAGGGCAACAGACAACACTGCTCCTTTACAGAGCTCTGCTGTGCTCTATTTCTAGTGTCAATGTATGTAAAGGTTTGTATTCCTTCTAAGCTCCATGAGGCCTTGAAATAGAGTGACAAGCTGTCTCCATAAATACAGAGCCCCTATGGGGGAACATAATTGCTTTGTGAGCCTGTGTTGGATTTAGGGGACTTCATAGTGCCCTTCATTGCGGACAGAAGAATCCTATTCTTTCCTGTGAGCCCAGTAACAGCACCTTAGCAAGATTATTGTCTTTCGTTTCAGCCTGACCCTTTTATTCCAAAAGGTCACCCAAACATCTGAGCACAGGGCCTAAAGGCTGCCTGCGTTCACTTTGACCTCAGAACCTTCACACAACAAAGGTCTGTGGTAGTATCATATAGAATGACAGAGGTAGGGGGTGGGTGTTGGTGTACGTGGGACAGGTCAGAGCCTGCTTTTGTTTATGTACAGTCTGTCACTGGAAGTGGGGGTAAAGGCAACAAGGGGAGAAACAGGTGGGCTGCACACTTTTAGATTTTCTCAAGGTTGAGGTTTGCTCTACAGACGCTTAAGGCTCAAGTGTCCTGTCATTCCCTACTTGATGTTGAGAGTTTGAATTTGTTACGTGAATTCTTGTTGCTTTGCATCACTGGGTGAGAACACACACAATCCTCAAAGGAAAGGTGATCTGACGGCATGATAAAATCACAGTAAATATGACTCATGGGTCTCAGATATCTGGAAAATATATTGCTATTTTGGATTTGACTTGAGTGATAGCGCACTCAGGGCTGTGAAATGAGGTAGCAAGCATAGCAGAAGGTCAGCTTAAACAATTGCTGCCACTGTGTAAACCTTGGGGTATTTCAGCCTGTTATTCTTTATATTACTCTCACATACCATTACTGTGTTCCAAAATAACCTCAAAATAAAACACTCAAACCCACTCTGATCTTTTCTCCTGCTTATCATCATTGGTGTGTGTTTCTGCACCACTACCCAGCTCCACTAGTGTATACTGACCCACCATTTTGGTACATATTGTTGTAGTTTTGGAAACATCTCCAAGGGACCCCGCTGATCCCACAGGAAGCAACCCAAGGTCCCGTCTGGGTGGAGGTGGAGGTTTGAGTCGATTGCGTTTGCTAACACGAATGGATCTGGGTGTACCCATTGGTTCTGGGGGACAGAGAGCCACCTCACTGCCATGCCTTTCTGGAGCTTCCTCCTGGGAAGCAGAATAGCCGTTGTTCCCGTTGGTGTTGCAACTTGGTGATCCGGGAGAGTGAGGAATAGAGGTGTTCTCCAGGCAAGATGGTTCCCTACCTAAAGCAAGCACTCCCGCTCCTAAAGAGCCCTTGCTTCCTCGCCTCTTCCGGAAACTCCCTGATTGACCAACCTCTCTCTCTAAATCCTCCTGAGCCAGTGAGGAATTAAGCTCCATTCCTCTTGAAGTTTCTCTGGCAGAAAGGAAACACTGTTCTTCCTCATATATTTTCTCCACCATCATCTTCCTCCTGCCCTTGTGCCTCACTGAATGCTTTATGGCACAGATGAAATCCAGTACATTTAACAAAAGAGAGAGAGCAGCCACACCTAGCATAAAATTGAGCATCACAGTCTTCTCAGTGGGCCTGGAGATGTAGCAGTCAACCTGGGTAGTGCACGGTGGGTGCTGGCACAGGAATCTCCTGGGGATGTAGAAGCCAAAGAGATAGTAGTGAGCTGCTCCAAACCCTGCCTCTAGCAAAGTCCTGAACATCAGATGTAAGATGTATGCTCCTGTAAAGCACCAGGTCCAACCTCGCTCAGTTATCAGAGGCATCTTGTTGACGGATGTCTTGCCAAATGACTCCTGACGAATCTTTAACAACGGCATGGCTTTTATGTGACCAGAAGAGTTAAGGTCCATGGCGAGCCCATTGGACACCTTATGAACCACATAGATGATGAATATGACATAAGGCAGACACAAGGTTATCAGCTGCATCAACCAGAAGCGGAAGAGAGAGATGGGAGAAAACAGATCATAGCACACGTTGGCGCAACCAGGCTGAATGGTGTTGCATACAAATCGCTCCTGCTCGTCCTGGTACAGAGGGTAACCAGCAAATAGGAGCACCAGGATCCGGAGGAAGATCATCACAATGAGCCACACCTTCCCTGAAAGTAAAGCACACTAGTATTGAAAATGTGCTCATTTAACCTAAAAATAAGGGGTGTGATGCAACACAAGTATCAGATTTTATGAAAAACTCTAGACTCAAGTTTAAATATATCAGCTCACATGGACATGAACACATGAGTGAATTGAAATTCACTTACCCATCAGCGTGATGTTGTGACTGACAGAGATGAAAATGATCTCGGAGGTGCTTGGATCCGCCATGCTCGCTACACTCAAGCTTTTTCAAAATCTTCCAGTCCACCAGTTCAGGCCAAAGGCTAAACTCTTAAGCCAGTACCCTCTATCCAGCTACTTCTCTTCTGATCTTTCTTCATCTAACCCCTCTACCTAGGGGTATGTTTATTTCGAGTGGCACAATAACCTCCAGGTGTCCGGACACAGAGTTTCCAGTAGCAGTCTGACACACCAGTTCTGTCCCACGTGAGGTATGTCCCATGTCCAGTTCAAGGAATCCAACCTGATCCACTCGAGTCTGCAAGACCTGGGTAAACCTTGTACTTGTAATACTCCCGTCTTACTTCTTCATGTGTCCCCTGCAGACAACTGTCTGCCCTCAGACAACGGAAGACGGAAGCTCAAGCCCCATTGTGAGTCTATTCTTAACTCACTTCTAAAAGCATGTCGCTGTCCTGGCATTGCAGAGATATTTTGGTGCTGCTGGTCATCCTTACAGGGCAGGAACAAGCCTCCTGACTTACTCACTCTAAATTGCTGTATTAAGTGCTAAAACACAATGAGAAGCATGCTCAAACTGGCCACTTCATAAAAATAAAAGCCTTTACTGCACATGTTCCAGTTGTAAATCAAGATAATGTATAGCTATGCAGATTTAGGATTAGCTGTCATGAAATGCAAGTATGTTGTAAAGTGTGTTTTCCCACAGCTAATGCCAGTTGATGACTAATGAGGAACAACTGAATG
The DNA here is from genome assembly GCA_016801845.1 of Polydactylus sextarius. NCBI lineage: Eukaryota > Metazoa > Chordata > Actinopteri > Polynemidae > Polydactylus > Polydactylus sextarius. Next base: position 16,729,422 of record CM028928.1, read on the forward strand.
GTCTTTTCATATGGGTATGAAATTAAACCATGTTTAATCATGAATCTTTCCCGTACTCGGCCACAGCGCAGAACTCTTTCAGAGAATAATTTTACAAGAGAAAAATCATATTCTTTCACGCACTGCAAGCAGTTTGTCTCATGGACAGAGTCTCTGCTGGGACACATGGCTAAAGACAGTTGGCTTGGTTTGTAAGCACAGCAGATCAGTGGTCATTAGCACTTCAATATTGGCTCAAACCCAGTAGGCACATTTTGAATTGTTGGCAAGACAAAGAATGCAAATTTAAATTATTCCCTTCAAAATTCTTGTAATGGTGTGTGACATTGAACTTCTGACTTGGAGAGAGGGGTATTTACACATGCAACTATTTAACCATGAAATATATGTCTGTCACTTCCTATAAATGTCAGTATGGATATATGGAGCTGGAAAACTTTGAAAGGCAGTTTGTTAACAAAGGTTACAGTATGATGGGCCAGAGAAGGCACACTGCCAACCTGACAGCCACTGCAGAGTAGTGAACACTACTGCTACCTCTTCAGTCCTACTTAAAGTGGAACCATCTGCTCAGTTAAGCAATGGGTAAGCTAAACAGGTGCAACAATTCCAAGGATACTTAAAAACAAATAAAATACTAATTTAAGATAATTGTTAATGTTAAGTTGGTTAATGACTCACATTCACACAAGCTCACAAACATCATGAGGACATCATTTACTGTACAGGAGTTTAACTTTCCCCTTTAAGACAATAAACTGATCTCAGTTTCACTGAAGGAGCATTTGTGCAGCAACAAATACAAAACAGTTTACATTTACAAAATAATCATGAAGCTACCCTTTGATAAATAACGTCTGCTTCTATACAAGGGCTTTATTTTAACAGTTTTCATGGACGATTGAACTTTTTGGTTATGATACTGACTTTCTGTATAGTAGACTTTATGTGTATGATGATAGACACCCAAATTCATTTCTATTAAGGGTTTTGTTGACATTACAGTCACTGGATTCAACCATATAAGTAGACTATGTAATGTTATTCGTCACACTTTGCACTTGTCTTTCTTTAAGGAATGTTGGAGCCAATTATAACCACTCATCTGTACACCACATTATGTAGAAACTGAGGGAGGAGGAAACGATTGTCCTCATCTGTCGTCTCTTCTGCTTCCATTCATTTTTATCGCCAGCTAGGTTGCACCAAAGTTCCAGAAAATTAATAATAATAGCTGCTATAAAGAAGGTAGAGGCTTATCAGGGAGTTTTCACTGCCTTCAGCATATGGTTTACTATGCATGAAACAGACTGCATGAATGGACTTCATGGTTATTTGAGGCCAAGTTTTGCTATGGGAAGTTTTACACCCTCCTTATCCTCCTTGCTTCCAGCTTCAGCTTCAGTTAGTGCCATTTCCATTCATGCTAATTATCTGTTCATTTCAGACTCTGCTATTCCCCACCTGTCCACCAGCTGCCACTTTGTAATTTCCTGCCTCAGTCATTACCTGGCCATCGCCTGCATACGACAGCTGTTCCATATTCCCCCAGAAGCAATGGAAAAATTAGCATAATTGTAAGTTATGTTTCAGTTGTACTTGAAAATGCTATCATGGATGCCACACATACATAATTTAAAATTAAACAAAATAATACAGAATGAAAAACTGCTGATTTCTACCAGAACCTTGCTTTCTTCTTTCTGCCTCAGTGTTCATGATCAAATTCAACAGACAACCACAGACAGACATGAAAAAAACAAATTTATAGGACGTTTGTAAAGGGTTTCTTTACCCCACAGCACCTGTAAAACATTGATGTTATGATAATAATGGATCAGACTTGGTTTCATCATGTTAAAGATCAATATTCTCATAGTAACACAAGATCAAGTTATAATGAGATATATGGTTTTAATCGTTCATAATGTTGATTGCTCAGATAACAGTCACTTGACACTGCAGTTCCCACCAGCTTCACAGAGCTCACTAATATTGTTTCCAGCAGCTGGAAGAAGCTGTTCTCAGAAAAAAAAAAGTTCCCATTAAACCAGTGTGCCTTCCCAGCACCAGCTGGGAGACACACAGTCAGGAAGTAGGTGGTGAACATAGTGAAGCATGTTGTGGTGGAAACCTAAATAAAGCTCACCAGTGGGTGAATAGTAGTCTTTTATTCAATTTTTCAAGTAACACAAAACACAACACCAGAGCAATGCTAATGTTGCTCCACAACTGACGGATGTGTAGTAGGGACTATTTATTAATAAAAGAATGAATGGTTAGAGAATACCACATGCAGCCTGTGTTTCTGTTGTGCATAGTGATGAGTGCCACACGTTTCCATGGACCTTCTTTGTGTCTGATTTTGTCACTTTGAATAAATTAATGTGCACACAAAAACATTTCATTTAAAATGAAGGCAAAGAAAAAAAGCCTCTAGACACAAATGTTTCCCAAGAGAAAATAAGCATTACAGGAAATGTCAATGACATGTCAGAGTCATCCCTCCATCTTTTACACAATCTGATGTTTAACATCTGGAATATTTATTATGAAATAAATAAATGCTCTAAATGTATAGTTATCTTTAGGTTCAAGGTTCAACAATAAAGCTTAACTTCAATTCTCTGAAAGCAAATCAACTAAACATTGGACCGTGTGTGTTTATCAAATCAAGAGATTTCAAAAGTGTGTTTGTACGTCTTACACGTTTGATGCGGTTCATGAGAGGTTTGGTGAGTGCTTTCACTCAGGCTCACTGCGCCTCATCACTGTGCCTGAGGAGACTTGTAAAGCAATTAACAGAGTAGTGATTGAAATGCAAATCAATGACAATATGGAGAATTAAATGTGTCCCTCTGTGACAATATGGCAGAGTGTCATCTTTGTAATACCACTTGCTTGAAGACATTTGAACAGATCTCTCTGGGAGAAGAAACACTGCTGAGTCACATCAGCCGTGCAATTAAGAACACATCAAAATGTTGGAAAGTGTTTATGATGAGACCATGAATGATGGTTTGAAGATTTACAGTGTGTGTGCGCGTGTGTGTATTGTTATTAGTTTTTCCATTACATTACATCAAGAAACATACACTGGGTTTATTGCAAGGTTTTAAAGTTTAATTCTCGCACAGGTTTATCTAAACATTGCTTCAGAAGAGGAAAAATCAGGAGAGGTTCTTTAAATCAAAATAGAAAACACTGAGAAAGAGAGAGAGAGTTCTGAGTTTGGCAAACTGAGAACAGGAACAAGTGACTGACTCACTAAAAAGGGAATGATACACTGACAGTAACAATGGAATACAGTACAAGTGGATGAAAAGATTAATGAAACAAACAAACAAAAAAATAAAAAATAAAAAAACAGGTCACAGCTACAGCAGTTGACTGACGTTAGCACAGGAAACCGTAATGATAAAAGCTGAATTTGTAGAATCCAAAAATTGTCATTGAGGAGAGGAAGAGAGAAAATCAAGAGAAAAGTAAAACTCTATGCAGAGGTAGAGTTCAGTGCACAAGGCTATGACACACACCTAGTAACCAGCCGACAGGACGCCACAGACTCTAGGTCGTTGCTGTCGGGGGTAAGGTTTCCATCTCAGGACTCACCACATGGCATAAATTCTTAACTCTGGGTATAGAAAACACCAGACTGGGCTGTATGCACACATACATACAATAAATAGGATATACAATCTTTGAATACCTCTGACAGTTTGAACTCACAACAAGCAACTCCAGTAACATTACTTTCCTACAGACATATTTTGCACTTTTATTTTCCACTCATTCAAAGCACCACGCAAAACAACATCTCTCTTTCTGAGTCCTGACTCCTTTTCATAAACTTTATGTGCAAGAGGGTTGATTCAGAGCAACGCGTCCAATAGGTTCATCCTTCATTTCTCCATGACTTAGTACAGTTCTTTCCCTTCACAACCTGCTGGTCAGTGCTGGAAACCTGACTGACTGACTGACTGACTGACTGACTGATTCTGTAACTGAAATCACAGACGTGGAAGCTGCAGATGAAATGCACAAATAAGACAGAAGCTTGAAGGTGGGTCACATCTATTCACTGATGTCACATCTAAATAAGAGCTCTTTCTAACATTTTGTGTAAGAGAATAAGAAAATGCATCAAATGAAAAGCTGGAATGAATTAAGCTCAAAAAAAATTTGGGGAAAAATTCCTGTGTATGGTTGTTTTTCTGATCTTAGGAAATATCAAGAAAAGACAAACTAAAAAAGCTGTTTATGGCCTTTTCACTTATGCCCAGGAAATGAAAAAAACACAACAACAACAACAAAAAAAATCTGTGGAGCCTCAAAAGTTACAAAATGTTATAAAAGGTCAATAGACTGAAATCATCCATAGATATTGATATTGTCATGTAAGACTTGGATATTTTCCTTTAACTTTCCTATATTTTAAGACTTTTCTTTTTTGACCATTTGACGACACAATAACACACCACTGTCCCATCACTGCATCGGCTCTCATCGCTCTACTTAAAGCTTCATAGCAAGTTAATGCTAAAGTTAGCTAGCTATGGCTAACACAGCGGCATGAGCAAAACTGTGGCATGAATATTAAGATATAGTAATGAAGGAGCTCAAAATTACAATGAGCTGTTGATAAAGCAATTTTATTTTTTTTGTCACCAGCTGATTAGATGTAATAATTTGAAATATTTAACATTTAACAATTTACTGACACTCTCTGACCTGTTAGTACATTTTGTTATTCTGGGTTCCATATAAGATCGTTACTGAATACTTCATATCATGGCTTTAATCAAAAAGAGATGAATGGCAAAGTTTCCATGGAATGATGCTAAAAATCTTTTTAAAAATGATGAGAAATAATAATAATAAAAAACAAGCCTGATTTTTGTCTTTTGTCTGATTATCTATTACATCATTTACAGTATGTAACACATAAAAACTTGGCTTTTTCTGCAGTTTAAACACATCAAAACAAGAAGACAAAAAAAAAAAAAATCTTCAGTGGTGTCTCCCCTTTAAATCTTAATACTTCTATTTATCAGCCCCCTCATGTACAGTAAAAACCGATCCAATATAAATATTCTAAAGTCGTTCTGTCCTTTTTTTTTTTTTTTTTTTTTGGTTTTTCAGTTTTTTTTTTTTTACAGTACAACCTCAGTCTACAGATTTGCACACTGGCGCTGTATTTACACTGTACAGAGACAATTTAGCAAAAACATCTTTACAATCGTCTTCTTTTTGTAAGAAGTGACTGAGCTGTCACTCAAAATGTTTTCATTCATTTAGGTCCTCTCCATCCAGAGCACCATCAACAAAAAACAACCCTGAAGAATCATCACGATTTTAGTGGCCTCTAAATGTTGATGTTCCATTTGTGCTGTTTGTTTGTGAGTTGGAAGAACCATACAAAATGTAAAAGAAAAACAAAATACTTCAGTCATTTGTTCTTTTCCTCCAGTAGAAAGGGGAGAACTGTTAAACTAGCTTATTACAGGCACCACAGGTCAGGACAATGGCAGTGAATAAAGTACAACAGAAGCTCTACAGTATGTCTCACATCTGTCTCCAGGTATTAGACCCAGCCTTCCCGTCAGTCTTCTCCCAAGTATACATGCTTTATTCGCAACAACAAAGTGATGCTTGAATATTGCTTTAAGTGAATATTTGTGGCCAGATAGTGGCCAGATGGCCTTGCCGTAAGACAAACCACTGTGTAACTGGATTTGTACAAGATAAATTCCCACGTCCTGTCAAATCGCCCTTGAGCTAAAACACTGAATTGCTTTTATATCGGTAGCTCTCCGCATGAGAACTTCTGGTAAATTGCTACAATGTAAGTGGGATACTTTGTCAAAGGGGACTGATGATATGTAGCCCAGAAAATATCATTAAATGTAATTAACAGTGGAATGTACGTGGTTCTCCTTTGAGGTGTCTGCCGGATGGGAACGCAAACAAAGTGATAAAGAACAACACAACAGGGAAATAAATTGAAGAATCGAGTGTTGTGCCTGTAAGCTGTCAGAAAAAAAAGATGTCATGCTTCGTCTAAGAAACAGACTGAGCCAGAAGATAAAATGAAAAGAATGTACATGGCCTCTGTTAATCAAGAGAACAAGCCAGTTGAGCCTCAAAGGGAATTACGGAACGCTGTTGCTGTGGTCGTGAGCTGGATTTCGCATTAAAAGTTATTCTTATTTTTTCCCCCAACTCCAGCTAGATTTTTATTTGGCCTCTTCTTCTCTTCTGCAGTCAAGGTCTTCATTCCAACAACTTTCACTCAGTGCAGGCAGCCAGTGGGACGTCTTTATGTACAACAACCCAGAGAGGATGCAATCTCACTTGGAAAGTGCTGGATTGTGTTAAGTGTGTGTGTGTTTGCGTGTGTGTTTGTGTTTGCGTGTGTGTATTCCACTGATCCACAGGACTGCTGCTCACCTGGTTTGCCTGCTTACCAGGCAGAGATACAGTATGTCTGACAGGTCTTTATATTCCTCTGCCGTGGGCTGTCAGCAGCCAGTGTTAGGAAATGATGGCCGGACACCACCGCACCACCATCAGGTTGTCAGCACTCACTGACCGCTTCTTGGCTAGTTTCCTTAAGTCCTTGTATTTGTCGTCACACAACCGTGAAATTGCCTGAAAATAAAAAAAAAAAAAACATAACAAAAATGAAACACAGGTAGTGAGGCCTATTCTTTGATTTCTCTAATGTAACAACACACATCTTCAGAAAAGCTTGGAAGTATTCTGGAAGTCCGGATACCTTTCTTTCACTATCTGGTGATTACATTGTTAAAACAGTATGAAAAGAAATAAACATGAATTGTTACTGTCATTAAAAAATGCGTCAACTCACCTCATCTTCTCCGGCTTATAATGCGTTTTGTCCTAAATTTAGGTATAATAAAGTGTGCTAAAGTCTTATAGTTGACCAACACTGGTGTTTTTGTTTTCCACATTGTCCAATTAAAGCAGTTTTCAGTGTGTGGGTGTGAGGACATCTCTCTCACTCTCGTTAGTTTTGTCGCACTTGTTAGTGCAGGACATGTTACCTAGTTGTTATATTTTAACAGGCTTTTGTGATATCAAACAAATCCAGCTATGTGTGCTCCAACCTGACTAGAGGTCGAATAAACCGGAGCAATTGAAAACACCTCTGTGGGTGTGCAGGGTCTGAGGTGCTTGTTAAGCACATTTCTCACTAACAGAGGAACTGAAAAAAACCCAACATTTTCACAGCAGACATTGTGACTTGTCACAGCGGCACAAGCCAAGGTTAGTAACATGAACAAATGCTGCTAATTTATTCAAATGTAAGAAAGCTACACAAGTCAGATATCATGGACAGAAAAACAAGATGAATTACACCGGTGCTGTGAAATGTCAAAATGTTTGCTGTGGTCTATTTTAGTTGAATAGAGAAAAAAAAAAAGAGGCAGATGCATCCGCCAGCATCATCACCGAGTCTCTGATTAGTTTCTATTGCTGACTGCAGCGAGACAGTGGGACAGGGAGGGAAAGACAGATGCTGAGGCAGTGAAGCTAATTACACAGCAACACGGCCTCACATCCTGTCCTTCACCCAACACAGGATCTCCACTCTGTGCTTTGTGTGCCACCCATGTGGGGCTGAGGCGCTTCAAAATTATAATTACCCAGATGGCCTTGGATCAATGTATTCACAATTTGGAGGAACATGAAATTGGACAAATGGCTAGCTTTTTCTTTTCTTTATTTTGTTGGATGACCTAACTCCACATTCTAAATCTGCTTCCATTTTACTGACTCCGTGGACTATTCACCTCTAGTTTCTGGGCCTTCTCCCTGCTGAGAGGTTCCAGGGGGAAGCTGAGGTTGTTGGCTTCAGCCAGAGAGCGCAGGTCAAAATAATACTTGGCGTAGACGCTGGACGGCACGTTGATGTTGAACTGCAGCAGCTCCAGGAACTGACGCTCCAGCTCGTTCCTACAGCAGACGGAGAGGATGTGTTAGTGGAGAAATGAGCTTTTGACTAGAAAAAAATCTGATGTTTAGTTTGGAAGGCCTGGTTGAGATTCACAAAAGAGTTAGTCCATTAAAATTGAATTTCTCTCTACAAAGAAACCTTATATAGTGAGTGAAGAGCAGACACAGAGGCTGGAGAACTCATGAGACCATCCTGGCAAATCCACCACCTCATACAGACAGTGGGTGTTATCTTCAAATGTACAGTACCAATGCACAAGCACTGAGTAAATCCCCAATACGCCCACCAAACATAAGCCTTTCCTCATAATGAAAGGGAATGATATCAAGCAACAGAGCTCTGAGCATGGATAAAAAAGAATATTAATCCCACATCTTGGAAATGCTATTGTCATGCATTGCTGAATGTTGCCCATGCTTGACAGTTCTGTGATCCCTTCTCCAGCACCATGAGATGCTTTTCATCAGGTCATTTTGCATTATAACCTGAACAAGAAGCATTATCCATCTCTTCTTTCCAGCCTTTGTTCCCCTGCCCATGCACATTTACAGGCATGCGGCAACAGACGAGCTAAATTTAGACTCCGCTGTAGCTAAACTCTGCCTAATAACACTGCTTCTTTTTTATCTCACCATGGCACTCATTCAACTACTCTCATCTGTTTCTTTTTTCTGTTTCTCCACCCCTCATAATTCTTACTAAACTATCTTGCAGTTATTTACAGTCAAGAAGTGGAAAAGAGGATTCAGCAGGGTGGGGTAGAGAGCAGTGATTAAAAAAAAAAAAAAAACAGTAAAACTGATCTGTCTAGGAAATCTCCGATCAAATACTGAGTCGCTGTCCAGTAAACTGTCAGAGCAGAAGCACACGCTGCTGTCCTCACTGGAAAGTGTCCCACACAGGTGGATTACAGTCAGTGAATCTGAACCCAAGGACAAGAATATACAGTCACTGGTGCAGCAGAGCGTGAATGTAGCTGGGTTCAGAGGTTGGAGCAGTGGCAACATGTCTACAGCATCATGTTCCTCTTCACATTAATCCAGCCGCTGCTGTGAAACTGAGATGGATGTGGTGCAGAGAACAGAGCGGTGGGTCCTCATGCTCAAGAGGCTCCTTCTATGTCTCAAGAAGTTAAATTAAATATTTCACACAGCAATGTGTAATTGAAAATGTTTTACTTAATCTATGGTTAAAACCACAAAACAAATTAGATCCAATAAGAGCTATGCATCTCTTATAATCAGCCCCTGAGGAGATAATAAACTAGAATTGTTTAAGTAGAGTGACTGACGTCAGCTATGAGCTGCACAAACATAACAGACAAAGGTCAAACTAAAGTTTCAGCGTCATCGTCCTCTGTTTCATGGCGTGAGTATTTACGACGCAGTCTGAGGACCACGACAACAGACGGACACACAAAGCAGCCAGAGGTCGACAGGAGCATGTCAAGACCAACATCCATGTGACTCTCAACACCTCTCAAACACAGGCTATTCTCAGCACAGAAAGACCCTGACTGTTTGTCTCGAGCTGTTTAAAGACAAGAAGTAAGAAGAGAGGAGGTGTATGAACTTAAACTGAACTCATTATTCATTTTTGGGCAAATATTTCTATGAAAATAAACCAAGTATCTTTCAGTCTTGGACAGTTGGTTGGATTAAACATTCAGTATGAATTAAACACTGACTGATCGATCGATTAGTTACATCCTGGTTTAAAGCCAGGATGTAACTAATCGGTGTAAAGGATGTAACTAGCTTCAGCTTGAGCTTCATGTGACATTAACAGATCCCATCCATAAATATTCTCCATTAAAACAAACGTCCTCAAACAGGCAACAGCAGTTTCTGTTACAGTGATGTAAACACATGTGGTTTGAATGACTGTATGAATAAAGTATGTGCTCCTTTATTCAAACTATTGTAATGTATATTCAGTCAAACACTAACTGTAAGTGGAATGACATTTTCATACAATGTGTATATGCATATCTTAACATCCACTCTCATTAGCTGATAATGTTTACTGTAACTGACGTGAATCTATTGTGGCCTTTCTGTTGTACGTGCGTTACATTCATGCTCACTTTCGACAGCACACGCATCATCAACATGCTAGTTTTAGTTTCTTCCCACTGACTCACATGTCCTCCACAGTGATATCCTTGAGAATCTGGCAGTAGTCAACGTTCCACACAGCCTGGTCGTCCCACACCTTGGATGCCAGGAGGATGGCTCCCAACACAATACGTTTCCAGTTGGCGGGACAAATGTCGATCTCAGCGTAGGTCAGGAGTCTCTCCAGATACACCTGAGACAAAAACATGTCACAGATAAGTATCTGGTTTCCATCGTTCAGACATAAAAATAAAACATTAAAATCGACAAACCTGTGAATTCTGTCTTTTCTTGTTAAAGACTGAACATAATATTGTAACAATATGGCAAGAAATATCTTGCAGTCAGGATCAGTGAGGTCAGCTTACTAAACAATCAATCAATGGGCGTTTTCCTTGACCCAACAGAAAACCTGTCGTTTTCGAATGTTAATTTCTATAATACACAAAAGATAAAAAATCCCATTATCCATTTGCATGTTCTCATGTTCTTATTGTGTTTCACTACCTCCTGCCTACATGCCTTTGCAGAGTTAGTTTTCTGTTTTATTGTGTTGAGTTCTCCTGTCAACTTCTTTCCAGGTAAAAAGCACAATAACGAGGTGTCAGAGGATGATGAAGTCTTCCCTACAGCTGCCTCATAAAATATCCATGTGGATCGAACCCCTCCATCTCTCTGCCTCTCTTGCCATTTTCATTTTCCCCTCTCTGTCTTTGAGCAGCCATAATTCCCACAGTATATAGATCACAGAGTACACTCAACCCGCAGGCACCTGTTCCTTTTATGTCAGAAAACGTGTACAGAAGCTGATCCTTCTGATCTTGACTGATCATCATTTGTTGGAATCTGTGAGATAAAATATTGTCAATGGAACCCGGAGTAAATTTACTGCATGAGCATAACCTAATGTCCTGGTAAAAGAGGTAAAAATGCTGTCATTATTTTGCAGATATTCAAAACAGTTTCTCTATTTATTAGGACATGCAATTTGTAAAATGGGCTTTTTAAACCAAAGCTCATTTTCCATGAATACAATATACTGAAGGTTCAACAGCTAAATGAATTCTAACCATTTACAGCAACTAAAGGTTTTTAAGTCTGACTTTTCAGCTGACGATTCCACCAAAAATAAAATAAAATAAAAAAAAAGAATATTAAGAGATGCTGTGTCTTTTATGGTAGAGTGGAATATACTGCATATTCCACTGCACAGACAGAACCGTCAGAAATATGTAACTTATAAAACAGAATCTAAAGGATCATTTCCAATTAATGGACATATAATGGTACCTTGTAGTTTGGACAAATAGAGGAGCCAAAAATAATGGGGTGATTTTGAAAGAAAAGAAGAGAAATGTAAATATTCTTTCATCCCTTTTTGCAGCTGGGTCTAACTTGCCCACTAGCGTAGCTCAGGTGGCTAATTGGACAAGTCATGCTGTGTTGGGCTCCGTGCCTGCAGGCAGTGCTAACCCATCTCTGTTGTGGCCCTTAGACTGCCAACAGACACCACATAAAGACTCATCTGGCAGCTGGCAGCAAACATTGAAGAAAGCCTGCATGAAATGTGAAGCAGCCCACGTGCTGAGTGATATGAATGTAACAGCACAGAGAAAACTATACAAACAAACACAACAAAGGTTCCAGAGGCTGTGCGGTTGGCAAACAGTACGTCTGTGCAAACTGCAAACTGATTGAACCCAAATTGTTTTCATGCTGTGATTTATGAGCAAATATCACAGATAAGGTTCGGAACCACACAGATCCACTGGTCTTCAAAGAGCTCAAACCTTATTTAAGGATAAGGCTAACTTCTGAAATACAAGTTATTATTACTTTAACACTCCCTTGTCTTGTAAGGTTCTTTTGTGCTTAAAAAGTAATTCTCCAGTAAGTGTTATATCACATCTATTATTTATAACAATGGGAAACTAAAGCAGTAAGCACTTACATTTGATGGCTATGGTTCTCTCTGTTAGGAGAATCCATTTGAACACTTCACTTTGTGGTTGTTTAAATACTACACATCATTTTTCAACCCCTTTATATAACGAACGCTGCTATGCTCTGTATGACATACTGTCTACTGGAGAGTATTACACAGTGACTCTTTTTCTTCCTCTATTTTCTCTTTTCCCAGCTCAGGACTATCCAGTTAGTGTATGTGCAGGAGAAAATGTAGCAGTTGTTGAATTCAATGCTTTATTATGGAACATCAATAATGATACTGAAAAGAATTGATTGCACAATGACTGGCCTTTGTCCAATAAAATTGACTTTAGTAATGATAATGTTTGACCTATAGAGCTGTAGCTTCACCTGTTAAAATGTGTGATGTGTGTGTGTGTCACGGTCTTAACTGGAAAATCAGAATAATGATTCAGAACACAGAGCATACAACTCCGGCTCGGTCTTCTCTGTCTTTTAAAGACACATTCCCTTTCCAGTCCAAAGATGTAATGACTATGGAGGAGAACAAAAAAAAAATGCCTTCTTCATATCAATCTCCTGTTGTTAGCTTGTTGTGTCAGCTAAACTAACTCCATTACTATCAATCAACAGCCCTATCCAGTTACTGTTAGCATGCCAGGCTTCACACCGGGGGTCTGGAAGAGGCAGGCCACGTGTCAGGCGGGGCTATGTATGCATTTATGAGTCTAAGACAATTTTTGGCGAAGACCACCTGTCCACACATTGGATTGGACACACATGTGCACGCACCCACCCATATTTACACCTCCCACATTTGTGTATCTGTCAGGAAGCAGAGCAACCCAACACTTGGCCACCCTCACCAGTCATAATAAAACTGCACTTTCCCGTCTCCAGGGAAACACTTGTCAGCCGGGGCGACAAAGTGTGGAAAGAGATGTTTCTGGGCAGATGAGTTGAGAGGTTTCCAAAAGAAGGTGGCAGATAAAAGTTTGGAAACTACTGTATAACTGTGTAAAGCAAGTAAAGCAACCCTATTATATGTACAAGTTGCAAGAGAGATAACCCTATCATATATTCATATAAGATTAATCAAATAATAATATAGGTTAACAGTAAAACAATAAAGACTTGTACGTATATTTGGGCATTTTAATTCTTAGAAGGAATTTATCCTAAACTGAAAACACATACCCAACAGAAACTAAGAAAACTGAGTTAGAAGATGGAGAGCAACCTTATATTCCCTTTTTTCCCCTTTACACACACACACACACACACACATATATATTATGCATGCAAGGTTTATAGAAAGAGCCTACTACAGACACAGACATATTTAACACAGCGCTGAAAGGAAAAGAACACAGATCAAACCAATCCTGACACAATTCTTGTATTACCTTCCAATTTTCTGGTCTCTCCTGTGTGAATTCAACTTTTCAACAATTATGAGGACCCAGCCTTTGGGGGAATATATTGAGTATGTCACATAATTCCAGTGAAAGAAATGAGGTCCAGAAATAAATGAGAGAAAACAATCCAAGGAGGGCAATAGAGACTCAACAGTGTGTGTCCCCGGAGGAGGTAAAAAGGAGAATAAGGAAGCAACACTCCCTCCTAGTGTGAGCACTGAAACACACACACACACACATATGCACAGAAGGTGTTCAGACACTCACCAATGTGACGATTGCACACTCAGCGGTGAGCTGCGCGGCGCTGAACAGAGTCCTGACAAAGCGGTAGATCTGCTTCTGCTCAGGGTCGTGTTTGTCATAATCAGCAGGAACCTCAGACTTCTGCAAAGAATAAAAGACGACAACACATTCAGCAGAATCTTATGAAAAATATCAGAAAATACAGGGCAATCACTGAACAGATGATTGTTCAGTGATAGACAATGAAAGTACAAGCTGCCAGTTGAGACTGTGTTTAGAGCGTCTGGCAAAAGGAGCATCAAATGAGATTGTTACAAAAATGTAATTCTTGAACCTTGAAACATTCAACTAAAAGATCATCTGCATGAACTAGATGACCTCAGAGATTACTAGACAGATTTCCGCATGATGCGATGCATGTGGGCCTATGTGCTGCTCTTTAAAACGTGTGCTTTGTCAAGTTGATGAGTCCTGAGAACTCCACAGCTTGTTCATAATGGAAGTGTATCTTCGGTTAAGTTCTTACAGAGAGCGGATGCAGTTTCTCATCGAAAATGTCTAACAACATTCTTCCGTCGACATCTCTGAAATGACACATAGAGAGGAAGAACATCAGAGTCTGACAGACATAAAAAACAGATGGTGTGAAACTCATTTCAAATATGACTGCAATTTCATCTAAAAAGGAAAATGGTAATGGTTCAGGTTAGAGTCTGAAAAAACATCTTTAAAAAGCAAAGCTGCCCATGACTAATGTAAGAGGAAGAGTATGTGATCATCATACAGTTGAACTGGTAGAACATTATATTATACATCAGGTGACGTTAGACGCAGAAAGGCTGGACATGACATGTCTGACCCACACACCAACAAAATCTGGTGAACACCACATAAACTCTATGTCACATATGTACCACTGAAAAATAATTCTGTTTATATGATTGGTTCTTCTATGCAGGATGCCCAGTCTCTTGAACTTCAAATGGATCTACAGAAACTTATATTTCAACAAAACCAATAAGGACCAAACACCAGCAAACATTTCTGCCAAAGTTTAACTTTATCTGTTGACCTAAAGAACAATTTCATACCTTTTCTTTATGTGGTAGTATATTGCGAGGGCCACACTGTAAAAGACAAAAAAAAGACCAGGGTAAGAAGGCACGACTTATAACAAGCTACTTCAGCTTTGATTAAAAACAGTCTTCGAGTTACCATTTGATGGTGTACTTGAGGTTGGGCTGACTGACGGTGCTGTCATCCAGGAATATGGTGGAACATGAACTGTATTTCCGCCTCACTGGACCCGGATGATGCTGGAATTACCAATATACACGATACATACAAACACGTAGACAAACAGACACGTACACACACACACACACATCAATCTCTATTTCTGTCATAGTCAGACCTGCCAAAACACCTGCTGACAGCGATGGAAAGTAGGACACATGTAGGCTCACAAACTAATTCTGTCTGTCAGCTATCAGCATCGGACATGGCTGCATGCGACAATGGCATTTATGGTGGAGTGCATCTTCAGAGAATCCCCAGAACTCCTGTTTGGTGAAGAAATGTTATTTCATTGGCTTATTTCCAAGTGTCCTTTCTCCTGGTGCACACTGAACCAATACTTTATCAGGTCGAAAGAAAAATAGTGTTTATGTTAAATTAAATTTCTAATAAAAAAAAAAAATTATGAATGGGGAAAAGACATTTGCTGATTCCAGTATTTCAGTAATACTATGATTGATTTCTTTTTTGTTCAAAATAATAAAACAATATTGATTCTTTTCAAGATAAAAATCTTACAGAGAGTAATGGGCTCAGATGAACAACACCATAATGTCATTAAATTTTTTCAATTACCTTTTACTACGGTGTATCTAAATGATGATATTTTACGACATCTGAACTCTGAGTTCTTTTCAGGTTATTAAATATACATGACTGAGGCTATAAGTGGATCAGTGAGAGTTTGAAGAGGGTAAGACATGATAAAAGGGCTGGATTATATTCAAGGGTTATTCAGGACACTTTACCTTGTTCTCCGAAATGTGTGTGAACTTGCAAGAAATACAAGACATTAAATTACCAATATTGCCATCAGCATGATCGTATTTACCACAATTTTATTTCTCAAGCAAACAAATGTGCAGAGCTTAGACTTAAATCAAAAAATGTGTCTTCAAGACCAACACTTTGACAATGGTTCTGATGGTACTTACATGGTTAATGTAAAGGCTCTTCCGTTTTTCACGCACTGAAAAAAAAAGATGGAGGGACAGGCGTCAGTGCTGCAGCAAGTAGCAACACACACACGCCCACACACACTTCAAACTCAGCATCAGTGCAGTACGCAACCCTGACAGACAGGGAGCAGCATTTATCCAGGGTTCATAAGTTCCCGATCACAGACAGAAAAAACAGTGGATGAACAGTTTTTTCCCTCTAATTATTCTACAGATCACTAAACAAAGCAAAGCTCTTTTAGCACATAGCACTGTGTGTACTCAGGAAGTCAAGACATCATACATGCTGATTCATTGGAAATTGTGTTTCAATATGTGTGAATAAGAGCAGGATAATTAATGAATCCATTTATCATTTTGGCCCACGTGAATTAAAATTAAATCAAGCATACTGACTGGTTTAATTCAAGTGGAGATTGTCATTCAGGCTTATCTATTTTCATTTCTTTCTGTTCACACAAATCTGGTCATTTGCAATGCTAATTCTGCTTAATGGGTGTGATGATTTGTTAGTTTTACAGAGCTCACTTCTCTGAGCGTTGTGCCATTCTACATTTGGCATGACACACACACACACACACACACACACACACACACACACACACACACACACACACACACACACACACAGCTGTGTCTGCTTGTGCTTGTGGATCCATGTGTTTCTTGTCTATATGTGTTTATGTTCACTCCGCTGTAGGAAAACACACAGGGGGGAAAAGGAAGGCAAAGCAAACTGGAGCAGATGCAGAGTGCAGCGTTACACACACACACACACACACACACACACACACACACTGATGTCGTAAGCTGTCTGGCACCTTTCATTATGGTACTGTCTCTCACCTCTCTGATACACACACATAAAAACACACATACTCTCGCACTCACACTCTAATGTGTATTATTTTCCCCACTGAGCATTTGTGACTGTGTGCGCTGCTTTCTAGCAAAAAGCAGCAGGCTCTTATGTCATAATTAGGGCTGCATGCTTTAGTGAACTAAATCACTATTCGGACGAGAATGGTTTTGAAAGGGATTAGTGAAATTACACATACACACACACACACACACACACACATATATATATATATATATATATATATATATATATATATAAAATTTATTGACTTATTGACATATTTCCATCCATCCATGTTTAACTGCTTATCTGGGTTCAGTTTGCAAGTGCAGCAGGTCAAACCAGGCAGTCCGGGTATCTGTCTCCTCAGTGACACTTTACAACTCACAATGTTCAATTTTGAGACATTTCCATTTGTATCTTTGCAGATTGACATTTGAATAATCCATTTCGGTTATTTAATTTCTTTCCGGTCAAGGCTATGCAGCCCTATTCACATACATGTACACAGATACCAGCACATAGAATACTATCAGCAGCGAAAGGCACACAACCTGCTAGCAAACAATGAGACGATCCGATACAATATTACAATAAAGCTTGAGACTACATGAAGTGTCTAGGCCCAACACACAGTCAGCATAATATTACTTGCCTACTGAGACCAGACACGTTTATGCTTACCTCTCCTGTTGGGGACAGCAACTGAAAAACAAAGGTCCACGTTGTCTATGTTTACTTATGACACAGATACTCAATGGACTCAAGTGGAGTGACGTTTGGAGTGTAACAATGCCTATTGTGTGGCACTCAGTATTGGTATGAACAATATGTTGACAAAACAGGTTAGTAAACATTCACACGGGAGCTTGATAAAGCTAATAAAAGAACACGGCATATGAGCCTCTAACATCAGATCAATGTATCAGCCTTCAGGCTACACACTCTCTTCTCAGCTGATCCAGTTTTTTTTCTCCAGTGTGTGTAAATGGAACAACATTAAGCCTCTTATCGTCTCAGTGAAGAGATTACATCTATACTGAAAAGTAATCTTAAAAAACAACTTCATCTCATTTCAGTTAATTAAAATGTGATATTACTGACAGATCCAGACAGCTCAGACTCAGTCTGCCTAACAAACAGCGTCTCTCAGAGGATCTGGCACCACCTTAGAAATCTGTGCATTGTTTTCACACACTGTTCAATTAAAGTTATGTTGTTCAAATTAAGCCCTGACAACAACGTGGTGAACTTCTTCACCCTGAACCTTACACTATAACACACACAGTCTGAGCAGGTCATAATATAAGTGTGTCTACTATTAATGGTACTGATCTGATTCATTCTGATCTACAAAGACCAAAAAGTGAGAGTATTGAAGAAAAAAAAGGTTTTGAAGAAATGTAAGATATTATAAAAATATAAGTGAACTCACCATCAGTTTGTGACTTGCTGAGAAAAATGGTACTGGCCCGAGGATGGTCTGAGGGATTATACTCCATAGGTAGATCTGAAAAAGAAAGAAGACAACTTAAGACTCAGTCAAATCATTCCAAAGTTATGTGTATATAGCATACTATGTAAATGTGTCAAGATTCACCTGAGGTCTGTACTTTCACTTTGAGTGTGTACACTGTTGAACTGATTCTGCTTCTCACTAATGATCATAACTAAAACTGACTGCTGTCATGGGGAAAAAAAGACTATAATTTAAGTTGTTGAATTTCTTTTGACAAAATCATATCCAACAGATTATAATCATCAGGCCATGATGTTTCACCAGTATAACTAAAACTCCCTGCGGGCTGAACCCTTTCATTTTGAGGTTAAACATGTGGGATTGGTTTTGGGGGTAAACCACCTCTCTTGTAATGGACTGAGCTGAATGGAAAAACAATCTGTCAGCCAACAGTTTGCTGCACCAGCGGCGCGTAAACGGCGGTTTGTAAATCGATGCGCTTAACAAACACAGCAGAAAGGTATAGATTTGTTTTTAGATCACTGTCTGCACTCACGTACCACCGAGGATCAACCAGCAGTTCAGACAGTAGCTGCTAACACAAGCTGAAATAGATCATCAGCTAAAACTCTTTGAGCACTGAATAACTGATGACCAGTGACAGCAGGTCTGTAAAACATCTATCTTCTATATAGGACACTGATCTGACTGCTGCAGGTGCAGCACCATCAGGCTCACTAATACAAAGAGTCTGCAAGATGTAGTAACTTTTACTATAGACTTTTTATCAGCAGGTTGAAATAACACAATCACAGAAATAAACATTTCTTTATTTCTATGAGTTGTTGTCCACCTCCC
Organism: Polydactylus sextarius; assembly: GCA_016801845.1. Lineage (NCBI taxonomy): Eukaryota > Metazoa > Chordata > Actinopteri > Polynemidae > Polydactylus > Polydactylus sextarius. The sequence continues at coordinate 16,748,547 of CM028928.1, forward strand.
AAAGGCTTTCACTTACAATAAAAAAGAGAAATAAAGAAAATCAGTGTATGTACATATCTCAGAAGTTAGACATTGGATGTGGCAATTTACTATGAGTGATTTATCATTATCAATGGGTTTTAGTTCTTCCTCTGATCGTCCACTTATTGATTAATTGACCAACGTTCCAGTACTAGTGTGTCATTGGAAAATGATTTCAAAATATAGATAAAGGCTTAAGGAAGTGTATAGAGGTAATTCTCTTGTCACAGCCTTAGTTCATTTTTTTGTTTCCCTGATGAAGACGATGAAGTCATCGCTTCATTTACCTATATTTGTGGACACAAACACAATGAGTGAATAGATCTGATGTTTATTAGTAGATTACAATCCAGTTTATTTGGTTCTAAACATACCACAGTCCTTATGTTGGATGTGTATATGGCAAAACAGAGCAAGTGACATACACCGTCATGCAACAGATGGCTGCTATGTAAAATCACTCAATACATCAGTGTCAGTTTTATGTCCTAGTTCTTTGTCCTGATTAAACCCCACAGGCCAAATCATGATGAAACATGACTTATTTATTGTTAAATTCTAAGTACTTTAGAAAGAAAAGTTAGATTTAGATTTGTTTCAGCTGTAGATTAGTATTATACCTCCTAGCATGCCAGACTTTTATGGCGGTCACGTGAGCTGATTTAATATCCTGAACATCTTTAGGTGAAACATTTGTTGACATAAGGTTATGATCATTGCTGTGCTTCCATCTGAGTTAAGCATTAACTTCTAATGGCGGTGTAGCAGCTAGAGGAAAAAAAATGAATAATACACAGATTTAACCATTACAAACACAATGTCAGCAATCTAAACCTGAGATAAAACTAAACTAAAACACAATGTACACAGTCGGTGTGGGGTGATGACCCTATCAGCAGCTTCCTGGTACCTTGGATGATGTCAGTGAAACCGGAAGGGTTAGAAAGGACCAACACCCAGACAAACTAATAGGGAGAAAGACAGAGACCGGCTGATAATGATAAAGAAAAGGGCAAAGAGGGCACGAGAGCAGAAAATGAACTGACAAGGGAGAAGGTTCCAAAACATGATTGACAGGAGGAAAAGAGAACCGAAAAGAAAGGAAATGATAAAAGAAAATAGGAGATGGAAGGGGACGAGAAGAAGAGGATATGAGAAAAGAAAACTGGAGATAAGACTAAAGGTTGAGAGAAACTGGAGGAAGGATGAGAGCCTTTTTTAGTATGCTACAGGTTATGCATGTGAGCCACCGCCATTGTGTCCAAACTGTTTTGAACTACTGTCTTTTTATGTTGGAGAGCCACTTGAAGAGCCTCAAAGGACAATGATACGCACACACAGGCACGCACACAACCAACACACAGTGTCATGGTGTGGGAGGATGTGACACACAGTGCTGAATAAAGGACTTGTGTGTGGGAACAAGCAAAGAGCAGTGAATGAGAACTGAAGGTAGGTTAATGATGCTGCACTGCCGCTTGACTGTAAGTGATGTAGAGACACTCAAGTCAGCGCTCACACAAACGTCTATAACACATCACTAACAAGTAACTACTGAAAGCTCAGAGTGTGTTCTGTCAGATGAGAAATGTCTGCTTCGAAAAATGCAATGAAGTAAATAAGAAAGTGACATTGTTTTCTCGTTTCCTGGTGATGTAATGATTTTTTTTTTTTTTTAAAGACAGGAAGCTGACTATCCATGGACACGGGGCACGTCCCCCACCTCGGCTGGTGTCAGTGACCTCTGGTGCGGTTCCACCCTGCCCAGTTTTTCTCTCCCTTTCTCCAACCTGGTGTAGACGAAAGCACCCAACTTCCTGCATTTCAGGAAGCAGAAAGGAAATGAAGTAGGGGTGGTGGTTACACATTGTTAGAGAGGTAGGCTAAACAAAGAGTGGAGGGAATAGGTCAGTGTGTAGATTTAAGACGAGTCTTAACTTCCACCGTTTACAGCTCTACAAAAAACCCAGCAGAAGACATCTACAACGTGGAAAGATGAAGGACAAAAATCGAATTAAGCTGGACACAATTAATTGTTCTCCTCTGCATAGGTCAAGGTTCAATCACGGTCCAGTAAATTGAATTTAACGTGGACCGTTGTGAGGCACAAAAACCCTGAACTGTGCATCTCAACCACCTGCAGAGGAAACCGATGTTCTTTAAACTGCTGCCGGTTACACCCAGAGCAGTAATATTTATAGTGGGGAGGTTAGCATGTATGTGTGTCTGCCCTGGGAGTTCATCATGAGGGTGGCTTTGAGTCACAACATTAGCCCAGGCAGCAAGGCTCTTTGCTGGTTTTAAGCTGTCCTGCTGAAGTGCCAGCCTGAGGGGATCCAGATGGCACAGAACAGCACTGCCTGCCTGTCAAACAGTACACTCAGTTAAGATAAAACACACACTGCAGTGAAGTGTTTGAGAAAAGAGCACAAGATGTAACTGGTGCATGATAATAGATAACTCAAAAGGAATGCTCTCTTATATCAAATCAAACTGTTTTGTCTCGTCTAACGACTTGTATGTGTTTTAGTATTTTACTCAATGATTTCCACTGAGAAGGGAAAGAGCCGCCCTCAGTCTGGTCGTGAAGTATCTAAGAACATCATTCTGCTGTGATGATCTGTCTTAATCAGTTAAAGCTCTTGCCCCATTTGGACAAGGTTTCTCTCTCTTTCTTGATCTCACCTTAAATCTCATCCATCTGCTCTCTGATGCAGAGCAGCCTCTAGAGTGCAGTTTGCGAGCAGAGAAGCAAAACAGTTTTCATCTGATACTTATCGGCACTGAAACCTTACGACCTCTGCACTACGTGATGTCGTGAGCTGATCCTGATAACTCCCCTGTGTGTGTGTGTGTGTGTTTGTCTCACAATTAAGGAGAGAAGGAAAATGAGAAATCAAAGAGAGGACAGAGCTATTCACATGCACAATATTGTGGCACGGGTGATGGTGATTAAGTGACCGAGGGCAGATCTCAACAGTTCAGTGGCTCTTGTCTCAGACAGTGAAACACTGCAGTGCTCATGGAAGTGGTATATTATGGTATTTATCCTGCATATCTGTAAAATGTGTTAACACCTCTATTAGTGCACAATGTGTGATAAGAAAGAGCAGAGAGCACAAGAGCACAGTTAAAACTGTGATGGTATTGGATGTTGAGAAACACCTCAATAATATTATCTCATTTGCTCACATTCCAGGGCTGGGGAATGGTTACAATCAGGAAGTCCTCACAACACAACATAAACCAAAACACCTACCTTGCTATCTTGCAAAGAACTGAATCTGTGCCACATTCATAAAAATAACTCATTAAAATTGCCGGTTTATGTCAGTGTTACATGATTTATGGGCAAAAACCAGTGGTCTGAAATCCAAAAAGAAACAGTGTTAATGGTGGAGAAACTAAATGAATGAGGAAGCAATTGAATGAAAGCCTAATGTTTAATGACTCATCCACATTCCCAGCTTTCTCTTTGTACTCAACGCAGGCATATACACAGTCCGCAGCGGCAGCATCAAAACTCTTCCTAACGGCTTTAACCACCCTCAAGCTTGTATCATTGATTGCAGACATCTGCCAACACCGAGCAGCACTGCAGACTCATCAGAGGAAAAGAGCTGAGCTTTTATTTCGGAAAAGCCAACAAGGGAAAAAGAAGTTAGAGGAGAGTGAGCTGGGGAAAAAAAAAAAATCACCTGAACTCAACAACAGCATTTTCCTCAGAAGCTCACTGATGTTAGTGTGATTAAAGTCAGTACTCAGATTGTTTCCATCACACATTATCCATCCAATAACTAGATATTTCAGTCTGAACCAAAGACAAACCAACTGGCAGCGCTATCCCTACAGCCATGCCACTAGCATTGCTAAAAAACCACCCACAAGCGAAGTGAAAGACTTGTCAGTTCTATCAACTGCATCACTAATTTGTGTGTTGATTAAAATCTTATTTACTAAAAATTGTAAATGCGAACCTTTCCTCACCATGTACAATCACCTGGGTAGTATAATTTATTAAAAAAAAAAAAAAAAGTAACAGTTTTCAGAAATCTGCTCCTTCTGCTCTGTGCATGAACAAATTCAAATAAGTTAATGAGAGGTCAGAGTGTCATGGATACAATATCATCCTGTCTGGCTGCACAGCCACATCCTGTTCTGAGATGGGAAGACATCCTGGACTCACATGAAGAAAGACCCTGAGAAAAACTACTGTAAAGTAAAACCTCACCCGTCTGTGTTGCAGGACTATATTAAAGGACCCACACGTTCCCAAAGTCCCACAATCCATCAATGTGATTTGTTACAGTGACATTCTCTGGCACCATAGGTGCCCATGTATACTGATGTGTTGGATGTGAAGCATTGCTGCTGATTACTTTTACACTTGACAGATGTTATAATGAAATGATACTGAAATGAAACAGCACAGTGGAGAAATGAAGAAACAGTTGTTCTGATATACATGCAGGAAGCTCCAGTATACTGACTTGCACAGGGGATAAATGAGGCAGCAGTGAACAATGTTGCAAGGACGGACAGACCACACAGGCAAGAGAGAGTGGCTACACTCCAAGTTTTTATTGACATTTCTTTTAGCGAGGCCAGTAACTCATATTTTTTCTAGACACTTAAGTCTAACAATCTTGTTTAAAGTAATTGCAAAGCAACATAAGCCATTATACCACCATCTGTTCATTGAGGCTATGTATAAAACTGAAGAATGACCTTGAGATTCTAAGTTTCGCCAACCTGATGTGAAACACTGCTGCCCACATGACATGTCGCTTTTTAAACAACAGCTGAGAGTTTAAATGTTAAATGAATATTCAATTCATATGGTCTACTATTTATTTAGATAACTACATTAAGACAAAATTACACAGTAATGACAACTGTGTTAAGAGCAATGCAGAAACAATACCCTTATTCCAAAGATGGCCAATTTATACGATATAGATTTTACAGCTACAGTTCATCATGTGAAGAGAGACACTGAAGTCTTCTAATGTCTAATGTTTGTGTATGTGTATGAGTGAGACATATAGGCAAGTAAGAGATGTTAGGAGTTGAAGAGTCCATGGGCAGTGAGAGGACTCATTTGCTCTGCACCCTGATGAGATCCATAAACCCACCCTCCCTTTTTCTCTCCTCTCTCCTCCCATCCCTGCATCCCCTGCTCCCTGTAGCTAGGCAACGCTGGCTTGAAACGATTCAGATGGTAGAGGCAAACCCATCAAAGGCAGAGACAGACAGCCGGGGTTGCTCTGTTTTCCTTATTTTCTATTGCTCTTTTTCCTCTCTGCATCTCCCACCTGCTTGAACACCACTCTGCACTCATTGGTGCTGTACTCGTCCTAATGATGGAGACAGGAAGTCAATCACTCCAAGGAAGGTGAATGAGAGCAAAAAAATCAGCCACAGCGCACTCACTGGAACCTGTTTGAAATTACGACAGCCTTGCCAACAGGTTCCAGTGGGTGAAGCCCTGCTGCCCAACATACTGAGAAATGTCAAAACTATAATGATAACATCTGTCTTTATTAACAGCCACACACATATGGGAGATACACACATATGCTCTGATAGACAGAAACCTATAAAAACAGAGCACAGGTCATAACATCCATCAGTATATGTGCATTGGGTGATTATGGTGCAGTAATGGCAGCTGGGTGGATAGGGATCAAGGTAATATGAGTAGTGACAGCACTGACACATAACACAGTACACATGATTGTTGGTCAGAAAATATAAACACTATCTGATTTTTTTCTGCAGATCATTGGCATTTGTTGTGTGCAGTGCAGACACAGTACTTATTAGCCTAAATGAATTGTAATTAAACATAAAAAAAAATGATTTATAGTTCTACTTATTGATGTAGTTTTACTTAATGACAACATAAACTGAGACGCCACAAACCCATTTTAACAGTTAGTGTGTCCCTTCTGCAATCCAACACAATGGATTAATCCTCAGTGCCTACTGATGTAGCACTTTTCTCCCTGTGAAAGTAACACCAGTGATTGTCTGCCCGATGAGAATTTGGTCAGACAAGAGCTTATTGACCAACCCGTCAACTGGGAGATTACAGCCCTAATAATGTTTATGCTCTATTTCTGGCATCAGAGGAAACATGAAGATAACAAAGATGCATACCCATCTGACCCTGCACAACATGATCCATCCATATGAATCCATATCACTTATGAACATCTGGTATATAACAATGCATGATGCAATACAAAGGATTTAAATGAGAAAATTACCAGTATTCAGCAGCTGGTAAATAACAGACATCTTGTTATAACTGTATGTGTTTGTGCTCTTTCATTCTAAAAGGGCAGCTTTTGGAAATCTAGTTGCTGCTATTTTTGGTGTGTGTGTGTGTGTGTGTGTGTTTGGTCTAGGTATTCCTTATGTTGTGGGGACTTAAATCTGTTTATACCCTCACATCTTGGGGACCTGTCTCCCTTATGAAAACAAAAAGCAGGTTCCCATAATGTAAAAAATAATAATAATAATAATTTGCAGACATGATTTCAGGTTTGATTAAGGTCAGGGTCAGGTTTAGATAATGGTTAGAGTAGTAGTAACAATTGGGATCTCTAGGGTTTCCAGGAAAGTCTCTAGGAAATGAATGTGTGTGTGTGTGTGTGTGTGTGTGTGTGTGTGTGTGTGTGTGTGTGTGTGTGTGTGTGTGTGGTGGTGGTTTCTGCCATCAAGATTCACAAATATTAGAAATGTTTTTGCTGGAACAATCAGATGTTGTTACCACTCTATGCTTCTCTCTCAGCTCTTTTTTTTTAATTTCTCTTTCTCTCCTTCTCTCTCTGTGGGGTTCATACAGTGTCGAGCTGAAAGGAGCCATGGATGACAAGAAAGCCATCTGTGCCAAACTCTGTCATACTCTGATTTTTCCATACATAGCACATGCAACAACAATGACACACACACATAAACACAAACACAGCAGAATAATAAGGATTGTGTCAGTGATACACACATACTTATTCAAACACACAGTGCTTGGGTGGTCGAAACATACTGGAAACCTGTCCAGGGTGTAAACTGCCTTTCGCATAATAAACCATAATCAACCATGCTGGGACAGAAACATCACCATGAAATGATGGATGGAATATTAATCACGTCCGACTCACAATCATCAAAAATCTATGCCCGAGGCTGATGGCAATATTATTCGTGATTTAAATTACAATGAAAAACAACATATTTCATCCACTCCTCCTGATAAGCAGCGAGTGACAGATGGAACTTTATCTGCACTGTAACAACAAAGAACCGAACCACTGCAATGAACCACTGTGTTCAGTCAGACTATCTGCTCTTCACTGTATTGGCTGTGGGGTGTTTCTGTGCCATATTGGCAGCCCAGTTCACCTCCAAATGGCCAATCAGCATGTAATTACCTCCACACCTGCTCACTAAACCACCAGCAGCAACTCCAGTGGTCCCATCTGACGGCTGCATGCTCAGTTATCTGACTAAAATTAGCTCTGACTCAAATACACAACAACTATTCCCTGACACATCAGACATCACATGAAACCAATTACCACTGTAACCAAATTAGCCTATAACTATAATACATATAACACACATATAGCCTATTATAAATATGTTTGTGTGTTCAAACAGATCTGTCTGGTACCATCAGTTTCTCATTATTACATGTGTGAATATGTAAAGAAATGTATTTTACAGTAAAGTATAGATTATATAAAGTCTAAATTGGCTGTACAGTTTAGCCCGACTAAGGCTCAGCATTCTTCATAAATGTGATTACAGTTTACTGGTTAAGCAAAGAAGTAATGTTTCTGTAACTGTGAGCTGTATCACTGACATGGTGCAGTTTCTACAGAAAGTACCAACAGCTGCAGCTGCAGAGCTTATGTCACATCATGAGAATGGAAATATAAATACAGCGAGCAGTTTCCTTTTTCATGGCTGAAGGTTAAACTTTAAGAGTCTGATCATTAAATGAGGAATTTCTTAAGATTTAGGCAGGATTGTAAAATAAGCTACTTATGCCACTGTGATCCACACAGTCCTTGATTTAAGGAGATTACTATTGGATCTTGACACTGATCACCGACAATTGTAAATTTCAAAGGACATGATTAACTTTATTTGAGATTTTATACTTTTATGTGCAGTCTAGCTGAGGAAGTCATAGGTGTGATAAAGACATTTTAATTTGTTTCAACATAGCAGAACTGTACTTCTCTATACAATACATCAAGCTCAGTGAAACCATCACCATCCATTAAATGCTGTTTAGTTCCACTAGGTACATCAGGGGTTAACTGCCGGGCATTTCATCTTTGGGTAATGGGGCAAGTAAAAAGATTGATTAGCTTATCTGGCTACACCATACTCAGACTCCATGGGTGGCTTAGAAATCTGGTCAGAAAAACATTTCTGTGTCATTATGGCAATGTGCTGAGGAGAAAGGTACAGTATTATGTCATCTAGGACTGCACTGAAGTGCTGGTGGCAGTGGGCTCAACTGTCAATGAGGAAGTTAAAACGGGAGTTGAAAGTGTGAGAACATTAAAATGAAAGTAAAACAACAAAACAGGTGGCATGCAAACATTGCAAATTAGAGCTGGCTTATCACGGCAGCACAGCAGTGGTGCATGAGCATCCCGCACACAGGCACCCTGGGGCTATGATGCCTGATGTTACTCTGGATGGGAGGTTTTACAGATGAGTTATGTTGGTATACTTTTTGGGAAAGAAGGCCTGTAGGATGGCATTGACCATTTCAATGCTATGTAATGTCTGCTATTGTGTCTTTTTTTTCAGGTGGCAAAAGCTGGCAGCATTTTAATTTTATGACAACATGAGCTAATCTAGATGAAGCTAACACGCTAATGTAGTTTTTCTAAGAGGTCAGAAGAGCCTAACATGGTCGCAAAGGCTAAAGCTGTAAACTTAATATTTCAAATTTGGGTGTCACTGTCCTCTCTGCTCACATCAAGACACAATAATCTCTCTGAGTTTGCATCACAAATTTGCCAGTAATGCAAGTGGCGTGACGGCAGCTGTGCTGAAATGATCTCAAGCTCCCAAACACAACATCCAATCACCATCAAGTCATTCCCAAGCATGGACGTAGTCGAAAGCGCCACTTCAGCGAGCAAAAGGACAGGCTGCATTATGTAAGCTGATTTCTGATTACACCATTTGAGAGCACTGATGGAAATCTACTTCAACTCTCAACCATGGGCATTGGCACTGATTTCTTTTCTTTTTACACACAAACACTCACAACAAGTTGGATCTGGGGAATAAATCCCTCCACGCAGACCAGACTAGACCCAGACTTGGATCATTAAGACTATTGGCATTCCTATGTTTCTCTACACAGCTGTCTAGCAAAAGCCTGATTTTAACACTTTGACAACAGAAAACCAAAACAAACATGAAGGTTAAGCAATCTCAATGCACAAATCGTTAGGTCTCTTTTTTCTCTCAAGCAGTATTAATGTTCTCTGACAAAAATATTCAGCACAAGCACCAGGGGAAACCCTTTTTCAAACTCTCCTCAGTTCCGGCAGAGTATCAAGGCTGACTTCAAACACACCTATTAATAGCTCTGTGTGGACATGGCTGGACATCAACTACCTTAACAAGTCTCCGGCCCCTAAGCCCTTACTGCTGCTGACATTTCACGTACGTATTCAACACTTCTTTCATAAAGAACTACCCATGGTCATAATGTAATGAGGAACAATGACGGTTCATGTCAGTTGAGTGCGTTTGTGAAATTTTACAAAGGCTTTGCAGGCTGATACGATTATTCTGCACATATAGACCAACTTTTGAGCTTAACTGTGAATAACAAACCAAAGCAAAGTGATTGGCCACAGTGACAACTACACCTCACACTACACTATATTCACTATCACTGATGCAGAGGCTTCCACACATCTCTTAATCAGAACTGACAGAAGACTATTACAATGTGAATTTCTCAGGAGACGGGGGCAGTGTGAATGAACATGCAAGCAGGTAATTTATGGGAAGTAGATGGATCTTCCAAGTGTAAGACCGGTCAAGTCAAACGAGACTCCAGAATGAGATTGTCACAGGCAACTGCATTTTCATTACCAGTGTGTGAATAAGTTCATTTGTTTTTTTTAATGGAAACTGTTCCCTCTGAGATGATTTGTTATTCCTACTGGGAAATTTCTGGTTTTTGTAAATGAGAAGTGGTCAAGTAGATGAACAGTTCTAATGAGACGGTGACTGTGAGTCGCTTAAGAGGATTTGATTCAGAATCTCACAACCAATCACAACCAGGTACGTGGCAGTCGATATAGCTCGTATACTTGATAGGTTGGGAGTAATGAGCAAGCTTCTCCTATTTCTCATGGCTGTGTGTGGGGGTGACAGGGCTACATCAGAAATCATTACATCTCTCAGCAACTACCAGCATGTTGTATTTGACTGAGGCACTTAAGCCACAGTCTCTCCAGCAGTATTTCTCACAGCACGTCAGCAGCCAGATGTCAACATGTGCCTGAACTTTCTGAATATGAAGCAAGGTCTGGCTGGCTGTCAAGCCACTTTCTCCGGACAAACAAAGTTTGCATACACATGCCCAGATAAGATAACCCCATGAATGAGGCGTAATTGCACCGCCTGACTGCAAGTCAGTGAGCTGAAGTTGGAAGTGTAAAAAAAAAAAAAAAAATCCCAGCAGTCTGCAGTCTGTGGGCGATAGATTGTGTTGTCAGCCGGCCAGAGAATCATCTCAGCAAAACGTTTTATCTGTGCTAGAGACAGATCAGAATTAATGGCACTCTATTGGCAGAAACTGTCTTTAAAAAGAAGTTGAACATTATTCTTTCTGTCAATATTTGACACGTTGCCGAACTGACATTTTTTTCTTATAAATATTCTTCATACAACTGCCAAATTCGATGTAAATTGGGAATTTTGTTTTGCTTTAAATGTCTTGTATTTATCTGTACTCAGCCATATACATTAGGGATACTCTAATCAAATCTGATATGTTCTTTTTCCTCAGTTTAAAAGCTGAATACCACTGTCTGAAACTCACTAGCGTCACTTTTATGAGTCTGTTGGTTGGTTGGCGTTGCTGTGGTTGAATGAATGTCACCGATAGAGGAAACACTGAATTTAATTTACGTAATGTGGATTAGTCACAATTGGCCAACAGCTATCAGCAAGGTCAAGATATGCACAGTTACAGTGTAACAGACTGGTGCACCCCCAATGCGCCTGACATCATATCAGTATTTCCACCAGCTCAAATAATGAGGTAGCAGGAGGAGAAAGTTTGACAGTTGTAGGCTGGAAAACTCTTGAGGAACCAAATGACTCAGAGTGAATTACACAAGAAAGAAGAGTGTCACTGACCTGTCATGCTTTTTAGGTGCTGCTACTTTCGCTATCAGCTTTTCAGAAAGTTCTGACATATCTGCCCTCGCCTTGACTCCGTGGCTCTAAATCAATAGATACAGTTGCTACATAATTTTAACATCAATAGACACATTTTGAAATCTGAAATTTGAAAAATCTGATTTTTCTTCACCTGCCTCAAGTCAACTAAAGTCACAAAGTCTGACATTTCCCAGTGAGCATTCGTGAGCTGTTTTTATTTAACTTTTTTGGTATGGGTGGAGAGGTTAATTAAAGCTGAAACTACGGTGTTATCACACCTCCTGAAACATTCTATTTAAAATGACATTGTTTCTGATCAGGTTCGCCCTGCGTAATTGTTAACTTCCCATGTGAAACAGTAGATATATAATACTTACATTTTCTCTGGGAGAGGCTGACAGTAAAACATGACATTTGCTGCCAAGGTTTTAGACAGCTCATAAAATTATAGTCAGAAATGTTCTGTAGACTTGGTTCACTACTCAAAACTTTAACTGTGAGTGAGGAAATAAACCATCACCAAATGCAGCACTAGAAGCTCTGTGTATTAATTAATATCCACAATTTGACAAAACATAAGATGGCTTCACTTTCAAACTTTTAAAGCAAGTTGGCACAGATCAACATGTTCAGCAGAGAGGATATCTGTACATAATTCATGAGTTTATGATTCATTGTTACATGCAGTTTTTAATAATAACTGCTTAGGATTGTAAGCAGCTATTACTCTCGGCTCAATAGTAATGGAGTGACATTCACAGGATATGTAGAAAACATCTCAATAAATCCACATCTATAGGAGGACTAGCTCTTCCAAATTTATCACCTCACTGTTGGGCTCTTTTTTTGGCGGACACCTTAATCTCTCAATTTCACTGTTTAAAATTAGAACTGGACGACTGTCATCTCTATTTCATAGGTGCTATTCTGCGACCGCCCACTCTAATTAATAAATCAATCTACAACCAAAACCTGACACGCGTGTGAAAATAAATTAAATCCCACATCATTGCTGAGCCTTCAGTTCTTACGCTACCCATCACAAAGAAAAAAAAAAATCACTTTCATCCCATTAAATTCGATTTAGATAAAACATGGACATAAAGTGACTCAGGATTCCACAGCATCACAGGTGTGTGTGACTCTCTCATACAACTACAAACAACATTAAATCTGCCAAATTAAATTTTCTATGCATTACATATAATTAATAAATCCTACTTACTGTTAATGTTGTCTTACTATCAGTGACCTTCTCAAAGTCTTAAGAATGTATTCAAATACCAGATGATGTATTAAGGAAGTCTTGAACACATAAACAACCACTCAAACTATGACAGACACTACAAACACTACACAGCCTCTACAGCCACCAGCTTATGGATCAATAAAGAAATGTCTTATATCCAAACATATCTCCTAAAAGTGATAGACCTTTTCATGGCTTTGTATTATGCCCAAAAGTTACATCCTTTTGTTCTGACATTTTCATCAAACTGTTAAAACTCTACTGGAACCAGACTCTTTATTAATCTTTCTTTGAGTGTCTAGACTCTAGACCATTAGGAAGACTGACCACAGCAGTACCACCAGAACAATTCCTCTGTTACTGCATCATCCCACATTAAAAAAAAAAAAAAAACAACCACTTATGGAAAGAAACAGTCAGTCCCACAATTAATATGAGTTGACATCCTCTCATATCATGCACTGCACTCAGATGGTGGGAGACACGGAAAGTTGAGGTTAGGGTGATAAAGAATACGTAAAGGAAAGATAAAAGGTTTTGATTTAATGTTTCTGCCTTATCTGAATAATGTTCTTATCCTACAGTTTAGATTTATTTTATATTCCCTTTTTATCCTTGTTGATTTTTTGTTCTATTTCCGTGAATTAAATGGATATGATGCTAGAATTATCTCATATAAATGAACCTAATGTATTTATCTATGCATGTATATAGTTATGTGTGTATGCTTTACTCTGACTCATTAAAAATATTTCAAAATAAAAGAGGATCACTTTTAACCTCATCAACAATCAAAACATTATAGTATCATACACTGTACATCTAGGTCAACTTGTCTGGAATTCATAGTCAGGAGACTCCCTAGGCTCATCAACCAGGCATGAATAATCCATGTCCAGATTTCAATTAGCCTGCAAGCAAGACTCATCAATGTATCCATGTGTGTGTGTGTGTGCGCACTCCAGAAATAACTAACTTTAACACTGATGAGACAGAGACAAATGCTCAGCCTGGAGCCACCGTTCATTTACAGATGTCTATGTTAAGTAAAACCCAAACAGGGTGAGAGATCCATCTGTTCTGTCTCCTACATCTCTTTCTTCTTTCTCTTATATCTGCGATATTAGCTCTACTTAGAGCTGCTGCGCAAAAATGATCTCTGATCCTCCTCTAATCAAATAAGGCTAAAAATAGTTCACCTGTTCACAGAATCTGGAAATGATATAAAAAGTCCCTCTTTCTTCTGAGCACTGTGTGCTGAACTGAGCTGTGTTGAGCTTACTGAGAAACATGTAAATGAAAACTTGTACAATAATCTCTGATAATCATATTCCTCTCCTATTATTCTAAACTTCCTCTTCCTCTGCTACTAAAACATCAGTTTCAGTTTTCTCTAAAAGAGAGCTCAGAAAAGAGTTGTTACTGATGAACTTGACTCAAAAACAAGATTAAAATAGGCTAATTATGGCAAACTTCCCCAGTGAAAATGTGATTAGGACCAAGAAATGTAAAAAATATTTTTTGATTTCTTTCTATTTACATTCAAGACATCCAGAGTGTAAAAACAATAGTGTTCTCTGTGTGAAGCCATGCTGATGAAGCAGTTAACTACACTATATGTGCCTGCGGCTGTCTGACAACATCCAATATCAAAAAAGCCATCTTTTATTTATCCTTCTTTTAGATGCAGCGAAAGTGAAAAAGCGTCTTAAGTGTGGAATCTGCTCAGTGACCTCAAAGACCAACAAGTCCAACAACACTAGCTAGAGAGCAGCAGTATTATATGAGTGATTTCCTCCCCTTGGGAATCAATTACTTAACCTTTGCGTTGATAGCAACCATAAAACTTAACTACCCTTTAGGTTTGTAAATCTGCGCCAATCCACAATGCTTTTATCGCAGTCAAAGACATGTTAACCCCGATGTGCTGAAAAGACCCGAGCCATGGTATTGGCAGGATTGTACATGTTCTCAAGTGCAGCCTGTGAAGCGTGACACACTCAATACAACTTGACATAAACAGAAATAAGTAAGCTGACAGAAGAGGCATGAATTCCCCGCCAATATGTCTGACTCATGCCTGAATTATGATCAAAACACAAGGGAATGTATAGAGAACCAGCAATTGCTCTGGTAAATCAGATTACACTGTTGATTTGTGAGCGGGGGGCACTTGAAAGGGGCCCCTCTCTTACTTAGAAAAAGGTTATTCAGTGAGAACTGTGTGCTCTGTACAAAGGTGTGCACATGTGTCATGACCACTGTCAGCAGATCTGGTCTCTGAATATTTTTGGAATCACACGCTCAACGCATCTGCACACAACCACACAAGACGTGCAGAAACATTTCTACATTCATATGCTGAGAAAATCTCAGTTTTGGAGACGAACAACAAATCAGAAAAAAAACCACGAGGGTGGGATTATCAACACGCCACATATATCTATCAGTGTGAGAGCCAAACAGGCAAGATAAACATGAGCTTTTCGTGACCTCACTCATTCTTAGGAAAGATATCAAATCTGCTTCCATCACATGATCTCCTCACACATTTTTATATTTACTGTTCACACTGTTCTTGAGATTACACCAGCTCTTTATTTTAACCAGGCCTGAGCATAGTGACCTACAGTATGTGTGACTTTCTCAGGTCTTTCACTTCTGTTGACCAGGGTTTGTGTGTACGAGACTCTTCAGGCTGTGGAATGTCATTAGAGGTTCAGTGACAGGGTCAAAGGAGTGTTACCTTTATTTGTGTAAACAGTTTAGGACAAACAGTACAAACCAGCTTGAAACCTGCTCTTGCTCATCCTGTCTTTTCATCAATACCTTTATCCTTAAAGACACGATCCCAAACTTTGTGTTTAGATTTGTGGGCCATTTTGAACTCTATCCTTGAAAAAATTTGCAACAGTAGTTATGTATAAAATGGTGGAGGTGGGAAGATTTTAGTCAGATTATTTAAATTGGGGTTATATGATGTTAGGGTTCTAGTTATCAGTCAGTTTTTTACCTGCAGCAGGCTTCAGCTGATGCATTCCCAGTATCAGTTAGTAGTTCTCAGTCCTGTGCTTAGAGGCACCTACTGTATTACACCACAGCTGCACAGCAGCTGCAGCTGCTCACCACAGTGGTCAGAGCTGAACTTGACTTGTAAATATTTTATAGATTGTGTGTTTTTTAGCTTTTTTTGGCCTGTTTAAACAAAAGAGTGTCCTGGTCACCATATGAAGGTCACTGAGGTCCATTGAGTGATAGTGTGACAGTGACCTAAAACAGCTGTACCTAGTTGCCCTGAGCAGACATCAACAACCTTGACAAACACTACTATCAAATCAGAAAGATTCAGACTTGCTGGAGAGCATTATAGTGCCTGAATTTTTTTCTGTCTCATTCAGAAGATACTATTTCTGTCAAATGCCCATATATACACAGCCTTAACCGCTACTATATGGAATAAAGTATAGAATAAAGTAATAGCTTGACTAGCTTGAATAGCTTGGAGTTATTATGCAATATAATGCACCAAGAGCCAAAAACTTAATTAAAACAAAAACTAACCTTAGGCTCTTCTGGCCTGGGGTGTTTTTTTTCCCAATCTATTGTTTATCTTTATTCCATAAATCACTAGAATTATGGCTAAAATAGCTGTGGATTAATACACTGTGCTGTGTAAGTGTGATTCTGTGTAGGAATATGGCAGAAAGGAAACTAAGAGGTGCGTAATGTAGGTAAATTAAACAGCTGTCATTGCCCTTACACTTCCTATGGTGAAAAGAATTTGCTTGATGCAAAATAAATAACACTGATTTGTACTTACAGGGATGATGTAATTATGTGATATATCATATTCATTAACCTGTTGCTCCTGGCTACCACTGTCGTGCTTTGCCAAGATGGGCACATTGGCTCACTGTGTGCGAGTGTAAAATGTATTTTATAGACAGGGTTTGTGATGTCTGTCGGCCTAAATAAATCCTTATTTCACACCTGCCTTGTTCACAAACTTTGGACAGTCGATGACGGGCTGCCTTGTAATAGCAGCCGTGCCTCTGATTTTGTCTCGGTGAAAGCTGCAGCGTGCACTGTTGCACATTGACGCAACTCTTGGGAAATACTGCTCTTATTAAAACATTGTAATTAAAACTGTAAGTATTGGTACTAATAAAATGAGGGTATAATACAGTTTTTCACAATGGTGAGTGTGATACCTTTCTTGTATTGTACACAGAGCGGTACTATCAGGACAGCCCTGGGTGGACCCAGGACATGCTGGGAGGGATTATATATCCCTCCTGGCTGAGTGGTGCCTTGGGATCCCCCAAGAGGAACATAAGAGGAAATAACTAGAGAGAAAGGATGTCTGGGACAGGCCTACTTGGCTTAGCCTGGTATTACCCCGACCCAGATCACAATACAGATCAGAAACTAGACATAAAGATGGCCTATAAGCACACAAATTTTCTCTGGAAGTTGTAGTCCAAAATGACAGAGTAAACATCCATCTGGTTATTAAAAACATCCTTATCCACCCACAGTTGGCCAAGTCCACACCTGCACCATCAGTTACCAATTTACTATAGAAGATACAGAGCAGATCCTGGGGCTTTCCTGATTAGTCACTGCAGAGAGTCCAGCCCTCACAGGGAGGACTACAGCACAGGCTGACTGGCCCTTTTTGTGGCACATCATTTACACAGAATAATTTGGCTTGAGGAGGAAACCTGCCATGCCAAAGAAAGCAAGACAGACATAAGTACAAGTGGCATTTTGACCTGTTTTGGTTTGATGGCTGACATCATACCACACTGTGAGGGGCTGTTTGTTCTATTTAAATCCACAGTGATTTATACTGTGTGGAAAAAATACAATGAACTTAACTCTGAGACAATGTGATGCCAAGCTGAATGACATAACACAACTTAGAGTTAGTGTGTTCCCAGTTAGCTTTAGGACTAATTTCTGCTAATGTTTCATGTTTTCTAGTAATTGTATATTTCCTTAAGCATTACTGGTAATTTCCTGACTGTGGTGGCATGCTGGGATGATTTCCTTTGTTGCCTCACTCTGCTTCCCATTTCCTTTCTGATCACTGGGATTTTTTTGTCTATGATGCACAATTAAACACACTTAAGACATCATTAGATCCTGATGAATTATGCTATGAATTTCATCTCAGAAGTGTTCTTTGCACTTGCACTTCTGATCTGAGTAAAAAACAGAACAAAAAAAAAATTTTTTATAAAACTACTGTGCCAGTGTTTAACAATCCATAACAGTTTTACTCAACTATTCCTCTTTTCAAAGCCCACAAAACTTTTGATCTATAATGTACAGAGAAGTGTGACTGTGTAAGTATTAATGAGGGTTAAAATGCGCTACTGGTCATTTCCTTTTTCAGTTACCAAAAAGGAAGCAAATGCACACCCTGCCATCGCCATCAAATCACTCCCCACAGGATCACAATTTAACACTCCTTCACACATAGTGAGGATGACGCAAGCTTGAGGTCAAGTCATTGAGTCACATGGCACACAACTAACTTATTCAAACTGCCTTCAGGACTGTGGCAGTGAAAACACCCAGGCCTGATAGACAAGGGATTCCCATTTTCTTAAGCAAACAAGCCAAATAAGACAACACCAACCTGGACGCTTGTTACAATGAGGACGGATGATTGCAGTGAATACTGAAATTATTGTAACACCTTTTTTTAAAAACAGCAGACCTGCAGCAGATGGCTCAGACTAAAAGGGTTAGGGGAACTCTTGTTCATTTGAAACCACTGCCCTAGGGCTGATTTCCATCATGGTGAAGTATAGTGAAAAGGAAACCTACAGCATTGTACTTATTGGTGTAATGGATGGGTGGATCTATTGCACAGATTGTCACAAATTCACACTATCTGTTAATACTGCATCCTAAAATCTGCAGAGGAAAAAGTCACTGTACACACCTACTCTACAGGGACTAATAATAATAATAACAATAATTTGGAGCAGTTAGTTGTGGTTGTCTTTTATAGTAGGCATTTCCATGTCATTCAGACACGAGTGTAAATGTTACCGTCTATATTTTCTCTGTCGCTGATGTGCTGGAGGTTGCAGCCCGTGTCCTCTCGGCTCAGCTCCGGCTCCGGCCGGTAGGTCTCCAATCTGGAGTGGTTGTTCCTCCGGTGTTTGGGGCTCGACGACACGCAGCAGGAGGTTGTATTCCCCATGGTGGAGGCAGGTTTTTATGTAGACTAGTCCTCACACAAGCAGCGTATTTAAAAAAAAAAAAAACAGCTGTGCAGTTAGCGCCACTACAAGAGAGAAAAAACGGGGCGGTAACGCGGATAGACAAGACCTGGTGCAAACTACAAACTGGCCCCGGTGTCCGTTAGCGTTACATGCCCTTCTCTCGGCTTAGTTTAGCGAGTGGAGTCATTTAAAAAGCCGATACAACGCCAGGACAGGCTGTTAAATGAAGAGAACACACCGTGTCCGTCCAAACCTCCAGGCGAGGGCAGATAGTGCCTCTGTATAACAGGCGTCGCTTTCACTGTCGACTCCCTCGCCTCGTAATTCCCGTCCGCGACTCTACTTATTTTCATAGACACATTTTGACACACTGTTACTTTATGGCGACATGAACCAATACAAGGACATGATACTTAAGTTTGTCTGGAGGAGATATTTTTCTCAGCGCTACATGGTTGCCATGTACTGTAGAATACTGCTGCTACATCCGCTGTCGTGTTGCCTCCAGGTACATCTCCCAAAGTCGGATTTTATACGACTACCTTAAAAAAAAAGTCTTCGTACTTAAAATGTACTCAAAATAGTGATTGTCACCTAATTAAGCCCAGATGAAAAGAGGAAAAGAAAAATAATCATGACCTGAGAGAATGAAATGGTAAATTTTCCATTAAAAATTGAATACTTTTGGACTGCGTTGCACTTTTTGCCCTTTGCATGTTTGAGATTCGAAAGCGGTTAGCACGGGAGCAGTAGCAGAAACATAGTTCTTCTTTTAAAAAATAAAAAGTAAAAAAATCTATGACCAGTTTCGCATTTCCTCCTTCCATAAACACTCATTTTGCAATGTTAAGGAAAAAGGGTCGTCTATGTATGCATGTATGTAAAAATTACAATATTTCCGGCAGTACTGAAACGCGTCTTAAAAGACCCACAACGCTGTGCCTGTAATGGAAAAGGTTCCGGTTCAAGTGGATAGTTACAACTATGTAATAAATGGACAATTATGATAATCTCTAAAGATATACAGTTAATCAAGAAAAATACTATATAGTGGAATTATTGGGTAAAAATGTTCAAGAATTAAAATTAGTGCCTTGGGCATATTATTTCAAATTAATAATGCTTCATTTTCAGTATTTTTTATCAATAGTTATTTTGATAACAATAAACTAAGACTATTTTGTAGTTTTTTTTTTTCTTACACACACTATCTACAGCTCTAGCACTGTCCCTGTTTATGACCTGTTATGAATCCAAACATGGATAACTGTCATTTCCTCTTAACCCATATTTGTGTGTCCCAGTTAATTATTCCATCTTGACTGACGACTGAACAAATCCATAAGGGCTTTTCTTCTGCCTAAGTAACATTAAAATGGCTGTTAAGTCTCTCTGCAGTATTAAGTGGGATTAGTGGAGGTCAACATACACAAAGTGGGGTCCTGAGGAATAATCTAATCCATTCAAAAGTCCCCTTGACGTGGCAGACAGCATGTACACACTGATGCTTCACACTGACACTGAAGATGCAAGAGAGTGAAGATTGTATAATAATAAATGAGCTGTTTGCATGTTTGCACAGGTTGCAATAATGGATCAGGTGTGGTGTTATAGTGCAGCCTGCTGGTACTGTAGCTGCACTGCATCTAATGGTAGAAAGTATCCAGAATTCAGCATTGCAATATTTAAGAAAATGAAAATCTTTTTAAAAAAATACTTAAGTTTCACTGACTAAAACACAAGCTGTAGCAGTGTCTGGAAGTGTTTTACAAAATTACAGGGAAACCAGGCTGTGATGATCAGGGACAATACCAGAAACAATAACATGTTTCGTTCAGTTGGCTATAAGCTTCACTCAGACAGTATTTCCTCTTCCCTAGTTGTGCATTCCACAGTTTTGGAGCGTGGAAGTTGTCTGTGTTTTTTTGAAGAGTTCACAGGAATACAGTTTGACAATAGGCCCAGGTGCAAGGAAAGTCTCAGTGGTATCAGATTCTTTCCTTAGTTGTTTTGCTTCTAATCATGTTCTCCCAACAAACAGCAGACAGGAGTAACAGAAAGGGAAACCCTCAGTCACTGCAACCAAACACAATGCAGTGACGATAAAACCATAAAAATATGACACTCTGAACATCCTTATTTAAAGTATTAAGTTGCCAATTTTAATTCTTGTTGACATCTAACTCGAGAACTTACATGCGTATTCCTTTAAGAAGAATGTCATTGTCAGCCTGCACAGCGTGGTTGTTCCACAACATGACTGTCAACTGCAAAAAGCAGCACCATGTGAGGGAGGAGAAATTCCTTTGTCTGTAGTGAATGTCCTCAGAATGAAACTCAGTGAACACTCATTATGGATTTGTTTCATCTAAGCAGAAATAGTTTCCTACTTTTCAAGTTGAAATAAATAACAAAACAGCTCAATGATTAAAAACTAGACATCTAAGGCCCCTTTTCTGTCTAGTTAAACACTAGTTAAAACTGTGTGAACAACACAAGAGACAAGCAAGAACTTTATTTAGGCAAATACATTTGAAAAACATCGACCAAACGCATTTAAATATGGTGCGGTAATTGAAAGACAACAGTTAATGAATTAGAGGGGACCAACACCAACACAAGGTAGAAATTTCAGCATCAAATTTGTCATTGAAACAAATGAGAGTTTGTTTTAATGATGAACTTCTAAATTCAGTCACATATAACGAGGTGAAATGACAACTTTCAATAACTGTATGTATTTGGAACTAAATATACACTCATTCATATTAAGACAAATACTATTTTTTGTACAAACTTCAGACTGGTATTCAAAAATATAAAAATTCAGGATAAACTTGCCCAAATAAATAGTAATGCCACAGATTAGAAGCAGAGCTTGTAAAGATTGGCCTGCGCGTTGAATGTGAAGAATGAGTTATGGGTTTTCATTCCTGCTTGAATAAGGATTTCTGAAGTACAAACATGTTAAACCCTGTTGATCAGATCCCCTTTGGACATTTGGTTTATGGCAACATTTCCCTGAACAAACATCCATCACAAAGACTATCAGCTGATATTAACACAGCCAAAGAAAGTCATATGAGAATGTATAATACAGTGCAGTTAAGATGACAGAAGTATTGGCATTAATGATGGCTGTATAAATGTTGAAGCTCTGACAGCAGCTCTTGGCTTTCAGTAGATGGTTCTATGTTTCCAGTAAGGCATTGCGTGTGTACAGGTGGTCCATATATTCCTACTTTGTTTTCCTGCTTGTTCTGGAAGCCTCCCTGTGGAAAGGGACACAATCTCCCTGTGTTGGTCACTGACAATAACCCTGACCTCAAACAAGGTTGTTGTTTTTGCTGGTAGTGGCGCGTGGATAATTCAGAGCCAGATACATTGACATCATCATGTAAACACATTTAACAGCAAGGTCAGATTTTGTGAAAGTGTGTGTTCATGTGAGTGCGCGTGTAAAAGTTCTTGAGACAAGTCCACACAGAATAAGACAACAGAGCTCCACACAATCATAGTCCTGCCTCTAGCTGGGGGAGTTACTCCACTTTGTGTTGATAGATTTCTTGTAAGGCTTTAAGCTCCTGAATCAGAGTCTTGTTTTGATTCTCGAGCACGGCCACACGATGTTCAAGGCATCTGACATATTCCTTCTTCTTTCTTCGACACTCCCGAGCAGCTTCCCTGGAAGCAACAGCAACAGTTACCATGAATAGAAGCCTTAACATCTTGGCTTCTCTCCCAGACACACAGAACTCATTCTGACCATAAATCAGTTCACAACAAGGGAGAAAGAGAGCTCACTTTACGAAACGTACAAAAGGTTTTCTCATGTGAGAAGAGATGAGAACGATGATGAACATGTTCTTGACATTAGATGCCTTAGCAATAGAACTCCACATAATAGAGTCAGGCCAAGGAGGAGGATTTCATGAACCAAAAAAATAAACAAAAATGAAGGAAGCACTGACCACAATGATTCAGAGATTACTGATTGTAATATAATCATCATGTGGCAGGACTCGAAACATGCAAAGAAGAAAAGTAGGAGTTAGCAGCACTAGTGACTGAAACCTGCTGATTGATTGTATTAGTAATTAATACACATGTATCACTCAGTTCTCACTTCAAACTTAGTGGAGTGATATTTGATTATTGTCATCCATTGAAATTTGTTATGTGCTAGGTGTTGGTGGATTAGAGCCAATAGAACCAAGCTGATATATCTACAGTCAGTGATGAGATCGAGATTAACATTTCATTTATTATAAAAAAGCATAAGAGTAGATTATTTATAAAGGAGAGATGGTGTAACACCGGGCACATCAGTGTGACTGAGCAGTGCAGCTCACAGGGCATTGAGCTGTTGTTGTTGTCTGGCTGTACTACATGCAGAGGAGTTCTCGCAAGTCATCGCGATAACTCGCTGTCGGCCGACGCTACAGCTACCTGTGAACTCTGTCATGTCCCAGCTGCAAACAGGGAAGCCTTCCTCCTCATCTCTGGACTACAAACTATTTATTTCATTTTTCTGTTAATCTATTCTCATGGTTTTTATGCTGTCAAACAGATACATTTCCCCTTGTGGGACAAATAAAATATATTCTATTCTATTCTATAATCAACAAAAACCTTAATGTTCTTGGTAAAGAACCAACACATGTGCTGAGTGAAACAATTTACATTTTAAGAACTAACTTATCAGTGATTTCTTTTGGGAAAACCCTGTAACAGAGACAATACTCTTCCCCATTTCCTAACTTAATCAGCAGCTAGTGATTCCTCCTCTATTTATTTAAACATGAGAACAATTCCAATAGTCAAATCTACCTCTCAGCAAATAAGCATGTTTCCCACAATGATGAGAAAATCGTTACATACCTGTTCTTCATTAAACGGAGCTCTCTCTTTTGAGAGGCATTATCTGTTGGTTTCTGGTAGCTGTGACTATTGTCCGCTGCCACCCCCTGCAGGCGGCTGGAGCTCGGTTTATGCTGCTGCCAGGCACTTAGGTCACCTGTGGAACAAGAGGAGACACAAAACAAGTTATACAACATAGTTGGGTTACACCACCTATCGAAAATCCATTACAAAGCTTGAGTGTAAAGTCCTTCGAAATTAAGTCCACTGACATAGCTAGTTTCACCATAGGGTTTTACCAAACTGGGTTGCACCAGTCAAACTTCAGTTGAGGCTTAGATTGAATAAGCCTTTATGCAGTCAACTAGCAGCAAATCACTATAGTCACCAGCTGTAAATACATTATGTTACAGCTGTAGGATGGGCAAAGTAATTACACAGTTATTAGTTATTGTATTTAATTGCCAATGCTTTGTGAAATAATGGTTTACTTTGTTTTGTTTATACATGTATCAAAGTAGAAATATGTGAATTGGTGTTTGTTCTACTCAAACAACTTAGAATAAGTGAGAAATGTCAACATCATACTATGCTAACCTCGCCAATGATATCTGACTATTTAGGCCGATATTAATACCATAGTAACAATCTGTACTTTGAGATTCAGAATATTGTGAACTTTGTGCAAAGATGTTATTTATAATGTTTAAATTAAGTTTTAGTTGACTGTCAGGCAACAGATATCAGAAATGTTCCATTATTTGATTTACTCATCAATGTAAACATTCACAAGCAAGTCACTAATAATTAGTTATCACTAATCTACATGCAGGTATTAGTTAGTGTGGGGCAACCTGTTTTAATCTTATTTGTAATATTTTGTAATAATACGTTCACTCAGAAAACACTGCCATTATAACTGGCTTGAATTTACAAAAATTTAAAGCGCCAGCTCCAATAATAATAATAATAATAAGAAGAATAATAGATATCAATTGAACAACCTTGAATTACTCTTTCAAACACAAATAAAGGATATTATGTGATGAGGGTCCTTGGTACAAAATCTTATCAAATGGGTGTGTGACACTGAAAAAAAGAAGTACACGGTTGGAGATGGTGCAATTCTTATCCACTTCTCCTTCTGTTCAGTGTTTGCTCAGTGTCAGCAGTACTCAATGCCCCTCATGTTATGACACGCTGATAATTAATTCTGTTATATGATGAACACGCATAGGGAAGTGCATATTATCACTGTGTGGCTGACGTCAGCGTGCATCGTATTCGCTAGTTTTCATTTACATGCCGCTGCTGGGAGCCTGTTCCAGGAAAAGCAGTGACGTCAGCTAGTGCTGCTATGTGCTCTGAGTGGGCAGAGCACTGATGCATTTCACAGAGGAGACGAGAGAGAGAGAGAGAGAGAAAATGAGAGAGCAAGATGAGCCGTGGAAAATGTTTCTTATTGATATAAGATTGTTGCAGCTGACTGGAAAACAAGACTAATATTTCAACTGATTGTTTGCTACTTGTTTAAAGGTGAGCTCAAGATGTTACTGTCATATGCATATGACAGTGGTCATTTGATAAGAAAAGTTAATGGGGGAAAAAATATGTGAAAGCTAAAAGCTCAAATAATTTTTAAACCTAGTCATTTTTAACATCTAATCATTAACCATAATACTACACTTGATTCATTCGTTCTTACTCACTAAATGAGAATGTTTGGAGAAATATTTTATATCTGGTGGTAAAATAAATGCTAGTACACATACCTGTTTCTGTCTCATCCCCAGTTACAGCCATAATATATCTACTCCCAGATTTTCCAAGAGAGTCTGTCCCCTTCAAAGGCTCCTCTGTGACTGAAATGTTACCACAGCGAACAGCAGGGCTATGTGTGCAATTTACAATTAGAGGCATTGACATCAGCATGACATCACTGGCCTCCTGATGTCAACAGTATGGTTTGCTCTCTCCTCGACACAGCACTATGAGTCAGGGGCTCTGATGTTTGTCTTTGGGAAGGAATTTTCTTCAGCTAGAGTGGAGCACAGCACTGAAGAATATGACTTGTTGAAAACAGACAGGCAGTAAAGCTTGAGGTTATTTTGAATACACTGAACACAAAAACCTTTTTTTAATTTAATTATATGTAATAAAATGTTATTAACATTTCATTACATATAAAATTTACATGCTATTTTTTTTTTTTTTTGCTAGAAATGAAAACAGCATATATGTGTAAAAGTTACTGTATAAAAAGACATTTTTATCACCACAGTGCAGTAAGTAAATGTGTCCACTGCCACAGCAGAACTATCCCTCAGCTGATTCACTTCATACTGAAAGCTTAGGGAAGTAGCTCCCTCTATAGGCACCACATAGGTAAAAAGTAGTGGAGGAAGTATCCAGATTTTATTTAAACATACTGTAAGTTAGTGTGTTGTTCTATATTTATAGATTAAGCTATAAAATCACATCATATGTTCTGTAAGTAGGGAGTTATCAATAATTAAAAGTGTCAAATTAATGTAGTGAGGTAAACAGTGCAGTATTTACTTCTTATATTGGTTTATATTTTAATTTGTAAATTGTTTCATCTGTTCATTCTATGTAAGTTCAATCATAAAGAAATTCTTTATCACAACAGATTTAACCTGTCATGGTTTGTGAACTATGACCCTGTCATCTTATGAGATGTGAAATATCTTTGTAAGATCTCTGTCAGACATCATACATGTACATGATGTATGATGTAATCAATAGATCGGTTCTAGGAGATGAGGTGAACCATGAACCACCTGTCTGTATGATTTAATCTCTTTCTGGTGACCTGAATGCTGACTTAGTTTCATATCATTATAATAACGTAAATGTGCCGTCATGTAGATGATGCAGGAAGCCATGAGATCCACCCCTATGATATATATTTGCCTCTCACGCTGACAATTTAGTCACAGTGGTCTGGCAGTAGGTATTACCTGGTATTGTTGGCTCAAGTTGGACCACTGGGTCTCCAGACATCTCCCTTTTGGGCACAAGTCGGCTTGGGGGTGGTTCTAGTATTTGTGCACTGGCCGTTGGCACAGCAGGGAGGTACTGTAATCCCTCATTTACGAATGGAGTGAGACCTCCTTGAAAAAATCATACATAATAGGAAGAGGACTTTAGACAATGCTGGACGATGTTGGTTTGACAGTGATGATCACATTTCTTTTGATACCTGTATACACACAAGTCTGAAAATAAAGTATTACCTGGCGCTGGCATATAATAGCACTGCATGCAGTTCACCATCTGGCTATGGTATTGGAGGGTGCACGGTGGAGCCTGTGGTGTTTGTGTGCTGGTCATGGTCATAGACTGTAAAGTCTGCATGCTCTCAGACAGGAACTGAATGGGGTTTCCTTGGATAAAACCAGCTGGGAAGATCAAAGCGCAAAAAGGCCAAGTCAATATTAGTACATGAGGACACTTACATACATATATGACAATTTGTACCGTGTTTGAGTAATTTCTACTCTTTACAATGTATGAAATAATTTAACTAGTCTAACCATATCACCATTCAAGATTAATCAAATATGCCAGTGAGACATCTAGCAGTATGTGTCATTTCCATATATAGGGTAATGATATATCCTTTAAAGGGTATCCCTGTTCGTTAGTGAACTTAAGTAATTTGGAGAAGTGATTCCCAACCAGTGTGCTGCTGCACATTAGTGTGCTGTGAGAGATCATCAGGTGTGGTGTGAGAATTATCCAGTGTTACTTAATTATGTAAAATATATTTTATTATATATACTTTTTGTGACATTTTTGTTTGGTAGTGTGCCATGGGTATTTTCTAACGTAAAATATGTGCAGTGGCTCAATAAAGGTTGGGAAACAAATGATGTTTCCGATGTTTCTGATAATGTTTGCTCTCGTGTCTGCTTGATGTAAACCTGTAGCCATAACTTTATAAGCACAGCACATGGTGGTGATAACTCCAAATATGTTGCTTGTGGTCAAAAATTACTGAATGTAAATTATTTCATAAGCAGAACCTAGTTTATCAGCCTGCTTTGCTATCATTGTTACTATTAGCAGAATCATTGGCTCTACTCATACTAACAGCAGTAATGGTTTTGCCATAAGTAATAGGAGATGTAGAGGGTGAAGCTGTAACTCAAGACTAACAGAATGAGCTGTGATGGTGTGTGTTCTTTCAGACATGCTTACAGCACAGGTTTAGGCTGTTTGGCTGGTTCACAGGTGGATTACTGGAAAGCACAGGTTCAAATTCATCTTCTGGCTTCACTGGATTCATTGTGACGACACCGAGACGAGCTGCTGCACAGTTTTCACCTTGGTGTAAAGATGGTTTAGAGTTAGTTTGGTGTGGATTTTGTTTTAGATGAGATGTAAAACAAAGCTAAATTAAACCAGCCATTCAGGTACAATGCTATATAAATCATCTGCAGTGATTTAGAAAGATCTTCTGTGTTTTGCCTCAGTATAGTAAGTAAGTAAGTAAGTATAGTAGAGTAAGAGCTTTGAGACTAGAGACAAGAGACTAGCTTTGAGATTAGCTTGCAGAAAGAAAGTCTTTTGGGGGCAAATAAAATATATTCTATCCTAACTGAATGCTATTTGCCAGAAATCCAAATTTGCAACATGCTTAAGTATCAATTTTGTGGTGTATATTACATTAATTTTTAATGAATGATGACACTTTTCAGTGTTATCAACAAAATTCCTGTTGTGAACTACAAACACTGATCTTGAATGGCTCCCTGTGGTGGTTAAATCAAGTAATGATAAAACTTTATTTGACTGCTACATCAGCTAGCTAGCTTGTTGGACATGCTAATTACTGTAATATGTTAAAGTTACTGTACCGGCTTTTAACTCATATTATATACACTTTACCTGTTGTGTGAAACCCAATAAGCTTGACAGATGAAAAATAACTAAATCAAAAAAAAAAAAAAAAAAACTTAACTGCAGTTATTAACACACTGATAAACTGATAAAAGTTGAAACTGTTGATAACGGTTTTTTTTTTTTTTTGTTGTTGTTTGTTTTGTTTTGTCTTTTTTTTTTAAAAAAAATATTGCCAGTTCCAGGGAACGTTATGCTATTTTATTTTCAACGATTCTGATTGGCTAATTTTCCTAAATCTTTTACTGAGTGACTGAAGAGTAAGGTTTTTCCACAAGTATTAAAAAACTTCTGTTTTAAAGAATCCTGTAGTAATCAAACAAAAGTTATCCTTTGGACAACGATTATTATTAAACATCTTTCACGTTTTATGTTGACTGTCCATACTAGTCAGGTTTGTGTACATGACAATGTTTGATGGGGAAGTCAGAGGAAAAAAACACAAATCATGAAAAACTTTAACGGCTGCGTTGTGTATCGCTCTAAGTCTACAACAGAAGATTTTTAGCCTTTTAAAATTAAACGAAATTCACTATCGGTAAAATTAATAACATTCTGCGAAACGTCAGTGGTCATATTTTTAATTGTCAGTCCCTAAGAGGTTTCCGTAGTTTTAGACGATACCATTGATATGTGGATGTCCTTATGTACTGAATTCGAGTACGTTTAAGTCGTTTGGTCTTTTTTCAAGAGTATATATGAATACCACATGAGACTTTTAGAATGTAAAATCTCTCAAAAACTCTAAATGAAGACTAGGTAATCTAGGAATTTTCTCCATGCACCCCCGTGTGACACATTGGTATAATCCATGAGGTACGGGAGACCTGTAAGTGAGACAAATCAAGCCTGTGACAGCGGAGAAACTTGAGTTTTATAAGAAGTAAATACTGTACAGAGGTACGTGATATTGTTAAGTCCACACTTGACCTCAGTAACATGTTTTGTTTAATAACAGCACCATCTTTTACGGAGCTGTCACTGCAAATGTGGGGAAATTGCAAATAAGATAACCATTTGCTAGCGGTAGCTGAGCTATCGCTAGCTTCTTGCTAGGTGTTAGCTACTAGCTGCTAGTTGATGCCTTGAAACCGCTGGGACTTGAGCAGGAAGAAGTAGCATGCTAGCTAGAGGCTAGTTCGCTAGCTCGCCCCTATTTTGGGATTGGCATCCCGTAAGCTAGTACCCTTAACTTAGCTGCCTTTATCATAACTGTAAGAAGAGTGTTCATTTGGTAGCGCTAACTCGTCATTTTAAGAGACGTATATCGGTATACATGAAGTGGTTAGCCAGAAAAAGTGTGAATGATGATGTTGCAATGTTTCTCCGACGAGAAATCAACTGGTATGAATGACGAGAAACAACACAGGGCCTAGTTTTTCCCACTTACAGGTGATCTATGATTCTTTTGACATACACATAGATGTTGAGGTATGATTATATGCAGTAGTCACTTCTGGTAAATTGCATAGTACTGATACGTGATGGTTACCACAGTGTGTTTCTTGTAACGTTTCGTTTCTGTTACCAGCATGAACTTGATCACAATGTTTATCTCGTCTGTTTTGGAACAGTAGTCACCTCTGTTGATGCTCTTGTCCACTTTGCCCCATATCTTGACAGTTGTGTAAAGTAGTCCCTCTTGCTTAATGTTAATTTCTGATTCCTATAAACATTGAATTTTATTTTAAAAAACGATTGCACCACCAATAAGAATTGCCTTTGTAATTATTATATACAGAATGTGGTGTCAAGGACCACATAGATATCGCAGTCAGTAAGTCTTTCTCTGCTACTGTTTTTACTGTTTATGCCTTTGTTTACTCACATATAAACATTTCATTTGCTGTCTTAAACTAATCTGAACTCTAGAGTGGACTGTTAAAAGGCACAAGATACGAGATAATAAAGAAACTGAAAGAGCTGAGTAGGTGTTATTTTTGAATTCCCTGTCTCACTCATTTGTTTCTTTTTCTTGTCAGGGCTCAAAGAGAAACTGTACAATGTCCTTAAAGCCGCGGGTGGTGGACTTCGACGAAACATGGAACAAGCTACTGACGACAATCAAGGCTGTTGTGATGCTTGACTATGTGGAGAGAGCCACGTGGAATGATCGGTTCTCGTATCCTATACCAGCATGGATTATATTGACATTGTCACTATAACACTGGATTCTTATAAAGTTCAGTTCAGTTCTTCAGTTCTTTAAACTCCTTAGTACAATCAATCAAGTTGCCTGCTTGCATTAAGTTTTATGGATTTGGGCTTAAATACCAATTAGGGATAATCCATAGGAACACTTACATTTATATAGTTAGTTAATTAATCAATGTATATACAGGTAAGGTAATATTAAATATGTTCACTGTCAGAATGAGATAAAGAGTTGCTAACTCAGAGAGGCTAAGTGTTATGCTAATGAATTATTTGTAAGGATTTATAAACTTAGAAAATGCTTCATCCAGTCTAATAGAATACATACACATGTGCTACATCTTTAAAAACTATAAATATATGTATATGTAACAGATACGCATTATTCATCCTGATCATTGACACCAGTGACATCTATGCCTTGTGCGTTGCATACCCAGAGCCTTTGGGTGAAAAATTGTACACAGAGACCAAGGTGTTTCTTGAGAATCATGTTCGACAGTTGTACAAGGTAAGCAATCACAAAAGCTCCCAAATAGCTGGCAAAATAAATAAATAAATACATTGTGTTTTCTTTTACTTGTGCATCACACTGCTTTCCATAACATCTGTCATGCTTGTGTTTATTTTAGAAAGTTCTGGAATCAGAGGAGAAGGTTTTAGTGATGTACCACAGATACTGGGACGAGTACAGCAAAGGAGCCGACTACATGGACTGCTTGTACAGGTAACATTCCTACCTGCCATAGCTTTTGTTTCCAGTTGATATGCTGATATGGTATTTGATATCAGCGAGTCAATAGGTTGATTCACCATTTAGTGTTCCCTCTTCCACTTTTATTGTTTCACAAACAACAATCTGAAAACAGTGGAAAATAAAGCAGAACGTTGTTATAGAGCCATCTTAAATACTTAATCTTTGTATGAGATTATGATAACACGGTTTCCTTAAATTCACAACGACATAGAAATGGAAAAGAACAAATTCAGGCCTCCAGGTGCAACTTTTAACAGCAAATGCAAAGAGATGCAGGGATATGTCGTTTTTTTTCTCAAATCAAACTAATTTTTTTTGAAGCTGACTCAGCCTTTTAGTGCCCTTGGAGTCACAGTGTACTAATTCTGTCACAAGCTACAATATTCCTGGCTGCAGGTTTTTGTAAACTTCAAGTATTACCTGAAAAGCATTGTGTGAGGTGCTGACGGGCATTTGGCGTGTCCTGATTCATTCTAAATCAATACTCCCTTGGAGAGCTTTTAGGTCTATTTTTATGCGTACTTCCCACCAGACTGCCCGTGCATATATATGCTTTTGTAATTTATTATGTCAGCATGAGTGAGAGAGAAAGTGAGGCTCTTGGCTTCTGTAGTGACATAGTATTGTTCTCTTCCTAAAACAGAGCTGCTTATTATCTTTAATGGATGTCTGTGCTTGTATTCATTTGTGTTTGTCTCTTGTCAAACAAATCAACTCACATTGGAGGTTGTGCTGAAGTGTCATCTGAATTAAAAGAGGACAGTTTAACCTTTGGTCATAATTGTGCTCTCCAGGTTTCATGGCTAGAGGTGCTCAACATGTAGTGGCAGTCATTTAGCACTTGACACTGGAGTGTGATGCTTGTCAAAGTTTCATTGTATTAGAGAATGTGACTCATATACTGCTGGTAGAGACAGATGGTACAGCTGTGAAAATGACACATCATTTAAGGCGAAACTGAACCGACACAAATGATTCATTTCATCTAAGATTCTGTGATGACAACACTCTAAATGTGAGATCCAGCCTATGTAGTAGTTGTCCTGTGACTGAATTACACCCTCTTCTTTCAAAAAATGTTGTTACGACAAAGATGTGTTGAAAGAGTTTCAGAGTAAAAAGAGTGTTATATTTACAGAGCATTACATATAACAGATTCATTCTCATAATTAATACTACTTAAAAAGTTTTATAGTGAGATAGAAACATGTTTCTCAGTCAATGCTGCTTTGTTTTAACTCCACTTTGGTAACTTTTTTTGGTAACACTAACTGCTTAAATGTGCGAGATGTAAAACGGAAATAATGTTTGCAATGATATGTCAACCCCCCACCCTCCACTTTGTTTAGGTATCTCAACACTCAGTTCATCAAGAAGAACAAACTAACAGAAGCAGATCTACAGTATGGCTACGGAGGAGTGGACATGAATGAGCCGCTCATGGAGATTGGAGAGGTACTGACAGATTAATTCACACCAGAGGATTTCTTCTGCACACTCACACTTCCAATAGGGCTATTAGAGGTGAGGAAGGTGAGCATATGCACAGAATAAGCGGGAGATTAGGGGGATTCGCCTCTGGGATCCAGCACCCAGGTCAAGAATTCACTTTAAACCACCAAATCACACTGATCTACTCAATGATCATCTGCACTGTTGTCATATGCTCTTCTCCTTTGTTGTTTCAGTTGGCGTTAGATATGTGGAGGAAGCTAATGATCGAGCCACTTCAGGCTGTCCTGATCCGGATGTTACTGAATGAAATCAAAAAGTATGTTTCTCATATAGACTGAGTTACCAGACATGATTAATGAAATCAACATTTCTTTTTCCAGAATATATGATTATTATTTCTATATTTTTATGTCATGGGGTATTTGATGTAGATCATCTAATTCTGTTAATCTAAAGAATTTGGATTTTGTTTGTTGAAATAATTTAACTTTGTACAATTTGTACATAATTATTATTATGATTTAAATCCATGATGTCCAGTCATATGCACCATTAATGTCTGATTAGACTGCAGTGTGTAATCTACACCTGTAGCCATGTTCCAGGCTAAAACAGCTTTGTCATGTCCTTCTAGTGATCGTTGTGGTGAGAACCCCAACCAAAAGGTAATCCATGGGGTCATCAACTCCTTTGTTCATGTTGAACAGTACAAGAAGAAGTTTCCACTAAAGGTGAGAAATCAAGCGATGTCCTAATCACACCCTGATTGTTTCACATTATCCACAAGATACACTGTAGGCATTCATGTAGATATGTACAGTATCCATGATTCACTTCTTCCTGTGTTGCAGTTTTATCAGGAAATCTTCGAAGGGCCATTTCTGACGAAAACGGGGGAGTATTACAAACAGGAAGCCTCCAATCTACTGCAAGAGTCCAACTGTTCACAGTATATGGAGAAGGTATGATACATGGAGAGATAATCCAGTTACTTTAATTGTTGCTTTTCGGATGCTTCGCTTGTCCTTGGAGTGTGTGATGGCTGACACCGCATTTGGCCACAGGTGATTGTGAGCATGTGTCAGTTCACATGCCAGCGTGTGTGTGTGTGTGTGTGTGTGTGTGTGTGTAAACTTTCAGGTCACGTCAGTCTGGTGACATAACAGTTTTAATCTGAGTGTTAGCTCTGCTATTAAACCGCTAAGGCTGAGATCACAGACCCCTGGGCAACGTCAGCTGCCACTGCTAACTCTCGCTCTCATTCATTCAAACTACTAATAATCTGATTTCTGTTATAGATTTATCCCTGCAGTCTGTGAACAGTATCATGGCTGAAGCTTTACTGGGCATTAGGACAGAGTGCCTTGCCTTCCTGTTTGATCTGTCACCATATCGTTAATGCCATGTTAATATGAAGATTGATATAAGTGTGAAGGAGCAGCAGTCAACACCACACCCTGCAGTATAGTGCAGTCTAATCTTGACAATCTTGAGATACAATTGCTTATCTGACTCAGATTACAGATTTTGGAAAGCATCTTATTTATTTTTTAATTATCTTCACACACTGGGCGCTCAAAACTATATTAAAACTAAAAACTAATGTTTGCCTTGTTTTATCAACAGTTTTTTTTTTTTCTTTTTCAGTATCTTTTTTCAGTAATTCTTTATTGTGTCCAGTTTCTTTTTGTTTGTGATGGTAACACTGATAATGATGAAGTTGATGATCAAACCATCATCATTTTCTCTATCTGCTAAAACAACGTATTGATCCTAAAAATGTGACCGTATGCAAACTTGAGTTGAAAAGGTGATTTGATTGTGATGTTGTACTCTTGAATCTGATTTGGAGAGCTGACCGTTCTGCCATTTTTTTAAATTTTTTTTTTCTCATCCTTCAGGTTTTGGCGCGATTGAAAGATGAAGAGGTGAGATGTCGGAAGTACCTGCACCCCAGTTCCTACGCCAAAGTCATCCACGAATGCCAGCAGAGGATGGTGGCAGACCATTTGCAGTTCCTGCACGGCGAGTGCCAGAGCATAATTCGGCAGGAGAAGAGAGATGGTCAGTCTCGTTCTATTACTGTCATTTGTGTCTTTGGCCTTACATATGTTTTATATTGCGCCATGGAATTGTTTTGAAGTTGTTTTGAAATTGTGCATCTTGTTTGGTTTTGTCCAGACATGGCCAACATGTACACTCTGCTGCGGGCCGTGGCCAACGGGCTGCCTCACATGATCCAGGAGCTACAGCTTCATATCAACAACGAGGGCATCCGAGGCACCAGTAACCTCTCTCAGGAAAACGTTAGTATCACACGCATGCCCGTACTTGTACATGTTTTGTCTTTTTAAAACCGAAAGTACACTTCCTCAGTCATGTTTTCTCTCAGCGCCCACGGGGCTTCATATCTCGTGCTTTTTTACATTCATTCTCGTCTGTTCTACTACTAAAACGCCAGTTTGATTCAGTGTAAAAAGAAAAAAAAACAACAAACAAAAACAAAACTTAACCTTTGACTATTGTAAAAGTTTTTTTTTTTCTAACAGATTTGTCTCTCCACTTCTCTAGATGCCAACCCTGTTTGTGGAGTCAGTGCTGGAGGTTCACAGTAAATTTGTTCAGCTCATTAACACAGTTCTAAATGGAGATCAGCACTTCATGAGTGCACTCGATAAGGTATTAAAACAGACTCTAATGGCTGGTGCCTCATTGAACAACATGCACATAACAGTCACTGGATGTTTACGCTATGTTGGCAAGTTCCCTTTTCCCAGAACATTGCTCGTAATTGCAAAACCAACTTGTAAATGTGTTACTCAACAACAATAAATTACACATTTATTTTTTTCCCTCTTGAGCAGGAACGATACGAGTGTGTTTATATTATTTGTTTCTTTCTCAGGCGTTGACGTCCGTGGTGAACTTCAGGGAGCCCAAGTCCATCTGTAAAGCCCCTGAACTTGTGAGTACACACAAAGACACACACTCTCACGCTACACATCAACTATTATACCCAGGGCCTTGACCAGCTCATGTCCTGGTCTCTCTCCCTCTCTCTCTCTAGCTGGCAAAATACTGTGACAATCTGCTAAAGAAATCTGCAAAGGGAATGACGGAGAATGAGGTGGAGGACAAACTGACCAGCTTCATCACAGTGTTCAAGTACATAGACGACAAGGACATCTTTCAAAAGGTGATGAGAAGGTCTCCTATGCTTGAACATAAGAACAACAGCATTTGAACTTTGTTGGAATATCTCGAAATATGTATAATTCAAACATTCCAAAGTGATTTTGTAGCACTTTGACATTTTTTTAAATATCAAGTGCAATGCAAATAAAATGTATTATTATTATTATTATTATTATTATCTCAACATACACAGCCATTGTCCATTGCTCATTAATCAGTTTATTTGTTTCAAGTCTTATCTTCTATCATTTCCACAGTTTTATGCCAGAATGCTAGCAAAGCGATTAATACATGGTTTATCATTGTCAATGGACTCAGAAGAAGCAATGATCAACAAATTAAAGGTAAAGCCAAAGCTGTCCTGTATTAACAAAAGCTTCCATTTGAAGTTGATCTAGTACACAACAGGTGCGTATTGTTTCCAATGTTCTCTAATATTCTGTCTTCACTGTCCCGATGCTCCTTTTCTTTCTGCTCCTCCACGTTTCTTCCCCTCGTGGTCAATCCTACAGCAAGCTTGTGGCTATGAATTCACAAGCAAACTCCACAGAATGTACACAGACATGAGCGTGAGCGCCGACCTCAACAACAAGTTCAACAATTTCATCAAGACGCAGGAAACTGTGGTGGACCTCGGCATCAGCTTCCAGATCTATGTATTACAGGTGAGGAAGACTCCCATGTCTCCACATCACTAACCAGATATTTACATTAACAAACATTTCACTGCATTTAGCCTGATTTTAGCTTTGAATCCACCAGCCACATCTTGTATCCTGTGTTTTTCATTCTAAATGTGTGATGTTTTATATGCATTGTGTTTGTAGGCTGGAGCCTGGCCTCTCACACATGTCCCCTCCTCCACATTCGCTATTCCTCAAGAACTAGAGAAGAGTGTGCAGATGGTGAGTCTGCTCTCGGATGATTTGTTAGCTATTGTGGTTCACACACAGATTACAGCAGCACATTGTGAATTAAACTCTGCGTTTCCCTCCTTTTACAGTTTGAGTTGTTCTATAATCAGCACTTCAGCGGGAGGAAGTTGACCTGGCTGCACTACCTCTGCACAGGTAACAAACACACATCAAGATTTGACCATAAACAAAACAAAACAAGCAAACAAAAAACATGTCGGTATCTGGAAGTGTTAAAGATGTGATGGCCCAGAAAAAGTTATTAATACCAGTATCACACAAGGCCAAGTCAATTCACAGGAGAAAGAGAACAGCAAATAATATTTAAAGAAGACAAGTTCACCTACAGTAAACTTCTCAGTTTTAGGTCTCATCATTAACCTGTGTCCCCATGTCACCTACAGGTGAGGTGAAAATGAACTACCTGTCCAAGCCGTATGTTGCCATGGTGACCACCTATCAGATGGCAGTACTGCTGGCCTTTAACAACAGTCAAACGGTGACGTACAAGGAGCTGCAGGACGGCACCCAGATGAACGAAAAGGAGCTACAGAAGACCATCAAGTCCCTGCTGGACGTCAAGATGCTCAACCACGACTCTGAAAAGGTCTGAGCTGTCGTTAGATCCCACAACTGAACCTGACAAGACGTTCCGTTGAGTTATCAGTAATGGGTATTGTCTACAATGTTAGTTTAGTGTTAGTTGTTGAGTATGTTAACGACCCACCTGCTGTTCACAGACTATATCCATAACTTTATTTAAGGATTTAAAATAAATCATTGATGATTATATTAACACAGGGTCTGTCCCTCTCTGCTCACAGGAGGACATTGAAACTGAGTCCACATTTTCACTAAATATGAGTTTCACCAGTAAAAGGACAAAGTTCAAGATCACAACATCAATGCAGAAGGACACACCACAGGTCAGAGAAATGGATCCTTTCTTAAGCTTCACTGTCACCCTGATGTTTGACAACTGTCGACTTCTAAAAACGTGCTGCATATGTGTCTGATGTTCAGGAAATGGAGCAGACGAGGAGCGCCGTAGACGAGGACCGAAAAATGTATTTACAAGCTGCTATAGTGAGAATCATGAAGGCCCGCAAGGTGCTCCGACACAACGCCCTCATCCAGGAGGTGTGTGCAACTGGTCTTATTTTAAAACTTTTCCAGGA
This sequence comes from Polydactylus sextarius, assembly GCA_016801845.1. Lineage (NCBI taxonomy): Eukaryota > Metazoa > Chordata > Actinopteri > Polynemidae > Polydactylus > Polydactylus sextarius. Next base: position 16,786,940 of record CM028928.1, read on the forward strand.
TCCACTTAGGTTCTTGATCACTGGAGGAGCTGATGGAAACAAACAGAGGAACAGGTTGCCCAGCGTTTACATGCCACTCAGTCATTCCAAAGGGATTTAGTGGGAATTCAGTAACATGAGGAGGGATAAACTTGGAGATGGAGGGTTGTGGGAACACATTGTACACTTGGCATATAACATATTCACTTTTAATAGAGGAATAAAGTGACATGCTAGCTGAAGGTGTTGGTAAAGAACAAATAGTAAACTAATCATCTGCATGAATGAATCTATATGAAGGAAATGTTGTAGTGTGTAGTTTTGCAGTTTCAGTCGTTCGGGTCCGGTCAGAGACCTTAAATGGTACAAGAGTAGGTGGTAACTGCAAAAATAATGTACATTTGTTACAACAACAAAACACCATTCTGAGATGAAATAGAAGTAATGTGTTAACTTAAAGCTTCTCTGCAGGAATGGAAGTAAATGAATCATTGAAAGTAGGGCTGTGTGATATAACCAAAATACCAATGTAGGTCAGTTCATACCCAGATAACAATAACATATTACAAGACAGCATATATGCATGTAGCATTCTGTAAACTTTCATGTACTCTTTACTGTGTAAATTGAGGCCGTGTGCCTGCAGATGTAAGTTGCAACAGCAGATGTTATCTCCTTCCATCTTCATGATTCTTTACCATATGATCTGTTAAAGAAACAACCTGACATCTGTCTGTCTGTGTTGAATTTAAGTATTCAGCTGTACTTCGGTGACTCTCTCCATACTGTTTAATACGATGCAGAAAAGTAAAGGGCATTTGAGTGCTGTGATGGCCTGTGGCACAATTTGCAAAGTGTGTGTCAGACTTTAACAGCTGTGCAACAAAGTTAGCCCCTTATGTCAGTACAAGCTCCCGTTTGGGATTAACCGGCTCTTTGTTATGTTTAGTCTTGTTAAATAGTTTTTTGTCTTGTTTCCCAGTAGATTCATGTTCAATAAGGCCAATTTATGGTTGTAGGTAGCCCAAGCTATCATTTTTACATCATAAAATAATTCAAATATGCATTCTGGAGGTGAATTACATGAGCAGCATTTAGCAGGAATGCCTGGCAGCAGTTGTAAGTAACTATTTCTTTCTCAATCCTCCCTGTGTGCAGGTCATCAATCAGTCCAAAGCCAGGTTCAACCCCAGTATCAGCATGATCAAGAAATGCATCGAGGTGCTCATCGACAAGCAGTACATCGAACGAAGCCAGACCTCGGCAGACGAGTACAGCTACGTCGCATAGACAGGGGAGCAGAGCCATGAGCTGCCTACACACACACACACTCACCGCTGTGTGACCGACCGGCAGATACAGGTTTAAAACATGAAACAAACGACAAAACAGGCTCATTCATTCGTTTAGGTTTTGGACTGTCACTGTCAGCCTGTGACCCTGCACGGTGACTAAAGAAGGACTGGTGCCTCCATCTTTTAAAAACGAGATCGATCATCGTGTCACATCAGACAGACAGCTGACACCACCACCACCAACCACAAGGCCCTCCTCCCAGCCCCGCCCATCTTCTGATTTTAAGCTGTTTACAACATCACCAGTGCCACGCACCTGTGCGTCAAACGACTAAAAGAACATGCCTACGGCCGTTTGAGAGGAAAGAGCTGATAAACATACTAGTCGACCGAAAATAATGGGGGAAAAAAAAGAAATCGGGGAAAGAGGTAGTTGTGACATCAATGACATCATTGGTGGCTTCACATAAAAAAAAACATGCTTTCTTTTCTCACGTTTGCAGTTGTTGTGTGTTTATTTTTCTTTCTTTGTTAAATGTACTGAAGTTAGGAAAAAAAAAATATTGTAATAAAACTGGTATACTGACTATTGTATCTACTTTCAAATGTAAAGAAAAATGAGGTGTGACAAACATGATCCTGCTGCTTGTCAAATAAATAAATAAAAACACTGAAGGGTTTTATGTAAACATTTGTCAAATGGATCCATATGTGTGTCATTTCTGGTGTTGATGAATACATAATGCTCATAATTGATTTTTGTTGCTACACATTTTAGGCCTGTGTGTGTTTTACGTACTGATTATTCATGATGATCAATGGGACTTTAAGAACAACAACCATCTGCCTTTGAATAATGTTACCAAGGATACGAAACAGTGAAACAAACAATAGAAAAGCCTGAGTGTGGTGACGTAAATAGGAACATAATAGTGAGTGAGGCTCAGTTGGGTAGTTGAAGTAGCATTAGATGTGCGCCTACTTACGGCGTCGGGCGCACATGCGCGTTCAGCGTGCACCACAAAAGCACGCGCGAGGCGATCCAGCTGTTGCGCCGACAGCTGTCCGTGGTGCTGACGCCTCTCAGCACGAGGAAGAATTGTCATTGATTAGGAAATACGGTGAAACAGGATTATCAGAACACACAGACGACGGTTCCGTTAAGACTCCACGAGACTCGTGTGAAAAAGATGAGAAAGACGCTCTTACATGTGTCGCATATTCGACATTTTTATTTCATGTATTTATTTTATTTCATACTGCGTATATTTACACAACCAATCTCTAAAATCGGAATGTATAAACATCTTAATTTGGTTTCCATTTCCTCTGAAGGATTTTCTAATCCTCTCAGTTACACTGGTTTAACACAAGACCTCGTGGCGCAACGGTAGCGCGTCTGACTCCAGATCAGAAGGTTGCGTGTTCAAATCACGTCGGGGTCAAACCTTTTCATGTACTTAGAGTGCAGGACGGGTCTGCCCTGGTGGTAAGGGTTTTTACACGACAATATTGTTTATAAGGATAATCTAGCATCAACGCTTTGAACAAGTTCTGCAACAATTAACATTCTAGAATTGATAGAAAGATTGATAGATGATTACTGATGCTGCCATTAGTGAAGAGTTCTGTTCTGTTTTTTAAAACCAGGTTTGCCTGTGTTGTTACCAAATGCACAAACAGTTAAATTCCTCACTCCGCTGTAGTTTTAGCTGTCAAAACATCTCTATTGTCACTATAACAGTGTTTCTGTTTGCTGTGGAAACATATCATTATACACTACCAGGCCAAAATAAAAGTCGCCAAAAAAAAAAAAAAGGTCACACACATTTCATTGGACCACCTTTAACTTTCATTACAGCACGCATTTACTGTGGCATTGTTTCGATAAGCTTCTGCAGTGTCACAGGATTTATTTCTGTTCAATGTTGCATTAAATTTTCACCAAGATCTTTATTCTATTGATGATGGGAGAGTCGGACCACTGCACAAAGTCTTCTGCAGCACATCCAAAACATTTTCAATGGGGTTAAGATCTGGACTCTGTGGTGGCTAATTCATGTGTAAAAAATGTCGTCTCATGCTCCCTGAACCACTGAACAACTCTTTCACAATTTGAGCATGATGAATCCTGGTATTGTCATCTTGGAATATGCCCGTTCATCAGGGAAGAAAAAATCCATTGATGAAATAACCTGGTCATTCAGTATGTTCGTGGTCAGCTGACCTCATTCTTTGGTCTCATAATGTTGATGAACCCAGACATGACCAACTGCAGCAACCTCAGATCATAGCACTGCCCCCACAGGCTTGTACAGTATCACTAGGCATGATGGGAGCATCAATTCATCAGGTGGCGATTTTTTATTTGGCCAGGCAGTGGATGTTGTTGGATAGTTACACTACATGGTTTGATAATTTGATAATAACTTTAGGTAAAGTCACTTTAACTGTTAAGTAAAACCAATAAAGAAATAAAGAAAATAAGATGAGAGAAAATCAAATCAAAGGTGATATTGCAGGACATGGCTATCACATGCCAACATTTTAAAATCTTGGTTGAGTTTTTGCATCCCCAGTCCAAGGGTCACATTGAAAGAACAAGACCAGAGAAGACATCAGAATGAACCAAATAAAAAGCTAAAAAGCTAACTCCTAAATGAAATAGTTAAAAAACACAGTCCACGATCAAACCAAGGCAGACTGTCAGAGACACCATCATTGATGTACCTGTAATGTCTACAAGTGTGGAAGAGTGGTGGCTGCTTGATTTAATGTTCAGGAATCTGATGGCTTGTGGGTAGAAGCTGTTTTTAAGTGTCTTTGTCCTCGATTTCAGACTTCTGTACTGTCTCCTTGACAATAAATGTGTGAAAATACCATGTTGTGGATGTGTATTGTCCTTAATGGTGTTATTAGGTCTCCTGACTTTGGTGGTATAAATGTCCTGTAGTGACAGGAAGGGTGTTCCAGAGATGATGAATAGTCTTTATCAGCCACTGGAGAACCTCTCTCAAGACTGGAAGACGGTAGACAGTAGAGATCAGTCTGTCAGAGTCTGATCATACCTTCATAACTTTTAACACAAATTTAAAAGAGAAAACCCAAAGAAGATAAAGAATAATTATCTAGAGCTTTGGTTTGCATTACACGTCACATTAAATCAATGAAAGGATGTAACAGAGCTGACAGCTTCAACTGTGCTGAAATTAACATATACCACCACTAGATGTCTCTGTTGTCTGTGTTAGTTGTAATCAGACTGGTACTGCAGCTGTTACAAAAATGCAATTGTCATTGAACTTGTATTTTTATTTGACATATGAGTTTGAAATGGTACTGAAGGTTAATGTTTCTGTTGGCTGAGACATATGTTGAAATATATCAATATACAGTATCAAATATATCAAGTTATATTTCAAATTGTAAAACAATAATGCAAAGTGATACTTAAATCACAAATATTAAACAAAAACATTTAATTTCACAAAGATTTGGACAAAACCCTCAATAATTTCAACATCTGTCAGAGCTCAGTGTTTGCCACATCAGGTTTTAAGAGTCAGATTCTGAACGTGAAACTATTTATGAGAAAAAAAAAATGTCTACCAGCATGAATCTCTTACATCATTTGCAGTAACAGTGTTAGTGCTGTGATAACTGCTTTAACCTCTTCATAATTTTCCATCATAAGAATCTGATTGTCTTCGCTTAAGTTAACTGCATTTGATCCTTCCTTTCATTTAAATGTGCACAGAACCCGAAGAAGAATGTTGAAGTTTACAAAGAGAGTTCATAAACACTGTCGTGATAACAGTTATGCCTGACGGGGAGTCAAGGATTTACCAACACAAACAAAGTCTGACTATAGTAATGTTGTTTTGTTGTTCAACCCTGTCTGGTTGGTAGGCAAAGCAGGCTGAAATGTTTAAAGTGATGGTCTGGAGTAATTTGAACCCAGGGTGAATTTAAACACTCCCTCAAGAGATATTTTATACTGGTTGAAGTAATATGGAGTTTGACCTGAGTCTTTTGTTTTCACAACCAAATAGTTAACAATGAAGGTAAGTGGGGCAGTCAGCCAAACAAATCTAAATTGTCATTTTATAACCACTAATAACTCAAAATATCACTTCACTTAAACAGTAGCATGAATAGGGTTCCTACACATAAAGAGAAATACCAATAACTTGGTAAGTGAACTCAGTTCATTAAAAAGACTGTTTTACAAGACTTACCCAACGTCTAGTTTTCATAACAACCAGATCAGCAGATTCGTCATTTTTCTGAATAAAAGAGAAGTGAAAAGTGAGGAAAATTATGAATCTGCTGACCTGGAACACGCTTCATGTTGTTCCAGATCGGATATGTCATTTTCCTCACTTTTCACAGACACATCAGCCTTTTATTCAAGAAAATGCCGAATCTGCTGATCTGTAACACCCTTCACCAGCAGAAAAAACACTGTGGTTTAAACCAGAGGTGTCCAAACTATTTCTACAAAGGGCTGTGTGGCTGCAGGTTTTTGTTCCAACCAAGCAGCAGCACACTAGACTCAACTCATTTAATTATTAACTGATCTTGGTCTTCAGACAGTTGATTGGTGTGTTGACACAGTGTGATCTTGACTGGTTGGAACAAAAACCTGCAGCCAAACGGCCCTTTGTGGAATAGTTTGGACATGCCTGGTTTAAACTGTATGGATATAATAGTCAGCATGAGTATTGTCTTTGGAATAGTATAAGCAAATAAATGCAGATAGCCTATATCAATGTATATTCAGAATTCAACACACAAGTGTGACCCAATATATGTGTAAAAGTCACTCTGCACATAGAAAAACACAGTACAAAAATGAGCACATAAGTTTTATACACTTCAGACTGAAAGCTGACCTTTTCACAGGACGCAAGGACAAAGCACACAATCTTGTCATATCAACTGCTTTATTCAGACTCATCAGGAGATAATTAGGACAGACTGGACAGCTGCACCTTTGTTTATTTTCAGCTGTTGAAGAGGATGTGTGAAAAGCATTGACCCTGACGTGATTTGAACACGCAACCTTCTGATCTGGAGTCAGACGCGCTACCGTTGCGCCACAAGGTCACACATCAATTTAAGTTGGGTCATTGTGTTAACGTGACAGTGTCCCAGGCAGGGCCAGTATGTCACACTATGTCATGGCTCTGGGGCAAGAATCAGCTCATGACCACGTAAATATTGTTTACTTTTTCTGTCTTTGTGTCAAATTATATTTTCTCTTTTAAAACTCAACAAGATATGAAATTGATAGCTGACACTCAGGGTCAGTCATCTTCAACTTAAAGTGACCTGGTCATTGTCCATCAGGGAACCAACTATAATTTTCAGCCTCAGTTTTTACTCATCAGATCAATGACTTGTAAGCTAGATTGAGTCATTGTACAGTCATTTCCACCACTTAACAAAAGTCTTCACCTTCTGAAACATGTAGATTTTGCTTAAATGCCAAGTCTGTAGTTGTATTGTAGCTGTATTGTCAATAGGATACACAGATAGTAATACATCTCAAATAACACTACTGATGCTGGTGAGATTCATAGAACTCCCAAAGTGTTGTCTGAGCTGTATATTAAATTTTCTGAGCTATGTAGGGACATATGTGTCACAGGAGGTTTTCACTTGTATAAATTTATGAAATATTACTGTTGGACCCTGGGGATCTAAAAATGAAAAAAGACAGATATAGTAAATGGAAAAATGACAACTGCCAGCATTTTCTAATCCATGAAATGAGGCTGCTTAGGCTGTGCTAACACCTTTTTCGCTGTTAACAACACAAACTGTGTCCAATCCCCACAAACACAGCAGTTAAAGGCTCTAAGGCTTAATCTATTAAAAAAAAAAAAAAAGATTTCTGCAGAGACAAGATGTGCAGTACTCTTTCAGCCTGTAGGTGGCCTCTGTCACTTTTCAGAAATATAAGGGAGCTACGCAGCCCACTACAATGCAAGTTGTAAGGCACAACAAGCTATAGGACATATAAACATATGTGAATTCAAAAAATACACTTTCAGTTGTGCACCCTGAAATTTCAGAAACAGTTTGGTTTTGTTGCAGTAAAAAGTGAAAAGTGACTAAAACACTTAAAAAACTTAATTTAATTTGCCTTAATTGTGTAATATTGTTGTGCAAAAAATATGATGGGTAGTAGATTGGTATAAAACTGTTTACTGTGCACTCAAGATGGAGCAGCATAAATGAGAAAGCATCTCACCAGTTGATAATACAAGGCAGAGAACTGCTTAGACTACTGCATAGTCTGACCCTGACATGCTTTGAATAAATAGCAGGCCTCTGATCCAGAGTCAGATTGGCTGCAATTGCTGCCCAGGGTCAGTAGACAAAATACCAGAAAAACAAGGCTGTGGGGAGAAGAAAATCTACTTCAGCAGACTTAATTCTATAAAAATGGATGTGTGATGCTGTTTCAGGCTACAGGAATGCCAGAGATTCAGGAGGAGTTGCACCCTATCATGTCAAAAACAAGTGATGAATATGGATGGTTATCATGGTCTGCTGTCAGCGCAAGTGGCTCCCAAACAAAGTGTCAAAACAGTGTGAGAGATAAGCTTATTCATGTTCTCACTGAGGATATAGAAAATATGAATACCATTTTCATGTCTATACACTGAATATGAACTGGAAGCCACCAACTAGGCATAACGACTTGTAACAAGACGAAAACACCACTCATTGACTGATTGACACATAACATTTGTATACAAGCATTAGAACTGGTCTAGGGCTCAGTCATTTTATCTGACTGTTCACAAGAAAGTATATAATCCTATAAAAACATATCACCACTGTGAAGATTCAAAATTGCTAACAGTTTCTTCAGAACATGCTGTTCTCAAGACATTTTTGGCTAAGATACATACTCAGAAAACTCATTAGAGATCCACTCTTACCAATACTGTGAATTAAAACTGTGCATAATATGCAAGGTCATTTTTTCAAAACACAGTACTTGTTGCATCAAGTATAGGATTTAAACAATACGTAATATTCATTATGAACATTATCTATTTTTCTTCTGTTATGTTTTATTGTATGAAACTCTCCATACACACCAGGTTTATACAGAGAGTCAGTTATGGAACAGTATCAGTGTGAAATCAGTGTGAATTCAGTCAGTGTGAGTGTTGAATTCTCCACTGGTGAGGTAAGTCTGTGATGACAGGACGATGTGTTGAGAATGACCTCCTCCACTCCTCCTGGGACCGTGTTGGAGCATGTCTGCCGTGGAAGTAACACCCCTCTGTCAGTTACAACATACGCACACAGATGCAAATAAACACAGGCACTTTGTTTACCACGTTCCCTCTGGGCTGCTGCTCTTTTCTCTGCATAGAACAAACCCACAAATCTGTACACGAAGAATTTGGGTTTATCTGTCTTGGATGATCAGAGGAACTGTGAGAAAATGGAAAATATTTGTAAAGTGGATACACAAGACACGATTGTCTGAGATTTAGGCAAGCTGTGTAAAATTATCTATTGATCGATCTATTATCTATTATGTACAATTCTTTTACACTGCAATCACTATGGTCATATCACATGTCTTTTTGCCTTGTTATTATAGATAAACATGATCACACCATATAGTAACTTCCTCTGATGTAACTGACTCTTTGACTCAGTAAACAGGCTCATTCATCTTCCCCGGCCTGGTGCATGAGAGACAAATTGTCCTGGATTTCATTTGCTGTAAAGGGAATGTTATTTATTTATTTTTACACTTAGGCATTGCTGTATGATGATGTCTTTACATGATGATCATCGAGCATGAGACCGAGGGCCGTTAAGTCAAAACATGTACAGAACGAGACACAGAATACTCTTTATAAGTGGAATCAGGGCTTCTCAGGCCACAGGGCTTGATCCCTTTGTGTTCACCACTGTCTCACTCCTCCTCCTCCTCTCTGCATTCCTGATGTGCAATGGATAAACTACAGTTCATGGCGTGGGACTCATCTTACTATAGAGATTCAGGATATAGTATATAAATGAGCTGGATTACAGGAAGAGTTGATCTGATTGTCAATAAACTCTCAGTCACTGAAAATGGTGATTTTTTTTTCTTCTTTTAAATGTAAAGGAAATTTTCTGTTGAAAATCAATATGTCAAGGTAATAAATACACTGTGGGATTTATAGAAACCTTTGCAAACCTGATGTTGTTTAAGTTCTGAATTAATACCCACATATATGGGTCATAAAACCAGATTTAACATCTGCAAAGAGCATATTTGATTTTGGGAGAAGTGTTTTCCTATTGCTGCCACTAGGGGGAGTATTAGTAATAGACAAACAAAGTAGACAAACTGTATAACTAATCACATGAGTCAGTCAAACAACAATGTACCCGAGGTTCAAGACCCTGCAAATCGACCCTGAATTATTGATTGCATGCAATTTTTTCATGATTGCATGAAAAAAAGTTATGCAGTACTAAGACTCAGTGGGAGTGAAAGACGTATCTATACATTAGACTCCTATAGGTTAGAAAGGGGCACTATAGCTCACTTGTGTTCATGTTCACTCGTTCGGACGACATTAGTTCACAAAGACTAAAAGCTGCAGGGAGTGAGTGAAAGGTTACAGCTTTTCTCAGGAAACTGGGTCATCCTGTAGATCCAGCTTCAGGCCGTTTTCTCATCCCACACAGCAGTTCAATAATTTAGATATATGCATAATATGAATATAGACTTTACTACTGGCAGCAAAAGTTCTGCTCACTAAAATACAGACCTGACTGGTGTGTTCGCAGCAGCTCATAAAGCTCAGTCTGTGTCTTCTGATTCAACAGAAATTCATCATAAGCTTATGTGAAACGTGTGCTGAATCATCCAGGTAGTCACATGTGATTCAGATCTAAATGTGGTAATACGTGCGCAAGATCTGTTAGAACCAGAATCTGGATCAGGGTTTCCTAGACTGTACCATATCTCCCTAACTGCACCTGAGAAGATAATGTAATGATAAGGCCTGCCCCTTTAATGACCATGTAAAGCTGTGTGAAAGTACTCCTCAAACACAACACCTGCTCCAGGTAAAGCTCAAATATCAAATGGCAAAAACAGGAAACTATCCTCAGGGCCTGTTGCTTGAAATTGTGTCGAAACAGGTGATCACAAACTACGTCACTGAAGCAGAGAAGTTCTAAGTGTAGAAGGTAGTTTTTGGGACTGTGGGTAAAATGGGTTGGGACATGTGTGTGTGTGTGTGTGTGTGAGAGAGGATCTATAGATTGTGATTATATCAACTAGTATAGGGCTGTTGAAAATTTTTCTGTAGTGAGTTATGATATATTTACTCATAATAACTCTCCATAGTAACCTCAACAAAAATCTATTCATAAGAAATGTATTTTTTTATACAACTTTCCATTACACCATGCCGCTACAAAGATACAAACCCACGTGTTGCGCAACTTTTTTTTTTCTGATACTTGAGTAATGTAAACAGCACTTGTATGAGTTTTTTTCCTGCGTCGTATTGGTTGGTGTTGGGAACATTCTTAGTGCCTGCTCTGACATGTGGGCGCACTCGCAGTGTCAGTCCAGTTGTGCGCTCTCGCTGGAGCAGCTTTTTTTTTGTTGGGAAGTTTCAGTGAGTGAGTCAACGCGGCACAGGGAGGACGCCACCACCCAGCACCGCCGCTGGATCCAATGCTGGGCTTCTCTTCTCCACCGAGGACGCAGGACACACACAAAGACAACTTTAACTTCGGTCTCTTCGCAACAAACGGGGATTTAGTTTTTGACCTACGCGCTCCGGGGATGGTTATTGTCGTTTTGACGCGGCTTTTTCCTCTTTGGATTTAACGCTGCGGGGGGAGAAATGAAAGTGACGGTGTGTTTCGGGAGGACCCGGGTGGTCGTTCCTTGTGGAGATGGGAATATAAAAGTCCACAATCTTATCGAAAAGGCGGCCATGAGGTATAAAAAGGCGATCGCAAAGGTAAGCTCCCCCTACACACACACACACACATACACACACACACACACACACACACACACACACACATACACGCGCGCGCGCGCACGCACACGCAGCCTTGCTGGTTTGCTTTTGTAACATTTCGCTCTCAGTGCGCGGAGCTCCACGCCGCTGCATCCGCACTGGAGCCTCAACATGGCGCTTTTCTCGGGCTAGAAAGAGGGAGAGAGTGGGCAGAGAAGAGCCAGCCAGTGGCTGACCCTTATAATCAGAGTCAGCAGGGACCCTCAGGGGCCCCCCGGCAGAGGTAGAGTGGGGGAGCGCACTGACTCCAAGTGGAAACTTTTCATTGTTTTATTGTGATCATATTTACAGCTACTCACTCTGACTGTGGTAGTTTTCGATATTTTCCTCAACTAATCTAAAAAAGTTGTGAGGCACATGTGTGTCTTAGTTTGAGCACAAACAGGTTCAGGACACACTGGAATTCCCATTTTATGCTAATTGTAGTCTGCAGGAGTGCACCCAGAGAAATCCTCCTGACTGTGTTGAGCAATGACACCGAAATAGGAACAAAATAACTGGCACAGAGTGAGTGTGTTTATGTATAGGATTGCCACAAGTACAGTTTAAAATATCACAGCAGCCTATAAACAGTCTCACTAGCAGACAATGCATACATTAAAACATAGTAAACTCGCTACTGCACACACTTTACATAGTAAAGATTAGTCATATAGTCTGTGAGTTATGAGTGCCATTCTGTCAGACATACTATTTTAATCTCTGTGTGTGTATTTGTGTCTTTATATCACAACACAGTCAATCAGTTTTATGGAAAGCAGCTTTAATGAGCAAATGGAATGGATTATGCTGATGAAGAAACCCTGCTTTGCTCCCAGTGCCCTTTCAGCTGCATGCTTCAAAAACAGGTTTTAAGTTCATCCAAGTTTCATCTATTAACTGACGGAACACATGACTGTGTGAAAGCCCCTGTGCCAAATTTGAATGAGGCCTGACTAGGACACTGATTGCTTTTCCCTTTGTGGGTTTCTAGTGGCTGTGCTTTAAAGGCCATTAAAGTGACTAATGAATGAGTTAAAGTTTCAAACTGTTGCCATGGTTAGTGACAGCACTCTCTCTTCTTTGCAAGTGGGTGGTATTACCACTGGAGTCATGTTAATGCAGCAGGTTTTCCTCAAGGGATTAAAATACCTTGATAAACCCATGATTTTGTTGTCAAATTATATGTTCACTTATTTCGTTTTGGAAAACTTAGCATGCAGTAAGATTAAGACTGGTGACAGTACACTCAGTATGATGTGGTTCTGATTGAACAAAATCCTTTTTCCCGTAGGTGTTGCTGGATTTATCCACTTTTAAATTTCACACCTGTATGTTCACCTCCTTAGAGGCAGAAAAAAATACCATCAACTGCTCAGAGAACGATGAATATTCACCGCAGTAGATTTTTACCACTGAGGGCAAACAGTGACGAAGTAGGTCAACATTAACACTCATTCTTGAAGAGCACTTCCTCCTTAGACACACACATCCACTCCTCCTGTTTATCAGCACTTGATGGTTTTCCATGGTTCAGCAGAAAGGAGGCGACTGGTCCATTGATCCATGCAGCAGCGCTGTAAATGTAGAAGTGTAGGTTTTTCCTCTTGAGAACACTTGGCCCTGTGTCAATACTAACTACTGAATCACAGACCAGCCAAGACCTTTGGACTACAGGAGGACATAATCACAGGCAGGAGTTTTCTGATATTCCCATGGCTGACAGCAACACACAAGTGCTTTGGACCTTAATTTGAAAGTAAAGGTTTTTTATGGCCACTTTTCCAAGGTAATAAAAATCACAAGATCACAATCACATTCATCAACCTGTCTGCATAGCCTAGTGATGACATGGCTGCTGTAATTCTGTGTATGACATCGTTACTATCATGTGTGATTCAGAAAATACTTTTACATCCAATTTGAACAGCCGGAGTAGAGATGTGATTGGAATTGTTCCAAATATGGTTTGGATCTTTTTGCAAAAGAACACATTTCACATGTTTTCAACCTGTGCACACTGGGAGATCTGAGAAACATAATCTGGGTTAAACTTTACACCTGTTCGACAGATGAAGAAAATGAAGGAACATCCTCACAAATCCTTTTTTCCACCTGTTCCGAAGTCAGTAACACAGGAGAGAAAATTTAGATCAGACTGAGGAAATGGATCACCAGAATCTCTTTTTCCTCATTTGCCTCTCAGTGCTTCTGTTTTATTATCATAAAATCCTGTTCCAGTTGGATCAAAACCAAAATGCAAGTAGAGCAAAAGCCTGCTTTTCAGGTTATCTTGTTCCAGATGTTTTAGTCCACATCAGAGTTTGGTCGACTGCTTTCAGGCCAGTGCTGACAAACCAAATCAAACTAAATTAACAAATGCACCAGAGTTTGTTTGAACATTGGGCTTCGTATTTCCTGTTTGAGACTAAAACTAACCGTGTTGAATTGGCTGAATTAGTTCTGTTCCTGATCTTCTCTGAGGACAGTTGCAGGCTTTGTCACAGTCTCAGTGGGACCAGGAAGAATGCATCAATCACCCACTCAAGCACTGTTGACTTTCAGAGGGAATTTGGTCCGCAGTATGCACAGTCATGAAGTATTAATACTAAATGCCTTCTTGAGCTTCTTACCGTGCCTTTCTTTTGACATGGCTGTTGTTTTTAGCCCTCGGCCAGTCAAGTAATAAGTGAGCATCCACCACATTTTAGTCATGTAAGCAGGACCAATATGAAGATGTTATTTTGTGGGCTGCCCTGTTGGCATACAGAACACCACATGGACGTGACTGGAAGGTTCGGTGCTTTACTCATTGTGTTACAGTCTGGTTTCGCTCACATCTGGTACACCGTCAGACACATAAAACAAAAGAACACTCATACTAACATTCAGTCACTGGCTCCATAATTTGTGCTTCTAACTCTAGGGGCTTTAACTTGGCATCTCTTGATCCTATTTGTCTTTTTTTCCCACAGCTACTCCACCTAAATGTAGGTTAAGCATAAAAGCACGTAATTGCTCTTTTTTCCTCCCAAAATTCTACATATTTAGGCTTGAAGAGATGTCACAGCATAGTTAAGTTGTAGAATATCTTGGAGACAACACAGTTAAGTCATGTTTCCATATGACCCCTTCTTTTGTTTTACAGTTATATCAACAGAATATGATCAGAGTGTCCTGTGGTTCCTGAATGTCTGAGGACAAATCCATGAAGTAATGATTTATTCATTTTTATAGCTTATACAGATGCACATGACACCACACAATGATAAAAGCCCATAACAGGTGAGGTAACAGTGACTGTGTCCAGTGTGGAAATAATGACAATAGAGTCCTTGGAGTCCTTTGATTTGACGAAATCCATTGTATTCACGTGTTTGCTGTGGGGTGTACTAGATATGAAAGTTATATCAGACTTCTCACCCAGCCAACAAAATAAATAGGAAGATTTCCCAAACTGTCAAATCCTCTTAAAATGAATGGGTTTCAAAACATCAGTTTAGATCTTTACAGTGCAGACTTTCTGTGTTAAATCTCAGTTTTGGCCATAAATATCTTTTTTCTCAAGGTGTTTTTCTTCATGTGACAGGATATAAATCTCCCTCTATAGTAGGTGTTTTTACATTACTTCCATGGAGTCTACTGGTGGTCTTCCTCCTTAATGGACATCTTATAGACACTGTCAAACACCCATGAATCAAGAGAACTAAGGCTCAGTTCAGCTTGCAGGCAAATCAGATTTGGACAGGCTATCTGGTGATCTGCAAGTGATTGGACCTGATCAGGCTAGCAACGTAGTAATGACATTGGCACCCGTGACTATGGATCTACCATCACTACAGATTTGACATCATCACAATGTGTGACACATTGTGAAAACACAGACACTGAGTGTCCAGACTGAGACGCGCTAGTCGAGATTTGATAGACATTGCTTGTCAGATCTCATCCAAATGTGATTTTGATCTGATTTGCAAAATTTGCATTTCCTGGTTGTTGTTGTTGTGCTATTCTAAGATCAAGCACGTTACAATCTGCTATCATATGAGACAGAAAGAACTAGCATAACACCAGGACATGCACAGTGAATTAAATGGACAACAAGAGATGCAATATTCTGCATTTTGGCTTCTTGGACTGATGCAGTGGGAGAGCCCTGACCTAAGGCTCCAAGTCTATCTGAATCTATCAGTTCAAAGCAGATTGAGTAACTTACATTTCTAAAGGTGAGGAACAATGGAAAGCTTCTTTTTTTCGCACCGTCATCAGCATGTAAAATGTTTGAAGTGTCAAATTGATGTTGATTCGTGAGAAAAGTGAATGACAAAAAGGTATTCAAAACATAAGTTAGCTGCTTTGTTACTGTAGTAGAAACCAAGCTCTGGGCTTTTTATAGACAGAACACGCAGCATTGTAATTTAGGAATTTTTAACTGCGTGTTTGGCATCTGTAAAGCAATGGAATATACAGTGTGCTTTCAAATATACTGCTTCAAACACCATTTGTCCGTTCAACGACTTGCTTTGCTTCAGTGAAAGTACAAACTAAAGTTTTTAATCCCCGTTTATTCTCAGGGAAGGATCTAACACGAGTCCCTACTGGTGCAGCTTTACAGAGACACACTACAAAGAGAAAGTGGGAAGTACCTTTGCAAGGGTTGTCAGTGCTCATTAGCTCATCACACTCACTTGTTATGTAATGACGAGGAGTTGCTGAGTGTGAATAGGAATGTTACACTGGTGGAAGGTAATTGTGGAGAATAATCATGTACGTTTAGTGTAGAACGCTGCGCTGTATAGGCTCGATAAGAATGATCGGATGCAACGTTTTTGATGGTAACTGAGTTAGAATAGGTTAATGGTTCAACTCAAGCAGCAGCAATTTCTTTTTTTTCCCCCAAGTTCATTTCTAACACAGCAGGAGAAGAACAGGCCTCAATACCCTCTCAGCCATTTGTTGTACCCTCTTCTGTTTTTTTTTTTTCTCTCTCATGTATCTTGATGTCTTTTTTCTTTCTTCTTTTCTTCTCGGAGTCTTCCAACCAGCTGAGCCGTGTCCTTGCTTCCATGCTCTCTTTTTTCAGGAGGATTATTGCCTGACCTTCTCTGAGTAAAACATCACACACCTGCTGCTCCAACAACAAAAAAAGTTTTGCCCAAACATCCAGAAAAGATATTCAGTACATAGCCTGCAGTGCACTCTGTCTACTGAGATCTAAGACAGAACTTTTAACATTTCACAAGTCATATGTGAAATGTTAAAGTTAGGCGGCAACAAGAGCAACATTCACTGGTGCTTGCAGAAAACAAACAGTGTCATTTTCCATGGAGGCTGGTACCAGCATGTCTGTAGTAGTGAACAGTGAAGACAGGCTAGAAGTTCAACTCTAGTGCTAAATGCTGGCTGAGGAATCTTAAAGATGTACTTTAATGCAAATATAGTTAGCATGCATGCAAAGATGTGTGTCTGAAGAACGCAAAACATCAGCTACTGTGGCTGCTCAGAGGAAAGCATTGGGAGAGTTTCTGGCAGTGGCTGCTAAACACAGCAACAAAAGCAGGCCGCATGCCATAATGGTAACTGCCAAGATCTGAGCACCACAGCCAGACCAAGCCATTGCATGCCTGGTTTTCCGGCTCCATATATTCTGTTTAGGGGCATTCCAGGTCGTGGTCCTTTTCTGGTGTCATGGCTGAAGTGGATTTCATAGTTGATACAGATTGTTTTTTGTGCTTCCTTTATGGTTTTCTGTGTTTATCCACCAACTTTCCAGTTAAATAACAGAAATTCCTGATGTCAAATCATTTACAGATTTAGCAGGACGTAGGATGCAGTGTGCTAGGAAGTACATGGTGAATTACTGGTTATGTTTTAGATGTAAGTGTGTATTTGTATATTGTTTGATTAGACCTATCAAACAGGATCTCTTCAAAGCTGCTAACTTGTGTTTCCCCCTGTCAGCAAACAGCAGTGCCTTGGTCGGGACTCCGTTTTGTTATCGTAACCCAGTGGCTGAGATAATCCTGCTAATCATTAGCCTGAACTGTTAGAAGCTGGACAATAAAACCAGTTCACTGCATGTGATCTTGCATAATTTGAATGTGTGTTTTGTTTTGAAAGGATACTCCTTATAGCTTCAGACATTCATCATTAGTTCACACAAATACATTACAAAGTGACAGCAACTATCATCGAGAGCTTTCAGCTTATCCATTATAAATTCAAAACATTTGTACCTGTGTATTTGAAGGTTTTTTTGTTGCTTTATTAAGCACATTTACATTGTGGCATCAAGAAGAAAACCATATTGGAGGTTAGGGTGCAACTGATGGTTGACAGATTTTCTAACTCACTTACTGACACATGTGAACCATATGAAGCATTTGACTGTTACAGTTCATCATATGCATCTGTCCTGAATCTGTCCTTTGAAGCATGTGGTTAGAGTTCATCACAGGATGAACGTTGTCTTGCTTTTAGGTTGTAAAGTGACTGAGGGATGCAGTTCAGCAGGATCTTAGGTATACTGTTAGGAGCTGTTTGCTTTTCATCTTATTTTGTAAATCTGACAAATGTATTGCTAATGTACAGTTTTTGTTACATTTTAAAACATTGACCCCGACGTGATTTGAACACGCAACCTTCTGATCTGGAGTCAGACGCGCTACCGTTGCGCCACGAGGTCCCATGTGAGCTCCCACTTTCATGACCTATAGTCTTTATGTGAAAAATGTAGGTGTGTTCCAGCTGTTGGCCTTCTCATTAAAAATGGACCCACATTATATACTATTATGTAAGTTTTATACACCAACAAGTCTTGATATTTGATATTGTTTTGATATTGATATGATTTAGACACACAACCGTCTGGAGTTAATTGTCAGTCAGTTGCATTTTCTGTTTTATGTTCTCTTGCCACCTCTCTTTCTCTTTTGTGCTGCTTACCTCGTTAGCGCCGTCCTACCAACCTACTTCCACAGATTAGTCACCAGAGGATTATGGGTTAGCTTTGGGAAAGGTAACCATCAAGATCTTTCTTCACCATAACTAACTGAAACACATCAAAATGTGGCAGAATAAGTAGTAATCTTTTGTAATAGAAAACCTTCCTGCAGCTTCTGGTTTTAGTGAATCCATGATCTGAGGTATAAACGTGTCATTAGAGTGGTTATTGTTCCCACTCAATGCTTTATATTCTTCTCTTTTCTGCTGTATTCATGTCAATAGTTTAGTCTTTTCTATCGTTTGCCAGGCAAGTTGATGCAGGATTGTTGTGTGTAGGTGTACATTTCTAAATCTAAATCTACCTGGACTTTTCCATTCATGTCTTTTTTTTTATTGTAGTGTAGGGGACGTAATAAAATATGCATTCATAAAAGAATATTGAATAACCTTCAGCTGTTTGTGCCACTGAATGGGTTGAAGGATGGATTTCAACACCTGTATTTGGATTCTTTTAAATGAAACAACTGAATAAGGTGACAACATGTTTCAGACAGAAAGGGCCAACATTGTGTTTGCTAACACTTCTAAGATGGAAAAACACTTTCAGTCTTTCCCAACACATTCTTTTGGGCTGTTCTGGCAGCTTCCACTGTCCATACTTTGCACGTCTTAATGTAGAGGGCCCCCTTTTCTTCTCTTAAAATACACACAGGCATTACTTTTCCATTCAGTAATGCTATAAGCTACTATAGCTCCACATTTTAGTGAAGGGACGCTCCCTAAATCTGACGCTGTGAAGAGAAGAAGCTTTCCCCCAGATTTTAATGATTCCAGTTAGTTCTATGATCATGTCTGAGAGGTAGAGCTGAGTTTCTCTGGAAACAGAAACAATCACACTGGTTCAGTTAAAACTCAGGGAGATGTGAGTATTTAGGGAAAATAAAATAACATATGAACTTGAAAGTTCAGTGAGGGTAATTGATAACTTTTATAAGCATTGTTTCAGTCAGCAGAAATAAATAGAGTTGGACTTTATGACCCGTATGATCTACGAGAGCTTCATGCTGTCTGACTTTTGCGATGGGTTTTGGTATTTTTTAAGTCAGAGAAAGAAAAGAAAAAAATCTTTTTGACTGCATATCACCATTTAACCACTGAGATGATTTCTGCCCTTGGAGCCACCAGCCTGCAGAGAGATGTTTGTTAAACTATAACTTCACTCTACTCTCGTTTCAGACTTGTAGAACAATTGCTGATGGTTCATATAATGCGCTTGGCTGGTTTACTGTCTCACTGGCTCAGTGTGGACTGAATTTAAAACTGACCACAGAGTGATGAAGGTCAACTCATTTCCATTAACAACCCAACAGTTATGGTGCGGAGAGCCACATACATTTGCTGTAGTTATCTACAAAATTAATATTGTTCTTCAGTGACAGTGTAATGGCTGAGAATATATGTCTTTATTGACGAGTTAAGCCAGTGGATTTGTGCAGTTCAGTTCTCTGAATTGAACAAATGCATTCTGCAATTCAAAGTGCATTTTGTTTTGTTTTGAGGACTGTAACCTTCTGAAGTACTTTGAGTTGTTCCTCTTGTTTTTCCTCATCTCACCCCTCTGTGAGATGACTATTCCTGTTTCCAACTGGATTCAACTTTGTGCAAGTTGTAGCACAGACCAGCTATGTGGTTTGGAGTGTTTCAACACGTAGGTCATGCCAGGCCCTTTTGGGTGTGATCTGCTGTTTTGTCAACAGCTTATTTCCGTGGCCTTGATTGCAGTTACAGAGTTATAAGTTACTGGAGCGCAAGCACAGGTTGTTTGTTAAAGTATTTCAATGATTGTCTTTGGGAGGGAACACCTCACACATTCACATTTTTCACTGCACGATTAGATGAGAGGGATATTCTGCAGCTGTCATTTATTGTTAGAATTCAACGACACTGGGGCTACATCCAAATACCCCAACTAGTTGTCTGTGGTACGCAAAAATGATGAAGCCATGATCTAAAAGGTCGAAGAAACTTTGGCCTCTAAAAGTGACCGAGATGCATCTGATACTTACTCAGATGAATAATTACTTATAGTAAATATTGAACGACAACCACATACCTGTAATTGTTAGTAAATTGAAATAGAGACAGGGGCTAGGGATAACAAGTAAAACTGTGATGTAGAACTCATTTTCAGACAGTTTCTATACAAACCTTAAAAATCAATTGCATTAAAACGTAAATGCATATAGTTCAGTAAATAAAAGCTGCGTACATAGTCGTTCACGTCACCATTGCGAGTGAAAAGTGGCAACTGTGACTGCATGGCTAAGTAGCTGCGGTAGCTAACCGTCTGCTTCAAGCTGCAAAATCATGGTGTTGATGTAAACATCTGAGCCACAGGACAGGCAAGATTGTAGTGTTGTAGTACATCCGAATTGTACCTGCTACTGGCTAGCTTGCTATGTAGAAACTACTACTGTAACGGTCGAGTGGTCGGCACTGACTACAAAGCAGTGCATACTGAGGATTAGGATGCAGCCTCGGTTTATTTATTGTTGTTTATTGTTGTGCTATGAAGAGGCTTATTTAATGTCAGACATTTTGATTTGTTATGGCAAGAAAAACACAAGTGGAACCGATGACTTTTACGGTGTCTTCTTTCCATTTAGTTGTGTCAGTAAGCCATGACAGTGAGCTAACATTCACAATACCGGACTCACAAACAACTACGGCTAAATGGAATGAAGGCCTCAATGATGCAATTAAATACAGCTGTGCCTTTTGTGCTGTGATGTGTCATATTGAAAAGACTTCTGGTCACAATACCAACAGCTGCTAAATGAGCTCCATGTTGCTATAGCTAACAAAGCTAACAAATAGCAAACAAGTGGACTAGCAGAAACACAGCAACATTAGCATAAAGTTTGAAGTTGGTTGATTTTACACATTGTGTTGCAGCACATTCAATTTTCTACTTGTACAAATATTTATCTTCTCTCTGCTTGCTTTCTTTTGGCTTTTATTTGAAACATAAATAGTATCTGTAAGGGGGAAAAAAAAGTCTTTCTTAGTCTAGTAGGGAGCTCAAAGCTTAGTAATGGGCCTGCACAGGTTCTCAATTAGCATTTGAACTTTGAAAAGCGTGAGTGAAAAGCAGTAAAAATAGTGGTACAAGTAGTTGTGTATCCTCAGTGAAGGCATATGTGACGTGCTATGATATAATTTGTCTGTAAGTTTAACTGTATGAAAGAGATTCATTACCTTGCCTAGCAATACTTTAACAGAGCAGAACTTGCAAACATAGAACCGGAGCAATTACCCTTTGCCAGAGAATACAATTAAGAAGAAAACTGAAGAATTACTACTGTTGTTTACTGTGTAATGAGTTCTAATATTTGTGTTTAAGTCTTGGACTAACTATATATAATTTGGAAGAGATTCATATACTACATCAAAGTACACTTGTAACTTAGTCATTGGCTTTTGATCCCACTAATGCACTCTGGGTCCTTCAACCCTTGGGCACCACACACACACACACACACACACACACACACGCGCGTACATCTTTTTAATGGATAAAGTCAATAAATGTGATGTTGAATCTAAGCAGCAGTTGTAAATTTAATGCTTTTGTGACATCATAGTGAATTGGTATTAGTAGTGTTCTTTAATGCTCAATAGTGACCTGATTGTAGTAATGCCAGAGGCTACATTGTGACCTGATGTTCTTTTAATTAAGACATTGGAGTGCTGAAAAGTTAAATTAAAGGAAGTAAAACATCTAATTCCAAGATGCTTGGAATTCCTTGGAATTACTTGATGCTTTAAAAAAAGATAAACACGCAACAACTTTGAACTGGGTTTTGCTTCAGGTCATTATCATTATTCTTCATAATTAGTCTCATTTTTTCATGATACAACAGATCCCTAGATGTGGTTTAGCCTGATTAATTTCCGTGACACCCAAAAAGCCCTGTGTAAAAGTAGTGTAAAACTAGTGTTTTTTTGAACATGTATTTATTGATCAGTAATAATTGTTCTCATGAACAGGTTCCCTACTGGTCTGGGATCTATTATGTTGTCAGAATGAATTACTGTTGAGCCCAGGGTGCATTTCCTCTGTCAAATAACTGAATGATCTCTGTCTGTGTCTGTGATATATGATCTTTCTTTACTTTCCATTGTTTTGCATACATATACACCTCTGTTAACAAACCTGTTTTGTGTAAAACTTTCTACTGCCATCTGAAATAGGATATCACACAGAAATACAGTATTCACTTGTGATTAGTGTTTTAAAACTCTATGTACTTTTATACTAGTCCTCACAGAAATCATCTGAATAGTAGGTTACACGTTATGACTCATATATAGAGATGACGGGCATTTTATGAATGTGTTTGTCTGGAATTTTCCAGACATCTACCCTTCAAAATATCTTCTCTCACATACAGACAGATTGGTGAAATGGAAATGCCATGCTCAGCCCTACAGGAGAAAATAAATCCTTGATGTTAGAGGGGCTTAGACTTTGGCAGGACTATGGGATATTTCAGTCATTTGCACTGATTTATTTGAATGAATCTGTGCCATATTAACCAAGTGACAGGGAAAGTAGACCACTGTCTTTGTGTAGTTTGTGTAGAACGCAAAAGAAAATACAGTTTGCTACATTTTCTTTTTCTCCTGAGGTTAAAGTTTCTAAAATCAAGTAAGGACTGATCTGGGTTGAAGTCATTCTTGTCTGTGCAAGCTTCATTGTGCATGAAGTAGCTAAATGTGCAAACACTTCTTTTCTCTGTAATAATGACAATAATGATAATGCTGCCCAAGGCTAAAAAAAAAAAAAAGAAAAAAAAATTCAAAGATGACTCAGTCTTTTTGTCACGTTTCCTGGGAGGACTTGGTTTGAATTGATATGTAATCAGAGCAGCAGTAGGAGATGTAGCTGTTTTCTGGGTCGTAGCTGTCCTATGCTTTGCTGCAAGGATCGTTACTCTTAGAAATGTCTGCTTTGATGCTTTAATATAATAACTGTTGTTGTGATTCCATCTTGTTTGATTGATGATGTTGTGTTCTGATGGTTTTATACTCAGGCATGTTGGCAAGAAAGACATTTTTGTTGTCATGTGATATTAGGCTACATAAAAACAACTGATTGACTTGAGCAATAAAAATATCTAAAGTTATCAAGTTAATCTGTTATTTCTGCCCTTTGGCACATCCAATAAAACAATCTAATTACCTTGATTTTTATCATAAAAATCTAACATTGCTGGCATTTCTTTGACTTGACACCTTCAATATATTAATATGGGCTGACTGAAGTTGCCGGTGTTCAAACCCACAATTGGAGAAAGTAGGATGATGTTTCAAAAGATCAAGATGTTTTCTCCAATGTGACATGGAGTTTCAGCAAGTAACACAGACTTTCAGCTTATCTGTTTTAATACTGACATTTTGCAAGGAGAACTCTGACAGATGAATATGCAAAGTTGTGGATTTATTTGTGCAGAGTAATTTCCTGCCCAGACATTTTTTCTGGTCACAGAACATGTTGTGGGATGATTAGTCTTTGCTTGGCCTGTGAAACGGGGTCATTCAGTGCACATTGAAAGTGTGGCGGAATGACACGGGAACTATTTAAAAAAATGAAATCAGAGTTGCTCACGGTATATTCGCGTGTTTGTCTTGACCTTTCTGTGTGATCAGGATTCATTGAAACTTTTTTTTTTTTTTAAATGTCTTTTAAAAGTTAACTTTCAGCTCACATTACAGGGCAGAAATAGGACTATGTTGGACCAAATGTGCAGCAGTATGAGAAGCTAGAGGAAAATCAATGAGCTATTTCAGTTTTTTCTTTTTTTTTTTTTTTAAATGCTTGCTCGTTGTATAACTAAGAAGCGTCTACAGGACGTCACAACAGTGATAATTAGTCAAAAGTCAGCCTGCACAACTTGTACTAGATTATTATTTTCCTGCCTAGAAACAAAGGAGAGACACTGAAGGCTGACATGAAGTTGTCACAATGAACCAGAGATAGGTCGCAGTGTTGCTGCTGGGGTAAGAGTTACAGTACATTGATAACAGATGGGTTTCTGCTCGTCACTTTTCTGAGGCTGTGAGGATGCTGAGATACCACTAACAGACCAACCACCTCACACCCTATGATTAGGGATCAGTAATGCCTGAGGGAAAGAGACAGTCCGTAAATAGTATCTACTTCCTGCAAACACATCCTTGCATCTCCAAAATATCTTTCTAAAAGATGACAGTCAGAAATGATAGCTGCTGATTGTGCAACTATGGCTAAAGGAATGGAAATCCACCTACCGTATTAGATTAAAATTGCATTTAACTGTACACTCCAGGGATTTTGTTGGTATTTGTAGAATATAAGATTTTTCCATATGCTAAAAGTGTCAGGGAAATGTATCTGTTGTTTTTAATCCTTGTTTAATGCATTTTCCTATGTGTTTTATAGGGAAAGCGATCCAAGTCTGCTGGCAATTGTGGAAAAAAGTGAGGGCCTTTCCAGTTAGCATTAACCAGTGCCAGTTTAAGATATCAGAAATATTCTACTTAAAAATAACATATTGGCCTAAAACATACACATTGAAAACATTAAAGTGAGTGTGTTAATCTCTAGTTTCACTGAAGCTTTCAGTGGGTTTTGAGGGACTGGTACTACAGGAGCCTGGTAGGTTGTCTCTGCAGGAGGCTGACTGGCAGTGGGTGTTAGGTATCTTAGATCACATTACACCACAGAGTCGCTGACTAGTGCACCATACTGACAGAGTAGCAGCTCTGAGTTGTGTGTGCCTCAACTTATATACATATGCATTTGCAGTTTTTTTTTCTTTTCTTTTGTGTAAACATCCTTCATCGGTACAGTGCTCCTGTCAAACTGCAACTTCCTACAAGAAAATGGTTGTTTTTCTTGTGGTATGTGTTAATGGCATCCTGGAGAGGGTGACTGTGTGTTGCTGTGTATGTGCTGTCAGGTTTAGGTGAATGACCTGGTTGAGCTGGTTTCCTACTGTCAGCTTCAACCCACAGTCTGTCAGCCAAATAGATTTCCTAGTAACCTTCCTTCCAGCAAATGTCAGTGTGCTGTGAGGCACTTAAACTTTCATCACCTTTTTACTGTCTGTCGCCCGCAGCATTCCCATGAAAAACAGCAGCCTGCATCTTAAGTTGTCAGTGGACCCGGGGCCAAATTCTAGGCCTTTCTGAGACGTTCTGCTTTCTTAAGTTCAGTTTCGTAGTTAAGGAGGAGATAAGCTTACACTACATAGTGATCTTTATTGGGTTGAAACCTCCATCACTATAGATCAGCCTGCATTGAATCATTATTTTAGTTATAGAAACCAGTCATCACATTTAAAGGAATGAGTGTGTGCTTAAATCCTTTGACCTTGATATGAATCAAACACTGTTGCAAGTTCCTGCTTTGTCCAAGTCTGTCAGGGAAAAAAGAGTGGATGAAAATATGAAACGTGCATATTTCTGTCCCTTGGAAATAAAACAGGTTCACCAGAAGGTAGGTGTTTGGTTTCGGCGCTGGCCTGCAAATGATTGAAAAATACACAGCATCGGTCTGTGTCTTGCACTATGATTGACTCCAAGGTAAACACACACTAGCCCCACTTTACTCCCTCTGCTTTACTGTTATCTGGATCATCCCGGCATTGTTTATGGTGGGACTGCATGGGACTGAGGTCACCTGGGGTGGAAACCTCTCTTTTTCTTTTCACCACCACCCGCACACGCACATGGACTCTGAGGTTTGGGCCAGAAAAAGCCACTTTCCCTCCTCCGTGGCTCTCAGCTCACACCAAGCCTTCAACACTGGTGGTCTTAAATAGAGATTGATGGGTCTCTCCTCCATCACTCACTGACTTTAATGAGAACAGCTTCAGTGAAAGTAGCAGGCTGTGCCGTAATTGGGGAATAGAACAGCATGGGGGGTGGGTTGTTGGCAGGCCAATTGATACGCCTCCTTCATCACCTTGCATCTTGGACAATACTCACTAGTTGACTGGCTGGTTCCTTCACTGACACGCGTGGTGCATTTGTCCGCTTTTGGTTTGTACTGTGGGTTGTACTTCAGTGTCTTTATATTGTGTCATAGCACATCAAAGAAAAGAAGAGACATAAACAAAACATGTTGGAAATGGAAGAAAAGCAAATGCAGTAACAACACTGGTGTTGCCATAGAGAACAAAACAACAGTGGTATAATTCACAGTGAGCTACTCATGAAACTTTCCATGTTTCGTCTGAGATGGTTTGAATTGATCCAGCAGGTTATTTTCAGCAAAGCGGCACCCTGTCTTCATGCGTGGCCAAGGAGAATGATGAGGCTGCTTTACATTACAGGCTTGTTTCAAGCATCAGCAGGTCCCTACAGCAGGGCCAAGTGTGTGTGTGTGTGTGTGTGTGTGTGTGTGTAGGGGTGTGAAAATTTCAACCTTCCCTGCGTAACTGTGTCTCTAATTCACTTGTCGATAAACAGGAGCTCATTAGATTTAACCTTGCAGCACAGCCTCCGGTGCTTTCTCACAACGTCTTTTTTTATTCTCTCTCAACCTCCCTCTCCTTTCCTTTCCTATTGTTGTCATCCCTGTTTCTGCTGACCTCTTTCTTTTCTTAGCGTCTTTTTAATACTTTCTCCACTCCTTCATCTCATGTATTTGGTTTTCGTCTGTATTTTTAACATCTTCATCTTTCTCTTTCTTCTCTATCTCTCCAGCTATCATCTTCT
The DNA here is from genome assembly GCA_016801845.1 of Polydactylus sextarius. Classification (NCBI taxonomy): domain Eukaryota; kingdom Metazoa; phylum Chordata; class Actinopteri; family Polynemidae; genus Polydactylus; species Polydactylus sextarius. Next base: position 16,813,980 of record CM028928.1, read on the forward strand.
CTATCATATATTTTTTCTAGTGATAATCCTGCAAGATACTTTTATAATTCTCACTGTCTATATCATGGATTTCAGATTTGATCTTGAGAGTGCCAAAGAGAATCAGTTGTCTCCTCCAACTGGCAGTGAAAATAATTATGCAAACACTTTTGAATACAGAGAAATGCCCACAGTTCCAAGATGATAATTTATCATTCATGTAGTTACACAGCCTTCTTGTCCATGTCTACTTATCCGTGCCTGCCCTCAGTCCCTTCTCTTCTTTCAGCACTCTCTAATGAGGAAAAGCTATGCTAATCTGTGTTTGTCCTCAACGTCCATCACTTTCTTTGTAATGTCACTGGCCTGATTCTTTTGACATCTCCTTAAAGATGACTGACCTCAACAATGGAACATTCCACTGCATGGACCACCGAAAGTTAGTGGGTGCAGCAGCGAACGACTGAGTTTATATGGGTGGTAAATATACACAGATTCACACACCTGTTAAGCTGATAATCATTATCAAAGAGTATAGAGAACATTCAGGTGCTCATTGTCACAATGGTTGGTAAAAATAACCACTGGAATTTTAGCTGTCAGCAGAGTAATTAATGTTAAATCTGACTTGTCTTGATGACATTGACTTGGGGTGTTGTGGTTTTGGGTGCTCCCTGGCTCTCTGCACACCACTGTCAGTACTTGTCAGAAAGTTTGTGAAGGAAAAACCTCCACTCCTAAAACCACAAATGAACATTTCTTTACTTCCAACAAATCCACAGAGCGTGAGATATCTTCTGTATAGCAGGTTGTGTCATATCACTGTCAGGAGTGTTCGCCAGACAGAACTGTTCACATCACATCAATGTTTTAAGACCATATACTTCATATTTTAAATTAAGTATCAGATCAGACTCAGACATCAGAATATGAAGACACCCAGTATTAAAGAACTTATATTGGGGTCAAATTTGGATAAAACTGAATGTGTTTTTCCTCAGCAAAGCAAGGAAGCTTTAAATTGTTGTGTTGTGTTTACATGAACGTGTGTGGCAGTACCACTGCTGTAGACTCAACACTGTGATTGCTGTCAGTAATCAGTGATGTTCGTTGTTCCAACAGTAATCTTCTCTGCAGAGATTTTTCTGCCTTGGGCTCTGCATTACCCCTGGTTGCTTCAGCCTAGTCTGCATTCAGTGCTACAGTCACTCCACCCTCCCAACAGACAAAAGGATTAAAACGATTGTATGTGAAATATAGAAAAATTTACCTGGTGCTACTAGAAAGATCATCATTGTGTGCATGTGTTTGGAAAGTGCTTATTGTATAATGACTTTTTATTAATAAGTTCAGCATTCCAGTTCCAGCATAATGGTAGATCATGAGATATGAAGAATATGTTGAGGTGAGAAAGATTGCATGACTTGTCTATTAGAACACAGGACAAAGTAGCAGAAAGAATAGTAGTAAGAGGTGTGATGGTGGTGGTAGCAGTAGCTTTAGCAGCCTGGAGAAGTGTAACCTGGAGGTACAACATACTCAGTATTGTCAGTTTCACTTCTTTAACTTAATATTTTTTACAGCTGTTGTTCCTGTGGGGAAATGATCAAACCCATGTGAACATTCCACATGCAAGCCACCTTTTTAGAGCACATTTCCAATGGCACTGCTTCTCTCTTCACAGGCACTTCATTACTTGTGGGTGGGTACCCTTAAAGTTAAATATAATGCTGTTATGTTTGGACTCGGTTCCCATTTGAAGGGCAACGTGGGAAACCTTTACAAAGCAGGAACATAAGGCAGATGCATTCGGCTTTTACGGTGGAGGATTTCTCTCATTTTGACACTGTTGCTTTGGAGACACATTTTGATGGATAGCGTGTGGAATGATCATGAAATGCTCCAGAAGTGAGTGTTCGACAGACTCGTAGCCAGTGATTTGTCGCTATGAATTAGGCAGCTGTTAAGAAATTAGTATCTTAGTGTTGACAGCTTAAGTGTGTTTCTGTCGTGTCAGTGTTCAAAGTTACTGGCAGCGCTTTAGGTAAGAAGGACTTTTTCTAATTGTGAAAAGCAGATGCATGCACACAAAATAGATTCATGCACATTTATGCAAACTTGTACATGAACAGAATGCTGTAGCTATGTCTTGCGCAGAAACAAGCAGTAACCTCAGTTTTGGGGGGAATGGGAGGATGCTGCATCGGTGTGAATAATCTGTCTTCAGTTATCTGACTGTACTTGAGTATTCCACTAAGCACTAAGTTACTATGTCATTATGCTAGTGATTCCAGAATGGTGACATCAGTGCAGGTGACAGTGAGAGTGACGCTGTATAAACAAACACATCTGCACACTTGCACTATGTGGCTACTGGTAGAATGTGCGAGTCAGGTGTTTTCGTCAGCCATTGGCTTTGCATGCAGCTTGTCCTGCCAAGCTCCAAGATAGTGAACAGAAAAACAGTCGAGTTTCTAAGTGGCCATGTGTGTTTGCTTCTATTTCTGCTCTTAGAGTTGATGCAAGTGAAACACCATGACACTGACGCAGAGTGTATTCATCTGCACGAAAAAATCAGCTCCTTTTTCAATTAAAAAAAATGGTCTCTCGTGAGTTTTGGAAAAGACGTTGTGGCTGAGATAATTATGCCATAATTCTCAGTGCGCCCAATAAATCTGTGCAGACTTGATGATGTGTGTTTATCAAGCTGGATTTCCTAATCCAACCAAGACTGTAACAAACCTGGACTGAACTCAGTAGATGTGTCAGATTGTCCCTCTGTTGATTTCTTGGGACTGATCAAAATTATAAGACAGTTATAGCAGAATACGTACTTGGAAAGTATAAATCCCATGTGTCTGAAGCTGTAGCAGAAGACTGTAGTTGGACTCAGCATTATCAAGGTGTAAACATGAAGGGGGAGGCAGCAGGATGCATAAAAAGAGTCCATCTGTTCAGCAAAACTTTATCTTGATGACTGAATAACAAATGCATTGATTAATGTTTACCAAGCACTGAAGTCTATTCACCATTGTGCCATAGTACTCTGCACCATAACAATATTCCACTGGCACTTTACATAATTAATGCTCAAGCATAATAACCACACAATCATGCACTTGTACTCTATTTAAAAAGGCAAATATGTTTTATACCAGAATATAAACCAAGCATTAGGCAGTACATTAAGCCTGGTCAACAACTGCCTGGTGAAATCCCTACCTTGGATCATCAATTCATCTAGGTTAGATGTGCTCTTAATTTACATATAGTTTGGCTGGTATTTAGATTTTAAAGCAAGCATAAACTCCATTGGTACTCAACAGTTTATTATAGTTGGTGCTGATGCTATTAGCACACACTTTATAGATGTAAATTTCAAAAAGCACAGACACTCAAAACAGAAATGATGTTATGATGGAAATTATGAGTCGAGCAGGTTGTTCAGTTTTACTTAACTAAGGCTCCAGATGGAAGAAAGAAGCTTAGTTATTTTAAAACCCTGGTGTGCAGCTTTGATCTTCGTGGGCATCGCTTCACTGTGTTGACATCGATATAATTTGAACTTACAGCCGTATGACTCAAGGTCAGATGTGTTACTGCTGTATCCCAAAATCTTGACACGTCCCAGTACCTCTGTTTCTGCTGAAATAGTTTCTTCTGTTATTTTTTCCAAAGATCCATAACAGAAGGTAGTTTAGATGCTTATCTCTTCCAGTGAAGCTTCATTGCGGTTTATCCCCCTACCTGTATGTGTTTATCTGATAGTGAGGCTTGTTTTTGGCTGAAATTACTGACAGATGACAGCACGTGGACCATCTTTGATTACATTTCAGTGCTCATCTCGATGTGGGAACTTTCTGGATGTTTTAGCTGCATATATTCCAGATTTTAACATTCAGATTGTAATCATCTGTTCTCTCTCTCTTTTCCTCTCTTTGTTTAGTGTGTTCATTTAAACTATAAAGCACATCCTTTGTCCACGATCTTCCTTTTTCTTGCTCTCACTTTCACCCATCAGGGTCCTTCCGACTTCCTGTCTCTCTGCATTTCTTACCTCACTTTTAGCCCCTTGATTCTTCTCAGGCTGCTTTTCCTATGTGTCACCTGTTTCCTGTGTAGGGTAAATGAGCGCTTCCGCAGCTAAGTAGTAAACTCCTCCATCACTCAGTGAGAGTGAGGTGTAGTGCAGAGACATGGTATCTGACAAAATTTAAGCAAGTGTGACAAGCTGATTGTGATGTTGTACATAAAAGACTTTAAAAGACATTATTTTTTACCTTTGAAATTATTTTTATTTCTGTCTGTGATGCTCTTTGGTTATTTTCCTTCACTGACCTGTAACATTTCTTTATTTTAAAGCTGAGTAATTGGGATACTTTACCATGACTACATTTTCCTTCACACATCTTTCTTTTTTTAAACCTCTAAGTCTTTGCTCAGTGTTTTTATTCCATCAGGCTTGAAAACAAACACAAAGAGATTCAGATTCCTCTTGTATTTTACTTAACAATTACTACCACTAGTTAATAGACTCATTTGGAGGCAGAGCTCAGTTTGAGGATTGGCAAAGCATTAACATGGTGTACCAGAACACAGTGGACCCTACTTCTTCTTCTGAGCGCACATCTGGACTTTCCCTCTCCTCTTTTCTTTCTCTGTAAAAAGCTTTCTCTTCCTTTGTTTACATCTAATTTATTTTTAAGTCCATCACGTTACTGTAAAACTCTGTGGCTCTGAGGTTCAGACGTCATTGTTTGTGGATTTTGGACGTTTTCCCCATGTGATCCTTTGGAAAGTGGCTTTCATCAGCTCACTCTCTTTTTGCCCGTTCCCTGTTCTGTCTCTCAGTTTCTGCAGATCTCACATTGGAAACTTCTCAAATAATGCAGTTTATTGTGGTTCCATGACATAACTTAAAACTTTGCAGTTCCACAAGGCCATTTATCTTATAACACATTCACCTGAGAAAACAGTGTATGATGTCTCTGACCAATTCTACATGATCTTTAAATTGACCAACACACTGTCATCAGTTGTTTCATTCTTTACTCCTTCTAGTTTTTGATTTATTACATCCTGTTTACCATCTTGATTTTTCCTCTCTGGGAAAATTGGAGGGAAAAACTCCTCCATCTCCAGTTGACTTACTATAAAACGCATTTTTCCTCACTGCCTTTGGTCAAGTAATCTTTAAGAACTGTCACCAGCTGACAAGCACCCATCTGTTATGATGAAGCTCTTAATCAGAGATTAAGAGGGGATCCGATCCTTTTCACTGTCTCAAACATGTTTATAGAAAGGTCTCTGACTTTTATTAAATGTCAAATATAAGATTTTGTCTTGGACAAAGACAAAAGACGGTGTTGGAGCTGTAAGATCAACCCATCCAGTTTTTTACCCTCTACCTAACTCAAAATGTACAATATGTGACAAAATTGCATAACTTGAGTCTGACTTGACTTAATAAGTTACTACTAACAGTATATAATATTGAAGCGGCTGTTAAAAACAACCAGAATAACTTGAATTACAAGTCGAAAGCACATACACAATCTAAACAAGGGGTTAATTTAGGTGTGTACGTTTCTGTGTTTTTTTCAGTCGCTACACATTGTACACACAATATGTTTCATGTAGGTTATATCCAATCCTGTGTAAGGCATGAAATGCTGTTTTCATTTTAAATACTCTAAATATATCAGCAGTGATTATACTTACCATAATATAAGAGTTATATATCTAAGAAGTGGGGCAATGTGTGGATTTTGTGGGTTAGCTGTGATAGATCACATTTCTTCACAAGGCCTCTTTTTTGGAAACTTAGTCTACACCTGCTGATCATTATCATGCTGGCTTCACTGTTTGGTTTAGTTGTATGTTTCTTTAGCTGATATGTTTAATGCAGAGAACATGGACATGAGTTTCCTTTGTTGCTGCAAGGAGACAGGTTTCCTTCTCCTCTAGTGATCAATCTACTAAGCTGCATGTGAAAACACATATTAGAGAAGGCTTTCCTGTATTCTTGAGCTGGTTTTGTGCCATGCAGTTTTAGCACTGATGTGGTTAGCATGGCGCACTGTCTCAACATGTGAGACCAAAGAGTTGCCACTCCCTTCTGGTGGCCGTTACACTGCTGGGATCTCCATCTCAATGCTCTGTGTTGTTACTGAACCCACTGGGATTTGCAAACACACACACACACACACACACACCACACACATTGAACCAATGCTCTTTTCTTTATTGTGGTGAGTGGTGTGTGTGCATATCACGGTCAAAGTCTGTAGCATCTCTACAAACCACGGCTTGCTCGCTCCTATGAGATGTGGACATATTATAAACCTTAACATCTACTAGGGATTTGGAAGTTTTTAGTAATTGAAAGTGACAGTACACTTTATTACTGGAGAACTGTCAACAAGATATGAAATCCTGAAAAAATGAAATCTGTATTTTCCTGACGAAATACAGATCATATCAATCAGTAGAGTACCCTCACCTCCTGCAGTTTACATTCCTAAACTTGACATTCAACACCCCACCCTGTGTGCTCACCATCCACTGATACAATGATAGAATGACGATGACTATCATTTGTTAAACTTGCATGCATTTGATTGAAGTCGGTTCCTGTTGCCATGGCTGCCACACAATTGGAGTTGCAGTTTGACCATTTGTCAACATTGACAATGACATAATGTTTCCCCTGATGGGACACAATATGTAACGCATAACGATGTTTGTTCCACATTTAGATCCCAGAAACCACCACCACCTCCTCCACAGATACAAACACAAATGCTACAAAACACAGTGTGACCTCTGAGTGTTTCACATCTGCAGCCTGTGAAAGAGCCGTGTGTGTCGAGACATCTCCACTGCGGGTCGTCTTTTCTTGGTGATTCACCCTGCGCTCTCTTGTGTTTCTCTTGGCTCATTTAGAGGTCCCATCTGGCAAGCATAACCTCTGCGCTTATGAAATAATAAACAAAAGTGTGCCGAAATAGTGCTGACTGCTGCCTCTATGAGTAGAAAAAAAAAAAAAAAGTTTTTCAGCACTCGACCAGTTAAACTGAACCAACAGGCCTTAACATGCAGGAACTACCCAGACATACAGTGCTATTTGCAGCATTTTCTAGCCAATATTGGACATTGTTCTAGGAGAAAGCGGCAAGCTACGTAGAGTTTTCTTAGCTTGTTTAAAATGACAGGGATTCATTCTGCTGCTCAGTTATTGTTTGCGATTGTTGTTGTGGCTCTGTCACATATGGAATGCTTTCAATAACAATAACTTCAGAGGTCTAAATAAATGAGCACATACATCCATTGTTCTCTTCTTTCAGTCATGATTTAGTTGTCTCTACAACCTCATTATTACATATTGCTACTGGCATGTCTGCACTTGTCCTTGTCTTCTTGACTTTAGACTTATCTTTATAAGCAATGAAAATGATGCACTGATGACAAATAATAGGTTATTGATAACATTATTTAAAAGTTTACCGCTTGTTCTTGTTTACTGGGTGGGAAACTAGGTCCACCTTAATAAGACAGAGATATTTCACATTCACACCAAATCTGACTGTTGCTCTTCCCTTTGTGAGGCTGACCAGATGGCCTGGATGGCTAGTCTCCCTCGGGGTCTAAGACTAAAATGCCCTTTCAGTAACACGACACCCCATTCATTCTCTTTCTGTTCATTTCTACTGTTAAGTGTTTGAAACTGACAGATACTCTCTTCATTAAAACCCCTCAAGAAAAGAGTCATTTTTGCTTTTTGCCATCCACAAGAGGTCAGACATCAGTGTCAACAGGAGAGCTGTTTCCTGTTCACAAGAGTTCTGTGTTGTAAAGGACACTTTAGCAGAGCAGAGACAGATTAGTGTTACATTTTAACAACACCTCTCTTGCCTTACCGAGGTTAATTAGCCTCTTGACATTATTAATCCATTAACCCTATTGATAACAATGCAATTAATACTATGACTATACGTCTGGGATATATTATATTTTTGTTGCAGCTCTATGATGGTAAATGCATTCATGCTTGTAGATATAATTAGACAGAAATGTTTTTTCTTTCCTTGCTGCACCTCAACTGCCAAATCCAGAATGTCTCATATTCCCAAGACATTAAAGGTGTGTAAGGTGGCAACAGCAAGGGGGAGCCCCCCTTGCTGTTGCCAATAACCACCTCTCTCAGATGATATAACTGTGGCTACCATCCAGACAAAACTATTTATCATGGGAGTCTGGACAGGCTGCTAATAAACATGCTAAAAATGTAATTTTGGGATGCAAGCCAACATGCTAGTTGTTCCTTTAAATGCAGACTGTGAGCTTTCTACAGTTCAAGATATCATTTATTTTTTCAAGGTCACTTTTTCCTCTTAATTATGCAACAACTGTTATTTCTCAGACTTGCTGTCACATAACACGCTGCATGCTTCTTAACTGCTGGCACATCCCGTTTGAGGTTTACTCTTTAATTGTCTTAATGATGTATCATTATGAAACTACTCAATGAGATCCTCATGTGATAATGTCTGTTTAAATTTGTTAGAGAAACCTTCATCACAGCAGCGGCTCTAGCTCACGCTGAGCCATGAGGCAGCATGTCTGGCCTGTGGACACACACACACACATACAAATGCTGTGCGGCAACCAGCTTTTTTTTCCTCCTTATTTTCATTATCCAGACCAGATGCTTGCCTTTCCACGTTGTTCTTATCATGAGGGTGATATGTAAAGTTGTCGCTCCGAAGAAACGAGGCTTAGGGGCTACAAATCCCCAGCTCAAGCAGATCACGCTGGAGAGACGACTCGAGAGGTTTATCCAAGCATACAACTCATCCCAAATCAAACAGGTTGGAAATTTAGGTGATATTTGTCTACAGAACTACTGAGCCTTTGACTAATAGTGACAGCGGGATATTTTCTCTGGCTCTGCTTCTCTCCCCTCCTCAGCTACGGTATGGCACCACAGAGAATTGAGTCGTCTGTGCTCTGGCTTAGTGTGTAGGTGTGGCAGATATTTTGAGGGTCTCAAGGTCAAGAGGCTTCGGGACTGGCTCTGTGTTTGACAGGCGGGTCTGAATTACTGTATTGATGTCTCACCAATCTCTGGCTTCGCTACTGTCATCGCGACATGTCCATCTAACCAAGCAGTTAATCTAATCTTTGACTCTTATAGAGTTGTGTTTCATAGTACAAGGGAGGCTTTTCACTAGTTATGTGGAAACGTTTGCTTGGCCCCATTTGGAAAAATGCATGAACCTGAGCTGTTGATTGAACTGAATTGTTGTTTTAAGTACTGAAATGAAGCTGTCTTAACACTGTGAGATAACTGAACTTCAAAGATCAAATAATTTGTTTGCTGAACTTGAGAAACCATTGTTATTACAGTTATTACAGTGAGGTTTGCTTTCCTCAGTTCAAAGGGTCATTGTGTCATTTGACACATAGAAGTTACAACTCCTGCTGCTGAATTCATTCCATACCAAAATTATGTTTGGGGCTAATGAGTTAAATTGTTTACTGTTCCTGTAGTGGGCAATGTGTGAAAGATATTTAAAGCTTAATTATGGCAATACTAGTGGTTTGTTCCTGCAAATGCACAACTTGTAGTAGGTCTCCTTTGTGTGCATATAAACTGTATATTTGTAGCAAGGTGTCATATTTCTCTGTATGTTGCAGGCTGTGCTCTTTTGGGCACATAGGGCATCAATAATGCATACATAGATACATATATTCATACATACAGAGGGGAAATCTAGTCTTAATCTACTCAAAACAAATTAATCTAAACTGGAAAATCAACAACTGTAAGAGGAACAGCAGGAGGGTGTCAAATGCCCTTCACATAATTGATTACTTTACTACACTTTACACTTTACTATATTAACAAAGTTTTAAGTGTTTCATAACCAACCAGTAATTAGATCTTAATGAATTAATAGCATCAACATTACAGAGACATGAGGTCTGTCACTGCAACAGAGCAGCCAGAGCATCTCTCGTTCTATGTCCGTATACATGGGAAATTTGCTTTTGCTATTAAACACATCAGTCATTAAACTTAACCATTTACTGATAATGAGCATAATTTTAGGCTTTTCATTACATCACAGTCTTGTAATGACACATCAAAAGCTACATCAGCCTGATGTTGCTTTTTATGTCATTATTCTTTCAACAAACGAACAAACAAACAAGTGGGATTAAACTTAAAATTTCTTTTTTTTTGTGCATTACATTCATAAGAACGCAAACCAATGCAATGAGACACAAACAGTTTGTATATGTTTATTTGTTAGAATGTAAAGACGTCTTCTGAAAGACTGACATTCCTAAAGCGATGTGGCTGTTTTTCGGATAGACTTTCACACAGTTTGTTTTAAGTAAGTAAGTTGAATAAAATCTACCTGTGACCTTAAAGCAGTAATAATACCAGTAGCCTGCTACTGATAGCAGCAGAGAACACTTTGGTAGGGATAAGATAAGTGTGTGTGTGTGTGTGTTTATGGCTCACAGGGGAGCAAACACACTTCATAAATCACAGCAGTTATTGTGCTGCAGAGCACAAAGTGTGAGGTTGAGAGGTTGAACTACTGGGTTGACCTGATGATTCACAGGGAGGTCTGTACTCCCAGAGGTCACAGGTCACAAACAAATGGTGCTCTCTAAGCCCTTCGCTCAGGCAGTGAAAGTCTGGAGGTTTTCACTTTGGCTTTTTAAGAGTTAAGTGAGATTTTGGTATTTATCTGTTCAATTTCACACTAATCTGTCTGGATCATTCCATCTCACCTTTGGTAAATATTTATTTTAGTTTGTGAACATTTTGTTTATGTTTATAAATTCTTTGCAAAGAATTTTCTGGATGGATAAATCATTTGTCCGCAAAGATAAATGTAACCATGTTTATTTTTTTTAGCTCCTCATATTTGTGTGATCTGAAAAAGCCTTTCCAAAGCAAAAAACACATTCAGTTAAGTTTGATCGGACAGCGCTATAACAAGGAATAGTGTCATCTCTATGAACTATCTCACAAGTTCTTCATACTATGGATCAAACTACAGATGGCAACATTCTTACCAAATGTTATTCAAACATGTAAGTGTGAAGATATTTGAATTTTTGATATTTTATCATTTCTAAAGACATGTATTTCCTTCTGAAGCTGTAGAACACAGATTAAATCAACCACGCCCTTAGAGCAGTGATAAGATAATAAAGGCATAAACTGCTTGTAGACTCATCATGTCTTGCACCTCTGTTTACAAAACGGCGCATGCTGATACCATCGTTATCAGGTAATTGACAGTAACATTTTAGCTGTTCCCTTAACTGTTGCTTCTTGTGATTATGCTGCTTGTTATCTGAGCCTGACGTCAGCTAATCCTAACCAGTGACAAACATGTCTGTGTGTTGTCTTTGCTTAAACCCACAATCTATGCGTCATACAAAGGAATTCTACTCTCTTTTTTAGTTTATGTATCCGACTAACGACACCAGAACTTGACTGATAGTAGTAATTATAACTGCGGATGAGGTTTGTCAGGTTTTTAAAATTGCTTGACCCCGACGTGATTTGAACACGCAACCTTCTGATCTGGAGTCAGACGCGCTACCGTTGCGCCACGAGGTCCTGCAGCTGTCCAGGAAATACGAGAAGCACATCTAGCCACTGACATTACTCGTGTGGGAACAGCAACACTTGTGCGAGCTAATGCAGCGATAAAACACAAACACACAGACGCATGTTCTGTCTTCCTCTCGCACACTTTTTCCCTCTCTCCCTCCTCACACAGTTTCCTCTAGGGCAGCAGTCTTTGTGTGGTCTTTGACAGGAACTGGCAAACCACTCTAGTACAAAGACACAGATAAAGAGGTGAAGAGAGCTATTGTCTGGGCTTATGTCACAAGCGTGATTGTGTGTCTGTGTCTGTGACACAGAGAACAACTATCTGTGTGTATCCTCTCACCTTCTACACTGGATCAGATAAGCAGTTACCTGATCAGACTAGGGTGGCGATATGTCAGTCAGTCACTGCATGAATGAATGAGTAAAGCTCACGTGACCAAACAGGTCACTGGGGCAGGAGCTAAAGGACCAGCAGACAATGACACACCCTGCATATTTGCTCATATCTGTTGTGTTGAATACAAAGATCTTTTAGCCTGCAGATCTTTTTAGTGTCAACATAGCCCTGATGATTCAGTGACAGGCCACTAGATTCATTTCCTGTTTTGATAATTTAAGTGTTTATCTGTTGCATTTGCTGCATTTTGCTGGACATGAAACTAAACCTCTCATTTACACATTGTACTCCCAATGAAGGCTGCTGCTTTGTTTGCTACTTTTTTTTTATCTCATTAAAGTGAAACCAAACATGCTGTATGTTCATGTGCTGTTGCATTTGGCATTGACTCATGTAGAGAACACAACCTTTCTTTTCACATCTGTACTTTCTACTGACATGTGGCTCCCTTTTCATGGGCTCTTGACTCTGGTGAGACTGAAAACTTGTTATCTGATGGCATTGCTATAATCATTGTGACAGGGATCCTAAGTTGAAGTGGAGCTTAGGTATAAAGTTCTCAAGTTCCTGCGGTATGTTGCTGTACTTGTCAAGTGCCATATTTTGTTAGCGTCTTAGCTGGCATTTCATGGAAATCCCAGGGGACTATCAGACAATATGCATTGTAATCCTTGTTCCATGATGAAATGCTATATCTTTGTCAAGGGCTTTATTTGCTGATGTTCAGCAGATATGTTACTAAACTCTCAAACATTTTATATCTGACCTGAAAACAATACTTAAATCTCTGCTCTCAGATAAAAAGCTACACCTCATAACAAGGTAATGTGACCTTACATGGCTCAGAATGTCTGTCTGTACATGACACATGTTCTTGTTCCTGTTTTTTTGTCCCTTTGTTAATGAAATAATTCAGTCAGGACTAGCCTTGCAGTTACTTACAAAGCTATTTTTAGGACTTGAATAATGTGAGGTGTTAACGTTATGTGTTCAGGGAAAGCTTTGACTTTTCAAACAAGGCCATATATGAATCTTAGTAGATGCTGCATATCTTATGTGGGTTTATTATGCTGATACACACAAGGTTTCCATCATAAAAACAACCTCAAGTCTGGTGCAATGTTAAGAAAGCTTTTTTGCCACAAGCTAAATTGTGTTCCTGTGGAAGGACTTTACATGATGAGAATAGCAGTATCTTTTTGGATGCTTGGAGATAATATGATACTGATTCCATTTGGGAAATTATCTTTCCACTGTCTTACTGAAGGTTCCCTAGAGAAATCCTCTGCTCAAAGACCTGTCAGCACTTTGGTCCTGTGTCCACAACATTTAATATTTGTAAAAGTGCTCAAAAAATGTATAAATCAAAGTCTAGTTGTAGAAAAACGCAAACACAGAGGTAGAAAACTGTATGTGCACGAGTCAGTTTTGTGTTTTTTACTTTCAGAGAAGATGATACAAGTGTAACACAGTATTAGGTGTACTGCTCTATCTACTGTTACAGTAGACTACAGTGATACACGTCTCTGTCACAATGCACTCTTTGTTGGAAGGATCTGCTCCTTGTTCCTCTGCAGTCCATTTGTACATTGTGTCAGATGTGATAGGTGCAAATGTGCACTTTAGGTAGCTCTTAAACCACGAACAAACTCAGAGAATTTCCTTGTCTGCAAGCATGTACTAGAAATGAAACTTTATGTTTAAATTATTGTTTTAATTCATTATGAATTAATCGGATCAGGTCATTTAACAGTCCCAAAGATCTATATGAGAGTGTGACTTGCTTCACGGCTGAGCTGAATTAGTACAAATAAAGTATTAAAAGATATGTCTTATATCAACAGTAGCATGGGTCTTTTGGATTGGAGATAAAGATGAAAGATACTAAGTAGGATAACCAGGGTGCCAGGTGTACCATGGAAAACCCTTAAATCGTGTGTCAGTTAAGACTTTAGTATTTACACTGCAGAATTAAGAGTTGATCCTCAAAACACAAAATCTAACTCTCTCCCTGTAAGTTAGGAATTCATTGTTAATACTCATACAAGAAGGAGTCTTTATACTCAGTAAGTATTGTTTTTGGCTTGCAGGAGGCAAAGCACCACTAACAATCTGACTTCTACAAAATTTTAAGTCAGATCCAAACAGTGTTTGTACTTGTCTTCTATCTCAAGTGTGTTTCTGGGATTAGGATTTGTGGCCGAGCTTCTGTCAGAGTCATATTTGTTTCTCATAATCCATCTGAGGAACAACTCTAGTTGAGAACAGACATGAAGTATGTAAGCATTTGAATATATAAAGATTTTTTTCCTGATTAATACTGTGGCTCAGATTGTGGTTTCTAATGGTTTCCAGAGATGGTAAATTATTCTTTCTCTGTCTTTTTCTGGGTTTGAAGTATGTTTTTAGTGGTGTTGTAGTGTAGTTTTAGAAAAAGAAAGTGTTTTTGCTGTGCAGGAGAACCTGCACTATTCTACTGCCTACGTTACATCTTCCTGCAATGACTACTGTGTTGCATTGTTTTTTCTCAATTGCCCTAATGCAGCCACTCATAACAACACAATTATCTCTTTGCTCTTTCTTGTCTTGCCTTTTGGGAACGTCCCTGATAAACTTGCCATCTTTTTTCCTTTCTAACAACCTCAGAAGGAAGGAAAATACCACACAGTCATTCCCCTGATGAGCTGGACCATTTTGTCTGGTAAACCGCAGTGAAGATCAGTACAACAGAGCTGTGCATGAAGGCATTTAACCACAGACCCAAAGACAGTTCAGTTTGGAGGAAAAGCATGGAGGAAAAGAGGGAGGGAAACAAAGTGAGAACACAATAGAGACAAAAAAGTGAGGGGATTTATTCCTAATGTGGAAGAGAAAGGACAGTCCCTGAGCTGAGTGGTTGATCTTTACCCTCCTGTCTGACTGGGATGTTATGCATCAGTACCAACCCCCAAGAGGGAGAAGGACAAAGTGAGAGAACTGAACTTTTTATTGCTGTTGTGTCCTCCTTAACCTCTTCCACACTTCCACATGAAGACAAGTCTCTAAAACAACATATTTGGTTAAAATTGAGCTTAATTAGATGTTTTGATCTCTGTTTCACTGTATAAAACCAGTATAACTCATCATGGAGCTACAACTTGAAACCAACTTGAAACCAACTCAACTAAACTCAATAGGACACATGAAACTTAATATAATTCTCTGGGTTTTTAGCTGAGTTTGCTGCACTCATGCATGTATCAGGTAAAAAGTATCTTGAACCCATAATCTCAGTCCTTTGTCTTGTGTAATAACTACTCCCTGCCTTTGTTGGGCTATATAATACATACTAATATACATACTATATAATACTTACTAATGAGACATTGTCTGTTTGTGATCGTCCTGCGCTGATATTATACTGTGCACACTGTGTTTGCAATTGTCTTCATAGAACATTGGAACATGGAACATTGGAACATTTTTACTTATTATACATTTGATATAAACTGCACTAAAGTCATAAACTACATACTTTACACTCTTGCACGACAAGGACCAGCAAGGACTATAAACATATTTTCATCATAGTTTAAGAAAACTCAAACTCAAAAGGTCATATTGTATTGATTAAACTAAAGGTAAACTGAGTTGATCTTCATATGTTCCACTTAAATGTATTATATATGCATGGATGATATTCATATACTGATGTAAAAAGAGGTGTTATCATTATTGTAACTGAATGGGTGATAGCGAAACAGCATCATCACCTACATTAACATACAAGAATTATGATCATGACACTTCTTTCTGTGCCTGTTTCACATCTTTCGTCTGCTCCTGCATGAACAAAGATTAGAGCCATATGCTCATTTGACAGGGGATTAAAATATTTTATAGTGCTGTTATGATGTCAATCCATAACCATGTCAGAGCCTCTGTGTGCCAGCTGACTGGATCAGTCCATGAACCACATGGTGGTTAGATCAGCTGATTCCGAAGGAGACACAAGCTGCTAATTCCTTTACCCTGGCAATGCTAATATGTTGTGTGGCTTTTCTTACATAAGGCTATAAATCCTCAGTTTATATGGTGAAAATAAAGCTGATCTCATTACTGAGCTAATACTCTTTTGCTTTTCTTTCCAGGACCTTAGCTACTGGGTGCAGGTCCACAGGTTGGAACATGGAGACGGGGGCATTTTGGACCTGGACGACATGTTGTGCGATGTGGTGGACGATAAAGATAGGGTAAGTTAAAATGTTTATGTGTGTTTGTTTGTGTGTATGGAACTGAGAGAAAAAAAATAAAATATTACATTTGCATATTTAAGATATTTGTTTATTTACAGACAGTTTTCTTCTGTTTTTCTACCTCTTCTCATTTCCATGCTAATTTCCTTGTGCAAAAATAGCTTTGGTGGCGCCTGAACTCCGAAATCTTTGTGGATACAACTGTTTTTAATGTCTCACGAACAGTGAGACATTACAACCCTGAGCTACCTCACTCTACCATGTTGTCTGTTTAATCATTTCAACCTGTTGGCACATCTCCACACCTTTTATTTCTGTGTGGAAGGTTAAATGATACAGTGTCTGAGTCTGCTGTGTTACATTCAAGGTTTCTCTTTGATGTGTGTGTGCGCGTGGGGGTGTGTGTATTTCTAAATTTGCCAGTTATAAGAGTGTTCTGGCAAAATCTATGTGAGAGGCAGCATGATGCCACGCTACCCACCCCACCCACACGACCAGCTGTAAATGATTACCCACAAGCCCACTGCGTCCTTCCCATGGGAACGGTGCTGACTACACCTGAGTCACGGGCTCTTTGGCTTTAATGTTGGGCCAGCTAGTGAGCCATCACCTCTCTTTGTCTTTGTGAGAGGGAAATCATTTCAATGAGTTCCATTAATCGGTTCTCACTTAAATGAAATGAATGGAAGAGGATGACAGACTGATGTTGTAATTTACTCCGCAATGAATGAATACACAAGTGTTAGCTAGAAATAATTAAAAGAAAACAGTTATTTTAGTACAAGAGTGATGACTGCTACTACTACTATCACTCACTGTAAAGAATAGTAACATGAGTGATCTTATGATATCCTCACCAATAACTAACTGTGTGTGGTTATGAAACAGGATTAAAATGAAAGTGATGCCTTTGTTTCTTATCTTGCAAGTGTTGTTTTATCATGATATCTGATGTCCTGGACTTGTCTGTGTTATCATGTGAAATCGGAAAACACATCCCTCTCAACAAAAGCTGTGGTTTGTGTTCAAACAAGTTGATTTGAGTAGGTCGTCTGCTTGCTGACTGAGAACTGAAGATGCTCTTGGGTTTGCATGTGCTTTTTATGTACATGAATGAGAATACACACCTCGTAATAACTGGTAGGCGCCATGGTTACGCATCAGGTGGATCAGTGGTGAGAGCAGCTGTTTTGCACCTGCTGTCTGAAACACTCCTTTTTGCCTTTTCTTTCTAGTCTCGGCTCATTTCATCTCCTCTCCCCATCGTCACTTGTGATCCTATATCATTAAGAAAGACAGAGCGAATGATGGAGAACCACACTTAGAATCAGTTAGAATGAACTAAAGAAAAAGCACCTGTCACATTACGATTTTCTCCTTTTTATTATTTTTATTTGCTTTGTTGGTGGGAATACTTACTCCCCCTGGTGGACTTGTGGGCTCATCACACTTTCACTGATGATCAGTAGTTTCATTGTATTGATAAAATGTTGCTGCCTATTTTTGTTTAGACAAGTAGCACAATGACAACTGGCATTTCATTATTTATTTCCTATAATTCCTCTCTGTATAGTCATATAGTGATATTGTAGATATTATTTAATACACGTATTCACTATTAAACCCTTAACAATAACTATCAGCCTAAAAGATCAACAGTCTGCTCTGGTCACAAGACGCACTGTAGTAAAATTGTGTTGGCAGTTGCTCTAAGTGACAGAGCAAACAGCCCAGCTGGATGTAGGATGGGCCTAGGAGAGCCAACTTTTACACCTGTGTGTGTGTGTGTGTGTGTGTGTATACACACATGCTTGCACATGGGTTTATCTCAGTGTGTGGGTGTTTGCTTCTTTGTAAGTGAAAATCCAGTCTGTCCAGTTCTTCACATCAGCTGCTGCCGCTTAACTGTCTAATCTACCAACAGTCACACAGACACTGTTAACCAAACCTGATCATTTTAACCCTTTAATCTCTACATTGCTCTTATTCTAATGGACATAGTGCTTTCACAGACTTCCTGGGCTGAGTTTGGCCTGATTCAGGTCAACTGATTCACTGTCTAATAGAAATGACTTCTACCTCATAATCTAATTTGATTTTCTTCGTGTGAATTAGGCAATTTTTTTGTTTTGTTTTGTTTTTGTTTTACTTATCGTGTTAATAATCATATCTCATATCTATCTCTATATGTCATAATCTCATGTGTGGGTTGTAACAGTTTGTTGAACATTTTGAATCTCAGATTCTTTCGAGGGAAGATTTGCTGCGTCATGGTATTTAGAGGTTCATTGTTGTCTTTTTCTCTCCTGTTAATTTGATGGCAAAGCTGAAAACCTTATATGCTTGTATGGTCCAGTTAAGACACATGTAATTTGAGCTTCATTCCCACAAAGTCCCTGTGTAGATACAGAACTGTTCTCAGCTGATGCAGTTCTTTGGAGTCAGACAGGCCACCATTACACCACAAGGTCTTACATTTACAGAGGCTCACATTGTGAATTGGTTCAGTTATTTACAGGTTGTTTACAGGCCTGTTTGTCATTCAGTCTGCTCTAGTAAAAAATCACAACATTTGTACAAATCATGGAGCAGCTATTAAACACCTTTAAGCATTAGACTATCTAAGGTAGCCAACAGTTGAGTTACATGACTAACCTGCCAAACCTGACAAATACAACCAGCATTCACACGAATTATCTCAACTTAAGGTGAATATCTACATATCTTTGTGAAATGATGTTTTATATGATAATGCAATAATCCAGACTATTGTCTGAACAGAATGAGTTAAACCCCCACATTCACTACAGTAGCACCTGACTTTCAGACTGTTCATTGTTTGAGTTTTTGCTGCAGCAAATTTTCTAAAAATATCACACATGCAAATATCACAACTGCACAGGATGATACTGTATAGTGTGTTCAGCAGCAGTTATGTGAATAATCACATGTCTACTGTATCACTGTAGTGACACACAAAGTAAAGAGATCAGAGAGAGTTAATGTTGAACCTACTGTTGTCATTTTGCAAGTTTCGGCCCTTCTATCATTAAGTGTGTGTGTAATATATAATATGTCTGGCTCAGTTTCAGCAGTTAGACTTTCATGTAGTGATTCATATTCAGTCATAGAGCTACATGCTGCAGCTTGTCTGTTTCTGTTTCACACTGATGATCTAACTTCCATTTCCATGCATGAGTATGAGTGTGTGTTTGTACAACTGAGTTAGTTTTAGTTTTGTGTTACAAGTCTTCCCGCTGCCCTTCCAAGTTTTTGTCTAAATGTATTTCTTTATAAAGATAATTGTAATGAAGTGCTGATAGTTCGTGGCTGTGATATTTGCTCAGGTCACAGTTGTTTTTCTGAACAACCTGCCTCATCAAGATGCCTCCAGTCTGTCTGTCCATGATGTCCTAACACCACTTGGATCAATACGTCCAGTATTCCAACAATAATGATCTACAAATGTTAGTTGTATGTTTGAATCTCTATATTTTCAGAATGTTGTTGATGTTTATTGTTAGTTGATATCTTTTTAGTCCAATGCTGCCACCAGCTGGACTGAAGTGTGAAGTAGTAGATTTTCACTGGAACTGATGAATTTCTTCTTCATTGAGACCCATGGTATTATATAAAACATATTATTATTATTGATTATTATAATATATGATCAGTAAGGTTCATTCCTAAATGATTTGAGTGTTGTGTGCTTTATATTCTATACAAATGTTTTGATAGAAACAGTGACCTCATGTATTTGCTGAGCAGACTCAGGATGTATCTCTGATGATCTATGATAATATCAGTGTTCTGTTGGTGACTTTGTGGTGCAGTGATGGTGCATTTGACTTCTCAACAGAAGTTTGTTTGTTCATTGTTTCACCTCAAGGTCAAAGTGTCTCTGGTGAACCACAAGTAGAGTATTTAACAAAGTGTTTCAGAATATATTGCTGTTTGCTGTACAATATGTGAAAGGCAACAGACTGTGATACATTTAATATTAAAAAGTAGAATAAATGCAATTGAATACCAAAGGGACAGAGTTAGTGTCTATATGATAACATATATTCAGAGTACACATTTCTATAAATTTGAATGTAGATCTTTGCTGGTTTGTCTTTACACTTTACTCTTATTTGATGACATCAGGCTGTTCACACCATCATGAGTCACCTCCTGCATTGTTGACTAAACAGCTGAAGTCATCAAACATTGTCAAACATTGACTAAAGGGGGCGGATTTTAGAGACATTTGGAGACATTGCAGTGAGATTTTTGTAAGAGCACTGTCACACCTACTTCCTGATGAAGTCATTGACCTAACCTACCTTTTGTTGAAGCTATTGGTGGTGTAATACGGGGAATGTTTTCTTGACACATGTTGGACTTAATACTCATATGAGTATTGTTTATGACCACAATTTATCACCTTTTATTGGTGACTTCCAGCATAACCTACCACATCAAGATAAAGTAATTTTAAACTGGTTTCATAAACATGATAATGAGTTCAGGACACCGAAAGGTGACACATGATCAAAAACTGTTTCTACCTCGTCTTTGTTGAAGAACGGCAGTCCACCCACATTCAGTAACATGTGAAAAGTGCTAGAAATTCCTCTCAGAAATGAAAAGAAAGTTTTCATAACCTTCCCACTAAAAGAAATGCACGAGATGCGTGGCTGCTGTTCATTTTTCATCAGATTCCCACTACATTTAACCACAGACTGTTACTTTGCTCAGCCCATTTGGCAAAGTTACATTCATTTAAGTGGCGGTGAAGGCAGCCAATCAGTGTCAAGTGCTTATATTTCGTAATAAGGTTGCCAGTTAAGCCTGAAAAGATGACAAACAGGTGCAAAAACATTTGTTTAAAATCCCCACCTTAAAATATCTTTACCTATAATATCTTCACCTTTAAGTGGCCTTCACGTCACCAAATCTCAATCCAATACAACAACAGATCTGCTGTATGAATGCACAGCATTCACACTCATAACAACCTGAAGCTGGGACCAGAAGGATGCCCTGTTCTTTATTAGTGTGGTGCTGCAGGTAAAGTAGTCAGTGAATGTATGCCTTTTATGTATAAATTACATATAAAAGACTTGAAATAAGTGTAAATGGAGCCCTGGACGCAGAGAAATATGTTGTGCTTATACACCACAGTTAATGCATCTAACCCCTGGCCTTCACAGTTATTTCACTGAAGTCTTCATCACGGCTTATTGAACCCAGTGACAAGTGAAATAACATCACATAAATGCCTCAGTTAATCTTGTGATGACGATGGAGTTGGAAACATCTTGTTGAGAGCCTAAGGTTAGACTTGAGAAAATTCTGATAGCTTTGAAATGGCTGGAAATGGCTGTGATACAGACACTTCATCCACACACCAGATGGCAATGAGGCAATTAAAATGACTCCTGGTTAGATGATGGCCTTAGGTAAGAAATCCACAATATGTTGAAATGAGTTTCTAAAGGAATGAAGAGAGCATGATATGGGCAATTTGATCAAATGAGATGTAATGGTTATTGCGGGCAGATTGTTGTTATTGATTGATTGGGCATATAAACCTTCAGATCTCTTGTTGTTATGTAAGATGAACTCGCAGAAGAAAGCGAACGTGATTCTTGTATTGAGCTCCTATCAAAATTGTGAGTTTCACAAGTCTATAGTGTTGCATAGACATATAGTGTAAGAATATGGATCCACTCAGCCAGGTTCATTTGAGCTGTCTCTTCTGTTTTTAAACTGTAGTGCTCTGATTTCCCCTTCACTTCAGACTGCATTAACCTTTTACAATTCACTGAGCTTAATCCAACTTGTCAGCTTGCTTAGTGTACAAGCTATGATCTCTATATTTTGTCTGATAACAAATAAGAGAAGATGATTTCAACAGCTGGGTGCCTGGGTGTTGGTAGTCTGGATCTCCCTCATTAACAGAGGTGAGTCAAAGCAAACCAGTCCCCTGGGCTTAATATGTGCAGGGGCAAAGGGTGAAATCTCGAGGGTGATAAACAGAAAAAAGCTAATTACAGTAGTAGCTGTTGTATTTGAGTCAGCAGTTCGGTGTAGTTTGTTTCGCAGCAGGTGCCTGTGGCACAGACATGAAGCTTGATGGATGTTGCAGTTACACTAATGAACCACAGAGAGGCACTCAAGCACCAGTTATCCAGATTTGCAGTATTTATTGTCAGCAGAGAAAATGTATTTGTCTAGAAATGGATGTTCAGATTTGGATTACTAGACAGGTGTCACACATTGATATAAGAACAAAATCAAATATAGTAGTACATGTGAAGACAGTTTAAGTGAATATAAGTGAACTGATTGGTTGTTTTAATATGGCCTCTTCATAATGAGTTGCACATCCATGGCTCCTGTGGCTGAGCTCCTTGGCTCCTTGGACAATTGGCATTTTCTTGGCCCCTGAAGTTGGCATTTCCATGGCAACGGCGGTTGGGTGCCAAGTGGGCACCTGTGCTGGGTCGAGATCAAGCCGTGAGTGAAATTAGCCAAGGCTAAAGCAGGGTCCCAGCAGCTGCCCCCTGGTACCAGAACACTGCCGGGGGAAATCAAAGACTAATTACTATGTTTGTCTGTGTGTGTGTGTGTGTGTGTGTGTGTGTGTGTGTGTGTGTGTGTGTGTGTGTGTGTGTGTGTGTGTGTGTGTGTGTGTGTGTGTGAGAGAGAGAGAGAGAGAGAGAGAGAGAGTGTGTGTATGTATGTGTGTTTTTCTAAATGTGTTCGTGAGTGAATGCAGCCTGTTCTGGCATAGATCGAAGGCTATTGTGTCTGGTTGGCTGTCTCTCACCATCTTCTCTCAGACAGTATGTTCACCTCACACATTGTAGATTTATTTTCTTTTTCCTGAATATCCTTCCAGCTACTGGTGTGATTCACCTGCCTTTTCAAGTATTCCCAGAACATTTTAATGGATACATTTCACCTTTCATAATTTTTGCAGTCCAGTAAATTCTCTAAAACTATCAAACCCTTCTTTCATTTTTGGATTGTGCTAATGTTTCAGACACAATGGACTCTAGAGTATAGTTTATCAGTGCAACAATATAATGTATTGGATACTTACAAATACTTACATTTGGTAAATTATGCCAGTCTTCTCTTTACAGGCTACATTAACTTAGATGCTGCCAGTACACAACCACGCGTGTCACTCTAATGTGAATG
Source organism: Polydactylus sextarius (assembly GCA_016801845.1). Classification (NCBI taxonomy): domain Eukaryota; kingdom Metazoa; phylum Chordata; class Actinopteri; family Polynemidae; genus Polydactylus; species Polydactylus sextarius. Next base: position 16,837,435 of record CM028928.1, read on the forward strand.
GGGCTGGTCTCAGGTCATTTAATGTTCTCTCGGGTAGCACAGACAATAATGTTTGTGAATAGCTGCTTTTCATTTCTGTAAATATAGCTCACATTAGAACAAATGCATATATACAGCAGAACTTAAATAAAATTCAGTTGAACTACAGCTACCATAACCGGGATGTTAATTGTCCACTCGATGTGATGGTTCCTAGTGAGGTGTAGTTGGCTCGCATTACAAGAAGCTCCATTCATTCTGTCAGAAAGACGCAGGGAGACAGGACAGAAGAACAAGCAAAAAGGTACGATGGGATGAGGCACTTTTCCCCAGTTCTCCTTCAACCATCAGCACCTGCTTCTGCTCAGATGTAAGTCCCCTCGGACTGACACATGCTCAGACTGACACTAGGATTCAGGCAAACATATGGGTATGTACTTGAATTTTGAAAAATGTGACTGCTGCTGAAGATGCACACATACACACTGTCACACATACACATTCTCTTGCACTCCTTCTTGCCAGAAAGTATGAATATCTTAACCCAGTGTGAAGAATTCTCCAACAAAAATGAGACCTCACTCTCATGTTAACATAACAACATGCACACAAATACATAGACAGAGTCACATTTGCCCACTCATACATCCTGACAGACACACACCCTGCTGTAGTCAGCTGTAATTAGCCTGTAAGGACCAGAGTTGGCTCTGCAGACTCAGTGTGGTAACAGAATTTATCCTCATCTCTGCAGCTCTGCCTCGGGGCTTGTGGGCGGCAACAAGCAGTTTTTCATTTCATTTTCCTCTGGGGCTTTGGATTTATTGTCTGTTGCTTGTTTATTAGGTTCCTAGTTTTTGAACTTCACTTACTCGGGGTAGATTTGTTGAGCACTGTTGTTCTTTTTCTGCAACTCCCTCCTTCCCACTTATGCTGTTATAATCCCTCACAGTGGGGAGCTGCCCAGTGTAACCACAGTCTTTGTTTGTTTCATTAGAAAGTGAGAACCACGGCACTTTTGTTACTAACCACACAGTCTGATGGTCAGTGTACTCCTTTGTGTTACATGACTAAATTGGTATTTTTAGTGCAAGTCATTAACCTTTGGAGTACTAGGAGCACTAGGCTGGTTTAAGACAGTAATTGTATTGGTTGTAAAGGTATAAAATTTTAGCTTCAAGTAGCAAATCTCCTGAATCCATGACTCACCCCGTCTCATGATTTTGTGCGGCAGGTATTTGTTCTATTTAAATTCCTTTACCCACATCCTCATCTTTATCTTTCTCTTCCCTTGCTGAAGAAGAATTAGGATTATCCCTTTGAGCTGACAGGAAACATCAAATGTGCAGAGGAAAAGTCTTAATGTCAGAGGTATGATGATCTTCAAAAATATTTAGCATATATTGACAGTGACCCAGTGACAATACAGCATCCTGCAGATTTGCCTGTATTTGCTGTATCCTGTATTTTCAACCTTAACCTTAAACCTTCTCTAACTCCCTTGAAGACTTGTAACATTTATGTATTGACAAATCTATATATCTATTCAAGGATCCCAGGGTCAATAAAGTAGCTTTCTATCTAGTCTAAAACACTTTGCTACTTTCATGACTATGCTGCTAAGTTCTTGATTGCTGTTCAGGTCACCACCCTCACTCACATGCCGTCTCACTACACACAACCTATTCACTGACTTGTCCCTGAAAAAAGCTGCACAAAATACTTTCACAAACTTTCAAACTTCACGCACTTCATGTTTACTTACCAATACCAGAAAGTAGTTGAAGTCATTTTCTAATGCACAAATACAGTTCGCGCACACACACACACACACACACAGTGCGTTTGTATAACACTCACAATAACAAAACTCATCTCAGGGGTAAGGAGAGACATGGCTCCCACTTCGGTATCATTCTAATTGATGTCTATTTTTAGTTTTTACTGCCTGCCTCGCTTGTCCTGATTGAACGCTACTGCCAGGCAATCTTGAACCTTGAGCATCGTGAGTGCATGACAGCCAACTGAAGATACTGATATAGACCTGCAGAGCCACATGTATAAATATCATCAGTTTATTCTTGTTGACAAAATCGCTGCTTTGCCCGTATAGCATATGTAGTATGACATACACATCCCTGTGCCCCGGGTAAGAATGATGTTACTTCATATTGCAAAGCAGCAGGAAACTCTACCATCTCCTGCGGTAGTTTCCTTTAAAATGGGTGAAATCAGGTCATGTCACCAAGTGTTTCTTTCTGCTCAAAGGCAACCCAGCTAGTCACGTAGGTGTCTTTGATTTTTCCTCCATGACAGCTCCCCTACAGGAAGAGATTTCTACCGATGTGCCAAATTGCTACTGACATTGCGTCAAGTCGCCTGAATACTGTCTGGAAATGCCGCGGCGCTTAACCAAAGCTGTGGATAGGCGACACTGAAAAGGAAAAAAAAAAAAGTGGAAGCGTACACATTTACACAACAGAAAAGCAGTCATACACATACCCACACACGAACACAGATATACAATATACACATTCTCATCCTCATGCTCGTGTGTGTCATGTAAAAGGATGTTTGTCCTGGTTGACAGCTGTCAGGGCTGCTTTGGTTCCAGTGTCTGGATACTTTGCCAAACGAGCCTATTATCTGTAGTGGTGGAGTCCTGTGGTGAGGCCTGGCTTCGCCCTGGGGGGTCGATTTGGGTCAGCCGCCATGAGACGAGTCCTAAACTGAGGTGACAGATACAGGCCCCCCACTGAGATCCTGCTGGCCTCACAAAGACCCCCACAGGGGTGTACCTAGGAGGACTAAGATAACAAAGGGCATCAGACCTCAGACAGGGAAAGAGATACTGCTTTGCTTTCCCCTTTGAAACTGAGTTGTATTTGCAATTCATGCGTAATGTCTCATTATGTGTCTGCAGTCAGTTTGTCCTGTTTCAGACAAAGTCATCCTCTCCACATCTGAGTCCTCTCCACCTCGCCTCACGGGGGCAACAGTGCATTGTCCATCTGACTCTAGAGTATGATTGCCCGCTAGGAAATTGCTTAGAAAAAGTCAAAGCCAGTTCACCAGAAAGTGCAATCTTAAACAGAAAACTTCAATCTACCATCAATTGCTTATTCTTTTGAAGATAGAGCAATTTCTCTCCCACCCCGCTGCCTCTCAGCTCCTTGTTAAACCAAGAGAGTGTCTCTTCTGCATGACAAGTATCCCTGCGTAGCCTTTGTCTCTTGAGTCTCCAGACCATGAGCGGCTGTTTTCAAAACTTGACTACTTCTTTTAGAGCCATATATAATTACCCTCACAGATACAAAGTCACTTCAAGGTTGTGTCTGAAAATTGGCTCTCAAATAGACTTTAGAAGGTGAAGCACTGTTTTCAGCTGGGTTCATTTATTACAGGAGATATAATGTCCACCAGGCTTTTTGGGATTTGAGTGGTCTGGGGTTTAGATATTGGGACACATGGTGTAGATGTGACTACAGTGCAGGGGCTAATAGAAGATGGATTAGGTAAAAGGATCTCTCCATATGCATGAGCTGTCAACGTGATAAAAAAAAAAACATATGTATGCCTATATGTATGTGTGTATGTTTGCATTAAAATGCATGAAAATGATTAAATAAAATATAAAAAGGAACAAAGGCAGGAAGGTTAAAACATATCAAACAAATAATCAAGGGAAAAATTATGTAAACAAATGTAAAGAAGAATGAATAATAAAAAAGAATGCAAGACATTCAAAGAACGGAAGGACGGAAGCAGTGTCGGAAAGAAAGAAGAAACCGAGTGAAACTAGAGCGCAGGCATCGCCACAAGCTAAGCCAAGTCTGGCTTCGGTGGCTGGCACTGGACCAAACTGAAGTTGACACTGGCACAGGGAGAGAGGAAGGTGGTGCCAGGGCCTGGAAGCAAAGCCTGGTTTGGAGAGCTTTAGACGGGCATATTGTAGCAGACAGCACGCTGAATCCCCTCTAACACCGTGGCTGTGTGCTCTCATTGCCCCTCTTCTCACGAGAAAAGGCTAAAGACCTCTTCAGATTATGTCCTGCTCGGCTAAAATGCTGGAGGCTTACAGACTGCAGTGCTGAAGCTCTGTATGCTTCGGTTTCCTCTTTCACAGCTGCCGCGCCATGGAGTTTAGCATTCACTCTGGATTGCTGCTTTTATATACTTGTTTATTTGTCAAACGACTGCATTTTTTTTTTTTTAAAAAAAGACAGTGACACTATTTAAGATCTTTACACAGAAACATCCTACATTCCTGGTAGGATGGGATGTATTTTCCACACTAAAGCTTTTTCTTTTTTGAAGCAGCATTTAAACCACAGAACCTCAACTTTTACTTGTGCCACTACAGCTATAACTAATGGCTCCAAGCGCTATTACCAGTCTTACCACTGCTTGTAATGTTTCTAACACATTTACTTCAAAAAGATGAACTGATAAGTCAATTTAACAATTGTTAAATCAACAGAAATGAAGGCAAAAAAGACTTACTTTTTTGTTTTAGATTTCCTGATTTTATTTGTAATATATGATTCAAATACCATATATCATATATCATTAAGTTAATATCTTCACTGAAACAGAAATGGGGGCATAGTAGAAATGTTAATTGGGGCATTTTCCTTGACTACATTTTTGACCTAAGAACAATTAATCAAGAAGGATAAAACTGCTTCTGTTATTAATTATGCTAATAATACATATCCTACATAACATGTTGCTGCAGTGGAAGAGATTGTAAAATAAATCATATGAGAAAAGGGCCAGATGCTGTCACTGAGTACTGAAAAGGTTTTCTCTGTCTATTAATATGCAACAAATCCTTTGTCCCTGTCTCTCTGTTCTCCTGTCTCTCTGCGCTAGAAGTCAAGAATACTAAAAGCCGTATGTTTTCATTATAGAGGGTATCTGAAGGTCAGTGGGCCAATTTAAGAAAATGTGTGTCAGTGTGTCTTTGTGTGCAGCTACGATTTCATCCAGAAGGGATTTTTAAGTAGAACTGTCATAAGACCCCTCCACCACCACTATGCCTCCGTTCTCCCTTAGTGAGAAAAAAGCTCATTCATCACATACAGTGTGTGTGTGTGTGTGTGTGTGTGTGTGTGTGTGTGTGTGTGTGTGTGTGTGTGTGTGTGTGTGTGTGGTACTGGAGAATTTTGAGTCCCTGCATGAATGCCTTATGCCTCTTCCACAGCAGATGTACCACAGCCTAGGGCCCCTCAGTTGTAGCTCGTTATGTGAGTGTGTGCACGTGTGTGCGTGTTCATATCTGTGCGGGAAGACTGCATGCTATTCCCTTTCGGAAGTCAGTGGGGAATTTGCCTATAAAAGGCACAAATAATAGGTACCCATTTATCTCTGAAGACATTCATCCATCAGCGTACACACACACACACACACACACACACTTACTTGCGCATCTATCTGATATCTGATGGTTTACGATATTATTGCTCTCTTGTGCCAGAAGCACCGTGCTGTATATATGCATTAGTGTAAATGTCTATCTTTATACAGAAAGAGGAGTCGCATGTGATGTGCTGTATTGTACCCTGTCAGTAGTACTCTGGTTTACTTGTTTAGGGCCATTACTCTGTAAAAGCCATGATTCACTCACTGACACTGTGTGGCCTCACCTACTGATGACACTCCCAAAGGACACAGAAACAACTCTCTCCATGGCCATTAAGTGTGTTTGTGTGTATACGGTCTACAGTGTGGCTCCTGTGTAGCCTGTTTGTCTCCCCTAAAGATCTAAAATCACCACTTTCTTCACTGATGTTTTGTTTTGACAACTAGCAATAAAATCCAAGGAAATTTGGAAGATTTCACTTGTTGGCTGATTTAGTGACACCTGTAATTACTGTTTATAACAGTAAATGTACGTTAACGCTGCCTATCACAGAAGCAGCCTGGGAGTAACAAAACAAAGGAGAGTGATTTTAGTTTGGGATTTTTTCGCCATCATTCTGTGAGCAACTGCTGCAGACAACATGAGTCTGAACAGTATGGCACAGTCACAGGAGTTGGTTACCTCCCTGGGAATTTGGAGTTGTGCAGCCTGTCACCTACTGGTTTTTCATATAACAACTCACTGTTGCTGCTCCTGGCTGATCCATCACTCCCTGCAATATTTCAAACTTATCTGCTTTCATAAAATGTCCATGATGACTTTAGTCTTATTTTCAGACATGTTTTTGATGAATAACGTTGGCAAGTGGTAACCTCACCGACCAAAACATTTCATTTCCTGTGAATACCTCATAATAAAAGTCAACTTGAGTTTCATTTAAATGACTTTAGTCCAAAGCTGCATTAGTTGGAAATGTTTGGTTTCCTTGGCAACAACTTTTTTTTTTTCCTGGAATGGCACCGCAGATAACCAGTCAGTCATCATTATGTTACATCATTTGGTGGTAAGTAACAGTTATTTACTGAAAGGACAATGTTTTAGCCGTCACCTTGAGGTGGAGGCTAAAATATAACCTATCAGTTATATTTATGTTATTTGACGTGTGGAACAACCACTAGTTGACTTTTGGTAATGTGCAGAAAAACAAGGAATGAAAAATTCATAGCTCAGAAAGAAATGAAAAAATATTTGTTTAAATGAGTATTTCCATCCCTATTTTTTTTTTCTTGTTTGGCTATCTCTCTTTAAAAATCTCTCCGCCTGGTGTTTGCAGATCAGAATCGGTGCAGTGTTCCTCACAGCTCTGCTCTGAATCCCCAACGGACAAAAACTATCATCGTTCCAGCCGCACCTCTTTATTTTCTTCATTTTGCTGTTTACTCTACGCTCTCCACTTCATCTTCCGAAGCCTTAAAACTGTCTGTGTGATGCCTGAGAAGGCAAGAGACAGACCTTGCTTTTCCTTCTCTAATACCGTATTGATCACCTGGCAGTGAATGAACTGCCCATGGACTCACCAGCTTACTCTATTGATCACACGTGCGTATGTGCGCACACACACACATTTACCTCATTTACCAGAAGTCTTATTAAATGAAAGTCTTCTGCCCAACTACAGCCTGTTACTGTGTGGAAAGTGACAGTTATATTATGTGTAAAGTGGTGAGGAGGGAAGAGACACTGCCAAAGTAAAAGTTAGTGAGTTCAAGCCTTGCATTAAGGAAATTAATTTTCTGAAGCTCAAACAGATGAACACTGGATGTGGTTTTGTTTTTTGTACTTTTTTCCATTTTCCACCAAACATTTAACCAAATCCACATGAAGTGATCAAAGTATGTTCTTACCTAATTGTAAGTCTGAGACTTAGTAAGATTATTGAGTTATTTCAGCTTCAAAGGAGGAGCCACATTTTAATCAGCCCTTCAGTTTTTTTTTGTAATGATTTGAGTTACCACAGTTTTGGCAAACATGTTGCCAAGAATCCTTTATTATTAAGAACCACTCTGAAGCTGTACCTGCATCAAATATGCTGTTAGGACTCTAACCTCTGAACTCCCTGTGCTGGGAGGTAGAGAAACAGAGAATTTTCCAGTGAAGAAAAATAGTTTATGCAGCTATTGGTAAGTTTTCCACCAAACAATTCACACTCACAAAAAAAAAAAAAAAAACAAAACACTGGATTCTGTTGATGCTTAAGTTTTCTTTATTATTACGAAGCCCTTGAGGTTTCAACATCACAAACACTGTGTGGGCACAACTGAGAGAGATGAAACACAGTTTTGGTACATTATTTCTATTCATAAGTAAAATAATGCAGACTGTTGCTGCTAGCAATGGCAGGATGTTAATAATTCATAGCAGGGGGGAAAAAACGACAGATGTGCCACCTACTTGTTTTCAGATATGGCCGTTTGAACAGCAACACATCCTCATTACCAACAACCAAAAGAAATGTGCTTTCTGTTGTATTTTTGGCACACCTCACTTTTCTCTTCTTCTGTGCAACTGTACAGTTAGGAAAACATATTTTAGTAACACACATCTTCTATGAGAATGGGTATGGAAGTGGAGAGTGTTTGTGTGTGTGTTTGTGTGTGTGTGTGTGTGTGTGTGTGTGTGTGATCAAGTAGTGCTGGGACACAAGATATACAGCTTGTGATATACAGAGTGGAGGTGGGCAGGGTTCATTGCTTTTTATGTATGTGTTTGTGATAGTGACAATCTGTATGACAGGTTATTCAGAACTGTGCGTAAACACACACACTGATACCTGAAACCAGGTTGCTCCATCAGCAGCACACGCTGATATATTATTCAACACGTCGTCTCCACATTTATTATGAGGACAGAAAGAGACTAAGGGAAAAAGAAAAATGGGAAGCGATGCCAAAAGATCTTTTGCACATCTGTCAAGTCAAAAGATCTCATTCAATCTTTGTGTCTTTGCCTCTTACTCTTTTTTTTTTTTTTTTTTTTTAAATCTGCATTGTCAAATGTATTTTATGATGAATAAGTTCATGTTTAATATTGAAAAAAAAAAAATATATATATATATATATATATATATAGATATATATATATATATATATATACCGAGATTTTCCACACACACAAACACAATCTCCGAACTGAGGCGAGCAAGTAACTCCCTGGTGTGTCTGGCTTTAGTTTGTGTGTGTGTGTGTGTGTGTGTGTGTGTGTGTGTGTGCGCGCGCGCTCTCACGCAGTGCTGCGCTCCAATTAACAGTCCTATTAGCACAGGTGTGGCACCTGAGACCAGACTCGGCGGGAGTTTTCTCCTCGCTGCAGCGCCTCTTAACACGGCTGCAGGAGAACCAGCCTCTGATTTAGTTGGACAGAGAAACAACAGTGACATTTCATTTTGAAGCCTATGTTAATATTTTGTCATGTGGCTGTGAAAATGAGTTTTGCTGCTGGGAGGAAATACAGAACAACATTTCAGCCACACGTTACTTGGGAGGCAGAATAAATCGCAAAGTGAATACTAAAAACATTTGCCTTAACTCCAGTGTTTCATATAAGGAGAGCATCATATAGCACGGATACTATTTCCTCCACAAAGAGCAATAAAGTATAATATTATAACACTGAAAACTATATTGAACAAGGCTCAGACAAAGCATGAAGTTTTTAATGAAAATCCACACAGTGAAGTGTGTTTTTTTTTTTTTTTTTGATCACTTGTCATTGTCTTCTTGGATGTTTTGACACATTCACAGGAGGTCATCGAAACAGGTGGTGTTACCTGATTCTGATGCAAGAAATGTAGCGAGTTTTTTCATTGCATATAAAAATAAATGACTCGATGGTCATTTTAATGCTGTTCTCTGCTTTTGTTCATTTGTCATTTCTTGACCCGTCCGTCCCCCATCAGTTCATTCCAGTCCACCAGCTGGGTCCTGTTTTCTAATTGTAACGTTGACAACGGCCATGATGGTTGATTGTCCTTGGCTGGCTGGAGAAGGGGTGGGGAGGGGTTGAGAGGGGAGGCAGTTTGGCAAGACAATCACCCTGGCTCTATTCCCCCCCCCTCCCCATAACTTTGTACGGTTTCCACAAGTGCATCTGTATGTTCACATCCAGTGTCTCTCATTTTTTTGTACCATTGTTTTAAAACTTTTTCCAAACTTCCCAGGAATGTATGTGTTTACCCGAGTCACTCTCAGTTTTTTAAACACCTGCCATGGTTTGCACTTTGAGAAGCTGGTGGGTGTCTCCGCTGTACACTCCACTTTTATTTCGTGTCATTAGTACGTCTGTGTGAGCGATAGAAAAGGCAAAGCGAGCTGTGTTTCATTGGAGCTGGATGTTGATGAATATCAAAGAGTTTCATTCTGACAGGTGGTTTCTTCTGGTGTGTGAAAGCTTATGTTGTTTTTTTTCTTTCTCCTACTATAGGTTGAATGTATTTAAGTGTGTGACTTTTTTATGGTTGGGTTTGTTTGTGGGTATAGGTGCTGGCTGTGTAGCATGCTGTCTATGTATATCTAAACATTATACCAGACTGTGCCTTTTGTTAATTAATGTGTGTGACATTTCATCCATTTAAACAAGGCTGTTCTCTGTGGGGGGAGTTTATGTTTATGCTGAGTGGAACAACACATTTGCCGCCTGGATTTCACGGCTGTTCGGTGGAGGGGAAAGTCGAAAAGTTGAGATGAAATATTGAAATATGCCACCTATGTTTTCCTCAACAGTTTGATTTTTTCAAATGTTTATAAGCAGGGGGTTCATTGTCTTCATTATCATCACAGTGGCTTCCTTTTAAGCTGTTTTAATGTGACAGGAAATCCACAAGATTCTGGATACACTGGGGGGAAATATAATGTGGCATAGAAAATAACACAGTCTATTTAAATGTAAGATATTGTAGCATAATGTAACCAAAACATGACCTAGAGTACTCTAATGTGGTATGACAATAGAAAGCACTTGATTTAGAACAACAAACACAATTTATGATGTAATGGTATGTGTTGCTGCCAACTGCCAACTCCAGAAAGGACCATACACTGTATATATTAGATTCCATTCAAGTGTTTTTGTAACTCTGTAACTGTGTTTTTTTTAGATAAGAAACACAAATCGACGGATTAAAAAGTACAAATGAGACTAAAGATCATTAGCACTGTGGCTGTGGTTTAATTTCCCACTGTATCAGTGGATGATTTCAGTTCAGGAAATTAGGTTCCCAGCTTTTCTTTACATTTTCTTATTTTATCAGCGAAACAAATCTCAGTTGTTCAGTGATGATGTTAAAGAAAAGCAAGGAGACCTTCATGTTTCCAGGCTGTTCTCAGTAGATGTTTGTTACTATGTTCAGTAAATGACAGATAATTTACTGATTATGAAGATGTATTGATTATTACATCTGGCATCACTTTTCTGTTTCAGTCAACTGGATGATAAATTATTCAACAATGAAAACATATGCGGATGTTATTTTCAGAACAGTTGGTGTTAAACATGACCTCTCAAAGCAAAACAGAACAGAAACTCCAAAGTAACCAGCTATGAATATATGAATCCTCACTATCTCAGCACAAATGATCGAAATATGAGTTAAAACTGACAACGGGACTGTATTGTGGTTTACCCAATAAGAACACGATACAAAAGCACATTACACTGAGGGGATAAAGGGGTACATTTTGATCTGTATGAAATATTTTCTAATTTCACACTGACTCACTCAGCTGTGGCAAGAACATGTTAATGATAGCAAACATCAGAAGAAGTATAATCATCTCTCCAGGGCATTAGAATGATCCAGTGGTTGAAATGGGAGCTTCTGGTACAGTTGAGGACTTATGGCGTCGCTCATGTTGCACTTCTTTGCAGGTGCAGCAGGGGGCACTGTGGTGTCACTCTTAGAGCTAATAGAAACAAACAGGGTCAAACTCCTGTGAAAGCAGGAAACCTTGTACTACGCACTGCTAACTCACTTAGAGAATTAACTTTAAAAAACCCTTCCACAATAAAAGGGGATGCTGTCCATTTGACTGAGTACATCCTTACATCATAGGCATATAACAACTGCTTCCTATCACTGCTTTAGCTGATGTCGTTATCCTAAAAAGTGAGGAAAGGTTTTTATTCGATAACTTTTAAGTCACCATGTCCTGCTTTTGGCACGTATCAAGAATATCACATTACTTTTGCGTTGAGACATGCATGTGTATACAGAGACACGTTGAATATATGGGATATTCAGAAGCACCAGTCCATGTCATGAGAACTTCGTGATCTATAGATGTTCACAGATTCCTTTCAAGTCAAGCGCAGGGACTTCTCATCACAGCAGCAGCAGGAACACAAAGCTTGTCTGATTTGTTCCGCTTTCAGGGTTTGGCTCATACTTCACACACACACGCGCACACACACACACACACACACACGTGTGACTAAATTTACAAAGTCAATGACATTGGTGTAATGTTGTGAACTTGAACAAACTTGTTGAGCTGTGTGAAAAGCTATGCTTCGCTCAGAGATCTAATAAAGTGCAGAAGTTTTTAGGTGCACTTTCATCACAAATTACATAACAGGCATGAGAATGATACCAACGATCCATCTCTGCTTTCATCAACTTGGTGTGGAAAGACTGGGAGGACTGTCTTTCTCCAGAGGGACACAGGAAGGGAGAACATCCCATTTATTATCCACTGTCCTCTTCCTCATCTTCCTCAGCTACTTGCCTTACACCATGCGTGAAATAGCTGCAATTGGATTCCCTTTGTCTGTTGGCAGCGCTGCTGTTATGTTTTACATTAAGCCTCTCCTCTGTTGGGGCAAACAGGCTTTTCAGTACGTGATTCACGCTGCTTTGTAACAGCCACACTGTAAAATATCTTAACAGCGGGGAAACACAACACACTCTCACACAGCTCACCTTAACTTGTGTGTGTATGTGTGTGTTAGCACATAAATTATTTTTCAGCCAGGAATTGTATGTTTATATGTCCTCGGTGGTGTAGAAAGTGCATATGTGTTTGTGTGCAGCAGTAAAAGAGAGACTGCAGCGTCATATTTTTAAACTCAAAGTTTATGGGGCCCCCCTTGTTTCACTCAGTTTCTGCATCAGATCAAAAGGGCCTCAGCAGACTGCTCTTCTTTTACGAATGAAATCTGCTCATAGAGTTTTAGAAGACATGGATGGGAGCACAAATCACTTTTATCAGTCACACAGATGTTTTACACATTAGGCCCCCAACTTATCCCTTTTACTGTATGACTGTCTCTCCCTCCCTCTGTGAGGAAATCTTCACTCAGCATACTTTAGAAAACTTCTCCACAACTACAGCACTTTAAAGCCCTAAGCCTTCAGCCTCTCAACTCCCACCGTACACATCTTTGAAGCATCGCTTACCGATGATACTATGCAGCTCTGCGAGCTTACACATTAAAAGCCTAATGGCCCAATGCTGGTTAACTTTCAGGCTTATACCCTTGTTGATGAACTCAAGCAACCATCACCACCACTTCTCATCCCAGCAAAAGCTGTCATTATGCTGGCGAGGTTTGGAGATGGAGAGAGTGAGGATTGTAAGGAGATAGGAGGGAGAGAGGAAGCAGGGTGGAGAAAGCTGTTAATAGGCATCTAAGTAGAAGCCAAAATCTCTGGAATAATGAACTTTGTAGAGGGAATAGTTATAGAGACTGACAAGCAGATGTAAAGAATCGTCAGAGCAGGATTTACCATAAATAACCCTGATTGACACTAAGTTTCTCTTCCCCTTAGCATCAGTGAGCCCAGACTTTAAGACATAGTACATTAGGAGATCATCTTTGTTTTGACGTGAGAGTGAAACTTAAAGCTGTCTTGCTTAAGGACAGTCATACAAATCCAGTTTGACATAAAACACCGCTCTGTGAGCTGTAGTCACAATACAGATGTCTACTTAACACCGATAACAGGTCTAAAAGTTGTTCAACCATAATGTTGACATTGTACTTAAGCTATATCGGTGATGGGGACATGTTCCATGACTTACCTGGAACTATTAAACCCAATGAGGCTTGAGATGATGTTAGTGATGTAATGCCCTTGGCTAACAATGTTTTAACCTCCTGTATATGATGCCATATGCCAATGTATATTTTCATTTGCTGTGCTACTGTTTTACTTTTTATGACCATCACTGGTTGACAGGTGGGCCTATTTACCAATCAGCCTGCCGTCGTGTTTTACAGCAGCGTACTTCACTGCTCTGCATCACGATGGCTCTCAGTTATCAAGATGACTCAGTTGTCCAAAAAAGAAACATAGCTGCTTTTTTTCCCACTTCCATAAGAGCAAGAGAGTAAGAGAGAGGCCTGGTCCTAAATCGACTTGAGTAGAAGCTGTTGTTTTCTGCCTGGGGTGGCTCTGTTTTATTGCCCTCCACATGAAGGCCTTATTGGAGGGCTCTTTTGTGTCAGGGTGAATTTTACAGCTGGTTGCGTGTATTGGAGTAGTCATAAAAGTAAGTAGAGGAGACCTGACTTTATGGTGTCAACGGTGGCTGTGCTTACAACCTCTGTTACTCAGATACAGGAACTGTAATGTGTATGAGCGCATATGTCACTTATGTCTCTGTCTGTAAACATTAGTACAACTCCCTTTGACCTGGTGTGAAAGAGTTGCTCAGGTTCCCTCTCAGCTTGTTTCCTCTTCTTGTCGTGATAACATTTGCGGGATGTTTCAGATGTGTAAAGCATATTCTGTTTTGCAGCAGTATTTGTTGTGTGGTGTGGGTTTGTTTAGCCATAATTGCAAAGTGGTTTAGGGTTGTCTGAACTGTTGGCTCTACAACCACAGATGCCACAAGTGCTGTCTCCAACATGTGAGAGGCCACATTGGACATTATTGTATGAGTGAGTGAGAATATTACCACGTATATTTATTACTTAGCAGAAGGTGACAGAGAAGGAACACCAGAAACTTGGGAAGCACGAGCCACATTTGGGTGCGGCAAGCGAAAAAAATTCATTAGTCTGACTTTGCTGTTATTTCCAGAAAGATAAAATACATACAACAAATTCACTAAGCCTCTGGGATATTTGTTAAGAAACACTGATTATTACTGTGTTTGTTTACAAGAAAACTCTGCTTTTTCTCTGTCTCTCAGGATGAGAGGAAACCTAGAGGGCAAAGATGGAGGGTGTTGCTGAGATCACACCTGTTGGTGCTCTCACTTTCCACTGTAAGCTTCTTAGTTGTTGGGATTTTTAGGTGCAAAGGTTGAGCAGCTGAATCTCAGCCAGGAGGTTATGTGTTATTACTCTGTTGGAGTCAAAGTTTTTCAAAGTGCTGGGTGATAATCCTCTGATATGAATACTCTACTAGGAGTTTTACTTTTCTGTGTAGCAACGGACATGAGTTCTGAAGAAAAATGTGCAACATACACAAGAACAGCTGCAGTTCAGAGTGAAAAACAACTTAATTGGCCATATTGTTTAGTTTAGTGTTTTTTTCAATGCACATCACCTCGGCTTTAGTATCAATGGGGTAAATTATACAATGTTAGGAAGGAGTTAGACCTGAGAGCAACTTATGGGTCGTAGGCCTTCTGCATTTATTCATTCACTCTTTTGTTTTTGTCTACACACCCACACTTGGGCCTTTGGTACAAAGACTCTCTTTCATCTTCCCTGAAAATCTGTTTTTCTTTGTTCTGTGTACGTCTCTCAGGCAGATTACAGTGCAGCACTGTGTAGATGTCCAGAGGTTGTTGATGAGGTTATGGTCAGGGTATTAGCATGCAGCTGAATAGGGAATACTCCACACCTCATCTCTCTGCCCACACAGCCACTGATAGGAGGATCATTATGCATCAAATGGCCGTAAATGGCCCTCAGACTGCCTGTCTTATCTGGGTGAGCGGCTTCCCTCAGGCTCTGTGTAATCTGAGTGTGTGTGCCTTACAGTAGTGTGTATGCCTGTGTGTATGTTTGTGTCTGTATGTGTTCAGTTTATACACTCCATGTCTACAGTTTTCCTACCTTGATAGGTTTTTTCAAGTCCTTGTTGTACCTGTTTGCCACTTGTTTGTTTGCATAATTCATGTGTGTTTTTGTATGTATGGTCGCGCACGTACAAGCTGATACTTGTTTACCAGACAGCTTATATACTCCCCACCATGCATATCAACCTCCCCTCCCCACTCCTCTACATTAGCTAATGCCACTGATAGAGAGCTGTGATAATACATCCTATCACATCACATGAGCTATGGAGGGGGCTTGAAGGGAGAGCGCCATCCTTCCCTCCACCTCTCTCTCTCTCATCCTTCTTTCCATCCCATCCCCATATTAAACCAATTAACAGTAATTACTGGGCCACCCCAGGCGCAGCTTCTTTTTGCTGGCTCTGCTGTTTTGTTCTCATCACCACGCCGACACGAAGGGAGGCTCCGAGATGTGTCGGGAAGCAGGTCATTACTGTTTATTAGCTAAGGGAGGCTGATTTCCCCTGATGGACCCTGCAGGAGCCTGCTAAAGTTTTTCTGTTTGGTCATGCAGCTGACTTTACACATCAGTCTGTTGCTTGATAGTAGTAGTGATATGGTTGAAGTGTTACTGTGACTGTAAAAACAAGTGAGAAACAGAAGTGATGTGTCCTCACTTTTATTATGTTTTGCTTTTGACAAGGTCATAACAACTAATGTACCTGAGCTTAACTGTGTGGGACAGCAGGACCAATGATAGTGATGCTGTTGAATTTTTATCCTATTTATTGTCTGTTCATCAACAGTTGTGTGATGAATGTGATGTATCAAATGTTAAGAATTTGATTTGAAAAGTTTACTCAAGAAATGAATGTGTGAATATGGAAGGAACATGAGGCAATGCATCACCTGTCTGCGTTAAGTGAGTGAGAGTAGTGAGCAATGTCAAATATAATGTGCACTATTATTTGAAAATATACAACAGCAAAATGGTCGTGACTGACATGAAGATTGTCTTTCTTGATGGAAGTCGGTTCATCTTACAGCACAGAAATGAATGACAGTTAATGGCTTCCTCTGAAAATGAACCTTTATATCTTTATCGCTGCTGAAACTGTGCAGCCCTCAGATGTTTTACTTGTGTGTTTAGATTGGTCTAGACAAAACTAGATTGCTGTGCTGTAACAAACAGAAAGCTTACAATTATTGATTACTACTAATTTGGTGTCTTCAAAGCAGATTTTGGGAAAAAAAATTCAAGTTCTTAGTAAGTTAACGTAAATATCGAAGCCTTAATTGTCATTTGTTGTGGTGTGGAATTGTTTTTTGAGTGAACATAATAACAATGGAGCTCCTGAAAATATTGTATATAAAAACATGGACAATACATCAGAATTAAGAAACCTACAGTCACAGCAATATAAACCTGACAACCTCTGAATGTTAAACTCATTTATTATCACACTTTTCCACTCATATTTAACGTTTAGTTTTTCTTTTAATTGATTTCTATATCAGCATTCACCAGGGAGACTTTGAAGAACAGAGTAAATGTTAATCCAAATGTTAAATAGCTGCTGTGGTCACAGAATGAGGTGGTTAAACAGTGACTTGCGATGTGTAAATTCAGGTTTGATGCACCGTCAATCAGCAGCACTGATGAGGCTCAAATTTCTTCTTGCATATCATGTGCGTATCAAAATTAGCAACAATTTGATGACATTTCATAGCAACACAAGAAGTAGGTCGTTAATATTCAAATGAGCCATTCAGTGTGGCGGGACATAATCAATCGGTCACAGACCACGCATTATTCTAACAATGAGACACAATCAATCATGCTTAACAATTTGCCTAACCCGTAATCACAGTATATGCTGATGCCTGAAGTTAACTTGAATACAAATGAGCAGCACACCTCCCCCTCCTTTATATTTTTGTTTTTCCCAAAACAAAAATGTTCTTTCACACTTACACACCCACTTAAGGAAATGAAGGCGGGTGTCAGCTGAGTTGCTGTTGAAGATGAAGGTGAGGGGTGCGGCAGGTCACAGCCCTGTCACTTCCCCTGTAGACGCATCCCGTAATGACCTGAAGTGACTTCTTTTATTTACACAACTGTGGTTGATGCTCGCCACGTGGTTATGAACACACATATACATACACACTCTTCTACACAGACGCACCCCCACGCCCTCCTGAGACCGAGGGACCATGATCTCATCATGTGAGAAATCCCCCACTTCTCAGTGTGGGGTGGGCACCTCTTTCCTGAATTATTTAAAGGCCTTTTATATTGAGGAGTCATGATATTGGTGGATGATGCCCCTACCCTCCAACCCCTGCAATTATGTCATCCTCAATAATAGATGAGTTGGGCAGTGGGACCATGGAGGTGGGGCATTATGCCCATTCATCAGCATGGTGAAGAGGGCTGGCATTGTAACAAGATCTGCCTGGTGTTGGAGGAAAAACAGACGCTTTTCACTGTGTGTGTGTGTGTGTGTGTGAAGAAGACAAGGAGGTAACACCCCCCACCTACCCACACACATATATACACACACATGGTGTAGGAAGTGTAGATCTGGGTGTGTCTAGGTGTCTAGTGTTTTTTTTTTTTTTTTTTTGAAGCCATCTGGTGACTGCTTGGTCAGCCCTTCCCCCCTCCCCTTATCTCACAGTCAGTCAGTCTGGTGCTGAGGTTGAGCGTGCAGGTGGCTCAGAGGCCTCGTAGCTGCAGGGCTGGAGCAGAGCATTGACCTGTGAAAACCTCCAGCTCCAGACAGCTCAGTCTCGTCTCTAGCTAATTCGATAAAGACTGTTCAGATAAACTGTAACCAGCATCTGTAGCCGACACGCCCGGGTCTCTGCTCGTTGATCGGTTCACTTAAGTTTTGGGCCTGAACAAGCAGACATTGGCCCCCACCAAGCTGCTGAGAGACACCAGGTTTGGAAGCTAACTGTGGCTGAATGTTATAATATCCTTTCTTTCTTTTTGTTATTCTGAATATCTGTTCATGCCATTACAGAGTGACAACTACTGATTATTTTATCATTGCTTTTTATATCTTTTAAAGGTAAAAAAAGGTATATTATAAGCTCTTAGAGCCTAAAGTGATATCATCCCATTGTTTTCACCAACCAGCAGTCAGAAACCTAAAGATATTCAATTCATAATGACGTAAAGAAAAAAAGATAAAAGCAGCAGGTCATCACTTTATAAAAGCTGGAACCAGGAAATGTATTTTTCTTGTTGAAAGACTTAGATTGAAGATTCAGCAGTTATGCCATTTTATGTGGTAAATAATGGATTTATTAATTCATTGTAAAGCAGTACTCTCAATATGAAGATAAAAGCTATTGTGTCAGATATGTACTTTCACATTTCACAAAAAAAAAAATCACCTTTTATCATCTTTATTTACTTAAAAAATCATCTTTTGATACTTTTTGTTTTTAAGAAGAAGTTATAGGTTAGATAGGGTGACTATATAACGTCAGTTATCATTCAACGCAGATACACAGTTCCACAGGTAATGTATCTGAGATCAGAAGAATGGTGCTGTTCATCCTCTTCTTTTCCGTTTTCCTCCTGTCATCTGTCTGATAACAGAAAAAATGGCAGAGAGGGGAAAAAAAAAAGGATGTCTTTGTCTGGGGATGTGGGGAATGGAGGGGAAGAGGATGCAAGGTGGAGGAGAGGGAGGGGAGAAGGTGTGTGTATGTAAGAGGTGAAAGGGGGTAGGGGGAGGTATCAGATTCACTCCCTCCCCCCTACGCTCCAAATGCTGTCTCCTAGTTTTATCAGTCCTCGGCACCTCCAAATTAAATTTGTCTTGAGAAGGGGTGAATAGCGGGGGGTGGAGTGGATGGGGTATGTGGAGGGAGGCCAGCCTACTTTGCTCCATCAGAGCAGTGGGGGCCTCAGAGGAGCTGAGCTGACTGCTGACGATGACAAGCCTGATGCAATCACTGACTAGGCCAGTGTGTGTGTGTGTGTGTGTGTGTGTGTGTGTGTGTGTGTGAGTGAGAAAGGGTGGGGGTGAAAGGAGAAGCCTTTCATAGAGATGGTACGGCATCAACGGAGCCCTGAGCTCAGACCAAATGCACAGTTCCTGTCTGCAGTACACGTCCACTCACAGACAATTGATTGATCTCTCCAGAGCGAGCTGTCCCATCAGTAGGAGCATCTCAGACTGTAGTCTCACAGTCAGGTGCAAAAGTGCAGCATCTGCCAGAGGAGCGGATGGACAGTAGATAAAAGAAAAATGTCCTCTTTAGAAACCCTGAATGACAGATTCACTCTCTCAGTGGTCAGAAATCAAGGTACATTACACTGACAAGAAGTGTAAAAAAACATCTACTCTGTAGATGTTTATAGTCTGTATTCCTCTGTATTCTATTAATCATATATCAATTAATATTGTTGATTAATTATTATTATTGAATCCAACAGGATACAACCATAAAGATGCATAATTTTACACATGCAATTCAGTTTTATTTGTATTTTGCCAAATCATAATAAAAAAAAATGATATAAAGACACTTAACAATCTTACATGTTCACATTATTCTGTATGTTTTCTGTATTCTGCATTTTTTTGATACTTTATGTCAAAAATGTTACATAACTGAAGCATAACGCAGGCAGTGAGAGACATTACAGTGTTTTCACACATGATAAACATTGTTAACGGGTACACACACACTTGTGACAGTTTCATTTCCCACCCAAAATGAATAATCTCCTACAACCAAGACCTTGTTATCTCTGAATCCGTAACAACGACTGCTTCCTCTCTCACTCCAGCAAGGTGTTAAAAGAGTCTTTTTAATTTCAGAAGTCGGCCTGATGTATTCATACAAACTTTCTTTCATATGGCTATCTGAGCTCAGCTTGTAATTCTCTCCTCTATCCCAGCTTGAGTGTAAAAGTTATTTCAAATTGCATCAGCAAAGGCGATTCTTTTACCGGAAAGATTTCACCCTGCATGCCTAGCACCATTTCTCCAAACACATTTAGTTTTAACGTCCCCTTGTGAGGAAGCTCCGTCAGCTTTAGTAGGTTGCTGAGGAGCTCTATTGTTTGTGATACAGTTTCATCAGACAATCTCTGTGTGAATAGTGCAAGTTTTGCTCGGCATTTTGTTTTGTTTGCTTTCTTTTTGTTTACTCAGACGTCTCAGTGAAAAGGTCGATTCCCCATTGGGCCTACTGAAATAACCATAGAGTTTAAACTTGGCATCTGACAACTACAAGTGCTGCACTTCCAGTTTCTATGGTTGTACATAGTGTAAAAACAGGCAAAGAGATTTTGTTAGATGTGAATCCCTTGGCATAAAGGTTACTCTTAATTGAGAAAAGGATCTATGAGGCCTTTGACAGTTTCAAAGCATTCAGCCTGCTGTTGAGATAAGAGCCAGTGTGTCACTGACGCTGAGATGTGCAGTGTCTTGGTACAAAGACGCATAATGAGCTGCTTGTATGCAAAACACAGACACACAGTATCTTAGAAAACTGATGGAAAAATGATAAACAATGATACAGACACACACCTACGAAACAACACACATAACAACACATATATTCCCCAGTCGCTGTCTGTTGGTCTTTGTTGATGAATGGAGCAGGAGGGCCAGAGAGGCCTGGTTGACTGATAGAGCTGTTGATTGTGGCTCACACACACACACACACACACACAAACACACACACCCTCCTCTCCTATCTACGATGTAACAATGCTTCCTTCCAGACCTCTTAATCGGCCTGACGTTGACTAATTGAATTCATTAACTGTGTTGCTGTCGTCCTCTCATTGTGCTCCCAGTTATTTACAGGTCCATTTAAAAAGCAACAATACAGAGGAAATGTCACGTTATAGTTTGAGTGACATTCTGTGAAAGTACCCACCGTGTGTCCACCTCTCTGTGTGTGTGTTCTTCAAGTATTACATTTTAAACACACGCGTAATGTTTAATAGCCATGAATGATTTAGTGCGAAGCTTAAAAGAAATAGAGAAAAGCCCCCACTCACTCCAGTTGACTTTGTTTTATAGGCAGACTATGACAAAGAAAATTAATCATAACCTACTTAATGTCTGGTGTGTGTGTGTGTTTAAGTGTGTGTCAGGCAAAGTTAACCAGCCTATAGGAGGTGGAGCACCCAAGGGAGGGCTTTTATTCCAAGCCAAATAAAATCCTACATCAAGCATGGTTTCAAAAGCTATCCCCGAGGCCTACTTAAGAAAATATCAACGCCCCATATTCCAGATTCAGGGAGTTTTCAGTTGTGGGAACGGTTTACTCTCTCCTCACTGCTGTTATTCCATAGACTAAGTACTATTTGGACGTGTCATGAAATATGCTTTTCTTTCTCTCTCATTAATTTTTTGTGATTTATTGAATTAATTTCAGGAGTCTGACATATTGGAAAAACATACTGGGCATAGCTGCAAAGCATTACAGTGGACTTAAAGTGAGACATTTCATTTCCCCACATCACATTATAACACAGTTTTCTAATGGCCTCTCTCCGCTTTTATATACTCACCAGTCTACTTTCTTTTAATATCTGGCGGTGGTGTGGTTGTTTTATTGTTATGTCAATCAATGGCCAGTGTTGCAGAAGTTTAATTATTTAAGTAAGTTTAATTACAGCGCTCTGATGTTTTTATTCATCCAGCTCCTGTTTTAATTTAGCTGCATTATGTTGGTAGCGCACACTTATTTCATCTGCACGTCTGCCTGTCTGTCTCCGTTTCTCACTCCTCCAAACACATCAAGTGTTCGGCAGTGTGCCCTGACCGTTTCACAGCGCTATGCTTAATTTAGACTTCCCATGATGCTGCTCTGTTCGGGGCACGTCACAGGTGTTTGGCAGGGCAGTGCTGAATGGGGCCCAGGTGTGTGAATGAGCTCTATCCACAATCCAGTAATGGTTTTTAACTGCCAGATACACACACACACATACACAGAAAGAGAGAGAGAGAAAGAGAATAATTATACTGTCTCTTAAGAAATCAAAACAGCCTGCTCAGCTAACTTCCTTGTGTATTTCCTTACACATGTTTTAGCCACATTTCCTTGTCTTGGACCACAGGAAGTGCTTTAGTGGATCAGAGAGTCAAATGAGTTACATGCTGAATGTGATCACCCCAGGGTCAGGCCGAACAGCGGCTTGCCTGAGAGGTAGGTGCTGGAGCACGGGAAGAGGAAATGTTAGAATAACGGCTGGAGGAAGTATTAAGAGAACAGCTCTTATGTTGCCATGGATCCTGGTTTTTGTGTGTGCTGTGCACCCAGAGATTTGTTAACCTCAAAAGATGTGTCTAATGGGTGAGGAGAGAGATGAAAATACAGCTATATAACTATAGCTGGCCACTTGAAGCATAGAAAAGGAAAAAAAAGGCAGGTCTGAAGTCACGTAGATCTTGTCAGGGCCAATTAAGTATGGGAATATGAGCCCAGCTCAGGGCTGTGAAAGCCGCCTCTCACAGTCTCCCCAGAAATGTTCAGCGGAAACCATGTGCATACTAAAAGGATTTTAGACGTTAGGTGTTGTAACTGAATAACTTGCTTATGTGTAGATCATTCGCTTAAAGCAGTAATTCAGAAGATTGGAATTGGGCCACTCTGGACAGTTGTGGCCATCTGTTAGTAGGATTACAGGAAAGTTGACTCCTCGGTGCCAGGTAGATATGACTGTAAAAATGATTATTGCACAAAAGAGCCTTGTGTCGCAGACAAAACAGAGAAGCTGGTTAGAAAAAACACAGACACCTGTTCTTTTATAGGAAATTATTTCAGTGAGACGTGAATGTTGTTGTTGGATGATCTTATTGGAGACGATGGGCACAAAACAGACAGAAACACATGAACTCTGAAAAAGAACACCGCAGCACACAGTGGGATTTCTAAAGTGGAAACATTTCATCACCATGTTCAACTACATTCCATTTTTGCTGAGTGGGTTTGAGTCTTTTGCTGTGTTTCCATACAAATTCAGTCATTGTGAAAATAAACTCTTCCGTTCTAGTTTTTAGGTGTTTGAGCTTTTTCTACATACGTTGGCACTGTGAAAAAGTTTTTTACAGCCTTCTGATCTAGAATCCAATGCGTTACCATCTCACCACACGATCATCTTGCTCTACAGCCCCAGTTATGGCATTAATGAGGTCTGGTTGTGGATGACTGCAAGAAAGTAAAAAATACATTCAAACAAACATCTCATGCATTAAAAAAATCTTGTAACAATTTGCACCAGTCATGGATCTCTTCATTTTAGAAATCTACTCGTAGATAGTAGTAGATTTGTCCTTTCTAATCAGCATCTCAACCAGTTTTCCAGACTGAAGCTCAGTTTACCCAACCTAATCAAAGCTCATATTTGGAAATCCCTTACATTAATCTGGATTTACCAGGAGCCAGACTTCTCCAACTTGTTGTTTTGGGCCCACATCTATGAATTCAGTCCATCTCCTTCTTGCCTTTCCTTCCCTTTTTCCTCATTTCCTCTTTTAGTCTTGTGTAAGCACTGTAGTGTTTTTCTCATCATTGCCCTGTAGGATAGTAGACCATGTCTGCGGTCTGTCATTTTTTAAAACCCCTGCATTTGTCAGACTGACGTCCATTTAAGACCATTTCACTCTTGCACACGCGCGTAAGTCATAATGATGTGTTAAATACCTTCACCAGCTGTTTAACTATTGCTACCTACTTTGTAGACTGGAAGTATAAATGAGACAGGTCAGGTTCAAACCATATAATAGTTATTTCATTACCACAATAGAGATTGTTTAAAGGCAGAAGAATATGTATTTATACAATATTTAGGAGTGTAGATGCTTTCCTATATGCATAAAAATACATGCACGCACACACACACACACACACACACACACACACACACACACACACAAGCTTTAGTCACACACACTCTGGCCTTCCACTTTGTCCTTATGCAAACTACCACATCAAAGGTAAACAGTTCATTCCAGCAGTAACCTCCCTCGATAACAAATAGCTGGTCGCTCAAGGGGAGCTCATATAAATACCTATTAGATGACCCAATTGTTTTACTGCCAGCTTGGGGACGGCACCCAAGCCGGGTTAAATTGAGCCTTGAGTGGCATTCATCAGCATCCATTGTCATTCCTTCTTCTGCCTCTTTCAATGGAGGTAATTGACTGGAGAATAATGCCAGCCAATCAGTCTACCTAAGGAGAGACGGGCCATAGATTGATTAGCTCTACGGCAACGCGGTGAGCCGCTCAGTGGCTCAGATACTGTTATTCTCCGATATGAAACAGCTCTAATGGAAGTGGACAAGGACTGATGATCAGAGGGGATGGAATGGAATGAGAAAAGTGCTTGAAATATTACTGCGGCTTGTATATTTAAGAGGCACATTTTGCACAATGAATAGGTTGAGCTTCTCAGTGTTGCTTGTCATATTTAGAGAGCAGGGAAGCAATAAATGGGGTTATTAGACTGACAGTCTGCCTGGATGCATTCTTATTGCTGATGGCACTATGGTGACACCCTAAGCCAAACATTACTAGAAAACTGTGCTAGACCATTTTGCACGTCAAGAACTCCATATGGCACTGTAACTGTTTCAAAAGTGTTGAACTTTATTAATCAAGGAGAGGAATAAAATCTGTTCAGCCTTCTTTGAACTGCAGACAGCTTGTACGTTGAAGATTACTTTTTGATTCGCAAGTTGATTAGTACCAATACGTTACAGCTGTGTATGCAGCAAAGACAGAAAAGAATGTGCATTATATAAAAATCTGAAGAGCCACAGACGTTACTTTACTAGCTTGATAAGTTACTGCTTCTAGTGTTTCGAATGGTGCCATGTTGATATGACTATGTCAGTGTGTGTATGTGTGCTCATGTATGAATCCATGTGATATATGTCTATGTAATAGATATGCTCTGGTAACTGAAGGCTGTGATCATCCCAGGAGAATACATGGTTCTGTCAGAGTGCTCCACTCACTCAAATCTAATTCCTCGTGGATGTGATGATAAACATGCATGTATGCACGTACATTTAATGCACGCGGCACAACATCCATGCACAAGCAATTCAAGATTCTCTTTCTGATTCTGTTTCTCTGTGAAAAACACATAACGACATACTTCCTCACTGCAGCAAGAGAGATTCAACCTATCAGCCTTCAGTCTTGATCCCAGCGCTGCTCCGTCCTCTCTCTGGAGTCTTTCTTACTTTTCTCTCACAGAGCTGAAATAGATTTACCTGTAGCTGGATTCACATTATCTAAACTCCAAGCTGTTGCTTAAAGTGACTTACAGAATGTCTCTTTGAGGAGAAACTAACAGTATTTTAGCTGCAGCACAGATACTGTAGATGTTGTACTGAGGTGGACTGACCATCTGGAGACATTGGCTGCCATTTGCCTGGGCCCATATAGTGCTGTAGGCATGTTTACTATCTTGTGTACATGCAGAGTCACTGTTCGATCTATTCACGAGTTAGATAAGAGACGGTGGGATACAAGCCATCTGGAGTATCACTTCACAAGTGGACTGATGTGACACACACAACAAAGGTTAAATAACAAGTGGTGTAAGTTGTCCAGTTGGCTCATTAGTATGCCACTATGGGTTGCTGGTAACATAGTTGACACTCTGATGTATAACTGTTCTGGCTTCTATAACTGTTGAGGCTTCTGACTCTGACTTTGAACATACATAGAGTTGGAGCCTTACAGCTGGAACAAGATTGTTCTGTTTTTGTGCTGAACTCTTAAATCTGCCTGTTTTTTTTTTCACTAATGTGGAAAATCCTTTCATCTTTATAAAAAAAGAGACTGGGCACTAGTTCAGTTTTGTTGAAATTTCTTTACTATTCTGGTATTGGTACGGTTTGTCTCCTCGAGGGTTTGATGTTTTTTCCAAAGCTGCTCTTGAGACAGAAAGACAAAGAAAAAGACAAGAGACAGAGTGAGCGAGGGAAAGTCTCTACTGATGAAAGTGACAGTGACACCAGGCTTATTGCCTAGTCAAACACACACCAGCGCTGCCACACGCAGCCTGACCCAGTAATAGAGGCCAATGAAATCTGCTCATTGGGAGCAGGGGACCCGATAGTCGGCGTGGTAACTCAGCTGAAACAGTCTCATTCTGCTGCTGTCATATGCACAAAATGGGCTGACTTCACTTACAGCTGCGTTAAGCCCTGTGAGGTTCCTGCCACTTCTCTGCTCCAACAACGATGGCTCTGACAGTGTGGATGAGAATTTATACTTTTACGTTGTGAAACCCAAACGGATGTGACATGCAATTTCACTTGGCGTGAACACAAACAGTGTGTTTATAGAGTTTGACTTTTCGCCGCTTTCTTTAAGTCACGCCCACGTTAAGCGAGGAAGGGAGGGTCGAGTCTAAAGTTAACTGAGACACATTTAGACCTGCATCCACCTCATCCATGTTGGATGCTATTTTTCATCCTCTTCCTTTGTTTTCCACCCCATAATCAGATTGTGCTGTAATGAGACTGTAGGGGAAGAGGAGGACAATTATGCGTTCAAAATGAGCTCAGCTCCTCTGTGGAAAGCTTTTTTCTTTACGTGACTGTGGGAGACGCTTGGAAATGGCCCAGATTGCTCCCCACAGGGCTTTAACACAACTCTCCACTGATTGCTCAGTGTGATTGCAGATTGAATCCGGACATGCATGTGATTTTGTGTCATTTTGTCACACACAGCACGAAAACAATGGCCTAAACACAAAATGCCTTCATTTAGAGACAGTTGACATCCCACTGGATCCTGGTCTGGAGCAGGTCAGCTGTCACGTTGATTTTCAATAATAAAACTCATGTAGCCTGGGTGGTGTGACATGCACCTCTTTCATCCTGTTTTCACAGCGGCCCTACATGTGACACATTACCTGGGTTTGGTGCTGAGCTACCATAGCTCTATCAAATGTCATCATGCAGTTGTCATGAGAGCTGTGTTGTGTGCATGGGCTCTGGCATCACAATACCATGCAGAGAGCTGCTAAAAGGATTTGCAAGGGTCAAATACGAACATTTCTTTGCAAATCGAATTGTTAGCAGACTGGATATGTTTTTCAGTCACTGACTTCATCTCTGTCTGCCTATTCCACTTGTATGTTTATATCCCAGAGGGGACTACACATCATCACCAAACTTTATTTGGCATGCAAGGATCCACACTTCTACCATTGTGACTGAAGAAGAAATTAAACTGTTTTTTTGGCTGAAATAAAAAAAAGGCAGATGAAAGTAAACACACACACAACAACAACAACAACAACTGTTTGTCTTAAGGGCTTTGGAGAGCCAAGGAAAACCCTCTTTTCTGGAACCTTATCTATCATGCAGCCTGCCCTCATGCAAACACCCCGCAGATGCCTCAAGACACACTAAAATTAACATAATTCCCAATTTTCCATGTATTTTTTTTTCTGTTTTTTTTTCTGTTTACCACCAATTGTGTGTCAACAGAAATACACAATGAGTCAACAGTGAGGTACAGGCTGTTCTTAGGAAGCTGCACAATTCAGTCTTTTCACTGCGAATGCTTCATATCAAGTTCAAATTCAGTTCTTTATGGGTTGAGATCAGGCAGCAATGTAGCGCATGCCATCCAACTGCTTTGTCATAAAATGATGTTCATTAAAACGACAAAAGACTTCCTTTTTTCCATTATAATCACAATGTACACAGTTAGCAGAGGTAGATCAGGCAGCCAGGTGACCTGGAATTTATAATTGTGTGTGTGGTGATGTCTTTTATAAGTGATAAATGGAGGCTGACAGACGCTGACATGTGTTTTAAGATAATATGATTAAGTTGTGTTACATGTGGATGATCACAGGGTGAGATGAGATAACAGCCTCATTTTTGCAGTTATTTTCAGGTTTCTCCCAGTGGTTAAACTTTGCCTGTGCTGCAGTAATGCTTCTATTTAGATTTTTGGCTTTATTCAACAATCAAATCAATGGAACTTTTAATTAAGTTGCAGAAACTGACCAACACGTTTGTTGAATTTTACATGCGTATTATGCAGTAAGGTAATTTTGCATTTGTCATTTCTTGGTCCATCGGGCATTGAGTCAGTCATTGAGTAGCATTGACCTCTGTGTAAAAGAGTGAACACAACAGGGAAGGCAGATGCGAATGCTGTTGTGTAACAGTGTAACAACTATATCAACCTGGAAATCCACATTTGCTCGTACTGTAACATACTGTGTTTTGAATCTTGAATGGCCCGCACTATTTTACAACATTTTGCTTATGGGATGTGTTTAGTGTCTTGAGGGATTTATTTGATTCTTACATCTCATTTTGTTTTTCCTCTGTTGCCTCTTCTTCTTTCTCTTATTCAACCCCCTTTTTACAGGTCTCATCTGTATTCTTAGTTTCATCACAATGCGGTTTTTACTTCTCTCCTTTCCTCTCCTCTACCAGCAAGTGATGCTGTGTTGCCTAGATACTTGTTTTCTCCTCTCTGTAAGAGGGGGTGGGCTGCAGGAAAGAGGGAATGGAGTGGGGTGGGGTGGCGGGTGGGGTAAAGGAGGCCGGCAACAATCACCACAGGGCTATGAACCCACTGAAGAGAGACGGCTGGAAGAAAATGGAGAGAAAGGGGAAACAGAGAGAGGCGGGGGGAGCTGTCACTCTGTCACTCAATCTGTGCTTGTTATGATCCCACCTTATTTCTCCAGTTTCTCGCTTTCTCTGTCTGTTTTTCTGACATTTATATATTAAGTTGTTCATTCCATTAAAATGCTGCATAGCTTCAGTTGTAGGTTTTTATATTTGTTTGCTGTTGAATTATTGATTGATTTGTCTTATTTGAATTATTGATAGCGGAGATAGTGATTGAATGGAACTTATCCACAGGTGAACGTCTGTGTAATTACGCATGCAAGCACACACATGCACACACACACACACACACACACATACACACAATCAGGGGACATTCATTCATTTCTTGGAGATTTTCCTGGAAACCCTAGAGATCTCAATAGGTCCTACTACTTGTCTAACCATTATAAAAACCTGACCCTTACCCTGAACCTTAACCAAACCTTAAGTCATGTCTTCACCTTAATTTTTTGTTTGTTACATAATGGGGACCTGCTTTTTGTCCTCATAAGAGAGACAGTCCCCCATAATGTTAGTGTATAAACAGATTTAAGTCCCCACAACATAAGGTATACCTACACAACACATGTACACACACACACGCGCCTCTCTTGCTGCAGATCCGTGCATCATGGCCCTCACTCACCCCCTCACCCTTCATTTCTTCCTTCATAATAACTCGTGCCAGTCTCTGTTTCCAAGACAACCTCTCCATCAGCCTCTCATCACTTTGCTGCCAATAGTATTACTGATGATTTGTGTGTGTGTGTGTGTGTTTGTGTGATAAATACCACTGTATGTGCTGTTTCGGCTTGCTCTTGTATGAGATATTGAAGATCGAGAATTCATCAAGATTGAAAATTGATTCCTGATATAGTGTGTCTAGGTTTGGTCCATACACAGGTGCACCCTGGGATGTATCAGACGATAATTCATTAAAACTTTCTACACTGACAAACTGTAATAACACGAAACTCATAAAATATACAGCTTAGTAAGAGTACAGTGACATAACTCGTATGATAAAAAATACATAAATTCTCTCCTGATGACATGAATGACATGCTTGTTTGTGTCGATGTGACTTTCTTTTATTCATCTGTATTGTGTTTGCATGACACTCAAACTTCATGGGGGTCATATGTTGA
This sequence comes from Polydactylus sextarius, assembly GCA_016801845.1. NCBI lineage: Eukaryota > Metazoa > Chordata > Actinopteri > Polynemidae > Polydactylus > Polydactylus sextarius. The sequence continues at coordinate 16,867,588 of CM028928.1, forward strand.
TATTAACTCTTGTTTCTGTTTTTCTCTCTTTCTGTTCTGGTACCTTGCTGCTGCTGCCTGCCGTGTGTGTGTGTGTGTGTTTTGATCAACCAGGTGAGTTATTTCATGTTACTTGGTCTCAGAAGCCTCTTTCATTGTTATATGTTCAAACTGTGAGCCAGGTTATCATGGAGGGAGAGAGGGGAAGGCGGGACAGCCCACACTCAGCACGCTCCACACCCCCTTCATCAAACTCTTCCTCTTTTCATCTCCATCTTCTCCATGCCTCCTCTTTGACTCTCTCTCTCTCTCTGTGGAGATACCATTTCATCCCTTCCACCCGCTGGATGTCTGTTTTTATTATTATGGTTTGTTTGCTCGTCCCACTCCACAATGAGGGGCCCTGCGTGTGTTAGTGTGTGTTTGGTGTGAGACAGCAGTGTTGATAAATGGGCTGTCAGCACTAGATCCAAATGGAGGCAGGCCTTGTCTAATAGGATTCCATGAAGACAGAGATCCCGGTGGGGTGACTCGAGAAGTGGCCATGCAGGTCGAGTGAGGCAGGCTCAGAGAGAGAGAGAGAGAGAGCGTAGTGAGTTCTGAGAGGAGGGGCAGGAGACTTAGACCTCACATAGGTTGACGCTAGTGCATGCTCGCTTATACATCCATATTCATACATATATGTATGATATTCACATATAGTCCATGCATAATTTCATTCAAGCATGCATCATGTGTTGTGCAAACACACAGACTAGTGCATGAATACAGATGTGCACTTAACATTCTGCCTGTAAATATGGTTGCAAAACAGCACCACATGCTCATTTTCAAAGGAGCCGGAATCGCGTGCTGAACTCTGTGCTACAAAATACTTATCTCTCTATCAGCTATTGTTACCTATCAGCTCAATATTTGATTGAGAAGAAAAATAATGAAATAATATACTCATTAAAAATCAAAAAGAAGGAAAGATGTTAAAAAAGTATTCTACTTGAATTTGTATTTAAATAATAGATAAATCAAAGACACAAACAAGCGCTAATTGCTACACGCCTTTAAACTCAGTTGATTGTGTAAATAAATTTGAATCAAAGATATTACCTGCTCTAATTATCGAACACTGGATACTGCAGTAAAAAAAGCAATGCCACTGCTGTAAAGGGAATGTTGTGTTTAGGAGATTTTATCATGTTTGTATGTTAATTGCATTCATTAGTCAAACTGTCAGGCTAGTTTTAATGTCTCGATGAAGTGAAATCTATTTACAGTCTGTCTGTGATAAGAGCGGGATCTCTCAGCGCTAATGCAGCACTAAACATTAAGATTATTTTTCTTTCAGAAAATCTTTCAACTGGCTTATATTGTTACACTTCTTTTCAGATTCATCAACCTGGTCTGAAATGAATTCTCTTGATACATGGGGCACAGTTGGTGTTTTAATTCAATATAATGGAAACAATAAAGGAAAGAAAGCAAAACGATTTCCTCTCACAGTATGAGGCTAATAGGACTAATATATTACTAGACAATTGTTTGGATCTTGTAGCCATCTTTAATGCAGCATAACAGCAGCTAAGAACAAACTTATTCATGCATTATATTGTATGTAACTTATGTAAGATCCTCCTTGGGCGGCACTGGGGCTCTAAATACAAACCTGTTTGACTGGTTGGAGACAGGTTGGACAGACATCAGTCTATAAATAGCTAATTATTTGACTCAGCTCAGGTTTCAGGCTACAACAGGTCCAAAGAAAGAAGCTATATCAGAACAAAAAAATTACCCACAGAATTTGAATTCCTCTCCACTTTTAATTACTTGATTCATATTTTAATAACTTAGATGTAGCATATTAAAGGTTGATATTGAATTATTGCCAAATAAATTGAGTTGTATTGGTTTAATGACAATGAACCAATGAGATTCCATGGCACATTAATGGTCTTTTTTTCAAGGAGAACACATCTTAGTGTCACTAATAACCTTAACAAATGATACTCTGTTCAATTCAAATTGTCTCTTTAAGTCGTTACAGTTTGACAGTGAGAGTCATGAACAACAGCAGAGCCCTGAAACCAAAATGGAATTCGACTATTGTTAGTTTTATTAACATCTGCGCTTTTCTTTCTGTGAGATGTCAAAATGTTTTTTTTGGTGAAAAAATGAGCTTTTTACATTTTTACTGAAGAGGATAAACATGTTAGAACGGATTCTTCTACAAACCATCAACACCCTCGATCAGCTGATGTTTACGGCTCCACTTATTTTAGAAAAACACAGGTTTTCAGTCTGCTGTGCTGGCTCACAATAGTAAAAGCAATTTAGAGGTCAGCTTTCTCAATGATAGTCCTTTTATTACTATTTGTTAATAGTAATCAGACTAATACCTCAGTATTAAAATAATGATGGTCTTCTCCTTAAGTGAGACATTTAAGTTAAATGTGTTCTGAGGAAAGAAGCCAAACATGAACATTTTAGTTATTCATTCACTGGGAATTTATCATCTACTATGTATTTAGCATAACAGGCTGTTTTCCAGCGGCAGTTTGTATTATAAGTGGCTCTCACACAAGCTGCTGGAGATTCTGCCATTGGCCTGGAGTCAATGGCCACAGAAGCAGCTGTATAGTACTTGGAAGCAGCTCGAGGAGCTTAAAGGCCCTGAAAGCTAGTAATGTTAGACAAGTGTTATCAACACCACTGCCCACTTCTGCACAACATAATCCTAATAAAAGCTCCTAGATACAAGATAGTCATGTCACACAGGCCGATGAACATATTTCCTGCTGAACAACTCAGATGAGTCAGATATATACCACAAGGTATATACCTCCTTGTCAAGAGCAAATCGACTACTGTCATCAAAAATTTTATTGGATATATATATATATATATATATATATATATATATAAAGATATTGATCAATCAATTAGTCAGTTCATTAATTATTCAATGTTTTATCTCTACTTTGAGCAACTCAGTTAAAAGCAACTTGTGCAACATCAATATCAATTAATATTGATAACATTAATAATCAGTTGTTATGTTTCCTATTTGTATGCAGTGAGTGAAAATCTTTATGGGATCACATTGCTTTAGATTTTAGTACATTCTACCCAGTCTGGTTCCATATCTTGTTTTACAACCTCCAAAAACTTCATATAAAATTATATAAACTATTTTCCCCAGTGAGCTTTGATGATATGCATGAAAGGGTGAAAGGTATGATAATACCAGTGAAAAGGGAAGAAATGAAGAAAAGAATGCCATAATTTATTCAAAGTATTTCAGTGTTAGTGGCACCTCAGGTACCTGCCAACAGGGTGAAAGCTATGGCACCTCTCAGTCTAAATTAGAACAGCACCTTGGAGACTACAATAAAACAAAAGAAGGAGCCAATTTTACTCCGCTTAACACAACTTTATAAAAGCGTGTGTCTTTTGTTTCACCTTGATCTGTGTCACAGTCTCTTTATTTTTCTGACTTGCAGCTTTTTCTCTCTTACTTTTTGCCCGTTTGTAACCTGGTGTTAACATGTGCTCTGGCTTATCGAGTGCAAGGTAACAAATTCAGCACTGATGTGGAAACCTAGAAGGTATTCTCGTAGCATTGTTTGACATCTTTTTTTTGGAATAAGACCTTTTATCAGCCCCTCAGAGCTACAATTACAATAAATCTTATTAATTTCTTTAGATATTCTTCTATAGAATTTGGCTTTACCAGTTATGAATTCAAGCTACTGGGTTGACTGTTGTTTCTCTTCTACACATACGTGCACACTGTCTCTTTGTTCCCTCCTCTTCCTCCATCTCATTTTCCTGTAATTGATGGATGCCATCTCTCAACCCTCATGCAGCCTCTCTGGCAGCTTTTAAGATGCTTTTAATGGGAGCTCAGAGGACAACCAGCGCCATCTTTCTTTCCCTCTTCTCTTCCTACAAACTATCAGCCTTCAGTGAGTCTACTGAAGACCATTGTGTGTGTGTGTGTGTGTGTGTGTGTGACAGAAAGAGAGACAGAGATAGTGAGAGAGGACCAGCTGTGAAGTTCTCTAATAGGCTCGCTGGCCCGATGTCACCGTCTTGCATGGTCACTGCTTCCATCTCTACTCCGCCGCCTTCATCCCTGACGGGAGCTCTAGCAGCCTCTTCAAAGAGAAATAACGCTGCGGCATTGTTATTTAAGAAAGAAAGAGAAAAATGTGAGGAGGTAGAGAGAAAGAGAGAGTAACAGAGATAAGGAAAGACTCCCTGTATACCTGGTATCATAACTGTTACAGTGCTCTTATCTAAATAAAAAAAAAAAAAAAAAATCTCCTTTGGTATCTAAATTAGGTTCATCCTGTGGTACACATCACTTTCTCTCAAAGTTTCCATTCTTAAAACTCTTTAAAAAAGTCTTTCCATACAACAATATTTCCCATCATTCATATTTGACTTATATGTGAGTATCCAAGTTGCTTGCTTGCTGTGCAGTTGGCCTTATTAGATCCAGACATAAAAGTTTATTTCCATGTCTGTTCTTGTTGAATGTGATTTATGTGATATCCTCTACAGTTCTTCTTTTGACTTTTATTTTCTTGAGTAATCTTACCCATTAAACATCCCACAAAGGAAACAGGGTCAGTGTTAAAGGGGGAATGGAAGCTTTTGTCTATAAAACAGCATTTTTCCAAAACTGTGTGTGCTGCACCTTTTGTCTGTCACCACTAGTTAACTGTGTAAAGTGTGTGATGCTTCGTTTGGAGAGCCCACAGCCCGACAGTGAGCTGATCAAAACAGACAGAGCTGATAGAGATGAAGGGGTGCAAGTAGGGAGCGAAGAGATTTGGGTTTATCAAACGCACTCTCCTCATTTTTTATCTCTCTCTGTCTGGCTCTCTCTTTCCCCATCTTTCACACACACACACACACACACACACACACACACACACACACACACACACACACACACACACAATTGCACACACAGATTCACATTGTTGGCAAGTCTTAACATGACTTAATGAGCGTACATTACATCTCTCAATTTAATATTGCACATTTCATTAACTTTATTGGCATGACTGCAGATCAGACATAAGTTTGCCAAAACCATATGCAGTTCATTAAAAATGAACAGTTATGCATTCACACAATACATTAATATGATTATGATGAACCTGTGTATAATAACTAGATTGTACACTGCTGTATAATGATTATTTGGTTTTCAAGACAGGTACGACAGAAACACATACTCTCCCCAATTTATTTGTCTTTGATCACCCCTCTCTCTTTCTCTCTCTTAGCTGTCTTCATCTCCTCATCCCATGACGCCCACTTCCCACCACTACTCAATATTACAGCACTAATGCTGCCACTTAATGTGCAAATATTTGAGTCTGCTGTCAAATCCCAAATCACACCGATCAATCTCCCTCATATTACACTTCAACTGCAGTTCTTCGGACAAGCGCATTGATTTTGGCATTTTTCTAGACATATCCCTTACCTGCGGATATATCAAATCAAGGATTTTTAATATTGAGTAAATATTCCCTTCATCCACTCTCATGGTGACAAGGGAGGCTTGGCTCATAAAGCTGTTAAAAGTTAGATCATGATCACACAACGATAAGTGGCAATGGTTTTGGCAGTGCAGATGTCTGTGGATGACTGTGGATTCCTTGCTGCACTTGTTTTGCCACATATATATTTGTGGTTAAACCACCAAGAATGCACATCACCTTCTAATTGCACCCAAAACGGCATCAAAATAACAAGCCTGTAATGTTTGAGGGTGGAAAACAGGAACATGTCTGTAGTCTGCATATCATCAGGCTAATTAGGCAAAGCCAGGTATTCAGAATGCATAGTTAATGAGTGTGTTCTCCATCTCTGCCGGGATCACCCGGCACGTCTAATGGTCACATAAATTCTCATTTATAGGTCATAATCTGTCACTTATGTACATGGGGTCCCCCAATTAGAGTCGTGGGCCCTTCAGACTGATGCCTCTCTGGGGGATTCACAGCTCCGGTACCCTGGCACTCACAGAGCCCTATTAGTGACAAACCCTGACCTGGCGTCTCAGTTGACCCTGGAGGATAATCTGGCTCATAAATGGCACTGGTACTGGGGAGCAGTTCCAGGTGCTTGTTGTGAGTGTCCTGAGTGTCTGTTTCTGTGTCTGCTGCCTGAAATGGTAAAGGACTGGCAGGGAACCAGCAATGAACATGGGAGCAGCAGAAGCCTGGTCTGACTTTGCTTCTTATGCTGCCATTTGCAATTCTACAGCTGCCATTTTACTCAACAATTACTATTCTATTATTAATCAATAAATGTTTTTTATGAAGCATGTGGTCCAAATTAGAAATGTAAATAATTCATAAACATGAAGTGTATTGTGAGTCAGTTTAATTTGAAGAAAGAATTTGTATTTGCCGATGAATGGGGACATTTAACTGTGTCCCAGTAGAATCACCTAAAGGCCAAGTGAACACACTCCCATGACCCCAGCAATATTATGTGAGTTTGTCCTCACATGCAGGAGCTCCAGGCATCCAGCTGTTGAGGGGACATGATCAAAGCTTTAGGGGAGAAAAAAAATAATGCACGTTTTAATTAACTGTTCACAGCAATGTCCTTTCTTAATTTATATATATATATATATATGGCTGATATGAAATGTGTAGTGAGCTGGCCATTTTGTCAGTATAGATGTTTTCACACATGGTTTTTGGGAATGTTTTTTTCACACATGCAGCACATAGTTCGAGAATGTCCTTGTGAGATGTCATCTCACCTACTGGAACTATTGTGCTTTGTGTGGCACCTAGTAAGGCATACAGGGGTCCAGCACTGCAGGAGAGTGCTTGAAACGTCATCAACACACCCACTCAATCACTGTGAATTCTGCAGACCATTACCTCCCGCTCTATTAACACATTGGCTCAATCAGACATCTCACTGACTTTGTACAAGGACGCTGGCAGGGTGAAATTTAGTAACCAACTGATTTGTGTTCTCACATACACCGCCTCTGTGTAATGTTGAGGCAGCTTTAGTATTATTGCACTATATATGGGCATAGTCATCTTCATGAATTTTCATGCCGTGGCCTTACATTGGCACAGTCTGCAAGGGAATGTTGTACTGTTGTATGCGAATGCAAAAGAACTTGCATCTACAGTGGGCTGCAGAATCAGACACAACTAAAGTCAAGTTAGATTTACTGGAAAACAAAAGGCCAAGCTAAGAAGTGAAAGCTGAACTGCCCACACTGTGATGACCCCAGGATGACCGTGGTTAGTTAGCCCCTGTTGACCCATTCCACTTACAGTACAGGCTGCTGCTGTTGCTTTTTCAGGAAGTCAATTCAGATGCTTTCAGCTTCAGTTCCCTCTGGAGACCCCTTTACTCTCCATGGTATGTCATTGTAGTCACATTTTCAATTTCTACACTTCTTTGCTCTTTTACTCCATTCTTCATATCTTTCCATGGCTCTTATAAAAAGATCTCAGAGAGACCTCATTGTGCTATATTATCGAAAGGCAGGAGAGCATTCCTCTCCTGTCATATCTGTCAAATGGTCGGTGCACATGGTTTACTACATAGTGGAAGCATGTCTGATAGCACCACACAAAAAAAAAAAAAAAAAACATGAAAAAAAAGAAGAGGAAAAGAAGCCCTGGCAACCCGCTCATAACCCTGGCTTGTTGTTCAGTTAAACAGTACTTCATTGTAGTGTTATGTAATCACATATTACAGTATTAGAGCAATATCTGTGTACATTTCTGGTGTTACTTGAACCATCACTTGCAGGAATAATGCTAAGTGAGCACAATGGTACAGTTCAAGTTGTAGTTGTGGGCCAGCCAACTGTGTTGCAATCCAAACCCTCATTCTCCAGCCAGAAATCCAGCACAGGTCAGAGTCTGTGTGTGGGTGTTCAGTAATTTACTTCTTGCGAAGCACTCTCTAGAGGGGCTTCTCTTGGGTTCTGTTACCAGACAGGGAGAAGAGGAGATGGTTGTGTTGTGGCTTACCTCTAAATCTGTGGGAAACACTCAAAGAGCACATTATTTGATGCCTCTCGAGGATGCAAGCCAAACATGCTGTAGTATCTTATTTGAAAAGCAAGGTTTTGCAGGCCAAAGATCTCTGTGGCTGAATCTGTCAATCTTTTTGGGATTAAAAGGCCAGGATAGTCAAGAATGGATAAAACAACTGTGTAACACAATTTAAAAATAAAAGCAGTGCAGGGTATATGAAAAGTTACAGCCAAGGTTATAGTTTGACAACAGGCTAAGAGCAGGTTGGATAAATATAAGACTTCACTGACCCTGTGTCATCAACTGACAAATCAAACCTGGCAGTCGCTGTATTGCTCTTACCACTCTGCCGCACTGTGTTTATTCACTGCACTGAAAGAGTCATAGAGGCTTTGATGTGGCCCTGACTCTGCTATTATATTCTTGTTGACATTCATTTCTCAGATGATACTGCAGTCTCCACTGGTTAGTGGTTAGCTCTGAATAATGCATATTAAGTAATGAGCTGCCCAAATGGATCAGTGGGCAGTCATTTAGACCATGCATAAAGCAATCAATTATTCGATCAATAGCCCTCATTAGGTCGTCATATAGTTAAGCTGTATGTATGGGCCTTTGGTTGGAATGAATAATTTACAGCCCACAGAGGGAAATGGGAAGGCCGACCCAATTCGGTCTTGTCACATGTCTGTTGCCTTCTTGTTCATTTTCAGATACATCCTGTCATTCTGTTTCTCTGTATTATAATACCACTATTGTTATCTCTGTGCAAACAAAATATATGTAATGTTGAAGCTGGAAATGGGATTCTCCCTTTCTTCAAAAAGAGTTCTTCTTTCCTGTTTCCTCAACAAACGGTTTAAGAATAGAAGGTGTAATATGTTGTATGTTTTAAAGTGCTTTGAAGCAAATTGAAATTTGATTTTGAACTATCTAGCTAAGATTTTAAATTCAGAATATCAAAACAATTATAAAAAAGACATTCTGCGACTGGTAACAAACATGTAACGTCCAACATGTCAACCACTGGATGTCACTCTTGTGCACAACTCCTGTGTGATCATTCTGACTAACTGTTTATTTGTGGTAAAATGGACCAAACAAGGCTACATTACGCTACAGAACGCAATGTGTTTGAGGTAAAAACCTTTTCCGCACATGTAAAAATAACACCTTGTCTTCAAAGCCCTGTGCGAAAAGTCATGCTGCGTGACTTACTATTTTTCCATGACACATTTTCAGATCTTGGTTGGCGGTAATTCAGACCAGCACCAGTTTGTCTTTGTTTTGCGCTTAATACAACCTCGCTCAAGGGGGCAATGCTGGGAATCTTTGCTAAGCCAAAACCGCTGGCGCCACTCCCGCATAGCACTAATCTGGATGTGGCGGTGCTTTTGGAGATCAGAGTGCAGTGCCGCCATTGCAGCTTTTTCCCATGGGACTGTTAAAGTTAAGAAAAAAACATCACAACACTGCATTCTGGACCATTACATTCAAGTCTTGCTTCATAAGAAACAATTACAGCGTAAATTTATCCACATAATTCCAAAGGTTGGGACTAAAGATTTTTACCAAGTTTGAATATGGTAAAAGAATTATTCTGCATTTGTCTTACCATGAGCTCTCACACAGTTATCAGCAGCCACTGTCTGAATTTGCGATGATTAGGCTATCCAACAGTAGTCTCAATTCCCAGCGCGTCTTAAACCCCCTTCCTGCCATAAGTGGCCATGTTTCCTTATTCTAATTGCATCCAGACGTTTGGATTTGGACCTGAATGGCCGTCTAGGTGTTAATTGGTTTGAAGGACTGCTAACAAGAGACAAACAGGCGAAAGGTGAATTAAGATGGTGCATGTGGCTCATAAATAGCATGGTGTGGCCTGGGTGCTGTCATGGTGTGTTTAAAGGCGTTCTGGCTTATGTTGTCCATTAGGTGGCCCTGGAGAAAAGACATGCATACACACACACACACACATATTGCCGTGTTTTGTCTGACTCAATGATCTTCTTTTAATCTTCATATAGTTAATGATTAGCCATAACATTAGGACCACCTACATTATATTGTGGAGATCCCTCTTGTACCACCAAAATAGTTCTGACCCATCAGGGCCTTTAATGGTGTCCTGCGGTCTCTGGCACCAGGACATGGGCAGTAGATTGTTTGGGTCCCATGGCTCATGAGGTGGAGCCTCCATGGATCTGGCTTGTTTAGATGCATTGCACAGATGCTCAGCCCACATTGGGATCTGGGTGGTTTGAAACACTTGAGTCATTTCTTAGCAGTTTCTCTGGAGTTGTACAGCTGCAAGGGCCACTGCTGTCGGGAAGAACAACTACCATGTTGGTGTGTGTCTGAAACAACGAGTGAGAACTGGAGGTACTCGTTAAAGGAGGACTTCGGTGACTTCGGAAAAACATGATAACGAGTTGTTATGCATTAAAAAAAATTTTATTTTTAACATTTTTGCTGAAAAGACTCATCATGCTAGTGATTAGGGCACCAAGGTAGCTTGAAGATGTCCCTATTTTAAATCATTAAAAAAAGCACTAACACTTCCTTGCTCAGAGAGAGCTTGGTCTGGCAAAGATCCCATAGACAGGAAGTTCTCAGAGGCGGGATCAACAGGTGTCTATCAAGAGCAAGGTTTCAAGAGCTACCTTTTGCTCCATTTTTAAGGAAAACTCGCCATTAAAATATCTTAAAACAGCAGCTACAGCTGAATCAAACAATTGCTGCTCCTCCATGGCCGCCATGTTGGCTGTAAACAAATGTGTTTGAGGTTGCTTAGCGAGTGCACCATCATGTTAAACCCGCACCGGCGTAAAAGCTTGTTTTTCATTGGTTCCCGAGTTTTCAAGATCGGGAAGAACAGAGAATAGGCAGGTTGGCCAGACTGACTTGAACACAAAATTCAATGTAGTGTCACAGGCAGTAGGGGTGGGCCCAGGCTATAGGCTCACATTTGGCCAACTCTGCATGTATTGCCCACTTCTTACTGTAAAAGAAATATCCCAATTGCTTCTTTTGCATTTAACTGTGACTATTCGAGATGTGGCCAAGGAAATAATGCTGTTTAACTAGCCTGTTTACATGACTGACAATTTGGAGATGTTGTTAGATGTCTGTTAGAAGGCAAATGCCTGGGCAGTGATTGCTGTTAGAGCTTCCAAATAGCGCATTGACCTTACTCTCAATTTTGGACAAAATATAGGCAGCTGGAGCTGAAATATCTTTGAGAAAGACCTTATTGTCTAAACATAACTGAAGCGCAACTAAAGATCAACTCAGTTCTAAATTTTAATTAGACCATGACAGGAGCTCAGTGGTTGAAATACATCCACAAGAAAGCAAGCAAAAGCAAACTTTAGTGTATTCAGTGTCTGCTTAATGGCTTTACTTTAATGTAATAAAAATAGTTTGCTTCCCAGAAGTCATGTTTTCTGTAAGCTCAGAAAAATATGGACATTTTTCACATGTAGTTTGAGTTTGAATTGCTCTCTTAATTCGTGCCACGAGTGTCAGAGGCTGCCGTTTTCCTGCTGGGAAATCTGCAGATTTTTTTCTTTGAACAGCTTACACCTTCACAAGGGGAGATAAAGCTCTTGAGAGGCTTTCTGTTGCATCTCAAGACACCGCTGCCTTACTCATCAGCCAGGGCCTGTTTTCTACGCAGATCAGCTGTCCACCTGGCTCCTGCTGCAAGCTCCATGTTCCAAAGGGGCCTTTGAGATTGGTCGAAGGGATTTTCAACTGCGTACAGCAGGGGGGAACCTGGATCTCCAGCATGTGTTAGCATGGGGGGAGGGATGGGGGGGGTTACAGTGCAGGGTAGTGTCGCTCAGCAACACTTGCCTTTGTGTTTTAGAGGTATTGAGTATAAATGAACATTTCTCTTTTTCTCTATCAACCTCTGGATGGATTTTTTTTTGATGTACTGGTTAAAGTTTTACTCAGGTAAAAAAAAAATACCCTTACTCTAACCTTAGCCCTAACCCTCACCTGTCTTTACCAAACCTAACCCGTTCTTCATGCAAGGGCTGCCCTAAACCCAATTTCTAATCCAAAACTCAAGAACTGTTCACCAACAGTCTCTAAAAGAGTCTAAAAGTGGAATTATTTCTCTCAGGTTTAGAACTGTAACAAACAATAAAACAAACATACAGGATGTAACGGTATATACTGAAACTCTGAGACTTGACACTCTTGTCAGTGTCTGGCTGCCATGTCAGTCTAATAGCGCTGCAAATGAACTGTAAGGATTCAGTGGAGATCCTCATATGTCACTCTATATTCAGATGATGAACGTTGCCATAACTAGTAGCTAAAAGTTACCTTCAGACTGGCCTTAATTAAGATGATGGTGAATTAAGATAATGTGAAACAGAACTGTGGTGGACGAACACTGTGGTAGGCAGAGGGAGCAAGAGCACAAAAACACAAGGAGAAAGAGTGGAGGACTGGCAAGAAAAGAGAACACGAGTGTTGACACTAAGGTTGCAAACAGGAAAGAAGTGTGGAGCCTTTCTTCATCTCTGACAGCACGATCCACCTGCTGATTTACATTCATGCCACCATGTGCGATACAACACAAGCTCTCTACCGTCTTGTGGAGTACAGATCTTTATTTTACCTCTCCATCTAGCTCTTCTTATCTCACTCTTCATCCCACAGCTGAAAATCTCTTTGGTATAGGCCTCTGAGTTCTAGGCGAGTGTGAACAGTTGGATGTTTTTCTTTTTTTCTTCTGCATGCAGTGAGTTCTGCTGAAGTTATGTGTCGTATATCAGAATGAATTTTGCCCCCAGGCTGATACTCTCACAACCATTTGATAACTCCTAAACTCGGGGCCAAGTCTTGACAGACTGACAGACAATGACCTTGCTGACAGAATTTTGACGAGTGAGGCAACTTCTTGTAATTATGGTGGCTTTTGGTCTGTGCTTTGATTGACAAATGCAGTAAAATACCACCAATAAACTATGACAGATATGTGTTGCCAAAATATTAGAACACAGTAACTGCTAGGCAGATGTTGACAGGTATAACCCTAGGTCAAAGCATGCCTCCAACACCGACACTTCTAAGTACATAAACATCAGTACCACAATACATACTGCAGACATATTCAGGTAGATACACAGACATGTGTGAGACTGGAGGGGGTTAGCTTTCATTTGCAGAAAAAAGTGGAGACTGCAGTAAACAGTCGCTGTGGTCTGCCCTACAGCCTGGACCTGTCATCAACACTGCCAATTAAGTGCTGATTAAGAGGTGGAGTTGAATTGCCGACAGCTAAGTACTCACTGCCAAGACCCCAGCCTTGCCCTGTTTACCCCTTACCCCTATTTCCACAGTGTCCTCCAACCTATAACACAGACAATAGCAGCAGAGAGATAAAATGGCTGACTGGCTTATTTCCAAAAATCAAAAAAAAAGCTAATTATAAACTATTTGAATGTATATGTCTTCAGTTGACCCTCTGTTAAACCACTAAGATTCATAGATTCATATTTTACATTTTATTTAAACTTTTTAATTACATTTTGGCATCATTGCAACCAATAGCAACCAGATCACACATTTTTTTTTTTTCACTTTACCAATTAACCTTATCAAATTTCCCTTTTTGTAATGAAAAACAAATGCACTTTAAAGGCATGAGATTTTGAAATTCATAGATTCAGTTGAAAGATGCTCTCCACACTCCAGTGCTCTCTCACCTTTTTCCACACTTCAAACCCCTCATCTACTTCAGCCTCTTCGAATTAGCGAGCACTGTTGGGCTCAGGGCCTCAGATTTGCCCCCTCCAGTCTTCAAACTCCAAACCAGCTCAGCCCAGATCCGTGCACTGCTCAACACAGCACAGCTTCTCAAGGTTGGGCCAAGGAGAAACTGCAGAAAGACAACTCATGCCATCTGTTTTATTTGGAACCTGACCCATGTTTGACAATGCAGCCAGGTACAGTAAGAAGATGCACCTACATGACCACATTTAGAACGAGAAAATGTAAGGGAAGGCATAATATTTATTTTTCTTGTATTGTCAGCATGTCCTTTGTTTTTATAGCAGATTGTTCTGGCAAGTGTGAGAATCCTGAAGGTGACTTTGCCTGGCATAGTTACGTTATTTGTTTTCACAGAGGTTGACTTGGGCACTGATGGATGCTTGAGAAAATGGTCCAACTCCCCCAATACCCCAGCACCAATAATAATACCCCTTATCCTCAGCCAATTAGTCTCTCCCTGCATATCTGACATCCACAGAGTTTTCCTTTCAAACATAAATATTGTTTCATGCTCAGCAGGAACTCCAGTCATGGGAACCCCCTGCCCTCTACACAATGTCACCAGCCTTCTCAAGGTTGTAGAGTCAAACTAACTAGTTCCCTTGCCTCATGCTAACTAACTGGCCCACTAGGCTGTGACATCTCCATCTATCACAGTCTTGATAAGGGGTCTCTTTAATTACACCCTCCTCTCTACCCATGGATCTGTATCTCTTTTCTCTCTCCCCCTAACAGACTCCCATCCATCCATCCATTCTTAAAGATCCCTCCCAGGGAAGGCTATAGCATGTCACTGTCCCCATGCTCGGGACTCAGTAAGTCGATCCAACAGGAAATCAATAGCAGGGCCTAATGCTGAATAATTGAGGTTACGGGAGTTCAGCAGCACTCCCCAGACATACACCCCTGCCCCATCATGTAACCTCCCGTTATGAACAGGGTGGGGTGTGCTCTGTCCTCATGTCCCTTTTTTCACACCGATTGTACAGATACATTTGTTTGACTTACTGACTGTTTTAACAGTAGAGGGCTCCTTCATTCTGTTTCTCTTAGAGCGTATTAGTACCAGTGATGTCTTCTCTGGTGAAGTTTAAAATGCAGTTTAAATTGCAGATTTCCCCTTATCCTCTTTACATCTCTCTAAAAACTCTAATTACTGAAAATGGAAAAAACAGAGGAATCTGCATCTCTGCATCAATATACTTTAACATCTACTCCTAAGTGAAACCACATAATCTCACAGCCACATTTCTCTCTTTGCCTCAGTACGTAGAGATGGTAGGACAGGAGAGAGTGCAATTTCTTGCAAGGTAGTTTGAGAGTGACATGCACTAGAGGGCACAAGCTACCTTGCTAAGACACAAACTTCCAGTTAGAAAGGACAGACAGACTGAATAAAGAGGTGGACTTCTGTTCAGTAAGGTGTTAGAACAGAACAGAAGGAATGAGGAACTTGAAATGTTTCACCGTTGTGGTGAAAAACCCACAAAATGAAACCCATTTACTCTTTGGAGTGATTGATTGAAGGATATGCCTGAAGCATGATTTAGTTTTGTCATTTGTAGCCGTTGTGTCAGTTTGGCTCAATACACATTTTTTTTTTTTTTTGTAGCAAACACTGATCCATTTTGATTTGAAGTGATTTTATTTTTAGCTGTCAATGTCTTGTTTGACAGAGTGTATGTAACAGCCAGAAGCTGTCAGGGTTATTTTATTTTTTGACAAATGTGTTGCTGATCTGTTTGTCTTTCAAAAGACCAGGCTCTGATGTAGTGGCCTCTGACACACAGAAATAATAATAAAAAAAAAAAGAACAAAAGAAAGAAAAGAAAAAGTGCAGGAACCCAGCTCTCAATGGCACTCACTTTCTGCAGCCATGGCAGCTTAACTGATAAGTTAAGTGTTTGGTGTGTTTCTGCATGTTTTTACTCTCTTCAAACCTCAGGCGTATTGTAGCTTCTAGTAAGCTTGTGTTTTAGGGATGGGCGATGTGTCCCTGATTGGCATTTGGGAAGCCCCCATATCACAATGGTGGCCTCCCATAATCATGTCAGTCATCAGTCCAGCCCTGCTTGTTAGCACTGGAAAAGTACATGCATGCCTGCAAGAAGACTCTTTAAGATTCCAGGACATGGAATGTGAAGCTCCATGTGAGTGCAACACAACTGAAGAAGACACACACACACACACACACACAAGCACGCATACACACATGTGCACACACGCGCAGCCAGAACCATAGTATCATAGAGGTGCTGAGCTCTGTGAAGTGATGCGCTTGGCTACAGTCACAGAAACAGCATGGGAAGGAAGAATCTGCAGGAAAAACTCTCAGTATCTCAGTGGCCCATGTCCTTGTTATTCAGTCTGAATTTTCAGTTTATTCACTGTCCTCAGGCAGCACCATTCCATATTCTGCGCGCCATGCTTCAAATTTCTGCCCTCACAGAACTCCTCACACCTTAGTCAGTTAACTGTGCACACAAACAAATGTACCATCAACAAATGTATGAAACGGCTCAGAATTAAATTAAATTAAAAGCTGATTTGTAAATACACGACACATAGCAGAAGTTACAGGAAAGAAAAAAAGAAGCGTGTTAAACGTTGCCATTAGCACCTACATCTGTCTAAAGAGTAATGTACTGTGTGAGAACCATCCACACATATTTTACACACGCTTGTGATGGTGTTTTGTCTGTCAGGTTGTTCTTGCTGAGCACACTGCTCTAATTGCTCTTTTTAAATCCAGTACACAGGATATTCACTTATGAAGCAAGATCTGTGTGTTCCCGTATTGGCACAAAGCCATTCCTTTTTTTCAATACTTATGTTTCACTGTGTTATTGAGATTGTGTCATTTTTTTTTTTGCCACATTGTGTGTTTACTTGCCTACTATACAAACATGAATACAAGCATCCTCTCAGCTCTCTCTCTCTCAGCTTCAGGTCTTCTCCTCTTCATTCCCTCTCCCTTCAGGCTAAGGCCTGCAGATGACAGATAATGACAGTGCTGTCCCCACTAGCTACTTTGTGTGTCCTTGCATATGTGTGGAAGTGTGTGTTGTAGGTGTTGGCTCGGCTTAATTCAGTGACAACAGTAGGGTGGTTAGCTCCACTTGGCCATCTATGTGTTGGTTGACTGGGTCACTGGTTTGCACTTCACTGGTTCACAGCTTGCTGGTACACTAATGGCTGGTACACTAATGGCTGATGTGCTGGCTAATACACCAGCTGACTGGCTGAGTAACTCGTCCACTGGCTGAATGGCTCAATAGCCTGGAATCTGTTGACTGACTATTTAGCTAACTGACTGGTTGGTTGTTATACTAACTAACTGATTAACAATCTTGCTGAACAATTAACAGGCACATTGAAATGCTCACTGGCTCAGTCGCAGAACAGAACTGAACACAGCAGAACTGTTTGGCTAAGTAGTGGAATAGAAACAAGGCTTCGTCTTATATATCTTACCCAAAGTTATTTGCTTTTTGAGTTTTCTGGTAGAGAAATAGGCAATGGAAAATGTTTAAAGATCAGTTTGTGGCATTAAGCAACTTAATGCACTAAGTTTTCTAAAATTCACTTCTTCTACCTTAAGCCATGGACTTATAAATCACTCTTTCTTCCCTGACTATACTCTATATGAAATGTGCATGAGTTTGTTTGCTTCGTTTTTTTGGAAGCAGAGACATAACAACACAGTACCACTGGTTTATTGTACTATAATCAAATCAAATCAAAATCATCATAAAAATCAGGAATTGCTCTCAGTCATTAGAACTAGAGATATGTCAGTAACTTTCTTTCAGGTGTAACTGACAGGTGTTTTTTTGAGGTCTGTTATACATTAGTTCAAAGTAATTCCCTTTGCATGTAAAGTAGTCTGTGCATACATAAAGCCTTTATTGTTGGTCCATAGCCCCGGATTGTCTGGCAGCTCACCCGGGGACATCCCTGGTGACCGCACAAAAGCCACCCAGGAGGAAAAGCAAAATCCTAATTTGGCAACAATATATGCACCTCAAAGCTATAAGTAAACCTTCATCTCTCGGGTCATATTGATATTGTATTTTGGTGAGTGGTTGGCTAAAACTCACAGTTTGGAGAGGCTTGTTATGGTGTGCTATTTAATAGTGAAACAAATTTGTTATGTATTACTTGATGTGCTACATTATATTTATAGTATTTCTTCAATAATCCTGTGTGAGCATATCTGTATGAACACCCTAAAATCCTAAATCCACATCTCATGCATTGCGCTTGATTTACACCACCACATTTTTTGTTTTACTCTTCCTTCTACCTAGCCTGTTTGGAGATTTGATCAGTCTATGTACATGATAAAGTTTACGGACCCAAAACCCAACAGGCAAACATGACACACAAAATTAGTGATTTTTGAGTAACAAGTACAAATTCAAACTTGTTAACGATGTACCATAGCTTTTCTTGGTTGTTTAAGATGTGTCAAGAAAGCTCTTGATATTTTCCGTGCATATAAGCTTTTAGTGTCATCCATGAAAAAAATCAAGGAGAACAAGTTTTTCTTTTAGTCTTTTCAAAAATACTTGGAGGCAGATCATGAGTAATTAGGGTGAGCTTGTAGTGGATGGTATTCTTAAAGCTTAAACTCTTGGTCTATCCTTGTTAAAGGTATGAAACACCTGATTTCCCTCGGCCTTCACTACAGAGGATGTATGGCCTTGTTGGTCCTCCCTCTCTGTCCGTTCTACTTTACTTTCTGCTCCTCATTCCCTCCATGTCTCCCACTAGGGAGGCCTGAAATGTTTGAAGCTTTCCCTTTTTTCTTTTGGCCCTCTCTCTCTGAGCCAAGGTCCCTGAATGTGGAGTTTTTAATTACTCTCTCCTGGCTTTGTGCATAACCAATGAAAGATTGAAGGGCACTTCCCTCTGAAAGGCACTGTTAGAATATGGGTTTTTCTAATGCCATCGCCTTGGGAGATGAATACTAATACACAATCTGTGACTTTTTTGTGTTTCTGTGTGTATCTGCAGTTTGTCCGTGTCTAGGAGGGTGGTGCACTCACGTACTCATATTTATTTGTGTGTGTGTGTGTGTGTATTTGAGCTTGGCCCCTAGACAGACTGTCTGGCTGTTGTTTTGCATGTGAATTGAGGCTGGGGAGGAAAGGCATTACTAGATTGGGAGTGCAGCATGGAAGGGGTGGGCTGGATGAAGACATGTAGGTTCATTGCATTGATTAGATTTCTTTAAGCCCAGTTTGAGGGTACAACGCCTCAAGGTGCCCCCAAGAAGACTGTTTAGACAGCAAAATGAATAAAAGGTGGCATGAAAATCAATACAGGATACCATAAACAAATGATTAGTTACACAGACTGTTTTTGGGTACAGGCTGTGTTTTCTGTGCACTCAACCTAAAAATACAGCACCCTTCACAACAACAAAACACAGTTAAGTACATGTAAGTGATGAATATTTGTGAAAGTTGGTTTCACAATGAATTAAAAGCAAAAGGGAATTTCTGTACACCTAGAATGGACCAGGATAATTAATATGATTACATTTTAAAATGTGGACGTGTTGATGGAACAAGATTAGTTCAGTATTATTTCATGTGTCTGCTCAGTGTTAATTAGTGTCAGGTGATTGATGGCAATTTAGCTCATCAAGGTCATGAGATACTCATCATGTTTCTTGCTTTCTTATGGACACCCACCATAATTGCCTTTGTGAATATGTCATCATTTTTCCATCCATTGTCACTTCCTCTTCTTCTCTCGCTCTTATGTTGCAGATTGCAAAGGTCTTTTGTGTGCAGTTGCACACAAATGTTATTTATTTCCCCATGGCTGACTTGTTGAATTGTACATATGACCATTGGCTCTAAGGTATTAATATACGTGGTTGAATGCGACAGGGGCGTAGTGGGGATTTTCCCTTCTGTCAGCACTGCATAGATAGCGTTGGCACAAGGCGCCCTAATATGTGTGAATTCATTTCCTCCAACGCAGGAGGAAATCTTCAAAGGCAGGGACAAGAACTTGGCCGAGTGGATTTAAAAGGGATGAGTTTCTAATATGGTTAAACTTTGCTTGCTCTGTATATTTTCTTACTGCTTCTTTGCCCATTCTTTCTTCAACACTCCTCCTACCTGATTGTGTGTGTGTGTGTGTGTGTGTATAAGTATATATATATATATATATATATATATATATATATATATATATATATATATATAAACCTGCTTCATGAGCTTCTTTAAAAAGTAAAAAGAGAAGATGACTTAATGTTTTAGTGAGAACAGCAGCGTAAACCAATCTTAGGACTTGCGTTTGCTTGTTTGGGGATTATATTACTTTAAGCCTGTCATCTTCCTGCTCACCAGTGTATATACCCCCACCCTCCCAAACCGGCCTCCACTGCACTCGCACATCATTGCTGTTATTAACAGAAGGATGTATTCCACATGTTTCAGCATCTTTATGCATTACATTTACTTTGCAGTGTCACCGGGTCTTGCCTCAGTCAGCCTTTGTAGCACTTTTCCACTGTGCCAACTCATGTGACAGCACCTGAAATATGCATATGTTTCTGAAGTGTTGCAGGGTGCCATTTGAGGGTCATTTGGAATACTACTGCTGCCAGAATGCTCCAGCACTACTTTCTGAATATTTGATGGTCTTATTAAGCAGAAAAAATACAGGACTAAGCACTCTGTTGGTTTGTTCAACTTACAGTGTGTGAGATGTAATGGATGGGAGGAATGGATAAAATATTCAAAATATTATGTGATAATTCTGAAGGTGGAGGAAGAGAGTTGATTCCATTGTGATATTGCCTGAGGTCATGAAAGAATTACAGGTAAAGGGCACAATGTGGATTTAAAAGGAAATGAAAGGACCATGTACCACGGCAAAGAGTTTGTCATTTGAAGAATATATGGAGTTGATCTATCTATGTAATGATAAATGATCAAAAATCCTCTCTTCTGTAGAAGTGCAAACTAAGGATCCATGACTGATACATGGAAAATGCTGAAGGGGTTGAATAGATGGATGGATAGATGGGTGGATAGATGGGTGGTGTGTGGATGAGAAATGGTGGATCATGGCTATTACTTCAACTTTAGGGTCCTTTGAGTTTTTAGTGAAGTAAGTGGCTTTCACAGTTTCCACTGTTACTGTACCTATAATAACTTTGGTGCCCTGGCAGTAAAATGATGATGAATGACAGCAAGGGTAGTATTTGTCTGAATTTGAACATGGAGAATTTGGCTGTGTGTGTATGATGATGATGATGTGTGTTTGTATTTGTAGCGGAGACAGTATTGGTTATCTTATTTTTTTACTTAATGTAATAAATGCATTATACCAACATACACAATAGATAGAAGTGAGGCAGACAAAGGCAGCAAATTCAGCTCAGTAAGTTTGCCATACGCATCTATTCTTGAAGTTATTATCACTGCTTATTAGTAATGCATTGGGTTTTTGCTTTTGGATGTAAAAGGAAAAGAAAAACTTCCAGTGGATAAATGAATAAATATTAATCTTGTCTCCGAGGCTTCCTTTGTGCAGCAATAAATATTCACAGCAGGGCATAGCCTGCCACGACTTTGGGTGTCCTTTTTAATTGAATGTGGTGATTGAGCGGACAGGTTTCCCGCGGGTTGACTCATGTCAGCCTTCCCATCCGGTCGGCTGTGAAAAAGCTGTTGTGGCAGATATGGATTAGCGTCAGAGCATCGCAGTGCAGGTATTACATGTCTCTAGTGGCACTGCCAATGCTTCCCTGTGACTACTAATAACCTCTGTTGTCTTATATTATTGTGTTGCTGAGTGTTGCTTGGTGAACGGCCGGTGGACATGAATGTTTGGGTCGACTGTTCCTAACGCCAAAGTTTCCTGGCAGAATAGAGGTTCTGAAAGTGTGCAGGTGTGTTGGTGGAGAGAGGATTAAAGAAGAGAGAAGAAGAAGATGGAGGGAGGTTGTCAAAACATCTCCTCATTCGCTTCTCAGCTGCTTCGTTGCCATCTCTTCTTCTACCGCACTTGCTGCCAAAAGCCAGAAGGAGATCAAAGGACAACATGAAAGGCATCCCCGAGATTCTGTTTTTCGGTGCCCTGTCTCCGTTACAGATATGGAAATGCTGAATCCCAAATACAGCCAGCACCTCAGCTGCAAAGAATGCTCTGCCTCATCTGACTTCCTCTCTCTCTCTTTCCTTTTGCTTCTTCTCCTCTCCTCCGCTTCGTCTCACCCCTTCATCATCATGTCTCTCAGCCCTCTCTGCTCTTGCCTCTCACCAGCAGCCCTCAGGCTTCCAGGTAGATAGCAGTTGATTGGCAGCTGCTGTGACAGTCAGTGGAACCGGCTGAGAGTGGATGAGTGTCAGCCTTGCTCCAGGGGCTTATGGTAGCAGCAATGTTGTAGCTCTCTGCTGGAGAGAGAGAGAGGCCCATGAAATAAGACTCAGTCAGTTCTTCTCCTCTCCTCGCTTCTCTCAACTGAAGCAGGTAGGAACTAAATAGGTTTTTCAAATTGCTCCAGAGTTTATCCTGAGACTAGAAACTGGAACATTTCTTCAGCTCACACCCTGTCATGTGCCTGCTTTCTCTCATTCCTCTTTTTTACCTCTTTGGTTTTGATATATCTCTGTTTTATTGTAGGTTGTAGCATGTTGTTATTCACAGACTCTTCAAAATTCTTTTTCACAGCCTTACTCCCTCCCACCTATCTGCTCCGAATCCTCATTCTCAGCTGTCAGTCTGCTTCAAAATTAACCTTGCCATTCCCATCTGTGCATCACTAAAAACTTTCTCCTCCTTTTGAAAAACTTTGAATACAACTTGCTGTACAGCAGCCACAGGGGGAGAGTGTGAGGAAAAAAAATGAAACGTGAAATTGTCTCAGTTCTAAATGGCTGTGACCAATTCCCAGATGGTGGAAAAGTATTTGTGTGATGGCTTTTGCTGTGTTGCCTCTTGAGCTCTGTCCCATCAACAGCAAGAATTGCGTCAGTTTTCTCTCTGGCCAAGTGTGTCCACTTCTCTTCAGAACAGGCAGAGGACAAGATGGTGGTGGAGAGAACTCTGTGTGAACATACTGAGGAGGCTTCGTGGGGTACTTCTCAAAATCTCCAAAAAGAATAAAACCCCCTCCAAAGATGCTCTGGAGATATGTACTAATAATACATGTGTAAATCAAACATGGATGTTCAGCTACTTCTTCTTTCTGAGGAAATGTGTCATAATTGGACCTGTTAGATGAACACACTTCTTTGGAATAAATACACTGAGAAACTTTTGGTTGGTACAAATGCGCCCAGCAGACTTAGCAGCTAAAGTATTTCTGATATGATTTCAAAATATGTTGCAAAGCTATTTTTACTTAAACAAATCATTTGTTTTAGTTGAAGATATTCATTGGGTATTAAATGTATTTGGCATGTAAACCTCCCACTTATAACTGATCAATAACAGACAGCACACAGGAGAAGCCTCTGTCCACTTCTTGAAAAGGAGAAGTCCGCCAATCTTCCATCTCTCTGTTCAGTTTAAACTGATAGTTTGTCGTTGCATCCCACAAATTTCTAAAAAGTATAAAAATGCCATGTCTCTTTGTGTGTAAGGGATGAACAAGCACTTTCAAGGGCCCATAAATATTGAATGCAGGAATAAATGTAGGCCCATTTGATTATGAAATGGAGGGTGTGTGAATGAGTTAGCTGTACATGGCAGATACCCACAGAGTGCTCTGGAGTGTCTGGTGAAAGGATGCATGGCATTACAGAGTGGACATAATTAGAAGGATTTGAGATGTATTTAAAACCAAATCAAGCTTTGCCACGACACCAACAACAGTATTCAACACTTCTCTAAATTGGCAGCTGGCAGGCAGAGGGTTTGTCAGGATGCTAAATACTCCAACCAACATATGAATGGGAGGCCTGATTACTTTGTCACTAATGATTAATTGGCTCACATATACACTTGGGCAGTGTAAATCCCTCTTAGGACACCCCCTGTCTCTTGTCTGTGTTCATAGCTGTTCTTCTCATCACCATCACTGCAGAACTGTTGAGCTTAAACAGTATGTCATACTTTAAAGAAGCGCAAAATTCTCGTAAAAGGACCAGATCACATCAAAATATCTGCCGGAAGTGACTGATTAAGCAACTTGCATAAAGAAACAGCACTTGGTCCAGGCAAAAAAAATCTATGCTGTCAACTGTGTTTACTGTGAAACACAAAGGAATTTATCTTTGCATGTCTTGATACTTATACATTTACACATTTACCGAGAATAAAACTCTCAGCAAAGCCTCCTCAAAGTGCCTGATTTGTTATGTTAAGGTTTACTTATTTTGTAGCACCATCCCTTCTTCTTGATTGCCTCTCTGGTGCACAGAGCAAATTGTTGATAAACCCTTACAACCTGAGGAATATAATTTCAACATTGGAATAGAATGTGATTAGAGTGAAAATGGGTGAAGTCTTCAGTGATAGGATATGTCTCAGAGATGGCATTGGGATGTAAGGAAACATCTTTTAATTGCACAAAGCCAGCATGAGAGGTGTCTCTGTGAATTACAGCAACAGTAAACCACATGGGGATATTCACAGAAAGGCATAAATTCAGATGCAGATACACAAACACATACACACTCAAGCACCATCCTCTGCATACGAATTAAATCAAAAAGAAGAACATGGGGTTCTAAACTTGTTTATATGCAGATTTCTGTGTTGGGGTGATGAAAAACAGCAAATACATGGAAAAAAAGTTGTGCTATTTTTACCCTCAGACAGATACAATGCAGGATACACAAAAGCTGTTTGCTCCCAGCAGCGACTCATGCTTCCTTTGTTGGTTGCTGTCTTCACATCCATGGCCTTCCATTAAACAGATTTGCACGTGGCACAAAGACATTAAAAGGAACTCATCTCAAGTCTGTAATATACATACCATCGTTCTGTATAGCATGGTGTGTATCAGGCTGCTGCTGTACGATGGATCTGTTTGGAGGGAATACGAGGTTAATCTTCTTATGAGAGGTTTAGTAACAGGTTGTGCTGGCAACAAAAAACTTGGCACTGTTATCTCTACTCCACTACTGCAGCTTCTATCATGTGCTTTCAGTGCTCTCTCTCTTTTTCTCTGTATCTCTCTTTCTGCATATGTCTGTGTAGGAGCATAAAAAAAAGCCTTGTTTCATATGTTGGAAATTAGCATTGTCTAGTCTCATTTACTTCACCTCGGTAAATGAAGAAACGGAGTCTACTGTTTCCTCTGCACTATAATCCAGATTGACCTCTCTCTCTCTCTCTCTGCTCTCTTGTTAAGTGGGTGAGTTGGCTATAGTGATGAGCGGTGTGTGTTAGACTGATAATGATGGGATCCTGTGGGGAGTTCTCCCTATCTGGCCTGGGAAACATGGCAACGTATCACCTTTGTGGGAATGGAGCAGCTGCTCGCTGTGGGAGCCAAACCTGGCAACCAAGAACATCCCACTTTACATCACTACAGATGTTGTGAGATTAAACTGTAGAGAGAGGAGAAAATGAGTGCATGTGTTTGTGTGTTTGCACATATGTATGTGTATGTATGTGCATCTTACAGACTCTCAGGACCGAAATCATGATTCAGTGAATTAGACTGATACAACAATTCAGAGGTACATGACTTCCATGTGAACTGTTACTATATACAATATATAAGAGTATCATAATGAACATGCCTACACCTACAAAAAAATCATAGGAACTCATACTTGTTGCATATGAAGAGAGTGGTGTCTCCAAAACACACACTAATGCACTTTTTTTTATCGCATTCTCTCTCCAGCTCATAGCTGTATATGAAGAACAGGATCCTCACAATGGAGGTGATGGCACCAGCGCCAGCTCCACAGGTACACAGAGCCCTGAACCCTTCACCAGTGAGATGAGTTCGGCATCAGCCTTCCAGCCCTACCAGACCAGCAGTGAGATCGAGGTCACTTCATCTGCTCTACGATCCAGTGAGTCCAAACATAAATATTATTTCCAATACTATCTATGAAACTCTATGAACGAAAATGCCGAACCGCAGCAAACTTTTTCTACTGTACTGTATAACAAACAGACCAGAGTCTGTTTCAGTTGACATGCTTCAGGATGATTGTTTGGAGTTGAGTCTGTGCAGTGCGTCTTGGGGATGGCTGTGGACTGACTTAGACAGACAGGCAGAAGCCGAGACAATGGGAGGAATTGAGACACAGTTGGATACTCAGTCATGCGTGAACACCAGCACACATGCCAGAGCAAGTTGGACACACTCACACCTGGCACACATGACCAGAAAATGACACACAAGTCAGTGACTCATGTTCCTCACATATTCACGTCCCATGAAGTGGAACCAGTGAGGTGATGCAGAGCTGTCTTAAACTTCAAAGGACATCTAAGAAATTCAAAGCCAGAGCTCACTCAGGAGCATGGACTCTCACATGCATATGAAGGAACAGTCAGTTTTAAGAACATATCCTTCTCTCAACCTGCCTGTCGGACTGTGCAAATTTATGGAAAATATTATTTGGAATGATGCAAAGGTTGGACACAGGTTTGTTTGAAGCTGTCTGACCTGCTGTCAACCAGCTTCAAGCAAACCTCCATTTGAAATGTAGACTTTCTGAGAGATATGTGGACACCCCCCACACTATACGGTATACAGAACTATAAAGTTTCTCCAGACTAGTCATTCATGTGATGACTAGACTATTCAAGACTGTTCATATGTGGTGAAACATTATCTGCAAATACCTCCATCCACAGGACAAACCATATTTAAGGTTGCCTTGGACAATTATTAGATTGCCCTTGAACAAGGCAATAACTTCTCAGCTCAATCCCAGTTCAGCCCCTACAGTCCCAGACCAGTTGGTGTGCAGTAGAAATAAGCAATAAATTTCAACAGCAAGTCTATCTCTGGACAGGAAATACAACTGAATTTTAGACTTACAGAAGAACATCTCAAATCACTGAATGTGTGAGAAAGTAAAGTAAAACAAACTATTATTTTTCTGTGTTAAAATATGGCAACAAAACAAGCTGTGCAAGTGCAGACATCTGTCGCACATATTGTGACAAATTTTTCCTTTTCATGTTACAGTGTGGCATATCTTCATGCCATCTCTGAGGGAATGCAGTGTAGTGAGTTGGGGGTCATTTTACGAAATAGTTTTGTTGTTGATCCTCATCTGTGACTTCCACAAAATGAAATAAAGTGATAAGTTGTAGGATTGTTTATTACTTAACCAACGTGAGATCTAAACTTTTCATACCGGCAAGCATGTTTTGCCACGCACATTTTTGTACTGATGCATCAATGGAGAGCTTATGAAAGCTTCTTTTCCACCCACACAATCACACACTCCTAAGTCTTCTCCTTGTACAGCCTATAAATTGTACATTTTGCATTCAAGAAATACAATGGCAAGATTGCAGCCAAGCAGAAGAACTGACTGCTTCCTACACCGAGTCTGCCGTGGAGAAGGGTACAGCTTGGAGTTTCTTGGAGATGATGAAAATAGAAAAAATTGGAAAGAAAAACAATGATAGGCCGGATTGACTAAGGTAATGATTGTTTTGTTTTGAGATAGATGTGGATTATTACCAACCAGATAGAAGTGACACTGCTTTGTTTGTGGCATGTTTGTTTCCTGGATATTGTGTGTAATGCATTGACTCTTTCCCACTTACAAGTTCGTCTTTGCACTCACAAGTACCTCAAAAGTTTTAAATGTTGTGAATAAAGATTTGAGATCAGAAGAGCTGGAAAGACAGATACCGACTGACTGACTGACTGGCATTACATGTACACAGGCAGGCAGATGAACAAAACAGACAGGCAATGTTCCCTCCAGAGATGCAGATGAGCAAATTACTGGCAGCAATATTGCATATCAGACATCAAAGTGTAGCAGCGGCGCCCTTGGCAGCTGTGCTCTGAGGCAGAGAATTATGGCTATTTAAAATCATCATCTTTTAGAGCCATATTGATTGTTTTTTCTCCTCATACAACTCCCCAAAGTCCTAAACTCTCCCTCCCTCTTTCTTTCTGTCCTCCATCCCTCCCTTGCCTCCGCCTTGGGAACCAATTTTAGATTTCCATGCTAACATGTGCCGTGCAGGTCAAACTGCTAATAATTGGATTGGAGATGAGATGTAAATTACAATAATGAATGTAATTTTCCCGTAATTACATGGATGCTGGAGCTGCCTCTGCCTCTACTCACCACTAAATTCTAATCTTTCAGAAGTAAAAGAAAATGTCTGAAACTTTGAATTAACGCTGGATCTTAATGATGCTTGTAACTTTGAAATTGAATGTTCTGTTCTTTGTTGCTCAAAGACTTTCAACATAATCTTCCTTTTTGACCCAGGAGTTGACTTTTATATGACTGGCAGTCAGGCTGCCATTTGTCAGAGTTTTCCCATGGTTAAATAGTTTCCTGACATTCTCTCAGGTATGGTAATATGGTCCTAGGTAACAGAAATGGTGCACTAAGTCAGCAGCCTTTTAGTTCCTCTTTATTCATGAAAAGAAAATGTTAGAGGGCACTCCTGCTAACTGAGAACCATCCAGTACCTCCCTGCTTGTTCCACCCATGAACAAACAGGAGTGAACAAATGTAGAAGGCATTATCTGACAACCCCTATCATCTGTAATTACAGAGTGATATGCACAGTGCTGAGGATAGGTGCAAAACCAGATTTGAGATCCTGAAGTTTGACAAGTGACCAGTGCCTTTATCCACTGTCTTTAGCATCATGCTGACTACTGCACTGAATTTAGGCTCTTAATGTGTTGCTTCCAGTGAAATTCTATGATTACATTCTGAAACGCATGTGTGAGGGCCAGTGTGAAATATCTCCCGCACACTTACAAGTGTGAAACAGATATTCAACAGATCATAGAAACTGTTTTGGGCATCTACACTTGCATGTCTTCCATACAATTACAACTTTTTGTGTGACCGTTTCTTGCCAGTGAGAGTTTTATTGTTGCAATGTCAAGCACAAGCACGCCTTGTGGTGCTTTTATCGCTTAAGAAAACCAAAGTGGTGGTGAATTTGTCCATTCCTCCACTGACCTGCACTTATGGTCCTTGAATCTGTGCTCCCATGGTCCTTGAAGCTGTGTAGTGACAGGGTTGCAGGGTGGCCATTAGAGAGATTGCCCAGGGAGTGGGAGGGGGTGGGGTGGGTGTGGGTGGGGTGTGGGGTGGACACCTTCGAAGAGAAGGGCCATCTAATAAATTTGGCTTAGTGGTCTGGCACTGAGCAGACTCCCTGCCATCAGCCAAGGCCATATAAAAGTCACTACAGTAGAGGAGAGGCAAAGAGATTCTGACAAAATACAATATCAGCGTACATAGTTACAGTGCAACATTTAGTTAAGACTCTAAAAACACAAAGCTGCTCAAGCACAACATGAATTTCATATGCCCATTTTAAATCTCCGACCAAAGACTTAATAAGTAGACTACTCCATCATGGGCTGTCTAGTGTGTCTGGGAGACTTCCAAATGCAGTGATTGCCCATTATAGATAAACTGCCAAGTTTAGGTTTTGGACCATGTGCAGCTAGGCCTGATAGCAGTAACTGATACTTATCTCTGCATCATCTTCCCACCCCCATCTCAAAACTACCCCTTCAATCTCTCACTTCAGTGGTGAGCAGGTGATGCACTATGATTTAGCTTTAGATAATGAAAGAATCACAGAGCTGATAACATTGGTAGTGTGATGCTGCTGATTGGTATAAATTATTACCATATATAGTGTCGACTGATGACGAGTTTAGCTGTTTGTCAAAGGCAACATTACATGTTCCTAACTTTGTTGTCAAGCTATAATAGTACTTAAGTACAATCCACATGGCTATTGTTTGCCACAAATTGTTACTGATACTAGTCCATGATTAGTACAAAATTACTATGAATTACTTATACCCTGTCCCACCACCTGCCTCTATAAAGGCAGATGGTGTTTCTACAAAACCAAAATACTGCAAAGCAGAATATCTACAGGAAACAACCTCTGTTCTTCAACGAGTTTTTCATCCCAGACAATGGAATGGAATCCTTTAAGTTTTGTATTTCTTTTCCTCTCACTTTTATCTTTTGCTTATGGTAGTAGTGATGAAATAGCCTTCTTCAGGATGCTGTATCTCTCTTCTCTGTTGGAGTACCAGGACACTATCCACTGCAAAGAAACATTTGTTATGACAAGTTTATCTCTTCAGGAAACACAGAAAAAGGACTGAACATTTATTAAGTTGTGATTCACCAAAAATAAAATCCAGTTACTTTATTATACATTTTCTCTGGTGATTTATTCTCTAGAGTTAAAAGTAGCCATGTAAGTATGGCACAGTTCCAATAGACTTGTGTAGCTATGTCTGTAGGTAGGGAATACCTAGATGTTTACTGTTGTAGTGCAACAGAGGAGGGGATACAATGAAATAGTGTAGTCATTGTTCAAGTTCATGCCTGGAGCCAGTAACGTACTCTGAAGGGTTATGTCATAGTGGTCTTTCAAACATCTACTCTCCAGCTACTCAACCCTTATTCCTCAACAAACCACAGCCTCTACAACTGTATATAACACTTCCCAAAGTACCTACAGTGTTGAGTACACACTCAGCAGCAATGATGTTGAGATGGCAAGCTGATCATTTGCAAACTGAAAGCACTTTTAAACCCACATGTCCTCATGAGAGTCTGAAATGCCTTCCACTACCTGACTTAGCAGAGAGGCTATTAGTTATGTCAACTCTTAATCATACTCGCGCTTGTAGAGGCAGAGACAGAGGCTGTGCCCAGGGTTGGTCGTTTAACTACTATGGAGTAGGCGTTCATTTCATAGTCACAGGGTATATTAGTCATAAAAACACTCATACTGTCATAATATCATCCAGGGCTTATTATAGCTAATTATTGCAATAGTCGGCACTGTTAAACGGTGAAGACAGTGTTTTGGTAATGAAGTGTGAAGTGCTAGGAGTGGTCAAAGTCTCCACTCAGCACCACTGGGAATGTGCTACCAGCACTATTCATATTATTACATCTGCCAGGATCCCAATAAAGCCATAGCTAGGCAGCTGAATCATGTGGAGTTTGTGTGTGTGTGTGTGTGTTGACTACTTTATTACTTCCTGAGCTGGGCTAAGAGCAATTTTGTAGGTCGCTTGTGTCACACTTAAAGCAACACAGAAGCACCAAGGTCTTGATTGGGAGATGAAGTCATATACACTTTCTGACATGCAGAAATAGACTGAAATGCTGGCTGACTGTAACCCCACGACTGAGTGCATGGGAAGGAGGCTGATGTTTGTTTGCACTCTCAGTCCCAAAAACAGTCAACAGAAGGACATACTGTAGAGTTATGTGTCTGCCTGCCCTCATCTGACATATCGGATCTTTTTAACTTCTGACCTCTCTTCTATGTAATATGTAGTGTTGAGAAACCCCCTGTTCACAGCGGTATGTTTTGAGTGATAACTTGAGCCATGAGACTTTTCCAAAGGCAACAAGTGTTAGCAGGATATATGATTGCAGAGGTAAGTCATTTAACCTTTTTTGTTTTGTTTTGTTTTTAACAAAGGTTAACAGTAGGTATAGTCTTTTTTCATTTGTGAGTAATAAAAATGTCACCATCTCTGTCTCTAATGCATAGAATGTAAATATAAAAAATAACAATTGCAAATGAGAATAAACAAACAAAAAAGTTGAAGCCCTCAGTTGTCATCTTAAAACATTAATGAATGAAATGATTTCCTCGCTCTGTTTCTCTCCCAAATGTTGAACTCAGTTGAGGTGTTGTTAATTTACTGCAGGATTCAATAATGTTCAAATACAACAGAAGTGTAAATTCAACAGAAAGAGGATCATTAAACTTTTTTTTGCCCTTTTTCACTTGCAAGCGCTACGTCTTTTCTCACTCCTCTGTCTGAAGAGAACAGTAAATAGACATTCGCTTGTAGTTGTGGCACCTTCTTATCATCAGTGTTTATCAGAAACAGATTTTCAGAATAATAAACGTTGAATTTCGATAAGAACATTTTGTTCCGTACGACAGTTCCGCAAATAATATTACACGATATTAATATGATATTCCACATAATAAACTGTGGAACATTCAAACGAACAACACAAACAATAGAAAAGAAAAAAAAAAAACTTGATAATTACAATCAGTACATTTCAGAATAATTAGCGCAATTACTCTTCACATCTTTTGAAATGAAAATAAAATCTGAAATGGTTAAATGGTTTAACTATGAATGTAAAGATATGCTAACAGTAAATCTATCTCTGTTTACTTTATGTCACTCATTAGTCGGTGAGACCATCTGTGGTTCATTTACATTGTGTATGACATGTGGAAGGAGGGTCACAGTTAGCCAAGGGCAATGCCTCCTGGTCTTGGCACAGTAAGACCTCAAAGGATTACGGGTGTTTAGCAAGTCTTTGTCTCCAGGCTCTTCATCTCAGTGGACCCCTAAACAACCCTCAGCTCCTCCACCCATCTCATTAGTCTCTTTGTAAAAGCCTCCCACCCCTCTCTTGCTCCTGAACCAATCCTTTTCATTGTCTTCTTCATGGAGGTCACCTGTGAAGTTTGTCTGCTACAAAGCACATGCAATGGAAATATTCAGAGGCCGTATGATCTGTGCCAACACTTGTCCGGAGTTAAACGTGGATAGTCACATACATGTGTGCATGCAGGTAGACATGCTAATACACATGGAGGCATTGTTTAGTACATGCAAATGGACAGTGCAGGTTAATTGATTTTTTATATATAATATAAATATATATATATATATATATATATATATATAATATATATATATATAATTTCTGCAGACTCTTAACACTTGATGAAATATTCACCAAGTAGCACACATTGTAGTAAAACCCATAGAGCCATAGAAATTCTGTCACTGTACTGACTGTCCCTCCTCCTGTTTTTCATCACATCTACTAAGATAAAATCCAGCCCCGAAGCACTGTGGAAATCCCAGAACTCTCCCCTACCACATTCCCATCTTCCCGCAAACATGATCGTACTTACTTACATTGGCTCAAAATCACAGCTTTGATTAAAGCAAAACATTTTCACATACCCTGCTTGATTTATTTATTTATTTATTTTTCTTGGAACAGTTTCTGGCCAACGTGAAAATTAAGGTCAAATTAATTTTGCATCATGCAGTGACTGCCCAGCAGACATCCTGCTACCCTTGCTCAGCTTCAGAAACCACATGTTGGCATGTTGGACATAAAGTTCTGAGTCTCTGATGTTTTGGCAATGAGGACAAAGCTGCTCCCTTTCTTTTAGCTTATATTAGATTTAATAATTACATTTGTTTAGATGCTTCCATGTGCATACAGTAATCAATGAGTGAAAACATCTCTAACTCCCCCACTGCAGCAAACTCCCCAGTGTCTGAAAAATCTTACATTACTGTTGCTCAACTGCAGTTTTCTGGTTTCATCATGGCATCACTTTTCTATTAAGATAATAATGCTTTACTGATACCCATAAATCTCTCTTCATTTGCAACTCCCCTCCCAGACTAGTCAGCATTTTCTTAGCTACAGGAAAACGTCCTGGAGCTGGTTTGATTTTTATTGTCTTGCTCTAGTAGATCAGATGCAGGTTGACGTGTGAGATTGAATTCCTGCCCACTTCCTAAGGCTTCTGGCCCGGATTGTCTTTGTCATGTAGAATTTAGTCAAGTAGCAGAGATCAAACCCATCACTAGCTGACTATATAGCTCCCTAGTGAGGCCTGGGAACAGTGTTGTGGGAACAGCTCCATGGTTGAGCATTTGACTGCAGATCAAGTGAACCTCAGGTCAAATCTGGGTGCTTCTGTTTAGGGTGATGATATAATCTATGCTCCAGTGCAGACTGGGTTCAAGTTGGTCACACCTTGCTAGATTGACAGGTTCCTTCATTCCTTGATGCTTTGTTAGGAATATTTTTCCAAACTTCTATCTTATATTATTTCTCTCTTTTTTAATAAATTTAATTTGTAATATAACTAACTAATATAACTAATTTCCACATACATTTTGACCGGATATGCTTTCCCATTAACATAAGGAATAATTGTAATCATAACGCATCTGGCAATGTTGGCATCATAAATGTTAACACTGGAGTGAAGTGTAAAAATATGACATAAACATTATTTCATGCAATAAAATATTGACTCTTTGCAATTACTTACAGTTATGTTTAGGCACTGTCAAACCATAACATTTAATCACTTAAACTGTGATCTTTCAACAACCTTAATCCAATGTGTTTTAATCTGTCTTAAATGTTTAACCTATTACGCGTTTTTATCAGGATGTGAACCCCAGTTCTCATGTTAGAGTCCTGCACTTCTTTCACTCACCATACTCAACCACTTATTATGATTTCTTATGACAGTGTGCCACATAATTGCAGCTCTTTATCCACTTAAAAAGCATTGCTGATAACATTTGATACCACAATGTAAAATAAGAAGTAGTGTTCTCATCCAACTTATATTGTAACCTTACTAAACCTTTTAATGTGACAGTTTGAACACTAACCTGGCCCATGGGGCTATTCATAGTGGATAAAGTCTAACTAAGATATAAATGTGTTAAGAAATAAAATAGTTAACAATCTTCCTAGTGTGACAGCACAGCATAGAATTAGACATTTCCATTTTCCATTTAAGTTTTTGAAATGAATGCATATGAGTGCAGACACCTAAAAGATGACACTGATTGAAAATTCATGCTTTCAACAATATGATCAGGGATTCAATACTTCAAGTGCTGTTGCAATTGCTGAAAAGTTACTTGTGTATTTCATCACTCCCGACACCTGGCTGTGAAGTAAAGCTTTGTTATTGCTATGAACAAGTGAAACTCTGGACCTCAGTTTAGACTGTTCACCAACTCCATCTACAACTGCCAGAGACTTTGGAATCCAAAGTTCTGCTGGCAATGAAACGATATTCTCCTTTTCCTGTTTCAACATGTAAAGCGATCTCTTTTGCGCCATAACATATCCAGCTAAATTCGTGTGAAATCTAACCTGGGGGTGTATGTTGGCAGCGTGGAATGACTGCAGTGATAATTTATAGATGTTCAAGTACCCACACATAGCACCTTTAACCTCTCAGCCTCTCTGTGACTCTCACACAATACCCAACTAACCACCACTCTATCCCACTATTCAAGCATTATTTTTGGAGATGTAGTCATTATCAGCGAAACTGAGGTAAAGTCTCCTTACTCATTACACCACCCTCTTTCCCTATTATGTTATTGCTGTCAGGGTGCAACAAACCTTTCTAGAAAAAAACTAAAATTTCAAAACCACTGCTTCTCTATTATCACCCCCATCTCAGTTCTCTATAAAAAACTGCATGTCCTTTCTTAATACAGCATATTATCCAAAACAATCTGCACATACAAGTACTACCTGTTTCTTTAAATTTTATATTCACATTTTCTAAAACAGTCCAACCAAATGTTATTCCATTTGAACTATCAGTGCTGAGTTTGTGACTTCTTTTCTTCTGTTTTTGTTTTTGTCGCTCCGCTCTGCTCTGCATTAAAGAAAGAACGTCTCTGTGCTATGCTTTGACTTTTTGCATGTAAACTACTCTGACCTCATACTTGCAGTTGTGTGTGTGTCTTTGTTTGTGTGTCTGTGTGCATCTGAGCAGAAATAGATTTATGTGTGTGAGAGCTGTTTTAAGATTAGCATATGTACTCAGTGGTGGCTCCCAGCAGGCAGCTTTTAACCAGAAATGTCTCAGTTCATTCAACAACACATTTGAGCCAGGCCTCACACCAGCGCTCATATCACTCCTCCTGCAGCACTCCTCTCATCTCACACACAAAATAACTTTATGTTTTTCCCAATAAA
This sequence comes from Polydactylus sextarius, assembly GCA_016801845.1. Classification (NCBI taxonomy): domain Eukaryota; kingdom Metazoa; phylum Chordata; class Actinopteri; family Polynemidae; genus Polydactylus; species Polydactylus sextarius. The sequence continues at coordinate 16,903,358 of CM028928.1, forward strand.
TCATCAAAGCGTCCAGACAAAGTCGGGGTGGCTGGTGGAAGTTTGTATTTGTCATTTTTTCTGAAAAGAGCAGCTGGTGTGAGTTTCTTTTTTTTTTTCAGAGCAGGGGAAGAAGTTATTCCAGTGACTGAAATATGTGCAATATAGATTTTGTTTTACGTGATGTCTGGGAACTGCAGTAGAATGGGCTCCATGTTGAAGATGCTGTCTGACCTGCCAGGAATTGAAATTCCTTCCCACCCTAATCAGCCCCAGGCTTTTGCTCACACATTAACTGTTACAATTAAATCTGTTACAATTTAAACTCATTTAGAGATAGAAGAAACAAACTGTTTCTTCTATGAAGAGTTGGCTGACCACAGAGTAAAAAGATTTTTTGAAATGTTTATTGTTGTCTTGATGCATAATAAAGTTGCGTAAGAAATACAGTTTGTAGCTCTGTCCTCCTGCTTCATGCACCAGTACTCATCCTCTGCACAGCCATCACAGTTCTGGCATTGAAGCTGTCCCTGAGGCGACTGGTCCTTGCCTTCACAACCCTGAGCCTGCCTGAGGGAAAGGTGACCAGGATGTGAGGGTTCCCTCATAATGTTGTTTGCTCGCCTGAGTAGATGACAGGAGTGGACAACTTCTAGACTTAGTAAAGGTGTGCCAATAATTCACTGAACCATGCTCTGTAGGTTATTCCTCTCACCTGTGGTACAGCTGGAGTACCACACTGTGAAACAGTGTGTAAGAATACTCTCTGCTGTACCTCTATAAAAGTTTATCATGAGAACCTGAAACACATCACGTTTCTGGCACGTCTCAAGGTTTGTAGGAAGAAGAGGTGCTTTTGGGGTTATTCATCAAAGATGCAGTGTTTACACCCCAGGTCACATCATTTGATTTATGGACTCCAAGGTCTGTTGGTGTTCAGGATCAGATCATTAGCTCCACAAAAACCAGTGTCTGGACCTCCTCTCTGTAATTCACTTCATTGTTGGTTGTTTTCAGACCCACAATGGCCATGTCATCTGCAAATTTGAATATGGCTTTTAAGAGTAGTTGTGTAGAGCACAATTATAGCTGATCAGGAAACGAAAGACACATACTTGTGGTACCTGTGTTGAGGTAAATGGTAGAGGAGGTGGGGTTGCTGAGGTTTGTTGTGAGTAGTACTCGTAGTGTCCTGTTCATGGGCATTGAGTACACACTATGATGACAAAATTCCCATCATGCAGATCCTTGTGGACGCTTGCATGCAAAAAGTATGACGAGCTTAACAAAGAAGTGCAGTGGAAATGACTCTAACATATGTGTGTTAGTGCAAAGGAGGAACTAATTAAGTTGTTTTTCAACTTGCTTCTTGTTGTCTTCACTCTGAATAATCTATACCACCATCAGGAATTACAGAGAAAGCATCAATCACAGGTCATGAGCTCCCCATGTTAATTCTGAGGAGCTGCTGCAGTCATGGCATGCAGTCACATTACCTCTGAATGTTGTAGCATATGCAGCTGCAGGTACAGTGTAAGTGTACCAATAACTCCAATAATAATAATTATCATTAAAAAGTTAGTCATAGTTGCTTAAAAGTCTGAGTTGGTCTCGTAAATTTTACATTAAACACTATTATTTACTATTCATTTTCACACATAGATGACACAGAGTACATGTGTATGGGTTTGCTTCGGGTTAAGGTGATTGGTGAATGGTCTTGCTGGCACAGGCCTCCCATTAAATGTCCTACTAAATGTGTGTGAAACAAGGGAAAGCATACTATAGCCCAAAGCCAAAATACAGAGTTGCTTTTATTGTGACTATTGATGGACAACAGCTGTGTGTTATGCTCAATGCTCAGTTTTCTGTTGCTCTATGTTTATCTTCAGCAAAATCCTCCTTAACTGCATTTAGACAACAATAGAACACTTTTGGCACCTTTGGAAGCTGTAATAATAGAAATGCTGAAGGTGGCTGAGTTCCTTTTTAAAGCACAGGGAGGCATTGTTGCAGCTTTTGCAGACTGACACCCCTTAAATTGACTAAAGTAATCACCTAAAGTTAAATTACTTTTAAGGGGTGAAAAGAGGCTTGGTTTGAGAGAAGTCATTATTTCAGCATTAGCATCTTTTTGATGTTGTCTTTGCAAGTCGAAATGTTTTTGGCCGACCACACTCAATCCAAAAATTTAACAAGCTTGGTAGTTTTGGCCTTGCCTCTAGCTTCTACGACTCCTGGCGCATGACATTTTCAGAGCAGTGCTTTTAATCATGACCGACTTGGCCACATATCAGGCTGAGTGAGATTTATAGCCCCTTTTCTCCAGGAGCCTGTAACTCTGGACTGGTCATAATATGGAAAACACACAGAATGGTGTTTACATGAAAGGTGCTGCTGTGGACCTGTTTCTGGGCTAGCCAAGGGTTGTTTGGTTTGCTGATTAGTAACTCCCTGGAGGTCTGGGTGTGGATAGGAGTCTCTATGAATGTGCTCTATGTGGGGATAGAATTGAGGGTATTGTAATTTGGATCCTGATCCCATTTTCAGCACAGTTCTTTCAATCACTCTGTGCATGCAATGGAAAGTTAGGTAGAATTTAATATGCCAGTATTGCAATAAAAAGAAAAGAAAAAGGGAAAATCAATGTGTATACACAGCAGGAAACTTAACCACAGACAACCGCAGAATTTTAGACCAGGTGTGAAGTCAGCAAACCAAATTAGGTTTCCAAACCTTTTCTGGAAAAAAAAATGGGATTAAGGTTACCTGATCCCAGATGTTCTTCAGCAATTTAACAGGATAAGCATAAAGATTATGTGCAGGTTTGCGCTTATTCACATTTGCCCATGTACCAGCACAGAAGCGCACATACATGCATGACGTGTTGCTCTCTGGGGTCTCAGCCTGAGCAGAGCCTCGACCTAGATGAGTCAAGTTTGATTTGGGGAGTGAACTCCTCTCCTCCCCACCTGTCCTCTCTAAGATCTTCATCGTCTGGGGAAACAGTCTGTGAACAACACACACACACACACACACACACACACATACACACTGGTGTTATCGTTGCCTTATTGTTGAAGTGTCTAGGTGTCTGCTGCTGGAGGCTTCATCTCCGAGGGCTTGAGGAAGGTTGACATGCTCTCCTCTTTCTCTCCAGTAAATAGTGTGTATTGTCTTTCCGTCAGGAGGAAAGAATCGGTCTCTGTCTCTTTTTATTTCTTGTTCAAAATGAAAACAGGATGTTTGACTCAGCAACCCTGTGGGAATACAGCTCTCTCCTGCCTCAGTCTTTGACTCAGGGACTGTGATAGTACATAATACCAATACTGAAACCAACATGAGTGACCTATGAAGTTTGTCTCTGACTACGAATGTTCTTGTGGCCTCATTGGAAGTTTCTCAGTACATGGCAACATCCTCATTGAAATGTAAAATACTGCAGTTGAACATTTTTAAACATAACTTACAGGTGATAAATTATGTATTTTTTATCTAAGGGAATGACATAGCTGAGTTCATATCACACCTGTGCCATTAAGAGGTCCTTGACACTGATCAGTGTAATTGTCAAACAAAGTGGAGACTCTTATCTTCAGAAAGTGATATTTCAGGCTAATTCATGAAAGAAGCTGCTGTGTAAAGTACCTCACCGTAGAAACCATAAATAGTGTGTTTACCAGCTTAAAGGTGGCAAATAGAGAGCAGGCAAACTAGTAACATATGACAGGATTATATGTAAATTAAAGGCACTCAGTGACAGATGTGTTTTGTTTCCCAAGAAAGATTTGGTTTTTTTTTCATGGTTTTCTGATACATTTCTGTTGATTTATTTCATCTTTAATGTTTTGGTCTAGAATGAAATAGATGTGAAACAGAAGCAGGCAGAGGCTCCCTGTCCTATTTCCATGATTTGGTCACAAACCGCCATCAGTATGCTGACATCTTTCATAGAGAATGTGCTCAAAGAGGAAGGGGATATGAACATGCAAAAAATGATTTATATGCTTGCACATGTGTGCATGTGCCAGATTACTCAATATACAGATTTCACATTGTATATAAACAAAAGGGCAGAGGGCTCTATATCCATGCAAACTTCTTGTTTTGATAACTGCCTGTTTTAAAATGTTTTCCATGCATCCATCTATTGACTTTCATCTTCTGCCCTTGATAAAGGTCAACAGTTGATGTTTATTCAGTTTGTTTCATCTCTCCTTCTGACATTACATCAGATTAGAATTTGCTAGACACTTCACAGGAGCTCCCTGAATATTATTCTCGACCCTATCTAGCCTTCCATTGACCAGCATCCCATTTAAGTCTTCTACATATTTCATCTTTTTTCTCCACACTCATGGTTCCCACCACTCCAGAACTGTCTTGCTTCACCCCAAAATGGAACCTTTTGTCCCACTGTGGATGATTCAGGTCAGGGTGTATTCAGTGGAAATCCCCCTCACTTCACCCAGGGGACATCAATATGTAGTCAGTGGTTGGAGAGAGAGTTAAAATGGCTCAGTGCCATAATTTATTCAGACATTGAACTGGCCCAGGCTTGAAGTATTCAAAGTAGCCCAGAAAAAAAATAGCTTTTAGACATTTCATGAAGCCACAGTCGCATGGCATTTATATTTAAATCAGTTTGATGTGAAAGCAAAGACTCTGAGTACACCAGGGCCAGAGGGCCAGAAGAGAAAATACCCAATTCACCCATCAGGCAGTCTTCATCTCTGATAATGCCTATTTGCTCCCTTATGCACACATTTGTGTTTAAATTCCGGCAAAGCCCTGACTTAATTTATTCTATAACCTTTAACCCACATCTAACTGTATAAGAAAATTCCACTCATGTTTACATTATAGGATGTTATCTATAATGTTCAGTACACAGCAGATGTTATGTTGTAACTGTGTAAGTGCGCCTACTTTTCCTAAAGCCACACCTTATAGTCTGATTAAAGGTTAAAACCTCGAGAAACACTGGAAAACAAATTGCCTTTTTCACTGCTCTTTATAGGTTAATCTCCCAGGGATATTGTACTTTTGGCCACATCAGAGTCAGAGTAAGAAAAGGTGCATTTCATTTGACAGTTGTTATGACAAACATCTGCTGCAACATCAGTATGACAGGTCTGATGCACAAGACTTGCAGTCCTGTGTGGTTTTGTTTTCAGGTCAAACTTCTCTCTGTTAATGTAATGACAACACTGAATCTTGAATTTTGAATTGTGTGTGTGTGTCCTGTCTATAGCTTTATCAGTATGCTGAGAGATTAGCTCCATTACCATGAGTTGGCAGTCAGTCAGGACAAAGGGCTACTTCCTCCTCTCCAGGTACACCAGGGAGCCTGTGTGTGTGCTTCATACCATTTCAGTGATTGGAAACTTCCACAGCTAATACATTAGAGGTGACCTCCATTGCTTTCACCGTTTGGAAGTTGTTTTTGCTATGTTACTGAAGGAGAATGTAGCCGTAATACACCACGCGGCCTGTTTTTTTTACTGCAGACAGTGTTGCTAACAGATCATTCAACTAATGAGACATAAGTAGGTATAACATGTTCTGCTGAACTCACTCACAATATTTCATTTGTCCCAGTGCCTTTCTCATTTCTATCATCAGAAAGGTAACTACACAAAATCCTGTGATGGGATAATACCTGTCATGATACCCCAAGAGTACTCAGTATTCATAACTGCATGATTATTACATGAGCACACATGGAGATGCACCCGTTTTCAAACTACATTTGTTTTTGTCTCAACTACAAATCTATGAAGTGTCATGGCACTTGGATCATTAGAATGACATATAAACAGAGTGTCCATGATACTTCAACCCCTTATTTGTGGTCGGTCCTGTAAAAGAAAATGGATTTTCAGGACTTCATTTTGTCATGATGACACACATATACAGACTAACAGAGAGAAAATAACACTAGCCACGAGTTGCAGCTGGTAAATAAGAAACAGTATGTTAAGCATGTCACTTGACATCAGCTCACAGGGGAACTGTCTTATTTCATTATAACAGCATCTAAATCTACAAAGGACGCCAGACCAACAAAGACGAATCAAGACCTCAAATGCCTCTAAAGACTGCTGCAGTCTGAGTGGGTGTCCTCAAACCATCTCATTCATAAAGAGAAAGAGCATCTTGTCAGGGATAAATGATAGTGTTTCCTAATGTTTTTGTCTGACAAGCACTTGGCTTGAGATGGGCATTGTTCAAAGTGGACTGGAAAATATCTGACAGTTTTTTACTGTCAGCCAACATCATGAAGCCTTTCTATTCCTGATTGGACCAGCACACTGTCATTTGTTTTTCGGTGGGGGGTCTATTTTTTTCCACAATAAGTGTTTGAGTGAGTGAATGCATTGAACTCATCTACAGCTGGTTTACATTCTTAACAAATCATTTGCTGGCTTTATTAGCCTACCGTTATTGGCTGATAGCAGTGTTTTTTATGCTAGTGAAGTAGATGCATACTGTTGGTTGTAACTAAAGTGAGGTCTTAGTCATCTACCCACAGGTTTGCACGTCATATTTTGCATACAAATTGCAAAACCAGCACTAGCCCCTATACTTTACTCCCAGAATCAAGTTGAGCAATATCGCAGCGTTCACTATTAGATATTCTTCAATCCAAAACTAAATTGAATGACTTAAATATTGACTTTCCTGCTTTGTGTGTATATATATAAATGCATATATAAAATATATGTCTCCTCCAAACAAGGTGAGTGTGAAAGATAAACAAAGGACAAAGCAATATAAGATAATAGCCCCTGGAGACCCTGACCTCTCATGGTGGTGAACAGTAGTCTGTGCACATCTCTATGACCCTGTGCCCTGGCCATAATCCCTCACTACAGGGGCTGGATTAGGGCTTCGTCTTATTAGCCACTACCCTCCCACCACCCCACAGTGGTCTCGCTCCCTCTTCAGCCGGGATCGATGGCTGGCTTGGTCTGAAGTGGCAGCTCTGGTTATTAAACGTGGGACCAACCAAACCCTTTGGAATGCCGGGATAATCCCTTCACAAATTAAGTAGATGAAAATTGGTCAGGGAGAACGGGGAGCAGAGAGAATCTTCATATTGTGACCTTCTAAATAGTGAACACACAAACAAACAGAAACTCGTTAACAGCTCTCTTGATCATATGTTAATCTGTAAGGATTTGTACCCATGATGGATCAGCATTTTATTAAAAAGAAAACCTCAGTGAATGGGAACCTTGTCGATGTTTAGATGCCTATTGCATCATAAAATAGCCAGACTTTATTAGCTGATGTGTAAGCACAGATGTGAGGTGCAGAGAGGGTCAGAAGAGATGTTTTCCCCCTCACAGTAAATCCTTTATAAATCTCACTTGTGCGTATCTAAATCTGCGAGGTTTTGTAATTTTACACACATGATCAGCAATGATGAAATTATATGATGAAATTGGAAAACAGAACAGCTAATCTAGCATGTTATAAATTCAACAATAAATTATATCTTCTAAATCGTACCATACAGTACATCGATATTTACTGTAATACTCTCGACTCTCTAACATCTCCTCTGGAAATTCTTCCATTCAGCTGCAGACTTAGTTATCTACAACATTTTAATTTAAGTCAGTCATTTTTTTGGGGAATTTTAGGCAAACATGGTTTTCAAATGGTTCAAATTAATGATGAGTCCGTAAGGACAGAGATCTTAGTTACATCTTGTTACATCTGGAGACAATCATGTCGCATAAAAACAAGATTGATGTTGTCATGGTTTCCAAAGACCCAGATAAACATCCAGTAAGAGCCGAGCCTTGAGATATTCTGGGAAATACACCAAGGCTTTAAATACACAATAAGTGTCTTGTGTAACTCCCTATTCACACACATACGCACAGATGCACGGAAAACAAAGCTGTATTAGACTTTAATATCTTTAAAAGAAAAGACTCATTTGTATCTTAAAAAAACTTGGTTGATGAATTTGATTGAAATTAATTTTTACTCTCATTTTCTTACAGTGTCTTTGTTTAAACATTTCACTCCCTTCCTGTTTCCTTAAGTGTGTGTGTGTGTAGTATGTCATAGCTAAGCCTGTCATGTAGGATAACACCGGATGTTAATTACCCCTGCCATCTGAGTTGACTGTTACTAGAGCCCTGAACTGGATGTGAACCTGCTGTTACCAAGAGGGGGCAAAGTCTATTAAATACCATTATTGAATCTTCAACCTAATTTAAGAGTAAATGCACAATGACTGGCTGTCTGGATGCTAGCTCTGGTTTCTTTGCTCGATTCCCAACCGTCTTTGAGGAAGGCCTACAGACAAAGGCTGCTAAATTAATGAAACACATTCGCAACAGAGAAATACAGCATATATTAAAAGCAGCTGTTGTGTTATGTTTGTGTCAGCACAGTGGTTTGGTCTGACATTATCTAGAGATAGCACAGGCAAACCTATAGTTTCAGAGTGTGGTTTCACAAGCCACCTGCTGCTGCATGAGAATTCTACTTACAGTAATGATTCCCTCATGAGAGATACGGTTTTATTAACTCAAGTTAGTTAGAGAAAGTAGTTTGGAAACTCGGTCGCCACCTACACTTCTTATTTGCTGAGAAAGTTCAAATAAGTTTCTAGATGTCATTAGACAATAGTTTGCACACATATCTTTTTTTGCCAGAATGTATTAGATGTAATAAAACACATCCGCATCACTGATGAAAGGACAGTGATCAGGGCTGATCAGATTGGTATTCTACATGCAAACCTTTCACCAGTCAAGTCCCTGTCAGATCATACTAGAACAACCTAAAGCATTTTTTATACCACTGGCAATATTTTCTTTTACAGTTTCTTTAACTATGGTATAATTAATTTAAGGGAAATACATGTGCTAATACAAGTAAAATAAAGTAAATGGATGAGGAATATTAGGGTTTGATGACTGAAACACTTGTTCAAGGTTAGAAAAAGATCTTGGTTACTTATCATAACATAACAAATGTTTTTCACCGTGAACTTTTTCCACAGCAGATATTTTGGCAGAGCAAAAAAGGCACAAATATAACTGATGAAATTTAAAATAACTTCATTCCATCTAGAGTTCCAGAGTATTAGTATTGTTCATGGCTGCTTAATGTTACAGGTTACTAGAGCATTTAATGTAGCTGAACCATTGTTAACATTTTTTTTCTGTGCCCGCTATGAAAGTCTCGGCATCCAGGCTTCGAGACTCACTACATAAAGGTCACATCCTGCTTTTTTACTGAACATTAGTGCTGGATGTAAATTGCGAGGTGATGATTCATCCAAAATAATTCTTTTGATACTGAGGCTGCTGTATATGAGGCCATATAATTATACAATCATACACAATGTGTAAAGCACTAAGTGGTGGTCACAGTTCAAAAAGAAGCCTTGGAAGTCACAGCAACCACAGACTACAGACAAGACAGGAAGCAGAGCGACTCTTTAGTATAATAGTAAAATAAGACTCAGTTCCCATGTAGATCAACAGCCGTACACACAGATGAAACATCAACACAGTTCAGAGTCCTAACTGCAGAATTATCAGGTAGGAGAGGATTGAATAGAATGAGTAGGAGTGAAATAAATTGAAATGAAATAGTAAGGAAGGAGGGAGGTAGAAGGTTTATGATGTGAATATATTAGAGCAAGAACAGGTGAAGGACACTGGAGAAGTGATGAGATGAGGGTTGCCTATTGAAAAGATTTGTGTTTTTCTGTGACAAAATATTGAAATTGAGTGCTGTGATTTCTTTCTGTATGAATTATACAAGCTCTGACAGACACATGTTCATCTCACCTTTATTTTTGGTACTCAGCCACATAATTACGCCGTCTTCATCCTTGACTACTCCGCAGGCGATCACAAGAATCATTTACAGTAGCATTCAGAATTCCCCAGTGTCACAGCATTAAATACGCACAAGTTGCGGCACAGTGTAAGCCCTGATTAAAATGTGTCGCTTCCACCACTAAGACATGTCTCTGGTATATCAGATGGATGCTTAGCACCAGCATATGCTCCATGCAATGATCCACGGATGGATGACAGGTGGTTATCCAACTATTTGCATAATTATGGGTGTAATGTGCAGACTGCTAGAATGTCATAAACAAATCCATATGGCCTTTTGGGAAAATCTAGATGATTCACATCACAACTCACGGATAAACTTACTGCCTTCCGTGCATAACAGGCAACAGCAGGATTTCTCACTGAATGTTTTAACCAAGTGTGAAGTGAGGAGCAACTTCATTCGCTATACTTGTTTTGGCAGCTATGATTAAATGTGGGAACTTTATACTGAGTTTTAGTTGTAGATTAGTTAGTGTGGCAGCTGTAACATGGGGCAATGTTTCCTTTGGAGTTTTCTTTGTGATGTTTGATAGGAAGGATAATATTAAAAACTATTACCCAGTTTCACTGCCTGGAAACTTTCCAAAATCAGCTTTAGTCGGCTGTGTGGTTTGTTAATACTATCCTTATCGTGAAAGTCAGTCACGATATATGTGCAATTCTTTCTGTAGATAATGAGTGTTATTTTGAGTGAGTTATTTTTAGTGTGTCATTGCTTAGCATAATCATTTACACACACATATGTATATATCTATATTTTTATAACTGTCAAGGCAATTTTCTAGCTAAAGGTGAATCAACAGTACATTTCTTTCACCATAGCAAGGCTCAAGCCAAGCCAAGGCTAAATTTCCATAGTTGAGTGTTTCCCTTTGTGCTCAATAGACATTTCATAAAATGAAGTACTTATATCACCACTTCCCATGTCTGGGATGTAGGTGTTTTGTGAGAGAGCAATGGCCTCAGAAATGTGCAAGTGGTGGAACAATGAATTTAAAAATAAAGGCACTTTGTTATTGACATGTTTTAATGTATTTTTCTTGTTTCCCCCCTCTCCACAGGCATGCCTCTCCATGTACGTCCCAGCAGTGATCCTTCTTTGGCCGATCTTCCCCCAGGTGAAGTTCCAGTTGGTCCAGAGGAGCCATCCAGAAAGAACCCAGCTCGCTGGTCCACAACTGCCGGCTTCCAAAAATATAGCCACAAACCAAACACAAACACTGGTACTGGCAGCCTGGAGCGAAAGGTAACATATACATCTGGTTATTGTTTCACCGTGACTTTAGACTGCTATCAAGAGAAATATTTTTAAACAAGAGATGTGATCAAGCAAAGAAAAATAGGATTTGACTGAAATCATACCTGCTCTTCGACCAGTTAATTTGTTATAGGGGAAAAAATGATATTATGCCTTCATTGATTATATCAGCCACTGTACACTCTCTTATTAGACCCTTATTATACTTAACCACTTATAAATACACAGAAAAATACAATCTATCTTTTCAGATAAGGCATATTAAAATATTATGACATGTTCACACTCATACCATCAAGCATTAAACATTATTTTCATACCTATTATATGCCATATTGATCAAAGTCTACACTCAACGTTTTGGTCATTTATTTTGACAACATGCAGCCACATTGCTAACGTCATTATCAACACTTTGTAAAAATCTCCATTTGGTTGTTTGAATTCAGTTTTCACGGGTAGTTTGTCTCTCCCGCCACTTAAAATGATAGATGAACCCTGGAAGGCTACTGTTGTATGGTATTCTCCTTGTGAAAGTAACAACAGCAAATGTCTGTCCAGTGAAGATATGGTCAAACCAGAGCATGTCGACCATCCACTCCAACAGTCAGCCAGTAGAGTGCAACCCTTGACACTTTGTACTGTCATGTACCACTGTCACAAAGGTTCATGCTAATTTAACAACTTCATGGAGCAATAAAAAAAGATCAACATTGAATTATTCTTTAATACACCACTGTCAAGTAATATTTACTGATTCCCTTGCATCTTGCTCACTTATTTTCCACAGTGCTACAGATGTACTGGAGCTGCATCAATTATAATGTCAGAGATATGTGCTCTGAAATCTTCTCACCTCCAGCAGCCTCTGATTCATCCTTCTCTCGGCATTTTCTTCCCTCATTTTCATTCCTGCTCTCCTCTGTACCCCAAATCAAAGAAATAACCATTAGATATGAAAACCTGTGCTGCCCTGCTTGCAGATATCCTGCAGTGGCAGAGTCTTTATCTGAAACTAGTTCCTTCTGATAACACCTTTTCTTGTCTTCTAAGAGAAAAAAAAAAAAAAAATGAGCAGAGGTTGTTAACCACTTTTTCTTTGTTTGAAATTCACCTTTCTGAGCCTTTTTAAGATTATAAATCTTATAAAAGTGCAGTTCAGGTACAACCTCCCTGCAGCTTCCAAAAAAGAAGGGAAGCCAATTAACTTCTCAAAATGGCTGCCCCCATCTGTTGCTGATAGTCCTTTACTTCTTGTAGAGAAAGGACTACGGTATGTTCTCAATGAAACAGGGGGTTAAAAAAAAAAAGAGATGATTGAGTGCTTGGAATGTGACATGGCAACCCTCCATGTGATTAGTTTGTCTGGAAGCCTTGTCCTATTTATAAAGACACTTTGGTTTTTAGAGTCTAAAGTGTAACCACTCACTTCAGGTGGGGGTGGAGAGGGTGAAATGGTTATTAAACCTTTCATTTTTGTCAGTGAATCTTTTTTTCTTGACATATGTGAAAGTGATACATTTTGTAAGAATGAAAATATAGAGCAGAGGACCAGAAATATCAAAACATACTATTTAAGGCTTTTTACATCTATTTGGCCCTTCTACTCTGTTCTGTGGATACTACTTTTGTGTGCATTCTGCAGGATATGTGTGTTGCTCTGCACTAGTAAACAGGGTTTAGGTTTCAGACTTCACGTAAGATTTTACAGCAAAAAAATAATTGTCCCGCTTATACATACAACACATACAGTGACTGCTACTATAGTAGAATTCCACATATTACAGTTTTATTCAGATTATGGGTGAAATTTTCATTTTGAATGCTATTTTCAAGTATCCTATTTAGTTGACTCCCATCTGCAGCAGGTGATGAGCTATCTGAATAAAATCAATTTAAGTCATCTTCTTGTCACTGGAGACTGGTATGAAAAGTAATGATCTAAAACTGGGAGGGTGTCATTTTTATTGTCCATTTGCTGACAGGACTATTAGATTTTTTCAATAAGATGGGAGTCTTGGTCCTCATAATCCTTAGTATCTATTTTTCATACATCCAACAGCCATATATCCACCACCAGTGCAAGATTAAGTCTATTTTTAAGTAATCATCAACAGATGTTGAATGTATTAGTCAGCTTTGACTTTGATTTATTAATGTCTTGGTGCTAACATTGTTCTTAGAGGGGCCATACATCAATGATAAGCACTGCCAAACGAGTGTATGGATGCAAGCCATACACACCATCCACACTACAAATAGACTCTCAGTGTCTGGGATCATTTCACAATGCAGACAGCCATGATCTGTTCTATTCCCTGTGAGTACATGATGGCTGAGTCAGGCTTGGTTCTGCTAAATCTCCACATTGTACATTAACGTGAATCCTCAGTCATCAGCTAGCACTGTAAACTCATCACGTCTCTGAACGACTTTACAATACCTCATACTCTGGGTCCTCTATGCTTAGTACATTCAACTGAAGGGATTAGGCCGTGTATATAAGCCTGTTGATTTACTGTTACCTCTCTGGTATCTGGTTTTCTCCAACTTTTACGATCTGATGTGTCGTAAAAGTTTGTGGAGAGCAGGTCCTTTGTCGCGCCGTGTTGCGTGTTGGGGACCTAGGAGGCGATGGCTATCAGGGACTGTCTCAGTAGAGCACACATGTCCAGCTGAGTTTTACAATCCTGTCTGCAGTGCTTCCTTGGGCCCCGTCATGCCACATTCAGTTGCACTAAAACACACATGGCTTATTATAGCATAGAGGGGATAGGGATCTCTCTCCTGTTCCTTCACTCTCTCTCTCTTTGTTCATTTGCTGTTATTTTTTAATTGACTCTGGATGAATTGTTTATCTTTTAAAGTTTTGTCTCTTTGGTCTTTTGATGTGTGAGATCTCATTAAAAAATCCAAACTTTTGTTTCTATCTGTCTTACTCTTGAGCTGCCACTTCGTAACTCGTCACACATTAAATGACTCTCATTCTATTTGCCTGGTTTGTTGAATCATAGTCTGTGTTTTGATTTTTAATATTATTTTACTTTCATTTTTATTCGGTTTGTTTCAGCTACCATGACCTTCAATCACTGGGATTTTAAAGCCAAGGCTTGTATGTCTGGAATGTAATCTAGTGTGCTTATGTGTGTTTTTGTGCTCGTGGCCATTGTAATAAGTCTACTGGTGTCACCTTGGCACATTACCTCGGCAAGAGCATTTTAGAAGGTGCCTTTTGTGTAAGGGAAGAGCTCAGCTGTGGCTGCCTTATTATAAGAGGCTTCTTATTAGCAGCTCAGGTGGAGCTGTGGGGAGGGGTTAGGGTGAGGGTGGAATGAAGTGAGACTTAAATGAACAGCTCAGTGTTAGTGTATAATGCAGCTCCAAGACAAATTAACCATCTTCAAGTTCAATCTGTCAATCATACAGCTGCTACAGATAATGTTAATCCACAAAGCTGTTTGTTTATAGAGAAATATAGTGGATGTACCCTTGTTGATCAGGGATTTAAGATGGTTGATTATGTGCTTAGTCATTGTGGCGTAAGTATTATGATCAATAAATAAACCATGTTCTGATGGCAGTCTCTGTTTGATAGTCATGCAGGGCTGTTAATCTCTTCACCTCTTTGTGTTCCTCTGCAGGGTAGAGGAGCCCATGCCTACCGGAGTCTTCCACGGGATGCAAGTGGCTGGACCACTCAGTTCCAGAGAGAGCTGAATCGATCGTCGCTGAGTGCCAACCATCCAATGGTAGACCAATGGCTTGACAGACAGGAGCAGGTATAGTCATAGATATAATTATATTTTTTGTCACTGTATGATATTTATAGATTGATATTAACTTATATTAGTTGGCAAAGTTAAGCACTGCCAATCAATAAGCTAAAGTGAAAAGGTAAGGATGCAACACTCAATAAGCAACACTGTATCTCTATCAATGTCTACCATTCATTTAGTCCTGGTGGGTCCCCAACTTAGTCTGCCATAGCACTGCCTAGCTTTACAGTGCCTCATGTGAAAAAGAATGCCAATGGCACTTGTGTTAGTCCTCTCTATCTGTAAAGTATCCTTGTCTGTATGTTTCGTGTTTTATGTTGCACTGTGTCAAAATGGATCACATCTTAGTACAGTGCAATAACAATGGTAAGCACAGTAGTGACAGATAACAGAGTGGTGGTTACAGCAACACTGTAAACCAACGCAGCATGAAACTGAAACTGTGACTGACATCACACCATGTACTTCTGTTCTATGAAGCAGTACTTTTTGCAAAGTAACATTGTACATTCTTAGGCATTGCAGGCTTGTCTCCTCACTTCACACCTCCTCGCTCTGTCTGCACTTTGTGATTGTTTCACTCTGTGACTGGTCCCTCTACTCCTCAGCCTGTCAGAAGAGAGAAAAAATATTCCCTTTAAAAGTTATTAAAAGTGACAGAGACTCTCTGCTGGGAGAACAGGAATGACCTTGGGAGGTGTCGTACACGCTGAGCTTGACGTGAAAAGGATGTCTCTAAGTTCGCTTCTCAGTCTTTGCCCATCATTACCTAAGCTACCTGCTCTGACCCATGTAGGAGGTGTTTAATTGATCTCTCCTTTTTGTTATAGAATATGAAAAGTGCAACGAGAGGGCATGAAACATGAAAAAAAGTAGTGCAAGAACAACTGAAGAAGTAATAAGAGTTTTAATATAAAAGAGCTGACTGAGATTCAAGCTATTAAACCTGCATGTCTTTCCTTCATTGTACTCAATTTGTCTTTCCAGGATTATCATGTAAATGTCTAGTCTACAATGGTGTGAGTTTCTCTGGGGCCTGTCTGCCTTCCTCTCTCCAACCTCATTGAAAGTCAATGTGGTCAAGATTTATTGTTATCACTAGTAAAGACACTGGTGTTGTTATAGGAAACATTTTAATAAGTGCTGTTTCACAGTTTTTATCTCTGCCCAGACAATTTGTCAGGACAAAGCAATGCAATGAAAAAGAGGCTGTTTCAGTGTGTGAGAAGTTATCGCAGCGCTGTTCCCAAACTTTTTTGGCCATGACTCTCAAAATAACAGTGCTGCATATTTGTAAACCTCAGTGGTTGAAGTACACAAAGGATAGTGACTTGAACTAGTTTGCCAAAAAGAAATATCTTTGTGAATACATAGCAATATTTCCTGTTCTAGCGGATTTTTTTTTCTAATCTCGTTTTCACTTTTCACGGCAGCCAGATAAGGGGAAAAAAATCACATGGCTGATGATACACTTTTTTTTTTTTACACTTCTTAAAAGATGGTTTTAATGCAAATGTAATATGTTACTATAATGTGCCATTTCTATTTTTTGTCTTAAATTGTATTTAATCTACAAATGAATTCTACGTTCTACATTTCTTGTATCCATATTTAGCTATGCTGCTCTTTCCATTTAACACGGAGAGCTTTTGTACAATATTTACATGTACAACAATGTTAGAACTTTTAAACCAGCTATAGTGCAAAAATAATAAATTCATTTAAAGAAAACGCATTATACAGGAACATAATCTTTTTCAATTTAATACTCATAAATAGATATCTAAATAAATACAATCTTATGTTGTTACTTTATAGAAGTAGTCAGTATGGATCACTATAGATAATTAGATCAGTAGATGAACATTTAATAAATAAGAGCAGAAGAATCACAACTGACTCTTTATAGTCTGACAGCTATATGACTAAGATAATACACAAAGCACAAATCTATCCATTAGAGAAGACACAGTGTAGGTTTCAAAGGGGCACTTAATTGCCCATTTGTTTCATTCTTTCACTCACTGTATCTCAGCCTTGATCGCTGCCTTTCCCCTCCCACACATGACAGTTTGATATTTTCTTTTCTTTGTATATTTGATGGGCTGGCAGCACAGCAGCATCACATTGTAAGATTAAAAATACGCCGAGTGGGTTAATTAAAAAGAATTGTGATGGAGATAATGAGTTTACCCACACATACACGCACGCACACACAAGGTTTTAGGAAAATCACACCAATTAGCACATGTTTGTTTCTCATGGGTTATTTATCTCCTGTACTTCATTATTCTAGAAAACTAAGAAGGGGCATCACTCTCCTTTTACTTTGTTCACTGGAACAAATGATGTACTTACTTCTTAAGTATATATGATGAAAAGTAAGTATAATGATGCACTTGCTTTTTAATTATATCATTTTTGTAACCACATATAATTCTTCAGTCATACTTTACCTTTTGTATTCAAGCACTTCATCATCAAATCTTTTCCTTTTGCTTGACACCATTTGTTATTTTCTTAAAGTGCTTTACTTCACCACTTTTATTTGAGCAGCCCTACCATAAATTAGAAATGTGAAGTCAGGCACATTGATGTCTATGCTCAAAATACCACAGAGTTTCTGGGGAGCTGCATGCACGACACCACTGACAGTACAATCTGTGATTCTGATGTCACCTTAAGAGCCGTAGGTGATAAACCAGAGAGCGCTGTGAGGCTGGGTGGCAGAGTAGCTACTCAGGAATTTATTTTACCTTACACTGTCTGGTATCTTTATATAATGCAGCGTACAAATATTCTGTATATAGATTTTCATTATAACTCATCATAAGGCCAACTCAGCCCCAGTTACAACAGAAATGTGTATGATGTTTAGCTAATCAGTCAATACATTTACTTCTGTCAAACGATTATATCTGAACCTTCAAGAGCTTGATTCCTCCAAATCCCTTGATGCCTTTCTGCGCATGCCCACACATACACACACCCCGCTAAGTGTTGTATGGAGAACAGCAGTTTCTATCAGCCCATAAACGCCAAGGCCTCATGAGTTATTCTTTATACAAACAGCTGGCATTAACTGGCCTGTTATCCTACTGATGAATGCTAATGGATTTTCTCATTCAGCATTACACACACAAACACACATGCGTACACGCATTTGGATCTGGCTGAGTGCTCCTCCACGGTATTATTTTGTGGCCTTGATGAGGGACCAAGGTTGTTATCATGAGCTATAACAGAGGTGGGACTGACACCAGCTGTCAGTCATAGAAATTTCCCCCAGTCAGAATCACACACTGAAGGAGACTGAGATATTTGAAGTGTAACCAAAATGTTCAAGTTTGAGGGTTTTAGAGACAGACAAATCATTCATTGATTTGTTATTTTCTGGACCATAACCTAACCCAAATACTGTGGAAATGCAGTCCAGGTCAGTAATAAATTAGAGGAAAGCATGGACAGAAACAACTAAACTGTTACATAACAGTCTGAAACATGACTGAGTAGAAACAGCTCTGATCAGACATCTTTGATCAAGCCTCCAGCTGTCAGAGTGCCTCCTGCTCTGTGTTGTCTAAATGAGACACCTTGTCTGGCAAGTTTTAAAGGAAACCCAAAGTGGCGAGGCGCCCAGCTAAACTGTCGAGCCAACATGTCGAAGGAAGACGGTTCCATTCAACCTTGAGCTGAACCAAAAAAAAAAACGAGGAGCAGTGTGAACATACTCATTTACTTTTATATTTTCACATCAAAGATTCCTCAACAAACAAACACAGATTGGTACTTGTGAACTGATTTGTCAACACTGTTAGTTTTCTCCTTTTTTTTTGCCTCCCTCTCTTCCGTCAGAAAACAGTAGTTGTTTTACTGGTCTTTGCACAGTGCAGCATTATTTCTACATATTTAATACCTATTTAACATGATGCTCAATTATGCATATGGTTATGTGAATGTGAATTAAATGTGTAAGATTTGAAAATCTTTTAGATAAATGATACTAGATTTACAGTGTAATCCCAGTATTTAGTAATATTGGTGTGATTCACCTTTTTGTCTGTTTTTGTGCAGCAACCAGTTGCTCTATAAGTGCAACCTATGTGCTCAGTTGTATACAGCAGTTATCTGTTCCCAGGTGACCACTCTGAATAGATTTTTAGTTCATCAACAAGTGTTTTTATTTATTTATTTATTTATTTATTTTAAACCTGTCAGAGGTTTGTATATCAGTCAAAACCTCTCGTTCTTTCATTAAGACTGCACTGTTTTATTTCATCATCCAGATTCATGTTTTGAAAATGAGCCAAACTGTTGCATTATTGTCACTTATTTAATTATAAATACAATGAACACAGTGCCAAGCATCTGTGACTCACAGTCACAAGTCCTGAGGTGGAGGACTGAATAAATAAATAAGAAAAGGTGACACCTTGGATCACCCTTGGGCAAGTTAATTCTACACAAAAGTTAGCAGTTAATTCTCTGTGCTGTTGTTGGTGAGTGAATCTAGTGAGTGAGTCTGTTGTCCCTACTAGCCTGTTGGTAAAGCCCACACGGCGTGCAGGCCCTGAGGCGAGCTGCAAGCAATGTTAGAGCAGTTGAGCATGGAGAGAAAACACTGTAATAACTCCAAACCCTGCCGGCCTAACACAGTCTTTTTTTCTTAACCCTTCTATCTGAATAGTCAAGAAACCAGACTGACCTCACCTCTCTAGGCTCACACATCCACTGTCTTTGTCCCTCTGTCTAGTTCTATCTGGTGGATGCAGTTAATGAGTGTATCCATGCGTTATGTTTAGATAAATCTGGTTGGATGTTTGATGGAGAGCAGGTCAAGGGGGTTTGCTTAGTGCAGGAGAGTGCACAGAAAAAACAGAAACTCACATTCCAGACCAGTGTAGTCAGTCCCAAAGTGGTGTCCTGTGTCTGTAGAGAGGACTTCTACACTTCTCCAGACCCCAACTATTCTCCCAGCAACACCCACAGGAAGGTCAGCCAGTTCCCAAATACACAGAAGTAGATGAGAGGGCTTATGTGCTGGTTGAATTCACAGAGAAAACACTTCAGGTCATGCATGCATGCAATACGGACCTATCATGTCTTTTTTAATTGCTGGCCTGTGGGTATGACCAGCAGGAAGTACTGTTTATGTAACAGTAATCCAAGTACACAGCAGTACCACCAAAAAATATTTTTTTTCCCCATTTTAATCTGTTTTTCCTTCGAATATTATATATTATTGAGATTTTGTAATTCTGCTACTGTTTTCATTATGTTTAATGGACTTTGAGGTAATATAACTTAATGTTTAATATTTGCTGTTAGAATGAGTTACTAATTTAAGATGTAATTATTATTCTGTGTAAATGGCAGTTGCCCCGTCCAACTGAGGCTCTGAGTGAGAACAATGAAGCCCTGAGACTCACAGTGACCCCTCGCTTAATTAGCCTACACTGTTCAACTAGCGTCAGAACGTCATGACCCCTGACAGCCTTAAGTCTCATTTAGTACCAGTCACCTCCTCTTTTCACCTCTAAGTGGGCATGGACATTTAGCCTCAGACGTCTTGTTCCTGTTGACTCAACATATTGTTGGTGGAAGACTGATTAATGATGTTGTTGGGTCCTGTCCTCTACACTCCTCATTTGTGTCCCCATTGAACTTACAGGGTGACAAATAAAGACAAAATCTTGGTGACTGACTGAAGAAACATAACAAATTTTTAATTTCAGTAACAGTTCTGTCATGATTTGTGGAATGATTTAAAATACTTGATAAGAGCAGTTGATTCTGATTTTGTATCAATAAAACATCTGCCATTATCATGCAGTAGTATTAAGAAAACGTGATAATTTTCAATAGCACCAACTAATTGATTACATCCTCAGAAGGCTGTGACGTCCAAATTTTCATCTGACAAGAATGACAAGATCACTGCCATTACCAATGTAATTATGAGGTTGATAAAGAGTAAAATCTGATTTACAGCAACATCTGGATTGGATATCTTTAAAAAAAATCACCTATCATGTTTTAGCCACCAGCTGCAGTACAGATTTAAGGTAATTAAAAACAGCAAGTGTGTCTTCGAGTAGGTAATACACCCAGTGGCAGTAACATCATTTAGGTGATTGGGTTCACAGTGGGGTAAATAGATTATAAATGAGCAATTATGAAAATAATACAATTTAACATCTCATTATTATCTTAACATCTTTGTGAACAAAATGGCAGTGATAATCACTGTGTGCCATGGTGACAGTGTGTTTGTGTGTGTGTGTGTGTGTGTGTGCGTGCGTGCTTACGTGTGCATGTGAAACACCACACATAATGTTGTGTATGTGTTTTTCCATGATTTATATTGAGACCACGGCAGTTAACCATCAACCAGCTTTTCTCACTTGGCTTTCTGTGTCTATTAACATTCAGGATGGCTCCCCTCTCACCTTCACACACACACACACACACTCACGTAAACACACATTTAGAGACGGAGAATGATAGAATTAAGTGTTTAGCAATTCAGAACAACTTTCACAACTTAATCCCAAGCACATAACACAGCAGACAAATGGAGTTCCCAAGGACAGCAAGTGAAAAGGCCGTCAGCAGGGGACTGGAAGAGAGACAAAGCTGAAAATATTGCTCTGCGCAGAAATGGGAATCAGCTATTTTGGAAGGAGATGAACAAGAAACACAATTTTTCTCTGTTTATATGAAAAAGTCTGATGCCACGTTGGCCTTTTCTTTAAACATGTGCCATGTTTGTTCTTGCTTTTCTTTATTTTCTTGCCTTTCTCGCTATATTGAAATTGTGCAAATCGTGTCTCACATCTTATCTTGTTTGAACAGCAGCAGGAGGTGGCAGACATTTTCGGAAGTTGCCAGCACTCTTCACTATCAGTTGTACTATAGCCTGAAAATGTTTGACCTGTCTTGCTCTGCAGGCTTCGTTTGTATGTGTGTGTGTGACTAGACTAGATTAGACTGTGACTGATTCAGGCTTCGGTTACTTTACTGTTATGGGAAAGACTGTGAAAAAGTATCTTGGAAATAAAATTTAACAACAAAAAAACAATAAAATTAAGGAACAGGATCCAGATGTTATCATGATATTTAGTAGAGAATAAAACGCATGTGATGTTGATTAATTTGAAAAATGATTTATCTAGTTTTAAATGTACTGCAGTGTCCTTCCTATGCTCTTTAAGTTCTTCATGTTTAATTACTGCTCCATCACAGTGAGGAGCCCTTCAGCAAGGATGTCTGTACTACAGATGTAGAAAAAAACCCAAAACAAAACAAGAAACCAAAACAACCTTTTGACTTGTTGAATTCCCTTTTTCCATCAGTTTATAACCGATTAGATGAGTTGATGTACTGGTGAAACATCAGTTTACCTCAGTGATCTGTCCCTTTTCTCTCCTCTTTCCTGTTTCCCCTCCTCTTTTTGTCCACATGTACTGTACCTCTGCACTATCAGGGTGGCTATCCCTGTCTGCGCTGCTGGTTGTGAACGTGTTAAGTCTTGATTAGAGTTCACGCATTTGCCTTCTGCGATTTGCTCCATGGAGTGAGAAATCACACATCTCAATGAGAATAATTGAACACGGGCAGGGGGGTGCCAGCTCATTACCCACAAATCACAGGGAGCAGGGGCACCTTAGCTGAAGACAATAATGATTTCAGGGAATAAAACAGGGCCATCAGCATGGAGTCAGACCGGCGTGGTTACCAGAGAACAAAGCTGGGAGAGGAAGATGCATGTTCTTAACACTGTCTTTTAAGGTGAAATCATTTTGATCTTAACTTCCTGCATTTTATTTGATTCGATTTACTTTTCTCAGAGGTGGCAGTGTCAGTGGCATTAGAGTGAAGTGGTGTGTAGGAAGAGCACAGCAAATATTCAGGCAAGGTGTTTCTGTGGTGAAGTCAATTACAAGCAATTCCCATCTGGTTAGCAGCCAGGGCAAAAATGTCTCCCTTAAATGGTCATTCTAACGATTAACACAAAACCTTACTCCAACTCCAAATACCAGAGAGACACAAAGATATAGAGGCCAATGAAAATTTAGCTACAGCTAAAAAGCCAAACTCTTTTTTCTTTTTTATTATCCCTGATAGACTTTGGTGATTGACAGAGCCCAGTTTCCCACAGAGTCAAGTCATTCACTCCTATTTATTTGATTTCTTTCTACTTTCTCACCCTTTCTTTCCTTCACTGCTTTTTTAATATGCCACACAATTCCACTTTCTGCAGAGTGCCAAATGAGTTCACTGACACAATGAGCTCCATTGTCACAATAGGCTTTTCTCACTGTTTTATGGGTCCCATTAGGGGGGCAATGCTTTTAAGTTGCTGAAGGAATGTAATAAGGCCCTGGCCGACAGTAAACATCCACATCTCAGGTCCACGGAGAAACATGAGACTGGGGTCTGCTTCACCATATCGTTCGAAGAGCCCCATTTCATTTGCATTGGCCAAGGAACAAAAGTGGTCACAGTTAGATGCGAGTAGAGAGGAGTTGGGTAGCTTCATTTCAGAGCCAAGGAGAAGGAGGAATAGAAAGCCTCTAAAGAGAGATGCTGAGGAGGAGAGAGATGGTACTGCGCCAATCAGTCCATTTCTGTTCCTTCGATACAGATGTAGCCATGGTAGCCAGCTACTTTGGGCTGTTCTGCTAATGGTATTATTATGGTATTATTATTTTGATTCTTTCTGAAATCTGAACCATTTTGTCTAGTTGTATATCAACAGGTGATAAAGGAAGGCAGGCAAAATCTTGTAAATAGATGTGGGTGAAAATGGTTGTAAAGTTACTTAAATAAACTTTAATAGCTGCCCCTGCAGCAGTATGTGTCCATCAATCATCAGATGTTCTGGAAAATTGTCCTTGATCATAATCTACCCTGTCATTTATTGTACTTTGAAAAAGAGCTACCTGTAAGTGAAGGTGAGTAAAGCATCACTGAGTAAGACACTGATGTGTGATGCACCAGTGACTGCACCAGGTGCAGTATTAAGATTAACTTAGTAAGCCTTTGAATTTGCTTGACATGAAGTAAATAATCGGTCACAGCATCACCATTATTTTTTTCCACACATTGAATAAACTAAAGCTTTTTAAAATACTAAATAGTTTGAAATATCCTCTGACAGTAATCACTGACCCACCAGGTTTCAGAATTGCACTGAGTTGCAAGATGAGGGCCATGTATTTTTTATTTTATTTTATTTTATTTTTGTCTAGCTGATCATCATCTGAATCCTAATTGTGGACTTATCTTGGAAAAACACCAGACTAGAATGGTATTCCATGAAAACACACAATAACTTTCAGAATGGTAATAATCCAAGTAATAGTTAAACTCTCTTAAATTATTTTTAATCCTCATATTGATGGACACCAAAGGTTGTCGGACATCTGAGAGCAATGAAGTCTCCGGGAAAAAAAAAAAAAAAAAACTTTTGAAGATAGTATGCAGCCGAACATGCAAAATATCTTCTATATTACTTTCAGTGTCTTAAGGTTGGATGCACACATTGAATTTGGGATCGCCCAGACACTGGTAATGATGTCATTCTAGGAAGAAGTACCACTGTAATTGGTAGTGCTTGTCTCTGCACAGCAGTTTTCCAATGGAATTTTCTCCTCTTTATGCTCCAGGTATTCAGGTCTTGGGAGCTGTTGCATAGAATAGCACCCCTGCAGAACTCCATCACAACATACTCTGATATTCACACATGTATTCATGATTTCAACCAGAACCATGCTGGCAGCCTATTCCATTTAGAAAATGGCGGATTGGAGAAATGTGTTGGTTTCTATGTCAGGGTTAATGTGAGTCTGTTGGGTTGGACGGTGAGACTCCTGCTGATGTTTTGTGATTTGCTGATATGTAAGAATGTCTATGGCTGTCTATTGTCTGTCTGTGGCTGTGTACTGTGTCCGTGTGTTGCAAATGACTATCCATGCTCTGATCCGTCTTGTTTATTGTGACACTGATGATTTCCCTGTGCTTTTATCTTATCAGTGATTGCAATCACTTGTTGTGTTTAGCAAGTAAATTATCATCAGCTCTTCAGAGCGCAATCTTCTGATCAATCGATATCTTGATCAATCTTGTACTGATTGCACTTAGAGCCAGCCATCACAGACAAACAAAAATGGCTTTTTACATTAAACTTGTGACAAGTCTCCACCTCCATCCTCTTACCTCCCTTTTATTCCCCTTTTGTTTCTCCCTCAATCTCCACTAAAGCACACACACCCCTGACACCCTCCTGCACCCTGCCCCACCCTTCTGGTTCCATTTGATTGCTGTGGCTGCGCTTGAGTCTTTTGGGACCTCTCCTCATTACTGTCCCTCCAAAGGCCCCTCGTCTACACGGCCCTCTTCATTTAGCCCCAACTGAGTGCAAGCATTCAGCCAAATGGCTTTCTGCCCCCCTCCCTTATCCAAGAATTTCAGCCTCCAATTAAAAATAATGGAAAGTGCTCTGCACCTCGCCCCACACCACTCCCATGGCGCTACCGATGGACCTCTCACATTCAACCCACCCCATCTGCTCAAACAAGGCAGCAAACAATCGCTGATCTGTGGAATAGACCGCTCACCCCTGTAATAACTTGCTGCAGTGTGTACCAAAGCTTTACTTTCCACTAAATTATTCATAGTTCAACATCATTCAACCTTATTCCCTCTTCATCATTTTGTCCTTCTTTCTGTTCACTGTATTTAGGGTTTAAGGTCACAGTATGTTAAAACATCTTATCGAAGATGAATGAGATTTTTCTAAATAGCCGTCATCCACATTTTCCTTTGTAGTGCTTCTACTTATTACTTGCTGATACATTTGCAATGCAGACATGTTGTATTAAATAGATCAAATGACAATTCGGCAGCGCAGGGAGTGTAGTATATTGGCAGGCACTCTGCTGCTCGATAAGTCAGTGTGATTTTGACACAATTGCATGGTTGGGGTGGTGCTACTAAAAATGCTAATAAAAAAAGAAAATATATTTAATTACAACACAGATCTGAACCACGGGTGCTCTCATTGAAATTCAAACAGCCGCTATTATTTCAACGGGGGTAACATTTGCTCACTGACCTTCACAGTTTGAAAGATGGATTAAACATTCTGAGCAGACTGTCCTCCCACTTAATAAGCTCAAAATGATGATTAATCTGTGAAAAGCACCACAGAGCTCCTTTTAATGCATGGGTAAAGACCCAGGATTCAGCTGGGACCGTCGCTCAGCAGGGCTGTGCACTCAACCTCCAGGATTATCTGTTCGGAATCACGTCCCTACACCTAAGCCAGGTGTCTGGGAAGTCATAATATCCTTTTTTAACTTTTTTTTTTTATGCACCAAGAACTCTAAATCCAACTTTGAAGTCCTATTGTAATGCAAAATGCTATGAGCGTTCAGTCTTTGAAACACTTCTGCAGGATTCAAACAAGTGCTGTGGACAAAAGCCGGTGATGATAACTCAATTCACAGTAATTCCTACCCGTCTGAACCTCCGGCTTTCTGGTACAGGAGCGGTCAGCTCCGGTTGTGTCTGTTATTGATGAGGTTTGGAAAAAGTCTTGAGCTTCTCTGTCTGCCTTGGGCCTTTGTTATTGACCTGGTGATTGATTTAAGCCCTCATAATTAGCAGGCCTAATTTAATTAAAGTGCAATTTAACGATGCAGCGGGCAAAGGCATAGGCAGCTGTGTCATTGATAGATCAGTCCAGGCCTGATATGAAACAGGCGCTAGCAGATGATGTATTCCACACACAGCTCTCACTGACACAGACAAGAGACAGGAGAAGAGTCAAAAGATTGTAGTTGGGAGACAAAGAGGAAGAATGAGGGGAGTAAAAAAGAGTCTGAAAGGCTTTGTTTGTCCAAATGTCAGCCCACAAACAGCGCTGTCCGTCTCACACCCCCACCCCTACACATCTCGCTGCTCTGTGTCCTGATGTGGACAAATGCAGCCTCACATCTTTGATCTAATTTGCTTAACAGCATCAGGAACCTGTCTGTCTCGGTAATTTGCTTCAAGTAAATCCACATCAGAGCCCAAACTTTTATGAGCCAGAAGCCATATCGTCTCGAAAACAAAACAAAGCAAGACAGATTTAAAGGCTGGAGATTTTTGTTGATTAAAAGGAGGTGTTGGAATGAAAGAGGTTTATTAAACTTGGCCATTTGGGAATACAAAATCCAATCTATATTATTGACAGAATGATGGCAGGTTTATTTTTTATATAATAAACACAGTAATCTCTCATAATTTTTTGTAAATATTATTTTGTTTTAATTTTTTTAAGTTAAGTAACAACTGAAAAATATAAATGCTTGCTGTCTTTCCATTTATAATACGAATGCTCCTGTTTTACACAATAAAATGCTACCATTAGCTGATTATAAAAATTCTGTATTCATGGACCACACTGTATAAAATTGATCAATCCTTTCAAACTTAATTTCAAACATATACATATATATATAAACCCTGGAAATGCTCTCAATGTTGATGCTCAGTCTGAATCTCACTGTCTTCTCCAAGCATAACAACATATTTGAGTCTCTCTGCTCATTATCCAAAGCAATAGTACATCTAATCTGGGGTGCAAGTGTTCTCTTAGAACAAGCCTGAAGTCCATGGGCGTAGGGTGTGACATTATGAAAGACAACACATGTCCTCATCAGAGGACAGGCGCTGCCTCGCCCTCTCTGTCTGGAAAACAAACACAGGATAATCTTCCTCTATATTTCTGTCTCTCTCACACATGCATATGTAAAGCAGGAGATGACACTCACCAGGGTCACACAGCTTTGATTTCCTCCACATCTACTTGTTTTCATTCTAAGAGGGAGCTAATAGCAATACAAATGAGACATCACTGAAAGAAGCCTTTGTAAAGAAGCTGTATTTTCTTTGTTCAAGTCTCTTCATGTCACAACAATAAATGACCATTGCTGGTTATTGAAATGACCATTAACTTACATCATCATGATTTTTTAGATCATAACAGTATAAAGAAGATAACAAAGTGTGCTGAAACAATGTTTTGCCTCTCTGCTGACAACCATTATGTGCCACTTAGGGAAGCTATGGGTAAGATGAAGGGGGTCATTATGGTTCTCTCATCATCCTCTAACTGTTTAACTCTTCACCCAGTCTTTTTAAATGTTTCCCTTTGCCCAACATAAATGTAAATAAGTGGCTCACATTCTTAGTAATTGTGATATATTGGTCTTTTAGTGGCATTGGAGTCCGATGGGCTGCTGGGGAATGAAGGGTTAAGGATGGTGAAGAGGGTGGGGCTGGGTCGTTGGGTGCAACAGTCATGTCCAATCTAATCACAGAGGCCATTTTGGGGTCTAATTTGGTTCTAATGGCAGTTTCCTCTGAGGGGATGGACAGGAGGCATAAAGGAGTTATTGTAACATGAAGAATAATCCATATGGTAAATTCTGACACATCCATGACCAGGTCATCTTTACTCACTGGATATGGCATCCATCACTGGGATCAGCATTTTGACATGTGCAAGTTCGGATCATCTGTTGTTCACTTTGTTTCAAAAGCGACAATACTTTTTTTAATGGCTAATTGAAAACAGAAAGATTTTGACCCTGGTTAAGATGGAAAAGTATTGCTAATTGCTTTCGAGGTCTGAGGAACTTTAATGTGATTATTAGGAGTTATTACTTGCAGCTTGTCTTTTTATGTCAGTGTCAATGTACAATTCAGCGGCGCTGTGAAGTCCTGTTCGCTCTTGTCTGTAGTACAGGATTTGTCGAAGTGCATTAACTGGAGGTAATGAGGGTACAATTATGGCTCCTTAACCTTTTGTGAGGCGGAGGAAAAGCCTCCGCCTCATTTCCTACTTACACCTCTGCTCAGCGAAAGCAAATTCTTTTCACACGTTGCCATCGTTTGTTACCTTTGGCTGGTTTAATGTTTCCATAAGGGGTGTCACCTTGCACAATTAATGTTTCACGTTTTCAGCTGGCCAGGAGGGAAGGCAGTCTTTGTAAATATTTCAACAGTTATTTTACTAAATGCTCTGTTTAAATCGCATGCTTCCTTTACCTTTGCATACAACAAACACACCACATTGTTCATTTGGAGGCATTTCTACATCCTGTCCTTTGGCCTTCATTGTTCTGCCATGCACAGACAGCTCATTGTAGGGGAGCGTGTGACATCGTCTGACAGGGAGGCCTGTTCCACACATGAAGCTGTCACACAGATGTGGACCTCAGCCCTAAAGGAGGGGTGGCGGCCAGTAACACACCATTTTCTGTGACCTTTGAACTTGTCCTTGTTAAGCCCTTGACGCCAAAGATGGGCTCAGGCGGGAACCCCCACCCCTTCCCCACCATTTCCCCAAACAGCTACATGTTGTACTTGCTCATGGCTAATGGCATGACACACAGACACACACACGCACACACGCTTACAGTAGGTGTCCTTAAGGACAATGGTTGATGGAAGATGACAGCTCCTCAACACACACTCTTTGCCCTAACCCTCAAGCAATAGGTTGTATGTGTGTGTGTGTGTGTGTGTGTGTGTGCATGTGTACGAATACAGCATTTATCCTCCTCAGCAGACAGCTGCTACCTACCTCTGTCCTGCTCCCCTCTCTCTCCTTGGTCCTCTCACTATTCTAACCTGTCTGTCCATTTGACGGTAACAAGACTCTGCACTTTGCAGCCATCTCTCTCTCCCATCCCTCTCACTTTCTCTCCCTCTTATATGATTTCCAATAATTTAATGCTACAGCTGTCCGATGGCCAAGCCTCTAACCTTTGCATTTGCTTCCCTTCATTGTCAAAAGAGGCTGGTGGATTTTTGGCCACAGATCAGGGCTCTCTGCCCTCCCTATTGCATGGGTGGAGGGAGGGAAAGGGAGGGGGGAAGGCAGAGCAGAGAGAGAGAGAGAGCAAGCTAAGACTGAGTGCCATGGAGAGTTGAAAGTCTTGTTGCTTCCCCTCTCTTCTGGTTACCAAGGGATCAACAGGGTGCTAAAAGCACTCAGGGGAGGGAGAAATGGAGGGTTTTAGAGAAGGGAAGAAGGAGAGATTCAAAGTGATGGAAGGACAAAGAAAGAGAAAAGGGGGAGATTGAAGTAGCGCAGAGATGGATGTATATTTAGCCTGTGTTTCTCCTCTGCTGTCACTCAGTGCTCGCTGTGCCATTGACAATAAATGGGTTGGCAATGGATATAAAGGGAAATGACTTCTTCTGACACCCTTGGTCACTAGAAAATACTGACCCCTATAATACTGACTCAACATTCATTCAGTCTGTTGGGAAGTCAGCATCTCTTCTAACGAGTTCACTGCTGAAATGTTGGTGTAAAAGTGGCAATCTCAAAGATTTAAATTTTTATATCAATGCCAAATGAGGAAACATGATGTGGCTTAATCACTATCATCACTATTATGGTTTAAAATATGCAGTATGGCTCTGTCATTGCTACTTGGATATTCCCATTTTGAGTCTAACAGACTACAGTGGCCAGTTAAGCATTGTTTACTGAATCCAGTGTCAATCATATATTTCTATTATAAACTGAGTAGCTATTGAGGAGAATTGTGGATTCAAATTTGAGTATGAAAACATTTCCATTGTTTGAGGAAATGTGATCTTGACATTGAGAAACACCGGTTGTATCAGTTAGGTGTTATTTGTTGCAGCAAGACAATATGTTTCAGTTTAGAAGTACAACGCATTAGCACATTTTCATAAAAATAAATAAATAAAATAAAAATCCTGCCAAAGCAGTGAAATGATTCTGCTTCAATACTCAGAGTATTTCAGCTGTTGTGCAGATGTCCTTGGAAGGAAAGTCAATATCTGAGTCGTGGGGTGATGAGTGTGTAGCACAGATCCATGCACCTCTATCATGGAGAAAACACTTAGAGAAGTTTCCAGAAAGAAAAAAAAAAAACCTTGTTTTATAAAAGCAAGGTTTTAACCATGAGGGTGATTTAAAAACAATTCTCATCATTCTTTATCTTGTCCCACTTCTTGTGTTTGTCTCTTCTCTCTTCCATTGCCTACTAACTCTGATTTGCTCACTTTAGTACTTTTTTTTAAACCCTGAATTATCACCTTGTTTCTTTAGTGTCATTTTCACAGTTCCTCCTCGGTTTTTCACACCTGACTAGAAATATCACCTTGTTCCGGTGCTGCTCTGATATCTGCTTTTTCCTTCTATGGGGATATTACCTGCCACATCCACATACTGAACATGCTCACACTGTGCTTTTGGCCTTTTGCTCTCTTCATAATAACCACAGATGGCTTTGTCTGTTTCTTTTTTCCCCATCACATCATATTTTCCTAGCTTTCCTACATTTAATCAAAAAGATCTTCAAAGAGGAAGCAAGATAGTTTCACGCCACAACCACTTGCCACCTACAGAAGCAGACTGTTGCTGGGAGCTACTGTTACTGACGTTAATTACATGTCACTTTCAGTGATGATACACTGTGAACTAACTTGCCTCTCTGATCACTGTTGGCAAATGAGACAGAGATGTCGAGCACTATCGCCTTCATTTTTTGGTCACTGAGCATGAATGATCTTTCACCAAATTCAATTAGATTTCACAAGTTTCTTATTTTCATAATCGTATGTTTACTCTGCTTGTACAGATCCCACTGGAATCCCATAGGTATCTGGGTCTGTTGTTTAGAACATATATATGGAAAGAAACAATCCAATGCAGCAAACCCACAACATTTTTTTTCTTAACATGTTTATGAATACCTGGTTCCATGAGGCCCAGTCCCAGGACACAGCTGACACATAATTAAATATGGAACTGGAACTGACTGGTTGACTGACTCATTTTCATACAGGACAGTTTGAAAGGAGAGACAGACAGGTACGTTGAGTGGAGGTCTCCTAAGGCAGACTGCTGATGAAATTTTCATGCCCCCATCGCACCTTATCCCCCTAACTCTAATAAATAAATAGGCTTCAGAATCTCTCTCTGCCACTGCTGTGTGTTGCCGAAGATAACCTGGCCTCTGAAAGGTTGAATCCATTTCCATAAAGAAACCAAAAAGGCACACGACCTGTTTGGATGTGCTTGACATTTAAGTAAAAGAGAGAGAAAGAGAAAGGTGAGGGTGAGGGTGTTAAAATAGCAATGGATAGCAAAGTTTTTTCAGCAGCACCTGCTAAGGAGACAATGCGCTAACACACACACACACATACACACTCATGCACACTTCTTTCCACCCTTTCTCTTTTCAAGATGAAGGAAGTGTGATGTTGAGTGTGTTTGTCAGTTGTCGATGAACCTCTCTACTTCTTTCTATAACTAACCTTCAACAGATGATGATTAATTGAAAATGAATCCTGTGTTATGAAATACATCTCCCTCCTACTCTACATACATCATATAATCACTGCATGTAACGTGCTCTGCTCAGTCTGCACTATCCCCACAAAGAGAACTCAGATAAAGATTTTATCCCCTATTAAGGAGAGCATGAAGCTCCTGTCTCATCCCAGAGCCTAGTTAAGTCCTCAGACGTCTGGCTTGCCTGTAAAAGACGCTGCCTCCTAGTCCCACTGCCTAATGGCCCTGAAGGAAGAGTAAATGAAATGAAGAGAGTGAGAGAAACAGATGACAGCAAGCTCGACCACTTCCCTTTACTTTAGACCACATCACATCACTGCAAATATGTGCATATACAGCAGCGGTGCCACACCCCAGGCCAGATTGATTGAGGGAGACCAATCGATCAGGGCCACTTTGTCACTACAGTCACTATCTGGCTGGTGTGAGATGCTTCTTCTGCAGTATCCCAGGCCCAGTCTGCCCTGCGCTAATTTCTCCTTTGATTTAGAATAGGCACTGTTTCTTTTTCCTGCAGGTAATTGGATTAAAAGCCAGAGCAGAGATTTAGGCAGGAGATGGAGGGGACGAAGCACAGCCAAAAAGAAATAATGACACAGAGTGTGTACTTTTGACTCAGCTGAAACTGTGTTTTAATGATTTATCATTTTTTCCCTTTTTTTTTTTCTTTTTAGGAGGAGGAAGAAGAAGAGCAAAGGAAACAAGAAAGGAGGATTGAACGGATAGAACCAGTAGGGAGGGCTGACTCCTCATTGGACCATTCACCGGGGCTAAGTCTAGAGTGAGTGCCCCCCCCCACCCACATACACTCCACCCCAACTTACCCTTCCAAGTATCCAGAAATGCTCATACTAGTACTGATTAATCCAGAGATTGAAGTCTGTTTCTCTGTTCAACTACTGCAATAGAATTTTCTTTGCAGTACTTTCAGCCTTGGACAACTAAATTAAAAAAATAGTTCTATCCAGACAGACAAACCACTGCCTGGGAACTAATACAACTCTAACTCTATAACTGTATACCACTAGAGGTTAGGACAGAAAATTGTATAGGTTCTAATATACTTCATAATCACATTAATATGAATTATCTATCATGATCAT
Organism: Polydactylus sextarius; assembly: GCA_016801845.1. NCBI lineage: Eukaryota > Metazoa > Chordata > Actinopteri > Polynemidae > Polydactylus > Polydactylus sextarius. The sequence goes on from CM028928.1 coordinate 16,936,753, forward strand.
GTGCCATCAAAATACCATCAAGCGCACACACACACACACACGCACACACACACACACCCCCACACCTGCATCACCGGTTGTGTTCCTTTGTCTTCACATCTCTATCTACACAAATTAACCTCCTCCCCCTCCCTCCCTTCTTAACACATTTTCAATTAATTTGTTCTCTTTTAGCACAACAGTCTGATCTTAATCACTTAATTAGAGTCTCTATTTGGGTCCCAAATCGACCTGTGGTCCACTAGCCCGACTTCGTTAAGGATGACTTTATATAGACAACACGATGTAGCTCCACAAATAAAGGCAGCCGTCACCTCATACGTCGCGTCAGCCTGTCATGTTTGACTGTGTCGTCTTTTATATCCTGCTTTTTTGCATTTTCTTGTCATTCTTGTTATTTTTTATTCATGCATGTCTCTCTCCCCCACCTCTCCGCCTCCTCTCTCTGAACGGCATCCATCATTGTCCTGCAGAGGCATGCTCAAGCCGGTTGAGGTGTCCAATGAAGGAGGGCCCCTTGGGATCCACGTCGTGCCTTTCAGTTCGCAGGATGTCAGGTAAAAGAAAGAATAGAAATCTAGGGATCAATGCAGCTTAGTGCACAACAATGGCTAGTTAGTTTCACCATCCAGTACGTCTCCTGCAGCCCTCATGCTGAAACCCAGGGGATGTTGCTCTCCTTTTTTGCTTTTACTCATGTTTATTCATTTTTCTTATTTTCTCTTATCCTGTTTGTCTCATTCATTTCGGTGTTACTTCTCTTGTCTATCTTTATATTTTTCTGTTGCTGCGGAAACTAGACACCAATAAAATCACTGAGCATATCCCGCAGCTCGAAAGCTCCCAGTGGAAGGGAGAGTACATGGAAGTTTTTCAAGTCTTTTTTATGCTTTTCTTTTATTCTAACCTATGTCTCAACAATGTCCATTTTGCCTTCAAGGTGATTCAAACTGCTTCCTTTTGCCTTTTTTGAGCCAAAGAAGAGTCGTGTTGACAGAGGATAAGAGGAGTAATGCTTCCTAGTTTATGGTTATTCCTGAAAAAAAAAAAAAAATAAAGGACAGAGAAAGTGGCCAGATGTAATCAAACTAAAAGCTTGTGTATAACACAGATCCCTGCTGCACGCCAAGGGACTGGCACAGCACCAAGGTGAATGTGACTGCTCAGTGCTGAAAGAGGGAGGCAGGGGACTGAGGTGAAAAGACAGAGTGAGGAGATGAAATGGGATGACATTGAAGAGAGTGAGGATGGTTGTCATTGACGACAGCTGTATGTCATTTCTTTGAGACACTAATCCCATTGCTGTTTATAAGCATGTGTCAGGAAACTATATTTAGCTTTGACCCCGCGTGAGTGACTCAGAAGCTTTGACACTTTGAGTTATCCTGAGTCAGAGAAGAATAATAATGATTAATGATGAGTGGGACTAAAATAAATGAAGTGTTTGTAAAACCTCAGTGCGCAGCGTTTCTTAATAAATTTCAAATCTAGCAACTTATTAGATACGCTATTGTCCATGAACTAGTCTTTGTACTATTTCTACAAAATCAGACTGCATCTTGCATGATATAGCAGTAATTCTGCATAGCCAGTAAATTTCTTCTCCATCAGCTAAGGGCGGCACTAATAGCTATCAGAGCCTTCAATTAACTTCCGACATGATAAGACTTAGCGTCTGGTCAGTGGGATGATGCTAATGGCCCGGCCCAGCTCTTTCCTGTGCACTAAGACAAGAGGCATTAGGCTCAGTGGGCTGTCATTAGTGTCTAGACCAGGGACACAGGGGTCAGACAGCCAGCAAAACCAGACAGCAAACAAGGAACCGCAGCCGCTCCAGCATCAGCTGCTTGCATTCTGCTTCACTGCTCTGACAACGAGTTAGATCCAAGCAAGAGGAGGAGATATCTGTAGGAGAGAGCTCAGAGACACCGTCACTCCAGCAGACAGCATCTCTCTCTTCTGCTCTCACACACACACACACTCACACACAAACGCAGAGATCCTTACCTGGAAATGAACTTACACCGTCTCGAGTGTGATCAGTCTGCAGTTATTCTGAGGTTTGTATTCTAACACATGCAGTGAGTGAGTGGTGCTGATCCAGCTTGAGTGCTGTGACCGTGTTCGTGTGCAGATGCATTCTTTGTTTAATGAACTTCACATTCCATGACTGGTTTCAGTTGTAAACAAACTACGTACATAATTGCTGTGCATAAATTGATGCTGATTGGATTATTATTTGATTAAAGGCAGGAGATGAGAGCAGGTGGCCTCCTTCAAATCATTTCTCAGGACCACTCTCCAGCCACAAGATGGGGTAAAACCATCAGACCATCCTGATTCTTTTTTTTTTGTTTTTTCAATAGAAATAGGACTCTGCAGAGCTTCACACATTATTTTTCTACTGAGTGTGCTGAGAATGTTCTGGTTCTGTCTGATACCTAATGAATTCACTGACTCCAGCCCATGAGAATACCATTAAGATTTTCTCCTGCCTTCTTCAAGTAACTGATAAATATCTACAAAAAAAAAAAAACCCATCAGTGAGACAGGAAGGAATTGAGAGGGTGGCAGTGCATTTCAGTCATCACAATAATGGTGGTTTTATAAAATCATCATCTTCAAATCCCTAAAAGATGCTGCTTTATCCCCAATTGTCCCTGTCACTGCTTCGAATACTGATTAGGGATCAACCACAACTCCTTTATCTACTGTCTGTGGTCTGCTACCAGATCAGAAGTCATTAGAGTGTGCCCATGCTCTAATCTCTATGCACTATACTTTGTTTTCAAGCTGGCAACACTCATGGAGATAAAGCACATTCATGTCCACTTCCACACTGTCTGAAATTACTCTCTGTTCAACACACTTAAGCTGACCTGGCTGCGCTGGCCACACACCGGGAAAGAGGGAAGGTCCTTTTATGATCTTTAATTTCAACTTAATACTGAACCATTTACCCCCACTGAGGAGCTGAGATGAGTCAGTGTTGTGAGCGTGGATGCCCACATTATGCAGCCAATTAGAGCAATGTTCTGAGAATGGCCCTGTTTGACTGAAAAGCTAAAGAGGTCTAAAAATCTGCCCTTGACGCCTGTGGTAAGCAGCGTCTCAGTTTAAATGTGCTGTTGTTAAATGTCCAGTGACATGAGAGGAAATAACTGAAAATGATGAAAAGCTTGAAACATCTTAGTTTGGCTTTTTAACAGTTTCTGCTGTGATATATTGTAACACTGCACACTTTCATTTTGCATAAATAAATCCCCACACTTGTGTATTTATACAAGGACACCATACATTTGCACTCAGTCCTCCTTCTTTAAGCATCTGCTGCGTCAGAGAGGGATAAAGTTTGTAGTTCTGCTGTGCGCATGAACATCAGATCTCTAGGCATGTGTTTATTATCCTCAGGGCCTTACTAAAACCCCAAGGAGCTTGCTGATATGTTTATTTAGAGGAGGGAAGACGGGTATTTGAAGGTAAAGGTTGTTTTTTTTCTGAAAGGATTGCCGAGATGGCACTGCTGGGGAACAGCTTGGGTATTTATTACAGCACTGCTGGATCATGTCATAGCAAAAGCAAACGCACTGTTTCCTCTGAAGCTAAAAGATGATCACTTAGCTATCGGTCTGGATTACCTCAGACAAGCAGACGTAGCACTGTCATTCTCACAGACCTGTCCACAAATAGACAGAGGGACAGAGCAGAGGACAGTGGGTCTGATGGAGGCAAAAAAGTGAGTTGGCAAAGCATCACTTCTCAAGGCCACAGGGGAATGTAGGACTTTATCCGAGCTTAAAGTTTTTAAAGTTAACTTTTTTTTTTTTGAATGTACAGTAATTTAGTAAAGTGTATTATATAAGGGTTAAAATTACTTTGCAAACTTACTCACTTTGCTCCAAATCTGGTGGAGAAAACTAAATAATTAATTTTCATGATCTTTCAAACTTTGAGAAACTGATGAAATCCACATAAAAATAAAACAGTGCTTTCAGCTCCAGTTCAGCTTCAGTTTACTCATTAGTTATAAATGTATGCACCCTAAAACATCATAATAGCTAATATGATGTCTGTTTTAACTATAAATATCTTATTATAAATGCTTATCTCCTGTTTCTTCATGTCTTCTTTTCTAGCGTTACGTCACTGCAGTGACAGGGGACAAGATTTGCAACTTCCTGCTTTGTTTTACATCTTCAATATGTGAATATATCTTGTGTAATCTTCTGTTTGATCACTCGCCTGTTGTGTTATTGCAGGACTCAGGGTTTGCTGGTGAAACGTTTGGAGCACGGAGGCAAAGCTGAACAGGAGCGTCTCTTCCAGGAAAACGACTGCATAGTCAGGATAAATCACGGAGACATTCGCAACCTGCGCTTTGAACAGTAAGCTTTAAAGCCCGCCATGTATTAATGGTTGTAACATCTTTTTTCACACTACTACATATTATTCAGCATGTAATCAGTGATTGTATCTGCCTTTTGTGAACTATACAGTTTCTACCTCCAGTAGCTTTTGAAATAATTTTCATTTCTCCTCTTCTTATCAGATGCACTCAGTAGTACACATACTGTATTATTCTGAAACAGTGTTCGAAGTGGGACACAGTTCACACTGAAAGCATCATGCTGGACAGAGCTGCACAATAAAACAGAAATATACTGACTTGTTGACCTTCTTGTAATAGGCCTCAGTGACCTGCAGTCCCTCACAGCCACATCACCCTCCAATTCAAAACCACCCACACCCATCTCTCTATTCATTTCAATCGATTAATCGCTCCACTTCATTTCCTAAAGTGGAGTGAAGATATAAACCGTGGAGTTTTGCCTCCCATTTACCCAAAGCCACCTTTTTGCCCTCATCTGCTTGAAGGTGTGGACTCACACGTACTTGCACATGGTCTGACAAACACACACACATGCAGGGACACTGATTCATATATTCATATCTACATCCATATATATGTATGTGTGTGTTCATGTGTATACACATGCAAGTTCATGTGCTCATGTGTCCCAGGCTCAGAAACAGATTGCTTGTCCTCCAGGCAGGGTTCTAAAGGAAAGGCAGCGTATGGAGGTGGTCTGCTTGGCCCTCTTGCTTATCATCCACTCCTCCGCTGGAAGAAATAGCCTGGATTCCTGCTAAAGATGGTCCAGCCTACAGTCATACTGAGCTGGACATAGTCATCTAAAACCACTGGGCTTGGATCCACATTGCTGGATGACTGACAGAAACCACATTTGGAACTCCTCTGCGTTCAGAATCGTAGTTAGAAACTACCCATTTATTCCTGAACAACTCTGTCACTGTCAAAATTGGTTTCTTTAAGGAATACATGGCTAATATTTTTATTACCCACTTCGGCAAAGGTAATAAAAGCTCTCCATCACCTGGTAGAACTCCCAACTATCACTATTGCCTAAAACATTGTGCCAGTGTGTTCAGCAGAGTTTGTACAAAGCAAGGTTTGGTTTGATTTTCTTGCTTTCATTTTCAAAACTCTGTTATTGTCATTAGTAAACATTCCAATTTCCTTTTTAAGCCTTTTCTGCTGTGAAAAAGCTTTCATACCAAATCCACAAGGGAATGATATTTTGTAGTGTTCTGCACTTACCCTCCTCTGCCAAACACCCACCCCTCACTGGCATCCAAATGCGTGTTTGTAATTCTGCATGAAAATGAGGTGAAGGAGCTAAACTTTCCGCTCCCTCTGCCCCCCCTCGCACTCTCATCACCTCCTTTCCTCCCCACTCTTGATTGTGCGCCGCACAGAGCGACAATTTAAAGTGATAGTCTAATCTCCTTGGATTGTTTTGCATGGGTAAATATTTTGAGGCGCTTAATCTAACTGAACGTAATGATGCATTGATGGGGTAATTTATTATTCAATCAGGCTCGTGTGGAGGCTGATTACTGAAGTGACGGTACTGTATGCGTGCATGTTGGAACATGTGCGTAAAAACACACACTTACTCAGTCATCACCATTTAGTATGCGCATGTGAGTGATTTTTGTAATTTACCATACGAATAAAGATGGTTCCACCAGAATCACAGACAATTGACTCGGTATGACTGACACGCCTGGCCTTTGTGACACCGCTTGAATGAAGAGCTGTCTGTTGTGGTGGAAGCAACTTAGTGGTTCTCATATGGATAGAATCAACATGGTATTACTGGAATGGAAATCGGGGTCTGGAAACAGGGGTTGGAATTGTTGGATTCTAGGCATCCACCACACCTCTTACCCTGCTCTGTGTCTCGCCCGTGGCAAGCCTATCTATATGCTAAGTGCCGCTGGCAAACCAGACTAAACAATTTTTGTGTCTGGGAGTGTTGTTGAGCTCTTGTCTCTCTCGTCTTATTGGCCTCAAAACTTGTACGAGAATCAGTGTGTTTTGACTTTATTTTTTTTTATGTTGTGCTTCAGGAATGAAGTGTCTGTCTGCTTACTTTGGAACCTTATTGTCTGGAAAGCTTCCCTGATGCATGATTCATCATCTATGCCCCGATTGTTGAGTCAACTCATGTCCATTCATCTCTAACCACACAGATGCAGACAAACATACATCCTGCTATAACGTAGACAGACCTAGTTACTCCAAGTATAGTGTGTTTCTCTTATATACCACACAACATATACAATATATCTAAAAATTCATTACTCACTCACCATGCACTGTCCTTATCTCTGTCTTATCTTGATGCTGGTATTTATAGATAATGTATTTTCTGCTCTCTGCTGTACAGCGAATAGCTCTACGATTAGCCATGCTAACCTCAAATCTTGCTATCGCTTCTCAACATACAGTACATCACAGCCTTCCTTATCCGTCTAAATCTGCCAAGCTATGATAGCATATTATTGTACTTGTTCTCTTATCATGTTAAAGCTAATTCATTTCTGTCTACATGACCTCCATGTTCTCTCTTTAACACCTTTAGAGCCCAGAACATTTTCAGACAGGCGATGCGTTCCCCAGTCATCCTCTTCCATGTGGTGCCCGCAACCATGAAGAGGCAGTATGAGCTGCTGTCAGCCCATAGTGAACTTAGTCCACGCCAGCCCAACAGAGTGTCTTTCAGCCAAGTGTCTCAGCACTCAGGAGACAGGTCCAGTCTAGTGGGGAGGCCAGGGACCAGACCTGGACCACAACCTGCCTTCAACCACAAGTATGTTTAACTGTATTTTTGTTTCTGTACTAAAGTAGCATTATGCTTATTTTGTACCCCCAGCAAACATGTTGGTGTTGAAAAGATATTTAGCCAGTATAAATTTATAGATTGACCATTCCACCAAAATGAAATCAAAGGATAATAAAAATAAAATGAAAAATTCAAATTGTCTTTCCAAACCTCTGTTTGGATGTCAATATGTAGCCGAATATTTGGGACCATGCTGAATAAAAATGTACTACTTCCCTCATGCACTGCATATATGCCATAATATGTACTGTCTTACATATGTGTTACAATCAAGACACAAGGGAGAACTTCCACCTACTCTCAGGAGATCGCATTTGTGTTTTCCAAGGCACTTGTTTGAACTTGAGCCCTGTCCATAGGCAGGTCCACAGCTGTCTTCATCTACATTCATCCAGGAGTATGATTAGTGTGTTAAGACATCTGCAGGACTGCCCTGTAGCATGAAATGAAAGTTGCCTTCTGATTGGACTGATTGGATAGAACTAAAAAGTAGATCCCCAGTGTCAGGCTGCTGAAATTTCTAATTTATATCAGTTCTGTTTTAATTACACTGTCAGTGACTTTTCCCTTATATCTTCACTTTGAATTCATCATAGCTGCACAATAAAAGGTAAGACGGCAGTTTAATAAGAATTTCTACCTGAGACCTCTGAGCTCACATCACTGATCATCTTGTCAAAATTCTATTTGATATGTCTGTGGTTGCTTTAATGCCTTTGGCCTAATTCAGAAAGTTAAACCTGTTGGTGTTTATCAAATCAGTCTGTCTATAGGTTTTTATTGTTATTTTCAAATTAATTTTCAAATTAATATTACCTCATCCTTGTTAACCCTAGTTAATTAAAAGTGAGCATATATAGCTGTATTGTTATTAGCACAAAATAAAAAGAAAACATTTTCCAATGTCCTCAAGACAGATATAGAATGGCTGATTTCAATTAACAGAGCACGTTATCACAGCATTCACACACCACACTAACCCCACAAACAATGTGTATGCCAATGAATTATTGAGTAGACAAGCTCATTTTATCAAATAATTGTTGCAGGCTACATGTTTGCAGTTGTCTAGAACTACCATTATTCCCAATATGGTCAGGGTCAGAAAAGTTTTGGTATAATATCGTGATGAAAACATTTACATTTCAGCAGTTAGTAATGTACACTGTGTATTTTGGTTGATCAAAGGCAAATCAAATTCTTGATCTTTGTTTTGCTCCTCTAGCCACCAGGGCCCCCTGGCAGGAAGCACACCAGAGCCGAGCAGACGATACACCACATTACCCCATACTTTAGTCTCCAGGAGCTCATCAGCCCCCTCCCCCTCCCTGCAGCGCAGGATAAGCACAAACCTGTCCACCAGCTCCTACCTGAAGAACAAAGGTCGTAGATTCAACATTCAGCTGAAAAAAGGTATATTCAAAAATTTCCCATTAATGCAACCAGTAAAAGTGTCAGTTCTTCAGAGTTTCCATGAGTAAAAAAAAAAAGAAAAAGAAAAAACAAGTCGCTGTAGTGGATTTTAGTGGAAATAGGGTGTGTTTTGATACACTCAGACAGAATTACGGTCTTGTGGCTGAGATATTGAGATTCAGCTGCCTCCAGCTGAGGTTGGTTTGTTTGCGGACAGGCCGTGATACTGGGGTGGTTGTATATCTTCGCCAGGCATTGTAGTGGGTGTACTGCCAAGGCTCATCTAATTTCCATCACTCCACTATCTTTACACGTATTGATGAGCAGTTGGTTGTAAAATGAATGGGTGCTGCGGGGATTCGCATACTCTCGCTCTCTTTTTTGCTTCTTTTTCTGTTGGAGGGAGCAGATGTTTAGTTGAGAGCTGGCACTGAGGCCTTAGCAGGAAGCTTCAGGGAATAGAACAGCAAGAGAGGGCAGCAGCGCAGGCTAAATGCAACATACCTCTGGGGAAATGCAGTCACAAGCTGCTCTAATATGTTTGGCAAAGGTCCCTGAGCACTGCAGTGCAAGTTATATTTATTTGTTTATAATGTGATAAAATTCCTCTCTTTTTGTCTGCACACAAGCCTCTCATTTTAGTGAACCAAGCTGGGGAGATATTGGTGGAGCTCCAGAAAGAGACCGATGCCAGTAGTTTAGTTTATTTTCACCAACCACATCACTTCATGGTCTGATTCAACACCACTCATAATTCTGAAAAGTAAAGCTTTTGCCTCAGTGACAGAAGTGATTTCTCAGATTATTGCTCATGATTCAAATGAGGTTTACCAGAATGGACGTGCCTCACTTGTACACTTCAAGTCATTCATAAAACATTAAATGGAGATGAATTATTGTCTAAATGTTGTTGAAACAGAAATTAAACTAAGCACTAAAATCTTATTGAGTGGAAACGTGCCTCTGAAATCCATGCTGACGGTTCCATTTGCACGCCATCAGACTTTATCACTACTAATGTACTTTTAGACAGGGTTCGGCAGTTCTGCTGTTGACTCATTGTAATTGTTGTGATTCGGACTAAGTGGTTCTGAGTTCCTAGTGGTAGGAGCAGATCTTGCATGGCAAATTAACAACAGTGCTTTAATCAAATACTGCTGCTGAAAAGGACATATGCACCCCATTAAGTCATTCTAATGTGCCTCAGTCTCTCCTCATGTGTGCTGTTTAATTGGCTTATTGGAGCCAGGAACCTAACTAATCCAGAAAGGGATGCGATTGTTTTTATCCAAGTTCTCCATTACCCAAAATAAAGACGTCAGTGGTTAATTACAGCATGCCCATTGTAGATGCATTCTTCTAATTGCCTGATTGGAAACTGTTAATGACTAGATCTTACAATGGATGGGAGTTTGATTCTCCTCATTAGTCTGTGTCCAGGCCAGGGACTGTCATGTTGAAACAGTGACCTTGACATGGAGGATTGGAAAGCAGCACCCTGACATGCAGTTTATCTGGATGTAGCACGTTAGTATGTTTGTGTAGTTTGTGCTTAAAGTAATGATCAGCAAAACTTTTATGCACAGAGCAGTGGATTGATTGCCATGGCAGCTTGTGTGACCTTGTATTAAGTTTCTCACTCAAGACAAACTGCAGATTTAACATGCAACATTAACAACGGCAGCTATTTCTGTCTGCTTATTTTTCATGTTGCATTGAGAGATCATAGCACACAGCACAACTTTCTGACTATATAAGCAACCTCTCCATCACCTTTCAGCATATTTGTTTGTGCAGAAACCACGAGAAAGTTGCCATCCATACTCCTCTCTCTTTGTTGTTCATCAACACCATCACTGTCAGCAAGACGACAGATAGTTCCACAGATTCCTAGACAGACACACTGGGAAAAGTAGGTCATGATGAACCATCAGAGGTGCTGATAGCTCTGTGAAATGAGCAGCTACTTTGTCATGAATACTAATCACTGTTGTTATCATCAGAAAAGCCTGCACTGAAACCACATAACTTTCCCACTTGACTGCTAGAAATGCCAGCGGCTAGGTTACGCATGGTGGAATCTATCTCTCTGAACACTCATCTAATAAGATTATGCAGCAGGGCTATTAAATGTTTAAATATTCTGTCAAAGAATAACTGACAAACACAATTTTATTTGGTTTACCACAGCCCCTGGATGACATTTGAAACCATTTTTTAGTCAGAGTTGACAAATTTAGGTCTGGTCAGCAGAAAAGGTCAGCTCTGAGATCCTCTTATTTATCCGTTATTGTATTTGCCCAATTTCTCCAGACCAGCAATTCATATTCATTTGATGAACCTTAAAGGTCGGTCTTAAGACCTAAGGCAAATGGCTTTGCACAGCTGACACCTGGAGCATTTTTCTTATATTTAGCTGTTGAATTTATCCTTAGCACACACTGCTCTTTCAAAAGGGACACACCTCTTGCTCAAGGATATACATCAATAAAAAAGAACTTTGATAAAGATCACAGCTATCTACATTATGGAATTTTCTGTATCTATCTATCTGTATGATACGTATGTAGTTAAAAATGCCAAGACCCAGACATGATTTTAGCACAGTCTCCTGACCTGCTGTTGTACCAAAATGTTTGAAAAACTTTGGGATAAACCATCTGGTACATGCTACACAGATGATTAAGAAAACAGCATTTTTGCTATTTAGGTGTAGTGTACTACATTTCAAGAGGATATTGAACAGAATTTTGATGCATTTTGCAATCCACACTCATTCATTTTTCTTTACTTATTCCAGTCGATAACTGGTCTTTAATCTGACCATAATTTACCAGAGTGGCTTTTCAGTCCACATGCACTTATCATAAACACTCAATTTTGGTTCATAGCATTGACACTATATTTAGAACTGGGGACATGCTTTCATTTATACTTCCCAAAAAACCTGAGTGAGACACACCCTGATGGCAAACCAATGAAACATGTCAGGATGGAAAGAAGTATGTTTGTAGTAACTATAGGAGGTAGAGGACCCGGTGGAAAACCATAATTTGATCCCTGCACAGTGGTTACTCATGTTATGCGGCATGTAATGGAAATGATCTTTCAGAAATGGATATAAGAGTCTAGTCTGTCTCTTAGAGTCTCACTGAGAGCAATCTGAAAGGTCACCACAGCATTTTCAGACTCCCTTCTGAGTTAGATTAACTTTAACAGTGACCAGATACAAATATTGCTACAATTCAGCCCCAGTGAAAGTGAGAATACTTAACTGTCACTACCATATTTTCCTATGGTATATATTGATTGCTATCTGTTACTTGCAAGGCTTTGTAATGAAAGCAAGGAAATGGATGTCACTATATTTACCTGTGGAAACCAATCTTGTGTTGCTGACATTTATAAGCTCATATGGAGACGCTTGAACACTTTATCAAACAATAACACATGATACTTGTTTACCTCTTCACAAGACTGTAAATCACTAATATCACTGCTACATTTTGTGGTAAAAAGGTGAAAGAGCATGTGAACTGATAAACTCTAAATTAAAGTTTCCATGAGCAAGACACTGACATCTCCAGAAATGTCATGTATGGAACATTTGAGCTTTGATTTTGTGGCAAGAAGCAAAGTGACAAACCCAAAGTGGTCAGAAAAATATGACATTTTCTTTCTAACATTTTTTTTCTTTTCTCACAGGACCAGAGGGTCTTGGGTTCAGCATCACATCCAGAGACGTCCCAATTGGTGGCAGCGCCCCCATTTATGTCAAAAACATCCTTCCTCGTGGGGCTGCTATCCAAGATGGCCGACTTAAAGCTGGAGATCGGCTGCTTGAGGTGGGGTACCCCTTTTTAACAACCTCTAACCATTATATTGTTTTTATCAAGTGTGGTCTTTAACACTCTATGAGAATTACAGGAGTTAATAAGCTACTTATTAGATCTCAAGATTCTTCTAAATATAAATAACTTCATGAATGTTAATAAAAGCACAGTTAATACATTCATTAATGGTAATATCACATGTATAGGCTCTTAGAAACGTCTTAACGTCATATCTACCATATGAACCTGAATGATATGTTTGATGCTTATTAAAATAAAGTTGGATCAGTGTGTTATTTAGATGAGTAAATGTTCAAAAAAATATTAATAAAAGAGGGTTGTGGAGGAAAAAAACAAAAAATAAAAAACAAATTAGTGCTTTTGTTGTGAAGCCCAAAATCACATTGTTGATGGGAGGAAAAAAAAACATTTTATAGATTTCATTTTCAAGAACATTTTATTAAATTTCCCCTCAAACAAGAGTTTTGAAGAAAAAAGTAACAACAATATTATTTTAAAAATAAGTATCATCATAATTGTAAAATTGTAAAATTTCAGCCAATATTGATTGTATGGTAAATAATGAAATTAATTAATTAATTGATTATGAAATCAAGGTAGCAGATAACATATAAATGAAAATATGAAAATATTTTAAATGACATAGACGCCTACATGTCAAATCTCATCACTTTGTGTTTAGAGATATATATTTTTCAGTTACAACCGTATTTTTTTCCTTGTTAATATGACAAAAGTATAATGAATACAATCTCATGTATCTCACTACATGGTAATGAACCAGTAACAGTGTAACTTACTGTGTTTCTAATATGTGTTTATACGGGTTATTAATTTACATCATGATATATGAAAGGCTAACAAATTTTATAAGCACTAATTATTAAATGTGTTAAGTAATATGGGTATTGATAGGCACAGCATAGTTATTTTTGTTTATAATCATCTTCATAACATTTTCTACAAGCATCTTAGAAACAAAGGGTTACAGTATGTTCTCTGTGATTATGTTATTTCAGAAAATAATTACTCTTGCTGTAATGGCTTTCTTCCTAAGTTCAGTCTTACAGAGCTTTTGTTGAAATAAGTCAAAGACAATGTGTTCCCTATGGCTATAATCATTCAGCTCCCTGTTTGAATTACAAAGGAAAAGTGTTTGAATGGAATAATATTTTGATTGTACTTCAATCAAAGTGAAATAAAAATCAGCTAGTACCCACTTAAGGGGGAAATACCCGTTGCAGAGTGTATTTTAATAATGGCCTGTAGCTGTGGACTTATGACTGTATTTCTGTGTGTGAGCAGGTTAGTGGAGTGGACCTCAATGGTAAGACCCAAGAAGAGGTCGTGGCCCTGTTACGAGCCACACCAATGGGCGGGACTGTGAACCTGTTGGTGACACGCCAAGAGGACCCTCTGCTGCCCCGAGAAGTGGTCAGTATCCAGTCAGCAAATAATCCTATAAACCTTCCCCATTAAGAATCTTTAACCATATCATCCAACCTTGGCATTCTGACATCTCTTAACAAGCGATGTACCTGACTTTAGAGGTGAATTAGATCTTATTAAGCTGGCTACATCCTTCCTTCCTGTGGTGGGGCCCCCAAACACATGCACATGTGTGTAAATTTCTAAAATTAGGCTATGTAACTGGGGCGGCACCCAGTGCATGCCATGAAATTTGAACCATTAAGGTCTGTGGTAACACTGACTCCGTGCAGGTCGGCAACCCAATCACTTCCTTTTCTGTCTGCCTCTAAAACACACCAGTAACCACATGTTTATAAAGACCAGAAGCACATAAAAGCAAGTAGAAACATGTTCCAGCAATGAACTCAGCGTAGGAATCTGGTGAAGGTCACTAAATCTCTTACATTCTGTACAGATGGATTATTTGTCATGGCTGACATGCCTTTATCATATTATTTAGTCCATGAACTTTCTGCGCATTTTTACATGCTTGTCTTCTGCAGAATTCTTTGTTTATTCCAAAAGATCACTGGCTGCTTCTCTCTGAATGGTTTCCTCTCATGATTTGTCAAGTATTTTTAAAACTTTATTTAGATCCACCCGAGTGTTGCAACAGTAGCTTTGTGTCCATAATCACACACATTCACACTGTTTGTGTATCAGTGCGTTACACAGTGTCTCAATTCATGTATTTCTATAGTGACATGATTTTGAGTGCATTCACACTTGAATGTACAGTAACTTGCAGTGTGCTATAAATACAGAGAGGGTGCAAACACACAGTCAGGAAGTTAAATGTGGAACGCTCAGCACTTCTAACCCTCAATTGTCACCATCTTGGTTATGTAGCAGAAAGGGAGAGATCACCAGCGTATCTTAACACAGATTAATTTCCATGTCATGCCACCAAGGAGGCACACAAAGGAAAGTACAACTTTCATTTTCAACCTACAGGAACAAAGCAGCTGACCTATATTTTAGTGAACGATAATTACTGACACATGTGCAGTGAGTGCACAACATGTTTGACCCATACATGTGTACTACATGGGTGTGTACTGATTCAGGTATATGGTACATTATCAGGTTTATAGTCAAATACACATTCACAAACAAGAGCAAGTGATGTACACGATGTACATAAACACGTAGACACAGTCACAGCTTTTAGAATATGATCTGATTCTCTCTCTCTCTCACACACACACACACACACACACACACACACACACCCTCACACACAGATATATATATATATATATATATATATATATATATATATATATATAGTAGTAAACCCTATTTTATCTTTGGACACACGCACCGACACACAGACAGGGATACTGACATGTACGCAGTACTCACACATGAACACATACACACAAACGTGCACACACACACTCAGACACACAGCCTACATACAGGGTGACTTTGGCTGTCGCGCAACAGATGGTGAGGCTACTGCCCTCGTCCAGCCTGCGTTCAGTGTCTCTGACAGCAGGCTCGGGCGTCACTGCACCTTGGCAGGCCAGAGGCCCCTGGTGCCAACCTCACACCTACCCATAATACTCAGCCTGGCACCCGGGCTGTTAACCCCGCCATAGAAACTGTTCAGCCAGTAGAGTAATAGTCCTCTGAGACACATTTACTCTGTTAATGTGCTGTTTTTCCAGTTAGAAATGCTTCCTTTCCTTGAATAGCTACATTTAAATCAGTCTACAGCTTTACTTTAATATTCACATTCACAAATTGGCGAAAAGGGCAAACACATTTCCTTCCTTCTTTTATTAAAGGAGTTTCTTAGAGTCCTAGCTTTATAATCACAAACTTTGCTCTTAAAACATGTGATTGATGTCAAAAGTGACTGTAAATTATATCATTGACATCAAATGTGTGACCTTTCCGTTAGTCAGATTGCTCTTTAACCAGTACAGCCAACACTCAGAAGCTGACTGGAGGGACTCACCAAACTGATTCATGCCTCTCCTCAGCAGCCTTGACAGCAGCTGAATGATGCTGTGAGGAGTGGTAAAAAATGCACGGCTGCCCCTGGCCTGTCGACTCATGACTGTTGGGGCGTGAGAGTTTGATGGTTACACTCCCTAAGCTCCTCAGGCATGACATCAGAAAAAGCCCAACATGAAAACAATACTATCCTAACAATACTAAACTAATAATCTCTTTCTGTCTGGGTTTTTGTGTTTTTCTCTTTTTTTCTGTCTCTGCTGACCAACTGCTACATGTCACAAGACACGGTTAATATTTCCACACTCTCCACAGCATAGCAGAATTTTGTACTCCCTTACTGTTTCTCTTTTCTCTATCTCAGTTTTACATTTCACAGTAGTGCTTTCACAAATCTCAATAATCCCTACAAGTGTGTTCATAAAAATCAGATAAGGAGGCCAAAGCTCTGCTGGTGACAGTTATTGCAAATAAAGCTTGGTAGAAAACCATGGCCAGTAATTGCCTCGTCTGTCAAACAGTCCAAATTGGTGAGTGACTGTGTGTGCGCGTATGTGTGTGTTTACATGTGTGTGTGTGTATGTATGAATGTATACCAATCAGTCACTCTAGGACATACAAAAACACACATGCTGTCATTCATTTAATTCAGTCAATGATAATTTTATGATTTAAATTGCAGCATGAGTGACATACCAGAATAACTGCAGCAGGCGTCTGTCAAAGTATTGCCATCACACATGTGCAGGCTGTATGGCTGAAAATAGAAAAGAGCCTTTTTTTTGTCTAGTTGACATTTGCCTGCTGATGTTTAATGTCAATGTTGAAAATCTCTCCACGTTCCCCTTTGTTTAGATGTTATATTGTTGTATCCCAGGCGTACGTGAACGTGCCCCCAGAGGAATTAATTTACCCTCCCAGCATGTTTGTGTTGCATCTTTAATTATCACGGTTGGTGTGTATTTTGACATGTTTTCAGTAGCAAGAGATCTAGTTCTCAACAGCTTTCAATAAATATGTACTCACTGGTAAGAGAAAAGGTTAAATGGCAATAGAGCAGAGTGGGGCGTTGCCTGTGAGAATTTTTCCATGTCTTTGTTTATGTGGATACTGCTCTCTCTATAATCCAAGGATATCAAAAGACAGATATACTGTGTTGTATTAGAGACGTAATGTAGCTGTAAACTTTATCCAACTTTATCAGACACCTCACTAATAAACCTGCCTCTAAATACCTCTTTCATCTCTTTTAAACCCACATTGCGCTGATTATTATTACATGACATATATTGTGGAGGGAATTGTGCATTATTAGTTGCCCTCTTTGCTGCACATAGTGTGATAGGATCAACCCAGTGACCTTCAGCTTGTAGGACAGGTTCATTAAAACAGGAGAGAGGACATGAGCAGGGACACACAGACAGAGTTCTCTCTAAAAGCTTAACTTGATAGCACATCAAGTGTCATTCAAAACCAAATAGCAGTGTAGTTCATAGAAGTGGGTCATAAAACCCTCCAACAATGAGCCTGCATCAATGCTCACTTACTGACTAGTACTGCTGTGTTTTATTTGCCATAGAAGATGTGGCCAACAAATGCTATTGCTGTGTCCTACCCATACAAACATTTATTCATAAACTGCCCACACTATTGTATTTCATATTGTGACACAAACATTAGCATCTAGTTTGAGAATAACCTATAAAGTGCCATTCCATAACTCGACGGCACAAGGATTGCAGAATAATAACAGACAAAAGAGAAGTCAGAAGGGTCGCTGCCTCCTACAGGTTCGGAGGCTAATTCACAGAATTTTCAGTCATCAGACGGACAGATATGAGTAAGTAAAAAGACTTGAGTGAAACATAATCTATTGAATAGCCAGGCTATACATGGAGACGTATTGTGAGTCAGTGCGTTGTGATCTTTAGATAACAGCTTTATGCTTCACTGAGCTGTTATCAAAGGTGTGAGGTCACAGCTTTGTAGTGATCCACATTAAAGGTGTGAAAGAAGAAAGAGTGGTGCATGTGCATCAACAAAATGACTCTAAGGTGCAGCTTTAGACTCATACACATGGCAAGAAAAGAAAAGCCTAGAAGAAATATTGATGAAAAATTGTGGCAGCAATCTAAAAGCAATTACTTTTGTGATAATAAAAGCTGGAGTTTGGAGAAGGTATCATCAAAATCAGAAGACATTTGACTCTGCTTAAGCTCTGTTCCTGCAAATTAGTCTAATACAAACCACTATTCTCTTCCCTTCACATTATTCATGACCTTTGATGCAATTACCAGCCTGGGAACACTGATCACAGTAAAGTTTTCAGAGAACTACAAAACAACACTTACACAACACTGAAATTCATACACAGAAGCATGAAAGGCACCTTAAAAACACACACACACATATATGCTGGGACACTTCCCACGCATTGCCAGTGGATGTTATTTATTGTAGGCATTTATCTCTCAGCGCACAGCACTATTTGTGCTACATCTGCGAGCAAAGCTGTGCCTTTAGTCCACATTGCCCAGTTTTGTGCGGTGGAGATTGTCTTCCTAGCTCCCTTTTTTCTTGTAATAACCAAGTCAAATGTCACACTTCACTGTGCAACAAGCAACAGCAACAGTCAAAAAAAAAGAAAGAAAAAAAAAGAGAGGAACAACTTGTCCAAAAAGATGTCTATCCACTCCCTGCTGTCAGTGATGGAACTCCACTTTAATTCACCTGGTGTATTTCCATTTAGAGCACACACAGCAAAACAAAGGAAGAGAAATTTATTAATTTGTGACTACCAGTTTGTTATTACACAAACAATGACTGAGGACAAAAATACTGCAGGGCCTGCCATGTCCCCAGTGATGACAAATCATTTTAATTCATTCTAAACCCTCGGCTACACTGTAAGTGAATTAGCCTGTAAGAATTGCTGCTGCGTCAGCACGACTGCTGTGATCTCAACTCTTTGTCTTACAGACACACACACAAGCAGGCACTCAGTCATGCCTTAAACATATTTAAATAACATCACAAATACTAAACCACCACATGTAAAGCCTGACACACAATATGGGCTTAATTATTCACATATGCTCAAGTGCCATAATAACATTGTCCATGGTTACCCTTACATTATTCTGTGACCCTGAACAGTATTTTTTTTTTTTTCACATCCAATAGAACCATGCACTGTGGAGAACAAATGGGCCTCTGAAGCCTCTGTTGTAGCACGGGACCACATAAGAGCAATCAAACAGTACATTAAAATCTCCACTTTATGATCATATCACACTTGTCACTGATCCATTAGTAGCTATATCTGCCAAGCAATGAGAATCTTAATTGCACAATTAATTCTGGGCTCTGATTGATGTGACAGCCGAATTTATGGCTCATGTGAATGCAAGGACATGGTAGACAAATGCATGACAGTACTGCTGACAATTATAGCAGACTAATGGCCTGTTTCATACGTGCCAACCCCAGTGGCCTGGTTTAAAATCCTCCCTGCCATGTTTTTACCACTGGACTGTAATTGAGGCAGAACTACTCCATTTTAAGATTTGTTTTAGCTGAAATAATACCATTTATACGAGGCCCTACAGTGGAAATAAAACAGTTGGCACCCTGGAATGGTTCAGGTAACCAAACAAGCTCCCCTTTGTTATATTCTTCCAAGTCAAGGCCTCCATTATCAGTGTTGCGCTGCTTTGCCCAATTATTCACGGCAGATAATATCTCTGCTGCTTTTTCTTAATCATTCCTCTAATAGTGTTACACAGCTGGCTTTTGTTGTGGTGCCTGCAGTAAGCTGAGGTTACCTTTCATGAATTTGACTGTGTTAAAGTTGGATGACAAGAACAGTCTTATGAAGCTGTATTGATTTTCTTGCTGCTGAGATCCATTTACCGACTCGGTAGAGGGAGAAATGAATTGATACAAGGAAAGCAAAACACGATCTCCTGTCTTTCGAGGCATCTAAATGATACACAGATCTGTTGAGTTAGAAGCAAATTTACTCCACCACATACTTTGATTCACTCCACAACAAACAGCACAACTTTCCTTTTGGTAGTTTTAGTAAAACTTCAAGTAGAATATGGAAAATCTGAATCCAAACTGTAATATTCTATGTGCCTAATGACACATGACACATCTTTATGGACAGAAGAACTATTTTCTTTCTGAAAAGTTTTTGCTGAATGTTATAACATACATTAGTCTGTACAATATTTTTCTAATAAGCTCCACCAAGTCAAGTCAGTTATTGCTTTTAGCAGAGTTTATCTCGGATCAGAGTCATCTCATATGTATGAAAAATGCAAAAACACTATAAGAAATGAGATCAGGCGTACATCTTCTCACTCCATCCATATAGAAGGCTTTTCAGCACTTTAACAGGGCAGATAAACCTTTTTGGGTATTACACTGAAGTGGTGATAAACAGTGCTATCTTAAGCGATGCGGTTTCTACAGCCATGCCAGAAAATGATCTTTGGTGTTAATATAATTAGATGTCTCTAAGAGTAATGTGCCTTTGCCTCACAGCAAAGATGATGTAATGTATTGCAACTTTTTGTTAATAAACTGCTAGAGACTAAATCTTTTTGGTCTGCCTTTTTCTGAGTTTATTTATATAACAGCAGGTGACTGAGACCAATATTTTACCTTAGTAAAACTTGGCAAACAAATTGAGGAGATGAGTCATTTCTTACTTGTGGAGCTGATAATGTGCTGTAACCTCTTTGCCAGTATTCGCACTTAAATAATGAATTCCCAGTTGTACTCTATCACATAACTTAAACAGACCAGCTGCTGGAATATAATTGGACATAATCAGCAAATTGCTCTACTATTACAAATGTCTAGAAATAGATGACTCCTGCCTGATAAATTTGTTCTGAAAATACAGTTGGAACTCAGGTGAAGTCAAATTACAGGAATTGCTCTAAAGGCCTTTGGAAGTGTTGTGTAGAACTTTGGTTTGGCAACCTACAATCAGTGAGCGCATCTGTGACTTTGTAGAGCTTTTAAAAACAGTTTGGCAGTAGAGGATACATCTTAGAGGTCACTTTCTCTTCCACTTTCTGCCTAAAAATTTCTGAAATGAGAGGGCATCGTGATCTGGTAGGTAAGGGCTCCAAGGCATTACCATGGTCAAAACATCTTTTTGCCATCTGCAAAAAGTATCCTCTTGTGGGACATTTTATCCAAATTGTCTGTTGAAAGCTTCATAAAACTCATACTTTGCACACTCACTCATGATGCTCAGTAGAAAAACACTCACATTGCACATTCCTCCTCCTGTTCACTTCTCTCTTCTGTTCTCTATTATCCGTTGTTTGTCAGTGACACCTTATTATTTATGTCAGTAATGCTGATGAGTTCCTGCACTATTTATTTGGCTCCTATAGAAAGGTTTTCTGATCAAAGTGCAGAGTTCAGAAACATGCTCTGTCATAATTAAAGCCAATGCAGCCAAGCGTGTTTGAAGACAATGCCAGCCTGGTTAACGATTTCTGAGCGTGTCTTGTCAACGCCACCTGTTTTCGTTGAGCACTTTTCAACAGCTGTTCCCATAATTATGTTTTCTGTCACTGCAGAGAACAGGAGGGTGCACCGCGGCGTTGTGCTATGCCGATAAACAAGGTAGTTAAAGGCCACTTATGGCGACATAGTTACTCTCCCAAAGGGGATTCAGCGTCTGTTTCCAGAACACATAATGGGTTCAAGTGTGTATGTGCAGTTGGACATGGCAAAGCGCTTTTTATCCACCATTAGCTTGAAATGAGAGGCATCTGCTTTGTGATGTGCGTCTATACTTTGCTTCCACTGAAATGGTCTTCCGAACATTCCTAGTTGCCATGCACAGTTATAAAGTCACATTTTATTTTTATGCTTTGTTTGATAAGACACATCTAGCATTAATTTAAACTCCATATAAGGGCCTGCACAGTGAGAGCCACTCACTGGCTTCACTGACACCCAATATTCATAATGCATTTGCAGTGATGTGGATAAATGTGGCCTCGGATGCCCTCATAGAAACAGAATGTAGTCCACTATTAAGCCAACTGAGCTTCTTCATTAACATCTCAGTACATCTCTATAGGGTAACAACCCCAGTTATTTAGAGATTAGTCAAAATGTGCTGGGTTACCTGGTGAAGAACTTTTGTGATGTATTGTTAGTTCACAAACACTTAAAACCTGCCATTGCTCACTGTGCTCTTCATGCTCTTCAGGTTGGTGTTTCCTCTCCTCTACAGCTTTCCTCTCACCCTTCATTGTACCAGATAAAGCCTGGATTTGTTTTTAGGCTTAGAGGAATTTAATATTCTGCCCCTTTGTCACAAAATGTTGTGAGAAGAAACACTGCTAAAAGAAATTTGTGTTACAATACTTATCACGTGTGCACCCTTTTTGCAATTACATCCATGGCTGATTTCTTTTAGCCTTTTTAAATTCATTTCCAATGACCTTTAATGTTGCCAAATTGGGCCAAGTGTGGAAAGAAGTTTCCAGCAGTGTTAATTGTTTTAGGCAGTGATGTGCAGAGAACTCAGAGTCATGTGTGAATAGAAGTAATTGTGATTCATTTGCACTCTCTTCTGTATCTCACTCTGACTTTTTTCTGCTGCTGTTTCCATGATGTACACATGCACATATCCATCACACCTTTGCTGTTTGCACATGATGAGCAGAGTGAGTCAGAAACAAAACAAAAAGGCCTTTGACACAAGTGGCACTTTTCTTGCTGTAACTTTGAGCTCCGTTTATTCACCTGCTTGTCTCTCTGCGCAAATGCTGCCTCTATCGCCCTCTCCTGCTCTGGACAATAGGCTGTAATGAATTGGAGCCACCCCATCACAGTGTTAATTAATTAAGGACTTCATCATATAATGGACTGTGACTGCATGGCTGAGTCTGAGACAGCAGAAAGGAGACGACACAGCCACTCTACATAAAAGTGGTTTAGTAATAAGTTTGACCTTAATGATCGGTACCTGAACACATCACTGCACCTTTGATTCACCAGGCAACATTACATGGGCACGTTATTTGGATTTTGGACTTAAAAGACCTTACAACGTGTTACGTAATATGAACTACACAGATGTCTTCCCTGGTCGCTGATCGTTGACCAATGGTACTTTGCTACTATGCAGTTACTGAAGATTAAGAAGTTTATCTAACAAGGGAGACATGGGCAAATCGGGAAAAAAAATGTAGACACAAACTTACAGTCGTAAACAGATTTGATCATTACGAGCATGGGCATGTAAAAGGGCAATATCATTTACTCTTTAAAACTTTCCACCATTCATACACATGATATGAGGTCAAATTAGGGTTAGGATCATTTTGAAGCAGATATTCACAATTAATCACAAAGTTTTAGTTGGGAATCTGTCTTACTTTATCTGATAAAATATGTTAAATATGTTATAAAATAAGGTGTACTTTGGCGGAAATATTTCTCCTGGTACTTTTTCAAGTTGATTTAAGCATGCAACCTTTTTAGTGTTTTTACATCAGTTCTTCTCCTGTCAGTACTTTTGTGGTCCCTGTCCCAGGAGCATATACAGGGCTGAACTTGGAACAATGAGCTGACTTTTTTTTTTTTTTTTTTTTTTTTTTTTTGTTCCTCGAACAGAGGTAGTTTAATCCTGTTCTGCCTGTGCTGAAACGGTGCAACAAGGCCTGTCAAGCTGCCTGACAAACTCATTCTTGGCTAGCGGCGCTTGTTCCTGTCTGATGAAAATGTTACACTGCTCTCTCATTCTCTGCCTCGGCCCGCTATTCCCGGAACACAGCTCTGAGTGGGTGGTTATTCTGTCATCATTTTGGAGGAGAGCGTGCTCACACACACGCGCATGCACACACAGGCTTAGACAGGGTCCATCCAAAGTAATTTTTTCATCCAATGTTTTACTATCTTCAACTGCTGGACTAAAAGCCTCTCCAGAGACATAACTCATAGCCACTATTTATTAATCTTATTTTGGTAAAACATCTTCATTAAACATAAAGACTGACCTTGCCAATGACGCAGAGTGTTCTTTTAGGGCGGAAATGTTATGTATGGGCTGCATTTCTTGGAGTCTTCATCGGGAAAACAACTGATCACAAACACTGAGTTAAAATGGAAATTGAGGCTGATCTAATATAAGATGCATTGTATTCACCATTTTGCAGTATAACAAAGTGTTTTTTTTAAATACTATTTTTTGAGCATTTTTTCCTTTAATGATAGAGACAGGAAATGGAAAAACACACAGGAAAGCTTAACCCAGGTTGGGATTCGAACCAGCGAACAGCTGCACAGCGTATACACACCATCGTGGTGCACCATAACCATCCGGCTATCCAGACACCCGTAACAAAGTGTTTTTCATCAGTTTTTTTTCCTGTGCCCTATCTGCTTCATTCAGCTGCACGAGGGAAAGAAAAGGGTCATTTCCTGACAAGAGCGGGTGATTTCTGTAATACAGCCGGAGTTGTTGAAATGCAGAGCGATTAAATGAATTCCAGTGGTCTGAATTTACTAATGGTCCATTCAGGGACAAAGCCCAGTTGGCAAGTTGTCCAGACAGGTGTACTGCCATTTTGAAAGAAGGAGAAGAAAAGCAGAGAGAGAGAAAAGGGGGCAGACAGGAGGGCTGTCGGGAGAATAGGGGCTCAGTCAGAGGGTGTTGAAAAGAGCCTCCACCTGAACGCACCACTGCATCCTAATAACTCCTCAGCCTCAAAAAAGGAAAAAAAAAAAAGCCTTACGCTCTAGCTTTCCCTTCTTTCCTCAGCTTCACTCTTTATCCGAGCAGCTGTGAAGGGCACACACCTGGCTGCCATCCATCTGGTTGTATGTGTGTGTGTGTGTGTGTGTGTGTGTGTGTACATGTGTATTGATGTGAATCTATTTAAAGAGGTCTTGTGGTGGGCTTCTGGGGTTGATTGCTTTCCCCACCAGGATTATTCATGTGGATTTGGCTACCATGGCAATAACTACACATGTACCATACTATCTGGCCAATCACAGTATTACAGCACTGCTCTCAATCTTCCTGTTGATCAGGCTTATGATTGGTCAGTCATGTAGGGAAAGTGAATGGCTCTTCAACAACTGCTGCTGAAGTGCCCTTGAACAAGGCACATAATCAAATACTGTGGTTGTTCTCAGCATGCCCGGTAGCCAGAGTTGCCTGGAACATTTACCTCCCATATATGTAGAGAGAATGTACTGGATGTCTTTTTTTCTATCAAACTTTTTTAAAATAACAACTGTGAATAAGTATCAGAGCTGTTGATTTCACCATATTTGCTCAGCTGCAGCATCTTGGCTATACCTCAGAAATCTTCAGTAAGCACTGAGGCACTGAATGTGAATTATTTTGAATCATCCTTAAATCTTTTTCCTAGTCAACATAAAAAAAACAAAACTGCCAGTTCCTTGATGCCTCTGGTGTTTTCTCTACACCGTTAACTTTCTCTCACACTTCTCTTACCCTTCTGTTTGGCTGCAAGTGAGAAGTATAATACAGGAATACTCTCCCTTTGGTTATTTTGTACAGATGCTCTTTGTTATACATCAGTGGAAATTGTTAGAAAACAGACTGAAGTGGTTGTTTGATGGACTGTTTTCCAGTTGAATTGATCGTGTTGTATGTTGGACACTCAACAATTCTCTCTCATACCTCTTTGGCAGTTGAAATGAATGATTTTGTGTGTACCATGTATGAGGATCTGCAGTGTGGGCCTTGCAACAAAAGGCTACTACTGTAATTTTCAACAAAAGGGCCATGGATAGGGAGAGATGGTCACTTTTTTTAACATGTCACAAATCATTCTTCAAAGTTGTTCAAAGGAAGCCGCTGTTGTGTGAGCATCAAATTGCTACCTGGCGTTTTCAAAGTTCTCTGCTGTCCCTATCGTTTCTACACAAGCTTTTGATGGTGGAAAGGAATTAGCAGCACTCGGCTAGACAGTATGGCCAATTGACGATGACAGCTCCGAGATATGTGACATGCTTGCCATCTATTCACTTTCTTCTCTGGCTCCCCTCATCTTACCCCTCTTTATCTTGTCTCCTGCTTGCTTTCCATTTTCTTGTCACTCACCTGTCCTTTTTTCAATTTTTGCGCTGCTATTCTCTGTTATCTCCCTGTTTTGGTCTCTTTGTTTTTCTATCTTTTCACCAAAGTTAAAGTTAGATACTTCTCACAGCCATTTGAATCTAACAGTGACACTGTAGTCAGGCTCACAACAGTTTGTCAGCTTTTCCAGCTCTGGCTGGGTCATCACAGCTTGAAAATCTTAGAGCTGTATAGATTTGTTTTGCCATTCAGTGGTACAAGATCATCCTTAATGTTCAGTTTTAGACTGTTATACATTAAAATCAATTTCCAATAAAAACCTCTCTCCTTGCTCACTTCTCTCAGCAGCCAGAGAACGACGACATGGTGTTAACTCCTGATGGTACTCAGGAGTTCATGACCTTTGAGATTCCCCTGAATGACTCAGGCTCTGCAGGCCTGGGTGTCAGCGTCAAGGGTAATCGGTCCAAGGAGAACTATGCCGACTTGGGCATCTTTGTTAAATCCATCATCAATGGGGGGGCCGCTAGCAAGGTGGGTCATCATTTCTACCCACTTAACATTTGACCCTTGCCTTGATGGATTTCACTCAATGTATTCATTGTTTGTTGTTAGTGAAGGACGTGCAGGTAAATACAATGATGGGAACCACTATGCTGTACAGTTTCTGACCCTCTGCCATAATGTACACTTTAAGTCAAAAGATATTGAATTTAAATCAAGTGTTGAATTTGAGAATTTTGAATGTTTCATGAATGCCATGAGTTTTCCCTAAATTTGTGTCTTTCTGCAGGATGGGCGTCTCCATGTAAACGACCAACTCATTGCAGTAAATGGAGAGTCGTTGCTTGGTAAAACCAACCAGGAAGCCATGGAAACACTGCGCACATCCATGTCTGTCGAAGGCAACAAGCGAGGGATGATCCAGCTCATTGTGGCCCGGCGGGTCGGCAAAAACAATGAGGTAACTCAACAAACAAAGACTAATATACATCATATACACCAGCTTTAACTGATATAACTTTGTGCTTGTTTGCTGTTGTTTTATAAATGTTGATGATATTATTAATTAATTTTGAGCTGTCATAGATTTAAGATTAACTGTGGATTTTATTTTCCCCATGTGTGCATTTGCGCTGTAATCTACATTACACACACACACACACACACATAAACACAATAATGCTGTAATTTATATCCTGTCTTTGACTAAGTTGAAGACATATTACATGGAGAAGAGGGATGGCCACATTTTAGCTGTGTGAATGATAAATGTGAGTGGTTTTCTTCTACCTTTCCACCGGACGTAATCTGTCCCTCATAGGTTTTTGAAGCTTCGAGATAGCTAGAGGACCTTTATGAAGCAACCATACCACAATGCAAATCTTCAAACAGTCCCATTTCCTGTGTGAGATAGGTGATGTGTCTCATATTTCCCATGGTGGGCCTTGATATGATATCTAAGAAGCACTTCACTGAGTTATGATTGACAGGCCTGTGGAATAACACTGTAGGATAGCAGATAAAGAATATGAATTGTGGTTAGGTGTCATGAGGCACCGGTGAAGAGTATTTAAAGTGAAAGGATTTCAACTTAATGAAATGTCCACTCTGATAACAGAACTAACCTCATTCCATGTGTCTTTAAGAAAAACTGAATTCTTTAACATAGTTGATTAAAAATAAATATGATTGCAAACATACTTCAGCTGAATGTAAAATGATAAGTGTAATAGTAGAACTGTATTTCAGGATTATGGATTCATGTGCAAATTCTTCAGCACACTCACCCTCGTTGAATCACCCTGTAGCCAGAGGTTGTAGATCAGCTTTGATTAGTGTTGCTGTGACTCTAATTGGAGCCTGTGTCCCGTGGCTGTGTGTCAGTTTGGAGAACCACGCTGAGCCCCGTCCTCCCTCTCTGCCCTTCACCCTCCCTGCTAACCCTCATCCTCCAGGCACTTTGTCTCCCTCTTCTTTACCAAACGTCACCCCCCTGATGCCTCAGGAGCTGGTTTCTCCTTTTTTTAATGTTAATTTTCACCTTCTTTCCCCTTAACTTGTGGTGCTCCATAGTTTAACAGGTAGCACCGGAGTTGAATTTCCACAGGTCATAAATTGCATTAATTGCAGCAATACTGTTTTAACAATCAAGAAGTGTGATGCCATTGCTGGTGGGGGGAGGGGGTCACGAGGAATGAGAATGAGAACCACACTTTCTGAGCTGTCAAAGAAAAACTGTCAACTTCCTGTCACCTTTTATACTGCCTGCATGTTTTAAAGTACAAACATGAAACATTGACATCATAGTAACCTAAGCTATCTATGTAAAACTATACATTGAGTTTGGAAATAATAATCAGCTGGATATGGTTGACTTGTTTTGATTTGGCTAATGTTAACCATATTCAGTCATAATTTTTGTTTCAGTCGTACTTGAAAGCAACTGGAAAATGGTACATTTTTAGATACTGGGCTGTTTTCCTTCTATATGTCTTTGTCATTTTAATTTTTCCTTTAACCTTCCTTCCTCTCTCCCCCCTCCATTCTCTTTCTTTCTCCTTCTTCCCCACCTCTAGACTAGGAGGGTACATATGTCCCTCCTGGGAAAAGTTCAGCCCCAAGGTTCAGTGAGTTCTATCACTTCGGTCCAGTCACTCTCCTGTCCTCTTTAATCCCTCAGCAGCAGGTAGACAGACTCGCACTATGCAGACAGCTAGACTCACAGACAAATCCATCTTGAGAAACACTAAAAATATGTTTTTTATTACCACTCTATAGGAGAATGGATGAAGGATGATGTTTTTACATTAAAGTTTATTACAATTTTGATCCATTTAGAGAGACAATGCAGAGAGGAATCTTCAAAGTTTGTCTATAACTTGACATTTATTTCAACATCAGTTGCTATGAGACAGCATATTGATGATGTTGCAGAGAAAGATTGAGAGTGTGTGAAACAAAAGAAGAAGGGAGAAGTATTAGTGCATTTTAGATTCCATCCATTAAAGTGCCATTACCGGCAATCATACATTGCTTAAGCTGCAGTGTTTTCAGGAAGCTTAGTGGTTTGAAAATGTTCCATAAAACCACTAGTGGGGGTTTTAATATAGTCAGGGTGGAGAAAAGATGAAATTATAACTGAAGAATTTAAGGTTTGTTACAAACCTCAAATAAGAACGGCAGAAGTTGAATGTCGACACAGGCTCCCGGCAGCTACATCCACCCCCTCTCCCCTGCTCTGCTGTGTTGGCCAGGCAGTTTTGTGGCGAGCCAGCGCCAGTTTGCCACTGTCACCCAGCTGAATGGGAGTGAGCACTGGAGGCCACCAATGAAATGAATCAGATCCATCACTGTCTGCAGGGGAGAGGAGCCGAGCAGTACAGCCTAATGCATCAGAGGCAAGGACTTAGATGGGCGCAGCATATCCAGGCCACCTCACTCCTTGAAAATTGCATTGATTTCATTATTGCTCAGTCCTGTGGGCAAAAATATGATCATCTTTGTTAGAGCAAAGCAGTGTAGTGTTTCTTGATAATGTTACCTTGTTTGGTTTGGTGGGTGTTGGGTACAGAACTAAAACTGTCCTCCAAGCACACAACCGACAACCATTTCCTTCTGTGTGATGTAAGTGAAAATGTTCTGTGCATCTGATGCATAGATACAAATATTATACAGCTTATTGAAAACTGTGACTCCCATATTGTGTTTCAGGTCTGCACAACCACCCAAAGCAGCCTCCTTATAGACATGCTCTCACAGATGCATTAATTACAAAAGCACACTCATATTGCTCAAGGTCTCCCAGAAGCCCATTTGCCTTCAGCAGAACTTAGGGCGAGATCCATACAGACAGATCCTCTCAGTGGGGCAGACAAGAGTTTCAATAGTCTGGTTCAAACTGCTGATGGCCCATTATTAAGGCCCTGTCTGAGGTGGAGTGCCTCATCTATTTCTATTTCCATTGAAGCAGTGGTTATGAGTGGCCTTTGAGTTAAAATGAGAATTTTAGCCGACCTTGGAATACATGGGGAAAAAAGAACACTTCAGCTTGATTAAGGATATACAGTATTCAAAGCAGTGGACCACAGGTTTATTGATGATGTGTGTTTTTTGTAGCACAATATGATGAGTTCACTGTGAGCCTGATTCAGAAAATGTAGACACATATTGCCTTTTCCATAGCATTAAAGTATGGAAATAAATTTGCCAAGGAAGGCACAATAAACAAGGTCATGGGATCATTTGGAGTCAAAATCCAGCAGTTCAAATACAAGAAAATTTAAAGTTAGAAAAGTCAATGAAGCCAGGAACCCACTCGTAATACCAATATCCTATTATGCATTTGTCTAATCCATCAGAATACAAACGTAGGCAGAAAAAAAACATAATTCCTCACAAGTGAATATGCTCAGTACAAACTCAACAACAGATCCCCTCAAACACACACTCTGTATCGGAACAATTAATTTCCCGTCTGTTCTGGTCCTGCAGATAGCCTCTGTTTGAAAAACTACCATTCTGCCCCAGATAGTCAGGCGATATGATTGGTCACTGCCAATTCATTTGAAGTGTAATTGCATTGCTGCTTCAGAGACCTCTCCTCTGTATCTGTGTTCTATTAATGTCAGCATATGATTTTAAACAGTTAAACTTTTGAAAAGTAATTTCACTTCCATTATTTATTTATTCATTTATTTGGCCACACTTCTGAATTATTCAATCTTTCATGTTTTTAAATCAGGGGCTGATCCTAGATCTGTCTCAAAACACAGACTCTTGTGACTGAATCAAATCTGTTAAAGTAGTTTGTTTGCTTTTTTTTCTGACCTTTATCTGATTGTTTGTTTATGACATAATCCGCAACATACCATTTGGAATCATGGCTGTTGTTTTCTGATATATGAATAAAAATGATACAGTAATGATAAATCAGATGGGAGGATTTCCAACAGCAATTTTCCACTGACTTGAAAGTACTTTCCTTGGAACTAGACAATGTTGAGCTAAGTGTAGCAGTAAGGTTACCCATATGTCTCTATACTTAATTCAAATTAAAAAAAAAAAATGTCCAACTGTTCTCTTTACTGATGTACAGCTTTTTTACAACAGTTACCATAACATCCAAAATGCACTAGTGCAACCACTTTATAAAACACTTCATATACATCACCAGTCTTAACGCAATAAAGTTGCTGTGGAATGAGCTCAGAGAGCAGTTTGTACCAGACATGGTGAGAATATGGTTGAGCTGAAGCAGCTCTGTAGGAAAAAACGGTCCAAAAACTCGTCCTGAACATTGTACAGCTCAGACTGACATGAGTACAGGAAGAATGTGTTTTTGTCATTAATTTAGCCATCCCTCCATTGCAAACTGAAGTTGTATATATAGATATAATTTTACAGACAAGAACATATATAATTTGATGAATGTTTTCACCGTCAGTTCACCTGAGAAGGAATCCTTTTAAAGTCTTCATTTTGTCAAAATGAAGCATCTCATTATGTGTCTGCAATCATTAACTTTCATCATCCACCAAGAGAAGAATGCCTTTGTGGGGTTTAGGATCTGTAATATTACAGTGAAACTGTGTATAAAACATTTGAAAATTTTAATTCAGTATTGAGGAATGTCTATAAGCAATTGCCTTTTTGTGATTAATTTAGTTAGCAATGTATTTGCACGTGATCTTAGCTTTTTAGTTCTGGCTGATCAGCTAAAACTGACAAATTAACTATGATATGGGCAGAAGAAGTATGTTGTCATATGAGAGGCATCATGAGAACTTACTTAATTCCAAAGTAGATTATTAGAAACTAGAAATTAATTGCTGGAAATATAAGGTCATATTATTTTTACCAAATAAACTGCATTTTATATTTAAGCTTATAAAACCTTTAGCCGCCTCACTCCATTTTCCTGTTTATGAACTTTTGATCACTGGTGGATGTTTGTTTCTGTCTCTTGCAACAGCCGTAGTAGCTCATGACATTTCTAAGATATTTATCACTCTGGTATCTAAAAGCAGACAGGGTGAAGATAAGCATGTTTGCAGCTGGGTTTCATTTCTATGATTTGAAATTCATCACACGTTGTATGCATACGCCTCCGTGTGCATTTTGATGTTATTTATGACGGAGATCTCCTGCAGACATCGACTATTTTTGACAGACTGTCAGTCACATTTTTTGTGTCCCTCCCAACACCGCTGCAACCTGCCCGCAAAGCACCACATTAATCACAGTAACAAAAATGTACTTTCACCACAAAACCTTTCTCATCATCCTTGTTTGCCAGCTAACTACTTTGCTCAAACTCCACATCTACAAATAGAGTTGAATTTCACTTTGTATTATTTTTACATTGTTTTGCTCTGGCAAAGAGGTCTCATGATAATTCATGAGATTAAGCTTCTGCCTCAGGACGTCTGTCGTTCTGCCAGTGAACCCTATTTATTTGTTGGATTCCATTTGTTGAAACAGATATTTCTTTATTCTGATGCACACCTTCAATATATTTTTTTAGTTAAAAAATCTTTGACCCCTTCTTTGACCACTTGAAATACTTTTTAGTCCAGCAATCTGTCTTAAATACCATATGGGACAGTATAACACAGCAAAGCCCAATACATTAAGTCACATGGGGGTAACGTTGTTTCTAGTTTCCAGTTTTCCTGTTCCCTTAACCCACTGCACGTTACCATATTTACACGAATGCCCACTGATGTCCTGCTATTCCTCAACAATTGTACCATTAGTAATACAGACATTCACTACACTGCTGAGGATTTGATATACATGACAGCTAATTAACGTCAGTGCTTTAAATTGAAGAAATGTGACAGGCTCATAACAGCATGATGCAGACGAATGACAGGACAGCAAGAAGATTGAGGTGGGGTGTTAACTCAGATTTTTAGGCTGACATAATGACTAAGTTAATATTACATAAAGCACCCAGAGGAGTCAGACTTACACAATTTAGATATGATGATGTTTCACAAATAGCAACAAACTGTCTCCTATTTTTTTTTTTTCTTTGTCTTAGGACATTTTCTTTAAAATGATGGCCATATATGGATCATAGTTTAGCTTACTCTTCTGTTTTACAAGTACACCATTAGGGAACATGGTCAGGTAATGGGCAAACTGGAAAACTGTTTTATTATTGATGAGAAGCAGCAGGGGGTACAGGAGAATGATCCAAGCAGCAGAGAGTTTACCTCATGCTTTCACCTCAGCATTGTTGCGTCATTGAATCTCACAGTCATACTAGCTGAGTTAACTCCATGACAAGAGTGAATATAACAGCTTATTCTGTATTTAAAAGTGCACCCAGGTTGTCCCCTCAGCATGCCAATGGCCCCATGTTTTGAATTCATGCCAGTAGTTTTGCTGTTAGTGACTAAGAGGATGTTTATGCAAAGAGACAAAGGGGAAGGAAGTGGCAGGCCCTAACAAAAGACGCTCGGATGAGAGAAGGGCTGATCGATAGAGCCCTGAGAGAGCTATCAATCAGGGCCCTGGCCTAGTAAATTATGGTTTTATTAGTATTGAGCTGACCACTGCTGGGAGAGAGAACTTAAAACACTGTGATGCTGCCCCACAACACAGACTACAGAAAGGGATGGAAATCTATGTTGACCCCACCCCTTCAACATAATATGGAGTGATCGAAATCCAGTTAGATCATGACATGTAGGAACTACAGCTCCCCTGTTGTCATAGCAAATAGGAGTGATTCATGGAAAGGGGATAGAGAAAGGGCACAGAGCAGTGCAGTCTGGGAAATGCAGTTTGCAGCGAAGCAGTGACTAAATTGAGGAAAGTAGATCGCGGAGCAGCAGAAATGCAATTCCAGTGCTGCTGGGCCCTCATTCCCAGCCAGCTCTCTGAGGACTAACTCATTTAGGAGCAGCAGGGGAAACTCAATAGGACCAATTGAGAGAATAATATATTGAATCTGGTGGTTGAGTGGGCTGTTTGGGCACAGTGGAGGACTGCAGAGGTGAAGTGTGTGCTTTAGTGTCTAAAATCCCAAGTGTTGTTAAGAAACATACACATGTGTATGTTGCTTAACACACACACAACCACTGCACAGTACATGCAGCATTCACTTATACATGATACTGTTACACTTGACTTGGACTTGGCCACATGAACAGAGGATTGCTAACGGTCTACTGTCACAGCTATAAATATATGTCTTTACTAAAGAGATGAGAAGAGGATGTATGAACATTTGGTCAGCAAATGTGAGAGAATGGGTGGAGCTGGAGAAAAAGGAAAAAAGAAAATATTATGTTCTCTTGAATTCTGAGTAAGGTGAAACTGTTTAAAAAGTCCCTCATATGAAGTGGAATTATTAATGTAGATCCAATCTTACTTGATTGTGTAACACTGGCATAAAGATCAGAAGAAAGAGAGCAGTATTTTATCAGCTGTAGTAATGAGTTGTAACTAGTTAACCATCACTAGTACTGAACCAGATAGTCAACAGTAAGATAAAGATAATAATAATATTTTTTCTGAGTTCCTGAATCTTTTAAATAACTAAGATAGAACTAAGATATTTTAGCCATGCCACCAGCATGGCCACCAGGAATGCTGTCTATGGTCACCATGTTTTGAATGATGCTGGAAGTGGTATTGTTAGAACATTAGCATGGTAGTATTAGCATTTATCTGGTACTTATTTACCTGGGTACAGCTTTACTGAGCTGTTAGTTGGTAAGAGTGGTGGATATATGATATATGATCAGGATCACGGTGATATTCTGTCTGTGTGATGCTTTGGTGACATCGAAGTTTTTGCTAAGAGTTCCTCCTGTCAGTTCATACTGGCATTAGATGAGGCTGTAGGTGGATGTGAAAAACTAATGAAAGTGGGATATCTAGTGAGCAGGGAGGTGAGGTGTGCCTGTGGCAGGATGGACCAGCTTAAGGATTGTAATTACAGCACTATAGGGGAAGTTGACTGGATTAGGGCCATAGCAACAGGCTGAGACCAGGATAGAAGGCCAGGAAATGGCCATGGACTTGACATTATTAGCCTCAGTTGACAGCTTAAGATCAGCTCTGTTAATGCACTGCCTCTCCTCCCTCACTGAATGTTCAAGGTCAGGGAGATGCTGTTGCATGAGCAAAATTAACAAATGCTTCCAAACATACATACATATATCTGTTAACCCGGTAACGTAGCAACACAGGCAAACTCACACACACACTCAAACTACATTCTGACAAATAAAAGTATTACCTTGAAAACACAAACACATGGGTATGCAAAGGGAGTCCAGTCACTGAGCAGCAGCTGATCTTGACTGGGCTCAATGTAAGTCACAGTGCTCTGCCCTCTCCCTCAGTCAACAGGATAATCCACTGTGAAAATGACTAGATTAAGACAGATTAAACACATGATGAGGTGATGAGAACCAGGGGCAAGAAAGGACTAATATCACACCAGTGAGACTGAAAGACATACAGCAGCATTTCTAGTTTTAGAAAAACACGCTCCTTGATTAGCTTGTAGCTGTTTTTAATGAACTAAATAGTCAGCAGTTTGAAAACTGTTTTACTGTTTTACCACAAGACAGCTTTTTTTTTCGTTGTTGTTCTACTACCTGTTTCTGCTTGTGCTTTATATATATATATATATATGAGTAATGAGTGGCAGTGAAGGGTGAATGTTTTCCATGAAAATGTCATAGCTTGTCATACAACATTGTACCAGTCAGTAAACATTCACAAGTCAGTAAACATTCACAGTGTGCCAAAGCATTAGTATGCATAGAAGCAGACTTAATTAATACTGGATACACAGAGATTAAATTGCTGCCATTTTGGCTCTGTGTTAACTGGATTTCATAGTCTTATTTGCTATAGAAGCCAATGAATACTTTTAAAATACGCCCATTCAGCTCTCAAAGATAGAGGGAGGCAGTGACATAAGTGTCTCTTTGAGATCTATTCCACTTGACATACTCTATACATGGTTTTCATATCATTTGGTTCTCAGGCACGCGCTTTCTGTTCCACCATGTCCACAGCTTTCCCTGGCGCTTATCGCAAACCTTCCATCTTACTGCTTGTCAGCTCATGACAAGTCTTCCCCAGATCTGAAACAGATTAAAAAGTCCAGAGAGGTGCTGAGTAAAAGAGAGAGAGAAGTGAGTAAAATAAATCTTCATTTAAACAATTTGAACCTTATTGAGCTTGAATCATCCAGGGACATGCTTTTTATTATAAGGCTGGCAGTGGCCGTGGCTCTGATTGTAATTGCATTGACCCAGCCCCCCATTTCACATGCACACACAGACACACAGACACACACATACACGCCGCTTCTTTCCACACTCGCTTCTCACTCTTATCAGTGCACTGTCCTGATAAAGTCCGGCGCTCTCAACCTCATTTATATTAAACAGCCAATAATAAGTCATGCCATGTATCTCCCGGGGAACACTGCTCCCACGAGGAGGCGTCTTGTGCCCACACTGCTCTGTGGCTTCAGCTCCCACAGCCCTGCAGTTCCTCTTTTTCTTGTTATTCCTTCCATTTGTTTACCAAAAACTCCCCACTGTGGCAGAGGGAATTTCCTCTTCCTCCTCTTCTCACCTCATCTTCCCTTTGCTCTGTTGTTTACTTGTTGTTGCTTCTGTCTAATCTTACTCTTGGTTTGTAGCCAGCTGGGCATTGTGAGACATCAATATTAGCCAGAGCCTTGTGGTTTAAAGCATGATTTAGGTACAGAGTTGAACTGTGCAAGGGTATCTAACTGTGAGGGAGCTATCTGTAATAGGTTCTGTACAGGGAGTTCTTTTACTCTGCATTCTCCTCTCTACCCACAGGCTGCTATGAAGCATTGTGAGAACGCTTTTATTTTTTAACTCTGTGCACGTGGATTTTTTTATCTTCTGACTTTCTTGCAAAATAACAGACTTTACATAAAGACTATTGGCTGAAGACTGGACACAGTATCTGGGCCCAGTGGTCCCAAACCTAAAGACTAACAGCGAACTATGTCTTCCTGTCAAGACCGGGACATGCACTGGTGTGTACAGTGGGCTCAACAACCAGCAGTGCAGCACATCGACCACATGGCAAATGTCACTGGTCCATTTACTAGGGCTCATTGTTAGAGGCAGCTGTCTATCGGCCTATGGGAAATCCATAGAGCTTTATCCAGCTCAAACTACTGCAGGAGCCGTTTCACACTGCTGAACCAGAAAATACCGACGTAAGCCGAGATGGATGTTGAAGCCCCGGTTCCATGTTTTTGAGTATTGATGGCATCACATTAGTGGCCATACTATACAGACACTGTCTCTTCTTTTTGTGTGCATTTGATGAACAGGAGGTGATATATAAATATCACCTCCTGTTCATGTGATGTATTGGCACCGTACTGATATATTGTAAATCACTTTTCATTCAGTCATTCAATGAAAACTTTTTTTGTTTTCCCAATTTGAAATTAAAATGAAATAATTCATTCAAGTTAATCAAAAATAAGATTACTGACACTGGTGTGTATGTAATCATTAATATAGAATCATTCCAAATGTTTTGTACGTATATGTTATATGTAAAATAAAACACATGTATATATATATATATATATATATATATATATATATATATATATATATATATATGTGTTTTTTTAGTTTGGGCAACAA
The DNA here is from genome assembly GCA_016801845.1 of Polydactylus sextarius. Lineage (NCBI taxonomy): Eukaryota > Metazoa > Chordata > Actinopteri > Polynemidae > Polydactylus > Polydactylus sextarius. The sequence goes on from CM028928.1 coordinate 16,974,443, forward strand.
CAGCATTTCACAGCTACCTACAAGGGTAAATAGAATATTTTTGGATTGTTTTGTAAGCCCCCATGTCTTCCTGGTCTCTGTAGGAAGCCCCTAGCAGCCCTGCTGTATTGGAGCACCCCATGAACTCTCTACTTGACAGCCATGAGCGACGCATCTCCCACTCTCTCTATGAAACCATTGAGGGCTTGGACAACATCTCAACACCGCAAGCTAATGTGATGGGACGCTTTGGTGAGTCATCTATAAGCAATGTCCTGTCACTCTCCCTTTCAGCACCTTTTTGTGGTCACTCCTGGTTCACCACCCCAGGAAGTGTGCTTGACCTGCTAACCTCATGCTCAATGCATACGTTTTCCTCATGAATTTTTGTTGTCTTTTTGACATTTAATTGATTCATTTAAAAATCCACCCCTTCCCTCTGCAGTGCTTCTGCCACAGCCTACCCTTGAACCCCCTCCCAGCCCACATCACCTTCAAAGCCCGCCCCACCACCCTGCTTCTCAAATTATGCCACTGCACTATTCAAACCTCCTAGGGATTAACGTCATCCCCAATCCCCCCAACCTTCACTCCACTCCTGACTGGTTTCACTCGGGTCAATTCCCATTCTACCCAGTTGCCATCAGCGTGCTCAGATCTCAGGTCTTCAGTTGTATTAGAATTGGCAATTCAATCTTCAGCCAGTCGCTGCTGTCATCTCAACACTGACAGACCTTTCACATATGCATGCACACAGACGCTGAGGATAATTGCATCAGTGGAGGGAGGGTACCTTTGCTGGGGATTGTGCAGTGTAGTTTTATGTATCCACACCCTTTTTCCCAACAATCATGATAGATGTTACTTCATTTTTTTCAACTTACATCACCATCTCCTCCACATTATCTTATCTCTTCTGCTTCCTCTTTTCTCTGTACTCACCAAGTTTTTGCCTAAGTTGATCATTTGTCTTTTTTTGTCTTTCACCATTTTTATCTCCTCTGATAAACGGTCTCTACGTGATCTCACCGTCTTCAGTCTTTCTCCTCTTTCACCTCCCACCCCGTTACCACTCCCACCTCCTCTGAACGGATGGAGTGAATTTGTAATTGTCAATGATCTACACTTTGTCCCTTTCCACCCTTCTCCCATTCGTTCTCCTGTTTCCCTTCAGTTTCCCTTCAACCCCCTCCCCACCATCCCCCCAGAGTGGTGCCACTCTGCTACTGATCATAGAAGATCACAGCCTGTGTCAGAGGCATCTGATGGTTAATTAAGCTTCCAGATCAATAGGGCTTGCCCCTGACACACTCTCTCCTTCTGTCTACCCTTCTCTTTTTTTTTGCTCCTTCATCACATTTTACTCCACCCGAAATCAAATGTTCTCAAATTGGATGGGTTTTCCTCTCAGTTTGGCTTATTTATTCCACTTGCTTTTCTAATTTAGGCTTTTTGGAATGCTGCTGTGATCATAAGCAGTAACTGTGGGCATGCTTGATGGAAAAGTTTCTTGCCATTGAAACTTCAAGGGCACCCGGTGGTTGTCTCATTCTGCGGAGTGGGAGTCAAATGAGCCAAGCGGAAAAGTTTCAGAGGTGGGGGCGGAGTGGTTGCTAAAGCACTAAGTTATCACAGCCGAAGCTCAGCAGAGTCTCAGATCTTTGATTCGGATTGTATCACTGAAAGAAAATGTCATTTTTTTTTTCTTTTATGTCCTCAGGCTGTCTCTGAGTTGTGCCCTCATTAACCCATGTCTCCATTTTGTGACAGGTCTTCATCTTTTTAAACTGACACAATTCTCTTATTTAAATTTATGATGCAGACAGAAGTGAATTTATATTCATTTCAGCAACACAACAGTGCCGCACTGAGGTAGATTTTGGCACCTGTGAAGTGAAATGCAGGAAGGTGTTGCAGTCCAATTTTTGCCTTTTGTAATCACTATTATATATATATATGTGTGTGTGTGTGTGTGTGTGTGTGTGTGTGTGTGTGTGTGTGTGTGTGTGTGTGTGTGTGTGTGTGTATTATCTGATTTTTATTTTTTTTTGTCTCTTAACATATATTAAGGCACAATAGTGACATTTGAAGAACAGGTGGAGCACGTGGCAGTGGCTCCATTCGCTGACATTGCAGAGTTAAGATGTAGTTGTAGTAGATGTAGTTTTTTTTTTTTCTTTCCATTTTTAATTTTAACCAACGTGTCATTTACTCACATTAGTTTGATTGAAGTTAATAAATAAAAGAAAATGAAGACATAATACAGCCAAACAAAATGTTCTCTTCACTTAATCCTTCCTAGCGTTGATGGTACATTTCAGAAGACTAGACAGACAATCTCTGTGTCCATTCTCCACCTTTTTCTATCTATTATTTCAAGTCAGCTCAGCCTTATTACCTAGTGTGTGAGATGTGACAGTTGTGGTTAGAGGACAGATGTTGAGATCAGCTCTGCAAGGTCAGGAAGCCCACAGCTGACAGGGCTTGACTGACAGCTTGATGTTGAGTGTATCTAGACCTGCTAAATTACTCAATCATGAAGGCCAGGCATGTGGACTTGGGATATAGTCAGGCACAAATACTGCAGTGCATACACATAGTTGCACGCACACTTACACAGGCACACTCACTTACAACCTCTCTATCAGGTTATAAGTGTGCCATACATTTTCCCTCAAAACAAACAGTGTTTACTTACAAAACTGAGTCATTTTACCTCTTAAGAGAAAATAGCGGAACTCCTTAACTAAATCAGCCCTTCTTCTCCATTGCTGTGCTTCATTATACAGCCTGTGCTGTTATAAATGGACCATAGCACAGAGGAAAATGGGACGGATGGTTTTCCTCCTGAAACATTAAGACCTGACTTTGATTGTGAGTTATTGTAGATGGCAGCAAGTCAATATGGTGGAATTGTAAACTCCATATTTCTGCCAACCCATGATTGTTATTGCCATTCTCTCTATTTTCTGTTTAAAAAGAATAAAAAGGTGCCATGTCCTATGGATGCCTTATCTCACTACTCAAATATTGATCAGACACCGGACCATCTCGGCAGTCACAGGTAGCGTGCTGCTGTTCTTCTGAATCAGTAGGAACAGATCTTGGTTCACATTCAACTTACACTTGAGGGAAAAATAGAAATTATAATTACCATGGCAACAGCAAAGAAAAACTCAAAATAACACAGGAGACAGGTGCTGTTAGCTGGAATGGTGCTGTCACATTGACTGTAAGGGCACTTTCCTTGATCTTTCCTGTAGTGTTTTGGCCATTCAGAACTATCTTCAGTGTGCGGTTGTATATTTATGGGTGACACATTCAGCTAATCAATAGTCAGAGATAATCCCATGCCCTGTTTGCCTCAGTAAGCCATGAAATGCTGTGATATTGTCAACTTAAGCTTTACATGTGCACACATCATGAATTGTAGCATCATGGCCAGGGGCTGGATCCACATCTAGCACATGGTGAACATGCAGTACTCTCTGCTTGAGTCCCTGCTCAAATGAAATGAGTTCATGACACCTTTTTTTAATTTTATCCTGTTGTTTTCCATCCATTACCACCCCACCCTTTGCTCTTTTTAGATTGGTATGATACAGACTTGGCAAAAATACTTTCTCTTTCAAAGAGGCAAAGACATTAAGAAATCAAACAAGATAAACAAAAGGAAAGGAAATATGGAACTGAATGAAATCTCCTGCATGTGCACAGTGTGTCAGTGACAGCCGAGGTTTGACACAAAGGTCGTTAGCATCACACCCAGCTTTGCCTTCCGTTCCGTCTAATTGAAAAGTGCCACTGGGTGTGGGGTCTACATGCTGGGGTGAAAATTGAGGCCCGTGGACCAACACTTGTGGTGGATGTGACTGTTTGGCCAAGCGCCTTGCTCAGAATGCATAACCAGGACTGGCACAGGAGTGAAGGAGAAATGGAATGGGAGGCTGGATGTGGGAGCCAGCCAAACGGGCTCATGCTGTTGTCACACAGGAAAGTACATGTTCACAGGATGTGATGTATGCAGTGCAGGTAGCGATGCAAAATTCTGTAGATACATATTAAATCAATCCCAGAATTACTAACAAATGAAAATAAACAACAGGCCTTTTCACTTTGGACAATTTTGTCAGCATGAGAATGTATTTTTAAAGGAGAGTAGGATAGAAAAACACACACACACACACACAAATTCACACTGACCTTTTTTTGTATCACTAGACCCTATAGTCCCCTGTAATGGTATTTAAGTGTGGCTGCCTTCCTAGGACTTGACCCTGTCATCTTCTGACCTCCAGTATTTCACAGTCTGCAGACTGTGTGCTCAGCCATCAGTGTAGGAGATGAGGCAGAGTGACCAGCCTTAACTTGGTGTCCAGACTTCTGGAGAGTGCTATTAGCATGCTTCAGTGAGAAAATGACAGAGACATAAGTGGTGTTACTCTTTCCATTTTTCTGTGTTTCACTCTACTTATTCACTGTGGTCCCTTGTGTGAAAAGCGGGTATAGCTACAATAGTTTAACAATCAAACAAATGTGATAACTGTGCAGGCATGTATTGACATTGCTTAACTGGCATATCACTGATGCTCATTGATTTGAGTGTAAGGGGTTTGGAGACCTTCCAGCATAGCTTCAGTCAACATATACCCAAGAAGAAGAAGATAAGGTAAAGAAGATGAGGTTAAGAGGATGGATCTTCCTCCTTCCCGCTTCCAGCTGAGGATGGTAAAAGATCATAGCTGTATTATTCATTTCCATACATTATATGGAGGTATTTTAGCATCAAATAGTCACTAATACAGTTTACCAAGCATACAGCAGGAAGCGCCACCTATCAATATGTGGTTATTATGAGAGGTCAGTGAATGTGGGGAGTACTTTGGACCTATGGTTTCTGGGCCAATGGGAGTCATAGTTTAACTCCACATGTGTGTAACTCAGTAATCGGTGTCTTTATTCATATCATAGATATATGATTCCAGACATTGAGTTTTCCTACGAGGAAGTGAGACACTGTCATCAGGCCAATCAACTAAATGTTCTGATCAATTGCATTGACCAAGGAATCCCTGGCCAATCCTGGAAGGCTGTTAAAAAATGTCACTGATTTCCCTACTTGAACAAACGGATTTGGTTCCCACCAGTGTATACTTAGGGTGATTACCTGCTGCAATCCATGTATGGGTCTAATAGCTGTGACAGCCTGGATCAACTAATGATCTCTCCTCCAGTCAGATCAATAGGCCAAAGTGTCACAGAAGGAGGGAGAAAGACAAAGAAGAGAGGAAAAGAAAGCACAAGAGTGTGTGATGGACAGAGATGGAGGAAATTGCGTAGGAGAAATAAGATGGAGTAGAGCTATTAGTGTGACCTCTCACCTTGCAGCTCAGTGTTTCAATGGGCAACGCTTGGTCAGAGGGCAGAGAAGGAAGAGAGTGAAGCTCTGATCCAGTTGGATGGATGCAGCCAGGTGGCCTCTCGAGCCAAAGAGCTCATCTGTCTCTGTCTTTGCTCTCTGCCAGAGGGAGGAAGAACATCTCTGCTTCAATATCATGGAATGGCTTCCACACGCTAAGCACGTCTCGCCAGCGGGCTGTGTGTGCTTCAGTACTGTGGCAGAGATGGGACTTTCACTGATTGCACCATTTGAGTGGGTGCTACAGTACACTTCTCAAGTGTGTGAAAAAATAATAGACTATATTTACTAGAGGATATTATTTGTACAGTTAGCATATTGTTGATGTTCTTATATAAACAATATACATAGGAAGACAGGGCTATAATGTGATAATACAGTGTATAATGTATATAGAGCTCAGCTGATTTCTGTTCTTATATGCTTGAGTAAGAAAACGGTTAGAATATACAAATAATGATCTACCATTAAAATTAACAAACACAGTAATCATTTGGACTTAAATACATTTCAAATGTTTGTATGTTAGGCCTTCACATTACAGTATTATTGCTACATGGCAAACCACCAAACAACTCGTGTTTGTTTTTAGCCAGATGGTGGCTGTAACAGTGGATGCTGAGGCGGTGAGTATTGTGTGTCTGTTTCTGTCAGGGTGACTCATGAGATCCTGTCTTTAATTACAGTGTCATAGAGGCCACAGTGGCACAATCGTGTTGCCAGAGACCTCCTCTCTTAACTGTGTAGATGGAAAGAATGAATCAGTAGCTCTTAAATGAATACCATATAGCCCCTTTATGAAAGAGACGTTTATGTGACCAATTGATCTTAACTGTAGTAGTATCTATCCCCATATGAACCTACTATACGTATATGTCTCTAAGATATGTGTCTGGCTGCTGATTCATTTGTGATGTTGTCGTGCTACTGAAAAAGTATTTCATTTCATTTGCCTCCATTAGATAAACTGAGTACATGAAAGGCTTCAGTGTTTTCAGAATTGCTAAGATCATCAAAGGCCAAATAAGAGCATTTAGATTCTTGCCAGACAGCTAGACAGATCTAGGATTTGGAGAAAACAAACAGCGCACGCTGCTCAGGTTTATTTTCTTGTGGTTATTTTGTTTTAGGTTGGTATGGTGAGAAAATTTCCAGTAAACAGTTGCTTCAAATATAAGAACAGTATCATGTTCACATGATTCCCACAGGAAAAATGGTGCAAGCAACAGACACCTCAGTCAAAGAACATAAAAGAGGACGAGACAAGGCATAGCGAATGTATTCAGTCATTATTTCTAACGCCTTGCTTGTAGTCAGTATCATTGCCATGACCTTAAGCTTCGTCACAAGCAAGTTCTAGCTCTCTCTCTCTCACACAAACACACACACACACACAAATACACACACATACAAATACAATTGGCGACAGGAAGTGGAATGTCTCTGCTGGTGCTGTCACCTGCCCCTTTTTCCCATCGTCACTGGCCATGAGGTGCTAGTAAGAGACAACGGTGTTAAAACAGTGAGCAGCTCCATCTGCACCTCACTGCACCAAAACACCACACAAGGTGCTGGAAAGTCTGCTTCCTCTTCACCATGTGCCTGGCATGTGTCTCCCAACTCTGCTTTTTGATTATTTTCAATGTTTCTCTGCTCAGTTTCATGAACCAGTGAGTCATTTAACACAGACTCAGCCTGACTCTCAGTCTCCTGTGGTCAGCCCAAGTGGTGTCTGCTTCAGGTGTACTGTCATTTTCAGAGTTAATTCTCTATACGATACAACAAGTATTGGGGGCGGGTGTGCTGTGATTTCCCTCTATGCTTATTATGCTAACAACTGCAGAAAAGCAAGCGCTGCAGCTTCTCTAATTATTTTCACCTCTCAAAGTATCACTGTGGCCCCAACTATACCTGTCAAATAGCCATTTATCGTGCGCACATGTGTATGTGTGTGTGTCCTTTAGCTACTTAGTGAAGTGGGGAGTGTAATGCCTTTAGCAACTCTTCATCTGCAGAGCTGGCCACTTGTGTCAAGAGGTCCTGACTGGAAATATTTCATAAGACTAGAAGAGGGAAGCTTTCAGAGTTTCTAATTAAAAGTGTGTCCTCTGGTAAAAGTGGGCTGATGTCATGAGTGACTGCAAGGTGACTATAGGTAATGTATTGTCTTTAAGGGTGCATATTGCAAAAGCAAAGACATTGCGTGTCCTCATGTTTTTGAATCACAAACCAAAACAAACATTTTTTTTTTTTTTTTTACCAAGCAGTTCTGTATGTCAGCTCCAGGTCGCCTCTGAAGTGAAATTCTCAATGTCGCTGATGCAATCGAGAGGTAACTCTTCCAAAGAGCTGAGGGAAAGTGAAGGCTGGTATGAAGATGACCTGTGTGGACATGCAACCGTAGAACATTTCTGACTAACGCTGCAGCACTTTTCCTGAACTGATTGTAAGGCAGAGACATTGATGACAGAGAAGGCAAGTGCTGGACTTTGGGACTTAGAAGAGTTCTACAAGGACTTTGAGGTCAAAGCTGAACTGCTGCATAGAGCTGGAGGCTCAGAGAGTAAAAAAATACACAGGATATAGATAGTTCAGAATGGAGATTCTGTAACTCATCATTGATACTCATACAACACACAAATAGTAATTCTGATAAAGTGCTAAATGTTATGTTTTTTTTTATCCATACGCAGATATGACCATTATTTGTTTTTCTTTCAGCTGAGAAGAGGAATAACCAGACTAATTACTATCACGCTGTCTATTGAAGCTTGTAAAATCACCTCTTGTTATATGTAGCAGGCATTCAATGAACTGGATGAATTAGAGGTCAAACTAGTGCTGTTTAGGAACCACTGTGGACTTTTTTTTTTTTTTTGTACCAAAAGTTGATTGAACTGAATGATGTAATAAAGAGACACATTTAAAGATAAATGATGAATATTGTGACTGAGCTATAATTTAACTCTTAACTACTTGGGCTTCCTGCTATGACAGTGAAAGGTCTCGCTTAGTCACGTCGACTTCCTGGGGTTTCGTACTGTCATTACTGCCGTCCTGCTGATTTACAGTACAGGGTGAATTCAATTACCCGTGGTTCTCTGTCAAGCAGCCCGAGTGAGAAATGGCCTTCATTTCACCTGTACAGTGTTGGCAGCCATCTTAACTAGTTTATATGAGCAGTCTATAGACAAAAGGGATGGTGCCTTCAAAAGAATCAATTAAAAGATGCACAAGTACAAAGGATGGCTTTTGCTAAAGGTTTCTTGACATGGCCCTGCATTGCAAGAAAGCACAAGAAATTCAGCAATAAAACAGATGGCCCTGTCCTAATGGAGAACTTTATCTTATTAGGATACAAAAAACCACAGTAAATTAGCATTTTAGTTCCACTTCCACCGTAACACTACATTATGTGTAGTTCAACTTATCACTAAAAGTGTAAGGTATATTAAATCACCTTTGTCAAATACCAACAATAAGATTCACAACTATTATAACAGATAACCCAGAAAATTTAATTTTACTGTTTTTTTTTTTTTTTATTTGACTTTCGTGGCTCTTATGAGAGGATCTTTATTAGCCCACCTTGGTTTATGTGCTCCCCTGCACGGATGTTTTGTTTTGTGTCTTTGTTTTCCTTTGATTTTTTTTTTTCCCGTTGCAAATAAAACAACAATAAAAACTAAATTTTACACCCCATTACTGCGTTGATTGGTGCTCAGATTTACGTCCACAATATACATTTATCATCCGCTGGGCCCCAGTGAATTAAATTCCTTTCCGTCTCCTGTTGGGATCCTGCCAGGGTAAATATTGTTGTCTGCTGCTAGTGATTACATACAATTGTTCCTAAGCTATTAAATTTGTAAAATGACTTTCCCACAATTCAAACAAAAGTTGAACATTTCTGAAGACTGCTGTCTAATCGTAAGCAGGTGTGTGATAGAGCTACGTCCTCATCACTCAACTTGACTTTGATTCTCACATTTTCATGTATGTCTACACTTAAACTATGTGCTGATCAATTTGCAGAGTGAATCTTGCATCTCTGTATTATAGTGCCACTTCTCATATTGTTGAACAACCCCTGTCCTGCCCTTGGTGTTGAGTGCCGGCCACGGCAGCTCATTCCCCATTGACTTTGACTCCTGAGGAGCAGCAAAGGAGCGATTCTAAGAAGCCCTCAGTGGGGAGGGTTAGGATGAATGTAATTCATATCAGGGCAGCTGCTCTTCTGCACATATTTGTCCTTGAAAAAAGAGGAAAATGGATAAAAGTCTTTGGGTTTTCCACTTATGATTATGATGCTCTAAATTTTGACCGCTCTTGTTTGCGTCTCGCCTTGTGAGTCTTCATGATGACTTTACTTTGTCATTTGCAGCGATCATATTCATTTCTCTGACATACCTACCATTGTTTCATGGTCATTTTCTTCCTCTCAGCATCTTTGTATGCATATGTACCTTTTTTTTTAAAAAAAAACATTGGTGTCCTTCAGACATGCCCTGATAGAGTATTGTGTTGCTATTTGCTAAACTATGATGAAATTATTGTGTCGGTATTTAAAAAAGTTAACATAACACATGAAGAAACCATATATACTGTCTAATGTGTCTCTTTCCCTGCTCTTTCTTAGGTCACTACCAGCTCTCTCCGACTGTGAACATGCCACAGGACGACATAGTGATGATCGAAGATGACAGGCCACCCCCGCTTCCTACACACCTCTCCGACCAGTCATCCACCAGTTCTCATGATGACATGGGCTTTGTGGGAGAAAACCCAGTGCCCTGGATTCACGAGATGCCCGGGCAGAATGAATGGTGAGCAAGCTGAATTATTTATAACGTGATAGACTTCAGACAAGACCCTGGGTAGGAAAAGCTCTCTCCGGATGTTGGTATGAGGTTTGGTTTTAGGTAGTTTCTGTTTTTTCTTTGCTTTTCTGGACTGATTTGTGCTGTGTGAGCTCACTTAATTTAATATTCTGAAGAAACTTGTGGAAAGAATAATTCAAAAACATAATTTTACAGAAGTATACAGTATAATACATATTTAGATGCTGCAAGTTATTTACCAGACTGGTTGTACAGTCTGCTTGCCTTAACAAACCAGGAAATAACATTTTCATATCTTACACCAAGATAGTTATGAGGAAGTAATGAAATTTTCCTTTAGCGCCATATTTAGAACTCCACAAAGGGGTATGTATCTGGGTTTTTTATGCAGTTGTGTAACACCATGTGTATGTGTATACGCATGGAACAGCACCTGTGTGTGCACACATGCCCTTGTGTGTGTGTCTGTGTGTGCGCGTGTGTCTTAAATAATGGATGACTCAGCAGCAGTAGTGAGACTGAGGGAAAAAAAAAAAAAAAAAACTCTCAGGGACTTTACTTCCACCTCTCCAACCTCATCCACCCAGGGGATTTCAGCGCCTCACTCACTCTATAAGCTGCAGCCTGACTGGAGCACTGTCATAATAAAATATGGAGCCAGGGCTCATCAACCTTGTCAGAAGACTAAGTCTCTTCAGAGACTCTGACCTGTTTAAGCAGAGGAATGTCTAAAGACCGAGGGATGTTTGAAAAAAAAAAAGGGATTCAAACCTTCAAAACTGGCACAGAGCAATTCTTTTTAAAATGTGTTTCAAAAATTCTTTTTTTTTTTTTTGTCATTGAAAAGCTGCTTTTCAACCCAGAAAGTTATAGCTGTTCACACTTAGAAGTACAATCAGTGACTGTAAAATTACATATGGCATTTCCAGCGTAATTGTAATGTTCAGGTACAGGAAATCACCAGACAAGACATCCAATCATGTTCTCATTTCTCATCTGAGTGACTTATTCAGTGAATGCTTTTTCACTGAAGGTATATGTACAATGTAAAGTATATATACACGAAATGACAAATAGAGCACAATTGAATCGCTCTGCCTCTCTCACTCTCTGGTTCTCTCTCTCTCTCTCTCTCTTGTTTATTATATATGAATAGATTGAGTAGATTTGTTCATTGTTCATGTGATGTCAGAGGTTTGTCATAGTGGATTAGGTCTACAAGACACAGCCGTACCGCACTCAGACCTCGTCACACGCTCCCCATCTACAGTTCACACTCCTTCAAACATGCGTTCACAGAGCCAGACTCATACACACACACATACGTACACATGCATGCCTCGTGCCACACAAGGCAAAAGTGCACTATGTACCACTGCCTTGGGTTATTGTGAATAATTCATGGACTCAAAGTCATGCGCATACACGTGCACACACACACACACACACACACTCATACACACACACATACAGATATGCACTCACATCACACATTCTCTTTCACTCAAATTCTAACAGCTGCTTAAACGAACCAACTGTATCCTCATTCTGACTGACTTGTTCTGTTATGCTGTTTCAATTTTTTCTTCCCAAGTGCCCAAAACATCCGTACATACACACACACACACACACACGCATGCATGCATGCACCACATTAACAGGCACACTGTGACAGCAGGGTATGTGGGTCAGCCAGATCTCAATGTATTGGAACTGTTACTTTTTAATTAAGTGCTTGCAACAGTGCAGCGAAGCCCAGTATGTATTGAATATGTATTGTGCAGAGCTGTGAAAGTCTCACCTCTGGCCTCATAATATTATACAGCCTTCCTTCCTCATGGGAGGCACCTCACCGCAACCATAGTTATACAGCTAGAGTGCATATACAAAACACAAAAATAATGTCTGGTTGGTTTGTAAAGTCATTGTCATTCAGACTCTTCCTCTCCGTGTTCTTTCTTTTTGACCCAGTGGAATTTAATATGCTCAGATTTCCTCTTTCTTTCTTCTTTTACACTTCCTATTTATTTCTTTTCTTCTGCACCAGTGCTGTATGTGATTTTGTTCACACACGGAATAGCAAACCAGTTGGCTATTAAAATTAATTTAATCCTGGTGAACTTCTCTCTATTAATGCAGGGGTAATCAAAAGGTCATTACAGCATCTGGTAGTGATTATGATAAGGAAAAGAACTACTAATATAAACAAAGATCAATTAAAAAGAGCTAATCTACTCACCTCTTTTTTTTTCCTTTTTCCTCTTTATGTTTTTTTTCCTCATCTAATTTCAATCTGATACAATGTTATACATATAAATTATGTCTCACTTTCCCTGTGTAATATTTTCAGTCTGTTCCTTTCTTCTTAGCAGGTTCCTAGTGAATGACATAGCCCAAGTGTTACAGTGATAATATGTTGACTCCCAAGATGAATGTTGTTTTGGAGCCAGAAATCCCAACTCACATGAACTTTATAACATGTTTCCTCTTGACATCCCTAGCTAAGATCTAAAGGGTGTTTATCCTGTGCATTGTCCTTGTTTGTCCATGTTCTACTGCGTAAAACACACTGAATGCCTGTTTTGTCTTCTCTGGTAGAAACTACAAGCTGTCCCATTGTTATGAACCATTGTTGTACCATATCAGCTTTACAAGCCTCGAGTGGGCATAAAAGGTGTCATAAATACTACACACCAATACATTTAGATCTCTGTTAAAATGGGATGTAAAGATACCCAGACTTTTATGTGTTGCTGTTGTATTATAGACTGTTTTATTGCTATTATTATTAAGACTTCTGCTCCTTTTTTATCAGCTAGGTGGTGGTAATGTTGAATTGAGTCAATGTGGCTTGTGGCTATAAGCTTGTGGCTGCCTCAAACGTACAACTATGATAGAAATATTTCAATGCATTGAAATCTATGGTCTTAGTGTGACTCTGTCAGCCAGCTGCAGCAGACTGTGGCTGTACAGGTTTAGTCCAGGAAGTCAGTGCCGAGGGTTAAAGGTTGTGTGAACATGGTTCAGGGTAGTGATGGAAACCAGCATCTGTCTGACATGTCAGACTTCACTGGATAAATAAAGTTTATAAATTATTGCTTTGCATATGTGCACTAAGTTTATTTGAGCATTGGGTCCTGACCCATCACATTAATTCTGGGATGTGTTGTCTGCCTCCTCCTTCATTAGTTTGAATCCAAAGCCAAACAGGAAGGGCCACGTCTGAATGATTTACAGTGAAACAGATAAGGCAAACTGGTTGATATAGTGCTGGCTTTGCTGAATAATTTGGATAAATCAGCAGATGAAAGGTTTCTTCTCTCAGGGATGGAATGTGCATGTGTCAGAAACACACAGTTTAGTGCATAATCATGGCAGCTCCTACACTGTAATGTATGCAAGCTCATCAGACTTACAGAGGGAATGTTTCTAGTTTGCACCTGGTTTTCATCCCAGAAGTTGATAAAGTACAGTTGCTGGGTGTGTCGGTTTTCTCGAACTTTGGTCCACATCCATTCCTGGTTCTTTTCAGGTCTATGGTTAGTCTGCAAACAATAAACTTGGTGTCCTATATAATATTGGTTAAAATACAGACCTGAGACATCCTAAACCACAAATCTATCATTTAAAGATGTTCAGTTCTACTGTTCTTCATCTACCTGCATCAGGTTTTAGTTGCTAGGATGTCAGCGCAATCACCCACGAATGAATATTTTACAAAATGCCCTCAGAGTAGCTGCTTTAATCCTCACACTGATGCCTTCAACTTTGTCCTTTAGAAAAAAAAGTGCCTGCTGATGAAAGTATTTGGAAGCTCACGTTGCAATGTAGAATCTAAGCAAGGCAGAGTGTGAGTCTCTGTGCTTAGGAAGTTTGTGAGAGCACCACAAGGAGTATAAAAGTCTAAAGTGCTGAAGCAGAGCAACTTGACTTTGAAGATGAGGCTCTGTCTGCGGCTGTGTCTCCCATTAACAACAGAACATCTCTTACCTCCTTGAACTATTTTATTCTATCAACCCGCAGTGCTGTGTTTTTCTTTTCATTTTCCTTCCTATAATTTATATGAACAATTCAAATGAAGACAAGTGTAATAAACCACTCCTTCTCTGTTTTTTTATAATAAATAATCAACATCTTAATGCTTTAAACTGTACCAACAGACTACATAAGTACCTTTTTGTTGCAATTTATGTAACACGTCTCGGGTGATTACAATAACATATAACTTAATACACTGCAGTATTGCCTGTATGCACATGCAAATTTATAGTTTTTCCACATAATTGCCACAAAGTGCAAAAAGGTTTGGCTTTTGTTGTGTTAATGTTGCTGATAACTGTGTTGTTGTAAGTGTAAGAGTGTGTAATGTTTGTCTCTGCCACTACCACACCTTATTTTTTACCTCCGGTCGCACTGTCTCATTCGAAGTCGTGAATGCACAGTTTTCAAACTTTTACATGGCTGAGAGGTGAGAGTGCAGTGAGTGAAGCAGCACTGAAGTGCAGCAATAAGCTGGGGGGTGTCCACAGCATGCTCATTAGTCTGAGGTTTAAGAAGTTTCACGAAACATCAGTGAGAGTAGGGAACTAACAACTGCCAGCTGCCCGTGGCACCCAGACTATGATTACCATACCAACTACTGTCATCAATGCTGCCCTGCAGACCACCTGATTAGTTTTACTACTTAGAGAGGAAATGAGATGTGTGCATTTAAAATCAGATAACAACCACTTGTGATATAATTAATACACTATAATTTGGTCAATTATATTGATTGTTTGACTGCCTGTTGGAAGCTCTTGTGTTTAATCATGGGGTTAATGCTGAGCACTAATAGGTTTTAAATGTTTAGCATTAAAAAACACCACTATACAAAAAAAAAAAAAAAATCATTACCACACAGCCCAGTCTGTTACCACATAACCTTACACTGATCCATAATATTCTAAATGTATAGTTTGGTGACCAATCCAATGTCTGTGTCTGGCTTCAATAAGTTAAAGAAAAAGCAGACTATAGGTAAACTGGAAGAGCAGAATTAACCCATTTTTTAAAAATGAAAAATATTTTCCTACTTGGTGCACCAGGGGCACTGTGACTGTACACGAGGCTGACAGAGGAAAGTTGTCAATGTTCATTAAGGTGAGTGAGAAGTGAATCGGACAGTGAGAGAGAGAGAACTAGACTGTAGACTGCAGACTAGACTGCAGCTCTGTCAGCCTTGTCAACCAGCAGAGATGGAAAAGGACAAACATACACACACACACACACACACACACACACACACACACACATACTCAGTCTCACGAGTGTTTAGATACACATTGGCTGGTAAACAATTTCACAAATTAACATATAAAGTGGAAAAGGTCCGCATAGATGCGAACAAACAAACGTCCAAGCTAACATTGCAGGCAGGCTGCCTACTTCAGTTGACTCCATAATAGTCTCTATAATCAGGAATGTAACTAAGAAACACAAGTGCTCTATTAAGCATGTGTTTTTCCCATCAAACTATCGGCATAAGTACATATAAATGCAAACAGCCCAGTGGTACGTTTGGCTAATCTCAACTGTCCATTTAAGTTGGTAGTGACTTTAAAAAGTAGTTAGTACACACACACACACACACACAAATACAAATAGCAGTCGTCTCTTTCCCTAAATGCTAATAGTCTCCTCTATCTTCATGAATATTTACCATATCTCAGTGGTGCACCATTACTACAACTATGTTGTACATACTATCATTCCCATCCTCACCTTGAATGTGTTCATCTACAGCATCTTGAGTTGTATAATGTGTGTGTGTGTGTGTCTGGCCTACACTGTTTCATTGTGACAGGGTGCAGATGAATCTCAGCATGGATGATGCCAAAGTAACCTTCACACCCTAGTGCCACAAACCAGACTATGCCTAGTAGCTTTAGTAGCTTTCCTGTTCAGCAGCCTGGAGTAGTCGGTGTAGCAGAACACAAAAGCATTTTGCACATGACGGAAAGAGAGATCTTAATTGATCTTGTTTTCTCCCTGTATGTTTTTTTTTTTTTTTTTAAATCATTATTAAAAAAAAACAAAAACAAAGGTACAACTGTGTTGAAACACCATTTTTTTTTTTTTTTTTTTTCACAGTTCTTATGTCTGGGATTTTGGATAAATCTTTGCTAGGCACTGGCACTTGAATAATGGGGGGCACTAGGGCGCTGCCCCCCTTTTAATTCTGTAGATGACATTATATCACACATTAATTAATTAATTATAACCTAAGTATTACGTCAAAATTGCTTACTCATCCCACTTTACGTATGCTTCTCATACACTTATGTAGACCCAATAACTTATGCAGTGCATGTGAACTGTGGCCATGTTTTCGTCGGTGGATTCAAGATTTCAGCAAAGATATTTATTAGCTGTAGATTAGTTTTCTATGGAACTTCATATTTGCAGCTTTCACTCATGTCAGATCTGAGCTCTCAGAAGATGATAAGTACAAGAAAAATTGGTTGGCTGTTTACACAGACGTTCACAGCAAACAAACTGGAAACGATTTTAAACATTAAGCAGCAGCAGAGGATGGAGACAGGTTGACACTCAGGGCCTCTCCTGCTCTTATTATACCACTCTGTTAACAGCTATAGAATGGGATGTAAAATAGATACGATGGGGCTTTTTAACACAATAGTTAATAGTTTGTAGTTTAAAATGGTAGTTTTGTAGATCATATTTAATTTTATGAACTCTTTCATCCTGTTTGTTCTGGGTTCTTTGAGTCCGGGTTTGCCTTATAATGTGAATATCTCTCAATGTAAGCTAAATAAAAAAAACTCAAAGTGGTAAAACTATTCATGTTCTACTAAAACTAGACTGAAACGTAAACCAAAGCGAAAGATTCAATAATAAAAGGTGCTACTCTTGGTGGGTGTCATTAAAGAAAGGAAAAAACTGAGGTAATGTGAGAGTTTTTATATGATAATCTCATGTTTAAGAGCAAAATAAAATAAATCAATAACCCATTCACCATTATTTTTTCCAAAATATATGAAATTTTTCAACTCCCTAGTGACCAGTGGTGCACCTGCCAGCAGTACAGACCTCTTTACCCACTTCCCCTGCAGGGTTTTATACAGTGATTGAAGGCAGCTCCAAACTCCTTGGCCCAGCTATGCAGTCATGCGGTCAGTTGAATTGCCCCTCTCCAAACCTCAGTAGGAGCATTTCAGAAGCACCTTACCGAGCATTGCTCTGCACCTCTTGCCCCCTTTCTGAGGCAGTGAAACTAATGCACAGAGCCCCCTCTAACTGATCGAACCAAACTCTACTTTTCTAAGGAGCATGAGGCTTTGAGCCTTACCTCTATGGGGTCATTTTTAAATGAGGGTAAAAAGTGTTGGGAATTTGGGGAAAAAGTAGAGAGGGATATAAAAAAGAGAGAGACTGAAGTCACCAGGGTAAATTGTGTGCATAGAGGGCTTTTAGCACATACCATTTAGCAACACAGCCAATGTACAGTTTGACACATTTAACTTCTTGCGAGGGAGATGGAGACAGGAACAAGTTGATGTAAAATGCACGTTAAAGCTCTGGATTTTCCTTTGAGCAATCTTCGGGCTAGTTAATTTTAAATGAAGGGGGGACTTTGAACAGATAGGAAAGCATCTGCCCAGAATGGTGGAAATTGCTTTTAAACACTGTTTAAAGACGAGATGAGAGAATGTATTATCCAAATGGATTGGGCCCACTATTAAAAAAAGCCAGAGGAATGGTTGAGATGGATGGTCTAAGTAAGAAATTGTGCCACTCTGCAGATTATCTAACTCGTCCAGGAGGTGGTCACATGGTCAAGCTATTTAGTATTCCCATCTGATGTAGTCACTTTACATTGGGGATGTGACCAAAGTGAGCAATTCAGCAGTGATCTAAGTCCAGTAGTCCACTGGGTCTCACTATCACAGTCACCATTCAGACCAGTCAGTGGTCTTTCAGTTGGTTTCTCTTCCTTCCAGTAGACAGTGTTCAAGCTTACGAAGCACCGGGATCAAAGCAAAGAGACTTCCAAAGCAGTATCTCATTACAACAAGCATTCCTATGGGAAAATTAATAGCCAGCAGAGAGTGAATATGAGATCTGTAATTGAGTGCTGTATTTCTATTAATGGACTGTGCAAGCTGTGAATCTTTGTGTGCCAGCTTTAAGTAGACTAGAAGATTAATACTAGCCTTGCAATGCTTTAGGTACAGTAAGTAGAACACTTATTTCATGGTTTAAATGCCATATAAAAAGTGTGTTAATGGAATTACATTTAAATTGGTTTAAATTTGCTGGTTAGATGTTAGAAAACTGAAGAGTGTAATATTTAATTTAGTACAAAAGTAGGTGCAATCTACATTTCACACGTAGGAACTGCTTCTCTGTGAAGCAGTTCCTACTTGTGTCAAAAATGGTGGGAGGCAGTTTACAGAGGGTTCCTGCCAACTCTTTAAATAGTGATGGTTTCTTAGACCTCAGGTGCAAGTTCAGTCAGCAGGTACCTCTGGCTTAGAATGATACTCAAAGCAGCACCATGGACTTCTTCTCTTCAGGTTACCCTGGATCCCTACCAAGGCATTTTAGTCAATGCTCTGCATGAACTAAATTGAAGTAGAGACAGTGTTAAAATAGGAAGTAGCTTAGTGAATTTGCACTACTGCTGGGCTGTCCCTCTGAATTTCATCTGTGCTGGCCACAGATTCTCACCCTTTTTGCTCAGACAAGCCAGATTCTGATTCATCTCAAAGCCGCATCCCTGTAATTGCTGTCACACACTCGTCAGTTGCATGTACCTGTGTGACAGGTTTGTGCCTGATCCCACCTGCTGCCCTCTCATTCTGTGTGTTGAGTTTCCCCAGAAACACAATAACACTGGCAAGAGTGAACAAAATCTAAATTCAGACAAAATATGTCCTTTCTCACCTGTGCCGTCTCAGTCATGCTCCGACAAATGACATTTGCGGAAACAGAAAAAAGAGAGGGCATGTTGGCTTTTGTGGGCTTGGGATGATGAGACACGCAAAGTGAGGGATGATAAATGAATGAATAATGCATCTGCGCTGTTCTTCCTCTCTTCCTGCTACACCTCCCTCTCTTCCTGTGTTGGCTGGAGTTGGCCCTGTGAGGTAGTCTGATCTCAGATGGGATAGTCAAGTATAGTCAATGGCAAAGTGACATGATGGCGCCGGCCCCATGGTGACTCACCAAGATCTCTTCTCTTAAATGGGCTTGACAACCCAAATAAGAATTGTTTACATGCAAACAACTGCTTGCAGGTCTACAGCTGCTGTCAAGCAATATTGCAAATATTGAAGAGTACTTCAAGGAGCATCTAGTCCAAGAAATCCAGACTCTCAGGAGGAAAAAAAATACCAAGACACTATAATAATCATAATGGATGTTCATCGACACAACTAGAGAAACAGTATCAATGTCACCTTGTGCACATTTTACCCTATTAGGCTCTGTCAGCACTGCATCTCCCCTCAAATGGTAAGATGTTCTTACCTTAATTGTAAATGCCCTCTCTTGCATGCAAATACTAGTATCCTCATCTCCCAATCACCTTTCCCCACTCCCTCCCGATTTTCAATTAAGATCCAGACAGAGATAGAGAATATCAAAGCGAGCTCGCTATAGTGGGCTGGGCCCTGCCACTGCTACAGACATATTGGAGGAGGGGTTTTTATTGAGTGGCCATGACCCCAGAGCTCCTTCACCTCACTAGGATAGGTCTTATCCAGGCCCGCCCTTCCCAATAGTGGTGTGTCTTAAAGAGGTGGAGGGGTCCTTGAATAGAACCGTCTGAATGTGAAACCGACTGTGTGTGTTTCACTGAGATTTAGGGCTGTACAAATATAATAGGTAGATTCTATCTTCCAGTCTCATTATTATAATATCATTAAATTAGAAGGTATGATTTTGGTTCGACTATGCAACTGCTCATGTGATATGATGTTTTTTTTTTTTTTGTCTTCTCTTCTCATGAACTGCAGCTCGCTCAGTCCAGATGCAGACGCTGATGGTGCCTTCCAGAGGGAGGGCTTTGGCCGGCAGAGTATGTCTGAAAAACGCACAAAGCAGTATGAAAACGCTGCTCAGCTGGAGATCATCAAGACTCGCAAGTCCAAAAGCATGGATCTAGGTAAATGTTGCGCTATGCTAAAGACACATCATGCATGTGTGGAGCCAAGAGTGTGTAATTGAAGGAAAACTTCAACATAGGCCCAGTAAGAAAAGCATCTGTAGTCACTGTTTACTGATACAGACAGAGGCATACACACACTCTCACACTCTCTCTCTCACACACACACACACACTTATGCAAGCATAAGTGTACTGTATGTTCAAACATACCGGCTGTATCTAGAGAAGAAAATAGTGTGAGTCCAGAGCCTTTCCCACTGCGGTTGTAGCAGACGGTGCCTTCTCTCGGATCACTGGCTCATCATAACAGATAACAACTAACTGTCCTCCACAAGGAGCCCAGAGACCTGGAGAAACCTTTGACTGTGCCTCAGACTGGTGTAAGTCCAAAAAAAAAAAAAAAAAAAAAATCCACAAAATAAACCCAAAAAAAAAAAAAAAATTCAAGAGAAAGATGATAGTTGGTCATGGGATAGATTTCACTGAGAAATTGGTTGAGCAGAAAAAAAAGTGTTTCCATTATGTTCTAAGTGTTGAAATATAATGGGACATTACTGAGGACAGGAAGTGAGTAGAATGGACAGGAAGCTGAGATTGCTCGATGATCATGTTCTCATTATTGCAAATGCACATTTTATCAACAAGTTTAATCAAAAAAGCTTCTCAATTGAGCCAAAGTGGCGTCAGCTTTTATTTGTAAATTTGATTAGTTCTTGAAAACATCAGTGTTTTCTTTTACAAAGGAGAATACTTAATCTGTTTATAAAACAAGGCCTCACTCCTGGGATAAACTGTGTTATTAATGTTTTACAGATCTATATTATCACTTTTATTTTTAGTTCTCAAAATCAGTCAGTGTTTTAGTGCATGTAATTCAAAATCACATATTTTTAACAACTCTCTGGGCCCAATTGAGTTTGTGAAATATCCTGCTGACAGAAGTTCCTGCCAATACGAAATCATAATCCATCAGTGGGAATATTGCAGTGGTTCACATGGTGCAGGGAAACAACTTACTTGTTTCTCTCATAATAACTCTGGTAACTGACGCGAGTTCCCAGAGGAGAAATGTTTCAGTCAATGCATGGACCACAAGCTCTGCAGTCTTTGTTCAGAATGAAAGTAGCATATTGTGATTTGCTACATATCTAATGTCACATAAGTTTCATTCATCTCAGAAGCACATACTGCCATGGTATGGTGATTATTTTAATGAAATTATTACATCAAAGCCACATAATAAAAAATGGCCTATGGCTAATGTATAAAAGATCTGAAAATTAAATGAACCAAAGAACATATTGCCAACGTTTCAAGTTAGTTGAAGCAGGAAGTGTAAGCATACATCTCTGCTTTCTATTAACACTTTGATAAAGCTGTCCTTTTCTTTCAAAGCTTCCCCGGATAAGTTGTTAACATGCTCAACAATGCTATTCCCTCCGGACTCATTTTATCTGTCACTTGATATTTTTGTCCCTCCTTTTAATCGTGTTCCAGGTACTCCCAAATCACATCAGCAGGCAGATTTTGTGACTTGGAGCCCATCATTGATGAAATATGCTAAACTAGTCAGACATCCTTCAGTTTAATTCCATTTAGACAGTGAACAAAACTGAATGAGGGAAGAAAAAGGTAGAGGCACTAGGTTCTACAGCTGAGAGGAAATGTGTTAACACATTTCAGCCACTTGTAAGCCTTATGACTGACAGGGTCTTGGATGGGGTGTAATATGTGCTCTGCTAAGATCACAATTCTCAAACTATTCAGTATCTGCACGCACTTTCTAATTTTGTCTGTGAATTGCACATGGTCAATAACATGGTACAGAAGGCATTATCTACTCACGCTTGTTAATGCTTTCTAACAGCATGTGAGATTAACTGCAGAATGAAAACCAATGGAAGTAAGCAACCATGTCAGGGCTGGTTCAGTACATTCGCCTTCATTACAATTGCCCATTATGATTGTTCATCTGGGTCTTTGGGTCAATAATAGAGATTGGAAAAGCAGTTGCACTGTTTCTCCTTAACCATCCCATAACCAACCAATATTGGCTGTGTGATCTTGGCACCTTTAGATGCATAGAGTGGAAACTGTTGTTTGAGGTAATTCCAGCATGATCAAAAGACGGTTTTCATATTGCTGAGAAGTAGTTGCTCGGTGTTGAATAGAGACTTGGCAAGTAATGTGGAAACCTGTGCCATTGTGCTTGTTCTACAGTGCAAATGACTGAAGAAAACACTCATTACTCCAAGAGGTGTGGAGGGCTGGAGAAAGCCAGACGATGGAGTGGCATTCGCAGAAGCAAAACATTTGTTGCCAGTTGGCCTCTACAGCTCACTACAATTGATCTGTCATAGTCAGGCTGCTTTGAGCTCTGTTTGCAGCATGTTGGTGTTAATTTGATGTGGAGAATGCACTCTGAGTAGCTGATGATTGGGTCATTAGGGTATATTTTTGGGTGATTTCTCAAAGCACTATTTGAAACCAACATGCTTATTACCTGTTGGACACAGGGTTATTAAGAGAAAAACCTGAGTTTGTGACATTTCTTTCATGCAGAAAACTGTGTGCATATTCCCAGGAGTCTAAAACATATTGTAAGAAACAGGAAAAGTGTTTAAAATGTTTAATGTTTAAGATTTTAAATTAAGAGACTGGAAGAGACTAGTCACTGTGATAGCCCACAGTGTTAAATGAAAGAGAAAACTTCAAGCTCACCCTAATTATAAGTTTCAGTTCCAGCCAAGTCAGTTGCTGATCCAGTGAATGGCCACGCTTGGCATGAAAGTTGCCAGCCTCTGCATATAAATAGCCTAGGTAGTTGAGTGAGAATGCTTACTTGGAGATTGATAAGCTAGTGTGAAAATAAAACTAGACTGTTAACATATAACCACAGGATGGAATCCACCTTCACTGATTGAGATATTAACCACCAATCCAAGTAATGGTGATTCCTTTGTGACATGTTCAATGTACGGAGGACGTCCTCTGTGTCGGGCTAATGATCCACAACTGGCAGAGACATAGGAGCCCAGCCGACCCAGGGATGCCTGACTTCCACCATGATACCTGGACATGGCCTTCCCTCAACCACCTTGGGGGCTATTTTTAACATAATTACCCTTTTACCGCCTTGCTTAAAGCCCTCATTCTCTGCATAAATTATGTGTAATGGAGCCCCTGTCTGTACACAGATCTTTACATGCAAGGGCCTGTGGTGAATAATGGCTGGGGAGCATAGTTTTAGCTGCTCTAATTATACGATGGGCTCCTGTCCCTGTAATAACTGCTGCTGATTTATTCATGGAGTTTGCCATACCTCCCTCTAACGTTTAATGGCAATGGATCTTCTCCAATTAACTGTCCTTGTCCTTAATCTGACTGAGGAACACAGCACATTTCCCATTTCTTTCTTTAGCCACGACAAAATTTCAGGTGCACTTTCTCCCTATTTGCTTTGATTGACTTCCTTCTTTTGTATGTCATTATGATGATTTTCATTTCTCCTCCAGACGTGTGGGGAGAGACAAACTCATGTCTGTATGCAGTGGGGGAATATGTATTTTCATCCCTCTGAATAAGAGGGAGATGAGGGACAGAGCACCGAGGCTTCTGTTGTGTGATAGGAATCGCATAATAGACTTGCATACAGAGAGCTGTCCGTCAAACTCTCCCAGGAGAAGTGGGGCTGCTTCTGATGAAAACAAAGGCAGGTTCGAAGCAGTCGGGTCTACGGGCAAACTCTCTCTCTTTGTTTCGTTCTCCCATTCTTTTTGTCTCTCTGCTTCTCTCAGTCATTCGCCACGATCACCAGAAACAATGGAGGTGGGGATCATGGTGTGGCATACTGACTGGGAGGATAATTCCCTGTTTCCGAGTACAGCAGATGTCATTTGTGTTCCCTTGAACTGTTGCATCCTGTGCGGCTCTAACTTGCAATCCCATTGTATCAAACATGTACCCTGGCTTCTGCGTGTCCGCTGTTGGCAGGCTTCAGGCATAAGCCCTCAAAAAAACTCTAATTTACATGACATTTGTTGTGAGTTGATTGAGTTTTATCCACAAAGTATGAAAAATTACAGTATTTTTTTGCTATGCTATATCTGTGGCTGTATTTCTTTATAATATTTTTCTACAGACTGTCCTCTCTCGTCCTTGGCATGATGAGATTACTCCTTCTGAACAAATGAATTACACCATTTTTACTTGCATTCTCTTAGTCTTGTAAGACTTTTTATGCTTCCCTGGCATTAAAATTTGCCTCAGTAATCAGAAATGGTCCTAAGCAGTAAAACGAATCTTCTATTCGTGCAAGAGAGCTTTTGACCCCTTAGACATTTGTAGTACACAGTAAAGTTTAATTTTACTGTCCAATGCAGCCTAAAGGCATGCATACTCTGTGCTCATCCCACTAAATGGGATGGAGCATTATAGGATTGGTGTTCATTTATTTTGAATGGTACTTTTAGGACTGAGTCCAGGTTCTCTGGGGAGAGGATGCTTTTATTAGCATTGATGAAAAAGAAGGGAAAATGGTGTGTTAAATACATAAACGCACATTTATCAATCTAGAAACCCAACACCAGTGGATAACAGCTGACCTTTTAGCCTATCCGACTTCTTTGACACCAGATCTATAGCTGCCGTGGATGATAGGGAAGCACTCACACTCTCAGTAAGGGCACATTGGTAACAAATGCAGCAAAAAGACAGATGGCCTTCTGACCTATGAAGGTAGCGTGAAAGATGGAAATTCCTTCAAAATGACATGACTAGATTGACTAAGATCAGTCAATGTTGCTTTAAAACATTTGCCCCACACAAATAACTGTGTGGATGGATGTTTGAATCAGCCTGCAAATCAGTAGTGAACTGCCACGGGTTTGCTTGGGTAAGGGATCAAGAAGAGGAAACCAAAGGCACTCAGCCCCACTAAAACAGACGAGCCTTCTGTTGGTAAAATTATGATAACAATAGCATTTCTGCACAGTCCTGCCAATAAATCATCTTCTGCTTAAGCTCTTAGCTAATTCATACCATGCTTCTGCAGTTTCTGTGTATTCCAGCTGCTCTGTATGTCCTGTTTTCCTGTTTTAATCTATTATGCACTAAAACTAATTTATTTGTATTTGGGGAGAGTACTCCATACTAAGACCCCAAATTGTTTTTCCTTGGTGATGGGGTTTATTTTCTTTTCCTAATCTGTGTTTGGCTCTAAGTCCTCCATCTAAAGATCCACTGTGATCACCCAGCAGCACAGGATCATGCCTCATTTAGAGTCCTTTAAACATGTCGAGGATCCTGTTGACGGTAGATGACAGAATGTGTGTGTGTGTGTGTTTCATGAGGAGTCCCTGCAAAGAACACACGCATACAAACATATAGACTCAGTGTTTCAGTGTGTGTTCTATTTAGTAGGGGGAGAGAAAAGACCTTATATCAACATTTACTACTGAAAACCAACAGGAAGAGCTGTAGGAGACATTTATTTACACCACATGAAGTCACAGAGGAAACAGCAGTACATGTTGACTACACGTGGAGGGTCTATATGGTCTACAGGGAATCATAAAGAAACAATGCCTCTCTGTCTAGTATACACTGACATGTGCTATGTCTTCAGAGTCAATGGGAATGCTGAGGTAATTGAATCAACAGTTTATCCATTATTACTCATAGTTTCCTCTGCAGAAGTTTGCATCTAACAAGGCTTCATTTGCACGTATTCAAAATCCATCTAGTTATGTTTGACAGCACTGTGCAGCCCTCTGAATTGAAGTAGAATAGAAGGGACAGAAAATCAACCAGGCTGTTTGTTTACCAACTGACAGGTAAGGTAAGAGCTCTGGGGAACTGACGGCACTCCCTGACAAAATGAAATACCAATACCTGAGTCTTGCTCCACTGACAAACCCTAAACAAACTCCTGGCAAGCATTGTAAAATTAATTACAGCTGTCTGGGGTCTGGCTCCAGCATTGAAGAGGTTGACTGTTATACATTCACTTTGCTCTCTACACAGTCGGCCTACCAGCTTATATATCAGCATTGTGTATGTCATCTTAAGGATCTACTTCAGTGACGCACATACACATGATGACAGTGTAGTTGACAAAGACCATTTAGTTTTAATCTCCAGGTGGCCGATCTCAGCAAATGTTTTAGTTGTTTTCACCCACCAGGCTAATCGACATAAGACTGATAACAGAGCAGGCCGTTTTCTTTTTTTTCAGTCGTCTACACATAAAGGCCTCAGAGCAAACGATTACAGCTGTATAATGTTGTTTGTGCTGAGATGAGCTGGTGAATACAAGAGAATAGTGTTGAACTGGATGGACTCAGACTTGTTTAGTCTATATCCTTTCCTTTTGTCTGCCTCCTTTCTCTTGCAGAAAGAGAAATCAGTGTGAGGGCCACCCGTGGGGATAGTTTTAGGTTTACAGTCTATCTGAGCATTCTAGAAATGTATAGTATTTTATTGTAGCACTATAATCACTCTGGTGCTGAGGTATATTGCTTTTTGGGGGGTTTCCATTTATATGCATTAAGTTTTAGTCATATAATTTAACTTCACAGACACAAGAACAAAGGTTGAATTATAATTCTCAACAGAAAAATGTCTCGGTGAAGATGTAATGCTCTGTTCTCATTTCACACACTTCATTGGCCAGGCAATGGCATCATTTGTTTTTCTTATTAATTGCTAGACTCACACTTTCTCTTTGCCAGCACATAACATCATCCCATACAAAACTAGCAAAACGTAAATGATTCATTGACATGCAATGAGCTCTGTGATGAAAGGTTTTAGTTTGCAATTGTGAGGGAGTTGGAGACACACACAATTAGTTTGCTGCTCTCAGTGACACTGTTTCTTCTTCCCGTAGGTTCTGCAGAGGTCGGACCCTCACTCGGCCTGAAAAAGTCCAGCTCCCTAGAAAGTCTCCAGACGGCTGTTGCTGAGGCAACAATAAACAGTGAGATTAATGTGAACAGGACACGCTCACGGATCATCAGGGGTCGTGGCTGCAATGAGAGCTTCCGAGCTGCAATTGACAAATCATATGAGAAACCTGGTGTCACAACAACGGAAGAAGAGAACAGCATGGAGACATGTGAGTGTTTAGACATTTGAGTTTTTCTTCTTTTTTTGGAAGACTGTTTATTCTTGGTAGCGATCCAAGATAAGAAGCTTGAAAGTGTGTCATTCTATAATGTGCAGTGGAAGACATTACTAAATTATTACACAGGATTCCAGTATGTGTAATATAGGCCAACTCAACACTGCTTCCCCTGAGTCCACTCAGAATGGCAGGATTCACCCCCAAGTAAAATAGGTTAGGGATCCCCACTTGCTGGCAACGTGTGTGTGTATGTCACAGAGTACAGTGTCCTATAAGGCCAGTGTTACACACTCATTAATATTCACATAATTCACCTAGTGAATTATTAGTGAATATAGGAACATGTTTTCCCGGGAGCTTACATACTCAAAGTGCATTGCCATGTTTTTAAATATTATGTGCACAGAAACATTTCTGTTTTTTCACTCACGTACGTCAGCGTCCGTATGCAAACACTCAACACATAATATGTATATGTGTAATTATATTTACTGTTATTATAAATGGACTGCATGTATTTGCTTCAGTCTGTGCCAGTTGGTTTTGGCACATGACAACTAAAAACTTTGCCAGGTTTCCATAGATTTGTGTCCCTGCATACCTGACTAGGACTGAAAGGAAAAATTACCTTACTTTAACCTTAATAATATGAAAACTAGGAGAGAAGAAGAAGAAAGGCATGCCACCTTCTGTTTGAGTGGATATATCCATTGCTACTAGGTGTTTGATGACAAAAAGACATGCATTGGATACGGAGAGACAGCCGTCTTATGTTTTGCGACAGGTAATAACACTGCAACAGCACAAGAGTAATCACCAGATATAAATTTCCATTCACCATTAAAGGATTCCATTAAAAGAGCTGGGGGACATTTGAGAAAGAAGGAATTATTTGCCTGAAACGCTTTGTTCTCATAAGCTCTGTCGGCATGCCACTAAATACAGTCTTATCTCGGCAAAGAAAAATGGGGAAAGCAACCGATTTCCCCTGCCGCGGTATATTGCATTCTCCCTCATGATATTCAAATAACTCTGTTTTTCAATTTAGATAAAAGCAGCCAGTCTGTGCTCGTCACTGAGGTTAATAGTCAAAGTTGACAGATAAGCCTCTGCCTTCCTCTGCTCCCAGACTTTTATTTACATAAAATAAGAATGTGGCATCACCTAAAGAAAATGTGTCCCCAAAGATATCCTGCCGGGCAAAATGCACTTTTCCTTGTGTTACTCCGTGTTATATATCGTTTGAGAAATAAAAAAAAAAAAAAAAAAAAAGGAAAATGTGCCATATAGGACAAAAGAATCCCTTCTTTGCTTATTTATTTTACTTTTCTGTCATAACCTTTACTGGCAGGCCAGCTTAAATGTCCTTGATTAATAAAGCTTGAAAGTTTAATGGAAGAGTTTCACCAGAGTGAGAAAATGTTTTCTGCGGTTGTCAGTCTCTTCAAATTATCTTCCAGTCCCCTGACGCTTTTATCAATGCTCCTGTCGTAGTTTAAGATAAACCAAGTCGTTTTCTTTTCAGTTCCATTAAATTACTGTGGATGGCCTCCCTCTTTGATATTCAGTGATAAAGGTTTATTTATTTTTTTTTTTTTTTTTTTTTTTGAGAGGAGGTTGCTCTGTCTCACTTCATTCAAAAGACTCAAATCAAATGCAAAATAACAAAAAAAAAAAAAAAAAAATTGCACTGACTGATAAAAAATCAAGTGTTCCTTTTATCTCACTGTGAAGTCTTTGTAAGTCCACGTGTAATGAACTTAGCCACAACAAATGTATGCACACACAAATGAAGACACACGAGCAAACATGGCCACTGCCCTCTGGGTGGCTGTGGATTACTGTATTTAGTATGTTATCTTCAGATTGGCATCGTTAAGCAGTAGCAGCATTAGCACTCATTTAAATAGCAAGATACAGCTTACAGCTGCTATTCACTGCTGTTGCTCTTAAGTGGATGATAAGCAGGCAGCAGATTGAGTGATAAAACTGATACTTATCCAGAACCTGTTCCCAAATTTGTGGAGGTGGAGAAAAGAAAAGGAGGGGCTCCGTGCATGAACTGCATAATTGAGCAGTTCTGAGCTACCAGGTCGTTCTCTATTCCTGGGATACAGTGCCTCATGTTGAGATTCCATTTCAGTAATTCCCTCTGAGATGGCAGCTGAAAGAAATAGCTGATAGCTCCACAGATCACAAGAGAAAACAAACCCCACTGTTCATCCTTGAAATGTGAATCCAGCAGCTCCTCCCTCCCGTAGCCCGTCTCACCGTGTATGCCCAAAATCCATCATGGTCTCCCCTCCCTCTTCTTTCCTCACGATAAGCATTTTTCTCCCCTCCATCAAAGAACTTCAACAACACACAAGACTGTAATAAGTCATAATCTGAAGGACATCTACCTCATGCCTCAGAGCCACAGATATAGCTTAGACAGGAACTATGCCGATTGTGGAGCTCACCGCATTTGCAATTAAAATCCCCGGGAGCTTTTTTCAAGATTATTTAAATGTATAATTACTGACAGATTAATTACATTTTGCACATCAGTTCTGATTAGATGTGATGGAAACTTTTAGTTTAATCAACCCTATATCTCCTTAGGAGTTTAGTTTCAATTTGATGTCTGGGTCGGAATGAGTTCATACTTAAATTAAGAACCGAATTCATATGACGATCATAAGAGCTACCACTATTTGGTCGTTTCTTTTCGGTATGAAATGCAACAGCGAAGGAAAAAAAAATGGTTCTCTTGTGAGCCGTGTGAAATGTGCA
The DNA here is from genome assembly GCA_016801845.1 of Polydactylus sextarius. Classification (NCBI taxonomy): domain Eukaryota; kingdom Metazoa; phylum Chordata; class Actinopteri; family Polynemidae; genus Polydactylus; species Polydactylus sextarius. Next base: position 17,004,756 of record CM028928.1, read on the forward strand.
TACTTGAAATAACTCCAGGCTTTCAGCTAAGTGAAAATATGTTCAACTGAGTACAATTCTCAAAGGGTGTACAATGTAAATATATTCTGCTCTAATGAGATGGATGAATTCAGTTTGTTTTGTTCAAAGCTGTTATACCTTTTGGGACAAAGCTTTTCTTTTAATGGTTTATCTGATGTTACAAGAGGAATGGAGTGATTTTTTGTGACTGATGAAAAAAACATTGGTGTTGTTTGCCCATTTAAAATGCGGATTTGTGATCTTTGGGGATTCAAGTGGAAGTTAAAGTTTTTGCTTGCCTTTATTGACTTGTGTTTTATATTTCCTTTTCCCTATTTTTGTGTGCCATTCCCTTTCCCTCTCAATGTGCCTATTTAACTCTCTCATTGCCCTTATCGCTTCTCTCCAGTGGATGAGGATACAGAAGGAAGTTCCCGATCGGGTCGTGAGTCGATGTCTACCAGCGGTGACCTCATTGTGGCGTCAGGGCTCAATGGCAGCCTCTCTAAAGATGACAGGCGGAAACATTTGGACAAGGTTGGAGGGAAGGAGAAGAAGAAACCTGAAAGTGATAAAGAGGAGAAAGACAAGGACAAGAACAAAGCTAAGAAAGGCATGCTGAAGGGCCTGGGTGATATGTTCAGGTAAGAACCAGACAGAACTCAGCTCAAATTTCTTTATGGTGCTTTGTTTAATTCCACTCAACACATTCAGCACTGCATCATATAGAATTTGAATGCATTCTATAGATGTTTCCTTTGCTAATCAGGGACCTCTCCTCTTAAACCATGTCAGGCTGAGGGAATGGATGCAGAGGGGGGGTTATTGACCTCAAGGGCCTCTGGCTCTTTTGAGCCAGATTATTTTTAATAAGGCCAACATGTTTTATTCATAAACCCCTCCTCCCAAACATGCTCAGCATTTGTTAACCAGCAGACAATGTTCTGGGCCTGTACGAGTGATAACGTGAGAGTTTTGATTCAGTTCTGGGGATGAAAGACCTTTGGAAATGATAAAATTGACTTCAGGTTGACCATTATTGGTATTTTCAGCAGTTGTTTTATCCTGTGGTTGCAAAATTTTAGAGGCAGACTATCTCAGGAGCCCTAGAGAGGTTCCAGGATTCTGCTTTCGGCAGCCCGCAATATTAATCAATTAAAAAAAGTTCACAAATAAAAAACTTTTAGCAGTTATTTGATTTATAGATATGCAGACTTGCTATGGGTAGTGACAGTGAACTATTGCCTCATATCTTGCCCACACATCAAGTTTTGTGTTTGTCAGCCTTTAGTCTTCCAGGCAGGAATATAATATAAATGCAACAGAGCACTAATGACCAGAACCTTAAGCACTGCACATTTAAGATTTATATCACCTTGGACTATACATTGAGCTTATAGTCAATAGTAGGTGAAATATACAAAGAGACTCAAGATGAAAATAAACATCCTTTGGGCAACAGTAGAGTTCAGTAAGTCTGCCACAAGGAAAATTAGCGCAGGAGTCACATTAATTATTTCAAGTCCGTGCCCATTTGAATATGGCATAATTTAATGGTAGAGGCAGTGCAGGCCGTTATCGTGCTGTAAGTTGTTTTCATATGGATTAGTTTAATGGGATTAGTTAGCGTATCGCAGCGCACGGCTCGGTAACGAACAATAAAGGAGACAAGTGTGTTTTGAGGTCACGATTGAGAAATGTGAGGAGTTTGCTTATCTTCCTTTATTTTCACTCTTGTTTTTTTTTTTGTTTTGTTTTTGTTTGTTTTTTTTAACTCAACTCCTTGCATCCTGTGGTGTTCACGCATAATGAATCACAACAGGCGTGAGCAAAGATGTGGAGACACACACACATTTGCAAATGCACACACAGAGGAATTAGTAAATGAAAGAGGAAATCTAAGCCGCAGGTTTGACACTATGTGACATGCAATCAACACCACCGGCCAACCTTTTTTTGAGTGGCAGTACGCTCGGCCCCATAGGTGGCTGTCGGGTGAATTTTAGTTGTGCATGTGGGCCCTCGGCATGCCCTCCTCGGCCTCATCATCGTTCTTCATTATCTTTGAGTGCCACTGCCACTTAAGAGTTGGCACGTGGCAGGCCTCGCCGACACTCACCCCTGCTCCATGCATTTAACACCAGGCCCTGTGTCTCCTGAATGCAAAGAGGCAGCCTCCTAGAGCAGAATGTCTCTGTGAATCTCAGATGTTGTTTCTCCTTTTCTCTTTGCTGCTCACTCTCCTCGTTGATCCTCAAACAATTTTCTCCTCAGAATTGTGACGGTTCTCACACCCACACGTCTGCTCTGTCCTTTTCTATCCTCTCCCCATTCTCTCACAATTCACAGGACAGGTTTAGAAAGTTAGAGAGATGGCAAGAAACCAAGGTGAGAATGAATGCATCCCACTGGATATGATAACAAACTTTTTTGTAAAGAACAAAATGTAGTGATGTGAAATGCCTTGCGGTCAAAAGGGAAGAGAGGGAAGTGAAAGATGTGTTATGTGTCTCATTTTGAGCTATTCTAGCAAAAGTTTTGACAGTGATTTCAGAATGGAGAAGTTTCACTGTGCATGACAAAGGGTTCAGCTGACAGTATCTGAATGCTCTCAGGCTTTGGGATCATGGATAGAATTTACATTAGCAAGTTCCACGTGCGATTGTTTCATCCTTGCATCAAAACATCAAAAAGACATCCTGATTGGGTTAATCCTTTGTAAAGCTTGTCTCTTTGCTTGCATTTGCATAAAATGGACAGGCAGGCACTCACTTTTCCTGCATTTCTCACATGCATGTCTTACACTCACGTTCTCCCTCTAAGGAGATTTCAAGGAGTTTGCACCGCGCTGCAATTTGAGCTCATTTGCATGCAGGCCTTTGGATGGCCTGATGAACGCATAGCGCACGTCTGCTTAATGGACAGCCTGATTGGGAGTGCATTAACATCAGAGCCAGGGGAAAGGAGGATGGCCTAATATAGGATGAGAGAGAGAGGGAGGATAGAGAGAGACACTGAGATAAATAGTGTGAGTACAAGAATGACTGAAAGTGTACAAGTGCGTGATGGAAAGAAAATTGACTCCATAAAGCCCAAAGCAAAGAAACTGCAGTACTCAACCCCGGTGTCCCTGCTTCTCTGGATTCATGCCGCCCTGCCTATAGGATGACAGACTGCCTGGTATACTGTCCTGCACCATCCAGTAATGAATAGCTTATAATCTTATGAATGGATAGAGATGTGCACGCATGCATGCACAGGATAAAAATTGAGCCCCAGGCAGCTTGACATCACTGTTATTTCAACGATGTCTGTTGCATGCATGCATTGCTGTGTACATGTCTGCAGGATAGAGCGGAGTGATGGGCTGTGCATTATCCCCCAAACCACTGTGCGTGATTATTCATCTCCTTTCTAGTAGATAACATGTGATTATTACTTTCCGATTCTATCACTTTTGTTTAGATGTTGGAAGCTTTGCCCAGGGCTGTGTTAGCATGCTAGCAGACAATGATGTCTCGGCCCCAGCCTGCGAGACTCCCTTCAACATGCCTAATGAGGTGTTGTTTATCTGCTCTATGACTGACTGACCTCCTCCATCAAAGACCCATCTCCCATCTCTTGACATGTTTATGTGTGTGCATGTAACCACGTTAAAAAACTGAGCTATTTATTATAGGATTGAAGTGAAAATTAATATTTTAATGAGTTAATTAGATTCATTAGATATAGCTTGGCATTCGAAGTGTGTCTGCCTATCCATCCACAAAATGCAGTTATATAGTGTGTGTGTGTGTGTGTGTGTTATATTTCTATATCTATATTACTTTTTTTATGTTTGAATATATTTTTGACAAAGTGTGGAAAATGCATCATACTGAATGAAAAGCAAACAGTAGCATGAAACACACAGTAGTGTGAAGGCTTCAGAAGCGGAAGGCAGGGATGGGACAGGGAATGGGGGGCAGATAGGAGGAGAGGTGGAGGGTGGATTGGGGGGTAGAGAGGGGCCGTGTGCACTGGAGTGAACTGGGGCACCGAGGGAGAGTGGGAAAGGAGGATGAAAGGGGAAGGGAAAGGGAGAGGGGGGGAAATGAGAAAAGAAGGGAGCTTTTCACAGTCACGGCATTGTGCTACTGTCTGCCTGGAGGGAGGATTGAGGATCTCTGGCGATTATTTTGTACATTTTTCGTGTGCATGTTGGTGTGTGCAGTTTCAAGGAGCGTGCAGATTTGCACGTGTGTGAATGTGTAATGCGTGTTCCCGTGCATGTGCACAGATGAAAAGACTGTGTTAATGGGCTATGGCATCTCACCCTCGCTACTTTGTGTTCCTTACCCATACGCACATTCTCTTACCCCTTCCCCCCTCCCCACCAATCTGATAAGTGGCACGCTTCATGCCGAGCCATCAACCGACACTGGAACTTGGTGTGACAGCCCTGCTCCCCCTCTTCCAACTTACATCACCCCTGGGACCTCATGTGCCTGCTCCTCCCTGTAGATGCAGCCCCACTCAAGGCCTCATGAAGAGATGCAGGAAGGAGGTGTTTGGACTGGGAAAGGAAAGCAGTGAAAAAATGAAGAGTGGGGACACTTTCTATCTACTTTCAATCTTTATTATTCTTAGGGAATATGGAAAAATGCTTGGAGTACTGGAGTGTGGGGGATTGAAATGAGTTGGTGTGTGTTTGCATACATGCGTGAGCATGTATACAATATGGATACCACACAATAAAAGGGTGACAGTGTAGCATGAGAGTAGGTTGTTAGCGTGCTCCTGTGCCGCTCCGTGTCTTCGTACCATATGATTCTTTCTGCTCGTGTGGGTGTGCACAGCTGATGGCGGGTAAGCCAGTTTGATCATTAGTACACCAACATGACACAAGCATTAGCCTGGCTTTTACACACACTCAGCTGAGAGCGGGCCTGATGGATCAACATACACGCTTTCTGTCCATAAAACACCCCTCAGCCCCTCCACCTTTCCCAACACACCCACAAAAGCTCCCATATGCTTGTAGCATTATACCGCAGTTGATTTGGAGACAGCAATTAGCCACCTCCACATGTGGGCTCTGACATCTGCTGAATGTAATCTGAGAGAAAATGATAATTGTTCTTTTTTTTTTTGCTGCCTCACTCATCATAATGTCTGTGCTGAGGTAGTAAAGGCAACATAACGTCAAGCTGGAGCCCCAACGTGACGCTAAATGGCAGCTAAAGTCATTTGAAGAATATGAGTAATGCAGCAGAAGATAATCACATAAAAATAATGCAAGTCATCACAGACTATGAATGGTGATGTAAGAATTGTCATTAGCTCAGCAGGGTGGTCAGTGACTGTGGACAAGGATTCACTCCTTTAAAGTGCCTGTGATTAACAAAGTGACTTCCTGTCAGCTTCAGGGCCACTTTTGTGCTGCTGACTTTTTTTTTTGACTTTTTTCACCTGCAAGTGAAAGAAAAGTTAGTTGCAAAATTCCTCCTGTCATGGATGAATATTTCAGTGGGAATTCAGTAGTGAACTTTCGCAGCTTTTGGCAGCTTTAACAAGTGCAAAGTTATACCTCAATATCACCTTCAAATGGCTACACAGCTGAAAGAAATATCATGTTGCAGATGGCACTATACAGAAAGAGGGTCAACTGATTCAACCACTCAGGTAAAACAAAAGGGCACAAAAATGTCCTGTGAGTATGACATCCCATTACTGCCCTGCCAATCATGGACCAAAGAGGCCCAGCAAGGGGCCAAACACTGAACAACAAAGTCCCCCACTGAGAGGATTAGCACCACTTTTACAGAGTGCAGCGACAGCAAGTGAAAACAGTAAAACAACAAAACTCCTATGTACTTTAGGTTAAGGCAAGCGCAGCGTTGTGTCTGGTGTCAAAAATTGGATGTCACAGGGTGGCAGGGTGAAGCATTCAGACCTGGGGAGAAATTGAGTGATAGGATTACAGGGGGGTGGAGGCTGCGTTTCAACTTTGACCACCATGTAAGAATGAGAGATGGTAGTTTGAAGCATGAAGGGGGTTACTAGGGGTCTGGTTGTCCAGCCGCACTTCCTCAGATTTTGGCCATTCGATGCAAATGTGATTGGGCAGCTCAGAACCTCCATCAGACAGCCCTGGAGTAATTAGGTTTAGAATGATCATGCAGTGCTCTGAGATAGACCTTGAAGCATGGATAGAAGGGGAGGTGTGTGTGTGTGTGTGTGTGTGTGTGTCTGTCTGTGTGTGTGTGTGTGTGTGTGTGTGTGAGTGTGTATGAGAGAGAGAGAGAGAGGAGGTGGTGTTGCATGATGGACTTAATTGAATCTGAAATCTTGTTGGCCTGAAATGAGATCCACCGATGTCTTTCACGCTGTGTCTCAGGCAGAGGGCTGAAAACATGACTGAATTCATAAAGTGTATTATTAAAGAGCTCAAATTAAGTGTAGCAGTGCTCCTCCATACACTACCAGGCCTATGACTACTAATGATCCAACCCCAGTGGAATCACACCCAGACTCACCAGTGAAAAGCCAACATGGTCTTCTTCTCTTCTCTTTACACATCTTTACTTTACTCATCCTCTCTCTGTCCTCCTCCTTTGCATCAGACTTGATATTTCAAACAGAAATCGCCTCATGTCTCTTAACTTCCTCCCTCTATGTTTGATATTTGTTTTTCACACTTTGAATCCACTTTGATGCTATTTTTTTTCACTCTTGCCCCCGCATCGCTTTGATCAATCACAAAAAGGCTGTTCCAATGTGAGTTAACTCTCAGAGGATGTGGTAGACTTGAAAATAATGAGGAAACGTTTATAGCACATACAAAGGATCTGAAGATGGTATAGTCATTTTGTTTTTCTAAATAGTACAAATTAATCACTAGTGTCCCCCTTTAATAAACCATATTAAATGTATGTTATGGTGAGAGGAACTAGAAGAAGATAAGGTATGAGGTAAGGTATGAGCTTACTGGGATGAAAAGTATGTTTGATATTACAGAGGCAGAGGTGAGAAATGTGCAGGAGAGAACCTATTTATTTCCCTCCATGCACAATGCAAATTAAGTCTGCTATAGTAGGACTCATTGCTAGTCTGCTCACCCATATACCAGGCTTAGCATGTAATGAAATGGAGGCCTTTGGCTGAAATGACCTGTCCTATCCGCTGCGTTCCCACATGCTGATTTGTGCTCACTCCTAACATATGAGTGAGAAGATGGGCAGTGAGAGAGAGAGACAATCATGGTGAAGGCAAGGATGGGGGGAGAAAAGCTGTGAACATTACTTTTGAATTACAAAGGTAATACTGTATCAATCGATGTTGAATTACACTTCTGATTTCCATCAAAGACAAGCAGTTAAAGCCAGGAACCATATTCCTCTTGTTCCGACAGCATCTCCAACATGTGTTCAGCATGTAAAGTGAAATTGTCTGTTCTTTCTTCCTGGTTTTCCACCTCTCTCTCTCTCTCTCTCTCTCTCTCTCTCTCTCTCTCTCTCTCCCTCCCACTCTGATCTTTTTCCTTCCGTTGTTTCTGAGTGTGACAGAGGAATTTAGATTATTTTCATGGATGGATCAGGATTTCATTCCTTCTTGTGTGTAAAGGATTTTAACTTGTTTTTTTTTCCCTGTCATACTAAGATGTGTGCCATGCAAAGCAAGGAACTGAACAGTCTGTATTTTTATCTGCAGATGTGTAGGTCTGATTCAGTCTCTCTGAAGTTATTTGCGTATTGATAACTATATATCCAGCTGAGGATAACCCGGGAATACACTGGTTATTTCTAAACCTTGTGATTTAGCCCTACATTCAACCCAAACCTCCAGTGCCAGTTTTAATACAGGTTTTTTAAGACCTGCAATTAAACAAAATCTTTGTTTTTAGTGACATGTGGCTGTAATGTGAGCCAGTATCCTGTTTGTGCATGTGTTGGCACTGTGGAGTTAGTCATCAACCAAAACACTGATGTGATGATTGGACTGAAAAAGAAATTCAACCACTTGGTTTGTCCCAATTCATGGATTACCAGCAGAAAGAGAGGGGCCAGTCTGGACTTCCATTACTCTTACTTATGGGATTAATTGATCGTGCGAAAAAGAGACCAACGTCAAACAGAAACAGAGAAATTTCCTTTAAGTTTAAATTGTTCATACCATATTTGTCATGTGTAGATATTGTACAAGGTGAGATTTAAAAATGTGGAGGCCTTTGGCTCTGTTCTCTGTCTATTCTGAACTTTGAGCCTGCAAAAGGCCAAAATTTTCAGCTCTTTCATCACTCTACAGTCGAGTCTTATAGTGTTGACACTGACCTGACTTAATTTTATTCACAATTTACTGCCTAAATTCAGCTCAATTACATTACCCTAACCCATTACCCTAATAATGCATATTATCTTCATTTTATTTGAATATAAGACCTTCCTGAAACAATGAGAAATTATTAATTATCTATCTTTTTCTACTTAATGTTTCTGTTTTTATCAGACACAACATATTGCTGTAGAGAAATGTAACATACCTAAATATATACTTGCTAATTTGACTATAAAGTTTTCTTTACAGGTCCTCAGAATCCAAAATATTCAGTATCAGAAATATTTGATTAACCCCAGGGGATCTGTAATGAAAATGTTTTTGTTTTTGGTGTTAATAATTGTGCATCTGAGAATGTTGAAACCCTGTTATATTTTAGGGCTCTCATTATAAATGTCTTTTAGAATAATAATGATAATTAGAATAATCTACAAGGGTTTTATTTTCAATAATATTTCATTTAATTTGATAAAATTCTTCTATTTGTTAGATTATATCAATCTTATGAGGGTTGAGGCCTCAAATAGCCTCACTGGGGTTTCTGCTTGTCTCTGTATTATATACTATTTCTTCTTATTATAATTTTTTATGTATCAATTGAGCTCTTGTATTAAAAGTTTAATCTCTTGCTCTACCACAGCACTTTAACTGTTCCCAAAACCCAATGTTCTTTTGTTCTGTAACAAACTTTCCTTTGTGCTGTAAATAGACATTTCACTCAACACATACAAAGTGATGTGTGTGTGAATATAAGCTGTAAATCCTCAGTGATCTTGCGGTCTCATTTCTTATTTCTTTACAGTAGTTTGTAGTAAGCTTTTATAAATGATTACGTGATGTGAAACACATTTCATATAGCATGTTTAATTTGAGTCGCGGTCCAATCTGTACAGTCATGCGATTTATTTTACTTTGGAGAACTAGTGGTTTCTTCCAGTTGTACGAGGCCAGAAGACAGAAGAGGAGTGTCCAGGGTTATTTATCTGACCCTGCCTCTGATGTACAGTCACTATCCCTGAGATTCCATAGGATTCCTACACTCGTTCATCCTCAGTTTTCTCGCAATTACTGTCACTCCCTCCCTTTTTCTTTCCATATATCCACCCATATCCCTCTTCCCTCCTCCTTCTCAGCTGCCCTGGATATTCATTGTGGCATTGACAGAGAGACCTCTCCCGTCTCTCTCTCTCTCTGAATGCTGGGAGGGATGTATATCACGGATCAGTGGTTTCGCTGTCTCCTTTCTCCAGTGGACTCAAATATTGGGCCGGTGTGTGTCCATGCTTGTATTTCAAAGTCTGACGTTTACGAGACAGAAAATCTGCCATGCTTCTCCCCTCGCCTGTCCTTAAGGCAAGCACAGGAGAAATCTTTGAAATCAGGCTTTTAAGCATCGCAAACCGCATCTGTCTCCAGACTCATCAACATGCAAATTAGCTGGGAGACGATTGCAAGACGCAAGGATAATCAAAACAGAAAAGACAAGAGGCCTGATGAAGAAAATTAATTTATGAGGTTATCTTGTGTCATGACAATGATAATAAGCTATTTCCTGTCACCTACATGTCCTGATGGATTTAAGTTGTAGGAGGTGACAGCAGTTGTAAATACATCATCAAACATATTACCAGTGGAAAAGTCTCTGCTTCCCATGACTTCCCATGATTCCCCATGATTCCACACATCTGAGGTCTTTTGTTCAAGTACACTGAAATTCACATTGCTTTTCTTCCCCATTGTGGTACTTTAACATCCTCACTTGTGACTGACATCATTAAACATGCTGAGCAGACATTTGCTTGTCTGTTTTTTCTAAATGCTGGGATCTTTGTATTGGCAGCATTGGCGGCTGAACATACAATAAGAAGTGGTGATCAAAATGGTCCACTAGGAATACAGTGTGCCACGCTGTATGTAGGTCACAGCCTGAGCAACCTATTGTTCTACTGAGAAACCACCTCCATCCACCCCAACCCCTCCCAACTTCATTCCTGCATCCCTATATGTGTGTGCCTGTGCCAAAAATGTGGATGTTGATTAGGCATTAAGAAAACATTAAGGTATATTTGGCCAATTTGTGTTGTGGCAACTGATATGTTTTACCCTTTTTTGTGTGTGTCTGTGTGTTAAGTGATAGGAGGAAAGTGTGATTATTATGAGTGGAACAAATGTCAGCATCTCAAATAACACAACATTACTTGTATTGGAATTAGATTGGAATGCACACAAACACAAACACCTGAACTTCCCTCTGAGCCACTGAAGTGTTTCTGTGTAAATTGTCCTTCAGAAACCCCCTTCTCATTGCACTCATACACTTTAACAAATGAATGTATGAATGCGTTTGGACTGTTTATTTGTGTTGTAATGAGAGGCTTTAATCAGTGGTGTCAGGGATTTGAAACGTTCCTCTGTGAGTGTGTGCAAAAGCACCCCTCCCCTCCCCATACACACAAACATACACACAACTCAGTGATTTATGTGAAACATTAAAGGCAATCATGTTGGGCTGGGCCTCGTCCTTTGTATTGCACAAGCTGTTTGAAATATGAACAAGCCAAGCTGTCCCTTGATATACAGGCACACACATATAGATAAAACACATGTATACACACAGAGAGATGCTTGTGTGTACCTGCTAATGCTTAATTATGAATAATTGGCAAACAGTCAGAGAGTGCTTGTTTTTTTTTCTGCTAGCTTAGAAACATTGAACTCTCAGTGACGTAGAAAAAACAACTTGATCATCCTAAACCAGTCATTGTGATGTAGATCTTGGAAGTTTCTAAAGCTCCATGTTGCTATAGTGTGTCTAGTCTCTCTGGGTAGAAAGAACATGTCACAATAAGAGCAGATTAACTCTGTTACTACTAATTTTGAAGATCTATCATGCCCTTCTCCACACACACACTTATACACATCAAGTATCTGTAGGATAGGATGCCACCCAGAAATAGCCCTGGAGCTCTCTGTGACTGACCATTCTGCACACACATTTATTTATTTTGTCCAAAGCTGCCTTCTTTCTCTGCTTCACCTCCTCAGTGGTGTGAGTGGTGGGTAAAAAAAAAAGTTGTTAGCCTTTGGTTACCTACTGTATGTCTACTACCAGATAGACAAGTGGTGGAATGCAGTTGTTGTTCTGGTAATTGGACATACTTATAGGCATGAAAGAAAAGAAAAACAGACCAGAAAGATAAATTATGAAAGAAAAGTGTGACGAGTGGGAAAATAGATGGAAAAAGGCCTGACTGGAAATAACAGAAAATACAGACTGAAACAGCAGTAAAAAGATAAATCTGAGGTTGAAAAACAATTTTTTGATCGAGCAGTAGCATCAATCTTTATGCATCTGTATTTCAGCCATTTCCATACAATAGCCTCTTCATGTTAAACAGGCAGGGACAGTGGCATTGCTTGAGAAAAAGACATGTATTTAAAGACAATGATCTGAGATTCCAAATTACTTTTCTTTTTCATTATTTTAGTATTGTGAAAGATGACATAGAGTGTCACTGAAACTTGTGAGCATTTTCCAACATGACAGTGCCGTCTTTGCTCAGCTGGTAGACCTCAGGGTCGTACAAGTTTCTGTTAAGAATCATTTTTCCTACATCACCTACATCCTGCAAGTACCCCTCCCCATACACACAAACATACACACAACTCAGTGATTTATGTGAAACATTAAAGGCAATCATGTTGGGCTGGGCCTTGTCCTTTGTATTGCACAGGCTGTTTGAAATATGAACAAGCCAAGCTGTCCCTTGATATACAGGTGCACACATATAGATAAAACACATGTATACACTCATAGAGATTCTCGTGTGTACCTGCTAATGCTTAATTATGAATAATTGGCAAACAGTCAGAGAGTGCTTGTTTTTTTTTTTTTTTTCTGCTAATACTGAACTCTCAGTGACATAGAAAAAACAACTTGATCATCCTAAACCAGTCATTGTGATGTAGATCTTGGAAGTTTCTAAAGCTCCATGTTGCTATAGTGTGTCTAGTCTCTCTGGGTAGATATAACATGTCACAATAAGAGCAGATTAACTCTGTTACTGCAATTTTGAAGATCTATCATACCCTTCTCCACACACACTCACATAGGCACACACATACACACACCAAGTATCTGTAGGATGGGATGCCACCCAGAAATAGCCCTGGAGCTCTCTGTGACTGACCATTCTTCACACACATTTATTTATTTTTGTCCAAAGCTGCCTTCTTTCTCTTCTCCACCTCCTTGAGTTGTTAGTGGGGGGTAAAAAAAAAAAACGATTGCGTTAGCCTTTGGTTAATTACTGTATGTCTACTACCAAATAGACAAGTGGTGGAATGCAGTTGTTGTTCCGTTAATTGGATACACTTACAGACATTAAAGAAAAGAAAAACATACCAGAAAGATAAATTATCAAAGAAAATGTGATGAGTGGGAAAAATAGATGGAGAAAGGCCTGACTGGAAATAACAGAAAATACAGACCGACACGGCAGTGGAATGATAAATCTGAGGTTGAAAACAATTTTCTGAACAAGCAGTAGCATCAATCGTTATGCATCTGTATTTCAGCCATTTCCATACAATAACCTCTTTATGGTAAACAGGTAGGGACAGTGGCATTGCTTGAGAAAAAGACGTATTTAAATACAATGATCTGAGATTGCAAAATTTTTTTTTTTTTCATTATTTTAGTATTGTGAAAGATGACATAGAGTGTCACTGAAACTTGTGAGCATTTTCCAACGTGACAATGCCATCTTTGCTCAGCTGGTAGACCTCAGGGTCGTACAAGTTTCTGTTAAGAATCATTTTTCCTACATCTCGCCTGTGGCTCTGGCCCCTTACTGTGGCTCATCCTGATGTCATGAATAAATGCATGTCATGTCTCCACTGTGCCACTGTCCCACCCGGCGTGAACCATTTTGACTCCAATTCTCCTTCCCCCTGTACCTCTCCCAACTGTTTTCACACCATTGGTGGAAAAATTAGGGCTGTCTTCCCTCCAGAGTTGCAGCCAATCAACAAAAGGGACCCCAACCATTGATTGGTTCATTGTGCATAAGGCTTTATCCAATGAAGTGAAAGCACAGATATGTTATAACATGCTGTGACCTGTAAGAAACGAGAGACATGCACCTGCATTATTGGAGTTATGGTGTTTCTAAGGCATATTGCAAATCATGACGATGAATCTCAGGTTGCTGTTTTCCTCTTCAAACTCCTCTTCAAAAACTCTTTTCCTTTCCTTAAGAGATGCATCAAATTGTGGGATTCTGGTTTAGAAGAGGTCTAGCTGAGCAGAGAAAGCGCTGACTGACATTACAGGTTGCAGATAATGAGTTCCACGGGGAAGGAGATAATCGGTGGTGGTAGCTTGGAAGCTGGAGGAATGATGGGAGAACATCTTCCCATACCTCTGGGGTTGGTGTCCCTGGAAATCATTGGTGGCAACATTACACAGAGACCACTCGATGATAACGAATGCCCCTTTAATGCCTGTTAACGATCCCTGGGTCACAATGTGATTCATAGGGAAGGGAAAATACTCTCTCTCCCTTTTTCTTTCTCTGACTGTCTTATTGGATTTTTTTACAAGGCATCTATGTGTCTCAACCCAGGTAGACAGTGTTTACTCACTACAGCAGCAACAACACTTAGCTAAGGAGGAGGACAGACAAATCCGACAGCCTCACCTCCCTAACAAGGCGCTATTAAAATTACATGCCTGTCAGGGTTTTGCCCTAGGTGCAGCACTGTGTAGAAATCATGCACTTCTTTATATTGGCGTGCCCTTGCAATGGACAGGTACAGAAGACGATAGAAAAGGAGAAATGTGTTGGATAGTCTAACTTTCTGCTGGGTGTGTTTGCCATCAATAAGATAATAATGTCTTGATTCTTCTCTGTGAAAAAAGTGTCTTTGTTGTGGTACTTTATGGATTATCACAATGCGATGCAGTGGGTGGAGGCATAGTTATTTATTTACTTCCTGACGGCGACAAATGCATTTTGGAGGGTTGGGGTGCAGGCACCACATCAGACGTATGTTTAGGACTTCGCCCTGGGAGATTCGGATTAACTTTCAGGTTCGCCGAGCAGAAACCATAATTATTCTCTCTGTCTGCCCTTGAAATTATCCTCTCATCACTTACTCAAATTGATGCAGTCATTTCTTTCCCTTTCTGGCTCACCTGCTCCATTTGCAGTTTTGAATAATGCCAAAAGATTTAACCCCACATATGACAAATGCATCATTTGGGTTAAACCAGCTGGTCCATTACATCCTTGCATTCACTGTTAAAAACAACCAGTTTTAGATGAAAGAATAAGCGTCTATTTCTACTGTCCTCTCTCTATAAATCAAGTGTCCTGTGAGAAAACAATTAAATTCCCCACAGAAGATGTCAGACAGATTTGCTTCTCTGAAATCTACTCCCTAGATTAAATGATTGTAACAATCAAAGTGGCTTTGAGGCTTTGCATAATCAACTTTTTTTTCCCTCTTTGGAAATTCTGTCTTTGACTTTTTACTCCTCTGTTGTGCTGCAGCCTTGAAGTATTATTACCCTGTAAATCGATGAAGATGATGTATGAGGCATCCACTGCTAGTGGTTTAAACCCTTCTGTTTTCAGTGATATAAGATGATATATCATTTTGAATAGAGTACATATTTACTGAATCCTTTTCTAGTAAAAGCAAATAGATAGAGTTAGGCTGGATACCCATACGATATGTCTAATTAGTAGGAATATTTGAAAACATTTTACTTTATGAGCTGCTGTCAGCAGATGTCTGAGCCAGGACTTTAATTTTAATGTTTTGTCGCATCAGTGACCATCATAGCATTCATTAAGAATACATTATATATGGCTGACACATGTTAGGCTGTCTAAATGAGGTTTAATTGCCAATCAGATTATATCATGACCAAACAGTGATAAATAGCTCAGAGCAACTCAAGCTTTGAATACAGTCTCAGTGTTGTATGTGTATATTGTGGACTTATCACTACTGATCTATCCTGCATTTTAGGTGGTGTGTGTTTGGGCTTGTGTAATCTTACTTGAATGCCTCTCTACCTATGTGGTTCTACAGTATCAGCATCTGTCCTCACCATCCTTCTTTTGTCTTTTGAGGGCTCCTTTGCATTTCTGTATTCATCACTCTTACCTGCTGTCTGCCTCAACAAAAATGATGCTTAGGAACGGATCATTAAACAGAACGTCGGTCTGGTGGACTGAAGCAGAAAAAGATCAGAGCTTTATGTGCATGTAAATGGCTAATCATTGTTCAGAGAGGTCTAGTTGTTGCTCAAATAGTGACCATTGCAAGTCAAATAGCTATTTAACATAATAATCTAAATTCAAAGGTCTCAACTTTTTAAAAAAAAAAAAAAACACAGTAAATGGAGGTTTGAGGAAAAAAATGACTGTTTATTGTCAGTTCAATAGCCGTTCTGTTCTGTAATAAAAAGAAATGTTAAACAAAACCAAATTCCTAAGTTTTACTGCTGTTGAGCTACAGTTCAACAACTGAATGGTCAAACTTTGGGGGCTAAATAAGTTTGTTTTCCCAAACTGCAGTGTGTACTGTAGTTACTCCATTGTCATTCTACCCGTGAGTTTAAGCTGCCAGTCAATATCTTATTATCAAGCCTCAACAACCTCCCGCTCAATACAAGTATCCTCATGCCAGTGCTGATTAATGCCAAGGTGCCAATACTGGCTCAAGAGTTTTCATAGAAACACCTGAGTTGCCTTCTATCCTTCTGACACAGATAAACTCAAAATCATTCTTGTTTTGTATCGGATTCCCTTCCTTTCACAAATGAGACACTTATCTTGCTGAGACAGGTTTGGGAGTCACAACTGTCTGTAGTTTTTATAGCTCTATATTGTCCTGCTGAGAAAATGTTGAGGGCAGAAGTAGTATGTTGATGAACGTGCATCAGTAGGGGTTTGGTGTCTAATCCTGTGTTCTATGATGGTCCCTACTGGCAGGGCTCAAGCTGTTCAAGTGAAGGGTAGAGCCATGTTGTCAGTGCCAGGACCTTTCCTGAGCCTTCTAATAGCTCTGGTAGGATCGTCCCTTTCCTCCACCTCCACTTTGATGTAGGCCCTCCTTCTCAAGCCACTGGCGATGGGGGAATAGCCGTTCATATGAGAACTGCAATATGCCCAGGGTCCCGCTCAGTTTAATCCGCCAATATGTTTCACTATGACAAATCCCTAACTGTATTGATGTCGATCCAGAGGAAGAATAAAAATGCTGAGGGCAGAAGTTTGTCTTCCCTAAGGTTATTTTATGTTTTTAGGGGGATTGGATTAAGAACAGACTGAAAAAAAATTGGAAGAGGAAAAGAGGAAGGAAGGTGAATTTTCCTGAGAAGTTAATGAAAGTCTTTGAAGTGAGGTGAAGGAAGCTGTCACCTGCTGTGGTGATAGATAGCAGTTTCACTATTATTAGCATTCCCAGCTCCAGCTTACAGCTTTATGCCTCACTAGAGCCATTTGTTGATTAATTAATCAGGTAATGTATGCTATTTGTGCTACAAAAGAACCCACATATCAATCCCTCTGCCTCTCCTGAGCTGTATACACAACCACAAACTAGGATCTCCCATCAGGCCACAGCACATTCGAAAGATTACAATTCTAAAGTAGCCACTGCCACTGAGAAGCCATTTGCACAAAGCTCTTGGCTGCTTTTACTGTAAAGTAGAATAATAAACATCTGGGAGGGAAATGGTCTCCCATTTCATGAATTTATTCACTTCCACTGGCCTAAAGTCAACCTTGTCTGATGTGATTTTTTTCAGCTTTTGGAGAAAGTTTTCAAACTGTCAAAGAAAGCTCAGCTCTAAGGAAGGTAAAAACAAACTCAGAGTGAAGCACTGTGAGGCTGGCAGACTGCAGAGCTTAATGCTTCCTAGTGTTCCGCTGTCTGAAATTGAATGGGATCATTGAAAAAAGCCTATCATAATCAATGTCTGTGTATACAATGCAAGAACATTGAGTTGCATTATGTAATATAAACACTCAATAAAAATACAGTCCCTTTCTGTGATTATGTTTATTGAATTTTCTTTTTACTTGTGGCCACATACACTCTCTGTTATTGCCTTGTCCTTGCAATCATCAAATTTGTTTATATAAATAGATTGGTTTGCACCTACCTGACAATTATAAGTCAAAAATCAAAAAGTACAAGATTTGCATGCTTGCTTTTTTTTTTTTTTTTTTTTAAACAATTATTCCAGCTTAAACTAGGTTTCCTGATCAGCATTTCAGTTCATTTAAATTGCTTACCTTTACCAAATTCTATTATAACATTCTCAGCTTTTCCAGAAGCAGTATTTTAGTCAAACTTTGCCTTTAACTAAGGTAATCCCTTCCTCTTGCCCAAGATACATTTCAGAAGAGTTGCTGAGAATTGCATATCATCTCTGTTTTAGAATTGTATTCCTATTGTTCAAAAAAGGCTTGTGCAGCCTGAGTATTATAACCTCTGGGTCTCCTCATAGGCTCCAACAGTTGCTGGGATGCCGGTTTTTTGCGTTAAATTTGAGAATTTTTTAATGTTTGTCCATATATTCATCCACAATAATATTAACTACAACATTCATGTGTAATGGCCAGTCCTCACACCTTTCCTAAAATTACCTTGATGCAATGTTTTCATAGGTTTTTAGCCAGTATAGATAAGATGTTTTTCATAGGTTAAATAATTAGGTTTTATAGGTGCCATGCCTAATATCAAGAATAACACGACAATGATCATTGTAGATAAAGTAACAATTCAATCCACTGTATATGGCGCACAGATGTGTTCCTGTATTCATGTATAAAATGACCATGATGTGCACTTCCTGGATATACTTCCTTTTTCTGTATCCTGCTGTTCTTCACTTCCTCCACAGCTGGCCTCATTGTGGAGCAGCAGGAAATGACATCATATTTTCATGGTATTGCTTTTCCCGTTCTGTCTCATCAGAAACACTATCTTTGACCCCTATAGTCTTTGCAAATGTATGAAATTGGCATCCGAAGCATGTTGATGTGAGTAATAAAGTCTCAGTCAGTGGAGTCAGACAATAGAGTTGTCCATTCACTGTGGGTGGTGTGTTCATGAGTGTGCATCCCTGTAAATGTACCACACCACGCTTAACTGCAAGGCTCCTTTCTATTCCATTCCTCATCATTTTCTAACACCCCTTAGACTGCCAGAGCCTCCAGTCATTCATTTACTGAGCACTGAGCTCGGCCGACCAGAGGAATTTACGATCATCGGCTTGGCTTATTCTCACCTCCTGTAAAACTGTCACGGATTTACCACCACCGGTGTGTCACTGCTGTCATTAAAATGTAAAAGTTTGCGACACTGCCTCGAAAGTTACAAATGATGCTGGCGAGCTTGGAGATTTCCACCACTTACATTTCGCCTGGTTACAGGTAGTTTGTTCCCTGCTCACTCAAAACTGTATTGTGAGCTGTCACTGTTTCCATCACTTTAAGTAAACCCTACAGCTGAGGAGAGAACTAGCTACCTCATCCACTCTTTATAGAGAGGAGTTTTGCTCGCTGTGTTTTAGACTTAGTGTACTTTTAACCAAGTCTTTTCTGCCATCCTGGATGGAGTCATGTTGGGTAGGGAATTCACTACGGTGAGTTATCTTTTGATATGGCCTGCTGCATTTTGATTGCATTTATATGAAAAAGGCCAAGTTGTTCTTTCAATAACGAATAGGTGCCCAGGGAGACTACTCCTGAGCTGTCTCCACAATACAAATCCAAACTGAAGATTTTGACAGCTTGACACTTTAATTTCCTAGTATTTGTGGGAGTATTTCGAATAAAATTCTCCCACAAAGGAGACATGCTGCTGCTCAAAAATAAAGTGAAAAAATGTCTGTATATTGTCTGTTTTGGTTGGAAATAACTAAAGTCTAGGCCTCAATTAAATCCACTTTACCCTTTATTTTTTTACTCAGGTTTGTAAAACACCGGAAGGACGAACGGCCAGGAGACAGAATGGAGAGGAAGAGCTCCAGTAAATCTAAAGTGGAGGACATGCAGGCGTCAGAAGAGGAGACCCTGCGGATGAGGATGGAACAGGAGAGGTGAGTGCTCAGACAGAGCCTTAGCTAAAAGCGCAAACAATTAAGTCCCAGCTGAACAAGGAGGGGGGTAAAAGGACACTGCTGACCGGGAAATTAGCAAACTACCTAATTAACAAAATGGTGCAGCAAGGTTGGGAAATTCTGGGAAAGCAGTCAGATGTCAATTTGTGAAATGTCCCTTTCTTTTATATCAGTACATTAAATAGATCATTTATGGATTGTTGTTCTCTGTGTTATTCGAAGGTACTGACCTCCTAATGGTGCTCGTAGGCCCGTGTGGATTGCCATGATTGAATGGTTCTCATTACAATAGTGAAATCGATGTAGCTGTGCGTTTGTCTTCTTCTGCTCTCCCAGGTTGTTAATCGTTCAAGAATATGCTGTTGCTTTCTATCTAGCCCCCTTGGCTCAGTGTCCTCTAGTGTTTGTGGACATCAGGGTGTCCAGGTTATTAACGAAAAGCGTTGGATTTGCCGCATGCACTTCAACCTTACGAACAAGCCCCATTTAATCCTCTCCAACAGAGGAGACAACAGCAGTGGCAGGGTGACTGAAAAGACAGCTTGCTGCCTCTATTGTTCTCTACCAGCCAAATGAACTCAGTAATCAAACTGCCGTTGGTAATGACAGCTAATTGAATAGAAACAATGGGGCTTGATATCACTCCCTCTTATGGCAAAGAGAAAGAAGGATGGGAGGCTGTCGAAAATGCACAGTACCACAAATACAAACAAGTGTGCACATAACACAACAATCACAAAAGGACTCTTCCCTGCTGAAAGGAACATCTGGAGGCTTTGCTAAAAAAAAAAGACTGCAGCAGATTTCTTTTCAGTGTTCAGCCATGACTTGCAGTGAAGGTCCTCTCCAGTCTGGGTGGAAACCTCTCTGGCTGGGGGCCCAACATATTTCCCTCCATGCATCCTGGAGAACCAGCGGGCCTGGCTTTCCATCCAGATCTGTCCCCTTTGAGCAGCTCCCAAAAGACTGTCGTGCTAAGCAGAAGAATCAACACAGATGCACAGTGGGCATGAGATATGTAGAATACATGCCCTCAACCATCACCACCCCACACACACATACTATTTAAATCCTATTCCTTTCTTTCACCACTGTCAAACAATTTCTTTGTCTCCTACTTTGTCTTACAGCACATTCTCATTCCCTGTCTTGTTTGTGTCCGTTCTGCATGTGTGAGTTGCAGTCCCAGCTCCCTGTGCAGGAGGGCAACCTAATTCTTTCCTTTTGTACCTGTTCCCAAATCCCATCACTCAGCTAGGCCTGGATTGTCCCTCAGTTAATGGAAAAGGGAATCCTGAGGGAGATGGTGGTGGGTAATAATAAACCAACCTGCCATGAAGCCAAGTCGATATTCAAAGCATTAAGGTTCAGCAGGACGACTGCTCAGAAATCCATTACTTCTTGTATTTTTTGGTTGCACTACCACATTACACTCCCAAGGTGCTACATTTGATTGTCGTAGGTCTTTGCTTAAGGCACGAGTTCTGATTGATTGCATTGCTGCCACTGAGACAGGGCCATTTCAGAGTGCGTTTATGAAAACATAACCGTAACAGGTTTCCAAAGCCGGCAATCGTCAGCCAGCGCGATGTGTCAGCACGACTCAGGATGGACCACAGCCAGACTCCCAGCTCGGCTGACATCGGTGATCATTAATTCAAGCAGACGGTTTTGACAGGGGCTTTTAGTGATTCAAAATAGGAGTCAGTGAAGAGGTGAGACAGATTAATTCACAAAACCTGCCCTTTTTGACCTGCAATAACGCAACTATGGTTATATATTTAAAGCTCTGCCCTTCATATGATTCATGCAATTTATGGTTTGCCCTGCAGTCCTGACAGACACAACCTGTTTATTTAGAGTAAAAAATTCTCTTATCTGATATCTTATCATGCTGTCATAGAAGTATCATTCAAGATGATAGAGGAGAGAGTACATGAAACTTTAAGAATTTATTAGTAGAGCACAGTGTGGTGCTTTGACTCTATGAAAAGTGGTTATCAGCAGTTTTTGTTTTGCTAAAATCTGGCAGATTTTGCACAACTGCTGTGATTGAATGTTTCATATCTCATCAAAGCAGCAGTAGGATCTATGGTTAGGCTGATCTAAATCACTGTTCTGCCCAGCAGCATCCATTACTCTAGTTTCTTTATGCCAGTGGACAGCAACCAAGACACCCCTGTCTGATTGGCTCATGTTGAGAGGTCTGTAGAGACAACAAACTCTCTGATTGGACCCTGGGTGGGTTGAAGAGAGTTTGTGTCTGTGGCCCTCATTCATGCAAGGCCGCTGGGGAGAAGAGATAGAGAGAGAGAGAGAGAAACACAGGGCAGGTGGTGCTAGTGGAGCTTCTATCAGTCACTGACTTATCTCTGCACATGCTAGCCCTGAAACTATATTTTCCTGGTCTAAGTGGGGAGCACACAAAAACAACCTGACAACGCTCCTTCCTCATTTTCTGCCTAAACTGAACTTCATTCTCCCTGCCTTTCTCTGTAGTAGCTGATTATGATGTCCATTCCCTCTTATCTCCTTGGCTCCGGTTGGCTTCTAATCAGCAGCCAACACTCCACTGAAACTCTTCTTGTTCCTGTTTCCCAGACCACAGCAAGGCACATCACTGCATTTTTTTTTCCCACAACAGAGGCCTGCTTCCTCTTGTTTGTTCTGTGACTTTCTGCTGACTCAAACAACAACAAAATCTGAGAAGTGTTTCAGCACAAAAGTCATCCAGCACAATCCAGTTTTAAGAAACGGCAAACACCCATTAGTCATGAGAATTTGGTTTTCCTCCCAACTTTTCTTCTCAAACCACAAAGTTAATTGTAGAAACAAAAAAAAGCAATTCCCTTAAAGGCAGAGCCCCCTTTCTCTGTTTTTGTCACAGTGATTGCGCACCAACATTATTATTCCACTTTGTCAAACCATCTCATTATTTCAATATCCAATTTAAGTCTAATTTGCATAGTGAGTTCAAAGGAAGCTACAACTGGCTGATTGGGAAGTGTGATTACATTTGTAATTATATTGATACCTACAGCAAGTTAACGTGATTATTAACAGTGTGAATTAACACCACAGAAGTTGGACAATTATTTCTGTGATTGCATTATGCTGTTATGGGCCAAGTGTCAACAGAAAAGATGGGCTATCTTAGGTTTGTGATTCTGCACAGACAGCTGCACACAGAGTCAATTTACTGCACTTTGATTAGATTCAGATACATTCTGCCCTCCATCTGCACTTCAGAACAATAGAACATGTTTTGATGAGGGGGTATTGAAAAGAAAAATCTATTCAAGGCGGCTGAATGAGAAAGTAAGAGAGCAAATACATTCTGTTTCATCCACCATGGTAACAATGCATATTGAAGAGGCAGGCTTTCAAACTTCTAAGTGTGTTGACTTGAAAATGAGTGTCTGAGACTACAGACAGCACCCACCCTACCACCCACCCACCCAACCTCCCCATGAGTAGATTAAATATTGACAAACATATGGAGAATAAGCCTACTGGGTTCATCGGCCCAAACAACAGCCTATTTTGATAAACAGTGTGATTTATTCAGTGTGGAGAAGGACTGGAGGTGGTCTGACTTGCTGCCACCAGTTCACACCAGACCTCTCATTCTACACATATGATCTGTTAAAGTAATTACTTAACACAACTGTCTCTCATGGACTGAAGTGAACCACGAGTAAAAGTATAAATGCAAATTCAGTTGCCCTGCTAGTTGATTAGAGTTGATGTGAAAGGTAGGTGTAATTTTCATTTTCAGTTAAGTGACAATGAATAACAAAATAGACATCAGGGAGAAAGTAAAATGTTGAACAGGAGGGAAGGTAAAGAAAGAATAGCATCATCTGGCTGATACATCATTTCCTTGAAGACATTCAGACACTGGATTAGGAGTTGAACTTCAGCTGCCCTGGAAGCTTTAACATCAGACCGTCTAGACTATCAAGGTAGGAGGAAATGCCATTCCACTGCACCATTATGAGGAACAAATTGCAACCAAGCATTGCATTTTATTTAAAGATACATGTGAGGTCAGTTCTACAACACAAAGAGACACAAAAGAAACCAAGCAATTACTGTCATACTGGAAGCATCCACTTTTAAGTTATCAGTGTAATTAAAATAGAATTTTTTGTGAAATAGAAATCCATAGTCAAGCTTCTGTTAAACACAAAAGATTGCTTGTCTCTTTTGAATTAAAATCTCCACAGGCTGATTATATTAAAAGGTACAGTGTCCTCTCTCATATGTAGTATCTCGTAAGAAGAGAAGAGAGGAGAAGGACTAGTAATTGGGGTTGTACAGTAATAACGTGTTTAGTGTGGGCAGCACTTTCCTCAGTGTTAACATGCTGGGCCATTAATTGGCTAATGGAGTATATATGGTACAGTGCAGGGAAGGTCTCTTAGGGGAAGGTGGGGGAAGGAAAGTTGGAACAGTAGCTGCAGGTTGCCCAAGAAAAACGCAGTTAGCAGGTGTGAAAATTTGGAGGTAATGGGCAATTTACAGCACAGAAAAATGGCTAAAATCTAAAACCTTTTCCCCATAAAAGTCTTTTATACTCAACTAATTGGCTTTATGTTTTCATTAACATCCTCCCTCTGATTTTTGTGCAGTCATAGGGAGGAGGAGTGGATGGCTGGGCCAAGCGTTTTTCTGAGACAGTGCATTTCAGGGGTTTTTACATTAAGACACACACACATGCACACACTGAATAAAGTTACCTTGTGTACAAAAGAACTGACTAAAACCAATCCACACACAAGGAAGAGGAAAGGGAAAAGACTTGACAAGTAAAAAGAAGTCATCTTGCAGAAAATCTGATCTTGAAAGAGAATAACTGCCACCTGGCCAAGGGTGGAGACTTAACTCTGCATGATAGGACAGCTTTTTTCTGACAGCCAGAATAAGTTGAAAAGGCCTCTAACAGCAGACTGACAGGTTTGGACTGTGTTTTCTCAACAAACATACAGATACATAGATCTTCTGTACACCAAAAACAGTCATGGCATCTCCCCTGAAAAATGTGAATTATGTCATGAAATGAAACAAAACCTTATTTTGAAAGTAAATAAGTATATAAGATATAAGACAACTGAGTTAAACATGTCTATGTTGGCATGGCAATAATCAGAACAGTATGAGTCACATCTGTGAAACTTTGGCTCATTAATGTTCTTTTATTAAAATGTACCTATTAGTTTTATCCATACCAGACTCCCAAGCCCTTGAAGAGAAGTATTTTTCTTTTAGCTTCGTGTCGCCAGTCTAGCCAGAGCCATTATCTCATCCCAAATGTCAATATTGCAGTTTTTATGAATCTGATTAGACCATAAAATGCCAGAGGGTCTTGAGATCCCAGTGGACTTCCGTGAACCTGTGGTAACATCATTGTCTGGTTCTTCCTGGCAGAGATCTGACATCACTTTAGCCAGATGGCACGTGAAAGGGCTTCTGGGAATTAGTGTTTTCCTCCCTATGAGGGATATGTTCTATTTCCTGACAGCACGAGCTAAAGTGAGACCACAGTGGGTGCACACAACTGTGCTGTAAGTTGATAATTTCCATACTGTACCTGGTCTGCAACAATGCAAAAATACACCAAACCAGCTTAGAGGCTTCATAGATGACTGCATATCATGCAACATTGCATCAGGCCTCCATCAAAATCCCATTCTGGAGATAATGCTGAGAAAATGGGATTTTGGACGGCTAAAAATAAGCAACGCAGGCTATGGGTAAGATGTGGGAATTGGGTTAATCCGGCACTGAAAAATGGTGATTGTTTGAAATGTGATTACTGTTATTAAAATACACAGACATGGGAGCAAAAGTTGGGCTATGGGGGATTTCAGCTCAGTTCCAAACCTGTCTATCATCTCTGAGGAACAGCAGCGGGGGGTTAGAGGTCAGTTATGACCTGAGGTAATAGGGAAGTCTAGCACCAGTGGGAGGTAGCGTCCTTGTATGTATGTGTGTGGATGTGTGTTATCCCACAGCAGTGATACAACATCTGGAACCAGTGATCAGTGTGGTGGCTGCTGCCAGGGGTCACCTCAGTGGGAGGTCAACTCCCCCCCTCCGCCTGTCTTCAGCCTTTTCCTCTCCACTCCCCAATGTCCACCTCCCTGCTCCTACACTGCTAGCTCTCTTTGCTCCCATGGAACACCACGACTGAGTCTTGTTAGCTGTGGACAGATGGGCATTCACATGGAACCATTCTCTCAGACAAGAAAGGTTCTGTGAAAGGCTCTGTTGTGTAGAAGTGGTCCCAGGGAGAGACTTGCATGAAAAGAAAGGAAGGGGTGAGAAGGAGGAAGAGGGGGCCTAACTGACTCCCTCACGCCTTTTTCTTTTTAGAGGACTTGTTATGATATCTGTGCACTCATCTCCTCCCATTAATGTCTCATGAAAAGCCACACATTTAAATATTACTACATGGCTTTTCTATCTACATTTTTTTTTCTGTCCTCATTACCTGTTACTTAGTAGAAGACAGCCACTTTAGAAGCTTGTCAATACCTCCAACACCATTAAGTATCTCTTTGTTTCTCCTGCTCGGTGCATTTATTCTTCACAAATAAAAGCACATCATTTGTAAGTTACCATATTTATCTCAGTTCCCGACTGAACGTGACTGAAAACATTTCCAGTCAAGTAAAAATAACAGCAGTGTGTTTCCATCAGCAGAGCTGGAACAAATATTGTTTGCACTCTTCCTTACATCAAAATAAAGAAACTCTCTGCCTGGAAATCTTAGAAAGAAACTTTTGATGTGATCAATATTGTGCAATTTGATATGATTCTGTTGCACTAGCTTAATTTGACTAAGTACATATTTTAAAATGGAAAAGAGGAAAACAATTTGAAGTTAGTTGTTGTTGAGGTTTTTGAATATCCAAAAGCTCTTTATACCTCTTGATTATCTGAAATATATTTCCAGCAAAACATTGAGGACAATATCCTTGGGGTAAATGGAGTGACAAATCCCTCACGTTCAGTGAGGAAATTATATTAAATTTGTTTTCTTTAGTTTGTCAGATTATTCACAAAAAACTTTTTTAATCTGTCATATTTTTATCACAGGATACAGGCCAAAACACGGGAACTTCGGGAGAGGCAGGCAAAGGAGAGGGAATATGCTGAAATCCAAGACGTTGTCAGTCGCACCTTCAGCTCAGATGAAGAGCACACCTACGCCGGCATTGGATCATTAGACTCGTCAGTAGATAGCAGCAGCATAGACCCTTACAGCCATCACTACCATCTTCCACAAAGTCCTCAGAGTCCTCACATTCCCTTGAACCTTGAGAATAACGGTCCTCCCTTGGAAGCTTTGTATGCCCAGGTCAACAAGCCCCGCAACGGACGCCCTGCAGCTTCAGACAGGTAGGAAACCAGCAAGAAATACTCCATACACAATCACTGCACGGTTACAGAATATGCTTGTCATTCATTCAGATGACACTAACTGTCTTTGTCACTGCTGCTTGTACTTAAGAACAATCGAGTTCATTTACGCCTCATCTATAATGTATAGAAGTGGTGCTCTGACATTATCCGTTTACTTTTGCTTTTGTCACCGGTGACACGTGCTGCACAGAAAAACACTGAATTTTACGCAGAGTGTTATCGCTGCCTTTTCCCACAAGGCAAGCAGACGGAATCCGTAGACAAGGTAGAACAACACCAGCAGCCTATCAGTAATACTCAGTGTGTTACAATTTAATATCAGGCAGTGTCTTTTTTTCATTATCCTTAGATCACAGGTAATCCTCCCCGGCCTCATGCACGCCTTTTTCACAGAGTCTCACTGCATGTGAGTTCAGCTTGCTTGTCGCTGGGGGGGTTGTACCGCTCATAACCTCCATGTCAACACGAATATTTGATGCGACAACACCATGCAGAGCCTAAGAAGCCATCTTATGTGTTTTTATTTGTTTATTCACTTCCTCAGCTCAGGGAAAAAAAGGAAAATATAATGTTGTGTGTTGTGAGTGAGAGTGACTCAGCTCAACACATGCTGTGCAAACAATAGACGGTGTTAAATTCAGGAGATTAAACTACAGAATTACAGCTTACTTTTGACTTGACAAAAGTAATTCAATTTTGTTATCAAAAAATGGAACATTATAATTTAAATGATAGAGCATTATAGTGGATAAGTGGATAAAGTAATCATCAGATACATGTAGTCTTGCTGCTCCATTTCTTTTGTTATTTCTAATGAGAACTGGAAGTATTAAGAGTGCCAGAACTTTCCTGTAGTTCATGTCCACTCTCACTATTGTTTCCCAGAACCTTTCAGGGTGTTGCTAATGGATTACCTCCTGTGATTGACAGGAGGTAAAAGTAAGTTACTGTGTGTGATCAAGACAGACTCCATAAGTGTGTGTGTGTGTGTGTGTGTTTTGTGAAATTTACAGAGGTAGAATCTCCTCCCTGTAACCCTTCCATGACAATCAGAGTGAATATGACAAGGTTATCTGGCCTCTCTGATAGCTGGCTAAATCCAAGTGCCAATACATCTGGGGCTTAGTGAAGGCTGTTGATCCATACGTCTAAAGTGAAGGTTATCTTCCCACGTTTCCTCAGGATAGCCCCGTTGTGTCATAGCAACAATCTACTGTAAAATATCCCTCCTCCAAAGCAGAGTTGATGATAAGCATGGCACCTGGTTAAAAAAAGCGAAGGCACGGTAACATATGATTGAAGTTCAATCAACCTATGTATTCAGGTCACAAGACTTAAAGATGCTGGTCAGTGATAGACATGGTGTTATTGATCCTCACGGGAAATATCAATATATTATGTGCAGAGACAGAGTAGAAAAATCCCAAGAGTGAATTTTAATAGCAGTGTGGTAGAGGCTTTCTAAGGGAGAAAAAGGTCAAATAGAGTAAAGAGAAGTTCCTTTCAAACTGGCTTTTGGCTTTCAAAATGATTTTGTATTGGAACACATACGTTACGTGTTTCTGTTAAATTTAATCAGTTTCAAAAAACAACCAGTTTCTTGGAAAACAGTGATTTTTCACTGCCATGGGTTTATTCCTGCATAAAAAGCTTGATGTTGCATGTTAATTATACAAGCATACATTTAGTTTGGGTTCCCAGCCCTGAGTATTGATATCACAGTGCGTAGTTTTATTTGCAGGGACAGGATTAGCTGTTGCGAGGGTTGTTATTTGATTTAAAATATTCACAGCATGTTCAACATTGCATTTTTGTTTTGCACCTTTTGCTACTTTGCATATCTCGGGTATGCCAGCCCGCCTGTATGACTGGAATGTCTTGCTGCCTTTGGGATATAATAATATGCACAGGTTGTTATTTAGCTTAGAGGCTTTTTATTTACGATTTGAAAAAATGAGCTTGAAACACATTCAGATTCATGACTTCTGTCACTTGCCTATCATAACAAATATAAATAGTAATTTGCATTTCTAAATTCAACTTAATGGAACTTTAATAGCACAAAGTTCCAACACAATGGAATGTTCAATCATTTCTCACTCAATTTCGCACACATTTATCAAGACGGCAAAATTGGTCTCAGAACTTTTGTTTTGCCATATAGGGATCCATTTTAGCTCACAATTTCTTTACTTTGTAATTCTGCTGTCACTACTTAACCTAATGTTTTGCTGCCGCAGAGATAACCTAAATTTCCTGTTTCGAGGCTAAAGAAAAAGAAATAGATGAGGATTGTCCAGGGAAAGGCTGTTCATTCCTGGCTGTCAGTCAGTCTTCAGTATGAAAGAGAAGAATGAGTAGCATTTAACTCCTGGACCTGGATTTCCCGGCCTTCTGAGGAGGTCCCAAAACAAACACATAGTGATCAAAGCAGGAGATTAAGGCATATTGGAAGTATTTTCTTTTCAGTTAATTGAATGAAGATAAATGTGCACAAATCAAATATTTTTATTAAAAACATATGGCTGTTTATAACCCAACACTAATATTCTGTAAAGGAAAGGAAACAGTATATATATATATATATATATATATATATATATATATATATGTACACATACATTAAAACCACTGTACTTTGTTATTTCCCAGTTTCTTCTCCCTCCTGTAGCATAGTAAATAATGTTATATGGGGATATTACCATGGTAGAAGCCATCTCCTGATTATCATATGACTTCTAGAAGCATGGCACAACTGCACAAATCTTATCTAGTAAAATTGGTTCCAGGGACCAAGTAAATGGAAGTAAATTGAGTTGAAATTAGCTGACAGCCTTCCTTTATTTTTCTATCTTTGGAGGGCTAAACACACCAAATGCTCAACAGAGGCAGTGAGTGTTTTGGAGGATGACTACACTTGAACTAATCAGTGTCTTTCATCTAAAAGCCACCTAGTCAAACATTAGCATAGTTGGAAAGACATCAAACAATGCTGGTGCAACCAGCAGTCTGGGTTCTCATAGTTTTGTTTACTGTACATCCTTGGTGCTGTCATTAAAACACAACCTTTTAGTCAAATAGAAGAAGATTCTTTAGATCCAGTCAACTAATTAGAGACACTTAGGGACCTTTTGGTTGATGTGGGGAGGTGATCCATTTTAGAGGAGGTGGGGTCCAATTGCCTGCAATTGCCAGTAACCGAACATTATGGCTTTGCATCTTTGACTTTTTGTTATGCCTCATGTGTTTATGCACGTGCATTCATTTTATGCCATCATAAAGGCATTCACCCCTGACTCGCCAAGGGTTTGAAAGCTGCATTCTTGTTTATCCACTATAGTTCATACGAAGAAGCTGCAGCTGGATAAATAGCCCGGTAATACGCCTCTCTCTCTAATAGACCTTTGATAATGGAGCTCTAATGGGAAGGTCGCTGTGACTGTAAAGCTGGAATGAGTCAGACCTGAGCTTGTAAACCCTTGGAGATACGAGGACCCCTGGTCGCTCTGGGCGGCCAGAGCGCCTGTCCATTCTGCCGTATCAGGTTTTACTGTTCCTCTACAAGATCACAGTACAACAAGAACTCATTTGACAATTTATTACCAACCTCCACGTTATTAGAGCTGGCAGCACCAGTGGTGTTTTGACAGTCCTGTCTGACTCAGTAAAACTGAAGGGCACCAATAGAAATATAGGATACATTCATGTTTGGTTTTGTTAAAACCTTATATAAAACAAACAAATATCATTTTCGCCCATAAAACCTGTTGCATGAATTCTGCTCTGTCTGTTACAGATTTTACATGGAAGTGAGCTAAACGTAAACACCCTAACACAGTGTTTTCTTTTCCAGTTGTTTTGTTTCACCTTATTAAAAATGGTGAGACCTGGGAAAATGGAATGACCTCATTTTTTGACAGGCATCTGACATGTCAACCCCTCCATCTGCCCAGGGACACTGGGGTTTGGGTGACTGGTGTTGGATGCCGCGTTTCAGAACGACAACCTGACAGGTGCCAGGCTCGATGGGATTTGTGGGAAGCAAGCGTGAAACAAAGCATCACCTTTGAAACTGCAATTTGATTGACTGGTGCTCCCATTACCCAGTCAAGGTTCTAAATCTCCTTAGAGCACGAGCATGAGAGAGTCAGAGACACATAGAGGAAGAGGTGGGAGGAAGCAATGGAGGAAAAGAGGAAGATATGATGCTCACAGAGCTCAAAGCCCTTGAAGCCTTCTGCAACTCATGAGCTCCAGAGTGCCTGACAGACAGAATAGAATAAGATCGTCACCTAAGAAACACAGACACTGGTGTGTTTTTCCCTCTACACTAAAATTCAGTCAAAACTCCCACTTTGCATGGTCTTGGAATTGGATCATGAGGTAGCTAATGCATTTTCTGCTTCTGATAAAAGGTCAGGCTTTTCATCTTGAGACAAAGTTTGTAAGGTCCACTGATCCACTGCAGCTGAATCCCTTCCTCCTGCTCGTCAGAGCCACAGGATTATAGTCTTTGATCTACACTATTATTTGGACAGAACAATTCATTCTGTCTTGTTTCTTATCATCCTCATCATGTTCTGTTCTTTTTGGCTAAGAAAATATAACCATCATAATCATACTTAAATTTTTTTTTCTTTTCTATGCTGTATTGTCTAAATGGACTGCTGGATGACTCCATTAAAGTAATGCAGATGGAGAGTCTCAGTGATCAATCAGATGATCATTCAGCCAGTCTTAAGTAATCACTTTTTTATTGTTTGCAGTCTCTTATTTGGTATCTATAATTAACTCTGCAATCAACAATCAGTCTCTGTGATTTTTATTGTCTAGATTTTCATTTGAACTCAATCAAAGTGAGATTAACAACACTTTCTGACTGCAACATCTGTAGCTTTGATTAAATCCTACCTCTCAATAATTCATTGGTAAACAAATGAATCTTTTACAACCCCTGCATCTGTGTTAAGACTTTAATAACAGCTCGTAGGTCTCTAATAAGATTTTCTCGTATCTCCCAAAGGATTAAAACTGATATTTCTACCATCAAAGAACAGTTTGCTTTAATGCAACACATACATTAGTGGTCACTAATTACATTTCTCTTACTCATCAGTATCTCCTTTATTCTCAGCATTTCTTCCACTGCGTCCTTCACCTCCTGTAGGATACTAAGTTAAGCAGAACTTCACTGCCTTTATTTGTCTCTGTCATCCACCAGTGTATTCTGCGACTCCCTGTGAGTGTCCTTGTGTGGGTGTGAAATTAGTATCACAGTGAATGTCTGGAGTAGTGCCTTCTCCCGTTCTAATTGAGAATATATAAAGGGACACTGAGGTAATGGTAAGAGTTCATCTGGAATGTTAGCTCGTGCTGAGAGAGCTAGGTGTGTAATGCATCAGTATGTGTGAATCCTCAGGTCAGCTGTTGTTACCAGTGTCTGCAGGACGTCCTCTACAGCAAACAAACCTGTGTGGATGATGTTTCTGCTTTGGGAAACCCCCACCGAAACCATGCAGATAAGTTACAAAATCAGGGTGCAAGTCCAGTACACACATTCGTGCACTTTGACCTTTACTCACAGCCCATTCTGTGCTGTGGCAATAGTGCAGGAAACCTAATGCACCCAGTGCACATTGTCACATGGGCTCTACACAGATAGCAATGTGTATCTTGCAGGCAAAGCAAGTGAATTATTTTCATGGTCTGTTTTCATTTTTTTAACCTCCCATTTCAGAGAGGGCCCTGTGGGATGGATGTGATGAGATGGAGCACACAGAAGGCAATTTATCCTCCGTTTGTACCATTACATTCATTTAAGAAAGCAAACAGCCTGAAAGCAGATCGAGAAAGAGAGAGGGAGGGAGAGTGACAGGGAGAATATATAGACCCACCTTACCCTCAACTCTACATCAAGTGGATCAAGCTGATTAAGGTTGCGAGTACAGTATGTATTTTATCAACGTCCTTCAAATTGTAGGCCTGGAAGACATGTGCCTAATGAATTTTCACAAGAAGATGAAAGCAAAGCAGGGGAGAATGCCATTTAGGGCAGACATGCCCCAGCAGACAAAACGGGAATATAGATGGGAGTAGTTTGAATATGGCTGAAGGCTGCCGAAGCCTTGTTTGTTGATCAGTACCAGAGGGCATCTTATTCTTGGCAATCAGTGGCTGCAAATAGACAGTTAATCCCCTCTCAACTCTCCTGAAGGCTGCCGATGCCTAACGGGGAAACTGTGCTGCACCAAAGAGAGAGATTAACAAAACAGACAAGCTTTTGCAGGGAATGGCAAGTTTTCCTCCACAACTAAAAATGAATTTGATTATTTGTTTTGAAAATGTTACAGTAACTAATTGAGAGAAAGCACACAGAGAACATGCTGTTAGCGAATGTGGGATGTACTTTGCTATAAATTCAGTTGCTGCAAAATCCATTTTGATTGAATAACATACACTGTGGTGTGCCTGCTAGGTGAATATGAAGTCCCTCCATGAGAGTCCCTGATTTTCACATGATAGATAACCCAATTTCATAAACTAATCACAGGTCCTCTCCACTAACACGGCGTTGCTGCTTTCATCCCAGCTTCACGCCGCTCTCACACAGGCTTTGCAGATATAGATCAGATGAGGAATGTGATTGAGAGGCAGGTGACTGTGGAGCGTGAGTTTGGACGAAGAACCATGTCAGCAAGCAGATGACTCTCATGCTTCTTCATCCTCCTCACCTTGGTTTTATCTATCTCCTCAGTTACAGCAATTGTAAACACACATAAACATGAAAGTGGCCTCACTGTATCAGGCAGCGATGCTAACTGCTGCGTTTTTTTTCCTTGTGTACTCTGATGTTTGCCAGCTAGTAAAGTGAGGCTTGAAAAGTCATTGTTTACTGTTGAATAACACGTGGCAGAGCCATTAGGGAGAGTTTCAAGCTTTCACTGTAAACATGGCTTGTGGAACACGAAAGAAAACAAAATGTGCCAAAGACAAACTGAAAAACAACTACAAAGTAGCCACACAGAATAAGATACAGTAGGTCAAGTGGACCAAATATACTTATGTGTGCGTATATGTATGTGTATACACATACATTACAACACATACAATTATTACAAATAACAGTGAAACAAGAATAACAGATTATACCATTTATTTTATTGTTCATGTTTGTATAAGCCATATTGTAGAGAAAATGGTATGTTTCTAAGGATAAAAAAAGAAGAAAAAAAAACCTTTAGGATTTTATCTTCATTTATCTTCTTTAATAATGTATGCCGGAGAACATACTTTTAACCACTTTTTCCAGGTAATATGTGTATGCTGTCCCAAAGATCTTCTTACTTGTTGCAAAATAAAGTCATTAAAGTTAATCACCACCATATCATGAACACATCATGTCATCACCTCTATAAATAAACTTTCACAAGTCTCTATTCCATGAAAACAATTCATAAATGTCAAGGACTAAGTGGAAACCACCAAACATCAAGCAGCTCACCAGCCCCCAGATCTTGTGCTAGCTGGTATTCTGCATTTTTTCTGGGCAAAATTCCAGTTTTTCAATTTTCACATTGTTTGACATTTTGATAAATATGTTGTTAACTAATTAAAAATAATAATTCTTGACTTTGGCACAAACTATTTGATATTGACAGCTATTAAATATATTAAGTCAGTGGTGCAGGTATTGGCCTTAAACCAAGAGTATAACGCAGCAATACAATTTCATGCTAAACTGCAGTAATGACATAGTCACTCATTAAAAATAATATAATTCATAACATCATAGATGGATAAGATCACTAAACAGTATAGACAGATAGATTTACGCCTAAAAGTTTATTACTGACCAGTGGTTCCTGTATAAATTGCCTTGTCCTAAACACTATTTTCTAAGTGGTCGCTGGGGTACAACTGTATCAAGAAGTTGGTCCATTCTAATCGAAAGGCAGCCAGTGTGTACAGGGCACATAATTAAATTTACCTTGCCCACATCTGAGCCGGTGAGCCTGTGCACTCAACATAGAGCAGCATTAGTTTTCTCTATTTTAAGAGCAGTATCCATATTCCTTTGTCAGACTATGCCATTGTCATTGCAATCCCTCTGCCTGGAACAAGCTCCCAGTGGCAAATCGGATCTCAGCAAGAGCCTTTGTAATTACTGGGAGCTGAATGGGTGAATACGTCCAAATCCATAAGACCAGCCAGTGACACATTTCATCTGTCTTAAGCCGTCTTCCAATATTGGAGATTGATTCATGAGCATGTGCTGAAATAGTACACATGACTAACATTTTTTCCTCTATGTGTGTAAAAAGTTTGAACGTTTTGGACGACATTGAGACTTGAAAATGTTGGCCAATTCTGGAAAAGTATTTTCTTCTGATATAATGAAGGTCAGTTCCAATTTAACATTGATAACATCGCTGTGGATGAATAGTTGTTTTAGTAGTACACTGGGCAGCTCGAGTAAATTTTCAACAAGCGGTGTCACATAAAATGAGAATTCATTAAATGCCAACACAGAGACACAAACTATAACTGAAAGTAGGAGTATTCTTCTTTGCGGTGAGATTTGTGTGATACCAGTAATATATCACAAAATAAAACCAATGTTTCAGTTTTTAAATTTCATAATAGAAATGTTTGATGTTCATGCCACATTTTTGGCTTCATATTGTTGGGTAGGTCCAACCTTTTTCTAACTTGACAGCTATATTTCCATTCATGTCAGGTAGGTGTGTAACCTCAGGTCATCTAGTGAACAAGAGTCTCATTTACAGACATTCATTCCATCATTCCACACAGGTAGAATAGGAATTAAACTGGAATATACCAGAGGAAGCCTGGGGGCTTGTCTGTGTGTTTCTATTCAGTACAGGCTCTACTTAATGCCCACAGTCGGCTGTAGCCCAATGGGACAAGTGCTTTGTTAGGTCACCTGAGCCGGACCTGTTTGAGCTCATTGCGGGACCTATTAAAACCCTGTGAGAGCCAGCAGACATTTCTAATGCCATCAACATGCCAGTAAAAATGCTCTTAGCCCCTTGCGATAGAGTAATGGCAGCACATGGCCTTATTGGTGTGCTGTAATGGGTCCATGATGTCATCACAGAGCATTACGGAGGCAAAGGTCTTAGAGCCTGGTCTGTTATCAAATAGAGAAAGATTCATATTCAAGAAAATCAGAGAAGTAGCTTTCATTTTCCACTGCCCCTACTGTGATTGGTGGAGGTTGTTTGTGCCAAAAGAAATTACGGGGGAAGTTAATAACCACAGGCATTTTAACCTAGTCAGCCCTATTGAATTGATTCAATGATTAGACCAAACGGCATCTATGTATGTTCCTGGTAATAAGCTCTACTTTGCCTCTCTCCAGCTCTGTCCATTTTTTATCTGCACGGAGAGTGCAGTAAATATCCCCTTTATTAGATGCCTGAACTTGAGACAACAGCCAAAATTATTTAGTGTTGTATATTACGAATTTTTCTTCTATCCCATTACATGGACTTAAGTATGGCTATTTTTCTTGTAATGAGCATTTTTCAGGCCTGTGTATGAGAGTGCAAGATATCCTGTGTTATTGTTGGCTATTACCACCTAAAGACACCTGTGTGACTGTGAGCTCCATCCACTTCACCATCCTTAAGCTTTATAGCTTCTATGGCTGAAGTCTGTAAGTATCCCAGTGAGAGGCGTCATCCCAGAAACACTTGTCTTCTCTTCCGTAATTAAACACAAAGAATAAATCCCGTCCTGCAGTTATACAGCCATCATTAAAGACCCGTGGCTAAAACTGACCTGCAATCAGTTTTTACCAGGATAATGGCCATGCTTTAGTGGTAGTCTAGCATGTCAATTAAAATCTGTGTTGCTTTTATGACCTTTTGTTATAAGTTGTGGTTCATCCATTACATAGCAGTGAGAGCTGACTCGGTGATAAAGTCTGTCATTTCAAATCAGTTTATGGTTTTGTGTTTATGGCTGCGTATTGTATTTGTGTTAGTGTTTTGGTGTAAGTGAGAACATAACTCTGTCTGAGAACAGGCATGTGTTTTATCATTCTTTCACTGGCTTGTGTCAGTGTGTATCATTTATTCACAATGTACCACAACAGGATGAGACATAATTGTGTAGGATGACTTTAATAGAGCAGTTGAAAGTGGGGCCTGGAGTCCTGATTGGAAACAGCATGGATCTCGGATGATAAAGCTTGACTGTGGCAGAATAAACTAATGGAACAAATGGTTACAATACATAGAATTACTCCCTGGTGTATTGAGATAATGTCTTCTGACTATGTACCTCATGTGTAATTATGTTGCACCCCTCCACAAGGAGGTCAGAGGTCACTAGGCTGCAAAAACAACATTTCCAGTAAAACTAAATAAAAGCTGTGAGTAGACCACCTACTGAGTGTGCTTTGAACAAAGTCAATTTATATATATATATATATATTGTAGTGATTTCAGCAGTTTAAAGAATAAGAACGCTAGCCTATAAGTTTTCACCACTTTCAAATGGCCCATTCATATTTTGTTGACAACTGACGTATTTCCTAACATATACCAGATGTTTTGTATACAGTAGCAGCCACAAGCAGCCACCGCTTGAGTTCCCTACCATGGGGATCAATAAAGGAATATCTTATCTTTCCATTCAACCTAGTGCAATTTAAAAAAAATCAGCTTATCAGCTAACACAGGCTTTAA
This sequence comes from Polydactylus sextarius, assembly GCA_016801845.1. Lineage (NCBI taxonomy): Eukaryota > Metazoa > Chordata > Actinopteri > Polynemidae > Polydactylus > Polydactylus sextarius. The sequence goes on from CM028928.1 coordinate 17,042,367, forward strand.
ATTGGTTTGCTTGATCATTCATCACAGTTAACATTTTGTCATTTTTCATTATTGTGAAGTTGAAATTGTTGTTGTTGTAATTCCACGTTACATTTAAAGACAAATCAAAAAAACCTGAGTAAAGAGTCGTGTGCCACATATTGTTTTTAAAAAGGAAACGACTGATTTTATACATGAAGATCATTTTATTTTTACTTTACTCATATAATTTCATCTGTCACTTTGGACTAGGCTTCGGACCTCATATTTCTAACAGAAAACCTGTGTTACCACTTAGACTTGGACTTTAAGGGTCTAATGGAAGACATTACAGAGTTGGGTTACAAGAAATATAAGATCTAGTGGTACAAGGATTTTACTTTTTTGCTTATTTGTAATAGATTTTACAAAAACAAGTTGAGACCTGACCGCAAGCAATGCTGTTACCACTATTTCCTTCTAGCATGCTGTGTAAGCGGTCCAATGACTCCAAAATCTCCACGTCTGTCAATCTTCTGTTGCAGCATTATGTGTAAACCGTTCTTATGCCTGTCGTCTCACTATGTGTCTACATAATGACATTAAATCTCAACAGACATCTGTTTCACAGCACACCCTTAGTCATGGATACAGCAAGCTGCGACAATGTCAAATGTCACAGGGTCATTGACTCATTTTTCCATTCCTGTGACATCATAAACTGTCAGATGAATAGTTCAGAGACTTCATTACTGACCATGGCACCTGAATCATTTCCTAAAGGAGCTTTAGGAAATTATTAGCTAGTAGCTACCTAAAGTAGTGTCTAATTTTGTGTATTCTCCCTGTATTCATGTAGGCATTTGTAGTAGTCATTTGATGTGTAATTTGATGTGGATAGAATACATTTATTTCTTGAAAATAACTGGAATGAGGCAAATATGTATGATTAGAATATAAAAATCTTTAAAGCTTCAGTGGAAGAAAATAGGAAAGTGAATTTTAACATTAGTTGTGGCATAAAGACTTGAAATGTTCTTTCAGGTCATGTCCTTTCACTTCATTTAATCCGTCCTCCATTGTGAGATTGTGAGGAATCTATATTTGTTCACTTCTTCTATTTTGCTTCATTAATGCTTCTTTCTCTTCGTTTGCATTCACTCTTGTTCGTTTTCTCCTCTTTCCTCTTCATCTCCGTCTTTCTTTTCCATTTTCCACCAATGCCAGGGATACTGAACAAGCCCCAGCTATCAAACCATAATGAGCATGTTCACTAAAGCACTGATTCATCAGAACAAAGAGAGGCTGAGAGAGCGAGGGAGAAGGATGGATGACAAGGGGGAGACAGAGATTCAGAGAGAGAGAGAGATGCAAGAGTGTACCCTTGAATGGCTTTGGATTGTAAACCCCTAGAGCGTCCTCCTCCTCTGGCTGTATTTTTCCTAATAGCCTCTTGGGCTATTTCTGGGTCCCCTTTTAAATGAGAGGTGGGTGGAAGTGAATGCAGTGAAGGGGTAGGGGGGGATAGAGGGGATGGAGGGGTTTGTGTGTATGTGCAGGGGAGGGGGGGTACTTCGCCCCACCGATGCAGTGAATAAGCACTGACTTGAAGCAGGATCAAGCGTGGTGGTGGTGGTGAGGTTGTGAGCGTGCAGGGGCTCTCTGCTCTCTGTTGCCACTGGAGACGAGTGAAGAGATGCATACATGCATGCACAGCGCACACACACACACGGTCACACACAAACCCTGAATGTGGAACCTCCAAAGCTGATTAGTCAAACTTGTGATTTCCAATTTCAAACTCGCGACACAAATCCCACACTTAATATTCATGCAGAAAGCGGTGAGGGACTCTGGCCGTCCCATGCTGCCGTAGGGCTGTGGGGTTGGGTGATGAGTATGTGGGGTGGGGGGATTGGAAGTGGTGGTGGTGGAGAAGGAGGTTTGGTCTAGTTAAAAGGGTGGAGATGAGGAAAAGAGGATAATGGGAAGAGAAAAAAGAAAGTAAGGTTTGTTGTTTGGTTTTTTTTTTTGTTTTTTTTTTTTTTTTTGTATGTTTGGGTATGTTGACCATTGGTCAAAGCAACACATGCACACAGAGGGCAACATGTTGTCTAGGGGTGCAGAGTGACAGGATGGACCCCCTCCTAATCACATACCCACCCATGTCTTGTCTCATTCAATCTTCTGGCTTAGAGGTGGCCAATGCAAACAGACAGCAAAGTGTCCTATTTAATGAAATTGTTTACAGCACATCTTTCATATTGTTTTTGTGTGTGTGTGTGTGTGTGTGTGTGTGTGTGTGTGCATGCTTTTTGGGCCTGCTCCTGTTTTTGTCAACGCGCACACACACTCACACACGTCACAAACAGTATTATGGCCGAATCTGACAGACGTCATTTCTATTTTAGCGAGGATGACTTTAGCTCTGTCAATGTTTGTAACTCCTCCGTCTGTATCTTTTAACCTTGTAATCAGGATGGCATGCTGTGTCATCGTCACTTCCTCACACAGGCAGAGAGAGCTGGAAGCAAAGGCGAGACAAGTGAAAGAGAGGGTGAGAGAAAGAGAGATTGGACAAATAGACATCAAGTGCATGTCGGGGTGTAAAACTGGAAGTCAATCAAGTTAAAAGTTTACAATAGCACATATTTATACAGCGCAGTTGTGACATCTTAAACTCTTGTAACCACAGGCTGTTTGGTTTCCTCTCCCTCTTCATTTATAAACAAATATGCCATAGTTTTTACATGTCCAAGATAAACATGTCATATACCATTATTTTGAGAATAAGCTTGGCTCCTCAAAAATACAGTCATTTGGCATGTCAGTCAATAAGTCTTAATTAAATCAACATAGAAGATTGAGGTTGATGTGGAGGAGGATGAAGAGGTGTACGAATATGATGAGTTGTTAGTTGGTAGTTGCAAATTGAACATGTCAAAAAAACATGATGCTCTATTTGTTTACATCATTCATTAATCATAAGCATTGTCACCATTATATAGAAGTTAATTTATGGATATTTAGCACTTTTTAAAAATTATAATTAATTTTGTTATTTTATGATTTTGTGTGTTTTCATATTTATTGGACAGTTGTTAAAAGAGAAATATATAAGAACCAAGAGGAGAGAGGGATCGGATAAACAACCATGGTCAAAATAAACCCCTACACCGCCTCTCCCAGAAAATTGTTGCAATCACAAATGCTTTGGTATTGTTTAACTAAAAAAATAGACTGCACAAAGTTGGCATCTTTTACAAAATGTAAGAAATAATTGTATCTTATAATTAAACTCAACTGCAGCAGTTAACAGGTGTGGACGATTTAGAAATCAAACGTACAACCAGTCAAAATGGAGCAAAGTTGACTTATTCAGTATTCAGATTAGTGTTTGTCAAATCTTACCTGAGGAAGCCAAAATGTCCTGTAGACAGATGAGACTAAAATAGAGATTTTTGGTAAAACACATCATTCTGTTGTTTACAGGAAATGAACTGAGGCCTTCAAAGAATAGAACACAGTCCCTGCAGACAAACATGGTGGCGGTTCACTGATGTTTGAGTTGTTTTGCTGCTTCAGGCACTGGATGTCTTAACAGTATGCACAGAATTATGAACTAGAGACTTGCCACTGTAATGAAGAATCCATTGTTTTAACTCAAACTGAAACTGCTGAAACTCATAACCTGAAAAAAAAAAAAAATGTAGCTGTCCAGGTAAATCTGGCATTAACTGTATGAATAGGTGTGAATTCTGACATAAAATGTGACAAAAGACTTCCAGGCTAATAAAGGCTGCAGCTGACCTGCTAATATTGTGTACTCACTATTTTATTCACCACAGCACCTTCTGAAACAAGAACAACAGAAAAATATGACACTAGACCACACCAGAGGACACACACACACACACACACACACACACACACACACACACATATATATATATATATATATATATATATATATATAGAGAGAGAGAGAGAGAGAGAGAGAGAGAGAGAGAAATGATTGGGGGAGAAACCAATAAATGAAAAAAAAAAAAAAAAAAAAAAACAAATAGCACAAAAAAGAGAGACAGCCAGCTAGACAAAAACATAAAGATTAACCCAGTAGAGGAAAACGCAAGGAGGCGAGCAGACCCCCACCTGCCGGAGAGTGAGAGTGATTGAAGTGAAAAGCGTTTCACCCTCCCACACCTCCCTGTCGAGGACGCAGCTGTAGACTCCCATCCCATCATTCACCCAGCCATGGCAGAGCGGTGCGAGGTGTTTCCAGTCTCCACCACGCTCCATAACTCAACCATTCTTCTCCACTGAGACGCTCCTTAAACACCACCTCCCTCCACCTCTCCCCCCATCACTCTCATCACTCCCATCAGTCTGTCTTTAAAACAACCATTGGAGATATGAGGAGCAACAGCCTGCGACAGTCATCGTAACTCTCCACATATCTACTAGCCTCATTGACGTAGGCCAGGGGCAGAAGAATGTGGTAGTAGACATGTGGACACTGCTGCTCCTCAGGGAGACTTAAGGAAAAATGGCAGCAATAGAGCCTACAGGGGCTATAATTCACCAGGCCAGCTCAATGATACTGTGACACGGTTATTGGCCATATAAACTAGAGCTGTCACTGTGTCATTATTGCTCACACCCATGTGAGACCATCCTTTTCTTTTTATTTGCTTATTGCTTATTTCTTCTTCCTCCTCATTTATTTCTATCACAGCTTTTCGACTGTTGCCTATAGCCAAAATACTTTTGTCTTTCTTTTGTTGTGATTGTGCTTTGTTTTCCTACTATCTGACTAAGATTAAAAACACACACATTGGCACATTTACAGGACATAGATGTTAATTATGTGGCTGTGTGCCTGCAGTGTGTTGACAGAAAGTCTTGCACAGACAGTCCTATCTCCACAGAGCTGTAAACACAGCGCAGGAACTTTGATGTGTCGACTGGGTTTCATTCGAGTTCAACAAGTCTTCTCGTCATAGCATTACATCATGTACTGATAATGATGATTAAATATCAGTTAGGAGCCGAGCGTCCTTTTTTATAGTCTTTACCAGTACAGCTAGCCTGTGATTCTTAACCTCTTGTATAAGTTATATAATGTCAGACTATGTGGATCACTGCAGAGCCACAGAATTTGAGGTCTGAAAATATCCCTCTGATGATGTCATCATCAGGGAGCTGACACGCAGCAAAATTCTGTGACTGTTGTTGTAGTTTATGGTTGGCACCTTATCCCCCGGACCACCAGGGCACACAGGATTACAATTATTTTGCTGCATAGTCCATTAAAATGATTAGTTTATAATGTCTTTCACTAGATGGAACTGTCTGTAACATTCTCTAACTGTCTGTAACATTCTCTAACTGTGAACATTATCTAAGAGCATATCTTCATTTAGTATATACAGTAGATTGAATTTATAGTGTAAAAGTTAGGGTTTAATTTACACTATCAGGAGTGGAGGCCTCTCCATGTTGCAGTGCCAACGGTGATTTACGTTGATAAGAAACATCTTTAACATATAGTCTTGCCTGTGGCTGCAGGCTTTAAAGAAGTCAGCATTCTCTTACTCTAAAATATTGTTTTTCCATTCAGGGTACTTCATCATGACAGTATCTAAATACTCCACATCAGGTACAAGTATCCCCTGCAGGTTTGGGAGTCTATTTTACGAGCTGAATAGCAGTGAGGTCAGGAACTCTATGGCTTGTGAAATAAATAGACTGTTACTCAGTGTTTACACCTGGGTCAGACTGATATATGTCTCCCCTGTTAAGAGAGATATAAAGATCTCAATCGCCCACTCATCTTTATCCACTAGTCAAACATCACAGTCCATCAGTCCTCAGATATGAGGAGAAGTTATGTGCTGCAGGTCTGATGTATACTGAAGAGAAGAGGGTGCAGGTGATTTATAATGAGGCCATGTGAGGTTAAAACTCCTGGTTCATGTTGTGCTTTATGTCACGAGTCTTGTTTTTTGGTCGTTTTTAAAATAATCTTACAAGACACAGGAACCTCTCCTGAAATATGGCTGGCCTCCAAGGCAGCCGTCGCACCATACCCCTGTCACCGTGGTTACAATTACGATCATATGGAGTGCACCAGCAGCAGCATATGGGATGTCTGTTGTCACGGTTACAGTAATAAACATTTGGTTAAGCTTATAGAACAGTCTCAGTTTGGTTAGTTTGAAGCACAGAAACTAAGTTTAAGTTTAAAAAAAATCACAGTCTAAGTTCAACTAAGTTCCTGCCTATGTTTAGAGTATAGTGTTGTCATGGCTACAGTTTAGCATCATTCTAATGTCACCTGACTTCCTGTTTTGCTCCTGTCCTACTTACCACAGCCACTAGAGGCCTCATAACAATACATACTTAATCATTATCATCTCTTCTGTCAATAAATATAACAGGAAAATCAATCACATACATCTTCTAACAATACCTTAAAAGGAAAAACAAACATGATAAATCACGTCATCTCTCTTCCTTACAATGTTTCACATTTATGTGATGGCAGATAATTTATTCGATGTCAATCTGTAATGATTTGATTGCAACTCTTGCTCTTGCACTCAACTTACTGCGTTTCCTGTATAATTTACAACTTAATGATATGATTCCATTAATTACGATGAATAGATATGTTTATAACAATCTGCAGTGATATTAGTGAGAAACTATAGCGGCTATAATTATAATTCAATATATATAGATCCTATAAATCTTGATCTAATGCAAGAGAGTAAGGTGAGGAAAAGCTTCTTGCCAAGTATTTGAATATAAAAGAGGCATAAAAGACAAAAATCAAATTCTAAATGTCAACACGCCAAATGCCTTTTTCATGTCACATGCATTTCTGTATATGGTTACAATAATATCTCTTAAATTGTGGCTAAGCTCTGTGGCATTTTGACAAATAATATATATATATATATATATATATATATATATATATATATATATATATATATCATTTATCATTTTCAGAAGGCAGCTATCAGGCACTAGAGAGTCTCAGTAGAAATACATTATGTATCAAGACACAGCAACACACAAGCGTGCACACATGAATCCACACGCACCAGTGCCCACACCAATATCGAATTACCCTGTCTGGTAAACACTTTTGGTCCCAACCATTTTGATGTTTGAACCTCAATTCCAATTTGGTCCTGCAGTAAATTACCCACAATTACCTTTCCAGGGATGGTTTAGTACATTTTTCCTCTTCATCGTCAGCAGCCCCTCGTCACCTCTTCCTCTGTCTCACTCCATCTCACTTTCTCTTTGCTTCTCAGTCAGTCTGACTCTCTCCTTCACATACACACACATCAACACACACACACATACAGACATACAGGCATGCTCACATGTGGGGCAGTGTAGGAGCCCTGAGGAGTAGCTGTCAATCACCCGTCAGGCTCCCAGGTCAATTTGCCAGGCTGCCAAATGTGTCATATCAGTGTGCTCCCTGGTGTCAAGAGCCCTCATTATAGGCCAAAGGCTAAACCAAGGAAGTGAATGAGGCTTTCCTCTTCATTATTTCCAGTCCCCCGTGACCCCCTAACCTCCTTGTGCTCTCTCTGCACCTCAACAGAGTCATCCCCCATACCTGGGTAGAACAACAGTCCAACCTTTAACCAACCTCAGTAGCATGCGCCTGTTTCCCTGCAGGCCATGGTCCTGCTGCTGCCTGTGAATCCACTCATGCTTCTAACTCCTTTCTTAACACTCTTTCTTTACTAGTTTTTCCTCCCTGCTCTTCTTCTTTTTCTTTCCCCTCCAAGGGCCCTGAGGAGCTGGTGAAAAGAATGTACTTGACAAGGGGCCTTAGAGTAATGCTTCCCACCATGTGCTCTGCATGGTGCCTGCTACTTTCTGTCTTAATAGGTTTGTTTCCACCAAGTAAAATCCTGGTAACGCTTAGGGGCCGGGAACTTTTCAGAAACATCCTCTCACTCGTTCCTTGTCACTTGTCTGTGTCTCCACTGAGGGTAAAACCCTGATCAGTGACCGGACATGAGGGCGGGACGGATTTTGCCGATAGTCTTTTCTGTGACCATCGCGTTACTATAAATAAACTTCACACTGCAGACCAATGTGTGTGTATATGGGTGTGAGACAGAGAGAGAGAGAGAGAGAGAGAGTGGAACTGTGTTTGTTTTTAACGTTTTGTTTCACGTTGAAAACAATAAAGAAATTGATTTGTAGCAGTCAGTGTTGATACTGTGGCGATAATTTGTTTCAACTATGTCACTTCGTTCGCTTCTTCTATTCTATATATAGAAACTATTTATTGACATGCTTCTGCTGCTGGATTTAAAAATGGCATTTCTTTGTTGACTGCGTCAAGTACTGTCTTGAGTTACAACAAATCACCACCAAGTCTACCTAAAACAACTTTTCGGGGCCCAATGGAGTACCTACCCCTGGGCAGGGACTTTTTTTAAGCCCTGTAATGGTTCCTGAGATTTGACTCACAGGATCTGTTCCTCTGGTCAAGCGCCAACAGCCGAGTTCCCGTAATATTCGGTTTTCCTGTGGTAGAAACACCCCTTAAGTGTCAGAGAGTTAGAGAACTAACCTGTTTGTTAACTGCTATTATCTCTTTTGCCATTTGAGAACATTTGAGAGCATCCTCTATGTATCGAGTGATGTGATGAGTGAACAAACAATGACAGAAGAACCAACAAATACATCATTTTAAACAAATAAATCATATAACAAGTTGTGAGATAAAGTGTTTCATCCTGTTTTTCACAGTTTCAGTCTGATCAGTAAAATCACCCTGCAGCATGTGTCGATGTTGCCAGGTACTGCGATGGTGGGATCACATTGGCAACAGAATTATTTTACCTCTTATTATTAATTCACAAATCAATTAACTGTCATCGTAGCATCTGTCTGATGAATTGCTTGTAATTAGCCCGTAGGTGTAACAGAGCCATCCTCCGTTATCTGCCTGCCTGTGTGCGGGCCACGCTGGCTGATGTGAGCTTAGATGGCTTTCCTGCACATTAGCCTAACTCAATTAAAGTAATTATTGATTTTTGTTTTGCTTCCATGCAATTCATGGCCCAGATAGCACTCTGTAAAATAAGGCCCTGATTTCTGTGTAGATTAAAAGGAATGACTAGAAGCATTTGGCGAGGAACAACTGTAAGTTTAGAGCACAATTTATTTTCAATTTTGAACCTCTGAAGGCCATTCAGGTTGCAAAATTTCATATTATATTGGACATTTGCCGGTCTATCTTATCAGAGAGCAAATGAATCACTAAACTGTATCTGTGCGGGTATTAAATATCGTCCTTGGTTTGGCTTTACTCACATTGAGTAGACAACCTGTGGTAACCACAACACACATATATTTCATTTTTAACCTGAGTGCAGAAAAAATTTACAAATGACCTGTTTGTGGTAACATCACAAATGGAAATTTTATCACTATGTTTCCTAGGAATATACCAAGGAATATATGTGTAAATATTAAAACATCTGGCCAAATAAAGATTTGAACTGACAAAGCAATAAAAGCAACAACCATTCAAATGTTGTTCATGTGTACTTCATATAAGTTACAAATTATATCATTCACTCTTGTGAATAATTATTGGCATGGTCTGTATCAGCAGGGCCAGTTAGGCAGCATAGGAAAGACAACACTGATTCATCTATAAAACTAATGAGTGAAACAATATAAAAAGCTCAACAAAATGATATTAACTTGTTAAAGAATAGTTTCTTGTGCACAACTCATTTTTACAGAACTCAAGATTATTGATGTTCCTTGTCTCACCATATGTCACCGTTACATCACTAAGCCTACTGCAGTGTAATCTTAAGTGTGCTGCAGTTGGCACCAGGATAAGCAAAGGGCAAGTGTGCATGAGCACCATTTGGTCGTATGTGTGTGTGAGAATGTCAAGTAGCTGAACCCCAGGCCCATTCATCTTTGCCCCTTCCTCAGTTGATCCCAACACATGCCAGTGTCAGGCTAAACACCGCTACATGTAAAGCCTGCCCCTCACGGATAAGCCTCATTCAGTCCGACATATGGTGCTTGACAACGATAGAAAGAGAACAAAACAGGAAGTGTGGCAGGAGAGAGTCAAAGAGTAGAACACATTCTTAAAGCAGTTAGGAGACACGTTAATCCCTCCTCCCCTACCAGGTGCTGAGAGAGGAGATAATCTTGGAGACAATGGCAACGGCCAGGCCGCTCCCTGTGTGCCTTAGTGTGTGTGTGTGTGTGTGGGTCGGTGGGTGAGCTGGTAGGCTGAGTGGCTGGGTGGGAGAAGGACTGGCAGCGAGAGGGATAACAAGAGTGTGTGAGAGGGAGAGAGAGGCCTTTGTCTTTGTTTTAGCAGGATAAACAGGGATTAGTGGCTTGCTGACATTTTCTGTCACTAGCCACAGTGTGACGGCTGCTCAGTTCAGGGTCTATGGCTCAGTGAAAGTGACCGCGCTGAGAGAGACCTGCCCCGGTTTAAAGCCTTGCTGACTGATATGTGTCTGAAGGCTTCTGGAATGACACCTACAGATGTTGAAAGTACTTGTACGATGCACATGTTAGAATGTGACGAGCAAGGGCAGAATCGTCAGTTTGGAATCCAAATGTTAAAGCAGCTCATTATTCACATTTTGTGACAATATCTGATGTTTTTAAAATAAATGTTTAATTTCATTCAACTAAAGCTAAAATATTTAGGTTTGCTTGTGTTTTAGCTTGCTTTTCCTAGCAGGATCAGCTTCAGTCATGGGAAACCCAGAGGCCTGGTTAGCTTGTTATTAGCTTTAACAGATGCTACTTTACAAACAAAATAATACATACATTGTGCAAGAATTTGCAGTTGCATTTAATGGTAAGAATTGAATCAGGAACTATTTTCTAATTATATTTATTACAAAAAAAATCTTGTCGTCTTTTCGTGAGATAATAAGAAAATAAGATTTGCACAGCTGTGGGTTCCTGCTCGCCTTTCAACTGAGAGTGACAGCCCAACAAAAGTGAAAAAAATGACCTCCATTGTGCCTTTGTAAACCCTCAACTACAAAAAAATAAATAAATAAAATAAAAAAAAACAGGCTCGGGGGGCCCATCACATTTGATCCATTATAAAATCATGATAAAAGTGCAGTTTGGCAAGTCTTCTCCAGTTACCTCACCGCCCACACACGTGCACTCACAGATCTGGCAGCCCTTACTGTGAATTCTGAGTTTAATGGCACCACTGTGTTAAAAACTTTACGTCTGTCTGCAGAACTGGGTGCACTGCCTTTTATAAAAGTATAAAAGTCTACCAGACCAAAGAGAATGAAATGTCTTTGTTTCTTTTTGCTTTTCATATTCATTCCTGATTTGCCATCAGCAGTGTCAGATTACAGACAAATCACTTCTTGCTTTAACCCAGATTCTTACACAACGCTTTGATTTTTTTTTTCTATTCATTTTGTGCAATCATAGAATTACCTGAAAATATCAGTTGCCTGTCGTCTGTCTAACTTTTAGAGTGCAAAAGTTTATACTGTTTATGTACTTTAGATGTTTTATTGATATTAAAAGTTTGCAACTTAAGAGTGTGCATCAAATATATATATGTGTGTATATATATATATATATATATATATATATATATATATATAGAGAGAGAGAGAGAGAGAGAGAATGTAGGTGAGAGAAGGAAAAGATAAAGTAAAAGTAAAGACACACTGAAATGAGAAGGCAAAAGTGGTGTTTTTTTTCCTTCTTTATTCCAAGAAGTGTTGTTTATCATATGCTTCTCTCTTTCTGAGAGGGAGGCAGGGAGGTGATATGGCGATAAAATGCCATGCTGAGCGAGATAGGACATGACACCAACTTGGCTGCCACTTGACAGCCCTTTCACTTTTCACCCTCACAATGGAGGAATGTTCTCTTTCTTTTTTTTTTCTCCTTCTGTTCCTTTATTAACATGGAACATGAGCAAGTAGAGATATGCTGCATTCTCCACTGAGACGTTTTATAACAGGAGGACTTTAATCAAGAACCAGTGATAACATCAGGAATGTAAGCTTTGCTGATAGTGTCTCCCGATGAAATACAACTTTTACTCTTTTCCATATGTTTACAAGTGGCTTCTTTTTTTTTTTTTCTTTCAACCAATAGACATTATGTCTCAAATACATTCTATGGCCATTGTTTCGTAAATGATTGTTACACTCATTTCACAATAGGTACCTTTGTTTCCTCTGTTTTTGGAAAATGATGTTTGTTTGTTTAGCTTGGAGCCACAAAAGCTGCCTCTATGCTCGACATAATGAAACTTCTGACTGTGCTTGACATGTGAAATGCTGAGCATTATCTGAGCGATGGATGCCATCTTTTCTTAATCAACGCTGGCTTTGTTTACCCAGCACAAGATGGGGGTACATGAGGTCAGACGAAATGCCAAGGTCTGGAGGTTTTGGTGGTTATGGATGTCCTCAGGCCTGTCCTCAGCACAAGATGGAGTAATGTTACAATGACCACCTTGTCTTGCCACTGTGGGAAGAGCATGGAAAAGCACATAACCAAAGAATTAAGCTGCAGATACCCTGAGGTGTGTACCACTCTTGTTTTTACAAACAGGGGCCAAAAATGAGAGCGGAAAAGCATCACAGAGTAAACTAGTTTATGCAATGTTACCGCTTAGGAGAGCTAGCTGCGGCTTGTTGATGTAGAGCTGAGAAATATCTCATAATGAGGCCTGTGTTTACTTGCAGAGAAAAAGGAAAAAACACTGATGCAAATGGGTGAAAGGAGCTACAATCCCCTTAGCAACTGGCTTTTACTGGTAGAAGAAGTGGTCTTATATCACCTTAAATGGATCCAGTTTAATTTCTCCTTGTACCAGATTCTCATTCATTCGTTCAGTGATTATTACTTCCCTGCTGCATATTGCTGAATTGACAGTTTAAATGTTTTTTCCTTCATTACAGAGAGTAATTGGCATATTGACTTTTCACTTCATGGTTGGTGGTGGTATTTCTTCCAGTCTTATTACGCTGGTTCTCTTTTTTACCATCTCAAGGAGATGCCCTTTGTAAATATTGATGTTTAATCGCTTGCACTATAACGCACTGTCTGTCATTCCACACCTGGTTTTTGGGAATATACTGAAACATAAATCCAGACTCTGGCTGCATCAAGCAAAATGTTCTCTCAGAAATGTTTTTTTTTTTTAACCACTCTTCTCTTCAGCGTAGGGTTCCACTACCCCAGCACTCCTTTTCACTTGTTTTGATCTTAGGTGACAAGTTAGGGCTTTTGCAGACAGGAGAAGAAGCAAGCACTGTGGTGCACATAGAAGGTGGCTTTGATAGTTGAAATTAATGAGGCTGGATATGTTTGGCTCTGCTCATTATGCCTACACATAGACCCCAAACCCTGGGGGCCCAGGAGCTCAGCTTCCCGTGATCTCTCTGTCTCCTGATTTAGAGCCTCCTCCAGTCTTCACTCCTTCTTCCTTTGCTACTTTTTCTGTCTCTGTTTCTCTCTGCACCCACACTTCACCCCTATCTGTTAAACTCTCTTTCTGTGGTGTGTGGAGGAGAGAGATAATATAATCAGCCATGCATGGTGAGAACAATAAGTGTGTCGTGTCGGGCTGACGCAAAGCAGACACCCCTTCAAAGCCACCTTAGCATTCCACTTCAGTCCTAACTGCATGTGGCTGCAGGAAGACAGAGGGGTGGAGCAGCTGAAAGTGCTTCCTCTGTCTGCCAAAAGAAGCTACCAGGGTCTGGAGATGTACGTTTTTTTTATGGTTCTGTAGTTGTGGGGGTGTGTGTGTGTGTGTTTCTGTGTCTTCCCTTGTATGAATCAGTGCTCATAATTGAAAATAAAAAGGTTTCTTTTGTGAAAGACCTGATTCCTTCCAGAATAAGATTTAACAAAAGCACACAGTCTCATGTTTGTCTAAATATGTGTATGTGTGTGTGTGTGTGTGTGTGTGTGTGTGTGTGTGTGTGCGCGTGCATGTGCGTGTGTGTGTTAAAGAGTTGATGGGCTCGAGGTTGGTTCAGAGATAAGGGGAACATCTGTTAGTCTGTCTTTATCTTTGGCAGAGCTCCTGGCACACTGTAGTAAGAAGCCCCATCTAATCAGAGCAGACACAGAGTCGGGGGGGTGGTTAGCATGGCTGCCAGCTCTTCTGCCCATCTTGCCTCAGACCTGGCATCATAATACACACAAGTACACACACAAAATTGACATGGAGGAACTAAAACAGAATTCAGTTGCCATCTTTGCACTTGTTCCTGTTTTGGCAAGATTTTGCCATTTGGTTAATTTTGTTTGAGCATATACATGTATTGACAATGGTACAGTTTTAGACTCACAGTGGGAGCTGCCCTGTTCTGCATATTCTCACCATTAATGGGAAGTTCAGATGGTTTGCTCAGGGGTCTGCCTTGATGAAGAAGGACCTTCTGTTATTTTTTAATTTTCATTAACATTATTTTCTCAGTCTCTGACCAGTTACCCTCTAAGCTAAACAGCTTCAAAGCTTTCAGCTTTTCCATCCAAAAAAAAAAAAAACAAAACAAAACTCCTTCTTGTAGTATGTCATCACTGCTGCTATTTTCCGCCCTATAGCTTTAGTGTTTTTCCATCAACTTTTACCAGCCTTGACAATGTCAACTGCAGCCAACTTTCAGAAGTCACACACAATACCTGTCACACTCCTTGACATGAATTGCCCAATATTGACTGCAAGGTGGTCTCACTGTGTATCAAGATTGATTTAGGTTTTCTTCCATGTTTTCTTATCTGGAGCATTTGTTTTGCTCTGGTTATATGTGTGTGGCTGAGTGTGTCTGTGTGTATCAGGGTAACCAGCAGTGACACCAGCCTGCAGTGCTGTATGGATCTGGTCCTTAGGAGGTCTAATGAATGTAGGTGGGCCTTGTCGCTGTGTGTCTCCACGCATCGTGTCTCTGTGGCAAGTCCCTGAGGAAGCGGGATGCAGCAGGAGCAGGCACCCAGGGCACATGCATAGACACTTGTACCATTTGCACAGTTGGATTTATGCACATGCACGCGAAGTTCTGGTCAAGTGAGCATTAATAATTGCTGCTTAGAAAGCAGGACAACATGCTTTCAAGGTAAAGAGCAGACAAAAGGCTTGGTAGTAGTCTTCAAAAGGACCAGAAAGGCTTTTTATGAAACAAATGGAGATATATTCATTGTCTTAGTTTATGTAAAACCAAACAATTGACACACAGTCGGATGCATCATCATGCATCATCATGTATTCCATCTTAGACAGGTTGATATCAGAATAGAGATTATGCCAATTGCAAATGATAGCTTCAGTTTCTATTTATTATTGCTATTGTTTTTTTTTTTTTTTTTGACTAGGCCTCTATGAAGACAATCACCACTAATAAGACACACATTCAGCAGCAAATACAGTTGTTTTGAATTCTCCAACATTCAGTCATTCATTTTCCTCATAATAACTTAGAGAAAAAAAAATATTTGCACCAGGAGATACAATCTTTCATTTCCTATAACTGTGAGTCAAAGATTATTATTTTCCCTCTCATCTCTGTAATGAAAATTTATTCAAACTAGAGGGGTTTGTATTTATGGGAATTAATTCCCATATGAACGATAGGCAGCGGTAGAAACACAAGCTGACGTGAATCATTTGCTGTAGTCTGTAATGGATAATATGGAGTCAAATGTGTAACTTTTTATAAATGATTATCAACTGTGTGTTGGGTTGGAGTTGGAATTTGGAAATGAGTTGAATTTCATATTTATTTTGTTTCCATTACCTGACCACAACACAGACTGAATGGTAATCTTGTGCTTGGACTAAATTATGTCTGGAACATGACTCTCTTTAATTCCTTATCTGATCCCAGAAAATGACAAAACCAGTTTAACCAACAAAATGGCAGAATGGCTCCCACCTGTAGCGTATTTCTTTTCTGACAAGTGAGCAGATGGACGTTCCCAAATATGGGCAGCTGATGCTCTATCCCCCTTCTCCGAAGTCAAAAGTCACCCACCAAACTTCCCATAATAACTTAATTAATGCAATTTTCTTTTTTAATCCTTACCATGTCAGCTCTCACAGAGGGAGACCTTTGACTTGTCAACCCCTACAACCCCCCAAAGCTCTGCTGCCTTTGTTATGCTGAGTCTTAACATGTGTCACTTTCACTGGTGTGCTGTTTCCCTAGCCTGTTTAGACGAATGCCAATTTTGAAGCCTTGCTTGTCAGGAGAAATTATGGCATCACATATCATGTTGGAGAAAAGCCAGAAGTCGTCTTGTTTGCACACATGCCATTTAAAGCCGGAGTTTAAGACGCAGGCCCTTTTTCTCCTGAGCAAACACTAAAGGGTTTAAGAGATTGAGGTGAACTTTAACTCTTCTTAGGACTCAGGTAAAGAAAGTTAAGAATGTAGGAAAAGGTAATGGCTGCCTCAGAACTCAGGGGCTAAGGTGGAAAAACAAGATAAGTTAGCGCATAGTTCTGCTTTGTACAAATGTGACAAATGTGAAAATAAGTTTAAAAGTTAGTTTCTTTACATATGTACCTCTTATTGTATTCACAGCCTTTTTGTCTCCTCTTCTACTGGATGTTGAATCAACTCTAAACAATTCTAAACAAAGTTTTAAACAATAACTTGTGGGTTTGGATTTTTCAGACTTGTAGCTTTAGAGACGGCAGCCAAATTGTATATTATCTGCAGAAAGAATAACATTTCTGGTCATACTTGAGTTTTTAAGCATTGCTTGTTTTATTTCATATTGTTTTAGCCCTCAGTTGTACAAACATAGCTGGACCTACCTTGGAAATGACTAGAGCTCTGATAATCATAGGATGAATTACAACATTAGTGGGCTTTTAGCTGTTGACATCTAGGTTCAGATGCAGCCGCCACCTGAGCTTTACCATACAGGGGTATTGAAAACACAGTAATGCAGCAACAAGGGCCAAACCCTGTCACTTTGAAACCTTTCAAGCTCATACCTCTGGAGGAAGGCAGGCATGGAGGAGATAAGGCTGAGCCTTTACCTCTATATTTTCCTCTTCCTCTTTGCTCCCCTACCTTGTCCTTTTCAGCGAGCCAAGTCAGGGAGGGGGTCGAGATATCCACAGTTCAGATTTCCTATTGTGAGCCTTTGATGTGCATCCTCATGAAGTTACAGTTGGAAGGTGTGTCAGTCATAACTCTGTGTGGTATGACTTCTGTAACCTTGAAGCAGCTAACATGTATCCAACAGAACTGTAGTCAAGTGAGTGGCTGAGTCATGCACGGTCACTGGACTCAGTCTGGTTTAATTTAAATGTATATGTGTTAGGTACAATCTGATTTTTATTCCAGTAATTCACCATAAATTTTTTTTTAACAAATTAAGAATTTCCAGTAGGAGACAGGAGGACATGTTCTTTAGTACAAGTTGTTATATTCACTGTGTGCATGTTGTTTCTATGGGAACCTGGTGTTTGTTGACGGATCATGGTATTTTTGTCTGCTGAGTGAAGTGCTTGTCCTGGCAGCCATCATCAGTGGAACAGGTGGTAGATTGTAGGCATCAGCTACACCTGTTCACAGCAGATTTGTTGCTCCTTGTTTAGTGGCTCTGTACATCTGTTTGTTTTCTTGGGAAAGCTAAAAGAAAAATAAGCCACTGAACATGGTTTTGAATGTTTTTTTTTTTCAACACTATATGTGTGGCTTTATTGTTCATTTCATTGTAGGTTTGTCTTCCAGAAATTGAAATTGCCATGCCCACATCGTTGTGTTTGAATGTCCCAATGTGATGCCACACTGAAGGAAAGTGCTGTTTCTTTGTCTTTATATTACCCAGCACGCTCCAATCCCCCATAGAGCTGCCCTCCTACCCACAACCTGTCCATGTGGCTCCTGGTTATCAGTGAAGCAGAGTCAGAGATGGTCTTTGCACAGCTGGAGCTTCTTTAAACCTTGGAGTACATGGTAGAAACCAGGCCATCATGGAAGAATAGCATCATTTTTTTTACCTTTTAGCAAAAACACTTGCTACATCACATTTCTCTCATCACATTTATTCAGTGTTCAAGATTGAGTCAGCTCAAGATAGAGGCAAAATATGAACTCATCACTCACCTCCAGATATCTTAAAGATATTTCCTGTTTTTTCACAAAGTTGGTTTTGTTAATATGGGTAAGAGCTGTCCATGTGTTCATAGGAATAGCTCTTGAAATCTTCAGTATCTTAATCTGTAATAAACTTCAATAATATTCATTGTGTCTTTGGGTTCATGTCCAGCTAAAACCATTTAGGGTCGCTGTTAACATTCGATACAAATACTCACTGTTACCTCAACAATTTGAGGAGATGAACAAAAATGTTTCCTCCGCTTCATCCACATCTACAGGATGTGTATACACACAATTTGCACTTCAGTTACACACCACTATACAATTTGCCCTTACACACTGTGTGCTTCAGAAATGCACTTGTGTGTCTGCACAATTCTTATGCGAACAATTTCCACTTGTTCGCACGAACACAGGTGACAATTCACATTGGTAGACTAGCACTACATTCACACACACCTACACACACACACACACACCTGACACATCAAACAGTAGGTGCACACTTTCTCACTGTCCATAGTGGCTTCATAGCCTGTGATTTAATGCTCATTTTGCTGGCTGCAATAGCATCCTGGTGCCCAGTGGTAAAATAACAGGCTCTGGGCTCATCCACAAAACCCACAGGACCACACTTGAATCATTGCTACAATTTGAGCTATCAAATCATAATGGGAGGATGAGATTGCCTTTCTTTGCTTGGTGCGTTTGTGTGTATTTGTGGGTGGATGTGTACATGGTGGGTAGCTAAGCAGGTTTATATTCTCTGGGCCCGTAGGCTTGGGTTAATGTGTTTAGATAGCTCACATTTGTTCTCCTATTTTCTAACTGAGGAGAAGATAGTTTTTTTTCTTCTTTGTTGTTTTGCTGGTTTGTCAGTTCAGAGTAGCCTGTCTTATTAGTGTTTCTGGTTCTGCTCCTCACTCATTTTGGAATAAAATTGTCTCATAATAAATAGACTTAATATTACCTTGACATCTTTGCCCGTGTGTGTCACTGTGCAGCACTTTCTTTGTCTGAATGTGATGGCGAATTTCATCTTTTCAGAGCTTTCATTTCTTTTCAACAAATCAAGCATGACACCAAATGAGTCATCTAATACTAAATGTACTTCCAAACACCAAATATTTTTCTTATGACATCACATAGTCCAGACCACCATGAACATTATTTGGCTCTGTGGTTGTGTGTGTGTGTGTGTGTGTATGTGTGTGTGTGTGTGTGCCCATCCTATTTTTTCACCAATCTCAACCATTGCAGCTCTAATGGCGAGGCAGCCTAACGTCACCTCGTTTTCATGTCTGTGTACTGTGAGTACTTAACCTACTGCTGTTGTTATTATGGTCTCAGTTTGTTACGTCATTTTCCTTCAATGAGACAAAATCACACTGCAGGCGACAATATATCAGTGTCACAGAAAAAGGCAGATAAAAGAGAAAAATGCAGAAAACAGCGAATGATTGCCCTCAGCGCGGAGACACTGTTATTACATAGCTGCCTGTGCCATCACAAGTTTAGTGAGGTCAATTTTTCCTCTATGAATGGAATGTAATTTACCATCAGCTTTGTGAAGGCAAGCCATGGTCATGGCAGAGAGTGCTCTCTCTTCTGCTCGGGCTAATGATTGCCTTTGACAGAGGAACGGCTGCCGTGCTTTTCACCACAATCCTTATTCCACTCGCATTGATCCCCTGCCTATTTTCACACAGTAATGGATGGCATTGTCCCTCCTTCGACCACTGTTAGTACAAATAATTACGAATCAATATGCACTCAAGGCCCAACATCAGAATATAATTTTAACACATGATTTATTTCCACCAATGCATGCGCAGTCCCTCCCATGTGCAGTAGTCAATGGCGGTCCGTTCTGTGACCGACTCCCTCACCAACCTGTTTGATCAATCGAAGCAATCAGCTAAAGACTCTCAATTAGAGCTGCTGAATGAAAGGAATAAGTGCTTGTGTAACTCCACTTGTGCAGGTGTCTCTTCAGCCATGGTGACTTGACAGTAAATACACAGAATAGTGGATCAATGTATGTTCATCAACGAGGAGAATCTTTTTTTCATTACTGATAAGAAAATTGAAATATGTATCAATGATTTATAGCCATGCCTTGCAGCTAATTGCAGCAATTTAAACTGTAAAATTTTGACAAAATGTTTACACTAACCTGCAAACCTCAGCTGCAATATGATAAAAAAAAAAAAAAATCTCTCTTAAGCTGTCACACTAAGATTCTAACCTTAACTTGGAAAGGTATTCATATCAAAATTATACATTTACCTGAACTCAATGTTCAAAGGCTGTCACACATATTTCTTCACTCTCTGGCCCTGTCAGGACCAGTGAAATGTCAGGCAATGTTCCTCGCTCAGACGTTGTGTGTGTAAGTGTATGTGATGTGTGTTTGTGTGCTGGGGCTTGTCATTTGACATTTTGGCAGACAGAAACGGCGGATCGCTTTGAATCAGTCCCTGAGCATTCCATCTGGCCGAGCCCTTCAAATTTCAGCTCATCCATCCTGCACGGCTGCCATTTCTGTCACACAGAGGTGTGAAAGGTCAGTCAAACTATCCCTCTGCTCTCGATAGTGAGTAAAGAGGTTAAACATGTTGGACATGAGAATAAACGTTCATTAGACTTGACCACACCCTCTGACCCCACCTTAAATGAGAAATGTTTGAGGTAAACAGACACAGTTTTCAATACATTCCAGAAATTCTTTAATGGTCAGCTGCTAAGAAAAAAAATCACATTTAACAGTTTGATAAATATCTATGGTATTTGACAGATATTTTGCTGAGGGAGGAAAATACCCTTGACATAGATAGATGGTTGATATTAATAATCAAACAAAAATCTAATTTCTGCCTAGTGTAAGGAGGTGAGACCACAGGTTATGGATGTTAACCAGACAACCTTAATCTTTGGAAGAAGGTGACTGTAGTGTCCAGAATTACTTAGCAAAAGACAGTGTGTGGAATCTTGACCAACCAGGATCTAGAGACAGAAGTCATGGATGTATGGAGTCACAGAGCATATTGGACATGAGGAAGAAAACATGTACAATTCAGACATGCCAGTCTTTTTGTTGGGGCCCTCTGAAGCAGGGAATGGAGTTGGTTGTTTGTAACTATAAGTCATTATACAAGAATAAAATGAAAAAGTTTTTAATATCTGACTCGTCTCACTATTTGGGTGATAGTGTGTAGCTTGAGCTCTTATAGAAACACTTCTTAACTGTTCAGCACTTGATGCTGAATGCTTTTATGGGAATACCAAGAAGTGCCTTTGGCAACTGTTGATGTTTGGAGCACTGAGTGACTTCAGTCTCTCTAGGGTACAATCTGGCAAATACAATCCAAAAGAGGTGAAGACAGTAAAAGAGCTATATGAACTCCATTTCAACTACGCACATCCCCTTAAGGCAGAACCCCACACTGGCATACACACACTGGGCATGGCTTAGACTTAGAGCAAAGTCTTTTTGTACTGTAGACAGATTAGGACATTGTCTGCTGAGGGGCTGCTGGGACCTCTGTCAAAGATATAAAGAAAGTTTAACTGTGACTATATGTGTGTGTGTGCGTTACAAGCAGACAGAAAGTAGGGCAGCCAGCTGGTGGGGGTCAAGTCAGGCCCTGGATGTTCTTCCTGTGTTAAACATTCACCAACAAAACCCTCTAACACACAGACTCAGAATCATACTTACACATTTCCTCTTGTAAGACGGTCTGTCACGCTGCCCATTTCAGCAGGATTACAGTCTTTGATTCTTAGCAGATGAAACAAAAACAAATATGGCACTAGCAACACCCGACAGATGGAGGTCAGGCGCTCCGAGAGGTAATTTTGTGCAATGGATTTCAGAATGAGCAACAGTATATCCACACTCACATTTCTGAGTGTTAGTGAGTGTTAGCGCAGTGTCTCATCGGCGGAGGGAGATGAGTGGTTTTGGGATTCTCTTTGATGGCTCTGTCCCCCTGCTGAGAAACCAAGTCATCTTCTTTCTGTCTCACATTTTTTCCTTCACACACACCCACACACACACACACACACACACACACACACACACACACACACACACAGACTGAGACAATCTCTGCCTCCATCAAGGATTTACTGATGAGAGAACATGGCAATCAAAAACACAGGAGCCATTTTCATCTTTTGTGGGGGATGTAATGGTAAAGAGAAGGTCAGTGTTCCCATCAGCACCCGTGGCAATGCTAGTCTGTCTGTCACTGGCAGCAACACACTCACAGAAGAGATCACAGTGTTGGCAAGGCTAGAGAGACACAAGAGAACCCCAGTTTACAGTCACTATGGGTGGGAGTACATGAAAAGCTACAGGCCTAGGCTCTTAAGACTCTTTAATGTTTAATTTGTGAGGAGATTTACAAACAAGTGGCTTGCATTGTAGTTTTCTCTTTAATTCTAACCAAGCAGTATTTAAAGTATCCAGTCTAGTTCATCTTTTCTTTGAAGGTGACATGAAATCGCACTTCTCACAAATCCTCTCCGCATTGCCACCTCATGATGGAGTGGCCTCACACTGAGATGCCCCTAATTAAAAGTGGACTCTGTCAGCTTTCCTCTGCTTTAACTCAACATCTGCCAACGCAGGACAATGACATCGCTTTCTTGTTCTAAAGCTGTTACCGGAACAGCGCTGAGCTAATAAACACTGCAGAGTAGCGGGGGTAGCTTCACTTATCTGCTTCATTTTATTCCTCCCTTTTTATTCATTCACTTCATTGGAATAAGTCATGATGCACCTTCCCGTCGGTGGCTTTGTACCTTGACGAACGGGGCAGATTTAAATAACTCAAAGCGCCTTTGCTCAGACCTAATCCTCCACCCCACTCTAATCAACCCCGCTGTTCCCTTCTTCGCTTCTTAACATTTTTCTGTGTGATTGAGTGAAGCAAGGCCAGATAGAAGCATTTAAATGTAAGTGCTGGCAGGCTAATCTCTTCAAATCCACTCTCCGTTGCTTTCATTACTCCACCGAGGTGTGCGTTGTTTTCTTTTCTTCCAGGTCATTCCCTTTTCTGCTACACGTCAGAAAGTGATTTCTCGTGAAGCGAAGGACTACAATTGGCTCCAGTTTCAGCACAGAAATTGCTTAACCCTCTCTGAAACACCCCAGGCTGTAAAATATAGGATGTGGATCTGTGTTATTAAGTATCAGATAAAAGGCAGGCTTGTCCTCTGTCCTGTATACAGGCCATCATGTCGACAAAGACATGATATGTTCATTGGTCTACAAAGCTATGTAATAATCCTCACACACTTTCTCCAAATTGTGGAATTTACCTCATTATTTATCTATCTAGCGGTAATGTTATCAGGATGTCGAGAAAAGAACTTTTCTCTTGGCATGAAAATGATACAACCCAGCCCCAATTCTTTGGAATTTCCACCCTGAAGCAAAACACCTCAATAAATATAGTTTTCTAAAATGATTTGAGTGCCCAAAGCTCCCATGACATTCAGTAAGGATAAAAATGTTTAGGCAGGATTCCTTAACATCCACAGCAGCCTTAGCATTACACCACAGGGAGAGAAAGCAATAAAATTGTGGTGATAAGATGAGATGATGGTGCAGGCTGTTTTGGCACTAATGATGCCTTCACTGTCTTTCTTATATGTTTCACCTGCTACTTTTTATGGCTTTGTTGTGCATTGGCGTTTGATACAAAGCTGAAAGTTAATGTTGCTGTTTCATGTTTTTGTGGTTGCATGTTTGTATACTGCATGTAGTATACTCTCGCCATGTTTAAGTTATTGTTCCCAAATGTCATGGAATATTATTACAACCTTATTACACTTTTTGGTGTCTTAGTGTTCGCCAGCAAAAACAACGCAACCCTTTTCAGGCTGCTACACATTGTTTTGGCACTGAGTACTCCTCAGTCTCATCACTTTCTCTTGGATCTTTCTCCTCACCCCTCCCACCTCTGTTTTGGACTCCTGGAGCAGATTCCACTGAGGTTGGGAGAGGGGGGGTATGTGTGAAGAAGGGTGGGGGGCTTCAGAGAAAAGACATCTTTCTTACGGCACTATTTCCACATCCAGTGAACATATCCATTGTGAGAAGTCTAGTTCCAACCCGCCCCTCCTTCCTGCTCAGGCTTTGAAGCTCTGCACTTGTCGTTTTGCCTGCCTATCCATCTTTCAGTGTGTCCGACAGAGTTTATGACACAGATGCTCCAGCATTTGGGAAACTGGAACATCTGTGTAGCATTCCTGCTCAGGCCCCAGTGTCCTGAGCTCCATTGTGCACCAGGAACTGATTAAAGGAAGGTGAGAAGGTGAAAGTAGCAGGTTTTAAAGGCTGGTGCCAACTTTATAAAACATGTCTCTGCAGCAGTATTTCATGGCCCTTTGAACACGGTTTATTTATTAATTCAATGTGCAACCAACATCTCACAACTCAAAAAGTAATAACTATGGACCCCTCTCACAAAAAAATTGCACCTGTTCCTGCCAAATTTGAGCAACTAAAGAAAAGAATAATGTAGAGAAACTGAAAAAGTGGAACTTGAATTGCCTTGGAGATAAAATGCCAGATGGGTGCTGAAGAAATGGGAATTTCCAGTAGAGTTTGTGTATATTTATGTTTAAAGTTGTATCCTCCCTATGCATTAACTTTGTAAATGAATTTGTTAACTATACTGAGCATGACCATGTTTCTGTCTTGGGTGTTTCCACCAACATAACGAAGCTTTACTGTAAACAAACATTTTTAAGAATGTCAGATATAACAAAAATGTTTTAGGCTTATGATAGATTCTGTTTTTGCTAATTGAGCTATAGAAAAGGATGTCAAACAACATTTTTTTTTTTTTTTTTTTTTACATTTTGCTTTATAGTGACAGTGGTTATAGTCATCTCAAAAGTGGCTAAAATTTAGTTTGAGACTGAACAGTCAAAATAATTATTAAACGATCTAATAATTTTGCAACATTTTAATTACATCATTTAAATGCAAATTTATTTAATCACTGTAATTGCTTTTTATGTACCCACTTTAAAATGCTTCTATTAATCAAGTGGCTTTCACCATGTCATCAACCCAGTACAGCCAGATTTCATAGTGTATATTTTTTTGTGCTGTAGTCCTGCAGTGTTTGAATAAAATACCTGTCAGTAACAACAAGATTTATAGAGTCTCTATCAGCTCTCTACTGAAATACAGGAGCTAATATTCAGTGTATGATACAGCATGAGACCAATGTGGGACGTCCTTCCACAGTATCTCCCCCAGCACTTTAGAAGACCCCCACCCCTTTCTCAGCACACAAAGAGGAGAGAGACAGGGTTGGCCTGGGTAATTGGGATAATAATTATTTCTGCATTTAGTGCCAGCTGGGTGCCTGAGAAGGTCAGGGAACAGCATGAGGACAGGCTTATCTCCATGTTGGTGCTGGCTTCCATATGGCAGCAGACAATAGGAAAGGGTCTTGGCCCTGGACACAGCAGCATGGCACAGGACTGCTCCCACAGACAAAACACAACAACACATCACTAACCATGGTGGGCCTTAGAAGTGCCACACAGGCTGGCTGGCTGAATGACTGGCTGCACAGCAGTGGACTGACAATAAAAGGGTGGTGGAGGGATGGAAGAGGGGAAAGAGAGGCGGTGGGGATGGACAGAAAGAAACATTAAGCACAGAGTATTAAAACAGCCGTTGCCATGAAGTTAAAATCATGAACTTGCTCCTTTTAAGTCATTGTCTCATTCAGGACACAAGTAGATCTGTTCTGGTCTGAATGGAAACAATGAGAAAGGCTTTGGTTATTTATGAAGAGGACTTTGACCTTTCTATTGAAACCCTACCTTTATGCATTAGGCTGGTAAAAGCTTGAAGCTTGATGAAATGATCTGAACAGTGAGAGGTTAAAAGTCTCCTTTCTTTTCTCCCCTTTCTATGGCTCCTTATTCAACTGGCCCTACGACCTCACCGTTCACTGGGTTACCATGGCACCAAAACCCCCGTAGCAACCCAGCCTGAGCTTCATAAATCAGTTTTTTACTGTGTAGCACTCCTTTTAATCTCCATCTACTGACGGCTTTATTTGATTCTTTCTCTTTGGAGGGCTTTCAGTGGTAAGTCCACCCTGAGAAGAATGCTGCAATGTGTATGCATGTGCACGTGTGAAAAAAGGTCCTATGCTAAACAATACCGTCCAAGTCCAAATTGAATTTCCAAGTGTCTCTTTCCATGTGTGGTGACTTTGAAATGTAACCTCAGCAAGAATCATCTGCGTTTTTAATGAGTCATTAATCCCCTACTGGGCTGCAGTAATACCTAACTTTCACATCTAAATGAGGAGGGGAGTCCATTTTCTCTCCCCTCTTCTCATTTTTTTTTTTTTTTCTTTTTTGTGACGACTTAATTTAATTAAAAGGGAACTTGGCAATGTCCAGGAGGATCCATTACTTATTCATAAAGTGACTTTGTTTCCGACCTGTTAACCAGAGCAGCGCTGTAAAGAACATGAGCCAACAAAACCCCATCATGGAACCACCATAAAAGTTAAATACGTAACTCACTGGTCCAGGTCACGCTCTTGTCTCAGAGTCCATCTCCCAAACAAACAGCCGAGGTGAGAGAGGGCAACCCTGATAAGAGAAATGGGCTCAGGTGAGAGAGACAGAGGAGTTAGTGCACAACCAAAGCGGTTAAAGCATCTGGGTTGGATGACACACTGCTCCAAGGGCCATTTCAGTAACTGTCCCATTGATCTGCAAGTAAATGGATGAGATGGCTCTGTAATAGCAGGAACCTCTGCCTCTCAACAGCAGCTGCCCATCTTAGACATTATAAGCTGTGATCGATGAGATGGCCATGTGAAACTGAGGTTAGGTAGTCGCAAGGGAGAGAACAAAAGTGTGTGTGTTAGTGTATTTTTCTTGGTGTATAAGCATTTATACTTGTAATTTTGTACAAATTAGTCTGGGTAGTCTGGGTAAGTAAACGTGTTTGTACTGTATTTCAACTCCACACATTGTGTAGGATTTAAAGAGAATAGTTTGACATTTCTGGAACTTTTGTCTTCTTTCTTTGTTGAAAGTTAAAAGTTTTGAAATATTGGAAACAGGCCCTGTTTGAAGGAAAGAAAATTCCTCCACCAGCAACTTTTATCGTACCCTCACTGTTCAATCTGTGTGTAAATACAGCAAGTTAGGAGGAGCAGTGACTTCTGTAATAATAAGAGAAACTGTTAGTTTGGCTGAGGCCTTTTTCACATGTTTTTCGTTGAGCTTCACCTGTTGTTGAAGGGTGGACACGCAGATGCCTTAGGTTCATCTGATTGGTCAGCACAGGAGGTTTGCAGCACTTGTGATTGGTGAGCAAGACTGACACACAAGGATGGTGACTGGAGGAATTTGTAAAATGTGACCATTTCAAACAGTTCTGTTTGAACTGAATAATTAACCTACAGTTTAAATGACAGTCTTAGCGATTTTATGATCTCGATTTGCTTGTCCAGTTCTCTCTCTCTATCTCTCTCTCGCTCTCATTCTGTCTGTCTGGGCTCCTGAATAGCAAAATAAAGGTCCAGAGGTCATTATCAGAGATTTTCCTCTTGATGAAGCACAGTGACCAAAGCATGTGGCAGACTCTCATTACTTCCAACACTGTCACATAATCTTTGCCCTCTTACATCCTACAAGAAAGAACCTGGTGTGTCTGGAGTGGGCCTGTCTTGTGTCTTTATTCACATCCACTGAACAGGAAATAAATCTGAAAGAGCCTATAGTGAAATCACCATTTCAAGTCATTAGCACTTGTTGTGCAATGTTGTCATTACTGAAATGTTGCAGTAAAGAATATTGGACTTACTTGGAGCAAAAGCCAATTCATTCTGCATATGTTGGAAATCACCAACTTGGGGAATATTGCGATGGCCTTGTGCAAATATGGATGTATGGAAAGGAAAACTATCATAACCTGCCAGAAGTGAAATGAGTAGGTCACAGTTCTTAAAGTGCCTAAAGAAATAATACAATAAGCACAGCAGCCATAAAAAAGTGGAAACTTCAACTTCCTCCTCAACTTCATCTGACTCTAATACGAAACTCAAGACGGGCCACACACATACAAGCACATAAACAGGCACACATTAAAGCTGCAGAAGAAGAATGAAACCAATCCAACTGGTTTCCAACTTATCTTTATAGATTGTGATCAAATTTCAAGGATTTTCCAACTGATTCCTGAGTAAATGTTGACTTTTGATTCGTCAGGACAAATCTGCCAAAGACTAGTGTTGTTGGCTGTTTTATTTGAATGACTGCAGTTAAGCTGATGCATTTTTAGTTGCAGATAACATGTTCTTTCAGCCCCTATAAAATGTTCTAATCGCAGATCTAAAAGTACCAGTCCCTCCTGTTACTCATATTAAAACGTCTTTTGAAAGCTAAATTGATTTTCTTTTCTTTTTTACTTTGGCTCCATTTTTGGCATGTCAACCACGCCCTGCTTTGGAGATTGGCATTCTGTGAGCGCTGGCCAGTTGGCAACCACTGTTTACTGCTACCAGCTGCTTTTACTCATTGAAGTTGTTGCCTCTATTTTACACATCAATCTACTTTCTCTCTCTTTCTTCCCCTCTCATTAATTTTTACAAGATCTCTGAATATGGCACAAGTTAAGCTTTGCCATGTTAACTGGCCTTCGAGGCCACTGAGGCTTGGTTTCATCAGACTATGATAGAAGTACATACCACTTGTTGAGCTAATTTCTTTTTTCCTCATTAAGTGTCTCCTGATGGTGATAGATTGGACTTGAGTGGGGCGGGTGCAGACAGCAGACTCGTGCTGAGACTAGGTGCTGCTGGTGAAAGACAAGCAAGGTTGGGCTCCATCTCTTGTCTTATTGATGGTATTCATTTTAAGTCTCTTTAATGTTGTTTTTCTCAGTTGACCCAGTGGAGTCTTTCAGACGCAGTCATGGTGTCAGAAGTTTCAAAAGCGTGCTCTCTTGTCCTTCTCCCTGTCTTCTTCAGAGGATCACCTTGCCTGTGCCTTGGTGGGAAAAGGAAGAGGAGGTTGGAATGTTTAAAGGTGATAATGGTCTTTAATCTGCAGCAGTGATGATTTATCAGTTCCCGGCCGGCCTCCAGCACTGACTTTAAAACATGAAATAAAAACTATTACCTATTACCAGCTCATCGCTCACTTCTTTGAATTTCTAAAGGTGGGGGGGGGGGTGAAAGTAAAAGGGAGAAAAAGATAGCTGGGGATAGGGAGGAGGCAGGGAAGGATTCATCTTTTTTTCTTAGCAAAGCCACCAGAGCTCCAATCCAATTTGCCAGGCATGCGGAGTTATCCCTAAGCCTGTCAAACACACTGACAGGGAAAGCTGTCACTTCTCATATGGTCATATGGTCACAATCAACACTCAAGTTATTTATAGGTCCCATCCCTCACACATTCATAACTACTTGGACCCATATAACCACACACCTCACCCCACTCTAAGACCATAAGAGAGCCACTTTACCGATTTAGTATCACCTTTTAACATCCTTCCAAGAACATTTTATTATAAAGCTTACAGCCATTGGGAATTATGTTTTTTAATGGATCCACTTTCTATGAGGTGGTTATGGTCTTTAGCAGTCCTTAGCAATTCATAGAACTTACCCAGGGACATAAATAGAACAAAGTTGCAAAATAAACAAACACACTCTTGATAGTCTCATTTTCTGCAGTTATAGTATCAAAATTAATTTAATAATTAGATGTTCAGTATTTTGTACACATAGCAGTTTTAAATGAAATGCTAAAGATAAGTGTAAATAATAGAATAATCACTCACAGTGTAGGAGAAAAGGTAATTAAGTGTATTTCAAATATTTCAGTCTCTGGACCAACCACAGGGTAAATTTTCTCCATGACATGGACATTGGCTGTGTGCATGAGTGTGTGTTTCGTCATACCTGGAGGATATGTGATAACTCAGCAGGTTGAACATTACCAAAGACTTCTATTGTTCTCGGTTCCATTGAGAGTTCTCCAAACAGTGGCCTATAATTAAAGGGTTGACTCCTACTAAATGCTTTTGTTCTCATGCCCTCCCTCCCCATGCTGGAGGTTAGGGATAATGAGCATTTTGTGTATATGGGCGTGTATGCATATATATGTGTGTGTGTGTGTGTGCTTGTGTGTTTGTGCAGGCAGATGTAGTGACGGTATCTTAATTCATTTTTGACTCAACAGTGCATTCATTCACACATGAACCACCACGGTTGCCATCTGTGGTTGAACCCATGACCGCTTGGGTGTTAATCCTCTGTGGCTTGTCTGGGACTCCACGAGCACCATCACGAGTGTCGTCTCTGTCACCCATTCCCTAAACCACCTGAAGGTGACAGTGTTTTGTCATCAGTGCCTCTCAGCTCTCTCCACTTAAAGTGCTGTCTAAACCCCCAGCACCAAAGTCAACCACCTAACCAGGCCTGAATAATTCTCTTGGACATTACAAGGTGCATTAGGAGCTTGGCTGAGTGCTTTGCTGTGTCACATTTAAAATGTGGCTCTTTATAGGGTTTTTCCCATGAACATGCAACTCTGCCAAATGTAGGGACTGTGTTATGAGATAAATAATATGAGTGGTTCTACAGTGTTGCTCTTTTCTCATCCAAGCGATGACCAATTCAAGTTCCTCTAATTAAACACTCTCCTGTCTTGACTATAGACAAGGGTTCCTCTCAGTTGAGGATGCTAATTAGATAGATTTCTGCTATTAAGGACACACACTCTGCTTCTGTTTTGTGGTTTTTTACTGCCTTTCTCTCATTTCCCCATGCGTCTCTGTCCCTTCACAGCTGTGTTTTTTTCTGACTGAGTTCAGTCAGAGGATTAAAAGAGATTACACTGTGATATGGTTTAGGATAACAGCTTATATTTGGGGAAGTCCACTAATCACCTGCACAGAAAGAACAGATAGAAACACACAGAAAGAAATGCAAAATAATTAGCCTTTTGATGTAATATTATTGTTATTAGCTGCCTGTTGAAACGCATTAAGCTACCTTATCAGATCTCACTGAAACCCAGGCTCAGGTTAAGTTACAATGGTTCAATTCTCTGTTGCTGCGAAGAAACAACAGTCTACGACTGATATTAGCTTTAAAAAAAGACCACTGAGACCCACTTAAGCTTCTGGCTCTGCTAATGTGGTTGGGGGAGTTTGTGCATAACCATGTCCATGCACAGGGGACGCTGCCACTGTCACTGTCTTGTAGACTAAAATCTTGTCATGCCTGACCTCAAAGCTTTTGGTTGGGCTGAAAATCAAAAGTTATGACCCTTTTAATCTCTGGGGAGGACAAAGACATTCTAGGATCCTCTCTGGCCTTGCCACAGTGTCATGTGTCAAGATTAGCTTTGAGAATATATGTGCATATTATTCCCTAAAAAAATTGAATTCAAACCAGTTCCTGTGTATTGTTGACTTTGTTCTCTTCCAGTTCAGGTTCTTTGTATTTTCCCAAAGAGGCCCAAGTTTATTAATTTAAGCCAATTGACATTAAAAGATATAATAATACTTGACCAGTTCTGCACTGATGGCCTTTTCCATGCCTTGATTATTGACTGCCAGTGGTCCTGATTAGCATGTCGGTCACAGGGGAAGTGGTGGCCCGCGGTCATGATGATAATTGAGATCATAATCACAGCCAATGAATTTGTGTGTGCGTGTGTGTCGGTACGGAGGTCGTAGTGGTGGATTGAGGGGGTGAGGGGCTACCAGCTGTCACAGAGGCTTTTGATTGATTGATGCCTGATGTAAGATGATGGATGTGTACTCACATTAAGCTGAGCGACGGCCATGCCAAGCTCGTCGTGGCTTCGGCAGTTTAAGGCAGCGTTATGGCTTCATTAACAGAGAGAGCCACTGTGACCATAGATCATGGTGGTGACAGGCCAACATTATGTCTGGCTGGGTTGATAATGATGTCATGAATGCGAGGGTCACAGGTTGAAGGGGCATTAACATATGTAAGACTCCTGGAGGTTGATGGGTGATAGAAGTAATGGCAGAATTTTCTCTTTGCTGATTTGACTTTGTTAGTTTATTGACTGATGCAAATGCATTACAGCATTGTAAAAGACACACAGGACGGATGGATATGAGAATATCTTTGACACGCTTGACGATTGAATGAAGAAAATGATTTCTAAAATGTTAATTAAAACAGCTTTAAAAGCATTGTTCACTACAATAGGAGTAAGGATAGTAGAATGGTGTAGTTTGTTTTCATTTATACATTTTGTTTTGTATGAAACAAAACAAAACAATAAAAATATCAGTGTTTGTTACAATGGTGCTAATGATTCATTTTAGCCATTATGTAAACAAATAGGAAATAAATAATGTTACGTGTCGTTATGTGAACATTAATTAGTGTTTTAGCTCGATTCTGTCATTTTTGTCTTTTTGTCTCCCCAGCTGTCAGTATCTGTCAACCTCTTGACCTTCACATTGATTATTACACAACATTGATAGCCTAAATTGAAATGATGCTGCTCTTCAGCTTTCTGTTTTGTCCTTTTTTTTTTTTTTTTGCTCGTCCGTCTGCGTAGCCATTACGAAAAGGTCACGACCCCTGACCTCCTCCCTCTTCCCCCTTTCTGGCTTTTAGAAGAGGGCTCCAAGACTTAATCCAGTAATGTAGGGTACAAGAGTGCAGTCTGTACAGGACACATGGGGATGGTACGGTGGGGGAGGGGAACGAGGTAACAGCTCTTGTCTTCTCCTTCTGTTCCTTCCTCTCTTTATTCTGTACCTCCATCCATTCCCTAGAAGTACCAGCAACGGCTGCCCCCCACCCAACCCCCTTCCCTCTTTTTGCCACTTAAAGCTGGGACCAGCTGCGCCAGGACCAAAAAATCATTGGAATCCATCTTTTTAATTCTGCTTTATTACACCCACTATCAATATTGTTATTGTTTAAAGTGGCCCTGGTTCTAACCCGGCTCTGACTGACGGGCGTCCCACCGTGCCTCTCTCGTTAATTATGTATAGAGGAAGTAGCAGCAGTGCGGGGGGTCGTGGATGAGAAGACTTGAAGGCTGCTTGTGTATAGGACGATGATGGCTACAGAGGCCTAGTGTGAATTATTTACCGCTGCATCGTAGGTTGCCCGCTGAGCGCCATCCACTGACATTTGGAAGCGGAGCGATTGTCTGCATTCAGCACTGTGTGATGTCGTGCTGGTGTAAAATGAGATACATTGCCATGTAGGCCTTCCAGAAAGGACCTGGAAGACCTTGGTCCTCTAATAAAAGACATAATATCTGCTCTGCTTGTTAGTTGCTAACAAGGATTTTATAAATAAAAAGAAAAACTGCATCTGACTAGTGAATGCTGCAGTACAAAGACAAACCTTCCAAGTCAGGCAGGCTGAAAATGATGAACCAGATGTTAGATGATGCATTTCTGAATGCATATGTAATATATGGCCCATGCGTCAGTGCTGCTTAGCCCATTTGAAATCTAATATTAGTCTTTCATTATAGTTAGCCATATGAGAGTGTCATTTCAGCAATGTGTGATGTAGAGTAGTAAATGAGTAAGAGTGGCTCAGCTGCATATGAGTCTACATGTGAAATGATTCATCTGCTCATTTATATGCTGATATCTTGGCATATATTTGCATTAAAGCACCATACCAGTGCTTTAATCCATTTAATACATTTTATACCACAATCAACAATATTTCAAAGAATACTTTAGTGCCACGATTATTTTATGCATAATAAGTAAGCAGCATGCTTGTTTTTGTTTTTAGAATATTATAGCATCTTGTCATTACATTGAATTAGAGTTACAAATGGGGACTGTCTTTTAAATGTTTTGGGGTTTATACTTCCAAGTGGTGTTGAGTCTGAAGTATCCAAGAGTTAAATATTACATTCTTGAATAAACCCTGAATGATTTCACCTAAGTTTCAAGTCAGGTTGATTTCAAGCTATTTGAAAATCAAAATGATCAACATTTCCAAGGATCATTTTAATATGGAAATGATCTGAAACATGCAAAAAAACAACTGACAAACCACTGAGTGATTAAATCACTTGGAAATCATAGGAAATCATTTTCTTCGATATATAAAGTATATTCAGTGAAGGTGAACTTACCAGCACCGGAATTCACACAAGATACTATATGATGATAGCTGATATCACCTACCTTTTTATTTTTAGGTTGACTCGCATCTTTAAAATTGCTCCTGTCTCCAGTTTGTTTTTTTCCCTGCTGCATTACTGAAGCCAAGGTACACTGCACTTAAAACACTCGCCTGTTTGCATCTCTGCAGCCCATAAAGTGGCTGCAGGATGAGGCAGTCGCAAGATGCAAAGATAAAAATAAGTCACATGGGAAGGGGGGGTTTGGTGGGGATCTGCAGGATCACTCAGATATGTGAGGAGCTCAGCTGGACCTGACCAGGCAGGTTGGAGATGTTTTTTAGACAGTTTTTATGGGATATATCTGTATCAGTACACTGAGATTGAGAAACATGGATTGGGTCCCCATTTTATTTTTGTATATTCAGTACAATTAAAATATGTTTGTTTACAAAGTTCTCTCCTATTTTCTTTATCCTTAATTTTAGAGTTTAGTCACTTCCACTTTGCAGGTCATTTAACTTCAGATGTGTCATCTGTTATATGCAGTGCACTTGGGGTATCAAACACTTGGCTGGACAAACTCATCTTAAGATTCACTTGGCTCCATTTTGTCTAAGTGCTGACAATCACCTTGTCAGTGCTTTCTCCAGATTGTCAAGCCCTCTCTGTACTACACACAAAAGAAACCTGCATAGGTGACTGGCTACTGTGGCATACCAGTCTCACTGGGCATTTATTTGAGCTTGCCTAATGCAAAATACAGAAACCAATTTTATAATTCATGGCGCCAACCTATACTTAGGCCAAATATTTTAGTGTCAGGGTTCATAAAAAAAGTAAACTG
Source organism: Polydactylus sextarius (assembly GCA_016801845.1). Classification (NCBI taxonomy): domain Eukaryota; kingdom Metazoa; phylum Chordata; class Actinopteri; family Polynemidae; genus Polydactylus; species Polydactylus sextarius. Next base: position 17,077,488 of record CM028928.1, read on the forward strand.
GAAACTAAAGTCATGTAGCATACCCCCAGCTCGCTTTGCTTTTGCCCTCGTAATGGCTAGCTAGTTGATATCTCATAAAAGCTGTCTTTAAAGCCTGATGGGCTCATAAAAGCTGAGCTAACCTGTTTAGATGGATACTTTAGCCTCTGGCCTTCACACCTTATTTAAAACTGACTCTTCACTCTCTTTACCCCGAAGAGGAATGTTGACTCATCAGATGCCTCTCTACAACATAAACCACTGTGATACTGCACAGAAAAGAGACAACATTGTAGCCGACATGAATACAAATGGTCTCCACGTTATGACATTTGTGCTTCCAGGTGTGTTTATATGATTCTTTAGAAATAAAAGTTTTATTGTACGAAAGGTCTGGGACATAATCAGCAAATTCATTTTGGGGTGCTTGCACATTTTGAACATATGACTAGCTTTAATATTAGCATGTAATACGGCTTCATCTCGTTACAAAGGGGCACTTACTGTGATGTGTATGCGTGTGTGAGTGTGTTTGTCTTGACTGTGTGAATACATTATGCAGTCCTAGCCATATTCCAACTCTAACTCTGTCTCTGAGCAAGTACCTCTGAATCAATGGACTGGGATCAGAGGCTTAAACTTCAAAGTTATTCTCCTTCTTCATTGAGGATGCAGCTGTCAGTCACAAGCTGTCTTCTTCACAGAAAATAACTTAACAAAAGTTTGTAATGATTGAGGTAGAGAAAGTTCTTATAGAGTCAACTGTCTATTTTAAGAGAACATGACATGTTGCTGTTTTTCAGGATGAAGCCATTTCAGCATCACTATAAGAAACAACTCAAAACAGGTTTCTGTTTCTGAATGTAAACTGAGTTACACTAGATTGGATTTGACACAAATCATGTTAGGGCGAAACAAATGAGTGTCTCTTAGAATGTAGTGTACACTATACCCTGATATATGAATACTTATTTTTACACCAAAGTTTTACACACTATATTTCACTGTATTTTAAACTCTGATTCTATAAATTACAGTCACTTGCAATGAGTCACTACTATGACATCTTGTCTGTCCTACACTCAGCTGAATAATTGATACACTTTTAGACTGTATCTGAATGACAATCTTATGTATATTCAACAAAAATCCTTTTAATCCAGTTGACTCATCAAGGTATTGCCTTAAGTCCTTTCATTAGTCCATAGAGTGCCATTTCAGCCTTTAGTATTGAAGCCAAAGAACATATTTTGATAGTTTAAAAGAGCTAAAAATACTTGCAGTTCCTCTTCATGCAGGAAATCTCATACATGTCACTCTGCACAACACACAGAAACAAGAGTGCCACTAGTCAGTTAAAGTGCTATCTCTTTAGAACTCATACTGTAAAACTTGCCGGTGAAAAGGGAGGGTGGAAGTTATTGATAGTGTTTGTAGACAGTTGTAATGCTGACTCCTCTGAACTGAAGAATGAATGAGAAGAATAAAGAATAACATGTTTAGCATATAGAAAACAGTGGTTGTCGCACATCTCTTTGAGGTGATAAAGCAATTTGGAAGTTGCGCCAGAGAGGGTGGCAGGCTGTGTGCTTGGGCAAATGTGACTTTTGAAATACTGAGTGGTATAGTTCTCTTAAGGGACAAAACGATATCTGGAGAACTGCTTCTTTTCTTCATTTTCTGTGGACAGCCTTCTGTGGCTCCCTTCAGGGCAGAACTGTGTCTTCATTTCTCACACTAGGGAAGCGGGAGATGAACGGTACACCAGGGGCCAGTCATGCTGGACAATCTGTTAGAGGGAGCAAATCTACAGGCATTGCTTCTTTCCCTTGCTAATCAGAGCTCCATGCTCCCCAGTCACGCCACTACCATGGCCCAGGCAGGCATCCCAGATGATGGCCTCCTAGGACATCGAGGGTCCCCATATGGACTGTTCTGGAGTCTGAAAGGAACCATGGATACACATGCATACACACATCCACACAGCGCTCAACAACAGCAAGAGCCCCCATCTAGAAATGGGGATTTTGGCTGGCAAGGCGCCACTCTCGGTGCATCAGTCACAGGAGGACATGGGTGAAGTCAGAGCCTGACAAATCCAGGGTATTATCAGGCCTTTGTCCAGCCTGCAGCTGTCACTTACCAGGCTAGTGGGAGAGGATGAGGGGGACAGAAGGGAATTCATGACCTATCCCTGTAACCACAGAGGACTGAGGCATTCAGAGATAAAACATATGGGAACAGAGAGAAAAAAAAAAAATGACGGAACAAGATGAGGCAAGAAATGGGAAGAATTTTTCATGAAGAAAGGAACGCAAGAGTAAAGTGGAGACGGAAAGAAATGCCAGGAGAAGGCTACGATATATTCTTCAATTGCTTTCATTTGATTGCTACAAAAATCACGGCAGATTGGCCGATATATGCTGATTTCCATGTTTTATCTCTGTCCCTCTCCCATTCAAAAATGGCCGGCGGTAATGCATATCTAATCTTTTTTTATCATCACGGTAGGTCCCAAAGGATGTCCATCTCTCCAAAAAAAGCTTCATATTTCTGTCTTTGAAATAAATGAAAGTCCACAGGGCGATGGAATAAAGATGAGCTAAGCCTTTGACTTGATGCAAGATTGCCAGAGGGTCTAAACTTAAGAAGCCTGCCCCTTCATCTGCTGCATGGAGATACTGGGGCCAGAGCAAGAAACCAGATAATCTGATAGAATTTCAATCAACTGTGATCAGATAAGAAATAACAGGCCGCCTGATTTTAAAGTCAGACCAAAGCCCGAGCAGTTCAACCTTTTTCATTTTAGTTGGAAATGAACAAGTTAGTTACACTCTCAGAACTTGTCAAACTTCATCTCTTGAAATTCTATTATTACGTTCTGTTGTTCCTGCTCTGATTGGATGGAACTGGCCCCTAACCTTAGGTATGATCATATGAACCATGTTACACTCTGAGTGATTGGATTACTTCTTTATTGGCCAATGGCAGTGTTTATAGGGCATTCAGAGACTCAACATGGCTTTGATCCACCAACAGAAGCAAACAGGGGGACTGTGAAATAGTATGCATCCTCGAACTAAGCCTTCTGGTGTGTGAGACATCTGCCAAATCCTCCTGGATCAAAGGATGACTATTACACAGACAGCCGTCCACATAACCCCAACTGCTGCTTTAGAGCGCTCATGACCCCTGTCAACGAGTCAGGTTAAAAAACACAGGTGGCATGGAGGTCACATATATGGTAGAACACAGACACATGCATACCTCTGCACCAATAAAAGAGTTTCTATACAACTCGTGAAAGAAACTGAAAAGGGTGAGTCACTCAAAAAGCTACATTTATCCCAAGCTCAACAAGGTTGTGGTTTGTTTTTGTCGTCCCTACTTCAACTTACTTCGACTTACTTCTTTTTTTTTAAATTTAAATTGCCGTTGTTTGACCTGTCTCTGCATGTCTGTGAATTCACAGATTCACCTCTCTCAGTGCGCCTTGAGCGTAAGCTTTCAGCCATGCTATAAATACAGCAACAGTGTGACTTTACTGAATACACATGTCTGTATAGACCCGAGAAGAGAGGCAGGGAAAGTGAGATAGTGAGTATGTGTCGGCTTCTTTGTCCATGTGTTGCAGTCTGAGTTGCATGGGTGTGTTTGCATGCATTTGGGAGCAGCATTGCCAACCTGACACGCCAAGTGCTGACATTTCAGTCTGCGAACACACAAATGAATTCGGAGCAAATCTCATTATACAAGACGGAATGAAGATGCCGGCTGTGGAATTGCTGTGGCATATGGATAAGTTATCTCTACCAATGTTTTTTAATTACTGTATAGGAAGTATCCTATTTCCCATTGACATGCATTTTAAAAAGATGACTTTCAGCAGAAAAAAAAAAAATATGCACTGAGTCTAAGCCCTGTAAGCTCATACGATCATGACGCAGATATTTTTCCTTACATACAAACACATGGTTGATAGCAAAGTTATGAGTAGTGCTCATTCAAATTCCCTCATACCCATCTATTGCTGGCAGAGGTGACACATTCATCCTAATTGCTGATGTGACATAAATTACCAGCAGTTTTCTCCCCAGTCTTTTCTACCAGCTCTTGTTCTTCGGGCCCATTACAGACGTTGATGCATTCACAGGGGAATTTGTAAGCACTGACACCTGATGCATCGCCAACGATCATGCTGAGTAATTATGCATTGAGGTGGCTAAGCGTTGGGGAGCTCTCAGGGAAGGCAGCAGAATCCATCTTCTTTATGTATGGAGACAAGACTTCTTCTGACTGTTGCAGTGAGAGCAAGCAGCTTCTGATGTTTTTGTACTTGATTTCCATCTTCATCAGTTATCAGCTTCCCAGCTCTTTTATCTTTCCGTATGGATATATTTACACTAGGGAATTCTATGGAATGCTTTCCATGAATCCCATCACCACTTCCAACTCCAATTTCCATTTGTAGAAATATATTGAAGTGTTGCACATGTAATAATTTGCTGGAGATCTTGTCTTCAGTGATTTTCTTCCAGTCTACATCCAACCACTTTATTCACCAGCATACTGGAAGTGTATGGGCCATCTTTCTTGATGCCTCAGTATGTGAGAGAAGGGCTATAGGTCTTGTTGTTTAGCGAGTGAATGTGGACTCCAGTAGTACTTGTTTATAGTCTGGGTTATGACCCTTTTTCTGGATTCCCAGTTGGTTCCCCCTGCACCCCATTGGTCCAGCTCAGTGGTGCATGATTGAAATGCTGATGGTAGCACTGATGATCTCTGGAGGGTCAAAGAGTTTATAAAGAAGAGTTTACAATGCTGTTTGTTTGGAAGCAGCCTGGTCCTCTACTTGACCAGCCTCAGGGATAAAACTAATTGCATGTATTGGGCTTCTGAGATCTGTTTGGTATTTTTCTTGTCAAACCTCTCAACAAGCAGGGATGCAGCATGCTCTTTATTTCAATATATGTATTAGCAGTAAAAACAAAAACAAAAACATAAGGACAATTAATTCAGAATTGCTTGTATGCAGTTTCATGCTCATGTATACATATCTTTAGGGAAGGAGACCTCTGTATTAAAAAACATGAAAATAAACACATCCATGTGTGCAAAGTTCTTTTTTCTCTTTTGTGCTACTCTTGAATTTAAAATCAATAAAGCTTGGTGGGAATATCTTCTTTTATTGAGCCCAGATGTGCATCTACAGTCTATCAAGCTCTTCTCTATTTTACTTATGTCATTTAACAGTTTTAACATTGCATAAGTTATTTAAGTATTTTCATGCAAATATAAAGAGAATACTGATTTTTGTAATGAACAGTAATAAAGGACTTTGTCATCACCCCACACCCTAAAAGCATAAGCCACCTCACACCCCAATGAGCCACTTAATTGCCCACATCCACATAAAAGGCCTAATGTACGCTCCCTAAACTGCCATACACATAAAGCTATAGGGATCAAATGGAGTATAACTAACACAATTGATTTTGATCAGGCAATACGAGTAACACGAAAGCCGTGTCTTGCCAAGTGCTACTCAGGGACACGTTCTGAGATCCGTGCATCCTTCATGAGCTACTATTTATTGGGCTTTTAATGAAGCATGATTGGCAGTATGTCCTAGTGCCCATTATCATCAGAAGGATGTGCTCATTCTAATCTGCAATTATCACCATAATTTGCACCCAGAATCCACTGGGCCCAAATAAGTAATCACTTCCACTGTTGGCATGCCACCTATAAGTACTACTCCATAGTAGCACTGTTACACAATGGGTGAGAGGTCCTTGTCTCTGGTGTCCATTTTGACATTGTATTTGCCTCTTTTTCTCTTGGTTCCCATTTCTTCATCTGTACTTCTCTGCTCTTTGTCTCGCCGGCGATTTTGGCTACTTCATCCTACATGACTTTGCTTCTTACCCTTCTCTCACATGTTCTTGATTAACCTTTCCCTTTTTTACTCAGCACCCACAAACCCCTCCTTCCTTTATCTCCCTTTCCTTCCATCCCACTCCCTACATCCCCAAGCTCCTGTCCCCTCCCAGCACAAATTCCTAACCTTTGGTCACTTACATCCCTGTGGTATGCATAAATGCAAGCCTATTATCACGTTGGTTGTCTCATCATAATTATACATTTTGTCATGTGCTGTCTCTGTAGCTGCTGATAAAAGGAGAGCCTGATTAAGCTGAAGAAAGCTATTGATTCCTATTGACAGACCCCTCAAAGCCCTTTAATGAAGGGGATGTAAATGAGGGTTTGCCACAGTGTTTAATGACTATGTACCATAAAAGGCCAACATTCTCCTGCAGTCTAAAAGGGACGTGCATCACCAACAATGGTGCATGGGGGACATTTTCAGTTACAGGGATTTTAAGTAGCAGTGGATGGAAAGAGGGAAGGTATGCAGGCATGCAAAAGATAAACATGACTGTCAGATCAAGGGATGCTCCACACAATTTAGAGGGCTGTTAAGATGGTCAAGTGAATTATTCAAATGTGAAAATGCATCTGTAACAATATGTTAACTAGAGTTGTGTTGCCAGGTGTTATTTTCCAAGCTTTAAATAACCACTTAATGTGCTACCTGGATAAAAAAAAAAGAAAAATAGCCTAACCATCCTACCTCTTGTTTCTTTCTTCCCCAGCAGTCAGATGACTCCCAGTAACCACGATCGGATACAAATGTTGAGGCACGAGTTCCAGCAGGCGAGACAGGACGAAGACCTTGAGGACCATCGGCATACCTACAGTTTTGACCATTCCTGGGTGAGTATCCAGTTGGATTCCATCAGAGTGGCACTAAACAGACCTAGAAACACATTATACAAAGTTCTACATGATCTCCAGAGATACTTGCAGAATTTGGGAACACAGAATGTGATTGGTAACAGGCAGTCAGAAACATTATTTTAGTATTTCAGTATTTCTAGAAACCACATTCATTATTACTCTCCTAATGATTGTCACTATTACCCAATGCATTTAGTTAAATACACAGCAGATTGAAATGTTCAAGTAAATGTTCTTCTTTCTGAGTGATATTAATGATACAAAAGTCTTAAAGACACAAATGATGACAGCATCATTCCCAGGAGAGGATATGTAGTTATATATCTCTGCAGACTACACAAATTTGCACCACCAGAGACAAACAGTAATATCAATGTTACTTGTGAAATTAATAATAGTAGAAATAACACAGGCTACGTTCTAGAACAACAACAACATTCACTGGTTTCATGAAGTGCCTCATTTGTCTCGCACTTTCATCTTGTTGGACCATCAGCGTTGTACGACGGCCAAATTATCTGATGCATGTGACTAAGACTATTTTTTTTAACTAATTTGTATTTTCAGGGTCCAACTTTAGGAACAAATTGCTAATTACTCATGTCTGTCTGAGCTTTTTCTATCTTGGAATTATGGCAGGAAAGCAGAGAGGAGAGAAAAAACAGAATCTCATGATGACAAGTGAATATTCAGGACTCTGAGGCCAAGTGAGGGGAGAGAATTTGACGACAGTGAAGCACACTTTATTTTATTTTATTTTTTTTTCATCAGACTTGATTAATTTTAAATTAACAAAATTTAATTTAAAATTTTAGAGGAGTTTTTTAAGCCCTTCTCCTCTCCCATGATTGATGTGTAACAACAATGGGATTTATTCTTCATAATTGGAAAAATGTAATCAAGTTAATTCCTCTTTTAATTTATTGAGTCGATCTCGCAGCCTTTCCTGCTGTGCAGGAGCACAGCTGCTTTACTTAAACTCCTGCTGTGGCAGGAGTTTAAGTAAAGAAGCACATACCCTGTAACATCACTGATGACGAGCAGCCCCACTAAATGCACTGGTTTGTTAGAAGTGACTTATTGGATTTAATTGTTGATATTGAATTCATGATCATAGATTCTCTGTCTTTTAAACTTGTATAATCAAGCAAAAACAAACCAGAGGTCAGACAATAGCAGCTGATATTTTTGCAGTGAAATAGTCTGAGCCAGACACATGGCCTTTTTTGTGTCATGTGACTCTTCTGACCTGGCTGCAGAGAGAAAATGGCTAATTGTTGCCTTAAACGAAGCTGTTTTCTAAATTATGGGTCAAAATGTCAGACCTTCAAAGGTAAAATATTTGGCATCCAATTTTGTGGAGAATTATCCGTGTCAGTTTGTCAATTAAATTGGCTTTGGAGTGACAGGCATCTTCTACTACTTTTCCTGCTGTCGAAATGAGTTTGGGTTAGATTTACCAGCATGTTTACCACCACGTTCTCACTTTATTTGCTTTGTGTTGCTCAGCTTCAGTTAGCTTTAGTGTTAGTCCTACTGATGGCTAAGAATCACTGAGTGGACATTTTACTCCACTGATTCTTTATCTCTCTTTCTCTCTCTCTCTCGCTGTCAAAATGAGATGTTAACTGTTTGTTCAGCACTGAGCTGCCTCGCTCTGTCTGTGTCTCTCTGAGCCTTTGAGCTCCTAATTACTTGTGATTGTTGACAATATTGAACATGCCTGTGTTATATAAACTGGTAAAAAAAGATATAGGGCTGGCCCTGGAGTATTGAAGTCTGTTTTATTAGTCTCCTCTCATGTTAGTTTAGTCATGTGAGCAAGGGTTCACAGTGGCAGAGCTTGTTGGGAGAGATCCAGACGCATCCTTGTTATGTGTTGACACTGATTAGATGAACTCAAAGGAAATCTTGTCTGAGTGTCACCCAGAGTCAAAATGGGTATGGCTGTGTTTAGAAATGATTGGGCAAAGGAAAAGTATGGAAATAAAAAAGCTGTGAAAAATACGGGGTGACACATTTACAATGCATACACTGGTGAGGAAGAAAAAAGAAGGTACAAAAGGTAAAAATAAATCCCCCCTTCTTTACATACAGTTTCCATCTTAACTGTATATTTTTAGAGTGACTATGCAAATGAAAACTCTGTATGACTTTCTGTGTGTACTATTCTCCCTTCTTTCTGTGTGGGTTTATAAGTGTTGGTAGGAGGCAGAGTTTTGACCCACACTATAAATTACAACCCCATGGCTGAGTTACCTATTATAGCCATATTGATACTGCTCCCTTAAAAAAAAAAACTGTAGCTTTCACTTTGTGTCAATGGCGAATTTTGTCCACAGTGATGAAAGTGAAACCTCTATGACCTACACTTATTGTAAGAAAACATTTCAGTGAAAAGTCACTGCAACCAGGAAAAAGGCAAGATGCTCAAAAAGGTAGTGAAATGTCTCCCATGTCAAAATGTGCACAACTGCACTTTGATGCAGGTTGTTTCTGTGTACCCAAGGTTACATCATAATAGCTTCCATACAGGTCTGCAGAGTACCTGCTGGCATCTTAAGCCATGACTGTTGTATTATTTATACTGAATATTTCTTATAACTAACACCACCAGCTCACATTTGCTTGATCATATATTCAGACATGAAGGATAAAAACAATATTGACAAAACAATATCACCCCAGGGTCCATTTAGTAGCTGCTCTGGACCTTGTGATCGAGTCACATGATCCTGATAACAAATAGAGATGAACAGTTGCCATGTAGATATTCAAATTTCAAAATAGCAATAGAAAAAAGCTGAAGAACAGCTGCTGAAAGGACCTAGAGGTGAAACACCTGTTTCTAGTTTTTTTTTTTTTTTTTAAGAATTGACTTTGTAACTCAACTAAAGTAATATTTTCAATTTCTTTTTTTTTTTTTTTTTTTTTTTGTCAACTTCAGAGTAATACATTACACAATATTTTATTTTACCAATTTAAAGCAAACTGCTGTGATATTACTTCTTAAGACGCTTCACTTCTGGTGGAAAAAAAAAAATGTACAAGACAATGATCATCATAATGAGGAACAGGTACTGAGGGAACATGTGGAACAGTGTGAGGTGTTAGGATCCCCCACCATGGGTTTGACCTCAGCTCGTCTCTTGGGTGTTGGAGCCTGAGCTCAGGTATGTCTGCTGTAAACGCCTATAATGAGAACGCTGAGGTCAGTCCTCAAACCCCAGCGCTTCCTTAATGGAATAATGACCAGGACGAGAATCCCTGTCTATCATGTAGCCCCTGGCCAACTTACATAATTAGAGCTGGTATGTTTTCTCTCTCTCTCTGCTGCTGCTTCGTGAAAGGGGATTTCCAGATGTTCATAAAGTGCTAGGCATTTTCCAAAGAGTTACCATTTTCTCTCTGTCTCTCTCCCTCTCTCTGACTGAGGCAATAAAAGCAACTTGTGGTGTTGGGTTGGAGCACCAATGAGCGTGACCACACAGACGAGTTTGAGCCCCATGCTGGTACCTTGGATCAAACACACAAACAGCAGCTTGTAAAGTTTTTATTCATGTGAATTCCTTTGATTTTATTATCGCTCTATCTCCTGCTACCAGGATAACTGTGTGTGTGAGCATTTGTTGTGTTAATGAAAACTCGGTCTGAAATTGGTGCTTCCATGTCAGCGGGTGTTTGACTGTGATTTTGCACTCTCTCCAACACGATCATGTGAAGAATAAGCTACTTTTAGCCACAGTCTTTTGACTTCCCAGAGGCTAAGGATTGAAGTTAAAGCAACACAATTTAGTACCATGAGTGTGCTTGAGTCCCTAGCTTTAACCACTCACACAATACATGGAGTATGTTATTTAATGCTGCAAAGTGTAGCTGTATCTTATATTTGTCACAGTATGCCGGAGGGTTTAACACAAAATATATACAGCACTTAATTAACAGCATGAATTGTTACTGATGTCATGATTTCAACTGCCATTAGCAACATATTTTTAAAACACCTAATCAGTAAGTTATGTTTGTAGCCATACTTACACATCCAGCTCTCTATTTACCCAAATATCAAACTGTGTTACCAGGTAAAAAAGGTATCAGTGGGAGGAGAGGAGAACAAAATGATACACTGATGTTTTTCATTACGGTTACCTCACACATTCATCCACACAGATATCTTCAAAGCAAAAAAAATAGAAGTTATAAGAGATAACCAGTCGTACCTTCCATTCAGCATGGTTTCCTGGGCCAGAGACCAGGAAACCAGGCAGACCACACTGCTTGTTTCAGATGGATCCTATGCTCAGAGCTACACACCCCAGCAACCACAAATGGACCGGGCTTGCTTATAATAAATTGGTGGAATTGGGTCGACACGAGGACTTAAAGAGAGAATCATTATCCAGCTGGGCTTTTGTCAGGATGTGGTGTTTCGCCGCCATTCTCTCACTTTCTTCTCATTCTGTCTGCCTATTAGCAACTCAAATCACTTCCATATGTCTGTTTGTGTACAGGAGAGTTGCCCTCTTAAAACTGTTCCCTGTGCACTGGCCTACAAACATAGCATCATGAAGATTGTGGGCGGTAAAGCCATATGTTAGTACTGACCCATCACAGCAGCCTACTTTGATATCTTGAAGGTCTGTGACCAACTCTGAACCATGGAACATTACACCTCAGCTCTGTTGCTCATGTTTTGAACTTTAAATGCTCAGGTCCCACTGAGATGCTTTCCTGGTCCCGGATTTTTGATAGCTGCAAATAATTTTCATAATTATGTCCCCTCCTGGCTCACCGTCTGTGAATGCTCCCATGTTTAAACAGGTGGAGAATTCTTTTTTTTTTTTTTTTCTCCCAGCTTTGTCTGTAACACCAGCACGGAAACAAGGGAGGGATAAAAGCGTACCGTATTGACATCATTTTTCACATTATTGGATAAAAAAGAACACGGACGTCTCTTTGATTTGATTTCAACAAATGTCATGTTTTATATGGCATTGTATTCCAGGCCTAACATGGAATAATCTGATTCTCCTTCCCTGGATAATGCCATTACACTGACTGATTTTCTCTACTGCCTATTTCTCATGCATTACTCTTGGCATGGTGTCATCCACCTCAACCCTTCGGTTTTAAACTTAAGCGTCAAGCACCTCCGGATTCCTCACCACTTCCTTTCAAATCACATTAAAAACTTTCAGGATGCGTGACTAATTATTTTCTCACCACCGCATTTGGCCGCAGTAAAATAATTTCTCCGTTTCCCTTACAGTTCATCTGATATTCGTTTAGACTCACTGAACTGGGGAAACGTGTTGTTGCAGCAAAAGCTGAAACATATGAGTCCAATTGACTTCACCCACGTATAATACTGTTGTGACTTGGAAGGCTTGAGAAAGGACTTGCTATTGATGCTGAGTGAAATGTAATTGCACTGTTATTGCAGCTGTCCGGGTGAAGAGGAAAGCAGACATTTTAAGAACGTTGCCAAAAAGACGCTCTTGCTGACAACCTTTCCATACACCAATACACCTTTACCCCATCAATCCATTCTACCATGTATTATTACCCCTTTTCCACTGATGGCCCCACAAACACACAAAAATGCATATATCCACAGGTTTTCCAAAAAAAGAAAGAAAGAAGATACAAAACTCTGATTCTGTCCAGTTTTTTTTTTGTTTTTTTTAATGTTGCTTAATACGTACTTAAGCAGAAATTTATGGACACAGACCATCCACACCACCACCTGCCTACCACATTACTTTTCAAGTGTCATAAAAACTGACACTTGGTCAAGCCACACTCATAACACGTCCTCATCTCGCCTCCGTTTAATTGGCTTGTCATGTTCTTTCATCAGCCAGCTTGTTAGCAGTGCGCTGGTGTTGAGGGAGATGATATCTCCATGTCAACGATGCTGATGATCAGATAACAAACACAGGTACTGGTACAGGTTAGTGATGTGTAGTCCACTTGTACACAGATCGTTGGAATTAAGCAATAACGAGAAATACTCATTCATAATTAATGTTTCTGACATCCCAGTGGTTCATGCGATGTTCTGAAAGACACAATATGTGTTGATGAGTTGAGCATTGCCATCTGTTATTCTTTATAACCATTTCTTTCTGAAGAATAATAATGCTTTTAAAAAAAAAAAAAAACAATAGATTAGAATATTAGTTTGCATGAGTAGTCACAGCCACCGCAGCTGAACAAGAGAGAAATCCATCAACAGAAACTCAGTCATTATAAGTAGGAGGCAATAATGTAGAAAGTCCACAGTTTAATTACTTTCATTATTTTTGATTTATTATTAAATATTTGCAATACCTTTCATTTCTGGGTCAGTTGTACAGTTTATACAGTTTATTAGCAGTCTTGTTAAAATATAGCACTAATCACATTTGTTTTGTTCCACAAAGTGCGTTGTCTGGTATATTTTCATGAAGTCGGGTTTGTTTGAACAATCACAGTTTTGTGAATTATGCTTTTGCTAAGATTAACGGGGACTTTTGATCCACTGACACAGGTGCATTTTTCAGTGCATTTGTCATCATGGAATCACACCCACTAACAACCTGTTCCCTGAGGCATCACAGTGTTAAACCACCTGTTGTGCTGAGGGACATATATGCCATCTCCTAAATGTGTGTGTCCATGTCCACGTGTGCAACCAAAAAAGCTTTGGTTTGGAGGCAGTGATGTGCATTTGCTTTAGAGAATGGTATAAAGGTATAATGGTGGTTTGTTTTAGTGTCATTTTCCTTTATATATCAACCAGCAGCCAATAATTCTAAAATACATCAACAAATCATAGTGCACATATACATGATGTGTTATAGATGTATTATATAAACATTCAAATGCAGTATGACACTAACTGCAAGAACCTGTCATGACTTATTAATCCTATCAATAATGTTTTATAAATATTTAAAACACATACTAGACAATACAAAGCTCCATATTCAGTTGGATTGGGATCTGTTACACTGTGTATCTTCCCTTTTGTCCTCTGATCTGATATCTGCATGAACAAAAGCTATATTTATTTTTGCTCACAGAGATAACATTACAACACATGATACACCTTAATTTAAAAAAAAAAAAAAAATGTCTCTCTGTTCATGCATGTAAATGAATCATCAAGGACACTTGCTAAACAAGTTATGAAAATGATGAGAACTACTGATTTGCAAAACGACACCAGATAATTAAACCGTCTAACAAGTGCTTGCAGGCAGCAAACTCAGCCTTTTCTCACCACAAAGTACCAAGACTTCAAGTCTCTGCCTTTCTTTATGTCCATGACTGCTGGATAAAGAAGACGTCCCCATCAGCGTTGCCACAGAGATGTTTGGCTCTATTTCTGTGTGTTTTATTTTGACTTTAACAGTGTGTGTCTTGCTTGTTTGGATGTTACAGGTGAGCAACGGGACAGAGGCACAGAGCGGACGACATTCTGTAACAGTTGAGACTCAGGTTCAGAAACAACAGCAGGACGACGGAGATGGTTTACAAACAGCGCAGAGACAGTACAACTCTCTGCCACGGTGAGACATCCTCCCTCCTCTCTCGTCTTTATTCTGTCTGTCTGGCTCCATCTCTCTCTATTCCCCAGTCTCTCTACCCAGTCTGTGACTTATCACGTTCTTCCTGCCCTTTCCCAACCTCTTCATTTGACTTTTTTCGATTTCCATCAATTTCCTGTCCTCATATTTGTGCCGTCACCCTTTTCTCTCCACACTTTCTTTAACATATCTCTTTGGCTACAAAGTCAGTCAGCACAAAGCCACTTTCAGCTCATCGCCAGACATTTAAATGATTCTTTTTGCAAAACTCTTTGACTGAAATCATTTAATGTGATCACATGGAAATCTTTCAGATATATTCAACTTCATTAAGTCAATGATGACCCTGAGGAAGTGATGACTTTGTCTCTAAATTTATGTTTTTAAAAGGAATTTTCTTTTGGCAGTCTCTTACGCCTCACACATCTTCAGAGTTCAGAGCTACAACTGCTGCTCTTTATCTTTTCCATCTTCCTGTTTTGATTCTTTTGCATTTTTGTCAAAGAGATGCCAATAAAGCTTAGCATATCTTACATCCAGAGGCCTTGGGCAGAAACGAGTTTAGCATCATTGTTTGCATTTCCTGTCATTGCTCTGTAAAGTGTATTTTCCAGTGCTCTGAAGCCTTTTAATCACACTTTAGTCAATGCAAAGTGCACAGCAAACCACCGCTGGTAAAACATTTCCACGTTTTAAGCTATATGTTTAGAGAACAAGAAAGTCATTAAAGGATCCAGTTCTATACTTTGACAGAGGTAATAATAAAATGAGCATTATTTCCTTTCACTGTTATAATATTTCCACACTGAAATCAATCCAGTGTGAGTTTTAGTCCTGTGAAATGCTATGCTGCTGTGCTCTAAAATACTGAAAGTGAAGACTGATTTATTTTAAATTTTTGCCGCTTGCCAATTTAAACAAAGTCAGAACACTCAATGTGTGTATACAGTATACATGTTTGTGTGCGTGTGTGTGTGTGTGTGTGGTCTTTCCATTCTGTTGGCCAGGCTAAGTCTGCTCTCCTGTGATTCCAATCTTTTCTTCCATGAACACCAATCATTTCTTCATAGTCCTCTTTCTCTCTGCTGTCTCTGAACAGTCAGAGTCAGGTCGATTAAAACATGTTCCCGTCTGGAGCTATGGATTTGTGATCCACATGGACCCATAATCAATGTGGTCTGTATAAGCCAGACCAATATATGTATTCCCTTCTTAGGTGTTATCTCCTGGCATCTCATTTGATGTGACAGTTGCTCCCAGCCCTCCCCTCTCAGTGAGTTGCTTCTCTTGGGAAAGTTGGTCTGGCCACTCGAAAAAGCCAGACAAGGATGGCCTTTGATATGCATTCCTCTCATAATCTCATAGCGTATTTTAGCAACAAGTCGCATGAGCTCAGGCTTGACATTTGACCTTGGTTTAGGCTGTTTAGAGCTTGTGTCTAGCATGGTTCCTCGTGAGACCACAGAAGTCTTACATCCACACATTAATAACCACAATTCCCTCTTAATTCCAACCACCTCTCCTTTGGAACCCCTTCATCCTGTCATTTTCCTCCAAAAACAGGAAGCCTGAGCAGTGAGCTGTTCAGCCGAATGAGGACACCCCCCCCTCCTCCACACACACAAAAAACTCCTGCTCAAAGAGCTTCCAGAAGAAGCCATGGTAGCTGGTTATCTGATGACGGCCAGGCTTAACTGGCTGTCTGGGATGTGAGGACTGGAGGAGCACTAATGAAGGCTTGTTGTTGGAGCAGGATTAGCGGTGACAGGCATTGGAGGGTGAGAGGGGCTGGGAGACGCACAAGTGTGTTAGTAGGAAAGAGAGAGCACTGATTAGCCTGAAAGAGACACATTCGCACACATGCACACACACACGTGCACACACACATGGATGTGGTCAAGATAAGACTCTTGACTCTGGCCTGAGTGAACTGCCAAAGTGCCGAATCTCAGCCAAAACAGTATTGCGCCACACCATAAAGAAAACATTATTCCAGGTTTGTTGACAGTTTACTTGTATAATACGAAACAATTGTTCCATTGCCCATTGCACGCATTTGTTCTTTTTTTTCCTAATCACTTTGTATTTGAGAATGTGTGTGCTCTCTCCTCCTTCTCATAAAGTCTGATTCTTCCCAGCTGTTTTAAAGAAACACGCAGCAGCCACAAATTTTTCTGCGAGCCAACTTCCTGCCTTTGTTTGTTATGTTCTGTCATTCTAAATTTACCCGACTCTTTGGCATGATGTATTTTCCCATCCCCTCCCTGTGTAAATGTAACTAATCTGCTTTGTGACATATTCTGGTGCAGGAGTGGAGGTGATAAGAGAACTAGCTCCCCTGACACATCAATCACATTTACATTCCTGTGGAAAAGTGCCATTTTTACTCTGCTCTCCTTGACTCTTCTCAGACTTTTCCCTTAAACCCTTCTTCTTCTTCTTTGATCTACTTTAAAAACTAAAAGGTCATTGTTGAAACACAGATTGCTGCCTCGAGCAACAGGCATCCTGCGTTTCTAAACAAGCAGTTCCCTCATGAGCGGTGCTGGCTGCTCCGTAAGCCAAACTGGGGTGTAAATGCATGGCGACTCGCCCAGACAGCAAAACCCAGATATGAAGCATGTGGTGGGGCTCTCTCCACAGTCTGTCCCTACAGCTGCCCTCATATGCTCTATGTGCATGAAAGCACGCTCACATACAAAGTGTAACAAGATTATATATTTGTGTTGCACATGTACAGTGCTAAATGCATAGACATGTGTCCATGTAAATATAGACCCATAAGAAACACAGAGAAACATCTATTCACTTTTCACAGCCATGTGCCTCAGCTCTTTCCCTCAGGAGCTTCTAATACTGAAGCTAGGGCCGTGGGATTTTCTTTAGAATTATTAAAATAAATTAGACAAAAAAGAGAAAAAAAAAGTTTGACCAGGGATAGTTGGAAAAGTAGCAATAAAAATATTTTCCACTATGCAACAGATGTACACGCGTTGCATACATAGTTTAGAATTCGTATTCCTGATTTACGCTTGACACAAGAGAGTAAATTGGAGTCTAGCAGTAGTGTAGACGCATAAAGCAGCATGCTTTGTACAACTTGAATGACAGGTACACGGAGATGGCCGGTGAAAAATGTGTGGATGTTTTTGACAACCTGCCACGATTTGTCAAATGGCCATTACAACACAGAGCGTGCTGTGATCATTCCCTCTGTGTCTCGTACACAAACACAGTCTGACACTTCATAAACACCATCATACTCACTAACACACAGTACAAACATGTGCACCATGTGTCTTTTGGGAATCCACCACTTTCAAAGCTCTGCAACAAACAAATAATAAATACATTGCATTTTATGAATGGAAGAGACTGGAATAAATGCCTTTATATGCATAATATGTTCTGTAATAAAACTGTATGCTTACATTTCCTTATGGATTTTATATTCCTGGAATATATACTATATACAGTGCATATCTGCATATCACATAGACTCCACTGCTGGTGCCTTCATGTAGCTATATTTTTGAGAGGTGCACATCAGTTACCTCATAGTTGCAGCACATATTGTCAAACTTTTTGTAGCTACAGTATAAAGTCCTCATGAAAACTATAAATCAACCTTTGGAGAATTTATAGGTTTTACATTTGGCTCAGTTATATAAATCATCTAAGCCATTTTCTTTTTGTCAAGCTACACCACAGTACAAACAGAAAAAGAAGAAATCAGGTTTATGGTTTCTGTTTGGGAGAAAACAACATAGTTTGTCAGCAAGACAAGTTCTTTGAACAATAAATGGCCAGTTGTGTCTTTTGTTCCTCTCTGGAATGAGACTTGGCCAGATAAGAAACGCATACGTTCTGGCCTGAAAGCCTGCTGGGCTCCTGCATCCTTGTACAATGTTAACTCAAAAGCCTTTTGAGCACACAATTGGTCTGTACGGTGTGAATGGGATTTCTCTTAGCACCGCTGATGCAATAGACACTGTCACAGGTTTTATGTTGCACGTTGGTCTTCATGGCCCTTCATGTAAGGGAGGTGCAGGCTTAACGCTTTAGCCGAAAATCTGGCAATTCCCAGTGACAACTTCCCAAGATCAGTTTCTGGAAGAGCGGAGCATAAGAGATAATATGGGTGCATATGGGGCTGTCCTGTCAGTGTAAGGGCTGAGACAGACTGAGGATGAGTAGCGGGCAGATAACACCGTGAGGCTTGCCATTACTCTGTCTGTGCCTGTAAGTGCACCAGTCTGCATCTCCAAAAAGTTAAATGGATGAGAGCAGCCATTTTTCTCAGACATTTAACATTTGTGTTTGTTCACAGTGTGGAACTAATACTCCTGTGGGCGTTTCAGGCTTCCACTGATTGGTTCCTGTCTCTTTCATGTCTCTGCCTTTATGTCACTGGATTCAGTGTAATCATGCAGCAGCAACAGACCCCTCTTTGCTCCACCCATGTTGCCTTCAGTATTTTAACTCAGCGTCTACATTATCACTTTTTAATCTCACTAGATGTGTAAATGGCCACATTCTGTATTGAAGTGCAGTTTCTTTTGAATTCTCCTCCAATAGCGATGACCCAGGGGCCACTGTGACAAAAAAGCAATCTTTCCTGAGCACTGTTAAACGCTGTCCTCCTCTCTTCCCTGTAGATTCAGGTGGTGTTTAAGATGACTTACTCAGCAGCACGACTGACCTCTTTACCTGTTTCTGTGTGTTTAGGCAGCCTCGTAAGAACCCCAGCATAGTTTCCCAGGAGTCAAGGGACAAGGCTCACATGCCAGCAGAGGGACCCCAGACATCAAAGGAGAATCCTCGCAACTCGGCCATTCAGGGATCGAGGAATGGCTATCTGGGAACTTCCAGCTTCAACGCCCGTGTCCTCTTAGAGACTCAGGAGTTACTGAGGCAGGAGCAGAGACGCAGAGAGCAGGAGGCCAACAAAGCCAGACCGCCTCCCACACAAGAAACTCCCACTGGCAGCGCCAATGACAACAATAGAGACCACACTCAGGCACCTGGCTCTGTCCCAATGCAGGTCCCAGTTCAGTCCAAGGGACCCTACAGACAGGATGTGCCCCCATCTCCTACTCAGCTCGCCAAGCTTAGTAGGCTTCATGTTTCAGAGAAAGGGAGGTTGTTTTACTCCTGAAACAGTAACAAAGAATTGGAAAGTGGTAGTTTTGGGAGATTAGGACTGATTCTAGAGCAGATAAAAGGACCAGTGTGTAGGATTTAAGGGATCGACTATTGGCAAAAATACATACTCATGTGTTCATCACTATATAATCAGCTCAGTTAAAGAACTGATGTATTATATTTACCTTGGAATGATCCCTTTATATTTACATAGGGAGCAGGTTCTCCTTCATGGAGCCCTCCATGTTGCACTGCCTCATTTCTACAGTAGCCCAAAATGGACAAACCAAAAACTGGTCCAAAGAAGGACATTTATGTTTTGATGCTACGTGGAGGTTTTTCTACACACTTGGAAAGGAAGGGTTGAGGTGAATATTATTCAGTTCATTTCAATCTGCAACCTCACTGCTAGATGCCAGAAGTCCTACACACTGAACCTTTAACAGGAAAAATACCAAGATGACAACAAGTCTGTTTTTATAAAATGCTGATACTTTCATGGGATTGTTAATACAAAATGTTAATATTTAAAAAAAAAAAAAAAAGTTTTTTTTGTTTTTTTTTTTATGATATGAACCATGATGCTTTTTAGCTTTATCTAGAAGAGAGAGAAGAGTTTTATTGCCCATCATCCAGACGATCTAACTGTGTGTATAAGTGCCTTCCAGACCACTGATGGTTCACTTTTTTTTAGACACCAGCCACATTTTGGGCTAATTTGCAGCTCTGACGCATCTGTCTGACACATTCAGTAAAGCAGCCATCACAGCATAGGGTGACTGGTTTTAGACATCATTACATTGCCACATCTGACAGGTATCTGACCTTAACATCATAACCTCAACCACAACACATGGTCCAGGCATGTTTTGGTACCACTGTGGTCCTGGTGAAGATCTCAGTTGAGATCACACTTGTGTCAGGCTTATTTTTGCTGTTCATGGGGACTTTGTCAGCCACTAGTCAGGGGGTGTAAGTGCTGGCAGGAGTTGGCATGTAGTGACAGAGCATGGAGGTTAAGCAGCTTGTGTGAACTGTGTAGTCAGAGCTTGGGTTTTGGACATGCCTGCTCACCCCCTTCAGTTCTGAGAAATGTCCCCTCTTGTTTCTGATACAACACTACTCAGAGTGTGTGTCCTCATTCCAACCCCCTCTTGTATTTAATATGATAATCCTGAGTTCTCTGTTCCTCTCTGTTGGTCGCTTATCTCCTCTTTTTCTCTTCATGTTGTCATGCTCACCATACGGCACTCTCAGTGGGGGAAAACAGTTTTAGATCTTCTTTATCTTACCCCCACCCACCCTGGGAATCCAGCACTATGAATGGGGTCAACTCTGGGGTATTAATTAATGTACCTCATTAAAAATGAATGCGCCCCTTTGTGTGTGTATTTGTTGTCATGTGTGGCGATGAGTAAGAAACAACGACCTTGCTGTGCGTGGATCTGGCCCCAGCCTCACTTAGAATGATTTGGCTGTAACTGAAGCCCGACTCGAGGTGTCTGAGCTGTTCCTCACTGAATATTTCATCAGACTGGTTGCACAGGAAAACCACATGGGCTATGCCATGGGTGGCCTCAGTGTGCGACTGCCTATCCATAGGCCTGATACAATAGAGCTGATTTTGTTTTCTATTCGTCATTATATCCATTGATAGAATCCACTTTGGAGCTTTTTCACTGTTCAATCAATAATGAGTGCTGCAGTTTTCAAAGTGTGAGCGAGTGTAAATGTATGACCCTGTGTGTGTGTGTGTGTGTGTATGTATGTGTGTGTGTGTATGTATGTGTATCCCTGTAAGAACAAGAATTTGAGCTTTAGTTGAAGATGAAGTTAATGATTCATCTTGAGTTATTGTTTAGATTTGTAATTTGTTTGTAATTGTTAGGAGGTAGTTTGGAAATTATCTTGACTTTTTTTTTTTAACTTGATCAGATTTTGGGGCCTATTTTCTCTTCGGTGTGTTTATTAGCACTCAAAGAGGCAGATGATTTTATTTACAGTAACCGTTGTAGTTATATACTCTGCTGCCTCTTGATAAACTAAGACACTACTGTGTGATTCAGTTTTAGTTACTTCAACAGTGCTATCCCTGGTTGAATTTTTTTGTCACACACTTGTGTAGCTGAAAAAATCTAATTTTTTAACCCAATCATGTTGAAATGATCTTATCATAGCCTGGTTGCTTACAAGTAAACAAGCAGCTTTTTCAAAATTTTACTGAAAGTTACAAACTTGCAGTGGCATGTTTTAACACTCATAATCACTGAAATTGAACATAAATGGTATGTGAGACACCTATTTCCATTTGTTCTAAACAGGTTCTCACAGAGGGAATGGCTGTCTCTGATCCATTTATAAACATTCACATGAATGTGCCTCTAAAACCTTGTTATTTCCTGAGTCCTGACTTTAGGATTAAGATCAGGACTAGGAATAAAGGTCTCATGCTTACTGAAAGACATGAAATATTTACAGTTGGTTTATTGTAAGATTTCTAGTATATTTGTGGTAGAGAGTATTTGTTCCTCACAAGAAAAGAAAAGAATAGATGTGTGTATGTGCTTCCTCACACATACAAGGGAATGTATGTGTAAGCACCAATAGGTGTGTGTGTGTGTGTGCGTGCGCGTATGTGTGTTAGTGTGTGTTTGTAGGTGTGTGTGTGTGTGTGTGTGTGTGTGTGTGTGTGTAGGTGGACATGTGTTTAAGTGTCTGTGAACACTGCCAGTAACTGGATGCTCCAATATGTCTATGAATATGTCTTGGCAGCCATATGAACCACTTGGCTGTCGAGTGGGAGAAGAGCAGAGGAGTAGGAGGGAGAGAAGATGGGATGCCTGACCTTGCAGATGAATCAGTCAATGGAGTAATCACAACTATTCCTCTGAGTCCTCAGTACCAACAGGAGGTTACCAACAAGCTGCACTTCTCTTTCACTTACTGTCTCTTCTTCTTCCCCTCATTTATGTTTTTCATCTGTTTGTCAGTGTCCCATGTTTTGCGTTTTTTTCCTGTGGCTGAACTCCTGCGTTTGTGTGTGTGTTTGCATGTGCGTGCTTTAGTGTGTGTGTGTACGTGTGTGTTCGTGGGGGTCTACTCTGACACAACAGCTGTTTTTAACTGATGCCCCTGTGTTTTATGTGTCTCATCAAGAACTGGAGGGGAGGGGGTTCAAATCGCTGCAATGTCTAATGAGTTTTTTTTTCCTCATATGCAAATTTGATAATATCCTATATTACATGTTTATTGTTTGTGTTGCATAATTAATGTATGTGCGCCACCTCTGTGACACATGGATACTTCCCATAAAGCTATTGTTTCGGGGGATTTTTTTTAAATCCTGGGAGAAATGAGAAATATAATGTTGTTGTTTTGTTGTATTTTATGACCATTCCTCATTGTGTTTTATTATCCACAATATGGTGGTAAAAGATTACTAATATGTAAGCACAGTGCAATTTTCCTTTTTACAACAGTGTATCATTATCATAAGAACCATTTCTGCTGTTCTTTGTACATACAATACAAACTTTTTTCAATGAATAAATTGAGGGTAGTTTCAATTCTTGTTCCAGTAATTTCCCTTGATTGTGTTGCTTTAACTTTCATAAATGGTTTCTCTTCTTGATAATACACCAGTGAAATAAGATGTATAATTGAAAGGCAAGTAATGAATATCTTATTTCTTGCTGCCATTATGTTGCATATTACTCATATAAGGTTTCAAAGTGAAACTGTTTGTTTCTAAACCTCTTTTTTTCCCCTTTTGATCATGCAATAGTTCAGTTTCAGAGGTACGTGTATTTGAATTCATCTGGTTGACATTCCTCCAGTCTCCAGCAGCTAAAAATAAAAATAAAAAGTATCAAAAGAAAAAAAAAGTCAGGATTTTCTGAATAGATCCTCTCATAACTGAAGGAATGTTGAAACAAGTTGAACTTGTGCGATAGTTATAGCTATTTACTGGCTCTTGTTCAAAATGTGGTTCCCACATTTGCTGAAGCCGCAGTGAAAACGTAGGAGAAGAACACATCCTTGCTGTCTCTTCATCGCTTTAATCTTCATTCCTGATAGGTCACTAAAGGCTGGCCCGGTGGTTTTGCCTTGAGCTGGCTTAACTTCTAATAACATCCTGTGATGACTCCGTTGGTGATAAAGACAATATTTAACTGTGTGATGTTCACCTCCAGGGGAAAGGCAGGTTTTAGAAAGCGCCAGAGCTGGCCCCGCATCACAGAACTCCTGCCAAATCTGTCTTCATCCTGAGGAAGGGAGAGGTCTTTGAAAGAATCCGTCTGGTCAGAGTGGAAATACACAGAACGAGAGAGCACATGCACCAGGGATGAAGACATGCACTTGTGTGTATGTCGCCTTTTTGAGATGAGGGTAAAATAAAGGTGAAGAGAGGGAGAGGAACAATACGCCATGACTATAAGAGAGCAAGGGGCTCATTTGCTTTTGCAAATCCTGAATCTATCTTGATTTCAACACATTTGTATGTTAGGTTATTGGACATAGGATTTCATTACATGACGGAAAAGCAAGTTAAGACTTGATATTAGAAGAACTGAGTGTTTCATGCTTGAAAGTTCACTTAGAAAAGAGTGTTATAAGGCCTTTAAATAGCAGAATGAGAACATGGTTTTCACAGATTTATAAACGGCCATTCTGGACTACAGATATCATATGTTGTAGACAATATGTTAAGACAATATACAATGTTTGATTTGTGGAGGTGTAAGTCTATAGAAAGGATTTTCTCATGTTCGATGATGTCCTCCTTCCAAAACTGCTGTGACATAAATCCAGTCATCCTTTCCTTACAGGTAATCCAACGCCATCAAAACACAATTGGTTTCATCCCAGCTCGACACCCAACGCAGCATGTAACCTAGTGGGTACTCTGCTGTATCATTTTGCACCCTTAACTCTTTAAGACCACAGGGAACAGTAAAGCTGTCCTTGGTCTCGCTCTAGCCAGTCGTTACTCACACCCAAAAGGCTCAGCTGAGTCTTTAATATCCCCCCTTTTTCTTTCCTGCCATCATAATATTCCATAATGAAAACCTTCAGAGATTCCCAGTGATCAACAGCAGACACTGTCTCTGAGTCAGTTTGATTTTATTACTCCAGTTTGGCCTCTTGACCCTTTCAGGCCCAACCAGCAGACCCCTGTGTTGGCAGTGCAAGTATGTTGATATGAGAAGCAGATGGGATCTGTATGAACTGATGGTAGATAGAAATGCTTGAGCCTAGGGATTTGGGAAATCATTTTTTTACACTCTTTTCAACCTGGTCAGGCAGGAGTCGAAGTCACCTGTTTTGGGTTGAGGAACCTGCTTCTTCCTCAGATCTGCTGCCCCTCTGGGATTTCAAAAGAGGAAGCCGACTGTTGTAGGAAAAACTGTGGTCATAAATCTTGGCAGATGCACAAGAAAAGCCAGTTGTAGGAGGCTGACATGAGCATACACACACACACACACACACACACACACACACACACACACACACAAAGACGTACCTGGGGGTTCTTCCTTAGGCTCTGGGCAACATCTGGCCAGTGCGTGTATCTGAGGAGAGGCTGGCCTCTGTAATGTGTGAGCAGTGGAAGGAGGGCTAATGTCTCTCACTCTCTGGACCATGGAAAGTAGAGCAGACTTTATATGTGTGTGTGTGTGTGTGTGTGTGTGTGTAAGAGACAGAGAAAGAGTCACAGATGAATTGGCTTACAGAAAAGAAAAAAGGATGACCAGATGGGGAACAGAAAGAGAAAAAGGGCATGTTGTATTGGTAACTAGACTGGCTTCACCTCTTTCTTAGTGTGAGAAATTATATAGCGTCTACTGGAATGCAAGCAATTTGTATGGTCTAATATTGTGTGAATTTGAAGGAAATCAGGTTGACCTTTGACAGAAGCTCAGGATATGGTTACTGATATATCCACCAGAACTGAGCTTACTAGACTTTCAAGCCTGACGTAAATCTATCACTCAAAATTTAGAAAGTGTGGAAAAAAATGAGTACAGTAGTAAAATGAGTGAAATAGATTCAATCTGTATAGATAGATAAAGAACATAGTAAATAAAGAAAGGAATGATTCACGAATGAGCAAATTACCATCACTATATGTATTCGTGACACATTTCTAAAAGTATGACACCATCATATCACAAATGTGTTGGGAGACTAAATTACTTATTTCCACATAGACATACATACAGTGGCTTGAAAAGGTATTCATACCCTTTGAACCTTTCCACATTTTGTCACATAAAAACCATAAACATAAATGTATTTTATTTGCATTTTATGTGAAAGACCAACACAAAACACCATGCAATTGTGAAATAGAAGGAAAATTATACATAATTTTCATTTTTTTTTACAAATAAAAAAAAAAACTGAAGTGTTCAGTTCCTTCAGTTCAAAAGTATTCCACTCCTTTTCTCAACCAGTGCAGCCAATTGCCTTCAGAAGTTGTCTGATGATTGCTGAAAGATTGGATGTTGACCTAATGATTAAATAGAGTCCACTAGTGTGTAATCTAATCACAGTATAAATACAGCTGTTCTCTAACGGCTTCAGAGTTTTTGTTAAGAAAGAAAGTAAAACATAGGAAAGAGAGTAGCTCAATTGGACTTTGGCAGTTGGTGAGACCTGAGACCTTCTGGACCCAAGTCTGCTTCCTTAGCCACCAGCCCGCCACTGCCCTAAACGCTGCTGGAGGATGTTGCTAGTGATGCTATGATGCTAAAGTAGTGCTCTAGCCTTTGAGCTAATCCCCCAATTGAGAGCTGTGGTTTCATATGTATGGATTTGAACCCAGGATCTCTTGCTTTGACCAACTAAAACATAGCACCTTGGGTCAAACACTGGGCTCATCCAGGATTTGAACCTGGGAGAACCCTAAGCGAGAATCATAGGTGCTCTGGTCAGATGAGACCAAAATTGAACTTTTTGGCCTAAATGCAAAACGATATGTATGGCGAAAAACTAACATACTGAATAAACTAACATACTAACTAACTGAATCACCATCCCCACTGTCAAACATGGTGGTGGTGGCAGCATCATGCTGTGAGGGTGCTTTTCTACAGCAGGGACAGGGAAAATGGTCAGAGTTAATGCGAAGATAAAGGGAGCCAACTATAGGGCAATCTTGGAAGAAAACCTGTTCGAGTCACCACCTGCAAGAAACTACATTTGGCAGCTATAATGGATTGGTTTAAAACAAAACATATTCATGTCTTAGAATGGCCCGTTCAGTTTCAGTAATTTTCCTTCTACTTCACAATTGTGTGCCACTTTGTGTTGATCTTTCACATAAAATGCCAATAAAATATTTATGTTTATGGTCATAACGTAACAAAATGTGAAAAAGTTCAAGGGAAATGAATACTTTTCCAAGCCATTATACATATACATTTTTGTTATTATTTTGTTTAATTTTTAAAAAGTTATAGCTGATATAAAGATGTGGAAGTAAGTATAAAGTATCTCAAACTCTACTAAATTCTTAAAACATCTTACATGAGCTTTATTTTGAAAGTTTAGAACTTGTATGTAATGCAATAAGTTGAGGATTTCAGGGGGCAGACCGCTAACATTCAACTCCCCAGATGTAGCAAGTTGCTACACTAGCAGTTTACCACAGAAGCGTGATGAAAGGGCAGCACATAGTGTTAACCTCCTTGTGGTTCACACTATTCCTTGCGCCTCCATTGTGCTTATTGAACGTTATTCTTTCCATGTCTGTGTGGCTGTTGGGGTGCATGCAATGAAAATGTCGTCATCTGCACATACCACTGACATGTGCATCCACAACATGTGGTCATGCTGTCGCTGTTCACTCTGACAGCAAACTGAAGGCATCAACTTGGCCTCTAACAGTAATATGAATGTCATCTTTTTTCCCAATATTTAATATTTACTACATACATTTTTTCTACATACATTAGCGTTAATATTAATTTACCCATCCAATTAGCTGGAATGTGCAAAATCAGCATCAAACTTCATTTTTTAGCTAACGAGAGCTGTTTCCAGTGTTGGAAAGCAAAGATGATGTTACCTTTGTTTTACTGCCTTGAATACCACTTCTTTTTTTTTTTTTTTTTTTTTTGCTAAAGGGAGTTTTGCTCTCTATTGTCGGCAAGTTCTTGCACACTGTGGAGAACTGTTGGGTTTTTCCATTCTGTAATGTAAAGTGCCTTGAGATGAATGTTTTTATGATTCGGCGTAAATCATAAAAACAAACTTGACTTGACTTGACTAAGATATGTTCACCAGATAACCATGACACAGCCAACCCATCTTGTCTGGAGTATCGTTGGCCCTGAAGAAGCAGTGCTACTCAGAGGGGGTATTATAACCTCTTGTCTTGTAAAAGCAGCAGTGCTGAGGGGTACGGTCCTAACCCAGATATCACCACCTGCAAGAAACTACATTTGGCAGCAAAGGAAAATGGCACCTTTAATCCTGATTAATCAAGAATAATAGTTTTATAGTCAAACTGTTTCTCTTTGGTTTGAATTACAGGCTACAATTGTAATCACTACCTGTTTACCCTGTTTACTGTTGTAAGATAGGATAAGCACAGTCAGATTTAGTGAGCCAGCAGGTGACTTTGCTTTGTAATTTCTTTTCACATGTTAATCATCAACTGGAAGGTCATACAGGCCGGCAGCTTATCTACCGTGACATCACTGTTCCCAAAGCACACCATTAAATCATGTCTCCTCGGGCCAAAGTAGGTCCTAACCAGACTACAGTAGTCCCCAGATAGGCCTCCTCTTCCTGTGCCAATTTAACCTGAGGCCGTTTCCCATCATGCCACCCATGGAGTGTCACACGCTGCCTGGGACCAGCTATAACCCTGAAGGCGTCAGGAGGAGAGGACTTCCCCACAAATGAGGAGAAACAATCAAGATAACAAGCCTACACATGTGCCATGAGTCACCGCCTTGTGAAAGCTCAGGTTTGATGTTTTACTTGAACATTTTATTTATAATCCAGTGGGATTTGAGGTCGCCATGAAACCTGCAACAAAGTACATGAAACAGTTTTTGGGTTTCTGCTTAAGCTATGATGCAACTTCATTGCACAGAAAAATTGAGTCATTAAAATCGGTCTCC
This sequence comes from Polydactylus sextarius, assembly GCA_016801845.1. Lineage (NCBI taxonomy): Eukaryota > Metazoa > Chordata > Actinopteri > Polynemidae > Polydactylus > Polydactylus sextarius. The sequence continues at coordinate 17,106,124 of CM028928.1, forward strand.
TCTGAAGCATGAGACTGTTTGTATGATAGCTACATCACACTGGTGTATTTTAAGCCTCCTTATTTCTGTTACACACTGCTGCTGAGTACTGAAGGGACATAGAGACAGGCTGCTATTAGATGTATTATTGTGAACACAGAAGCATGTGGACAACTGTGGGGCATACACTGGTGGGCTGCACTGAGGGTAATGGGACCTGTCATATTCTAAACTCTCACACACACTCTACAGGGAACATTCAGGACGCTTTACTTTTCAAGTAGCCCGTCAGTGAGCCAGATTGAAAACAGAAGGTGTTCTGAGGGCTGTTTGATTGGTGACACATGTTGAAAGAAACTGTTAGGAATGACAGAAGTCTCTTTTTTAGCAGAGAAAGCCTTTGATTCCTCAAAAAAAAAAAAAAAAAAAAAAAAAAAAAAAAAAAGAAATGTGTCTGCATCTGCGCTGCATGAGGCATCTCCTCGTGCACACAACCTCCATTCCTTTAAGTCATGAGAGAGTCAGCACAAGTTGTCTGTGAAGATGACCTGATAGTTTAAAGCTGTATTCTTACTTTCAGCTTGTGGGCTCCAGGTAAATATATAAATAAAGTCAACAAAACGCAGTTTCATCTTGTTTTCATGTGTGGACAAGGAATTACACGTACTTGACCAGCTTTGAAATGGTAATGTATTGTTTGAAGTATTCTAAAAAAATAAAAAAATAGCACAACAAATGCAAATATGTGTAGCAGTTTTGATCTCATAATAATCTTTGCCTCCAAATTCAGGTTGTTTCTGTGTTTTCAACATCAAATAAATGAATTATTGTAATGAATATCGACTCGTGTGATAGCATCTATAATTAGTATTTCCGTTCTTCTAGCTGCTTCTACTAATATCCACCTTTAACTATAGAGATGATTACGACTGTGAAATGGTTTCCTCCTTCTGACACTGAACAAAAGCCTGTTTTCTTGCTCCAAAACAATGGCTGTGCAGTTTGCACCTGGTATCCTGCTTCCCATACACTGAATATATACTGTGCTGTCATTTTTGTTGACATTTCATTTGTTTGCCTTTGACATAAGCATATTTGACACAACTGTGCTTGCTCTGCCTCACTGTCCCTGGGAATAAAAGACATGTTGCTCCAGTGTTGCTCAGTATTTATGTATTTATGGATTTATACAGAACATCCCAGGCCAAATGTTTTGCTAAAAGAAACAGAATGGTTCCAGCAAAGCGTCTCCGTTGAAAATCTGCATGGGAATAAATCCTATAATCTCTTCCCCGTTTGCACACTAGACTGGCTGAGAGCAATTACTCTGACAAAGAAAGCATTTTTTCCCCTTCTTCCTCTTCCTCCTCTTTGCTGTCTTCCATCCTCTCTGCCTTGTGTCAAATTAATCCTCTGAACTTTCCTAAAGATCTTCGTCTATTTCCTTTTCCTTCCTAAGAGTACAGCCACTTTCTCCCCCCCACCCCCCCACCACTGTCTTTCTCAGATATGGCACCCGGGAGAGGAGATAGCTTTTCGAATGAAACAGCTGTCAAGAATTCCCAGTGTCTCAGTGTGCCGTCTCTCCCCTTTGTTCTACCTGACCCCACCCCCTCTTCATCACCCAACCTCACTTAAAGAGAGAGAGAGCTATGCAGAGGCCCTGGGATCTTCACAGGTGCTGAGTGATGGGATGGTGGGGGGTAGAGGTCCTCAAGAGGAAGAGGGAGGCAGAGAGGAGGAGTAAGAGCGGATTAAACATAGGAAGGATGCAGATCCTTTTTTGACAACCAGGAGGGGGGGGTGGGGGTTATTTAACTATGAAGGAGGAAGGGGGAGTGGGAGTCTGACACCTGTGGGGGAGTACTCAGAGAGGGGATGGAGCCTACGAGAAAGGGGGTGACCATCTGTTGCAGTCACAGGCAATGGAGACAAGAGGCACCGGGAGCCTTCAACCCAGTCCAAAAATGTTAATGGTGTGCCGCTGATGCATATCAAACGCACATCTGCACAGGGAGCAGCACTCCCCACCTGACTATAAATACATGATTCATACCTTCTCCTGCATGCTTTGGATATTTGTTGTGTATCAATAATTAGCATTATCACCCTGGGTTGTGTTAGTTTCTCCTCCATGTGATGCCAAAGTTTCATTATTGTTTCATTATTGTTTTATTGATTCTTACTTTAATTGACCTGGTAGCATAAATGCCCCCAAACCAAACAATCTATACTCTAAGTGACTCTAATTTGATTTTTGTTTTGTTTTTGTTTTAAACATTAATCTGAGTTTGATTGTGAATGCAGTGGAGCAAGGATGATGAATTGTTTATTTCACAGTAGCTGCCATAAACCAAGGTTACATGACTTAACTTTGAAAAAGAACGAACTGTACAGAGACAAACTGTCAGTTAATGCTGAAGTACACGTAAAAGCACAAATGCAACAGATATGTGAACATAATATCCAACCAATAACCCTGCTCTTGATAACACAAGCACAGAAAAAAAATTATTACATTTGGAAGGAAGCAAAAATCTCCCTTACAATAACTATTGTACCTGCATTGCTGGTACATTGCTGGTTAATTTATTTATGTAGGTATGTATCTTTCTGGGTATCATAAGTTGACTGTGTTTGGAATGAGGTGAAATGAGACAACAATAGTTATTTCTCTATATATCTGCAAGGCACAACTGACAAGTTAATGTAATAAATCCAGACTTGTTCTAGTCATATCCTGGCGACTGGCCAACCCACTCTAAAATGATCTCTTCCTAGAAGTTACTCAATAGGCAACTGAATTGTTTTGACAAACCTGTTATGAGCTGAATTCACATCATGAAATATTATTAAATATATTTTCCACATGGTTTAGCTGGTAACATTTGTCCAGCCCAAAAGCATTAAGTTCTTCTCCACACATAAGAGTGCAGACGTTTGATCACAGAGTGGACTGTGGGAGTCTGCTGAGTCCCACAGGCGGTTATGGTTTATGATTTGAAAACACAGTGGTTAAAGATAAGGGAAGATTGTGGTTTAACCAAATAGATCAAAAACAAACTTGTTGTTAACTTGTGATGCAGATTATCCTTGTATTTTTATTTATTTATTTATCAGCTATTTGTACCAAGTGTGTGATCACGTCACTGTCTTAGCCAAAGACTATGAATGCTCAAACATAACCAGGAAAATACTTATCATGTCTCAGCTGTGATGAGAGGATGTTTTGTGGAAAACAAATTGGCTACATTGTCAGTCAACATTTTGCATTCTCACTCAAGTGTTTCCACATTAGAAGGGATGAATGAAGGGAGAATAATGAATGTACAGGAACGCTCAGGAAGATCGATACTCCCACAGAAACATTTCCTTGCTTTGAAGGTAAAAAAGAAAAATATAATTCAGGTGACTTTTTTTATAAACATGTTTCAGTTTCAAATCCAATAGTATAGATATCTCTGAGAAAAAAAACTACAAAAGTGCATGGCCTATCCCCACTTGTACCATTATTGCTTGCTGCTTTCTTAAACTCACGACAAAAAGTGAGTCTTTCCATGCTGGCGTTCAGAACAGCTATACTCTGCCCTGGAGCCTGGTCAGACGATCACGATAATACAGATTGTTCTGCAGACATACTAGAGGAGCTATAGGACTGAGATTTTTATTTATTTTTTACTCGTTCTGCATTTTTTGCTTTGATATTACAGCAAACGTGCACTCCATCCCACTGATGGACCGCGCCTGCCTCCTTCCACGGTGACAATGAGTAGCTTTAATGGTGACGCTGTTTTGTTTTTCCCATCTCTGGGGAAAGATAATAGGGAATGCTCCCCCTCTGAGGTGAATGGGCCAGAAGAGGCTCTGTAAACATGAGGGAATGAAGATTAATCACACACTAGAGATGGTGTTCCCACTTTAATAATCAGTATTGATTACTGTCACCTTACATCTGCACCAACAGCTGCTGCGAGGGGGGCCCGTCGCCCAAGGCTGGTCCACCTCACACTTCCCCTGCTAAATCATTGTGCAGAATGGTTGAGTTAGAATTAAATATGTGCCAATAAATATCCTTTATTGTCTATCAAACAATAAAAACAATAGACTTTCTTTGGTTTTACCACCACACTGTGTAGACCAATCGTAATCTCATGAATATTAATGTATATTTTAAATGGCTAAGATGAAATCCCACTGGTCTCTTTTTCGAAAATACATTCAATTTAAGATTTAACCACTAACTACCTGAAACATACGTTACGTGATGTTTATTTTTTAATTGTCAGCTTCAGTCAGATGTAAGTGGGAGCGTGCACATGATAAAACACCTGACAAATTGCACTGCTCCGTTAATGACATGCTATTTTATTAACAAAATTGTAGAAATGTAGCCTGACAGCTTTTTTTAAAAAAAATAGGATTTCTGTAAAGTTAAAGCTGTTTAGACATATTTGTTAAATGCAACATATAATCCCCTGACAGCAACACAAAGTTTTTGTAGCTAAGACAACATTAATAAAGTGTTTTTTAAATTAACACAGCTATTGTAATATTTTATTATGATAATGTTTCAAGCTTCAAGCTCAGAAAAACTGACCGATTCCCCCATGCTGGACTCTTTGATAGTTCATGACAGGACAGTGACAAGAGTTTGTTTTTCATTTTGGTCAAACTGGCCTTAAAGTGAAGGAGTGGCAGGTTTGTGGATTGATGATCTGCTCAGACCTACTTAAGACATTTGTGGCTAACACCACTATGTTATAGTGTAAATGGGCTATTCTATAATCACAGAATTAGTAGAATACAACATATGTGTCATTCATGGAGGTGTTACATCCGGGAACATGAAATCTGATATAATAATACCAGCGTGGCTTTTATTTTTCCTCTTGTGGAAAGCGTCAGCTAACTGTTTTTATGTTACTGTGGCCAACAGCTTTAAAGCAGCAGATGGAAGGCGACATAACCTGATCACGGTTGAATCCAGCATCTTTGGAAAACTGAGCACTGAAACTGCCAAAAATCAGTGGTCATGCTCAGTGCACCTGCTCTCACTGAGTTTGGCACCATTTGTCAATGATTCACAATATAGTGCATCTTGTTGATATCTTAAGAGGCTGGTAAAGGCTCTTACATTCGTTTATGATTTGGAAGAAAAGATTTACACTCATTTAGATTCATCACATACCAGGGTCCTCAGCTGTTAGTTGCCTCAGAACATGAAGCTTGCATGCAGCGACAGAAATATAGGCATGTTGCTTAAAAATGATGTTTTAGTCTGTTTCATTGTGAATGTGAGTACATGTGACTGAAGTGCAGAGAAATATGTAACCTCAACTGTACATTTGAAAATCACTTTTAAAAACCTGCAGTCAAAAGCTACATGTTTCCATGTTTGAATGTCCTGTCTGTTATTAATTTGGGATATAGCAGCTCTACTTTCTTTTTGTGCTGATGTTTGGATGAACCGGAGTGCTGACAAAAGCCTATTCATTCTCCTCCCCCGGTTGGTATTAATCCCTCTTCCTGCACACGTTTTGCTTTCTAAATAAATAATTCTTTCTTTTCAGGCAGTTACAGGACATGACACCACTCTCCAGTTTCTCCAAGATTGGCAGACAAATCAGAAATGTATGAAGTCCTCTGCAGACACAGATGTATTCACTCCAGCACACCACAAACAACATTGGCCACGGTTACAGCAACAGTGATACAAGAATACAGAGGAAAAACAAATAAATAAAAACAAGTTGGATAATACCTAACCTCTGACCTGAGGCTGAGGCATGCTCTCATGATGGGGGTTTGCCCAGAAACGGGGCTCATGGGTAATGAGAAAAGAACAGCAGTGGGGTTTCTCTGAATGAGTACATGGACCGTCGTGACCCCAGGACGGCTTTTCTGTGTCTCGAGAGCCTGGGGCAGGAAGGCTGAGAGATTGAGAGCCAGTAGGGACCATTTGATTGGCATGTCGATCCCAACATATAACAAAAGCTGATGTGGAATATACCCGGTTGAGTGTGGTAGATATGACCCAAAACACGAAGAGTGTCAATAGAAATTATAATACATTTTAAATGAAAAAAATGAAAAATACTGGAAGAAATACTGGAAATGTATTGGAAGAAAATCTAAGTAAACTTAGAGCTGGCTGTGGAGATTTTTACTTGGCCACATGTAACGTTGTGCTTTGTCTCCAACTTATTGTGCTGGAATAATTACACAATCATGTTGTCATCTGTAAGTACAAGCCCACTCACTTGGCCAAGGTCCATTAAAAGTATTCAAAGAACTACACCTCTCCAATAATTACGTGGCAAAACAACAGATCAATAAAACCATTTATTTGTAATGGCTTTTAAAGTGGAGTTCATTCATGCATTTTTGCAAACATCAGGGGGAAGGAGGACAAGGTGTGGGATGTGATGATTGTTGTTATGTGTGGAAAGTGAGGATGATGAACTCTCAGTCCATTCCACATCCACTTATTGAACGTGTGCCGTTATTCATGTGCAGCTTTGAAGCTGGTACAGATGCATTCACAGTGGACTCTTTTATAGAATATATCTGCAACTATGTGATATGCTACACATACAGATTTAATTATTAACACTGTCTTTAAATTATTTGTGCAAACCATGAAAGCACAGAGATGATGCACCTTTGAAGAAACAAATGAAATGAAAAATCCTGGCAACATTTTGTTAAAACAGTGACATAAAGCTTTGAGATGACTGAGAACAACGTAACAAAGATGATCTGAACATACACCTTCTGTTAGGAAATCACATAACTGAAAACTCAATAACATCTGTAATTTCCCTTCTCCTAGTTGTTTTTCCTTTCTTGTCTTCACAAAAGAATATTGTTTTGTTCTAAGGCAGTCGATAACTGTCTTTTAGATCTCTCTGTTTGATAAATTAGGAGTATACAAGCAGAGGTGTTGTCTCTGTGATAACTGCTGCTCCTTCCCTATATTTACTAGTCGGGGGCAAAAATAATGATGGGTTACGTCTCCAGAAATATGACTAAGCCTGTTATTATTCATATCGGAAATGTATCTCTGATTTTAGGTCAGCACTGATGACAGTGCTGGCTTGTCTGCTGTTTTGAGGTGTGAAATGCTAGATGATTGCCGTCAAAACTGGGCTGTGAGGAGGGTGGGGGTTGGGGGGTAGAGAAACGAGAGCATAATTGTGTGTCATCTCACTGTGCTTATCTCTGTTAATAATCATCTCTGTGTGGATGTATGAAAATGTGCCCCTCAAGTGTCAGAAACATCTATCAGCATGTCTAATGGAGCCCCTGGTCAATGAAAAATGCATCGACTGATTCACGTGTGAGGGGTTGAAACATAAGCCTTCATACTTAGAATTATTTATGGTGGTAGCTCTGTGAGGAAGAGGAAGCAAAGCGGTCATTAGAATTCATTTTTCACATTCACAATGACCCACCTCAGATGTGTGACAGACAAACTTTCAAGCATCATTTTTTAAAATTTAATATAAATTTAATTTAATATTTTTTAATTTTTTTTTTTTTTAGATTTTGCCATCAGTTGCATTAATTCTTGCAACTTTGTTTTGAGCAAAAAAAAAAAAAAAAAAAAATCTAATTGATTTCAGAAAAGCGAAGAAAACAAGCAGTATTGATCCGCCCGCCGACCCCCACCTTTGAAGCAACACAGGTCAATGTCACTGTCAAAATGGTCACTGTTACTGTGTTAGTCTATATATCATTCTATAGTCAGTGTCATTTGAATAATAAAAAAAAGATTTGATAATCTATTTGCACATAGTAAATGTTGTGGTGGTAGTTTTTCTGCCTCTGATTGAGTTTACACAAATGAGCAGTGTCAACAACACTGACCCTCTGAGTTGAGCATCTGTCTAATGTAATTCAGTCTTTGTGGTCAAACGCAGATTTACAACTTTATTGAAGTTTTGGAGGAAACACAGGTGAAGTTACATTAGTTTTGATTAAATTACAGTAACAACTTGAAGTTATGAAACTGTCTTAAGTTGTTGCTGTGACTGTAAATAGACAGGACCATGAAAAAAAAAACTGAGCTGTGAAGATTGTGACGGCATGGTCTCATATCATAATAAATATCAGCCATCTTTACTGTCTCTGCAGAAGGATTATCAGGCACAAAGGGAGTGAGAAGATGAGGACACGACAAAATGGCCTTTATAGTTATGGGGACATTATCGCATAGATACTTTATTTATCTCCATGATATATATATAGTATATAGGTGATATATATATATATATATATATATATATATATATATATATATATATATATATATATATATAAAAATCAACTCACATATGCCCTTCCTCTGTCTACTGTTGTCTGTTTGACATTTGGTTCAGTGTCTCTCTGTTGTGCTTTGTTTGCCTTTACCTCCTTACTGTGTACTTACTGTATCTTGCATTATACTTTCTACGACAGTGAAGTTGTCACTGAAGCTGTTGCACTACAATGCACAGTTGATACTCTGAGAGCAGACAGAGCCTGTAGAGTTTTGAATTATTTACAAATTCTCTTATTGTTCATTGGTTGGTTTTACCATTAATGTGATGGTTATTCTTTTTAATGATGTGCTACACAATATGTCATTAGTTTTAATAACTAAATCTAATATGGTTACTTTATCTTGTGTTTGTCATGTATAAGGATCAAAGTATGTAAGTCATGTGTTGGCACATGCATCCATACATTCATGAGCACAGACTTTAATGTTTAACATGATCATAGCATTAAAACTGATCTGAATCTTGTATAATGTAGAACAAGTGTGTTTTAAAACTGTATCTATGATATGTGCATATTTGAAGCTACCAAAAAGAACCTACTTTTAAATAAAGGAGAATTATTTTTTTTTCTCTGAAAGTGGGAAGGCATCAGTACTGAACTAGCTTAAAATAAATTCAGATCTTAATCGTTGCTGTGGGCTGGAACATTAGTGAGTGAGTCAGCCCTGATGAGATACTTACATAAATTAAATATAGGAGTTAGCTTTAAGGCCAGGATTATTAATAATTATCAAACTAACATGACCATGATAAAAAGTTTCAGTGTCCTCTGTAACCACTTTAGGAATAAGCTAATGGCCAATACCTTTTAATGGAGGATGAGGCTTAGCAATCGTCCTCCTCTTTACATGAAGTAATCCAGTGATAGGTAAGGATCAGATTGTATCACTCAGTCAGCGTAATCCACCTCAAATGTTCCTTATCATAATTTTAGGCAGGTAATCAGCTATTTGCAATGGATTATCTTTTGAGACTAACCTTTCCAACCCTGTTAATCTATTCACCCTAATGTAATTTCATATTAAAGTGGGTGACAATTCATTAGGTGGGTACAGCAGCTACAGAGTGCTTGATGCACAGCAATTACAGCCCACAGTGGAGGGCCCTGACCCTGGAATGGACCTGCAGTCACAACGACCAGTAACACTAATGGATATGGCACAGTGAGGGGACAAGATGGCTGTCATACTCTCAGCAAAGGGCCTGACCACTTTGACATGTAAGAAAAGGCCTCTTGTAATTATTTAGTGAGGACACATACTGGAACATAAGGAATGACCAAAGGAAATGGAGATCAGATGGAAAGTGAAAAGGGCACAGAAGCACAGAGGATGAGTGCTTGTTGTGGAACATTGCTCAGAGGGTACATCAAGTGCAAAAGGGCCGTTTTAATGGTCTAACTTCTCTCTTTGCTTGAGGGTACAGTATGTAAAAACACTGATATTTAACACGACTTTCACCATAGCAGCTTAATGCCTCAAAAGCAAAGATTAATGAGGCCCATAAAAGTTTTATAGCTCCAGGTGATTAAGACATTACACCACCTAAGGTGTGATAATTTACTTTTAAGTAGAGCAATATTCCATGAAACAAGCATGTCATGGACTTTTTATGTTGATTGTAGCCTTTAATTTCAACAGCTGAATCTGTTCTTCCCTGGTTTTTTCTCTGTTTTCTCAGCTGCATGACCACACAGTGTTGCATTTCACTCCAGTAAATTAAGTGAGTGTTTGGAGTACTAAATCCAAGTCTTTGGTGATGAATTACATACTCTGTGTTTAGCAGGAGACTTATTGAATTTAATAAGCATAAGAAACTGAGTCTTGACCGGGCTTTGCTGATGTTTTCTTTATTGTGATGTCAGCTATATTATAGAAAGTTTTTAAAAAAAAGCATCCCCATGTGATAGAACATCCCTGTATCCACAGACAGAGACACAGATGCACTGAGGTTTTCTCACTATTAAACTCTCTGTCTAAATGTTAAGGGAAAGTGTAGCAGTCACAATAGAACCTACAGGCTCTGTTTGTGTTTTGAATAGTCTCTCATGAGTGGAATACAGATGACATCCTTGGCATTATTTCAAAGAGATAACTGAGTCAGACATAAGGAACCCCATTGAGGTAGAAAAAAAAAATGGGAAGGAAATAGCTCCATACAGGACTTCCAGGCTATTGTGTGCATCGTATCTCTTTAATTTGAATGTGATCTTTGTTTCATTCTCTCCCCGCTTGCCAAGTTGATCAGCAGGCTTCATATCTTTTACAGATAATATGCTAACAGTTAATTGGCTTTCGAGGTAACACAATCAGCTCTACAAGGAACACATAGAAATCATTTTAAACAACAATGGGGTCTCTCTCTCTCTCTCTCTCTCTCTCCATATGTGTAATGTCTGGAGATGTTTACTGGCACAGAAATACCTGCAAAAATTCTTCAATTTTCGAGCCAAGTCTGTGATTGATTCCTGACATATCAGGGAGTCTTAAATATGTCAGCTTGTTTCAAAATTTTAAAAATAACTCAAACATGAATGAGGCAAGTCACTGCACTTGAATTAAGAAAAAAAAAAAAAAATATAAAAAAAGCACTTTAGAAAGACAGAGCCTTACTTAACCTCATGAGATTGAGTCACAAATATCAAAATTGGTTTTCTTGGCTATGTCAAAAAAAAAAAAAAAAAAAAAAAAAAAAAGTATCAAACCATATGGTTTTAAAATTTACAATACAAAAAGTAAACAATGGCCTTGTTTGCTGTTGGAAAGGTATCCTGTTAACAGGGGAAATGTTTTGTGGTAGAAGAAATACTTAATGTAGTAGAAGAAATACGCTTAAGATACCATGATGTAAAAATTACATTACAAATAAAATATTACAAATGCATTATATTTAATTTCAAGTACAAACTTATCACATTATAATTTCCTTCAAAGTATTTAAAGATCAGAAGTAAATGTTTTCATTCTGTAGTAAAATGACCTGTGTGTACTGTGACGTGACGTGTTATAATATGTACAACATGATGTGTCCAAACACATTTTTTTTTTTTACATCCATAGAGATAAAATGTCACCCAGGAAAGACCAGTAACAGTGTACCTGTGTGACATATGAGCCACTGTTGCTGCTGATAATAAAACCTGAACTCAACTATAAACAATGAAATCTTGACATTAAAGTAGGCTTTTACAAAATCCCATTTATTGATGTGATTTAACAGAAAGACATCTTTCATTAAAAGCACTATTGATTTATTATCTGACAAGATTTATCAAAGTAAAAATGAGGCGATGTCTAATGGCATATTTCTAATTTAATGTCTTTTATACATTACATAAAGCACTATGAAATGCCTCTTCACATGAAATGTGCTTTTGTGGATTTGCAAGATGGGTTTTATGGGCTCTTGCTATAGAGAAGTGAATTGTCTTATTTTGTGAAGACAGTGGCACTGTGGCAAAAAAGAAAGATAAAACATAACAAATAAGTCATTAAAAAGAGACATAAATCTGTGAAAATGGCACACTATCAAGAGAACAGTGAGAGAACAAGAAAGCTAACCACTCATATCGCTGATGGCAGCAGTTATTGACACAAGTTTAGTTTCCACCAAAGTTTAATTATACTCAAGCAGGCACCCATTGGGAGAGACGTGTCACATCACCTCAGGGGGTGTTGAATCTCACAGGTTAAACATAGAGCGAGAAGCGTGGGACGCCACTCCACCTGCTATTCTCTATTATACCCAGCAGAACATATCAGAGAGCAAGTGATGGACAGACTGTAAACAGACTCAGACAAACAAGTGTACATACTGTGTATGGAAACATTAAGCATATGAAGAAGAAGATTTGTCTGGAAACAGGTGGGAGGCCGCAACTCACTACTTTTATTTCACTCCAGGATTCTGAGTGCCTTAGCATTCAGAGATGGAAGGGGTGAAATGTAATTGTCTTCCCCTCAGACATGCCAAACCAGCTGTAATGACCACAGCATCTAGTATAAGGGAGGAAAAGGTGGAGGGGAAGATGGAAACAAAGAGATAGAAACAGTGTCACAGTATAAGATACAACACAGCCATGTTTCACTGTTAAACAGATGCTATGCAAGAATAAATGTAAAGTCTCCAGAGCTCAGTGGTGCTTTGACATTGGTATCACTGTTGATGAAGAACAGCATTTTGGTCATATTACATTCTGGCATCTAACTACAAAATAAAGTGCACATGACTTGCAATTCTAGTGTCTGATCTTCACAGATTATGTCGGAGACAGTCTAATGAACTGTCTGTAGAACAAGTATTGATGCTGAGCAGTCAATGTGTTTTGAAAAATTTAATAATGCTATAGCAATGAAGGATTAAAAGGAAGACTTTCAGGTCCTTAGTGGGCTTTTTCTTGAGAAAAGTATTGAGCAAATATAATTTTGATCTGATGTTGATGCTAAATAAAAGTCAGGGGATTATCAAAGTTGTTACATTTTATCCCAAAGGGATTATGTATTTTGAGTGTATATATCAAATTACACAGCAATTCATGCACTAGTTGTTGGGATCATCACTTGGTTAGTTGTTCATTTTGTTGTGAATGTCCCGATTGGATAGGTTGTGATTTGTGTTTTTCTAATGCTTGACACTTTGGGATGTTTTTCTATTCACCACTATTCTCCCCCTACAATGCTGACTTCTCTTTATGGATTGGATCACAATGAATCACACACAAATTTTTGTACTTTATAGCATAATCCTTTAGTAGAGAATGACAGAGAAGGCAGCAGGGGAGATGGTGCATAGACTACTTTGTGTCTGCATCAGATATTGATGGCATATGTGGAGAGACTTTGGAGGCATTTTGATTCTGGCAAAATGCAATGTTGGTTTTGTAAGACAGAATTTATTTGCTTTTGCTTGGTTACATAAACTGTCTGCCATTTTAGTTTCATGCAACACATCCCAATTGAGCGCCACGAAAATGAAGGGGAGTTTCTCTGTGCAATATCTTATCAATGATGCAGAACACACAGAAGATTATCTGAGACGGTAGGAAGTAGCCAGAGTAACAGGCTTCATTTTCTCATTAGGGCACAGTCTGGGTGACAGAGTGAACCTACATCAGTGATGGATCAGTGATGGAAACCCACCTGGTGGGACACAAGGAAGGAAAAATGATCGATTGTGGTGAGTTCACACCTGATGTTCACTGCAGTTTATTCCAACCCCAGAACATTTCCTCCTTCACTTTGGGCTGATTATACAGGTGACAAAGCAGCCAATAACTGCACCAAGATGCATGAAATTTATGCCAGACTTTTCTCAAGAGAACTGTGTAGTTAGCAGAGCATGAGAAGCTACTGCACACAAGCCAAACCACAAGTTTATATTAGTGTAAGGAGACAGCTGTTTGCATTTCAGCAGGCAATTATTGTATGTTTGATAAGTTTAGCTAAACAAAATACTGAATTTGGAATGATGCTTAGTTTCATCTGTTAGTTCAGAGCTAAATTATGAAAAACTAAATCATAGAAAAGAATATAATTACGCCCAAGCATGAGACTGCAAGTGGGCACAACAGAGCCAATGAAATTGTTGCACCACTGATGCTGAGCCCTACTTCCTCCAGTCTAGGAGTCATGTGGAGAGCTTAAGGTTAGCTGCTGCTGCCAAACCTCCACCACAGCTGATCTCTCTAAGAGCAGCAAGACAGCTACACTTAGAAAGAGAGTGGAGATACAGAGGGGTGGCGATGGTGAGGGGATGTGAGGCAGGATTAGGAAGATGGATTTGGAAGCTGGTGAAGGGTATCCAGACGGTGAGAATTAAGGGAAAAACAGTGAGCAGTAAAGCTTATCAAGGCAAGTGAGATTCAGCAGTCTTCTGCTGGATGCTGGGCAATAAAACATGGCCACTGCTCCAGCTGAGGCCTGGAGCTCTGGGAGGGAGGACTCCCCCAATCTAACCTCCAACTAAACTTAATATGCAACAGTATTTTTTATATCTGGTGGCATTAAATCCTTTATCACTTTAGAGGAATACTGACTTCTTGTGTTAGATTTCATTTTAGGAAAACAATGAAATGATTTAGTAACCATGTGTGTCTAACAGTTACATTCAGATTTTGTTTTGGATTTGGATTTTTTTTTTTTTTCTTGGACAATTTCAAATAAACACACATGAAACTTAATAGTTCTGAATCTGTACTGGAATACATCAAGGAGCACAAGCATTCATTGAAACACTATTTGATTTAAACTTGGCTTTGTTTTTTTTTCTTGGATTTCCAGACATCATTGTCAACCTCTGGGTATTAGTGTCATGGCCCCATGAAGCGGAACACTGACCCATTCTTCCCTTTGGCATAACAAAATGGCAAAGAGGGCATCGCAGATGTGCAGGATTTGTCTCATTTTAATATTTATTTCGGCCTAGTTTCTGAAATATGGGAGCCAAAACCAAGTTTTCATTAAGTCAAGTGAGTTTGAATCCAAGAAATTATCTTTGTTTGTGAATCACCATAATACCACCTTAGAGAGTTGATTTGTTTTCCATCTTCAGATTCTGCCTCTCAGCCATATCTGAGTTCATTTTATTTGTTTTGTTTTATATATTAAGTACGTGTATTGTCATCAGAAAGTTCAATAATGTAGAGGACAAATGAGTACAAACAAAAACTAACTTAAGCTGTCAGTCACATCACTCGTCTCGCTAAGTGAGCTTTCATTTTTACCTCTTTACTAAATAAAGAGTGTTAACCAGTACCTCGAGGCATGCTACAATGTAATTTACACTAGTGAGATGACAACGGTGTCAGGGAATTAATTATGGCTTTAAAGGTGCAGATAGCGACAGTCTCAATGCCTCAGAGAAAAAAACTGAGAGAAGAAAGCAAAAATGAGAGATTGGCGCGTTAAAAGTTACCTCTACCCTGTGGCATAAAAGCAGTGTTAAACGTAGTTAAACAATTCAAAGTGTGATTTGGTATACACAGGAGGTGTTCAGTGAAACAACCTCTACTTTATGTCTGGTTATGACTTTGGTTACGCTTGGTCCCACTTTTCCTTTCTTGCAGATATTACAGTTTGAATTCTTCTTTTCCGACATGTGCAGGTACACAGGAAGCTGATTTTCTTTCATCTCCAGCTGATTGCTAGGACGTTATTTCTTTGACTGCGGATGACAGCAGCTGTCATTGCTGTCAAATGACTCAGCCTGTAGAATATCAAACTGTAGGTTCTACTGTGACTGGTGACATGCTCAATCAGCCATTAAAGTGAAATCACTGTCAGTAGTGCATGGCTGCTCACAGTTAGTCATCACAGGGAGGAGGCTCAAAGGTCAAACAGGACTTTAGTTGATTGTGAGGAAAGTTTAATGTGATGAGTATGATGTGTTTCCTGATGTAACATAGGTTTATTAATAGTTAATCAAACTCCAGAATATGATGGAGCTCCCAATATGGCAGTGTAAGCATGTAAAGCAGCATGTAAGTGAGCAGCTGAGGATTTTCAGTCAATATGTGACACCTGGCCTATGTGGACATCTTTACTTGCTTTATGCTCGTAAAATATCCACAGTGTCCATGATATCTTTTTCTCTGTATTGCTCTCTCTCTCTTTTCTGAATTAACATTTGTCAATAGATCCCTCATGACAGCAGATACATGGAGTGAAAGGAGGAAGGGGATAGTCTAATAGTTATAAGTAATCACCCACAGATGTTTGTGGTATTATGAGAGTTGAAACAAAAAAATTAAAAAATTCTGAAACCAGCTGCCAAAACTACTTTGGTGGCCATGAGTATACCTGGACTACTCACCCAAATAAAGTCTGTTTGGTTTTTTCAAATTAGAAAAATATTCACATTACTACTACTACTACTATAAACTATGATTTCATTTGAATTCTTCCTTATGTCATAAACTCACAAACTGTGCTTCAGATGTTGACCAGACACGGTGAAGTGAAGTATATTGATGTATGTGAATAATTTTGGCAAAAGTAGCTGTTTTTATTATTATTATTTTTAATGGCTGGAGAGTGATGGTTAAAAAAAATGTTATGTTCCAGATTTTGTTTTAATGGTTCCTATCTTGTTATTCATGTGAATCATGCCAAGTGTAACCAGATGTTCCATGTTGTTGTACTAAGGAGGTTCTTTCCTGGAATTCCTACGCATGTTTGATGTATTTTAGTGCGTGAAATAGCTCATGGCTTATTGCCAGTTGGTTGTGTGGGCGCTGAAATTGGAATCTTGTTGGAAAGGGAGCAAATCATATTTGACTGCTTTGTTTTCTTAAAATGTATAAGAAATTAATTGCCGTCTCATCACCACTGGCGAACTGCAGTATGTTGACCAATATACATTCCTCTACTCACCTAGAGTGTTTACTTGTTTATTAGCTGCTGTTAATGCAGTTTCCATCACACTTCTCATTTCTAAAGGTGTCATATTTTAAAACCTGATTATTTTTAAAACCCTAGTCTGTAAATGAATGTGGGGATAGTTAATACACAGGAACCACTTCAAACTGTCTCCATACCCCACAGCAGTGAGGAATTGCAATTTGTCTCCAAATTGGACTGTAATTAACATCTTACAAGGAGAATGACAAGAAATTCTGTTTGGAAGCTAAACTGGTTACTGGAGCTGTCAGAGAGAGGTTTTGTTTTAAAAGTTAAAATGTTTTCCTCTGAAATTGAAGGAATAGGTGAGAAATAAATTCCTATCATAAATAAGAGGAAATGACAGTGTATTACATGAGTTATCAAATTGTGATGCAAAATGTTAGCACTTACTGTGGTTGTATTAATATTGAATGTATCAAGAGTCAAAACTCTATCTCAACTCAAATGTTTTTTCTAACGCTACTCCACTCTTGGTATGGGAACAATAAACAAAACAATAAACTTTTCCATAACCACTCTATAAAACTTTTACATTGAAGCAGAAGTGAACAATTTTGGGTGACACATAAATCCAACCAGTACACAAGACTGATGTAAGCGTCTGAAACAGCCGGGAGAAATACGGCCAAATGCCAGGAGCTGCAGTCAGAGATTGAGTCCAGGTCTATCCACAATGGAATATTACAGTTATTCTGTAACACAGCACAGAGGGCCATGCTCCCCATAAAACATCAATTGAAGCTTTCCGAATAACCCGACAGGTCAAGTATAAACTAGCAGAGAGGGGCCTTTGAAACGGTAGGTTTGGTGTTTCAATTTAGGCCAGCTATCATGGAAACTTTTCTGACATGAAAGGAGCTTTGGATGAAGACAGGTGGAATGTCATGCACTATTGCTGCTGGTCAGGGAAACACATGAAGGACCAGAAGTAAAGGGGAAAACAAAATGGCGAACAGTCATGTTGAAATGTAAAGGAAATTGATGAGCCCTCAGGATAAAAATACAAGGTGTCTGTCAAACATATTACAATGTTCATAAAGGCTCATTCCAGAGGTTAACAGCTGGCCGATGCAGAAATAAGGATGAGGTAAGGTAAAGATGAGGTACAGGTAGAATAGGGGGGAAAAGTGACTAACCTTAATCTCCTAAACTTTCTCCTGAAGGAAGCACTTTTTTTAGTTCCAGATTTATCCTTCCCTGGGGAGGGACTGTTATCAGCTGATTCTTTCTTCCTCCCCCTGCCTCTGTTTTCCTTCTCCCCTTCCCTCTCTCTGATGCATCTGCCAGGTGTGATAAGACAGACAAACGTTACCTTTACAGGGCTATTAAAACCATTTCCCCTCGCAGTTTTGAAATGATTATCGCCTTAGGCCCACGGTTACAGGTTAGCTGATAGCTCACCTCCATCTGCCCATATCTGGGTGACTCTTTGAGGCTTAGGGCTGGCTGGGTGGTTGAAGATTATATGCGTTGCTTAAACCGCTTGAATACCAGGGGAAAACAGAAAAGGTAGGAGGTAGGAGAAGAAAAAAGGGGTGCAAGAAATGAAAAGAGCAGGAGTCCTGACATCCACAATGCTGTGGTGGATGATAAGGGATATGATGACAGCTCTTCCTCCCTCTGTCTGGGGCTTGGACTGACTTTTTGTGGGACACGTTGTCAGGTAAAGGGCAGTCGCAGTCATTCGTGAAGAAAGATGGCTGGTCTTTTTTTTTTTGCCTTTCAAGAATCCTCAGCATTGTTCAGTGATATATCCTTAATTTGTTATAAATTGAATTAAAGTGGGATATCAGTCATGATTCAAAACACCTCAGGCAGCATCTGCCAGGAGTAAGAACTTTTTTTTTTTTCCTACTCGCAAAATAGAATCAAATTCCTAAAAAAAAAAAAAAAAAAAAAAAAAAAGAAAGAAAGAAAAAAAAACTGAAGCCATCTCATTTACAAACACTTAAAAACTGCTTACAGTAGACATTTGTTAGCCACTGAGACAGCTACTGTCTGTATATCTCCTTCAGTGTGGAAGCTTCCTGCCAGCCAGCACTGTCTCCCAAATCCTCTCAAGCTTTACGTCTGCTGCATAGAGATATCACCACCAACGGCAGCTGCCACTGGCTTCCTCCCATTACCTGCTCCCCACTTATCTGTCTGCAGCGGACTGATGGTCTTTTTTATTTCTGTCCATTTCCTGCTGCCCGGTAGAATCATGTGTCACTTATTTGTAGTTAATCTAGGTCAAGTGCAAGTGTCTTTGCTATTATCATATATTTTCAAATGCAGCTAAAGACAAAAAGAAATGTCCAGTTAAAAAGCAAAAAAGAGAGCAGTTTTCTTGTTAGCAATCAACAGGAAATTCTAAGTGACTTATGCAGAGTGTAAGCGTTCATTAACTCTGCAAAGGTGGAAACATACCCCCTTTAGCCACTCTGAAACCCTCCTAACTGAATAATCTGACAGCTGAGGCACTTAATCGAGGTAGCAACGAATATATATTAACATTAATTTAATTGCACTCAGAGAATTTTCTCTCTAATTGACCTTTATAGCATAATTACAGAGACCGTCACTTTTGCTCACCACAGCCAGGCACATCCTGTAAGGTCTGTGACCTTGCAATCTGCATAAAGAATTAAAGAATTAAACAGGTGATAAAACAGGGTTTACAACGGCCTAATGATGAATTATCAGCAGATAGAACCTGCAAATTCATTTTTAATGTAAACCTTGATAACAAGTCATGTGGGAACCAGTAAGTATGTGGTTAATAAGCCCAATTGGGAGGCAAAAAGGTTAGTGAAATAAAAACCAGCTGTCTTTTGTCTTGGTGCATTATTGCACAGACTTTAAGCCAAATAGAAACTAGTGGGAGCTGAAGCTGACACGAGTTATGGACAAATGTTTTTATGGTCAATGCTATATGCCAAAATCACTTGTTTCTTTGGCATTTAAGACAAGAACAATCACTCCCTAAGGGGCAGCTAGTTTGCCCTTAGGAAGGTGTTTAAAAATTCTAAATATAGACCCACTTTATGATCAAGACTCCAGCTGTAAAAAGTATCATTTAAAAATCTGTCTCCTGCTAGTGAGCTAAGAAATGATCTAGACAAAAAGTTCTTTCTTAGCTCTGTTCAGAGAATGATTTGTCACCAGAGATGTCCACTGCCATTTCCCTTGACCTTGTGGTAAGCACTAACTTGTTATTCTATACAATAACATAACAAAGCACCTTTTGACTGGAGTAGCTCCTTTAACCAGAGCTGCTAGTCAGTGGTTTGCCGGAGGTGACTGGAACTGTTCAGCCATGCAGTCAAGAGCGTGCTGAGAGCTTTTCACCCCGGTGTTTAATGAGCTATGTTCATGTCCACTTCACATCCATCCCAGTCCATTATTGACTCCAAAAAGCTTTCAAAATGTCGTTTGAGTACTCAGGCTATTTAACCAATAGCCTATTCATGAGTGTGCCAGCAGTCCTTCTAAAAAAAATGGGTGGCAGTTTGAATTATAAAGATTAAAGAATGGAGGATAAAATAGTATCTCAGACCGTTAAGCTTGCTTGAAAAAACTCTTGATTGCTGACAAAACTTTATTTATTTATTTATTCATTTATTGCTGAAATCTTGAATGCTAGTATCAGCATACTCCTCACAACTGAAAATACCCTCTAAGATGTGTACGCTATTATAAGTGAACTTCTCTGTAAAGCTAAATGACCAAGGCAATAATGTAGCTGTAAATTCAGTCCCTGTCATCATACTCAGCAACCCAGTTTTACGTTGGACACATTTTTATTGAGAAAACAGAAACTGAATCAGTAACATGCTCTCAGGATTAATTGGAGGCCTCATAGGTGTTTTAAAGCATCCGTTCTTCTGCGTTGGAGCCCCCAGGGGTGTTGTTTTCTCTGCCATGGTGTTATGAGGAAATTTCTGGTAATGAAAAAAAACAACAGTGTGAACCTAGCCTGCAGTCCTGTGTTGGCTCCTCAGGGAGATGAGAACATCTTATGAGTGAGGCCTTTCAATAATGGAGTTCACTATTAATCATCTCCCTCACATGTCTGCTTTGTCTCCCTTCTATTTCATTGAGTTGCCATTTTTCTGAACCAGAAAATACCTCTGACTCTCCCATTCAGGTAACTATTCCTACCTCATAATAGAGGATTATGGGCAAATGCATTTCTGCCTTGGCTGTGTCTTAAATACATGGGGCAATCAACAGCTTTGCTCCAGGATGGCACAGAATGGTTTTGTCGCTAAGTGCTTGCCTTAATACAATAATTTTATTTTGCAGAGCTGATGCAGTTAGATTTGGAAGCCCTTGTGAAAAAGGGAGTAAGCAATGGTCCTTCCAAATATTAGCTCCGAATCATTATTTGGGGACAAATTATTTACTTCTTCATAATCATGACATTAAATCTCATGTTTTATTAATGAAGGACAGTTTTAGTTAACATTTAGTCAACATTAGTTAGTCAACATTAAGTCCTACTGAAACAAAATGCATTCTGGACACAGCACAGTGAATGTTGGGTAGGGATCCAACCATGTTTACATTGTATGCTGTATTCCAACACAATGTTTTTTTTTGTAGAGAGCTTTCACATTCTGTCTTTTTGAGGATCTGTATAACTAACAGACAGGCGCTGGTTCAAACACACATTGGTTGACCTCAGGTGATGTGACCACAGCAGACCAGCTGATTCACAGAATGGTCTGTTTAACTTCCAGATTCTCTGTGGTGACGTGGAGGGTTGATGTTGACAACAGAGCCTTGTTCCCTCTTGGCCCTCCACCTTTGTGAAATGTGTGTACTGAGACCACTGAACTTAGACACCCTGTGCTTGTGTTAGTGCTTACTGTTAGTTTTGGCTTCATTGCTAACATTTTCTTTGTACATTTTCAGACACTTTGTATATATATTATAGGGAATTTGTCTTTTTTTTTTTTTTTCTCATGACAGTTTTCCTGTTGTGTTTGGCAAAGTTAGGGTTAGTAAATGTTTTTTTTTTCTGTTCCTTTGGTTCACTTAAGGTAGTACTCTTGCAGAGAAGATAGCTTGGATTTGATTGTTGTTTTTGGCCTTTCGTTCACCCGGAATTCCAGCTTCAACTCTCTGCTTTGTGTCTTATGTTGTGTCCCTGTAACCCTCCACTGGGGCATAACACAAGGCTTTAGACAAAATCAGTGAAATTAGGAGAGTTACTAGCAACTCAGTGTCCCTGAAAGTCACATCTTCATTTGATTTTGTTTGACAATTTGATCTTGATTATTTCTGTCCATTGTCAAATCCCAGTTAGTTCTGGAAGCACTGTATACTCTCATTAGTACAGTGGAATGAATGTAAATGTGAATGTTGGAGTGATAGAGTTTACATCCTGTTAGATGCTCACCATTATGTTAATCCTGATCAAGGTCTAAACCATAACTTGATGTTGCCTCATGCTAATCATAACCCTAACCTTATTATTATTTGTTTTCCAGAAATGTGACACTTCCCTAACCTTAAACCTATACCACTTTTGCTAGGTGTACATATTGTAAGTATAGACAATTTTCAAAAGTGTTAGCAAAACAATGTCATTGTATATCCTATCTGGCCATAGAATTTGATTCCACTCACAAAACAAACAGACATGTCCCAGACAACAAAACTTTTCCATTTTCAGATTTATTAAGCCCCATTATAGCCAAACTCAATCTGGCAGCATTTGAGTGGCAGCTTTATAATTGGCAAGCATTCAACCTTACTGTCTAAACAAACCCAGAGGAAATATGAACTTGGTTGACTGAATATGATTAGAAATAAAACCTAATGGAAACACACATCCACCAGAAGAAATCACATCCAAAATCATTTACAGCTATGTTTGACATGGTCTCTGGTTGATATTTGCACATCTTCAGTCTGTTTGGAGGAAGTCTTTATCATCTTTGCTAGCTTTAGATTGTAATTTGCTTGTTAAAAGAACTTACTTTTCTTTCTCTCAAACAAAGGAGGCAAGAACATTCAATTGGTCATGATGGTGGATGAATCTATTAAGTCTTTTAACTTGCATTCATCATGAAATAACTATCAACTGATCATAGTCTTCTTTGCCAAACTGAGGCTTGCACCCAGTGTAACACTGTTTCATGTTGTGTGAGCATGTGCCAGCAAATCTTGGTCATCATGCCTTATTTATATTGTTTACTCTGGCTGTTCCCTAAAGAGGCCAAGCAGGGGTACGGGTGGAGGAGGTGGGGGTGACTGAATGTTTTACAGACCAAGAGCTAAACAGGGCTGTTGAACATGCCAGGGATTTCTCATATTTATGCAGTTAGAGGTGTTACCTCGTGTATTCTTTGTTACTCTCTGCAAGCACAGAAAAACTGAAATATATCAACAGTTCATGTCTTTGTTATTCCCTCACTTATATATAGAATACATAAACATATATATGAATACATGTTATGTCTTTTTGGAGAGTTTTTGAAAAGTGTAGACTTCTGTGTAGAATGTAGTGTAGAATCCTAAATTTAATTGTTGGAAAAGCAACCCTAGTAAATGTTTCCTCAAGGGCCGAAAGCATACTGGTGCTGCCAAAACCCAAATGTTGTGCTATCACATTTAAGAGGTTACATCTTCAGATACAGCAGTTTCACATATGTTCTTTATGTGCTCAACTGCGTGCCAGCAGTTAATCGCACTATTTCCTGTAATTCCGGTTCCATGGTGAGCAGATGACTGATGCCCAAACAGCAGCCTTTTTAAAGAATGAAAAAAGAAAAGTGATAGTGAAGTGCATAATATTTGAAGCTGCAACTGATGAAGAGCACATTTTCAGCAAGATTGATGTTGGGAAGAGGACCCAACATCAAACGCTTTCCTTAATATCATATGAAGAAGGAATTATATATTTAAGGATTTCAAAGACCTATATGTCCTGACAATATGTTTATCTGATCAGTGTCCAAAAAACTGGATTTCCTTAGCAGTGATTGAGGTAATTTGGCCCGACCTGCTTGTTTTCTTTGCCTTTTTTTTTTGTCTGTTTAAGGCTCAATAGCTTCTCTTATGAGCCAGTGCCCTGTGTGCTGCTTCTGCAGGCTTCAGAACTTATAAAGAACAACCCACAACTCCAAGCCTCCTTTGAAATAGATTACTTAATTTGCACATTACATGACACAGTGTGTTGACGTCTGCATGACAACAAGACTTTATAACAGTGCGCAACTTCTATCAGCTAACGTCAGTTTACGCTACTGTGTGTTGTGGCAATTTACTGTCTTTTAAAGTGCTTTAATGTGCTGCTTTTATTGTGTGTTTTTATGGTAAACTGTGAGGCAAAGTTTCTTTATTGGAAAACAAAATTTGAATTAAATTACATTTTTTTCCTGAGACAAGCTATCCTCAGAAACTAAATGTGTGTTATGTTCAGAAGGAGGCAAATTGAACAGACCTTTCCATGCAAAGGCCTATTCAGATCATATTTCCTAATTATCCTGACATACTCCAGACTACACGGTGCTAATCAGCAGCTAAGAGTGTGCGGGGCATGAAAGGGGAGGGAAAAGAGCATGGTGGATAATGCTCACCTTCTTAACCAAAGGTTTATTCTCAGCTGTTGTTGCCTTGGTGAGCCAGCCCCCACTGTGAGCAAAAACGTGCTACATTATCAGTTCACCAGGCTTTGAGAAGCTGCAGCATCACACAGAGCTCAATGGGCTCCCCTCTTAGCGTACAGATGGTTGTGGTGAGGCCCTGGTGGAAATAACACTAAATAAAATTCTCTGAAAATTCTCTCTCAGGATGTGACAAAAGAAAAGCGGGGCTACCTTGCCACCTGCAATGTCTGGCACCTCTCGCTTCTCTGCCAATTAAAAAAAAAACTGAAAAAATAGTCCAGCCTCCAGGCTTAGTTTTGCATAATAACATTTGCATAAAATGAGACCATCTGTTTTGAAACCTTTTAATTTTTTGACTGTGACTTTAATGTGTTAATGCTGTGAGCTCTGATTTGCTACGCCATTGATTTCCTTGTGGGCAAGGCTACTGAACAAAAAAATGAAAGAGGTCTAGATCCCTATTAAATACAACACAAGCAAAGCCACAGCTGAGTTTGCAACAGCATAGCAGTTTGGCACATAATCCTAATAGGACAGTGACCTGATTACATTATATGCAAATTATATATGTCAATATTGGCTCAGAAAATTACATGCGAATCAAGATAAGTTTTTCTAAACTGGCTGCAGTGTTTTAAACTAAAGCGTGGTGAAAGGATATTTCTGGTCGATTACAACTTTGGGTATATTGTAGTTTGGGCCAAAATTTGTATCAGTGATAATAAGATTGTATTTGTTGTGATCTGGTAAGATATTTTTACAACAAAATCTCCAATCAGGCAGGTTGTAAATGAGCTAACAGAATCAAACACATTCTATAAATCATTTTACACAGGTACAAAGTGAGCACACAGAAAATATTACTTATTATTATTTAACATTTTTAAAATTATTTTATAAATAGTACTAGTATTTGCACATAAGTTTGAGTCAAATGAACACTCAGTTCATCAGCTTACGTCAGTCTGTCGTCATTACCATAGAGGTTATCCATACGGCTACCCCACAGAGTCGGCCCCATGCTGAGTTTCTTCCTTCCTCATCTTGGTACCACAGGCCAATGTTTAAGACCAGTCTAAGTCTGGTGCAGAGAGGGAGATGAGTTTATGACAAATGAGAAATTAAGCAAACAGCAGAGCACAAGCACTTCCACAGGGGCATGACGGGAGCTGATGGCCACTCAGCAGAGGCCTACTGCAATGTGTGTCTCTAGAACTGCCAGGAGCTGTCTAATGTGCCTTTTAGAAGTCCTCAGCAGATGGTGGACATGTGTGAAGACTCAGTGTGCTCTGTCAAATGTAAATCCATTTTATGAGTAATGATTCAACAGCCCATTGTTATGAGTTCAGCACTCATTAAATGAAAACAGTTGTATTTTTAAAACAGTAATTTTAAAATTTGTTGCATCCATGGGCATTTGATATTGATTGTTTGCCCTCCCTTGCGCTAACTAATAGCAAACATGTCCCTGCCCACGGCAACCCAGCATGCACTTCACCTCAGGTTATCATTACTGTACATCCCGCAGTGAGTTGCTCAGCTGATTAGAGAGGTTCACCTAATTACGAAAGGATCTGGAACGCGGATCTTGTGGTTTGCAGAAAAAGGATGAGGGACAATTCTCTCCTCTGAGGCAATCAGGTTGACAACCTTCTTGGTGACTCCTCAACCACAAAGCTTGTTTTGAAATTTAACTTTGATTTTCTTTTTTTCTTATCACAACAAAGGCTCAAGTTAAGCTCTTTACTCAAGTAGAGGCATGATTTGAAATAGCTGGCAGATGTCATCACCATATTTCCAGCTCTCCAATTGGTTTTTCTTTATCTTCTATACCACTAGACGTCCCTTATAGGATTATAGCATCAAATATTTGAATATATTATAGTATAAAATCACTCAGAATGATATGTTTTATCCCCTCTCCATTTATGTCCTTACACATGGTATGAGTAGCTTTCCTTTCTATTAGAGTTATTTATATTACTTTTGGACACTTCTCTAGAATCATACAATACACAATTATTATAATTACACAAGTATGATTACTATAATTAGGAAATCAGAATTAAAATAGTAAACCCACTGTTCTGCTTCTCTACAACCATTCTCATGGTACTCTCTATCACTGACACTATTCACCACCAAGGTGTCTCACTGTTTAATTCAGTGATGTAAAAACAGCTGCATCACATTCCTCGTAGCCCCCTGCAAAACAATTGTTACCATTCCAGTAATTAAAATAATAGCAATTATGCATGAGCTTACTGGGCAGAAAATAAAGATGCAGGCCATACGGAGAAACCTCATCAAAAATTCTGAATATGAGATTGACTTATCAGGTGGCCTGTTGGGTGCAATTCAATTATCTCTTTGTTTTGCTGCAAGGAAAAAAGGGAATAGATGGAGACGCAACACACAGTGAAATAGCAGGAGACTGTTGGTACCGATAAAAGGTCAATAAAAGCAACAGCGTGAAAGAGGAAAGTGATTAGCAGTAAAACTAATAGATTGTGGAATATTGTACTGAGGGACTCATTTGAGTTGCTGTGTATCGGTTAGAAATGGGAGTTTTTAGCTTATTTCTTTACTGGTGTCTTTTGGAAACAAGTTCTATTAATTTCTGATGGCAAACTGCAGTTCCCCTGTTGTGTTTGCTGCATTTCAATGTTCCACATCACGTGCCTGCACTGCGTCTTCCCTATTGTTTTTGTAAGAGCTGCTGAAATTATACCCAAGTTGTCCTGCCTATATAACAATAATGCTGACTTGCATATTTATTGTATCTGTTTCAGTAATAGGTGCAGCTTTTAAAAAAAAAAAAAAAAAAAAGAACCCAAAATCTCATCCCAAATGAATCAGGATGAAGAGTCAAAGTTGCTTGAAAATGGATGGTGACTCCATCTATTTTTCTTTGCACTTCCCAGAACTCAGGTCATCTTCCAAGAACCTCTGATGTTATCCAAATCCACTCTCCGAATGCAGATTTCATTCAATCACCCTGTGATCGTCTCCTCTCCCCTTATCTCCCAATGCCTTTCTCTTAGAAAACCCACAAGAGCCAACGCTTCTCTGCTCTTGGTGATAACGGGGAATAGAAAGGAGGCCGACGAGTTTACCTCCACTGTGTTGTGCCTGTTTGAATGTGTTCAAATTGATGTCTTCTCTGAGACTGGAATGTATGGAATATGGGACAACCTCCTCTGCAATGCAATATTCAAATTGGTCTTACATAATTCATCTTTTTTTCCTCCACTGTTTTTGGAGAGCCATCCTCAAAGTGTCACTGGTAGACCCTTTTATTTTGACAAGCCTGTGAAGTTGGAGTGCAAAATGTTGACGGCTTAACTTCACAACTTCTGGGGATGGGTTGATATTGGGATGATAATGAGGCACTCTTTTTCAAAAGAATGGATGAATTAATAACCAGTCATTGGTCTATGAGGAATAGTTCAAAGGCCGTCATAATCTAGTGGCTCATACACTTCCACTTACAAATGAAAGGAAGCATGATTTATTAAGGTCATAGATGGGTGGTTTGTGAATACACATAAAAAAATTTTGTGTAGAAACAAACAGAAAAGAACATAACTGAGAATGAGTTCAAATGGAATTCAGCATTCAACAGATGAGGGAGACAACATATTAACAACCTCCAGGACAAATCTGCTTGCATGTCGATTCTTATTGTGTGCAACATGCAAATTGTTTCATGTTAATTCAATATAATTGATAAATAACACACACCTTCTGGTTCCTTTTCAGGATGTAGGTACTGTATAGTTTCGTTTTATGCCCTTTCCACTTGTAAACATCCGAGGTACTACTGATAATCCCACATATAATAATCACCTGTCTCTGCAAACCATTTCAGTGATACAGAGAGGGCTAGCGTGTTTCATTGTTTTGTTTTCTTTTGTTTTTATGCCCTGCATCTTTAATGTTTTGGTTCTGCCTCATCAGCCTCATTTCCAGCTGCAACATAAACCAATGTCCAGAAAACTTGCTCAGATCAATACACAGAACACTTTGCTAGCTCCAAATGGCAGGGAGATAGACCTACTGCTAACTGCTAACAAAGAGGAGCATACCACTCCTTAATAGCAACCAGCAGACACACTAGAGTCACAGAGGGCACAACAGAGAGAATGGATTTTACTCATAAGTAGGTGGATGATTTGAAAGTTAACTGTAGAGGGCTCTCAACCTGATGTAATTCAAATACAAACAACGCATATAACTGAACTGAATTTCCCATCATCAGCAGCATCATAGTGGTGGTTAACATTCCTGGGTCTCCACAGTTGAAATGGTTCAAAGTAAAAAATGCTGATTCAAGTGAAATGAAAATTTGATCAAAATAAATTCATTTTGGAGACAACACACAGAACCTGAGAGCTGGGAGTAAGAGTTCTGCCAGGCCCAAGCCTGTTGTGGTCAAACATTCATAAGGATTTTCCAAAGACAAAAAAGAAAAAGAAGAAAACGAAAAGGAAAAAAGGGAAATGACTTCAATCAGCAGTGAGAGTTGTCAGTGAGAGCCTGATCTGCACTGTGGCAAATTAATCACATATTCATTGTCAAAGTCTGGCATACATTGCAGTAATGTGAAATGAAATGAAGTGAAAATGGAATGGTAGGCATTTCCTTTGGTGCATTTGAAAAACCTGTAAAAAAAACAAAACTCTGATAAATCGTATTAGCCATAACACCAGGGAAAAGACTAGAACCACCTAAACAAGAAACTAAACAAATAACTTGTTTTTCACAACTCATCTAATAGTTCCTTTGTACATTCAAACTCATGTTTCAGAAAGAAGCCAGATGACAGGGTCTTGTACCTGCTGCTGTGGAGACCCCATGGTTCCAGCTTCAGTCACTATATATCAAACTACAATTGGTTGGAAGCTATGACAGGCCACCATGTGGAAATGACTTATATCTGATGAAACTGTAGGACACAGTTGACAGCTGTGATACTAGTAATTAAATACTAAAGTAAATAAAAGTTTTTTCATTGAAAAAGCAGGCACGGACACAAAAAACCAACAATTCTTATACTTCACTATCACACCAGAGCATTATTGAACAATTTATAAAATGAGTTCTCTTTTAATTTGAATTAAATAAACTGAATGTAAAAGGAGTGGAACAGCAGTTATCAGTAAATACTGATAAATCAGGAGGGACTGACTCGCTGCACTCATTGCAAGAGCTTCAAACTGGACCAGTTTTCCACCTTGAAAAATATAAGATACCCAATTGGCACTGAGTGTAAATCTCAAGTTATGAAGTTTCCCAGTGTGTACTCAATCTGACTACATCTTTTGTTTGTTTTTGAAATAGCTTTTTGCTCTCCCTCTGCCAAGTGGATTTCATTCTTATCATTCATTCATTTGCTGCATGCCACTGGGCCCCAATCTAATAATACAGGCACTCTCTGGTCATAAGAATTGGCCACAGCACCGATAGCAATTACTGGACATTTTATTATTATTATTATTATTATTATTATTATTTATTTTTTGTATCATCTATGAGTGTTTTTTCCTTCAGCTGGCATAAATAGATACTAGTTATCATCTTCAATCCCATCATCCCCACAATTTCTCCCCCAAACCCCACCCCCTGGTTCTTTACCATCATTTCTAGGTCATGTTGTG
This sequence comes from Polydactylus sextarius, assembly GCA_016801845.1. Taxonomy (NCBI): domain Eukaryota; kingdom Metazoa; phylum Chordata; class Actinopteri; family Polynemidae; genus Polydactylus; species Polydactylus sextarius. The sequence goes on from CM028928.1 coordinate 17,136,087, forward strand.
AATTACTTGTAACTGGAGCAAATATATTTTCAACTTACCCAACTTTTCAATCAAGCGTCTCCTCGATAGAGCATGCTCGGCACACTAAAACACATTACATGTTTGTTAGCCAACATCCAGCTGGTTCTCGTTTCTTCCCGAGCTGTCCAGAATTAATTTGCTGTGGCCAAATAGTGTGCAAAGGAAAAATGTGAGCTGTTGTCTGAATGCTGTGGTCCCCACATGAGCCACCTCTATTTGTCTCGGCACCCCTAGACAGCTGCAGCTCTCACAGCTGGGAGACAGAGAGGCCATTAGCAAGCAATTTCACTCCGCCACTCCCTCATGTCCTCCCTTCATTAGAAACTTCCTTCGTGTTCTCCTGATGCACTGTTTTTAACTTGAAAACAGCATTTTGCAAACAGCACGTGGAGGCTAGAAGGCATGTGTTGTTTGTTTTTCAGGTCAAGAGCTCCAACAGAAAGATAAAAAAGAATGCGATTAAAATACTGGGAGTAGAAAAAGGTTTCTTCTTCTTAATCCATCTGCCTACTTGTTACTTCAGCTGTATGAAGACATTCCTTGGGGCTGTTTTTGAAGCTGAATGAAGAATGGCATCTTGCTTATTAGACCACGTTAACAATTTACTGGCAGGCAGCAAACAATAAGCCCAAAATAAACACCGCAATAGTGAGGAGCAACAGCATTATGCTCACTAAGCCGTCATTCACTCCTTCATAATTGAATATCTGCACTATCAAGTACATTCGTCCCACATTCCCATTGTTGACTCATTGTTAAACTCGGTGAATGAATGTTGCTGATACTGCTGAATTGTAATTTGGAGTCATGCTTGTGTTTAGCTTGTGGATAAAATTAAAATGGGTGTGGGTTTGTGAGATGTGAGATTTGGCTTGATTCTCAGTGGTAATCATTGGGCCAGTGTTGGTTAATCATTTCCTTGGGTGTGAAGCAGGATACTTGGCCAAGTAGGCAAAATGAATGACTACCGGAATGATAAGATGGAAATGCAGTTTCCCTGTCACTGCATACAATAATCCCAGCGCTGCATCTATCACACCTGCTATTGAAATGAACAGATGGACTCCCACACATACAGCACAGAGGGGACAGATAAAGCATTTTTCTACATGCTGCGACAGTTATTTATTGACTGTTGAGTACACAGGAAGCGGCCTGTAGAAATTTGCAGTAACAGTTTAATCATATATTGTAATTTAAATAATTACATTAATCAATAATCAGTAATTACATTTTGTTCCTAAATAGTGATATAGTCTTCATGGTTAACCATCTTAGCATGTTGTCATTCATTTTGGGATGATCAGTAACAGTATGATCATTGAACTGGAGACTTCTGCAGATCAGTTGACATATTCATTACAGTGACAAAGAGCAGAACTTTATGGCCTTGTTGGATCTGAAAAGAAAAAGGTACTTAATCTTTCTTCAGCTTGTTTAGTATTGTCAACACTTCAAACATGAATGGCACTTAATAGAGCGCATACCTCCACCAAGGCGAAACCATCCTGTACACATCTGTCATATACAGATTATTGTCTGGATATGCACCAAATTGTATAAACACACACATCACAGTAACCATTAAATGTGTTTGGTGCAGATCCAGATCATTATTGAAATTTTCTTTTGCATACAATACTTCTTGAGATAAAAATGTTAAAAAGAAATGCAACCTTAAGGAAAGTGATGAGAGAAAATTCTTGGATCACTACCAAAATTTAATAAGTTCTTCATTGGCCCATGCCCCATCTCTCCCCCCCTGTTGGGTGAAAACTGGTTCAGTGCTTTGTGTGTAATCCTGCTGACAAATAAACAAACCAGCTGGAATGGTCATGACGTGTCTTGAAGGAATGCCAACATCTACTCAGCATCTGCTGCTCCTTCACATTTTATACTTGTATTAATTCAATGTTGCTATGAATCACATATGAAAAACTGGAAGAACAACCGAGGATCTTTTCACCTTACACCGTTTATAGGTGATTACATACCACAGCATGAAAGAGAACGTAATGGTTTGATGATGACGGATCCATGTGAAAACTTTAACCAACATGTCGCTGTGATGCTGCCTCTCCATATGCCTCAGTGTGTATTTCTGCTGACAAATTTAATGTCATCACATCCATCAGCTTCTATATTTGGAATACGGTTCATGTAATCTCGGGATTGTGAGCCCTTTCATCTGTGCTTGTGAGGGAAGGTAATCTACAATATGCAGCGTACAGAGGTAATGCTGAATGGGCAGAGTGGGGCTCTTTAAAAATGAGAGAATTACAAAGAAAGAGATTTATGTTCAAACAGGATGTGAGTGACAGAAAAGAGACAGCAATTCCAGTATCTCTCTAGCTCTAATCTTAAATATCAAAAAGTAGAAAGTTAAAGGAATGTAAATATATGAAAAAAATTGCAGTGCATATGAAATTATTACCTTGAGGCTCTACACATAAGGGCTGTCTGCCATTTGTTACATCTGAGATGATCTAAATATAACACAGCTACTTTGCATATTGCTTTACTGAGACAAGAGCTGAGGTTATTGTTCTTAGGTCATTGACACTGTAGGCTGCATGTGTATGAGCTTTAATGTAGAAATGCAATAATGTTTCTATATTGCTGTGTATACGACAGTGTTATATGGCATATTAACACCAGGTTTTGAAGAAAAAATAAATAAATTTTAGTTTAGATTCAGTCGTCTTATCGGCTTGTTTTATGTCCTCTACGCTTTCTGAGGCTCATTTTTTGCCACATTTGTTATCTACAGTTACCATAGTTACAGGTGTTTTTCCTCTTCTGTCATGAGATTAGAGGTAGTGTTTACTTGTTTATATCAGATAGTACCCATGTCACTCTGCTATAGATTGAGTGTGCTCAGTAAATTCTGCTCCCACATCCAAACTCTGCCCGGTGAAATACACTCACTATTGTATTAACATGCAAAGAGGGTGCTTCTTGTTATGAGTAGCTTCATCTTTCACAAGCCTAACTCTGAAATAATGTTCACTCAATGCAGCTTCAGAGGAGAAGCTAAAATATTGAATAACAATAAGTCAGTAATGCTCCCATAATGAACAAAAAGTTAAAGATGGTTAACTGCAGACATTAATCCTGAACTACGGCAAAATTAAAACGAATAACGTTAACTTTACAGCCACTCCTACAACCCTTTATATAAATGTCAGCATGCTGTCCTACATGTTGCTGTCATGTGAATGTTTTTTTTTTTTTTTTTTTTTTTTTGTCCCCCTAAGATCCGCCCATGTTATTAAATATCATTTCCAGGGACATTACTGTGTGTAAATTGCTGTTTGCTGCCCATCAGGTCAGTGAGAGAACCATGATGAATGCTGTTTTACTATTTATTCATTTCATTAAAACAATAACCAAGACATTTACCATTAGCTTTTAGCAGTTGCAGATATGTTTTGTCTCAGTTGTAGTTTTAAATACTTAAGTTTATTTGGCTTTAGTCTAGTTTTGTTGTGAAAAATGGGTTGTCAACAAATATTTTCGAGCTTTGCAAATGACCTGATTCAGTTTTCATACCAATGCCTGCAGCCGTATACAGACAGGTATTGCTCAAAACAAGAACTGTCTCATAAACTCTGCAGCAGCCTGAAATTATCGTTGATTCTTCCTAATCTGCATGACTGCATTGTGTGTTTACTTGAAGAAAATATGTGAATTCTTGCGGTTTCCTAACTGCTCTTAGATTATAGCTAGTAGTTCTGTATCAAACATTTGGCAGAGCCTATTAGTGTAATTAGCTCCTGCGCTGATCTCTTTGCAAGATAGTTCTTCAATGGAGCCATTGACCTAGAATTATGTGAATGTGCTGCAACATAATGAAGGCAAAGACACAGACACAGAAAACACTGAATTTGAAGTAGCATCACAGTGCTGTTATATCTTATTTTTGCCCTTGGTTTTAGCTACAAAAGAAACTTACATGTTTCTGTGTGCATAAAGATCTTTGATCTTTTTGTGATTTGAGCTTAATTAGTTATTGTTTGTTTATCACAAGATAGATGTCATCTAAATAATGTATTCCGAATCAAACTATAAGATTTGCTCAGATTTGTAAAAATGGGGATGGCTTGATGAGAGCAAAGGGATCAGTGATCATACAGTCACATATTTTCTCCCTGAATAAACAAGACTTGAAAGCAGACACTCCATTTAACTAGCACAAGTCAGTCGTCTTTTCCCTCTGGATGAGGCACATGTCTTATAATCAGTGGGCAGCACAAAATTGAGACATATGGCACTTTCATTGCTCTGCTCTTGTGTCAGCGCTCAAGCAAATGGTGATTTCATTGTTTTGTTTGCCTTATATTTTTTTTTCACTTTCTTTCTTTCTGGAAGAGAAAGTGGCTTATAACATGAATAATTAGTGGCTGTGATAAATTGCACTGAGCTTCATCCCAAGAGGCCAGACTAGAAGTCTTACTCAAAGACGACAGCCTTCTACTGTCTTTAAGTGAGCTATTTTTACTCTACCCAGTCAACAGGCAGTTGGGGGATTTCACTATGTTCTGCTTAGTCTTTGGAAAATAGTCTATAATTACTTTGTGGTACATCTGTGTGCAAATTAAGATATCATGTCTAATTAAACCTCACAAAAGGCAGACATTACAGTACAAGGGTTGGTAGTATGGCGCCCTAACTGCATTAATGCACGTTCCCAGCTCAAATGTTTCAATTGTGCCTTATCTGCGCATTCTTTCTGTACACACTTAGTTATTTTCTCAGTCTTTAAATGGGCTGCCTTTGACTTAAAGAATAAAGAGTGTCAGACACTCAATGTTAATAAGAACTGCAAATACATAAATGATTATGACGATGTTGGATATTGAAATACGAAAAGGAATCGAAAGGCCCCAGTGAATAGGAAGCTTAGGTGTCACTCCATTGTAGTGTCAGGGAACAACAAGAACACATGTAATGTTCATTATGTAATGTATTTATGTAATGTTCAACACATTTCACTCAATGACCCATTCCAAATGGTCCCAAGATGCAGTGATGTAACTTCCTGGTATAGATTAAATGATGCACCCACATGGAAATCTTTCTCACACTCAATTTGTTTGGTTGAGTTCAAAAAACTCAACCAAACAAGTTTGTTTAGCTCAGTTTATTTTAACTGGCTGTTAAGTCTCTAAACTAAACAACACTCTAATACTATCTGAAGAAGTGTGTCTTGGGCTGCATCCAGATGGACTCTGGTGGAATTGTTTTGCAGTGCAAAAGCAAAATCTAACCACAGGACCAACCTGTGGTTGGTCCTGTGGTTAGATACCAAGAATCTAATGTTGGTATGGTTTCAAAAGATAAAAGTGCTGATGACTGACTGTAAACTATCAATGAACTGTATAAGCTGTGTTTGTATTCACTGTAATTAAGACTGTTTAGTGCAACCATGGCAACATGCACAACATGTACAGTATGTGTTTTGGCTTGCATGTATGTGTGTCACCTCACTAGTGTATTGTTTTATCCCAATCAATCAGAAGATGAAAAGAAGTTGAAACAAAGGGAACAACAGACCTACTATGTCTACTCTGGCAGACCACCATCATAAAAGTGAGTGAAATTGAGCAGTCCCACACCATGGACCTTTCCTGTCAACATCCATTTTGCCTCAAGAAACCCAAGCCAATTTCACAGGTTTCATACAAAAAGGCTCCACATAGTTCATGAGGGCATGAGAATGAATTTTCTTTCTCATGTGACCGGCTCTATCCTGTGCCTTTCTGTCCCTTCCCCTTACAGAGTCTGTACTTAAGCGTATTCCCTTTATTTTGCTCAATCCTTATACTTACAAGGAGAAAACTTATATCATTATATCACTCAAATGTTCCTATTTTTTCCAGCATAACAGTACAGTTGTATTTCAAAATCCTGTTCACTCCCTATTACAGTATCTTTCACAAACAAAGGTTTTGTTGAGTGCATTTGTAACACATTCCACAAAACACCCTGCCTTGACGTCAGACTCTGTCTGGCTGTGAATTTACACTGTCACGCAAAAACTCTCACAAAGTCCAAAGGTTATGCAATGACTCATTGTCTCAGTGAATGTTATTCTAGCGGACGATTAGCTCCAGCTGACATTTGCAGTCAGTCTCCCTCTATTGACCAGATAATTCTATTAATTCCTTCTTTGAAGTGCAGTGAAAGCAACTCTGAGGTTGTTCATCAGAAGGCTTCCTTCATCTAACATTTTCATTAGTTCAAGCCTTGATGGCTTTGTGAATAACCCCTAACTGAAAAAAGAGCAGGGTGGTGTTTATGATGTGAAAAACATTTGTGAAACGTCCCCAGCATTATGAGTGTGGCTGGTATGACATGAGGTATTGTGGGTGATAATGGCAGGGTGGAGGCTGGATCGGATGTTTCCAACCTCTCTCCTCTCGGTTTCTGTCTGCTGTTTTGGGGATTTAGTGTAATTACAGGTATGTTGGATAGATTAGGATAAGGCTGGTAAAGAGAGGAACACAAACATTATTGTTGCATACGGCATGTAAGGACCTGACTGTTTTGGCCCAAAAACAGGAGAAAGAGAAAAACAACACAGTCTCTGCAGGTGTCAGAAACAGAGAAATGTCAGTCTGATACGCCAACCACTCCAGGCTTTATTTTGATTACAGCAGTTATTTTTATTTGCTTGTAGTTAATGCCATTTATGTTTTTCTCTCTGAGCAATCATATTAGTCAATCGCAGGCCAGGATTTCCTGGTGAGTCATTAATCACATAAATATTTGCAGACTCAGTATTATATTCTGCACAGTATGCCCTGCAAATGAGATACCGCACATAATTGAATGCTAACAACATATTTAATCACTGAATGTGTGCACTTTTGCATTACCTGAGTTCGTTTGGTTATCACTACAATTCGCTGATAAGCAGCACAAAAGAGATAAATCAGCCCAATCTCGTTCACACCTGGGAACAGCGAGAAGGAAGAATAGGAAGGAGAAAAAAAGCCAGGCTTGTGCCACCTGACTGATGAATACACTCATGCATGTGGACACTTTGCTGGCGCACAGAGAATAACAGGGAGGGGACCTGGCACTTCATCAAGTAGACCTACTACTGGGAAATCGCTGCGCGAGAGCGATGAGGATGATGCGTTTATCTAGCTTCCTCTGTGATGCATAACTGGTTGTGTTGGCCTCAGTCTTGCAGCGCACAGTATGCCTTCAAACCACAAGCTTGGATGCTTCAAACAATAGATGCTTTTTATTCACTTGGCATATTGAAGGAGTTTGGGATTTAGTTAAAGAAAACAAAAGTGTGTTAATAGAGTGTATCCAGCATGGACACTTTCTTTCTTCATCAGTATACTGTGGAATATGAAGATAAAAATAATCAACAAAACGTGACATCACACACTCTGCTACAACCATGATAATCACAGACAGACCTGTGTTGGTGACATATTGAGGAAATCAGAATGCAGACCATTAGGAGGTTCATAGAAATAAGGTTTGTACTCTCCAATCAGTAAGGAGATTACAGCTTGGGGCGTATGTGGGATCATTTGTATGTGTGTGTGAGTTAATTGGCAGCAAAAGAGCCAAAGAGGGAATGTTCTGTGAGCCCAGCAAACAGTAACTCAGACCCAGGGCAACACTAATTATTCCAGGCTGCCCGCCAAACTCACAATATTACAGCTTTGCAAAGCCATCTTAGTGCATGTGTTTCCTTTGTGTTGCAGGGTGTGAATGTCCAGTAAAAGAAAGTCTATCCAAGGTGCCAGGTGCACAAATGGACTTAGGCATATTCATCTTGCAGATTAGGCAGATTAAGCAGAGGTTTAGTGTCTAAATATTTTCACTACTTACTCATGGCATTATATGGCTTTAAAATCACAATCTTTATTGGACAAAGGGTGCGGGAGTGGAACATACATCTTCTAACAAACTGTCCTAATGATGACAGATGTACATTGACATCTAGACATAAATTGACATGCATTTTGTTTCTTGATTATTAAATTCTTGTGTATTTATTTTTAACTATCCTTTTCAACTATTTACAACCAAAAAACAAGACATTAAGTATATTTTGTTATTTCATTTGAATTCAAAATGACAATCCTGTTTTACCTTTTAACTGACAGACAATTGGTGACAAATCTCCATCCCTCCAATTCTAAAAAACTCTAAAACTAGAACAATCACTGTTGCCAAGCACCTAAAAAGCCCTTGCTCATTGCACTGGAGTGTTGAGAGCAAATGTAGGTGAACAGACAATAGTAAGGAGAGAAATCATGAAAGTGGCATAAATATGGAAGTGGGGTAGCGGTGGGGTGGAGACTGAAAACCCAGCAGAGTAAATAGGATTTGCCTCTATTTCTGCTGATGGCTGTCAGAACAGCAGCACTTTAAGCTGCAGATACAGTGGCAAGTGTGTGTGTGTGTGTGTGTGTGTGTGTGTGTGTTTTGGTTTGTGTATGGCAGGGGCTAATTATCATGGAGTAGGAAGGGCAGGGAGGGGCGTGTGGAAGTGTAGGGAGATGAGTGAGAAGAGAAGGACGGGAACAACAACCCCCCACACCCCACATCCCACTCCCAGCTCCACATCCCTCACACAACCCCAACCCCACTGCACCCCCCACCTCAGTTTGGCATGCCTGCCTTGCTAATAGAATAGCAGTGGAGCATGCTTGAAAAGGGGGCTGGTATAGAAAGCCTTTGATCAGCAGTCCCCTGTGACATCAATTAACCATTAATGCACAGCCATAGAGCAGGAAGATGGAGAGCTGTCCAGGGTCACCTCCATTCTACAGCCACCCAGCCTAATAATGACAGCTATTTAACCCAACTGCTCTTACTGCATGGTTCTGTGTGCACAAGTGTGTGTTTGTGTGTGTGTGTGTGTGTGTGTGTGTGTGCCAACAGTGTTTTTACAACAAAACCTTGCATGAGAAGATTAACCCTGGAATATTCACCCCTTGTGAGCATCATGTGCCATACTTCCAAAGAAATTATTGCAATTATTTTCAGCATTAAGTTTTAAGTTTAGCCTGGGTGATGAAAAATATTAAGTTGGTGGGTGCTGGAGAGAAAAACGTATCTGTTTGTTTCTGTCAATCACCATCCACAACAGGCCAGAATCTTTCTTCCAGCACCTCTGGTTAAACAGCTGTATAATGAAGCTGTGTATCTAGCAGGCTGACAGGGACAGGACTCTGCATTACTGAAAGCAAGCAAGCAAACATTTTCTTTGTCACCTTTTGCTGTCCTCTGATACACGTTTGACTGCTGACCTCATCGTTTTACCTTGGGTGGCTACACGTGTGAGTAACATTAAATTGAATGTGGTTTGTTTCACAATGTGGCCAAAGTCATTTTCCCTGTGATTAATTCACATTTACATTCCCTCCTGGCCTATAAGCCTTCCCTTTTCTTTGTCTTTCATTACTAACCTCCTTCCTCCTTTCTTTTCATCATCTGTCTTACTCGTTTGGCATTGCTGTTTGACATCTGGCAGTGACCAGACATTCCCAAGCTGATGACCAATGTTCTCCCATAACAAGGATATATGGCTCCATTAGCCTGCAACTGATTATTTAATCATTTTTAGATGGCTTTAATTGAAATGGTATGATGAATGGTGCAGAGGTTCTTTCCCCACGGATAGGTCTAATTGGGCTTCTGTCGTCTGAGCCTCACCTTGGATCTGTCAGCTACTGGTCACTTCAGTCAGAGGGAACAGGTACGAGAGAGTCCAGGTTGGAAAAGGACATGTTTGAACAAAAGACAAACATCTTATTTTTTTAAAACTGACAGTTGACTATAACAGCTAAGGTCCATATTGTATATAGGGTTGTAGTGGCATGTAAGAATATCCTAAAAAACACACTGAAATATTTTCAAAATAGATTAGCTGATGCAAATAGCCTATATTTTGAGGTATATTAGCATAATTTCTGTAGACAGGATCGTTTCTACCCACAGAACCGTTTTGTGTCGTTTTCTTTTGCTCTCAGCTTTGACAGATGAATATCCACATTGTATGGGATATCAGATTTGGGCTGTTTGTCTAAATATTACCAAAATGCCAAGAAACAATCAGATACGATGCAGGACTGACATTTATAACTGTTTCAGAAATAGTAGCTGTGACAGTCAGTATCTCACCATTTTGTGGAAGCTCTTATTCAGGAGCACCTTTTTATTATATAGCCACAAAAAGAGTCCTGTACAACGACAGCACCAGTTTTAATTACATAATGGCTGCACCACAGTTTAAGAGATAATAGACACCCAATAAAATGTCAAATGAAAGCACGAAGAGGAAAAAGGAATGAGAAGACAGATCATATGTTTTTTTTTTTTTCTCAGAGCAACAACAAAACAAAAGACACTATTACTTGTGCTTGCTCGTTCATGACCCATTTTAGAGTAAAGAATAATTACAGTTGGAGGGCAGAGCCGAGTGATGGAACACCATGTGTTACTGATATGACTGGTGCACCAAGATTAGTTAGGTCTCTAATCTATTGATCCCGTGGGAACGTTTCACCATAAGTCTCTCAATGGCTTCCTACTTAAACCCTCATCAAAGGCTGAGGCAATGCGCCCAGCGAGCTGTTTATGTCAATACATTTAATGTGATGCACTTCACGGCTCGCCTCTCAAACACCACAATGGTGGCAACAAATGAATATATAAATATCCGGCGAGGGACCCAAATAAAAACGAAATAAATAGAAAATAAATTCTGCCCTCCGAAGACGACAGCGTGGGATGGCTCGGGGACAAGATCAGGGAAATGTAAGACAAATCCCAGTGCTGAGCTTCAATTCTCTTGCTGTCATTTCACCATCCCCTCCCTTCCTTCCTTCTTCTTTTCCCCGTAAACACATTACCGTCTCACCATTCAGACAGCCTTGTCTTTGTTGCCTGTCATCTCTGTGTCTTCCGTCATGGCATTGTGCATGTGTGATCCTAACTGACAGTAAAACGGATAAATGCCATGAATAAACACTCCATTGAGCGTCAGCCATGACCTTTGTCACAAGAAGCTCGCAGCAGTAGATGCTTGATACACATCAGTAAATGTGAACCATAGTGAAACACACACACACACAAACACATACACACACTCTAAACTGTTTCTGGGATGGAAGTGATAAAAAAGGAGCCAATAGCCTGTTGATGCTTGTTTACGTCATCATCGAGAAAGGAATTTGACAGTTAATCTTTCTGATATATTGACATATAGATCACAGTTATAACCACAGCTAGATTATTATGTGTCAGCTATGTTGTGAGTGCATTTTATACTATTAAATACATACATGCATATATAATGAATTATACATATTATTTAGAGTTTTTTGAGTCATCTATCTGAAACTTGACTAATAATAATAGTCAAATAATAGCTGCTGCTTCAGACACATAACGGTGAGCTGTAGAAACCTCCACTCAGACCTCCTTCTGTTTTGTTTAACCTGGAGGTTAAGATTTGTTGATTAATATTTGTTTCAACACACAATGGCTGACAGAGAAGATGAAACTGATTTGGCCGCAAATATAATTGCAAAGCCATTTTTAAGACGAACTTTTCAAGAAAACAGCAGTGTGTACCTCGCAACATGCCAAGGTGTGCCGACAATGAAACTGCTCCATTGCATCACCATGCATTGTTTCCAGTAGTTCAGCTAGTAAGAAAATGTGTTCTAAAACCTTAAGTTCCGGGGTCATGTCCTGATGTTAGAGGCACAGGTATGAAATACGCAGGTTGACACTAAAAAAGCAATCGCCACTTTTATACTTTTTGTGCCAGTTCAACTGAGAACAATGCAAAATTAATTGATTGCAAGTGGTGTTCGTCAGGCTCAATGGCTAGATCAGATTATAGATAAACAGAATCTTTTTTTTTTTTGCCGTGTGAAATCAGAGGTGTGGCGTGACAGCATGTGAAGGCAGTCAAAAGCATGTGTCTCATGCTCATTGCGTGAGAATTGGCAGCCGTGTGTTTTATATGTTGGGTGGGGTTAGCTAGTTGATAAATTCATGTCATTTACCCAAATGCTCATGATGATTCATCAAAAATATTTAATTGATTTACAAGCAGAGAAAGAGATAGATTCTTTACTTTGTTTTACATTACGTCTATATATATATATATATATCCCAAGAGATAAATGACAAAATGATAAAACACAGAGCCATAAGATTAGAATGTGTGCAATGTATGTATGTGTTGTTGTTTTGTTGTTTCATTATATCTCTAATAACTTGAAAATGATGGACATATATGATACATATGAATTACATTTTTATTTTTCAGAATCACTGCCAAGAGGCAGAGGGAAGGAGATGTTTACTTGTCATGTCACATTTTAACATATTTTTGGTTTGATTTATTGGTTTCATTTCCTCAAAGTCCTCTTTTCTTTCCTCTTTTTCTCTTTTCGTTTACAGTTTACAGTTTCAAGTGGCCTGCAGGACTGTATTAATGAGGTTATTTACTACCTTTTTTAATTTGAATTGAATCGAATTATATGTATTTGTGAGTATTGCTGTATGTTTTAGTATAATGAAGAAAAAAATCAAAAATCAAAAACTACTTATAGAAAGCCACCAAAACCATGAGCTGCAGTTGGTTTGTCTTGCAAGTAAGGGTATAGACAGATATCAACAAGTGCTGTGTCATTTGTAAGTAGAACAAACAAACAAACAAAAATGAATAAAGGGTTCTCAAAATAAATAAATCATATAAATCCTAATTCTCTTAAATTGCATCAGAAGGTTAGACAAACTGTGTAACAAGAGATAAAGAGAGAGTGAGATGCTACACATGTAACACTTAGTTTTGTTCATTTTGTCTTGTTGACAGAGATGAGGAGAAAAGGAGAGAGACCAGACTGAGTAAATTGCCTGACTGGCCTGAATCAGGTGTGAGGGTTTGGGCAATTTCAGATGTTTGGTCAAGTGGAAAATTAAAGGTTAGACAAACTTTTGGCAGTGATATCATGTTGAGTACAACTGTTCCTCTTCTCCTTCAGCAGTGTGTTTATTCCATGTGAGCACAGAATGGTGTTGGTTAATAAATACCTTCATGTGTGATAATATGTCACTTAACAGAATGGTTGAAAGTGTCCATAGAATTGACCATTTAGTGTGCGTGGTTCTAAAATGATGGTTTAGTAACAAGGTCTGTCAAGATGTGGATTTTTCAACATGCAACATGCTGAACATGTTGCTCTCACATAGTCATTAGAGATAAATGATGTAAATTAGGAAGTGGAATTAGATTTCCTCTATACCTGGATTATCAACACTGATTCAAACCTATTTGGAATATATCTTGGGTTGTTTAATTCACAGTAGACTGAAGCATCACTCGACTAAATGAGATTTATTAGGTCAAATTTAGTCTAATCTGCACTGCACTCATTGTTGAGCTCATTCAGCAGCAATGTTACAGGGAAAAAAAAAACATGTAAAATACTTTCAATGTCAAGGCAATGCTGAATAATGAACATAATACACAATATACACAGTCCTGACCTACATTGTAAACTCAGTGCAAACAGTGCAATGATTACATTGTGATAAGCAACCTTGTGGACACATTAGGCAGTGTTGTTATTTTAGTGGATGGGAGTTTACGGCCCATTTATCAGCATGTTTGGTGTCTCTAGGTTATCTCGGATGGAGAAAATGGCTCAATGGAGCCAGAAACGATATCATTAATTGGGTTTGTTGTTCTTGGGAGTTAGATAATCAAAAGAGTGAGGGCTCTGGTTTTGCGTGCATTGTGAGGCCCCACCATTGATTTTCTGTTCGTGTTGTTTTTGTGTGTGTGTCTGTTGTGAATTTGCTTCAGGAGTGGATTTTTGTTTTCATTTCCTGGCTGCAGAGAGGTGGCGTCTAGAAGTTATCCTGTAATTAATCTGACCAATCAATGGTTGATGCCTTGGGCACAAGAGTCAGCTGTTTGAGAATCACCTGTTGTCTTTCTAGAGATGGTAATTTCCTCTGTGTTTGTATGTATAGTTGAGTTTATTTGTAGCATTAGTGTGTGTGTGTGTGTGTGTGTGTGTGTGTGTGTGTGTGTGTGTGTGTGTGTTTGTCATATACTAGCTTTGGGAACAAATTCCAGTTCCAGAGTAAAGACCATTTAATTGTAGATGACTGGTCAAACTGGGGACAAAACTTGTGTTCCCAGTTGGGGAAAAGCTGATGCTTGGGTCAGTGGTTAAGGTTAAGGTTGAGTAAGTCTCCAGGAAATGAATTCCAATCTATGTAATGTCCCTCAAATCTGTGTGTGTCTGTGTGTGTGTGTTTTCAGACATTGATACAAGAGTGTAGATTTTGTCTTTCTGTGTGGAGTTTGCATGTTCTCCCAGTGCATGGGTTTCTTTCGGGAGCTCCGGTTTCCTCCCACAGCTCAAAACATACATGTAGGTGAATTAAACGTACTAAATTGCCCATAGGTATGGATGTGATTGTAAATGGTTGCATGAGACATTTCTGTCCAATGGCAAAAATAATGTGCTTGACTCTTCTGTTTCTCTTATCTCATCTAACTCAGTTTATCTAACTCCATGCAGTTTAGTCAGTGACTGGTCTTTTTAGATAACCAACCTCTGGAATTATCAGCTTTACTTTAATTTTGTCCAATGAAGACTTTTTACCAGCTTTGTTTCTGCAACATTGTGTGACAAAGTCTGAAGTTGAACTCATAGTTGAGTATCCCCCATATTGTCTTGTTCTTTATCATACTAATTTTGCAGAATGCACACAAATCTTGTGTCACATCATGGATCTTTCACATCACATCAGAAAGTTGAAATTGCGTCATATGACACGATTCAGCAACACACTCGCACATTGGTGGAGATAAGATAAGTGAGTGTGGAAGAGTATGTGAAACACATATATTACACGCTGTAGGTATTTCTGAGATCTCTGTCCTGTATCAGTACTGTTACTATGGCAACACTATGTTACTCTTACTTAGCACAAATGAATCAGGATAAATTAGAAATCCAATTTGTATTGTTTGCTATGCTCAGAATAGATTACAAATGTATCAGCCAGCTGATGCTAATTTGGATGGCAGCCTGTGTTGTTCTGGTGAGAAAGAAGAGGAGTGAGGGGGCGACGCTGATAGTATGTGTTGTTTGTCATCATCTTTATTTACCTTGCAGCCACTCTAACTCAGGCTGCGGGCATATGGCTTATGATAATTAGAGTCTATATCAGGTCTCTTTTACCCTGAATCATACCTTTTTATTCACTTCACTTTCACAATGCACTTCTAAACCTGATACTAGTTAGATCATTCAAATTACCATATGGCCCTAAGGTGAAAACTCTACTCTGTTCTTTGCCTGTTCTTATTTTTCTTCCTACACCGCAGCGACGGAGGTGGTGTTGTGGATGTACTGTTTGTAATGTTAATTTATGTCCCGGTGGAATCTGATCCAGTAGTTTGATTGTTATTCCTCTCTAGTTCAAGGTCTCACAGCAGGTGTCCTGATGCAGAGAGAAAACTCTATACATTGCACAATTTTCAGGGCAAAATATATTAATCTTCCACCATATCCACAGTACACACACACACACACACACACACACACACACACACACACATATATATATATATAATACATTGATAGAGGGGGTAAATACATATACAGCTGCCCATCTAATCATTTAACACAAGGAAATAACCTCTGTTTGCTTCCTTAACTACTCATTTCATGGAGCGCCCAGATAGCTGAGTGGTTAGGGTGTGCCTAACCACTGCAGCAATAGCCAGTTTGAATCCCGGCTGTGCCAATAGTTTCTGTATGTCACTCCCCACTCTTCTCCCCACCTTCTTGTCTATCATCACGCAACTGTCAATAAAGGCAAATTGCCAAAAATATATCTTTAAAAAAATTAAAATTAAATGTTCATTATTCATATTTGACTAACTGAGTGTGAATGTATTCGATGCCGCAACAACTTCCAGCAAAAAAATCTCTCCTTTAGTTTCCTGCTAGTAAAAAGAAAAGTGTGTCTTTAGAGAGTTTTTAAGGGAGAGGGACTTCCTCAGAATCTACACACCATGTAGAAAAAAGGATGAGGGAGCACCAAATGGTTGCAGTTAGGGACTTTGGCCGTTTTAGGCTGCATACCAGATTAGTTTTTCTTCATAGCTTCTTTCTTTACAGTTTTATTTAGAGATAGGTAACTTGCCAGCTGTATTATCTGGCTATCGATGATCAGTCAGTTAATGTAGCTTAGCATAAATAAAAAAAGTGGTGAAACATACGGCCTGGCAACAAAAAACTGTCAGACATAAAGACCTGACTTATTTGAATGTATTTAGTGAGATATTAAGCTGTTCTAAACTAGGTTAACATATTGTGATTGTATGTTCAAATCCCCTAACTGGGACTCTTGTACTGCATGTAATATATTTCTTTTAAAATAAAAAGGAATAAATATGCCAAGATTTTTAGCCTGGCTTAGCAGTTTTGCAATGTTACATTTAAAACAACAACAACAAAAACATTGTATTCACATTGTGCTTTAGCAATACTTGGTGCTGTTGAATGGGTCCAGTTTAGTGCCAAGAAATGATCATTTCATGTTATTTTCCCAATTTCACTACTCCTGCTGGTACTCCTTGGCATCCTTGTACGATTATTTATTTGTGCTGGCAAGATTTTATATAAAAAGTGCCACTATTACTAATATTTTATAAAACATCTTTTTCACTGCAGGTAGACATCTTAATAGAGTGAATGACTTCCATGATGTTAATTATAACATAGAAACACATTTTTTCAGCTGAGCAATTACTGGTGTTTGTTTTTATTATTATTTTTATTATAATTATTATTGCTTCTTTTTATTCTTTTCTAAGTTGCAAATTGCAGATCATAAAATATAAAAGCTGATCCTGATATTGCAACATTTCAAGTAACTGACTTGAGGGGAAACTCTACCGCTGCATTGCTTCAAGGCCAAATCCCCCTCAGTGAATCAAACAACAGGTCTACTCTGGCTGTACAGGAAAACCACCAAGAAGATGTTAGAACCTGCTACAGAAGCAGCTTGCGCCCTGCGGTCTGCTTTCTGGTCACATAAAAACATCAGGGAAGCTGTGGATGAGCCTGTGGACAGGTGCCAGACGGAGGTGGGAGGCAGCATTTTCCTTCGTTTAGATCATAACCAATCGTCCTCAGATGTTTTCTTCTTCTTTTTGTCTCTACTTGGTTTCGTTGTAGTCTATCTGCCTGTCATTCTTCGTTATTCTGTTTTTTTTGCTCTGTTTCTCTCCTGTCCAGTTTTCCTTCTGACCTGGTTTGTCTTTCTCCTGCAGACGTCTGCAGGTTTCATACCAATGCAACCAGGACTGATAATAACATGTTCCCTCACTCTTTGCACAGATGTCTGGAACGGTTATTTTTAGATGATGCACGACTTGCCATGTGAATTGGCAAATGACTTTAGCCGGGATTGAATTAGGACTTGGAATTGCACGCTAATTGGAAATTAGGAAACCCAGTACAAGTGTTGGCTCCAGAAGCCTGTCTGAGCATGTGTCGCTCTGCTCAAGTGGGAATTTATAAGTATCATATCAGGGATTTTCATTTTTGATTCTATAGGAGGGAAGCAGCCAGGCACTTTCACAATAGATTGGAATTTAAATGACATGTGAAAACAATTCCAGTGTGTGCCACTCATAAAGAAAGCTATGGAAATTACATGGAATTGTAGTCTAATGGCATTTCCAGAATACCTCCAGAATAAAACTGTTTCCTGTCTTTAGTCTAGTGTTCTTTAGTCGTGCTGTAAAGACCTCTCAATAGATCTCAGTGAAACTTGACAAACATAAAACATTTATTTAATCTGAGCTGTTATGCCAAAACCAACTGCAGACCTAACTAGAAACAGTTGTTAGTAGACAAGTCACTAAGAAAACGTGATTCATTGCCAACATATGTAATCAAAACCAGTGTGGTTTCTTCAGCTGCTCAGGTATGGTTTTGGAAATCTTGGTCTTGTTACAACAACAGGTTTCACATTCAGCTTCAGCTGGTCTGAGTGAATATCAGCACTCTAAGTCAGCATTAGCTGAGCAAAGAGTATATTTAATTTTTAAGGGAATCCCCAGTCAACAAACTGGACTCTAACTCAGGTTAGAATGTGATGTTGAATATGTTCCAGGAATAACAACCACTGTATGAAAACACCACTTTGTGATTTTTGTTTGAGATTGTAGGAGGTGGATGTATTCCAAATACAAATTCTTAAGATGCAGATGATTTATACCACTACTGCAACCACCTTGTTCCTCCTTAACCACATGACTCTTTTTTTCTCCTTTTCCCTAATGTCATTTTTTTCTTCCAAGGAGGAAAAAAAAAAAAAAAAAAAATGTCCAGTGTTGATCTCTGTGCCATATGGGTGGACTGATAGATGCTGCGATGTTAAGTGGCTCGCTCAAACCGTGCTGGCACAAAATAATTATAATTTATGAGGCCAAACATTGCGATTCATCACAGACCATGCCTTTTCAGGCAACCATGACACATCATTATGGGGTATCGCCTTTCTCTCTCTTCTGCCTCCTAATCTAATAGAGGAGTGGTTTTATCCAAACCTACCTCGACACATGCTATTGTCTTTGGTGATGCTGTGTGGTAATGGCTTTGACCTGTCGAGATGTTGACTGGGGGACTACTAATGAAAGTTTATATGACATGGGGAAGACGTCAGTCAGATGCCATTAGGAAATCTTTATGGCACCATTGTTGTGGCCCAGGAGAGCACAACTCTGTGCTGTTAAGACTTAAGTATATGTAAACTGACGTCATGTGAGCAGAGCTCTGGAGAAATACTGGATAATCATGTAATTAGCATAAGTCTTTCAGGTGAATGTTTTTGTGACATATGCTAGCAATACAAAATTAGTTCCAATTTGTCATGCCGTTTCATTTTAAATAGAGATTGTCATCCATTTGTAGTTAAATTAGTTCCAATAAAATGAGAAAAAAATGAAAGAAAAAAGTAACCATTGTTTCCAAAGCAATGCAATTAAATGGACAATATTTCATCCTAGACTTTTTAGGTCAAAGTATAACTAAGCCTCACAACAGTCACAAAATGATGTAAACACATTAAAGAGGACAAGAATCTCATTTCATTTGAAACTTCGCTTTTACTGCCAATTATTCATCATTTTCACAGCAATAACAGCATATTAAACAAACTTTGATCATTTTATCTTTGTCTAGGGACAACAAGGTAAGAAAAAAACAAAGTGACTGTCTGCATTACAAGGATTAGTTCAACATAAGTACCATTGTTTTTACACTGAAATAAGATTGTTGAATATTTGTAATTTGCTTTTGCTTTCAGAATGACATTCCTCTTTTCAAAACACTGCACAGGCCAAGAAATACAGATTGAGGCCCAGAAACCTCTGCAGCTGGGAAAGTACTTATTAAGTCTTAGTCAATAACCCTATTAGACACTGCCAATGCTCTCTGCTATAGTCATTTTATCACAATTGTACTTATTGACACTGAATGGCCTGTATGCTGTGAGTTTTTGTGGAGATACAAAATGATTAGTATCCATTGTAAGCCCTTTAGAATTTTGTGACACACTCCAGCCAAGATTCTAAGCCAACTGGATATAGTTAAGACAAGCAGAGGGCACATCAGCAGTCCATATTCAAAAGTTACTGTGGCATGCCAGCGACTGTCGTCTGTAAAGAGTACAGGTACCCAAGTGTTGGACGGCAGTGTCTGCACTTGTTTGCAATTCTTACCAGCTTTCCTGACAGAAATGGCATCATTTGGCATGATTTTTACTGAATGTCATTTACCAACCTGCTAACCTGCCAGGGGACTTCTCAGGCTCCACCTCTGTGTAATCTCCATCCATAGTCATCTGTCCAAGTAAATGTCAAGTTCTGAGAAGCCAGGAAGGATGCAGGTCGCATGTAGAAATCTTGCAATTTTTTCAAGTTGAATGTATGACCGTTACAGTGCCTGGCTGAGACTTTGTCTTGGCATCTTGTGTCAAAAATGAATGCAGTCTAAAAAGCCCAGGAGGCTTCAGGAAGCACGGTCGGCAAATACATGTGCCCAGTATTACATTTCAGAAAAAAATGTGTTAATCTTCTTCACATTAGTTACTGCAGCAAAGGAACATGTATGTATCTGTCCTGCTGCCGCTGGGCTGTAACCTTATTATCTCAGTTCCCAGTCATGTGTAATATATGGAAAACATAAAGCTAAACTAAAAGCAAAAGTGCAGAGCTGCAACATCACCATAGTAGAACAAGCACTGGATTGCAAGCATCAGTGTGTGTCCAATTCCAGGTCCCGTCTGAGTCTGATTATGTGCAAAGCTCACTTTCATATTGAAATCAGACTTCATCCTAAATGTAGGGGGGCATGGGGTTGGGGGCCTGCATTTGTTAAAAGGGCAATTGCATCAATTTGATTGAAGAGCTGTTGAGACTGGTGAAGGCTTCTGCATTCAGTACGCAGGCCGGTTTTACGCATCAGTACTTCTTGTATTGGTTCAGTCTGCCGTGTTTTTAGCAGTGATTACATGTCAGCCATACCCCGCCCTCTCAAAACATCAGAAAAAGGATACACCCAGACATCCACGGCTGGGCCATCTTCCATTTTAGCTCTGAGTTGTTGTGCACAGGCTAATCTTCTTGAAGGACAGAAGGGTCAGTGGAGATGAACCGTGAATCGCCTCCGCCCCGTCCCACAGCACCACATGAAATAGGGCCTCTCCTTTTGGCATGGTGGTTATATTTCCATGTTAGGGAGCACCTGTCTCCATGGTGCATTTATGAGGCGCTGCACAGCTGTTTCAGAGGTTCCAGCACACACACATTCTCTATATGATCCATGCCCCTCCTCTCATTTCCCTTCCTTCCCCTTTAACAGTGATTCCCTTTATTATTCCATTACCAGCATTGCTACTGTAGATCGTGAAATGGATTGAAACACTTCCGAACCTCTTCTTTCACTAGTAAACCCAGATACACACCTCTCTCTGTGTCTGTCTCTGTTCCACTGTTTTGGATGACATTCTTAACCTGTAGTAACTGTAGGAGTGGAGTCTTGTTCACATGTAGGACAAGACAAAAGTTTGAAGCGTAACTTTGGTTAGTGGAGTCTGACACAGGAACAAGGGAAGATGATTATAACAGTTTCCATAGGTTGGCGACATTCTGATAATTTCAACATACCAGAAGATGGCATGCATTAAATACTGAAACTATTTAAATAAAGCACATGTTAGAGTGGCAACACCACAAAAAACACATATTGAGTGCTAGAGGAGAACAATGAAAAGAAAGAACACAAAAGGACACAGGAAATATGCTTAAAAAGGTTGAACAGAGAAACTGTTAGAATCAACAGAGCTTTTGTAATTTCTTCCCAATTCTGAGCTTTTGTGCAGTCCACAAGTCTCTTTAGAAAAGTGGCCATTAAACCAAAATTACCCAAAGTGCTGAAGTACTCAGTACGCAGTCATATATTTATAGTTATCATTCTGTAAATTACACATTCATGTTATGAATAATGACTACACATCTACATGGAATTGATTTTAGTCATGTTCATCATCAAACCTTACAAAAGCTTTATTCAGTGGTTAACCCCTTCAGACCCTGCGTCCACTGGAATGGACGTGACATTTTTTCCTCTTTAAACCAAATAAAACATATGCTTTCACAATCTGAACAATACCAGGTCAATGATAGGACCCTAACTAGCCAATTATTTATTTATTTATTTATTATTGCAGGACAATGGACATTGATAAACGCATACAAAGTACATGTAAATGTGCCAGATTATAGCCTGGGGGCTAATTTCCATCTATAGTCCAACATAGGCAGGTTTGAAATTACAATGAAATGAACTGTTGTGACAATTTTATATTTATGGTAGCTTCATAAATTTGCATTGGCTATAATCTTAACACTCCAACATTAAAATATCTAAAGTAAATTTCAAGATAACTCAAACTTGTACAGCACAGGATTTTTTTTAGTTTTGATTCTTTTAGTTTGATGTCCATCCCAGTGGACATCAGGACAGTGGACATTTTTTTTTTTTTAGAGTACACAGTGTCTTCTTGACAGCAGTTTGAAAGTGAAAAACGTGCACTTATTTGTGTTTAATTTATAGGGGGACAGAGTCAGTGCAGAAGAACTTGATGTTGCAGATGAGTTTGAAACAGATGAGTTTGCAGACTGGGGAGAGACAGGAGCATGAGGAACTAACAGCTGTCACTCTTACCAAGAAGGAGGATATTAAATAGCATCGTGTCATTTATCACCATCATAGACACATCGTTTGGGATACCTCCAGTTTGAGAGACCTACCCACTGAGCCCCTGTGAATAGAGGTTTTGGTTTTCTAAACTTCTTTTACAATTTACACTTGCTTTTCATCATTGTGTTCTTTTCAAAACCTTTTGCATGAATTTTGACATATGGATACTGGAATAGACTGGGAATTCCAGACATTTGGAATGTTTATGTTTATTCAGCCCTGGCATCCACTGTAATGGACATTCAAAATTTCTAATAAAAACATGAGTTGAAAAAAAAACAGACTAATTTCTGTAATGGGGAAGAGTAAAAATTGGCTGCATTAAAAAAATTTTGCCTGGTTGAAAAATCAGGTCTGAAAGGGTTATAGAAGACACATTTTCACTTGGTTCACTGTCAATAATGATAACAGAATAAAAAAGAACAAAAAGCACTTTGTCTTTACCTTTGAGAAATGCATGTCTCACCCAATTACAGCGGCTGTCCAAAGTTGGGCTGTACTACTCTGACAAACAATTACTTACCTCTGTCCCTCTCCATTTCACCTCCCAGCACTTGTTTGAAACTAATAGAAATTAGTCACTTTGGTAATATGGAGCCCATCCAGCTTTGGCCAACCTGACCAAAATGAAGAGTGAGTGCATTTATGGAGAGACCACTCTGAACACAGAAGTAACATTGGTTATGATTTGAACTCCTTTATTACATGGTTATGTCCATTTTATCCATTGGTCCCTGTTCACTTCCTCCATCTTTTTCCATCTACTCTTCAGGGTTACATTAATGGGGTTCTGTTGTTATGGCTGCATGGCTTGCTCAGTCTCATTTTGGAAATAGGCCTCATCAGAGATTTGATGAGAACATACTAATAGGACAGATGTTTGGGGGGGGAAATCAATAGAGATTAGCTATTAGGAGGTGGAAGCATAAAAGGACTCAATGCCTGAAATAGTATGTGTGCATGGAACCAAGCAATTCTTGTGTATGATTAGCTACACACTGCTCTCAAAAATTTTTTTTTTTTACTTTTTTACCATGTACTGGAGCACCTGATGGGCTCTCTCTCTCTTTCTTTTGCAGCATCAATATTTTATTTGTTCAGCTTTCATCCCAGAAACTGGGATAAAAGTTGGGCAACTCTAAAAAAAATTGATTTTAATTTCAAGGTACTGCATACATCTTGTGGGAAAAAAAAAAAAAAAAACATCAGTCGAATTTTATTTTCTAATTTGATATCAGAGTTTGCACACGCTCTGTGTGAGACAGCTGACAAAGCAAAAAGCCCAGTCAGCAGCATGTGAATCAACAGGTGCCTCTCTGATTCATTGCCAGTCGAGAGCATAGAAATTGTGAAACACTGCTGCACAAGGTTTCCTGTTCGCTCCATCTTTTGATACTAGATTTGGACACAAATTATATATATGGCTGCATCAGTCATATACATGCTCTAAATAACCTTTAGCCTTTCTCAACAAACTGAGAGAGATGCTTTTAAAACGTGAATGAGCATTGACTGCTTTTTCTTTCTCCACAAGCCATTACTTTCATGAACATTTAAATTGGCCACATGTTACCTCTGTATGTTCCTGAATGGAAAACCATCATTTATAACCATATCATATAGTTTAATACACAGGTGCAATGTAATGTGGAAGTCTCACATTTAAGTGCTGTAAATGTATACGTAGTCTCGATATATAACCAAGTCATGCCATGTTTGTAAATAAACTGACTTGACATCCATTCAGCATTTATTTCAGTGTTTTTGAACTGTTGAGCATGCAAATATCAGGAGTACCACAACCCTGTAGATATTATACAAATGCCCACCTATCGTGTATAATATCTATATTTACATGTATATGCATGTGTATATATTTGTATATATGTAATTGTAAACCTAATTGGAGGTACTAAAAACTGGAGTGAAATTTCTTGTGCAAAATGTGAACTTTGCCCAGTCTATGTGACACAGTCTGCTACAAACTCCAAACTGATCCAAATCCAATCCAAAAAATCCAAAAACAGTTGTCTCCATGGATAAAGGAAACCAGAGCTGATTGTCAGGAGGAGACACCAACAACAACAAAGGTGACAGTACACCCAACCATCTGCTCCAGTTTACTTCAGTAAACAGCAATGCTATTATCTTTCAACTGATGCAAGATTCATTTTGACGTCAAGGAAATGTGGTCTGAATCTTAGCAGAAAATGTAACACTCCCTGACAAATGTATGATTATCAACCATCCAATTCACGACAGCATTACCTGCCGTGACCACAGCTCTTACCAGCACAATCTGCCAAAGACCTTTTTTTGATTCAAACAGTTTTGCTGCAACTGAATGGACTCCTCACTGAGACCACGCTGGAACTAAAATAATAATTCTTACACCTCACTTACTCAGCGGGAAGCTGCTTTTTAGAAACTGGATTCAAATTAATCTGAAAGTTCTGAATATGTCTAATTCTGTGAATTTTATTGCTAACAGTGATTGGAGTTAGCTCAATTAAAGACACTTGTGTGCTGAAAAGAACAGTGTCGGTGGTGTTTTGAAGTGTATTTTTTTTTTTTTTTTTTTTTTTATTAGAAGCTCAAGACCAAGTGCAGTCCTCAGTCCTCACTGTAACTTTTGAGTAAAATTTCATTTTACTGAAATTACACTAAAAATGAACAGGACATGCATAATTTCTTCCCTTTCTTCTTGCAAAGAAGTGATTTTGTCATTTGGAAAGTCTTGAAATTATGCACAAGACTAACTGATGTGTAAAGTGGTGAATGAATCAAAAAGTGAATCAGCTTATTCTGTTGTCTTTTCATAAAATCAGGGAAAATTGCCAGTTAGAATTTGGTCTCACTGCCACTCAAATCTCTCCTCTTTCAACGAGCTACTTTTTGTGATGAAATTTTTGGTTTCATCAAGACAATGCTTTTAACGTGCTGATTTCAAGGTTAAATGTCATAGGCAGGAAATTATTAAATGCAACTCCTCTATGATTAGCCCAATTGATCAGAAACTTGAATATCTTTAAAAAATAAAATGTAGGCAGCATTTGAAATAACTTTAATTGCTGTTACTTTTACTTGTAAGTCTTGTCCTTTCAAAGTTGCACTTTTTTCTTTATGTGTGAGCAGATTGCTGGTTATAATGTTCCTAAAATGGTAGAACGGAATCAGCTGAACATTCAGAACTGCATATCATTATGTCTAGTGCAAATACTTGATTTACACATCCATACATGCAAAGCAGACTTTTTTCTCCTCACATGCTATTGTGTTTCCCTTTGTTCAGCTTCATTTCTAACATCCTGAGATTATGGATGAAGGATATCCAGTCACCTCCCCCCAACCACTGCAAACCCTTTGATAATATCAACTAGACCTAGTAACATCCTGCTAACATGCGCAGTCATTAACATTTTCCATTTGGAAAGCCTGTCAGAGCCTATTAGACTTGTGTCAGAGGACCAGGAGAGCATCAGGGGAAGGTACCTGGTGTCTGGTGTCAGACCCGTCAACTCAAAGCAACCCCCCCAGTCTGCTTCCGATCTTAATAAATGCAGACAACCTGAGCTTCAAGTACCCAAATCAATGGAGCATGGCAAGGTCAACATGCAGACAGCTACTTCCAGTTACAAACTGGAGGAAGTGGTTCAGCAACTGGGTGGAGAGCGATGGAGGAGACTCCGCTCTATCTATTACCACCAGGGTCACAGTGCAGATATACGATGAGGATGGTCAAGCTGTGTATTATTGAAACAATGAAGTTACAAAATTGTTTTAACTCAAACATGAGTTTCATGTTAAATCTGGTGTTTTTTAAAGGATTTTTTTAAATTTTATTTTTCTGCCTAACTTGTCGGGTACAATAAAACAGTGTTTTTTTTCCCTAATCATTCCCCTGAAAAGATTGTAACTTCCATGAATACTCATTAGAAAAAAAAAAAAAAAACTTTCAGTGTAAATATGAGCATGTGGGTGTTGTTAGAAAAAGGTTTTCAAGAAATTTTACATTCATAAAATCTGTTTGACCATAAAGACATTGCACTCACCAAGATAAGTCCTGAGATTCAATAATGGGATGACAAAGAAACAAACAAAAACAACATGTGAGCTGACAAATGACTGTAGAGATTTTAAAGAGTTCTCCAACCATGTTAACCATGTTTATTAGGAGGAGAAAACAGAGACAGAAAAGTTTACTTTTTTAATCACTAATCTGCAGATTATTTCCACACTTAACTAACAAACCATTTAGTCTATGAAATGTCAAAAAGTAGTAGAAAAACTGTCTAACTACATTCATCATAATCAAAATATCTACCAGTTAATTTCTTTCCACTGATTAATATGTCAACGGGTTAATTGCTTTAGCTCTCCTGAAAGGTATTACCCAAACTACTAATTGTTAATTGTCTAGAAATGTTTTTTTTTGTTTGTTTGTTTGTTTGTTTTGTTTTTTCCTGTATGACAGGTGATTATCACAAACACTGCTGGTGCACTCACTTTCAGTTTTACTTCCAACTAAAGTGTTCCCAAATCTCAGCAATCACTTTGGTTGGTACAGTGTCATTGTAATGGGTCGAAATTAAGTGTTTGCATATGCAGGTCCACTAGCACTATCACGCAGGAGTGGAGATAAATTGATAGGGTGTGTGTGTGTGTGTGTGTCCTCTTCTCCATCATCTCTTTCTGTGTGGCATTTTCCATGGGCAAGGTCTCAAACTGAACTGAAAGGTGGTGAAAGGCAGTCAGACACATCTCTCTTTGGCCGTGGCCTCTTTGTTTCCCCAGTCGAAGCTGCTGAATAGAGGGATACTGGGATATGCACTGTGATACTGCAGAGCACACACTGCCCCGAGGCAAGAGCATTATCATTCGTTCTTGCATCAACGTGCATTTTCCTGAATATATAAAAAGAGAAACTGCGGCGCCCAGAGAACGGCTTCCTGCAGCGATTGAAGCCCGTGTAGTCATTTGTCAGCTACATATGGAAACTTGATGGAAAAACATTCAATGGCACATTCACACATGAACATCTCGTCATTTCAGCTTTCCAGCTACAAAAAAAAAAAAAAAACACACACAACAATACAAGCGGCATTGTGTGCCCTGACAAAAGATGAAAGGCGTTTCTTTGCACTCAGAGGAGGCACACTAGTCAGTGGTATCAATAGAGTGCTATAATAGGCAGCGCTCTTTTTTCCTCACTGTTTAGACACTTCTAGTCACTCATGCAAATTAGCAATTGCCACCGTTAATCCTTTCACACAACGCAGATGGGTGCACCTGTTTACACCCCTACAGGGTTATTTGTCAAACACGATGATATATTTCTTAGAGGTCAAAAAAGAAGTCAAATTGAAGGATTTGTTAAGTGTTTGTTTGCAGGTTGATGGGGGGTTGAGCTCCGGAATTGCTTTGATGCCTGACATGTCATTGTATGCAGGTTACAAAAAGTGTTTTATTTCTGTCAAGAGGCTCAATCCAACAAGTGCGAATACATCACCCATATGGATTCTGGGGTGGAGTTGGCCTTATTACATGCACTGACAGCTTACATGCACATCACAAGACTTGTGACGGATTTTGTTTATAAGTTGCCGTTGGAATTGAAAGTTTACAGACAAATAATTTATCAGTATGAAGACACATTGCAAAACTAGGACTTTATGTCCCATGACTGTGACTGTCATGCACAACATTTTAATATTTATGACATATCATACGCTCATCTCACATCGGAACTGCTGTTTGAATTCAAGACTCCTCTGCTTTTGTTTATTTGGGACTTGCAATTGGTGCTAATCCAAACAGGGTGAGAGGGTGTGGGGTGATGGGCTGAAAAATAACAAATGTGTACAAGCGAGACGACGAGAGAAAGAGTGAAGGACAGAAAGAGTTGATAAACACACAGTGTCTGTGCCGTGACTGTGAGATGACCGTGGGAATGGCAGCTGTGGCAGCAGAATAAATTTGAATATGGTTAATAAATAACTTTGTGAACCAGAGCACCTGGCTCCGTCCTCAGTGCAGTCCGGTGTCATGGCGGGCTCTTGCTGATTATTCACTAACCTTCCCATCGAATGAATAGGTTTCCTGCTTCTACATTCTGCTTCTTTGCTTGTCTGCTCTGGCGTGAAATGCAGTACCCTGCCCCTGGAGGTGGGAATAGATGGAAGCATTGATATTCTATAGACAGATGTATACCAGGGCTTATTGAAATAATTTACACCATGTCTTATAGGATACAGAGTGGCCCCTGACTAAATAAAATATATCTCTAGTCTTAATATCGTAGATAATAAGACTAGAGAACTGATAGATATAAAATACAGAAACTAAATGAGATGTGCTTTAGAGCAGGACTGTGAAAGCATATTTTCCTGCCAGGAAGTAGCATAAAAGCACTGAGCCACACTATTCTGCCTCTAATTCAGATAGACTCCTGGATGATATGATGACATTGCACACTGATGGGGAATTGGATGCAGGAATAAAGTCATGCTGACAAATGTACTGTTCGATTTTAACTACATAAATATTGCCAGCTAACAATTAAACAAGCCCCTTGACCTTATTTTCTCTTTATTCTTTGCCTTTATATGATAGTATGCTCTGTCAAATTCCCCAGACTGAGTCTCACACTCTCAGGGCAAACTGTGCCCCTGCTGGGGAGGATGAAGACCAGAGGCCTCCCTATCATTAAACTCATTTCCTAAAACAACAGGGTGCACTAATGAGGAATTCTAATTAATATTCTAATTATTTTTGTAATTGCCTGTGCCAAGTGATTATGTGCAGGGCCAATCCTTA
This sequence comes from Polydactylus sextarius, assembly GCA_016801845.1. Classification (NCBI taxonomy): domain Eukaryota; kingdom Metazoa; phylum Chordata; class Actinopteri; family Polynemidae; genus Polydactylus; species Polydactylus sextarius. The sequence continues at coordinate 17,165,282 of CM028928.1, forward strand.
ATTCTGTCTCAGCTACAGATAGGTGATAACAGCTAAAGTTCATATTCTTGGTGTTCCCCTCAACATGTTAAACTATCAAGAGTAATTATAAAATCCTTTGATGATAAATAATGCCCTCATAACTCATTTAGCTTAAGTCTGTGTGACGTTCTACCACAGCGCATATCATCATGCCTGAGGTGATGGAAACGTAAATCAGGGATCTCATGATGTTTAAAGGTAATGATCAGGGATATTTAAAGGGTTAGTTCACTCAAAAGAAAACATGTGTTCTCATTTACTTCTAATGTTATCTGGCTGTGCAGATAATTTTATTAGAGAGGTGTTATTCTCCTTTTTTTGAGATGGGGGTTTGAGATATCCTTCAATTCCGATACAGTGGTGGTGAATGGAATTTAAAACTGTTTCTACTGTTTCTCTGCTGCCTTAAGCTTCTGTATCTCAAAATTATGTACATAGTGACAATAGACGTTGCTTGTTTAGTTTGTTTTTTGTAATGTGCGTGATCCAGGCCTGAGGGAATGATGCAGACTATGGCTTTTGTTTTGACAGATGGAGGATTTCAGCAAGAAGATGTTTTTAAGAAGCGTTGAATGTATTTCCTTCTTCCTAAATCATTTGCCAAAGAGGCATCTTGTCTTTGTTGGTTAGTTACTGTTTCTGTCAAGTAAAATGTTGTTCAGTGGGATGGCGTGAATCCCAGTGGCAGGGAAATGTGTTGGTTACCTGTGTAACCTGTGTGATCACACGCAAGCATGCAAAAGAAGCAGTGATCTACTTTTTAATATAAGTTGTAGTGAGGTGCACGACATCTAGACTAAAAGCTGAAACCTGCTTCTTTGGGTTGCCATCACATACATTTGTTCACAGGTGAGAGTGAAAGTATGTCTTTGTACAGCATTTACTAACAACCATCCTAAGAAAGGAATTTCAGCCTAAATCTGCAGACTTCAATCAGAGCCAAGTACTGTGGCGTTTAATATGTGCAATACTGAATTATAACAACTACTCCACTCTATATATCAACACATTACTCTTCCCCTTAAGGGAGTGGATGCGGGACATGAAAATAAATGAAAATGAAAAAAGTAATACAGAATGTGCTGTGTAGAATGTTATATTACAGATCTGTGTTTGTGTTTATCTGATTATGTCCATGTGTTTATCTATGTTTATCTGTTTGTGTGTGTGGTGCAATATAGAGGCTACTTTATCTGTTATTGCCATGTGTGTGACTGCTGATAAAGGCTGCACTTCTGGAGCCTTGGGGGACTGCTGAAAATAGTCAAAGATCTTAAAACCAGACTAAATGCGATGATTAGTCATTTTTGCCCGAAGAGAAATGCCCCATGAACATATTATCCACATATACAGCAATATGTTGTCCACGGTCTGGTATACGCCAGTAGAAATGTCTTTATTTGGAACAAATGGTATCGTTCAGATGCTGGCTAGGCTGAGGGTGAATCACTGACAGCCATAGCAGGGGTCCTGCCGTCCTCCCCGGAGCAATGCGGCTTCCTACCAGGCAGCGTGACCATTAGAGGCTTCTAGGCGTGGACTGGAGGAGATCGATGGCAGATGAGGCCTTTGACCAATTCATCTGGACAAGGAGTAGAGGGTGCGCGGACATCTCAGTGCTCCCCTCTGGGATAGCATCATGGCCATGCATGGATATGGCAAGAGCTGGAGGACACAGACACACAGCTCCCCTAGAGAAGATCAGATGAAATCAAAGGAGTGGAGGATATTTCAGATGGATTGTTTTTCCTTGTGGGGCTGTAGTTTCACAATCACATTGGCTGCTAGATTAGTTTATGCTCACATTACTGAGCTGTTATGAATAATCAGTCTTTGTTAACTGTTAAATTTTAGGCTTCATTTCTACTTGTATTTTTTTTTTTTTACATGCAGACAGAAACATGTAGTTAATCGACATATCATTTTGCACTTGCTTAATTGGATTTTACACACGCCCCCTGCAATTTAAGACCATGTGCCGCAGGCTCATGCAGTACTTTGTCAACAAGCGCTGGTGAAAACGAAGAGAGAAGATGTTAAACACATTTCACTTGCCCACTGTGATAATTCCTCCCCAGGTGGACTCTGGCTATCTGTGCATTTTTCCACAGAATTTCCCCTAATACTTTGCTTCTGTTTTTTTTTTCCATCCATCCCTGTATTTTTTTGCATTTATCTAGGGACCATGTGTCTTGTTTGTTGGGGGCACAAACTGTTTTGCATTCGCTAACATACACAGTGCATAAATATTGGATTAAGTAAACAAACCCAAGAAGCTCACCTCTGAATGATATCGGCGAGTCGGCCTTTGGAGGAATGCCACGGTCGCAGTCTTTACTTGAGACTCAACACATGAAAAGAGAGAGTGAGAGAGAGGGAGAGAGTTAAATGGCAGTTTAAGCCTCCCCGAGTGTTATCTTGCAGGTGTTTTGCAGACTGTGCTCTCTTTGGAAACTTTGAAATCGGGCCAGGCTTTCATGTGCTGGATAAGGTAGAGAGTTTGTGGCTGAATGTTTGTGGGCAATAAACATCAACACAAGAGTGCAGGACTCTACCTCACAACTCCACTTAACATGTTATTCCCCCAAGCTCCTTGTTAGGCATTGGGCCATGTTGTTAACTTAAAAACAATTCCAGCAGTTTTCTTTGCTGAGTTCCCTTTGTTGTAAAACTAAAAGAAGGAAAAAATGAAAATGGCATCCTTGAATGGGTAATCACAATGCACGATGAGTCGCGCTGAAAGCTGCAAAGAGTTCACTAAAGTAATTTGAATCGATGTCATTTTGCCTTTGCCAATTAGCTTACAGCTGCACCCATATGGATATAGAGTTACATTTCTCCAGCCTATCCACACACATGTTCCTGACTTCATTAGAATTGAACCCTGTGCATAGATTTCCTCCCTAAAAATTAGCCAGATTGTAAAAGCTGAGATGAGAACAGACTCACAACCCCTGCAGGCATCCAGTATTGGGTGTCGCTGAGTTTTAATGGCCCAGTTCATCACCAGGCTTCTACAACAGCGGATGGTATGGAAGCATTCGGTTCCCCCAGGAGAATGTGCTGTTTTATTGGCCTCCTCAGTGTTGAGTTGTCCCCTGTGCCCATGTAATACAGCAGCAAGTATCAGAGAGGGGTAAGGCCTCCCTCCCTGATTAATCGGCCTTGTATGTTTCTCAACGCTAGCTTAGTGCTCATGTTCCATATTTTCTAATGGTTATGGGCACAGCCATTGAGAGTGCTACTGAGGGAGCCATCAGTCAGGATGTTGCATGGCTGAAGTGGGCCCAGGAATTATCGAGCGAAGCATGTGCATATGAGAGCATGTCTGGCAAGAGGAGGAAGAAGGATGGGGCCAGAGAAACAAACGTGCAGGTTTATATATGAAGCAGGTTCATGTGTCCATGTTGTTCTCATCCAAAAATAGTGAGCATCAGTTTGTGAAAGTCTTGTCTTTCAACAGCATGCATTGTCCTCGGGAAGCAGCTTTTCTGAGCCACCCCACTCACCTTCTGTTGTGAAAAAGCCCAAGTGACGTTTAGCACCTCTCACCAGGTAACAGCTAAGTCATTCTGACAACAGTGTGGGGCACACATTAGATCCAGGGGAGAGAACCATTCAGTGCACTTGACTCCCCGTGGCAAAGCATTATGGGAAACGGATGTGGGGGCCAAATGAGACAGGCCATGGTGAGGAGCAGTTTTTTCATTACGTTATAATTCCCACAGAGCCTGGCAACTCCAGTGTCTCAACATAATGCTCAAATGCAATGTGGCATTTCATAACTGTGCTCTCTTCACGCTACTGTAACTGTGCTGGTTCTGGTGAAGAGAGCAGCTCTCTCTGTTTGAGAGCTAGGAGAGTTATACATACTAATCAGTGCTTTGAAGGTGATGATTTCTGGATTATGTGCAGGCAATGCACCAGTGAAATTGCGAACAATGATTTGTGGGAATGTCAGCCATAATGAATGTCAATGTGATATCAATTCATTTCAATAAAATCGCTTGATTTACTTGCAGGAGTGCCCACTCAAAATCTTTGTTTTGTGTTCAACTATGATGAACTTCGACAAGTGAGTTATATTGTCCAAGCTCACAGAAACAGTTATGGGTTGAGAAATCATTTTGGTGTAGTGGTCACATGATGAACAAAGGGGCAAAAGACATTAACCATCATTATTAAAATACTGGCTGCAAACATTACAAATCCCTTGAGTAACTTTTTTTTTTATTAGAATTCAGCCCAAAACCATTTAGAGAGAGGTGTATGATTTATTTTATTATTGTGTATCATTATATGATAACACTTCCAATGTCCAGGAAGCACACGAAGTGAGATTTTTTAGCCAATCCAAGACAATTTCAACCCCATATGCCTCAGAAGGTGCACCATTTTAGTTTGCGGGACATATGAGGAAGTCTGCTGAGATGTTTTTGTCATTTATGCACACATGTTGAGTTGCTGATAGATACACTAGTTTTGGGAGCTCTTTTACTTTATTTATGGAATAATCCTGTGTGTACAGCACATACAACATATATGCAAGCAAAATATAAGTAGAAAACAACCTGATGTACCTCATGAACCAGACAGCATGGGATCCTGTTTATCAACAGTAAAATACATTTTAGAGGACATTAATTGTCTATCAGTATGGGAAAAAAAACTGCAGTATATAGAGAGAAAGTGAGAGTTCTAAAAATTGGATGTTCTTGAAGCCAGCAGCTAGATAAGTAAAAGACTGATTGAATAAGACTGAGGTGAGTGACAGACAACTGAGCAGGGTTTGTACCGTTCTGTATGTGATAGAAATAATAACATTTGGTCTGAGCACAAAGGGCAGATTTGACATTTAAGTGGTATAAGGAGTAAAGTCACAAGAACAGGTTTGTACACCCCGGAGCCCAAACCTACCCGCATCTCTAGTCCTCGCAATCTCACCTTCCATCACTGCAAACAGGTTTATACATCTCCCCACTGTCACTTTTTTCATTTTTGCCCCTTACTCAGATCAGCAGCAATGAAGTCGGTGGAATTCCAAAAACATTAGCTCCAGCCATGCAGAAAATGTGTTCCAAACACTGCCCTGCTTTTGCCAGCAGTGATGCTGGGTCCATGCTGAGTGAGAGGTTATCAGTTCGAGCAGAGATGGCCACAGCTGGGGCCTGTTGGTCATCCTGGAGAGCAGGTTGGGTGACCACGGAGAGAATATGAGGCTGATGGATATCTTTAAAATAATATCTGGGGCCAGCACCTATGACTGCCTCAATGAATGTTAACAACCTAAAAACCTGCTGGCGCAGTGCTACAAGGTGTAGTCCTTACTACTCATTTATCCTCACATTTGCCTCATAGTTATCTAGTGTGTTTACTTTTTACTTAATAGACCGGTAACATGACTAATTGTCTTATTTTGATCCAGACTGAGCTATCTTTTAGATAAATTTGCACAGATTTAATTTTGAAACAGATATTTCGTGGTCCCCTGACTTTTTCTCTGCTGCCACTGAACACAAGACTGATATTTATTGAATTGAAGTTATTGAAATATAAACATTGCTGTGTTGCCAAAGCACAACAAGGTTACATATATTTGAATGTGAATATTTTGTTTAAGTCCATTATGTTACTAGAATAAAAGGGCTCCCAATTGCTCACCTAATGCATTTTTCAGTTTTAAAATAATGCACATTTTTGTTCTATAATAGCAATAGCCAACATTTATTAAAGTAACATTTCAGGAAACAGTACTTGGCAGGGTTTTTGCCTCATGTGTCCATCCTGCTCGTCCCTCATCTATTCTACCCCCCACCCCCACCCCACCCCCTGTCTCTCGTGGTGATTGCCTTGCCTGCTATCTCTGTCCAGCAGTTCTGTTTGTGCAGTGCCTCTGTATGTCAAAAAAGAGCAGCCTGTTAATTTTATGATCTGTCACACGTCTGCCTTTCTGCGACGGGCAGCGAGCGCCTGGGTCTGGACTTCCTTATCGCTCCGTTCATTCCTGTCCACTCCTGCCCACCCCTGCCAGACTGGAGTCACATCACATATCTGGGAAGCACAACTGAATTGGTTTCCACATGCTATCGAGAATAGGTCAGCTCACAGTGGAGGAGATTATTTCGATGCTTTGACTTTAAACATTGCTCAAACCATGTTTAGGCAGTAGACTGCATCAGTAATGACAACACTGCAGTAATTTATGCTTATACTTTAACAGTGACAAATAGTCAAACTTTAGTTATTAAATCTCTGCAAAATCTAAATATTTATCTGTATGCAGATGATATTGATGGTTCAGTTACAGCGTAATTCAATTTAACAGTGGTCCAAGGAACAATTCGGGAAATGTAATATTGCCTTGACAGCTATGATATCCTGTTGAGTGTCTTCATTCACTCCAGTCACTTTAGTTTCAGTGTTCAGAGATGGTGGGGGGTTCTCAAAACAAGCTTTCATCAAAAGGAGAAATGAGAAAATGATCTACGTGACACTAAGCCTCCCGGGAAATGTTTCATAAAGCCAGAGGAACTCACTCACTGTGTGTGTGTCCGTGTGCGTCCCTGTGTGTGTGTGTGTGTGTGTGTGTGTGTGTGTGTGTGTGTGTGTGTGTGTGTGTGTGCGTGTGTACTGCTTGTGCTTTTCATGTGCAGGCATGTGAGAATGCGTTAGTGCATATTCTCAGGAAGGAAACCAAAAATTAAGATGAAAAACAATGAATAAAGATCTCACATTAGAAGCAATAACAGGTCTTTGTTCATTGCATGCTGGGATGCCAGACACTGGAGAGCCATATAGTGCATGCCAGAGTTAATGGGGACCTTTCCATAACTTAAAACATGTTTACTGGAAACTTATTACAATGTTTGTCTTGTGCCTCCACGAATCATTATCCAGGGAAGTCTAGTGCAGCTTTTACCGATAGCTTTATTTACACAAGGCTATCTGCTTACAATGGCACAGGAATAGAAATTTAAGATCTATATAAATCTGGAAACATGGGGCACTCAAGTAATCCAAGCTTTGTAAGGATGAATTAGTAATCTTCTAATCAAATCTACCATCTTAAACAACAGACACTGTATCCGTCTCTCTCTACTTGACAAACACAGAGCAGGTGGGCCACTTCGCTGTGTAAATATGAAGGCTGTCCGCCAAAATTGCACACAGCCGCAGAAATTAGAAGGAGCCTTTGTCTTGTAGTAAAACAGAGACATATTCAAAGTGTACAGAACAGGCACTTCAAAGCCTGTGTGCACACAGAAAAACAATCTTCACTTAAATAACTGCAGATGAACGGGAGACATGCGCATGGCAGCACTGGAACGTTTCTGGTGATTGTTAAGCAGCTGGATGATTGCCAGGAAACACATTCTTTTTTGGAGTAAATGGCGACTGTGGTGCGTTGTTCTGGATTGTGTTTGTGGAACAGGATGACGCTCTACAGAAAATCAGATCAGAGCCTCGCGACGACTGCCTGGGGAGCCACGGTGATGATGTATTAGGGCCCTGAGTTTTTCTGAGATGGTCGAGCCACAGTCACCAAGACAACAAAGAACCCCTGTGCCAGAAAGCATTCCTTCTTCCTCCCACTCTCATGGACTGCTAATAGGAGACAGGGTGAAAACCAAAGAGAGTCATGGAAGGAGGAGATGGGAGGAAAGATGAGAGCCCTCCCACCCATTTCAGAATTGTTCCCACATATTGCGCTTGCAGTGGGAGGACTGGGCTATTACAGTAGCTTGCCAAATGTTTTGTTTGGAACAATTATTGCATCTCAGTTTCCCCAAAGCTGTTTAACTGTTGAAAAGTAGCAAGACATGATTACAAACAGTTCAGTGCAGACACTATTGGAAAACTATTTTCAGGTTTTCAGCAGAAAACAGTATTCAGTTCCACATGAATGATACACTGAACTGTTTTTAACGAACAGCTCCACGCTGCAGCATGGAACTCATGCCTCCAATTTTTTTTTTTTTTTTTTTTTTTTTTTTTCCGTGTTCTGAAATTCATTGGATAAGGTTTAACCCAAACAGCCTCTGTTTGGAAATCACCAGTCCACCAGATGCTCATGGCAGTTATGACACCAGGGGTTTTTGCCACTGGTGACTGTTGCATAAGACTGATAGTCATGAAATAAAATAGCTGCTGAGTATTCTCAGCATATCTTGAGACAGAGGGCATGACATGTCTGTAACAGTGGTCGAAAGAGTTGTTTGTTTGGGGCACTTCTTTAGACTCTGGACTGAGGGTGGTACACTTCAAAGGCCAGATGGAAAAATATGCCAGGCAAATAGAGCAGAAATTCTATTGTTGTGGGTAATGACTTTCTGCTGGATTCATGCTGAGAATATGAAAGGCACCCCCTCCTCTGCTGCCCTGTCTTCTCCCCTCCTCTCTAGACAAAGCCTACAAAACTGCAACGCACACAAACAGATAGTCTGCCTGAAAACTCACGGGTGCATAAAAAAACACAGATATCCAAATCCTGTGCATATATGTATATATAGTTAATTTGCATTAGTTCCAACAGTGACTAAATATAGCTTTCACTGTGTAATAAGCAGGTGCTATTCCATTGGGGGTGGCATTAGAGCTTCTTATTATCCCATTATGCCCATGATGCACATTTCCTGGGTCGAAGCAAACAATTAGCATCATTATGATGCTGGCTCACGATATTTCCACCCTGGCTTAATTAGGACTCCAGCCACAGAGGCTTACCATGAGTGGTTTGAACGCAGACTCCCAGAACAGGTGACCACCTGCAAAGGCACTAAATATAGAGTAGACTTACATAGTAATTTTTTTATTGCCCTGCTGTAGTACTTAACGTGAAATCTAGTCATTCAGTTGTCACATACCGTGGATAAATCTGTTTTGTTGAACTCAACTCTTACAAAGGAAAACACATCAAGTCTTAAATTATAAATAAATAAATTGCTAATATAAAAACAGTTTGGATATAAATTGCCTATAAAAGTGCACAGTCACACATAAACAAGCTCAAATAAAAGGAAACAGCAATGGAATTTATCATTGCATCCAACACACTATACAACATTTATTTTCCTATATTGTTTAATGTTTAACCGTGACTGAACCAACACCACTGAGAGAAGCTCTGTCACCTCAGCAAATATGTCACAACAGAGAACATCTATAGTGTTTTCACAATCTATTGTCATCACTGGTACATTATAAATCATATAATATAAATATATTAATTATAAAACCAAGGTACCATTTCAGCAGTAAACTGTCAATCAAAGAAATCTACCACTGACATGCACATTACCACTATATTCTACTGTACGCCTCTACCTTCATGACCTCCTTTTGTGTGATGAGTAAAAAAAAAAAAAAAAAAGCACCAGAGGCAAAGAGAGAAGAGGTTGTCATTATAGGTGGGGTGTTTCTTTTGATTCAGAAGAAATAGTTTCTGCATTAATGGACTCATTCTGTGGTTCGTCTTCTGCTTCAAAAGAGGGAAAAACAAAGGCTGGGGAATGATAGCCGCAAGCATGAGGCAACATGTGATGGCCATACATTATTGTACAAGGACATGTGCATAACATTATTTTTTTTTTTTATTCAAATTATATTCCTGTGCATTTTACAGTGAATGAAAACATGAAACAGGTTATAACAGCACTGTTTCTGGTAAACACAACCTTGCATAAATATGATTAGAACAACATGCAGCAAAAGAATATTTGCACAGTCTCAGCCCTTAGATATGTTGCTGTCACCTTAACACATCACATAGAGGTTGGCAACATTTTTTTAGTGACAGTAATGTCCTGCATCATATAATTCACATTACCAATTTGGTGTGTGATATCACTTATCTGACAGTTTTGTGCTGTGCTAGGTTAAGTGAGTTGTGTTTCTGCCCTCCTACAGAATTGCTGCTTAAAAGTAGCTCAGACAATTTCAGACTAAATAGTACATCTGTACAAAGATGCCAGATTTAAATAATTGTCCCTGCTGTGTACAGTACGCTGCCCTATACTGTACCAGCACCCAAAAATCCTCTAATTGGGGAGTTTTTGGAATTCAAGGAAAGATGAGCTGTGATGATAATCAAGCTGAAATTAGCTCAGGGTTGCAGTCACAGGTGCTGAGCCCTCAAATGTAGAGATGAGGGCTAGCGATGCTAACTGTATTGATTAGCTGCTACCACTTTTGTGCCACACAATCAGCATTCCCTACACCATTAGAATTAGCTACATCTGCATCCACTCCTCGGCTGTGCAACGTGGTCAACTAATCATCATCACAAGCCATTCAAACTTCTGGGAGAGGACTTTGATTGCTGCAGAGAGCGTGCTTTTCATTTGCAGTGATTATGTGAAGTTCACAAAGATTGAAGAATGTTATTCTGAGATTTTTTTTTTTCAGATGTGTTATTTGTCTTTGTTTGTTTGTTATAGATTGTGTTACACTTTCTTATTAATCCACATTTTGATTTCTTTCATTTAGAAGTAACACTAGAGACAAAAACATAACTTTTAAATGACATGGTGTGGCAATACTTTCTACTTTAAGTTGCTGTCAGACCCACTTCTTTTTTTTTTTCCTCAGCAGCTAAACAAATCTTCTGTTCCTTCCAAATGAATTTTTGCCATTACTGCAGCAACCACAGACATTCAAATATCAATATACCTAAATGTGTTAAATTTACTATAGTGCTATAGATAACAAGTAAAACTCTGGTATCACAACACTACTGGAGGCATGACCTTTTAAAATTCATGAGAACTATCTCATCTCTTTATAGAAGAGACTCTCTGTGAAAAATGGAGATAGCACAAAAGAATGGAGTGAGAGAGGGAGACAAGACCCATCTGAGACAGAGGATCTCCTTTGTGGGTCTGGGAAAGGACAACAGAGGTGTAATGAGGATTGTGATAGACATCAAGCTGGAGTCATGTTACATCAGTTGAGAGGCAGAGAGGGAGGAGAAGGCCTGAGACAAAGAGGGGGACATGAAATAACCAGAGAAAAGCAAAATCCAATGACACTGCTGGTCTGATTTATTCCCCTTTTCCTCTTGTTTATAGTGGCACCTGAAAGATGCAATACAGTCCAACTGCACATGCTGTTCTTAACATCTGGGTATGCAGGGATGACAGCAGCAGACAGCAGTGGTGGGGCAACACGACAAGAGCTGGTGAAACATGAGATCCTGCCATCTCCCCAGTGTACAAACAAGACATGGCTGCAAGGGAAGAGTGTGTACTCTGCATCAACTCTCAGTCTTTTACCTCTTTCTTGTGTTTCCAGCGTCTGGCCGATGCTTATCTCTTACCGTCAAGATAGCTTTCCAGTAGCGAGGACAAAGAGAGAGAACACAGAGATGAAAGGTAGATGTGCAGGCATCTGAGGAAGTGGTTGTGCCACAAAGATGGCCAGGGATGTGATCGCTGCACTAATCAACAATAGTTCAGTGGTTCAACTGTATTTTCAGTAGCGTCGCTTGCACAGACGAACAACTGTAATCATGTGATTATGTATTTACCCTACAGTGTCATTTCAGCTCATTGTTCTGGACTGATGGCAGACACTTGGTGGTCATCTTGGGGATTTAATCACCGTTACAATCATACAGCTACTTCAACTACTAGCATGTTTAAGAAATGCTTCCACTTGACAGTCAACTGGAAAAGAATACAGACCTCGTTGGATCTGTGAGTGTGAACAAATTTTGGTGGTTACGACCACCCTCAAATGATGAACAGCAACCTGTGACAATTACAATAACATTTACATAATTTTACATAAATTTGTAATTTGTACAGGTTGCTTTAAAAAAGGGATGTAGTCAAGTCCAAGAGAGCAAGAAGCAAATGTTCAGGGATCACAGGAATTGTAAACAAACCAGCAGTTAAGGCGGATTATCTAAAGCACCTTATTTTGAGGTAACACCCAAAGTGAGCATGCCCAATCTCGTTACTGGTAATCCCTCATTGCTGAGAAGAAATATGGCAAGTATGAGAGGTGGTAGGTATGATGCCTGACTGCTTGTGTTTATTTCCCCTGTCTGATTCTTTTTATCAATGTTGCAATGAGTATCACTGACACCTTTAACACCCAAACTCTGTGATGTTCAAGGATCTTAGATTTTTTTTTTTTTTTTTTTTTTTTTTTTATCTCAGCGTGTTTACAGTATTATTTTAGGTCATGTTTGTAATGATGAATATGTAAATGCTCGGTGTTTACTCTGATAATGCCTATGTGGTTCCATAGATGGTGGTAAGAAATCCACCGAGGACTGGGAGTAACCCCATTAGCACACTGCTGGATAACCATGCTCAGGCCCAGGGGAGGTCATTATGAAGGAGCTGTTTGCTATCTTCATATCTGTAATTAACATATGCACTGCTGATTACTTCTTTCAGTACTTAACCTAGATCTATATTTCAACCACTGTATAACATGAAAAAAACAAAGAAATCCATAAACAAACAAAGGAATCTATATCGGTGTTAAAACATTAAGGATAGATAGACTTTAACGTTAACAACATGACATAACATAACATTAAAATAGACGGCAGTTTCATTCAACAGGTTAGAAAAAAGAACAATACCAAATGGAGGCTTTTCCCCACCTTTTTATGAGATCCGGTTCCCGTTTAGGACTGTTGTGGCTGTTTACAGAGGGTGTGTTTGGGATTTGAATGGCAGGAAAATGTGCCAGGAACCAGTGTGGGATTGTGTGGTATCCCAATGGTATCCTCACATCTCCATGTGAGTTTTCTGTGATGACCAGCTGCAGAATTCAGTTTACACTTGACGGCTCCATATTTACACATGAAGACAGCGTGAATAAAGAACAATCCAGTCTCACGGTTCCACCTCTGTTTTCATTTCTCCGGCACGCAGAGAAAGACTGAAAAGGAAAGGGGTAAGAAAAAAATTCATGAGAGAAACTACGGCAAAGCAGAGGAATGTTTGATATACAATTGGACTGTGAAGGTAGTGCAAAGCCAAATGTGTGTGTGTTTGTGATAAAACAGGTTTGAGTCTTTCATCTGAGGGAAAATACAGGGGGAAGGGCTGATCTGGCGGAGCAATCATTCTGTTTCACTCATTTTTTTGTGCTGAAGAACCACAAACAACAATTTCTCCCAGTTCCCTTCGGCTAAGGCATTTGTCTCCATCCTTTGATAACATCATTTTGTTGGGAGACAGTCACTTTGATTTGCATTCTTTTGAAAAACACATGAATTCATTGGAGGGAACAGGTGCGCTGGTCATCTCTGTTTGTGGATTGCCTTGAGTCGATGCCCAGCCACTGTTTAATTCAGTTATTGGGAGGCAATGGGCGACCGTTCAGAAACATGCCAGCTTCACTTATCAGGGCACTGTCTTTTCCTTCAATATGTCACTCTCCTGCCAAGTGGTTCACAGACGGTAAAGACACACAACTTTGATTTCATGGGCTGCTAGCCGGTCTTCTAAGTAGACATGCAATCATATCATTAAGTAAACAAAACAAGTCCCAGCAGATGTTTTTCATTGCATATTTAATGTAGTGTTGAACACAGATGGATTTGCAGATTCAGTGTACTGACTCTGTGCTGATGGCTAACATTGAGATAGTGGTTTGTTTGGAGAAGGAAAGAGCCTGTAAAAGGGTAATAAATTCATCCAAGAGAAAACCTGTCTAATTTTCCTTTTTAAAAAGGTTTCAGCAGGGGTTCTATTTGGATTTTTTTGGACTCAGTGTCTTTTCTGGACTTAATTTGTGAAAATCTTTTCAGATTTTTGGCAAACCAAGAATTTACTAACCTTTATCAAAAATATGTAACACTATTACTGCTGGAATATGACCAGTGTCTTGAAGCTTTTTCTTTTTTTCAAAATCTGTTAAAGATCAATGACAGAAAACAGAGAAACTAATAAATACTAGATTACTGTTGTATTCTCTCTCAAACATGGTTTTACTCACTTAAATAATAACTAGTTCAACTAAGTCTAACTTGATTTAGTTTATTATGGCAAATCAAATCCTGTTTTGTGCTGAACTGATAGGCAAAACATAAGGATATGGTCTCATAGTCTCACTGTGTCCAGCTCTAATTACTTTTGCCAGTAACTGAATCTCTTAGTTTGGAGGTTAGTTTGACACTAGTGCTCCTCTTCATGTTTTCAGCTACTAGCAACTAATGTCCACTAATTGCTCTTACATGTGTATAAGAGCTGCTCTGAGATGTGGTATGGTCTTGTTGAGCTTTCCTCTGTTATTATTGTGGTCTTTATGCAATTAACATGTTTTTAACCAGCAAGCAATTGACATATTCTGTGCTATTTGGTTAGTGGATCATTTCATTAAAAATAAAAACAAAAATAAATAGAAGTTGTTTTTTTTTTTTCTTTTATTCCACAAAGTTTTGGTTTTACTGTACACAACATAAACTGTAGGTCAAGTGGAACAGGTTATAATGACTGTCTAACACGCTGTGCACACCCGCAGCTGGTCATCGAGTGATTGTGTTCATAAACATATCTGGCTGCTTTAGCTGTCCTTGTTTTCTATTCACACAGCATGCGATCTTGATGCTGACTAGAATGCAAATGGAACAGACTTTTAAAAATATGCACAATCACACCGTCTTTTGAATCTCATCCTTATGTGCCTGCACTTGTTGCCCAGTGTAAATAACTAATATGAAATACCGGATAGAAGTTTGGCTCCCTGTTGTTGTTTGGTAAAATAAAACCACAAACAAATGCCAGGGTTTTCTTGCTGTTCATCGTGTAATGAGCCAAGGTCCTGATAAACATAAGGTACCAGCTGGTCAGCACCGGTTTGCTCAGAAGTAATTTGCAAATGGAAAATGCTTTCATGCTACACACTGATAAGCATGCACATGCACACACATAGTAGAAATATGAAAGAGCCTGAGGCTGTTTCAATACATCTAGACCAGGGAGAACAGTTTTGAAGTTTTGCAGGTTTGAGATGTTAATGTTTTCCAGGTTGAGTCTGGGTGTAACATGGCTAGCCTGAAGTACATTACATTGCATGCTTCAGATGATTCTGTACCTCTTCTAAAGGATTCTGGTCCTGCTTGGGGCCCAGGGGATGAAGAGAAGGAGAAAAAAGAAGAAGGCTGAAGACGGATGAGTTCAACAGGAGTTAGAGATGTTCTAGTTTTCGGATCTTGGGGTAAAGTGTTTTTGAATTTTAAGATTTCCCATATCTCTTTTCCCCGCTGCTCTAAAAATTGTTTGATAGAGGTGAAGAGATAACTTCCCAACTTTTAAGGATGGAAACATAACTCCAATCTCAGGAGTTTCTCTACAGGTGCACGGCAGGAGTTGCATATTAACAATCAAGACAATTGCTGACTGTTTCTTGAGGGATTCAAACAGAGCTTTGGGGCAACACAGTCTTTCATTAAAATGCTGATCAAGTCAAAATGGAAGCCTGGAAAACACAAACTCAGAGGAGGGGTGGCTTGCCTTGTCAGGAATTTACATTGATACACCAAAGAAGAGGGCAGGTCTCTCCTCCTTCTCTTTCTCTCATTCCCCCTTTTCTGTCTTCAATTGTTCTGCTCTGTGGCTTCATCAGCATTTTCCTTGCATTTGAAAGCGATTGGGATTATGCAAGAGAAGCAGCATCACAAGATAGGTAACTCACTCGCCTTCCCCTCAATACCGCCCCCCTCCCTTGTCTTAAGTCTCCAGCTGCTGGCCATGTAAATCTGAAGTCTGTAAAAACACAACTCAACAATCAAGTAACTCACTGACAGGGTAGCGCTGTCAGCACACACACACACACAAGATGGTTTTTGAAGTCAAGGTCAAATGTATTAAAACATACAGTAGCATGTGTGTGTGTGTGTGTGTGTGTGTGTTTGTGTGTGTGTGTGTGTGTGTGTGTGTGTGTGTGTGTGTGTGTGTGTGTGTGTGTGTGTGTGTGAGTGAGTGAGTGTTGGACGTGGGCGAGCTGATACATAATGGAATGTCTCTAAGCCAAATAAGAACCTTCAGGATGCAATTGTGAATTTCAGTGTACAGCAGCTACATTGGAGCTATTGTGTTCTGAGTTCCTTGTGTATGAAAATCCGGATGAAGTCAGCGTGGTTAGGTATGATGCCCTGCACTGCCTTTCAGTGTGTGGCAGTCGCAATAAAATGCAAAAGACCCCTTTTTTCTCACCCACTTCTGTGTTTGTCATTGGAAAAAATAAGGAATTCAGCTTCTTTATTCATTGATAGTGAGTGCTATTTATACTGACAAGTTATGTTAATGCTTCATTGCCTGTCTGCGCTCACCCGACTAAAGCCTTCACAAACAAAATTGGAGCAGGGGCAACTTGCAAATAAATAACCATTTTGTGCAAAGAGGGAACAAATAAAAACTGACTTGACAACTTGATTACAAATATTTTTTTTCTGATGGATAGTCCTTTCCTTTTAGAAGAAGACTAGAATTTTACAACGAACATAACTTGTACAGTCAAAGACACTGACTGTAACACTTCTGTAAATGAGTCTCAAAACAGCATGTACTCTCACAGGATTATCTGAAAGAGTCAATCAAAATGAAACCTTTGACGTGCTGGTCTTTATTGACTTATGACAGAACTTGTGTGGATGAAGTAAAGTTGTTTTTATTGACGGCGTGACTCTTATGTGTAGTGCCCCAGAAACTCATCTGATGCTGTCAAGCTAAAGCACATTGATTATTGGGTGTCAGTGAGTGAACTGTCTCAGAACCTTTGTGTCTCATCTGAGGCGTTGAGACGTCTTTTGAGTCATTGTGCTATTCCTGTTGTCTCTAGGAACTCACACTGTCCTTTTAGTTGATGAAATCTCTCAGTCCGTGGCCTTTAAAGGATTCGGTTCAATATCTCTGCCAAGCCGCAGGATGTTCTGATCATGGGATTAAAGCCTGGAGCATGTCTTTGCCTGGCAGCTCAACGTTCCAAGGAAAGCAATACTTTTCTCCTTGTGTTTTTGTCGATGATTTAATTATTAATTTGAATTACATTGAGATACTTTGCCATTGATCCTTTCCTGATATGGCAATAAGAACTGCCTGTTTAGAGTTCCCATTAAACAATCAGTGTCTGTTCCCCTGATAGTGTTTCCTGGCATCTGTGTGTTAATTAGTGATTGCTAACATTGAATCTATTAGTGATACAATGCAAGACCTCTTGTTTCATTGGCAGACCTGTTGATTATGCCCCTGGCATACCACTAATCCATTAAACACATTGTTTATTTTGCCTGTGTAAATAGATCCGCTCTTACATCATATGCGTGCAGTGATATATTTCGCCCCATTTAATAATGCTATTAAACTTTACTGTGCAATGAAAAGACTGTACTCACAGCTATTAGTGGTAGTGCAGGAAACCAAGTGTGCTGTAATTTGCACCACATTATCGCCTCCGCTGCATTTTACTGTTATTATAATGACCCAAAGTGGTGGACAGCTTATTACTGTGGGTTTAGATACATTAGGTATTATTCAACAATGAAGGCCTGAGTGTGGATTTATAGTTACAGTTTGTATATGTCATGCACCTGTCAAATTGCTATCTATGTATATATGGATACACAATATACAATAGACTCAATATACTCAAATTAAATATGAAAAACTGTATACTGCCACAAAGTGCTTAAGAAAGATGTAACACAACAACTAGTGCTTAATGAAATCCCTTAGTTGATTCCTGTACAACACACAGCAATAAAACATCACATCTTCTTTCCATGCGTGAGTGTCATCCTGTATTACACCTCGGTAAGTGCACAGCAAACCAAAAAGGCTCAAATCATGACTTGCAGCCTGCCAAGCAATCTGCCCAGCAACATCTTATCCAAGACATGACAGATAAGAAGGGGAGAAGCATTGCTGAATGGATGGGCGGGTGTGTGGGAGGTCTTCGAGGCACAGATGTCAGGGAATGTGTCAAAGAGTGTACAAGCTGTAGACTGTGGCACTAGCTGGAGAACAAAGGGGTAATGTTCATGCTGGACATAGGACTGACAGTGATGAAATAAATCAGGGATGGCTGTTGTTCTGGAGGTAGAGTTGGCCAATCCCTTATCCTCATCTCATGAGTTCACATGTCAATGATATACCATTGGTGCATGTATGATGAGGACTCAGTCATATTGTAGAGTGGCACTATATCTGGGAAGAATGTGTACTTTGTTTCAGTAGATTTCTTTCTACATTAGGGTGTGGGGCCAGTTAAAAGTAATGGCTTTGTCACTGTGATGCAAAGCAGGAATTTATAGGCTAAGATATTCATGAACAAGACAACATACATCAGGTTGAGGAAAGGCTCAAAGCTATTTACATGATAACTACAATGAAACCTGGTAAGTTCCATAACACAAAAAAAAATGGTAGCGCAAAATTCTTCAAGACCTCATTAAATACTGTATGTGCTGCTGGAAACATGGTGATGTAATGAGTCATAAGACACAGCCCTAATGAGATTTTTCACTTTTGATTGTCTAGTAAAGGTCAGCAGCACACACTTGTATGTCAAAGATCAAAGTTAAAGTGAAGCGTTCACTTCCATCCGCGTAACTTTGCCCTGCACCTGCACCTCTGCATATGATATTTGCAGTGGATATAAATCCACTGATCATGGTAACTCCATTTGAATGAATTGATTTCACTTCCTAAGCATATATGAAGCATATATGAACCCGGGAATAACTGAATCACTGTGCACAACGCATACACCTAATGTAAATAAAAATAAATTCCTAGACTGACTCACCATATATAAGAACACTGAACACCCAGACAAAGAAATGTATATCTAGTTATAATCCTGACTGTCAGACCCTGCACAGGGGAAATCAAGGAATGGGGAGGGGAGACACTCAGGGTGAGAAAGGGCATGTGGGGGCAAGCAGTTGGTTCAGTCACGATAAGAAAACCCAATGCTGTAAGAGAGAGAGAGACAGGGTATAAGAGAGATAAAGACCTGTGATGACTTATTTCATGAAGGACAAGACTGGGAGGAGGGAGAATCCATGAACACACACGCAGATTGTTTTGGGTTAGTGGTTGAAAAAGAAAAGAGGGTGAAAAGGAGAGAAGATGGGGTGTGGGGGTGTTAGATGCTCGTGGTGGATCTCCACATTATTGTTCTGGCAGGGCAATCTTCTCCAATCTTGGCAGTGCGTAATGGAGGCACGTGAGATACCAGGTGCTGTTCC
This sequence comes from Polydactylus sextarius, assembly GCA_016801845.1. Taxonomy (NCBI): domain Eukaryota; kingdom Metazoa; phylum Chordata; class Actinopteri; family Polynemidae; genus Polydactylus; species Polydactylus sextarius. The sequence continues at coordinate 17,184,516 of CM028928.1, forward strand.
TTTCTCCATTTGAAAAGGAGGGACCACATGCCAGACTGAATTGGATGAACCTTTTATTGTTTGGCCTGCACTCGGCAGGGTTACCGCTGCAGGGCTCCACTGTTTGTAAAATCCCCCAAGGACAAACAAGACAAAAAAAGAAACATCTCCATGTCTTTCCTGATGCATGTTGTCATTACAACAATTCTAAAAAAACAAAACTTCAGTTTTATATACGTTTTTTATTTTTATAGTTTTGGATGTTGTTTCCTGTTCGTAATATCGCTAACAAGATGTCAAATGGAGCGAGAAGCAGATTTTCAATAAACACCAAATCTATTTGGGAATAAACAAGAGTGAACAATGAATTCCCCACCCGTTCATTCCAACATCTAGATGTTCAGACTGAATTCCTGCTTTAATTTCAACTCACTTTTTCCACCACATTTGTGCTCCTACACAGTGCAATCAGGGATTGTTGCCAACAATTCAAGCATGCTCCCTTTGTGTTGTTCTTAACTGTAATGATGTTGCTATGTTCCCAAGTCTCTGCAATTAAATTAATGAGTAGTTGCAATACCCAAGAATTTTTCCTTAAAGTAAAATATTTTGTTCTCACTAACTATTTTACCAATCAAACATGTAGACGGTTCTTCATTTGGTGATGTACTGTTAATAACAGTTCTCAACCAACCCACCAACACATACAAATATGTACATGTGCATACTCACTGAAATAAGGAAAGTAAAAACAGAGTAAAAGAAATGAGAAAAGACAAGTGTGTATTGTGGGGGAGGGGGTGTTTATGGCACACAGGGACTAGAGATCATCAGATTAATAACCTCCTCTTTTATTAAGAAAACAGCATTATTGTGTTTGATCATTGGAGCATGACAAAACAAGCCAATACACTGGCTGCCGCAGAGCTGATTATTGTCCATTATGTTTGTTTGGAGGACTTTGGTCAGACTCAAAAGGATTAGGGCTGATTTAGAGACTGAAAGGGGGGATTTGGAGGAGCGTGTGTGTGTGTGTGTGTGTGTGTGTGTGTGTGTGTGTGTACATGTGTACAGAAGCTGAGGCTGTGAAAGTGTGAAGCAAACACTTTGACTCTTTAGAACAAGACCCAGAACAGGGAGTGTGGTGCCTCGTTGCCTGGTGACTCCGTTGCTAGCTGCATTGGCAATACAATAGGATAATAAAATCTCTTGCTGTTTCAACTCTCCAGGCTACAACACAAACAGAGGAGAGGAGGAAATACACTTCACTTCATTGTAGCTTGTTGGATTATGGATCACTTAATAACGCCTTTTCTTTGTGAGGGAATAATAGCGGGGGACATTTATACTTCAAGAATTGAGGTCATTTCCACTGGCACCTCTGCCAGTTTTTTCACCACTTTAGCATGTTGTCACTTTTGATTGATCACTTCAGAATCCAAACATAAAGACAAGTTTATGTGTATGGAAAAAAAAATAATCTCTCATGCCTACACGGCGGTGCAGTGGTAGAGGCCACAGTGAAGAAAGTTCACAGCATATGATAAGCTTCTGAAGGCCTCCTACTCTGCGTTCTCACCTGTCATTAGTGAACAGGCCTTCTCCCACGGGAAGGTCACCTCAAGCAAGGTGTGAGGAGAATCTATTAAAGCCACTGTCATGTTCCTTCTCAGGGACAATCATAGACTCTGATCCCCCTTTTTTCATCTTCCTCCTCCTCCTCCTTTCAGGCCAACTTGCCATCTTTACCGCCAGTTCCATTTCACCTTTTCTCTCCTAACTCTCCTCGCCTCCTCACTGCCTCACCCTTTCATCCTGCCTCTCTCCTGTCTCCTCTTGTGTCTCCTCTCACATTCCTTCCTCCCCTCTCTGTCTGTGTGGGGTGTATGAAATCAGCCCCTTAAGTATCAAATCAGCTTTTTAGACATTGGATTCAATGCCTTGCCATTTGGGCACAGGGGAAGCCCAATTCACCACAGCAACCTGCCATCTTGACAATTACTGTGAGCTGAGAGCACAACAGCAACAGGAGAATACATGATTACCTGTACCTAGGGCTGCAGGCTCTACAACAGAAGGGAGAGGAGATAGTGGGTGACACAAAGACAGATAGCTGGTCGTGTCTGGAAGAGTTAAGTGAGGAGAGCATATGTGTCTTTCAAACATGTAAAAGCATACTCCCATTCTTGTAATTAGCTGATGTGTTCATTAGCTCTTTCAACAGATTAGATGTCGAGTCAATCAGCACAGCAAACTGAAATGCAACTGTTAATGTTCTTAATTCTCATGAGTACACCGATGTTTAACTTCACAGTATTTCTGTGATCATTGTTGCCACCTCACTGTTTCCACCGTTCACCATTCTTTATAAAAATGAAAAGTCAATGCTTAAAAATCACTGTTTTCCTCCTTAACTTATCCAACATCACCTTGGCAGCTTCACTTCATTTTTCATAAAAGCCCGCACAGCATTGTTTCCTTCCCACACATCATTCATAACCTTGAGGAACCAGGGAGAAATAAGAGACTCCTACCACTTAAATTCAAAAGAGAGATTTTTCAATAGCATTGGCTAGGAAAGAAAAAAAGAGATGTGGCCCTCATGTATCCATGGTTACCTTGGCTTTATTGCTGTTTGTCTTGGGCAGCAGATGCAATAAAACTGCTGGGAGAGAAATGACTGGGCAAAGAGTGTAATTGCAGAACAGGGCACCACACGCAGGTACATGGACGTTATACGGAGATGGGAGTTGACCCCAAATTTCTCCTACTGTCAGTCCTTTTCAAACCTGTCTGGTTTATGAGAGTCTTATTAACTATGATTGGACGACCCCTGAATGTGCATGTACATCATATTTTACTTTTCCAATTAAGATTCCAAGCTTCAGGACTTTCAGGTATGCTATTAAAGAAGAACCAAATGGAAAATTAAGTGTCTCTCACAGCAGGGTTGATCAGAGATGGCCTCATTCGTGGGGAATAATGAAATGTGGTGATAGCAACTCATGCATGCGCAAAAGGGAGAGAGGAGGAGGGAAAAAAAAGAAAAAAATAAGTGTGGTGATGCAAAATGCCTGTCTGCAACCCATTTTCAGGTGCGCTGAAAATTGCACGTTGTCAGATGTCTTGCATGTTTAGTCATTTACCGTATGCTCCCATCTTTGGCAGTGGACAATGGAGGGAAATATCAATCCAACCTTCTGTCACCTTCCTTATTATTCCTTGTCATCTCTTTTCATAATTGTATCTCCGCTGAGGGCCTGAGTGTTAAATGAAATAAGGACAAGGATGCATTCACACCTCTGTGGGCCTAGTGGGACAGGTGGAAGAAAGTGAGAGGCACATTATTTCCCATGGTGTGGCCACCTCAGATAGATGGCCCAGTGGGGCCTAGGATAGTACATGATACACACATGAATTACACCTACACACACACAAACATATACACACGGTGGCTCGGACATGGAAGGACCGAGCACTCAGGTGTCGTTTGCCGCTGAAGTGACACTGTTTAGAAGAGACATTTTGAGAAAGTAGAGCTGAGAGCAGGGGCTGTGAGGTTTGCAGGAGGAAGAGATCAAAGGGGTCTGGCGAATCCCCTTCGCCACATATTTTAATTGTCTGTAAGGCACGGAAAAAACACCGGATCCCAATTCACCATACACACATATACACAAACATATATACTTGTTTACACATTGCTTGTTCCTTTTTGCTCAGAGTAAACACAAGGTTTAATTTGCAATCCATCACATGATCTGTGTGTTTTTGTACAGTGCTCAGATTTGTGAAGTTTTTATTCCAGCGGCTGCATTTCATTTTTTACATTTACTGCATTCTGAAAGTAAACAGATTTCAGCAAACCGATTTGACAACAAAATCTCTTTAGAAAAAAAAAAAAAAGAAGTGGGTTCACACAATGAATACACTGACATGTAAAAGCTTCCACTGTCACAATTGACTGGTAGTTTGTACTGGTGCTGGCTCATTCAGGAGAGTGTTGTCTGTGGGTAAGGACATCCCATGGGAGCCTCTGGAGAAAGCATGATGATGACACACATGGTGCTCGTCATTCAGGCACAGCCCCCTGGGACTCATGACTTCTTGATGACACACCAGCAGCACCACAAGCCGTTTAATCCACATTGTAGAGGTCAATGTGTTGTATTGACTTGCTATTTTTTAAATTATAAAGACCTAAAACCTCTGTGGGGACTTAAACACATGGATAAAATGATGAAAGGCAAATAAAAGTTACTATTTAATAAAAACAATGTGAATTTGACATGACCAAATCATTGTGGCATTGCAAATAATTAAGCCTCAGTTGGTAATTAAATGGAGGATAAGCAAGTCTGCGCTGTGTGCATTAGAACTGAGAAGAAAATCTAGCACCATGGATTCTACTTTCATCCTGAATTGAACCTTAAAGTGAACTTTTTCAAACTGCTGAATCTTTTAGCAGATTTCTTCAAAGCTTTGGCCTCATACCAGAGCATTCTACAGAATTTTAAATCAGTTGTTGAATGTTTTTCAACAAAGTATAGTCCTCAGTAGCTCTGGTTGATTTTTTGTACCTTTGACACATCATGAAAGAGCCATACATTTTATAAAGCAGTCTTTCATTTTCACTGATGATTCAACCTTTCTCTTCCATCTAAGCCTCAGGGGTGTTCCTGCTCATCACATATCTTTCCCTATGGAGAAAATTAACAGAACTATAACCTCCAGAGTCACCAACACCTCAGAAAGCTCCCCTGACTCAACTGTTTTGAGAGGAGCACAAATCCAGTCTGCCGTACAGAAACATCAAGATCACTGATCACTGATCACTGCTGCAGACATCTGTATCATTTATTTTGATATATTCTTATGCGAGCTGCATATGACAATGCAACACTTATCAAGGCTAATGTCTGCCATCTCTCAGTCTGAAGGAGTGTTCAACAAATTGGAGTGGAAAAGTGTTAGTCCAATTATTTAGCAGAGTCTGAGCAGGTGCCATTACCAGCAAGTGCATTGATTGCTTCAGTTCTCTCAGATATCAAATCAGACAAACATCGGCAGAGCAGGCATACAGATGAGATGATGAAATGTGTCGGCACATCAAAATGTTGAGTCTGAACAAACGTGCAAGCTGCACAAAATCACTCTCGGGTCAATCCAAATAAGCTTTTATCATTGATTGACCTGGGGTAAAATGGAGATTTTACTCTCAGATGAAATTCAGGAGGGAGAAAGTGAAAGACAAGAGATTCTTAAAAATGTCTCTCGATTCATTAGAAAGTCTGTCACCAGAGAAAAAGTGGGAATAGGATTAATGTGAGTTCTCAGTGTGTGTGTGTGTGTGTGTGTGAGCCAGAGCTGAGTGATTCTCTTCATGTCTCTGAGGGGTAATTAGCTCTGACATGGCCTGTAGTTGCTCCACCGGCCTCTTCAGTCCCGGGACTCGGCTGTCGGTGTCATCAGAGTCACAGAGCTCAGTCTGTGGGGAGAACAACGTACAGCACACCTTTTTCTGTGGAACCCTGAGGGTCATTCTCAAATAATCAGTCTGTCAGACCATACATCTTTGTGTTTCATAGTCTCTAGTCATGTTTATAAGTGTCCCTTTCCTTTCTTTTTCCAGCAGTTTCTCTTACCTTTCCGTTTGTTTCATTTCTATCTCATGCAGATAGAAATTTTCATTTCTCTTCCCTTTCAGGAAATCGTCGTCGTTTCAGCTTTGTTACTTTGAGCAGGTGTTTATGTATAAAAAAAACCCTGTCTTCCCATCATTCTCTCTATCATCTCTATCATGTCTTTTTTTCTATCTTTCCTTTTTTGTTTTTATGATTCCATCATTGATTTTCCACCAGGATCATAAAACCTATCAATATTTCTACCTGAAGAATAAAATCAATCAACAACACCCCTGCACTGGTGGTTAAAAAATGAGAGCACACTGGTCTATTATTAAAAAGCTAGTAGCTAGTATTCACCCACCCTCCTCATCTCCTCATGTTCTGCTTGAGCCTACATTCACTAGTGGCTGCAAAATATGACTTTAGTTATTTTCTTCTTTATAGAGTGAGTATAAAATTTAAACATGGCCACCAAAGTGTCTTCTAGTCTCAAATTAAACATCTATGTTGAACATTGGGGAGAAATATCTACCACAAGGGTTCTGTCTTAACTTTTTGAAATGTGTCTAGCCTTACAGATGGTGCCACCTCACCCTTCCTGTTTCCTACCAGCCTATCCCCCACACAGTTATTTACAAAATTGGTTTGAATTTTTGTTGACTTGGTGGTTTGTGTGAGGTTGGCATTTTCTTGGCATGTTGCCTGCATTTTCCTCCACTTCAGGCTGTCTGCACAATTGCTTTCACCTCATGAGAAGTTCTCACCAATCACAACCAATAGTCACAGTGTGGCAGCTCACTGAGGACAAAAGTTGCATTATTGTGATAAAAAATAAATCAACTCAAAAAGTGAACAAAAGAAAAGAACTTCCAACCTCAAACTCATCACCATTTTATGTACCATTAAGGGTTTTTTTTTATTCTTATCTTTTGCCTGCAGAGCTGTAACAATGATGAGGCCTGTTGTAGTGTTTGTAACCATCAGCCATCATTCCATCTACTTCCATTCACCAGGTCCATTAGTCTCTCTCCTACCAGCCAATGCATATAACTATGGAGTGGTTACATTTTGTATTTTCTGGTAATGGCTTCGTATGTGGGTCTAATGGAGATGAACTCTGAGGTCAAAACCAACAGACAGCTGTAATAATTTTTACAGCTGGAGGCCTGACATGCACAGCCAGCAGCGTACAGGTTGTCTGACCTGCAACCTGGTCACCAGATGCCTGGAAATTTCAGGTGCTGTACTAGAGCACCACGTCCCAGCATTCCCTTTCCAATCTCTAACCCGATATCTCTCAGAACATTGGACATCTGCTTACATGTCACAGAAAACAGAGGGATACCGCAAAGCTGCAAATAACAGCCTGAGCGTTTATTTTCCCAAATGACTCAACAGGCAGTGCGTTAATTTGGGACAGGCGTCTATATAAGACGGGCATTTAATTTTTTTAAGGCAAAATATCGCAGTACCACGGCCAGGGGCAGACTGGCCATAAGGAAGTTTGGAAGATTTCCCAGCTGTCTGTTGGAATGTTTTTTCACCCCATAAAATGCAGCCATAGCTGGTAATCTGAAATTTGGGCAGGTGCGGGGTCGGCATCATTGGCGTCCAAATGTTATGTTTTTAACTTGACGTTTAAGTCTTTCATTATCATTTATCAATGGGAACTTGTAGACTAACCGTCCATTCTACTGTAGGCGTTGTCCGTGCGTAAAAAGATGCATGGAACATAGTTTTTAGGTGACGATCTGGGTGTGGGGGTGTTAGAATGAGCTAAATTCAAAGACATGGAGAATATCAGACCCAGCCTTTAATGTTTTGCTGCCCCCGGCTAATAAAAGAGATAGGTGTCTATTCGCGACTCAGCTATTATTTGCAGCTTTACAATTAGGATATAACATTTAAGTAAAAACCTTAAAAGTCCATGAGATGGTACCATTAGCCTTATAAAGTGATGCTAAGGCAGGCTATCACTCAATCTATAGAAAATGACTAAACATCAACTTATGAAAAGAAGAAATGTTGAATTTAATACAACAGGTCATAGAAGTCTGGGTACAGCAAAAATAAACAATATAATTACATACTGTTTTCATTTTAATTACGAACTCAGGTAATATTTGCCCCTTTTCCATTATTCTGTGATGATGTCATAAGACTGTAAACAGCAGCAGAAGGAAAGGGGATTGTTTCCCTCATTGAAAAGTTGGAGTTGTGCATCTAACAGCTCACAAACATCACCACAATATCACCACAAACACCCAATATATTCATAACACTGCAAATATATAAATGTCATTATACTATGTATAATATGATAATAAGTTCTTCAAAATTTTCATTTAAATATTTGGGTTTCAGGTGCTTCTGTATTTGTTAGTACCAAGTCGAATATATCTGAGCTTTTAAAAATCCAACTTTCCCAGTCACAAAACAACAACCCTCATTCTGTTTGTTGTCTCAGCTAATGCTGCAATGAGGAAACTGCCAGTGTGTGAGTCAGCCACAGTGATGTCTTCCAACATCTAATACTAACTTGAAGCCTCAGTGTGAGAGCAGTAGTAGAGCAGAAGCACGATCACATATTGATTGACAGCTGTGAGCTCTCACCCCTGGCTTTGGCCTTCTCTGAGTGATTATAAGTGAGGCTCACTCAAAAATTTGTGAAGGGAATATCCCTTCACTGCTGCCAGGCAATTCATTGGATCTGGGTCACAGAAGCCTCTGAGAGCACTTCTCAACATTAAGATATGTTTTTTCAAAACAAACTATTAGAAAAAAGTGAGATACTGTAGCCTTATATAGCTAAATGTAAAGATAAATATATTGCTTTTCATAAAGTGTTCATCCAGATTGTGTGTGAATTATATATATCATTTGACATGATTTTCATATTTATGAAATATGAAAATAGATCGGGTGATATCATTTGGTAAGCAACCACACCCACCAGGAAAGATATGTTTTATCGTGGGGTGAAGGTGATCACTCGGAACAAATTAGGATTTATCTACTGTGACACTTCTCTCTGAAGGGACAAGTTAACCCAGACCATGCCAGTTAAAGCCCCCTACCACATTACAGAGCCACCAGATTCCCTCACTGTAGGGGTCAAACAGGCTTGCACACCACACACACACTTGCCCACTTATGTAGAATATGATGAAGGATATTTTTCTTGAAGTTACTTGATGAAGTTACTTTTCTGCATCTCTGTAGACCAGTGCCTATGGGTTTTGCACCACTAAACTCTCAAATGTCTCATCATCTTTGTCATGAAGGGTTTATTCACTGCATCTATAAAATATCTTTGTATGCAGTTGTCAATGGACTATTCAAGGTGTTACAGTCTTATTATATACTGATATTGTCAGTCACCTGACAAAGAGTTCTTCTTTTTTCTTACACATGACATAGTGTTTCTCTCCCTTTACATACACTTACATACACACACATACATATACTAGTGTGTGTGTCTGTGTGCAGTGAAGTGTGTATAGCTGACTGCCTCACACTGTGCAATCCTATTATTTCTTTGTGTGAATATTCATTAAAAATGTGTGAGAATTTTTCAGTGCCCCACCCCTTTGGACAGATGGCATGGACCATTAGAATGCTATTTAGCTAATTAACAGGGCAGCACCCATACCCACACCCCCACCTCCTGATCATTGCCAAATACACACACACACCCTTACTTTTTGTGCGTGGGTGTCTGGAGGGGAAAAGGCCAAAGCTGCAGCTTTGCCAGTCAGAATCAACAGGACACCACTGGGAGCTTCTTCCTCACTGGAGAGAGCTTAGAGGAGCCTGGGATGGATGATGAGGGGAACAGGAAGTAGGAAGGTATTGGCCATCTGGTTGACCTTCTATGAGCTGCTATCAATATTCAAAAAGTTCACAGCACTGAACCAAGCTGAACCTGGGTTTTGATGATAGCTATTGTCATTAACTCAACTAACAGTGGACACACATTTTGTGATGGACAAGGAAAATTATCCTCCCCCCTAATGTGCGATGGGCGTTAGGAAAATATAAATATGCACATATGTAATCCATCATTATAATGGAATAATTGGGCCAAAAGCTGTGGATGTCGGCAGCACAGCATGAGATTTTGGAATAATCTGAGTTTTCTTAATGACTCCTGCTGAGCTGCACTGAGAACATGTAAACACCTAAATATAAATAAATGGAGAGAGCGTGGAATAATAGAGGAGAACTGCTCTTGTCAAAATGACGTGTCAAATACAGACAAACAGACAGCTGACATTTCACACTGCCGTCAACAATCAACTTGTCGCTCATTAGCTGCATGTAACTGAGGAAAAAGAAAAAGTGTCCGCTTAATGGATTTTTACACCAACACACACACACACACACACTGGATGCCACAATCTCTGAGGACGACCCCAGATTGGGGATCTCCATCTCTTCTCCCCACCACCCACCCCGCCCCCCGCAGGCCTCCAGGCAGTTGCTTGTGAAATCATCTACATCCACTGCAGAGATAGAAAGACGGGGTGTAACACTTCCAGACGGCGCTACATCCCTTAATGAATGTGGCATTTGGCTGATATTTACATGCCATGCATGACGCTGAGTTAGCATGCCAAACACTAAGCTTGAGATTAAACAAAGCTTAGCAATTACACACAATCTATCATGCAAAGATTTACTACAGGTGACCCGTGCAGCTTAGCCAACACATCCACTTAGTCCTGGTTTCCCCCCAACCTTCATTAAAATGTTATACACACACAAGTTATTTACATAGCAGTGAAGCGAAACACAGATCCTCTGCAGGGGAAACTTTCAATCCTGTCCGCATGCCCAGGTTGAAATTGCTCTGCTGACAAGAAGCAAAATATCAATCAGAAGTAATTTCTTCCTATTGCCTCGGCTGTCAGCACCACCGTGGAATGTTGACCCTGTGTCATAATACATTTGTTTACCATTTACATCACTCACTACACCGGCTCCACAACACTGAACAAAATGTTAAGGCACCAGAAGCAAGAGAATATAAAGCAGTGAAGCTGTTTGCATGGTGTGTCTCTTGCCGTTCAACACTTTCAGCAATGATTTCACCCCCGCTAAACCAGCCTATGTAAACAAGGCTGCATGCTGAAAAAGTAAATTATAAATGCCAGTTGAAAGATGGGCAGATATGCGAGGTGATAGTAAGTGCTTTTTACATTAACCAGATGACAGTGATGGTAGGTCTACCATCAAAAGGCCCAATGGAAATTACCTGACTGACAGGCAACTAGCAGTGACAGAAGGGCTTATTTCAGCAGGTGAACTCCCAGGCAACCTTGTGAGGCCCTCTGGAGTGTTTGTCAAGACCTTAACTGATGGGTACTTCTGGTTTCACCGGATAGGATGTCATTTCAGTCGACACATAGTTATGCATATATATCTATATGTATCATGCTGCTTCTAATGCTTGATTATCCTGCAGACAGGAACATTGCAGTCCCTCTGGAATTATCTCCCACACCTCCCAGGGAAAATCTTTGGCACTGAATCTGCATGGAGCCTGGATAAAAATGTCAGCCCAATAATTGCAAGTATCATAGCTGTTTCGCATTTTCTATACCTGGGGCCCAGCAAGTCACGGTTACTTTAATTGATTTTTCACTGGGTCACAGTGAAGGGAAAGCTTAAGGCCGGATGTGGACCCGGGTGACATAATTGACATTTGAAGTTAAAAGTCAAGCACTGGTGGCAGCACATTGCACAGTGAAAAAGTTAATTCAGCCAGCACAACTGTGTGACATTATGAGGCTCATGTGTTGTGAATGAGAAAACTGGCTGCCAGGCTGCAATAGTAATTTCATAAACAGCACTCACTTGGCAAAATGTCAAAATAGCTGTCATTATACACATTTATCAGTTACAGAAAACAGACTTGGTGACAATTAGGCAAAAAAAATCTTTTAGTCTGCCTAGTCAGCCTTTCATTTTTCCTGTCAGTCTTCCCTTTTTCCAAATACACCTGTGTCTGCTGTCACTTGTTTTGTTGCTTTCACTGTGACATCCCTGAGGTGTAAGTGTGTATATATGTGTATGCACACCAGTCTTTTCCAAGGTGTCTGGGAGCTGAGGGCCCATCTGTGGGCTTCCTCCTGAGCCTCTTGAGAGGGCCACAAAGGCTTCTAATTATCCCTGACCTTCTGGCTCTCCCTCTCTCTGCCTCCCACTCCAGGCCCCTGTGGCTCGCTCAGGTCTCCTGTCTCCCTATGCACTCCCTCCTCACTCAGTTTGCCCCCTCGCACGTTCAAAATAACCCCTCTGCTTGGCTCCAACTGCTAATTGCTGCCATTTCAGAGACAAAGACGTGTTTGGTGCAAGCCAATCCCGAAGGTCAGTCAAGGAGAAGGGCTCTGATAACACCTGCGTGTCTGTTGAGGCAGGGTGGGTGTTTTGAATCACATTGCTTTGACAGGCACAACTCTTTGTTTCAAGGTGTTCCATTTGTGGAGAAAAGTGATGCTTCAAAACCAGTTGTTAACAGACCGCAAAAAAGAGGACAAGCAACAGTGCAGTGAGGACTGACAGGATTATTTCTATTGCCAAGAACTGATCATTTTCAAGCTCAATTAAGTCTATATTTATAGCACTTAATATTTATTGTATAAACATGACAATCAACGAAAAAAAAATGTCATTAAAAGAGTGCATACTCCGCATATCATAAGATAAGATAAGATGAACTATGGATACTGATTTTCTGTTGTAATAAATCCAATATTTTGAGAAGGTTTTTCCTCAAAATTTTGAATCCTTGCCTCAAGGATTTTTTCTCATTCAGCCTCAAGAGCAATGGTGAGGTGAGCTTCTAATGTTAGGTGATAAGGGTTGACTCACAGACAGTGTTCCAGTTCATCCCAGAGGTGTAGTGCAGGGTCTGTGCAGGTCAGTCAAGTTCTGACAAAAATATTTTTTCATGCCCCTGGATTTTTCTTTACTGCCATGCAGAAACAGGAAATATCCTCCCCAAACTGTTGCCACAAATCTGTATCAAGTGGGTTGTAGTTATTTAGTTATTTAATTCCCTAATTGGAACTTTGGGTTAGAACCATAGTTCCTCTTAATATGTGCATATGTTATCCAGACAGTGTGTTTGGCCTCAATGCAACATCAACGTGCTACCATCTTCACAGTGAGAATGCTGATGTTTAACCAGTTCAATGTTAACAATGTTCACCATCTTATTTTAGCGTCCTAACATTTGTTGAATAACACTAAATGCAAGGTAGCCTACAGCAAGTAATGAGAGAGACTTATGGGAATATGATAGTGTTGAGATACTTCAAAACCAAATTGATGGAGTAATCAGTTTACCAACCGTACCGTCATGTGAGCCATGCCTTTGGCTAAAAAATAATGCGAGATAAAATGTAAATTGTGAGGGAGATCTTCTAAAAGGTAATTATGAGCAGCCATGTGGGGAAAATCATTCATACAATCCTCTGACTGTAATGCACCTTCATAGGCTAATACATCAAAATAAAATCTAATAGAAACATAAATACAAGCAATTAAGCTCATTTTTCAGGAGCTATACATTGTTTCCAGTTTCAGTTACTATCGAATTACCACAATTTACACAAAAGTGTCTTTATGTTTTTGTGATAAGGTTAGTATTTGAAATAACCAACTGGAATAATACCTGAACACTCTCAAGTCAGAATAGGAGGAGCTATCCCTGTTCTTCACATTGTGCAGACAATATGTGAATTCAGCATAAATAACAAACCTGTAACACCTGAAAAAATCATCCACAACTATGCTACAGGTAGCATTTTAAGTATTTAGTTAAATACAGAGGTGATTTTTACAATCTACTTTGTTTATAATGCAATTGCAGCATGTAATTGCTAACTAAACTTCATAAAGCCTTTAATAATTAAAGTGGACTAACACTGCCCCGGTCTTGACAGATGATGGAGTATGGGTTTGGGACAAGGTGAACTCCATTTGTTTCTCCATGCATGCTACAGCTGCTTAGAATGCTCTTGTTCAGTTTATGGTCATGGATGAATGGAGAAAGTGAACGCAGGCAGTAATTAAGACCCCGGCTCACTGAATTTCACACTTTTCAAATTTAGATTTATCACCCAGTAAAATGTGGCCTTGCTGTCTGCCTTGCCTCATTGTGACGACGTTGAACCAACAAACAGTGATTAGCACATGAAATAACTCTTTTAATTAGCCTTGAAGAACATGTTTGGAAATGAACCCCAACATGCTTTTGTTACAGTTTCAGAGCTCTATTGAAAATGCAACTTGTAGAAATGATACATGTTAACATGTATTTTCCACCTGCCACAAATAACAAACATTAAAGGAAATTTCTCTTGTTTTAGAGGAGATAATCACTGCATTTCAAAATGTCCACACAGTAACCTGACCAGCAGCATCGCCATGGAGACTGTAATTATGTATGTCCCAATGTGAAGGGTAGAAATAGACATGGGAGAAAGGGGGTGATATTGTAAAGCGTGTCAGAGAATATCAGAGCTTGAGCCCTGCAGTAAATAATGACTCCACTGCCGCACTCTGTCTCCTGCTGAAACCTTGCTGGTTTCTCAGAAAGAGTTGCCAAGGAAACAGTGAATGAAATAAATCTACAGTTTCGTGTCAGAAGGTTGAGGGAGACTTGGAGGAACAAGACAAGGAGACCAGCAAGGATAAGTTTATGGAAAAAAAATCAAATCTGTAATTATTTGTGCCATGCATAGGTGTGCACATCCAGAACGGAGCCAGGTGGAAAGGGAGGAGGATTCATTCTCTCAAACCTTGTTTGCCATGTCATTGCACTGAGGAGCAGAATATAAAACTGTGATGAAAAGCAGATTCAGGGCACATTCCAAAATACATCGTAACTGATTTTCCTTGACGCTTACTTCAAGAGTCCTGCTTTTTCTCTGAAAACACAAACTAGCAGGGCAGAAGTGTGAGATGACACAAGCTTCTGACCTGACTTGAAACCAGTGGCAACAAAAACAGTGAGCCTTGTTAGCATCTTGTTTGTGTTCACTCTGTCAGTTCTGTGGCCTGTGCTGTTTCACTTCCGTGTTTCTAATTGACAAGTTGAAAGCTGTTGCCCTCCTGTCCTTAATCCTTCCCACTAGCATTAATTAAACATCCCTCCCCTCTTCTAATTAACAGAGCATTACGAGAGCAACAAAATAAATCAGTGCTCTGCATACATCCAACTGATAAGGTATTCCAAAGTATCTATCAGCCAGCACAATTTTCTTCTCTCTCTCTCTCATGTAATTACAGACTGATCAAAGTTTTGCTTCATTTGATAGAATGCAAATACCAGATTCACTGTATAAATTAGCAGCAAAATTAATGCAAATCTGGGTTATAGTTAGTCAATAGAGGAAGAATGTGAAAGAAGTCTAAATTTAGGTCATGTAACACTTAGAATGAAGGATGAACCTTTCAGAATGTGTTTTTCATGTGTTTTTGTGGCCTCTGGTGTTGCGTCAAACAGTTTGGAAACTGTCACAAACTATTTTCTACCAGCAGACTTTGTATTTCGAATAACTACTGTTTGTGGCAGCCGTCTCTTCAATGATCAAAGGCAGACGCGTCCTCCATCCTTCACTGCAATGATAGTTCTGCTGCATCACATTTGTAATTTGAGAATTTGCGTAGGTAGAAAGCCCTCAAACACACAGACAAACACAGACATTTCTTTTCAAGGCCTATGATCCTGCTTTAACAGCTGTAGATTTTTAACTTTACACTGTGCACAACAACTGAAGTGTCACTTTCTGTCGTCTGCCCACATCATGTTGTGGGTCCTGAGAAGTGAGCCTGTTTTGTTTTCAGACATCTACAATGATGCGCTGAGATAAGACACTGTGTTTGTCTTTGTGTGTATCTCAGTCACTTAGGGTATGAACGCACATGTCTGTGTGTTTGGCATATGTTCAGCATGTATGTTTGTTCTTTGGGCACTGATATTTGCCGCCTTGTTTCCTCCAATTACACATGTACAACTTGCCAACAGACTCCCAAGTTCATCTATAATGGATCAAGGGATGTTCTAGCTGCTAGTACTGGATCACCTCAGTAAGGAGGCCTCAAACAGCGCGGCATGTCCTGGCAATTGTCCCAGCAAGAGGACCAGGGACCCCAGTGGCATGGATGGGGAACTCAAGCAGCACCAAGCTGCTCAAATATTGATCAGTGGAGTTGCCTTTGAGCTGGTTAGTCTCAGGCAGTCAGTCACATGCAAGACTCAGTGCAGGGTGGTAAAGGCCACATAACAAAGAGAGAAAGAACTCACATGCTTGTCTGACTCTGACTCCACATTCCACTATTAGATGCCACTGCTTCTTATCACATCAGAAGTCCTCGGAGGGAGAGAGGGAGAGCATCACCTTTATATTGACGTTCTGCTCAGCTGTGCTAGAAAACACATCCCTGAGGATGAACGCTCGGTGGATGGTTGATCAGTGTGGGTCAATAGGCCATGCAGCACCACTGACTTCAGTGATGCCATAGAAAATCGTTCATAGCCTTAGATGCTGATATACTAAACTTGCCATGGTTATTAAATGAGACTTTTTCCAATTTGAAAGAAGACATGACATGAGGGCAGTCCTCAGGTATGTCACTATATCACTGTTTTAATGTGTATTTTTAGTGTGTTTATATAAAAAATTGATGTATATGCTTTCCTGCAAAAATAAAATGCATTTGTGAGTCAACCTATGATAATGTTTTTAGGCATTATTCATTCTGTTTAACAGATATCACAAACTATGTTGCAATTGTGACATAGACTTTAAGGTCATTGTGAAAAGTTATGTCACAATGGAATAATTGGTAGAATAATGGTGTTGTACAGAACAACATTGATGTCTTGTGCTGTACAACACCATTCTCCTTCTCTCAACCACACAGCCAAAACAAAATGAGTGGGATTTTTCACCACAGGTTAAATCAGAAGAAAAAAAATTCATTTATTGAAAAAAAAAAATCCTGCCTAGAGGTAGTGCAAAAGAGTTTTTAATCTTTTGGAAAACAAAAAACAAAAAATAATGAAGCTACAGGTGTACAATAAACCATGGATGCCACTTCTTAGACACTATGTGGGTTTCAGACATGGAAGTTGAGCTGTGTTCCCAGGTGCTGTTCAAAGTATAACTTCCTTGGCACTGCAACTCAACCGGTGTAGTTCATAATTAAACTGAACTTTTTGATGCGCTCTAACTTTTACTTCACCCAGGTAAGTTGTCCAGATGCCAAAGCCCACTTCACTCTGACTCTATCCATACTCTCAGATCCTATTTGGATGACTGCCACCGATTCCCTGCACGACAGCACAGCATCAGGTGCATGGCTGTATTTCGACTCATCCCTTGCCCAACTTGAATTTTCATCCTCATGAATGCAGGCTGCTGAGTGGCAATGGCTTAACGAATATTGTGGTCCTGCCAGAATTCTGACACAGTCTACAGATGCACAGAGTGACACAGGGCCCCTCACCCCACTGGCACAGGCCCCCGCCTGGCCATCTGGTGCTTCTGGAGCAGGTGCCAGTCACTCATCACATTCGCCGGTCTGCCTGCCTGCCCGCCTGCCTGCAAGACATGGCCCTCTACTGAGGTCTTCGGACCAGCCTCACAACCCCCACTCCCTCTTCCTCACCTTCTATGTGCCAACTGTGAGTTATCCGCTGCTCAGGCCTAACCCCATGGGACAACGAGGAGCCAACACGATGTAACTGTTCAGAATCAGTTCACACAAATGATGGACCACTAGTCACTTGGCTTTTGCAGAACAAACAAGGATGTTCAGAATAAGTGATGTGTGCTTAGACAGATTGTCACTTTCCCTGGTTTTGACAAAGAGGAATGTCAAGGGAACACGCAACCAGTCAGCCAGTCACTTTGTCTTGTCTGTTCAGAGCAATCTCTTGAAGAGGAATAGATGTGTCGCCAGGGCAGGCGAGCTTCTGTAGAAACCCTCATCAATCCTTCCTCTGTCAATCAATGTTGGGCTGAAGAAATCTCCCGGTCGAAGCAGCTGCAAGCAAAAGATGAAGGCACTGATTTAACTGATGACATTTCAGTGGACATTAGCACTTTAGCCGCCTCTAAGAAAAGCCCATCAATATGACCGCCTCCTTCTTGTAGACAGGCAGCATGTTGTTCTAGCCTTAATTTTTTCTGTCTTTCATTTCATTAACTCAGATGTCGGATGAAATGAGCAGCTGTTATTTGTTTGTTTGCTTGCTGACATTTCCTTTGACGTGGACAATTCATCAGAGTGGCCATAATCTCTGGCCATCTAAATTGCTTCTTTTTGAAAGGATGTACTGCTCATGATTTGACACGAGTCACTTCTAAATCCATTACCCCAGAAGCCTGTAACTGAACTTCAGCAACTACAGTTGAGAAACTAAAACTCCTCTAAATAAGGATGGATGACATCAGAGTAGAAAGGCTACAGTAATTCAGTTTGCACTTGTTTGGATTTGAAACAAGATACTTATATTTCAGTTTTTGAAGGTCCTTTCACACTGATCACATACTGTACCACTTTTGGTATTCATTGCCATGTTTTTGGAAAAGACTTCTGCCTAAAAGTCTCTCAGCCACATCAAAACTTCTAAGCACAATAATTTGAAGCCAGACTGTAAACCAGGTCTGTCTGTTACGGTCGGCTATGTGTTTCTTGGTTGTGAAAAAGCAGGCTGACATGAAGACAGATGTTGTTATGAGGTATGTAAATGCTGGAGTTGTTTAAGGGGTGAGCAGCCAGACAAAATGATCAATGTGTGTCACTGAGGAACAGCATCCCTCACACGGAAGTTTGTCTTGCAAGCAGAAGGATTTTGCAATCTTTTGCAGTCCTCAAAGGGCCAAACCGTGCCAGACGGCACGTTTTGCAAACCACAGCAGCTCTTATCTTGAAAGTCCTAAGCACTTCCAGAAGTCCTATCTGTTTTGCTGTCATGGGTTTAATCATAAACCGGTGAATGTCCTTACTGCTGATGGTGATCTAAGCTCTAGATGAGTCACTGTTTTAAGTTTTTCTACTTAAGAACTTTTGCCATGTGCCTCTGGATTATTACAGGACGGAGCATTATAAAGCCTTTGAATGGCTTGACCACACACACATGCAGAGAATCAGATGGAGGAGCCTCACCCACCATGCTCAGCAGGAAACCCAGCATGATAGCAGCATTCCAGTGCACATTACTGAGCTATCATCTTTCTGCTGCTGTAACACCCTGCATATCTAACCCACTGTTTGCAGATAAAGAGAAAGGGACTGAATATAGTAACACACTCGCACACATACTAACATGGCAACAAATGTCACAGCAGTCCCTGTCCTCCTTCTTTTAGATAAAGGCAACTATAGAGGAAAGCTCCCTGAGAAAATATTACAAGGAGATGCATTTGCTGCGTTTGATAGCATCAGTGTGGAGAGGACAATAGAGATGCATGAGTAGGACTCACGAGGAGCATTCACAACAAATGTGTTACTTAACAACAAGCTCTCAACTTCACCACTGGATGTGTCAGGCCAGCAGCATCTATAAACTCTGCAATCTGAGGGAGGTTTGGACAATGGGGAACACTCAACTAAACCAGTAATGTTAGCATGAGTTACAAGTTCATCAAAGAGTTATTCAAAGAAGTTGAGTTTGAGCAGTTGATATCAGGTTGCCATTGCTTTAATAAATCCACAGTTCATTCACTGATTAAGTCCAAAATTAGCAAACTGCAGGCAGGGTGAAAATTAGTTTCCTTCATTTTTGAAATGTCACAAAGAAAAAATGACCAAATGAAAAAAGCATAGATGAAAGTGGTGGGGCTTTACTTGTGTTAAGTACTCTTGAAATGATTTATTACTCTCTTAATAAATACTCTTCAATACAAAATCTAGAGGAAGCAAATAAAAAGTGGAGGTTTGTAAGACTTCATGAATCACAGTGACGCTGCGACCAACCCACCCCTGTGGCAGTTTATTCAGTGTTGGGCTGTTACATAGTGAACACAATGGCAATGACAAAACCCGCCAAGTTGTTATCTGATCAGATGTGATTTGTGCATTTGTGTCTGGCAGAATTTATTAAATGCTGTGGCGTTTTAACTTAAAGGTGGAGCAAAACTTGACTACAAAGTGCCAGTGCTTACAGAATTTATGATTATGTTTTATTTAACCATTTTGGTGGTAATGTGTACCAGCCAAGTACTGGGCAAAATATAGACCTCATCATTAATGATTACATCAAAATCCATAGGATTAATTCTCACTCACACTCACTTTTTATGGGTCTTTCTTAAAAGTGGGTTGCAGGGTGCATGTCAGAGAGAATGTTTGGATTGTAACAGATTAACTGACTGGTCAATCAGCATAAATCAAGAGTTCCAACATTATGGGAAATGTGTTTTGTCTGCCAGTTCAGGGCCCAATTAACATAATCCATTTTACGAACATCTGCGCAGGAATGAAAGTTTAACTTAATTTCATTTACAATTATATTTAGCTTTGCTGTCTCTGCAACATCACCTTGATCCATGTTTGTGATTGACACAGAGGATTATAGTGTGTTTACTTTCAGTCAGTCTTAGTGTGACTTAGATAATTATAGTAGAGTGTAATTATTAGCTGAAGATAAAATCTGTCACTAGGAAGAATGGGAATATATTTTGAATGTTGTTATGTGGATATCAAATAATTTGCAACAGATTATTGAAGCAGAATAGAATTTGTATCCTTGTAAAATGCGTTGTTTATTGTTATTCTCTATGACCTATGATGTAGAACACAGTCAATCACACAACTGTGAATATATTCTTTCCCTCTAACTTGAACTCCCTTTTGACATATACCATGCCTCCACAGATGCAGTGAAATACCATGAGGCACTGACCAATGACCACATAACCACAATCATACACTCATTCCTGTTCAGCCCTAATACTCCCCTGCATGATCTGACATTTTTAACATTTTAAGTCATTATTCATCTGCAGCTGGAAATTCCAAAACTCTGGTATTTCAAGAATAAGAAACAAAAGAATGTGAATAAGCATAATAAAGGATTATAAGGGTTTAAACCTGTTGTTGATACAAATCATAACTCGCACATTCTTCAGTAATTACATGTTTTCCCTCTAGGTTGTTAGGTTTTGGGGGGGTGTTCACAGATGTCATGGCTTTGAATTGAGATGTAGGTTATGAACTCTTTCTGTATGTGACAAGATGACTGCATATGACCAGATACATAAATAGAGATTCACAAGACAACGGCCCACGTATCTTCATGACAACCTAGAAAAATAATGAAGTTCATGAGAAGTGAGCCTTGAGTTAATCATACAAACTTAATTATCTTCTTGACAAAGTTTTGACAAAAAATCTTAATACCACTCTCATGTCATGAGAGTGGTATCATGTGGCTTCATTAGAAGGCTTTTTCATAACACATAGAGGCCCATTAACATGCATCTTAGGTGATCTCATCACAAGCGGACAGGCATAAATACGTTAGTTCATATCTCTGGTAAAATGTGTCTCCACATTTCTCCCCTAAAAATACAAATAAACATGTACATTATTTTTGTTTGAACAAACAAACTGTCAGGAGATAGCAGAGCACTTCCATTGTTTTGTCTGCTGAAAATTTAAAGACATGGACAAGAAATTTGTCTCTTTTGGACTTTTCAGTTGTTGTGGTCAAAGCCCACTTGGACAATTTGAGAACCACCTGAATGTGTACCTACTTCCTCTTGCACAGAGAATGTTGGTTGCTGGCAGTTCTTTAGTGACACAGAGGACACATTCACCTAAAGGAATGAAGCCATAAGAGATCCAGACCACCTTCATATTGTCACTATTGTATTGCCACTTGTCATCATATTGTCGTAGAGACAATTTAAGGGACAAGTTAAAAGTATGGTCTGACTTTTAAGCTTTTAGAGGATGTGTTCTTTTTTCTGTCAGGACAGACATATCAATGTGAATGTGAACACTGTTGAAATAAAAAGTTATTATCATAAATTGTGTTTCAGTCTCTGCCAATGGGTGATTGTGGGTACAAAAGCAATCAGCTCTGAGTCTTGAGTGTTGTATTTTTCAAAATCAGCTTGGCTATGACTTAGAATCCCTTTCATCCTTTTGTATGACAAACATCATCTTCAGAAAACACACTCAGCAATCAGCCTTTCATAGCTTGATCTTTTAAATAGCCAATTTGCTCTTTGTTTTGCTTCTGCCGTATATATCAACTGCGACAGGAGTCAGTTTGGTTTTCCATTTTGATCATCAGCAACAGGCAAGAACACTTGATTGAGCACGATGAATGAGTCACTTTGAATCATGAGATTATACTCATACATTATATTCCATGAATAAACATCACTAGTAAACACAAAGAGGGTGGTCTCTCCTCTCTCTGGGTTTTTGTGTCGTATTATTTTAATTCACACCTATTAAAATGCATAATCTCCTCTACCTCTTCACAACTGCAGAGAACAATTGCAGCCTGAGAGCCGTCTATTGTATCAACAGTATGATAGCGAGTAACAAAGGCCTAATTACTACCTGCTGGATATGATGAGGAATAATTAGCTTGATCGTGGAGAGCCACTGATGAAGCTTGCAAGGAGCTCACTGGTGCCCATTAATGGAGTGAAATAAATGTATTATCTCATACATACACATAGTCAGTAGGATGTAATAAAAGCAAATTCCATCAGTATAGTTTATTTATTTTTCATCTGTTTGTCCATTCAAATCACTTGGAAAACACTTAGATTTCTCCCCATGTTGCTGTTGAACAGGATTTTATTATGAAGCAAACTGCAGTGAATAAACACCTCAGATAACTGCCAGAGAACTCCACTCAGAGCCCTATTTAACAATGTGCCATTCTCCATACCTCATGGTAAACTGATGAATCTGGCTGAGAGCTGACACTTGCCCCACTCTCCACCAACAGCCTTTACTCTGAGCCATTAAACAACTATACACACCTCCTCAATCTGCAACACGTCCAGCCCCTCTTGCACCTCCAGGCCTTCCCTGCTGCTCGTGTCGGCTCCTCACCCTATTGGGCCACGCATGTAGCATTTCGGACCATACACTGCTGCAGCTCATTCGGATTGAACAAAAGAAAGAAACAAAAATAGTTTGGCAGGGAGGAGGGGGCCAGAGAGGAGGCAGGTGTATTTTAATGACTATGTTTCTGTGTAGCCATGCATGTACAGTCCCTGAAATACACTGTTAACAACTCGGAGGCGCTGGTGTAGATGTGCTGCCACTTAGGAAAACCTTCTCACTCTCTCCCTCTGTAGTTTCTCTTCCCAGTTTCTATCATACTCTCACAGCCACAACTGTGGCCAACTATTTGTTTTCACTGTGCATGTGTGCGGCCTCCTCTGTCTCACCCAAAACATTACAGATAGCTCAATAATGCAACGATAGCTTTGGTTTCTTCTGCTTTTTTCCTCGACAGTGTAATTATATGCTGAAAAGCTTGCCTCTGTTCCTAATGGGAAACAGTGATTATTTCACCCGAATTACCAAAATAAGTTATTGTAACTTATAGCTTGCACATTACCGCAAGAAAAATAAGAAGCGCAATTGAATTGTGGAGGGAGAATAGTGCATGCAGATGAAATATGTTAATAAGCTGCCAAGGCATGAGCGCTACTTCTGGTTAATGGCACAACACTGCAATCTGGCCCTCCAGGGGAGAGAGAAATGAGCATCTTCATCACCACAAGTCCCCCGTCTGCGAGAGAAGAAAGAGTCAAGCAGACAGACAGCATTAAAAACCCAACAAGAAAAGACACAGAGAAGCTGCATGTCTCTGCTTCCCATTCACATTATCCCTTCAACCAGAGGGGGAATCAGTAAAGAGCAGATAATTTCCTTGAAATATTAGAATAAAGAGCACATCAAAGAAAGAAAAAAAGGATTTAAAATGAGTGAGTAAATTGTAAAGAAAGTGGACAAGAAATATGGGAGAAAGAGGATGTGGGGCATGAAGCTGTGCAGTGAACGATGCATGCCGAACGCTGGTGGAGAGCAGCAGGGGGTCAGTTTGAAAGTGGCATCAACATATCTCGGGGACCTGAGCCATCACATCCCATCCGTCTTGCCATTGTGTGCTGCACCACACACATACAAATGTGTGCTGTTTCAAAGCCATTAGCAAGCACCACAAAGATTCATGGTTGCCTCGTTTCCCCTCATGTTTTTGCGAGTGTCTAAATCAAAAAGGTATTTTGCTCTTTCTCTTCTTATCAAAAACATTACTGATACTGGAGCTATGGGAGTGAGCATGACAGACGCCTGACATCAACATCAATATTCCAAGACTCTCCTGGAATGATATCACACAAGTGGGGTGGCTGATTTGGGCGCTGAAGGGTGAATCCCAGAGACGGGGCACGGCAAGGTCATGATGACAGCTCCATGCATGATGCAAATAAAGGAGGCAACATTTTGTGGC
This sequence comes from Polydactylus sextarius, assembly GCA_016801845.1. Taxonomy (NCBI): domain Eukaryota; kingdom Metazoa; phylum Chordata; class Actinopteri; family Polynemidae; genus Polydactylus; species Polydactylus sextarius. The sequence continues at coordinate 17,208,633 of CM028928.1, forward strand.
GGAATTGCAATCAGCCAGACAGTGTTGATTAAAATGACACATTTGTTTTGTGTAGGGGTTCCAGAAATTGAAATGGGCTTATTAAACTGTGGTGTGTGTAGGGCTGTCAGGGAGAGGAAGTGATAGGAAATACAAGAGAGAGAGACAATTTGACTTTGGTGTTTTTTTGTTTTTTTTTTGTTTTTTTTTTAATGAAACATCTTGCAACAACACGGGAGTGTTTAGAGTTGCAGACTTTTTAGTAATTCACATATTCAGACAATCCTATATGGGCAAATGATATAAAGTGTTGATATATTTTTTTCATTATATTTTCAAAAAATATTTCTCTGTGCCATAGAGCTCTACAAGCTCACAATATCATGGAGAAAATGCTGAATGATGTTTGTGTAGATTGGAACAGAGAGATCAAGCCGCTAATCTCCTCTACAATGAAAGTTAAAGAAAAAATACATCACGCTACAATTAGTCACAGTTCAATGTGTGGTCTGTCACGTCTCACAGCCAAGTCACACCAAGAGGTCATGATTCTATTATTGCCTGAAACCTGATACCATAGCTCAAAGAATAATAAACATGTAATTTCTGTATCGAATTCAATGTAAACGCCACTGTCTCCTTTAATATGTTTCCTTTTTATATATTTATTTTTGTTGAAATGTTGAAAAACCCACTTCTTTTTTTTAATTCTCCAAGAAATTATGTTTTGTTATTATGTTTCCAATATTACCTCCAGAGAAACTGGCAACAACAAATATTTTTCATCTCAGGGAGTAAAGTTAGCTAAGAAAATCAAGAAAATCAAGAAAAACTATTTGTCACATTTATGGATTTGGTGTGTGTTTCCTCTAATGTTTGTGTGTGTTTCCTCTAATGTTTGTGTGTGTCCTCTTTTCTCTTGTGTTGGGGTCACTGCCGTCTGAAGTAGTCTGAACCTATGATGTTGGTTTTATACCACGAGGACAGTGTATACCCAGGACAGGTCACCACAAAGCTGCCATATAGACACAAACAGACGTTTACTCTCACACCTACAGGCAGCTTACAACCTATTAGCCTAGACTACATGTTTTTGGACTGTGGGAGGAAACCAGAGAACCCAGTGAGGACTCACAGACTCAGGGGGGATGTTCAGACTCCACATAGAAACAGACCAGTCCTGTGGAATTTATTGAGAATGAAAAAAATATAATGATAGCATTGAGTAGAATATGTACCTCTGTCAAAGATGAACAGTTTTAGATATTATATACAAATTGTACAAATGTATAAACAACATACATATGACTGAGTTATCGCATTAGAACCCAGACATTACTACCTGAGGAACTGTCAAAACAGTCAACACTACCCATTTAACTGGAGCTACACTAAAATGGAATAGCTTGTTCCCTGGCCTATTCAACAGTCTCTCCATCTAGTTTGGTGAAAATCAGTTCTGTACTTTTTGCATAATACTGCTGAGAAACAAACATACATGAAAACACAGAGGTGATAACAGACTGGAAGAGAAGTCCCCAGATCTCCGACTTTCTGTGTTCTTCTACACGTGTCCTCTTCTTTTCTATCTGAAATAAAGATTAAACAAAAAAAGATTAACGGTATCGCTTCAAAACTCACCAATTGCAGTGCAAATTAAAAACATAAAAGAGACATGCTTACATAATCTGACCCTTTAATTTGTCCTCCCTCCCTCTATTTGCAGCCTGTTTACATGCTCACTCGTTTGTGAACTTTGTTTTATTTATTCATTTCGGAATTTAATTAGAGGATAAACCCATCGAGATGCACTATCTTGTTTTCAAGGGGGTCCTAAGACACACCCTTCACCCCATGGTAGCGCTTTGATAATGCGCCTGAAGGGAACACCTTATTTGACTCACGTGCATATAAGTGATCAGACATGTTTGACATGATAAAAAGTGTTAGTGTCTTGTCTTTTTAGGGCTGGTGATCGTTTTGTCTTCCACCTTCACAAGACAGAGGAGACGCGCAGAATGATGATACGTAGATTACAATCACACCCTACATGCTTCGTTGTTCTTCCATGTTTGATTGATATGAGTTGTTAACTGCATGTGTGTGTGTATGAGAGAGAGAGAGAGAGAGAGAGAGAAAGAGTCGAGAGCCAAGACAGTGAAATTCTTGGGAAGAATTGTTTGGCTTTTTAGCAGCTAGTTTTGCATAATTATGCTGCAAATGAGTTTTTGCGTACTTAAGAACTGGCATTATAGGCAATCACTTACCCTTCTATTGCACACAGAGGATAACATACACACAAACAGACACACATACACACTCAAACACAACCTAATCATCATAATAGCATTTGTTTTCAGACGGGGTTGAAAACTACTGAGCTGACAAGAAAATGTTTCACAAGAAATTGTAAAAAAAAACAAAAAATAAACAAAAAAACAGTATTTTATTCACTTAAGGCTATTACAACTTTACAAGAAAATATTCATTCTCAGCAGTGTCCATGCCCTTTCTTCCCTAATAATATTTCATGTACCTGTTCTGCTACAAGGCACATAGTTGAGAAAGATGAAGGGAGTGCTCCACCACAAACTCTGGGTGGCTAATCAAAAGATTTAACAGAGCTGTAGAGTTGGAGACTGACTACCATGTTGCACTAGTTGGAATGGGTACAGTCTAATTACATCCTGGGGGTTATTTCTCTACTGCTCTCATACAGTACATTTGACTTCCTCCTTCACAAACAACACACACACACACACACACACACACACACACACACACATACACATACATACACTCCTATATGTACACACTCTCTGTTAAATATCACACTCAGCGGGGTATCTTGTACAGCTACAGCCCCAGCTTGTTTACCTTCTCCTGATCCTGTGACAACTCCAATCTTACCGCTTCACATCGAGGCTAGGTGACAGATAAGCTGGTGGACACTCCATGTCCAGGGCTAAAACAACGCTGACCTTTGTAAACACAGATAATCGGTGACTCATTCCGTCCTGAGTCCCAGGACCTCTGTTGTTTAGGAAGGTTATCTCCAACTAAAAGTGGAGTCTAGACCCTGTAGGCATGAGGACAGGATGGTAAGCTTGTGTGACCTTGTTGGCCTTTGTGTATGCAGAAACCTCAAAGCTGCCCCTGGTTAAAGGTTAACATTCAACACAATAAAAGGCTTTTTGTAGTTGGTGACCCCTGCAAGCATGGATCTCATCACCCATGTAAATGTATAAGTATGTAAAGCTATACATGTTCCCAATTAAATCACAGGGTAAAACAAAATACTTGTTCTTTGCTGGAAATCACAAAGTGTGTCTACACAGACTAAAATCTGTGTTCACATTTAAAAAGTCTTTAGGCAGCTTCTTTCCCTAAGCCTGACCTCATTTTGTAACAACTTTTACTTATTCTAAGAGATACTGTAGATTCATAATATAATGGTAAAATGCCAATATACATATATAGACTGGTATGGAGTCCTCCTGTCCATGCTGGATGTCTCCCATCTCTCCAGTGTGCGAGGACAAAATTCAGCTCTTGTTCACAATAAGAATGTACTCTCAATAAAGATGACCTAGTAGTAAATAACCTTTTTGTACCAAAGCCACATAATATGTTTCAAATATATATTGCATTTGCAATGGAAAACAGGCAACATGAAGCCAAACTGTTTGGTTGATTTTTAAGTGTGCTGCCAATGGATATTACTGTTGCAATGCACGGAATGACAGTGGGAAAACAAAAATAAGCGAAAATCCACTCAGCTTATGAAATATTGTGGATAGCAAATTTGCATAGTGTAGCACGAATGTGCTCAATCATGTGATCACTTTACAGTTGCTTTTAAAACTTATTTTTAGGCCGAAACCAAATGTCCAGCCTCCGGACTGAGCCTTTGTGGTTTGTGGTCAAATGGACCATGATGTGCTCAGGAATCACCAAGTCTGCAAAAGTACTGCTGGTAGAGGCCTCAGATCTGTTTCACTTGTTGCTGTGGAAACACATAAAGCAACTACAATCACGTACAGAGCAGCCTTCTTCTGTTGCTCTTCAGCCATTGTTTTTATCCTTTATATTTACAATATTTTGGCTTTTTCTATGCTTGCACCACTAACATGAATTCATTAGGAGAACATTAATAAAATAGCATTTTAATTAAATCTAAGCCTATTGTTCACCACATCCATGTTGCAGTGGATTGTCCATAATTAAAAAGTGAATTTTGGTTAAATCTGCACCCCAGGCAAAAAGTCTTCAAAAAGTCGATTTGAGGCCCCGTGTGGACTGGATGAATGATGGGTTTGGACAGACCTCAGCTTTCATACAGTTCACTTTGAACATTTCGGCAAAGGCCACAAATCTGTAAGTGCTGTGAAGTCTGGGCATTTGGAGTCGCACATATTTGGCTGAAGTAACACACTCGCTATATATATATATGTGTGTGTGTGTGTGTGTGTGTGTGTGTGTATAAAGTGAAGAGAGAGAATCTTCAAGTGTAACTAATAAATAGGGGCCATTATTAAGGAATCCTGGCTTCTAATGATGTTAAAGAAATAAAGTTACTTCAGAAAGTACACTGCTACCTGTGTGTCTGAAAACATATAAACACTCTTGACTTAAAATTGACCAAACTCAGTCAATGAGGCCAAAAATGTGGCCTCATTCAGACAGGTTTTGCATGTGTGACCTGCTGATGTTTCCCAACTCTTTTGACATTGAGTGAAATGTTTCAATATTTGCCCTGCCCCACAAGGCAGCCAAAATCTGTTTTACTGAACTATGAGCAAAACTGAGCACTCCAGATCCTCCAGTATCTATTTGATTTCTCAGTCCTAATGTAAGCTCTTCCACATGAGGCTTTTTATTACCGCTCAGGGAGACAAGCTTTATTTGCAAGCTGTTTGCTGTAGCAAATCATTATTGCTCCATGGCATTTCAATTGAATAAGATATCAAGTTATTGTGTCATTCACTGGGCCACAGACGTGAGTCCAATAGGAGAATACGATATTTAAATAGAGATTGTAATAAAAGGAGCTGAAGATATGATTCTACCTGAAGAGTGTAGGAAATATCTAACAATAGTTTGAGAATAATAGTACTCCCAAAGCTGATAGCTGTTAATCTTTGGCACTCTGCATTCACACAACAGCACGTTCACAACATTGTGTTTAAGAATATTAGTAGATTTTTCTGTCATGCTGTCATGTGTGAATATTTTCCAGTATTTCCATCTACTGCAGTGCAACTTTAAGGTATTTGTGCTTTATCTAAAGGTTCAATTCATCCAATTCAAACGCACACACATAACTTTGAGGTGTGTAGCTTTGCAATCGGTCCAGTGCCCTCTAATTCCATCAAAATAGGAAGAAAATTTAAAATAGAACTCCAGCTGCACAAAGTCTGATAAACTGCCTCAAGTAATGTTGCTCAAGTAGGTGTCAGTTGGGGCTGAAGACCACAAGAAAACTAAAGAAAAAGTGGAGTGTGGAGTTAGAAAAAGGTGAGCTTATCTCTGCTTGACGCTACAGACTTGAGGCTACACTAGCCTCTACCAGCACAACATGCCCAAATGTGCTGACGATCAAGTTTCATTGGGAGTAACTCACCAGGCTCTTTTTTTTCACAAGGGAGAATAATGCATCTGCTGCATCGATTCTGATCCTGTAACTGTCCATTGTGACTCAGTTATAAGAGTTAAACACTAAATAAGCGGGGTGCTCTTTGAATTGACATTCTCTGCACTATATCAGTGATGTTTAGTATAACTGAGTTTATTTTTGCATGACAATATCCAATTGTTGCTAGAAAAATTGTTCTTTGTTCATAACATCTATTTAGTACTTATACTCTTGATCCACTGACCGAACATTAACCCCCAGTGACATGTCGCTCTTCATTTCCATTTTTCTATAGTTGACATAAATTGGAATATGAGGTTTCACTGGACATTCAGCAAAACATTGCTTGTCAAAAAGCTCTGGGCCCCGGGGCTTATCTTTGGAGGCCCTCTTCTGCTGCCATAGAAACATTTCACCAGAAAACGGCCAAAATGTGTCCACACTGGTCTGTGTGCAGCAAAAATGTTTGTGTACACACTTTTCTTTATGTGCTCACTGTCAAACCTGTTGTGGAACTAACAGCATGACAACTCTCAAGCCCACATCAGGCAAACAGAGACAAACAGACACTACTGTTATCCGACTAATGAACACACATACATGCACATCTACACACATACATGCACACGCGCACACACACACACACACACACACACACACACACATACGCACCTTATCACAGCGGTGGGAGGTGGTTTTGAAGCTGTGACAAACTGTCCAGCTAGCAGAGGCTATCCATGGAGAGCTTTTCTGTTCTGTTGTTTGATGCTGGTTCAGTAATTAACTCAGACAAAAGCTCCAGCAGCTCCCTTCTGATGTGCACTCTACACAAACCAACACACGCAAACACATATTGCACTTCTATCGTCCTGATAAACAGGGAGTCTGGAGATGTGCAGAATGTGTCAATAACATGAACAGCATCATTCAGAAATAGTGTCAAAACGAGCAAGTGGGAATCTCTGTTTGTAGATGTGTTGAAGAGAATGAGAGGTTTTGATCATACTTATGGAATCAAACGCTAAACATTTGTCTGACATCTTTCCGCAGACACTCATACATGTGATTCAATAAGTGAAGCTCAATGAAATATATGTCAACACATGATAATTCAGTATAAACTGTTAGCAGCACTAGTAAAGTGAGAAGCTGCAAAAAAGGGAGAAAATCTAAACTCTGTTACTTCTTGACTGTAGTCAGGAGTTTTCCAGTATCTGAATTCTTACTGCTCCAGGAATTTAATTTAGACTCACTCCATAAGAGGGTTTTTGTAGCTAAAGCAGTTTTAAAGCGCTACTGCAGCAGAGGACATTATATAGAGTGGAATTGGAAACAGACACCTATTCAAACTTTCACATTTGTAACAAAGACAATCTAGAAAACCATTCATAGCAAGCCCTTTATATTTAGTTTTAAAGGCCTTTTCTTACAATGGTTAGACTTTTGACAACTTTGGCTTACTTGGTCAACATGAACTGCTGGTGGCTGCAGGGACATGTCATATTGTTTTGCATCTTCACACTGTAAGGTTGAGCTAAGGTCTAAGGGGGAAAGTCACACACTGACTTGCTTAGAGCAACACTCTTTTAATAGTATTTTGTTTTAAAACTTCTTGCAGAAAATCAATCAATGATGTCAGTGCCAATGTGTAAAAAGTCAGGCCACCAAAAGAAGGAGATTAGTTAAATCACATGTCCTTAGGGTGAGATAATCATAAGATATAACCCTGTGAAGTTATTAGAATAAAAACACATCACATGTAATATGTGTCATTGAAGTCTTCAGCCAATCAGGACAGAGTTGTATCCCTGTCAGTGATTCTCAGTCAGTACAACCACCAGAGAGCAACTGCAGAAATCTTAGTGGAAAACTAGTTGGTGTGCCATCATATCATATGACACCAGTATGTCTAATGTCATGTGAAATGACCAGCATGCATCATGTGATGTTACAGTGCAGTGTTGCATCAGGTGGAAAACAAAGGAAACTTGCAGACATTATGTTTCATTGTGTTTAATGAATAGAAGTACTGCAATGAATAGAAGTTTGTTGAGTATGGAAATTAATGTGAGAGTAATGTCACCATGAGGTGACTGATGTGTGGCTGTGGCTTTTAAAGAAATGATATAATATTCAGCAGCAGATGAAGTTTATAGAATTATAGATGTCCTGACATGAAACTCTTCAAGCACTTCTACAGCACCTACTAACCTCAGCATTTACCTTTAATAATAATAATAGCACCCAAGGACACTGTACAAAAATTAAAGACAAACCATAACAGATAACAGAAATACACAAGATTAAAAAAACAATTGCAATTAAAAATTACAAATTTGACAGTGCAGTGATTAAAGTTGGAAAACAATTTTGAGCAGGTGGGTTTTGAGTGGGGATTTGAAATCAGTTGACTTTTCTGAGTCCAGGAGGTAATGAGTTCCAAAGCCGGGGAGCAGAGCAGCTGAAAGCGCTGCTCCCCATGGTGGTGATATAGGTTAAGGGGACAGTCAAGTGGATAGAAGAAGAAGATGTGAGGGAACGAAAGGGTGTGGCAATATGGAGGAGGTCGGACAGATATGAGGGAGCGAGGTTGTGGATGGCCGTAAAAGTTAACAGAAGGATTTTTAATTCAGTCTGGAACTTGACTGGGAGCCAGTGGAGCTGCTGCTGGATGGGTGTGATGTGGTGGGTGGATGGGGTTCTGGTGACAATGCGGGCACCTGAATTCTGGAAAAGTTAGATCTTATTGGACAGATTTGTGAGGAAGACATAAGAAGAGAGAGTTACAGTAATCCAGACTAGAAGTGACGAGGCTGTGGACAAGAATAGGAATGTTATGGGCAGTAAGGGAGGGGCGGAGACAGATGATATTTCATAGATGGTATTATGTAGACCAGGTAATGTTATTGATGTGTGATTGGAGGGAAAGAGTGCTGTCGAGGATGACGACCAGACGATTAACCTGTGGTGAGGAAAAAATGGAGCAATTGCCAGTATGAAAAGAGGAAGTGTCAGTTTCGTCACTGTTTAATTTGAGGGAAGTGGAGGAAACCCTGGTTTTTATTTCTGCAAGGCAGTCAGTAAGGGAGGAGGGCGGGAGGTTGGAAGTGGGTTTACTGAAGAGGTAGAGCTGGATGTCATCCACATAGCAGTGGAAACTGATGTTATATTAACAGAAGATATTGCCAAGGGGAAGGAGATAAATGATGTAAAAGAGGTAACCTGACATAACAGTGGAAGGCTGGGATGTGAAAGATTTAAGCCAAGATGGCCATTAAGCTCCAGAACAGCCACTGAATGGATGTGGTAGTGAGATTGTTTTGTCGGTTTAGTGTTTGGTGTCTTTGATGCCAGTCCTGCTAATTTATAGAGAGGAATCCATGTACACTAACATGCAGCTTGTTATTGGTCTCTTCTTTGTGAAAACAAACAGCAGCAATGACAGACTATGTTGATCTCATAATGGTGTCTTACAGTATTTACAGTTTCCAAAGAGCTTAGCAATTCAACTTTGTGCTTTCCATACTTCAAACTACAACACTGTGCTGTATTTATTTCAGTGTGTTTCTACCCCCCTTCAGAGTGTTTAGTGAAACAGGAGAGCTGAGTTTTCATGTTTAGCGACAGAGTTTCCTTGGCAAATAACCCCTCATCTGGTGATACTGCATTTGATCGCTGTGGTTTGGTTTAGCTTTGGAACGTGTATTGCGCTCCTTCAGTTTGATGTCTTGCTCTCCACATTTTTACATAAACTAAAATGTTTATATTTAAAGGATTTTAAAAATTAACCATTCATAGTTCACACTGAACACTACCTATGTAATGTTTAGTGTTGAGTTTCTCAACCGTGAAATCTTGGGTCTAGTGTGAATGTGGTTAGCAGGAATGAAGGCCATTGAACCCTGGAATAAACAAGCAATAAAAGATCCAAACGTACACAAGTTTCCGCAAACGTCTTATTGAATCATCCAGTTTCTGAACTAAGACCTCTAAATCCACCTAATGCTCTCAGCTGAGCTTCAAACTGCCCTCTCCAAAGAAAAACCCTTATCCACATTGAAAACCCAAATAAATTCCGAGCACTGCATTGTGTAGCTGAGCCAAGTGAAACATTCCACATCTATTGGTATCAGAGGAGCTTTGGGAGAGTTGTGGGTTCAGTGTTTCAGACTGTCAGAGCCATTTCCAAAGCAGAATCATATCTAAGTGAGGTCATTTTGTTGAATCACCCCCCGATGCGGATTGCCTGCAAGGACCCTAATAACTTTATTACCACATATATCAAGGCCAGGCTTTGGTCTTGCTTGAATTTGTGGGTGACTTGGAAGCCATCTGTGAGCTGCTGTGCTGCTCTTCCACTCTCTCCTCGTTCATTTGACCTACAGTCATCTCCAGCTTGTTTCTTTTTCTCTCTCTCTTGTCTTTGTTTCCCTGCCTGTCTTCATTAAACTTGTCAAGTTCTGCTGCAGCTATGCCAGCCTTGTATTATGCTCTCCTCTTCTCATCTCCGTGCCCTTCAGCTGCCTGGAAACTGAATATGACGAAGACATGTGAAGAAGCAAACAACACCTTCTGACGCAAAGTAAACATCAAACCTTGTTATATAAAGGCGCATGGACTGTTTTAAACTGGAAGTGAGAGGCAATTACAGCAAACGTTTGGTAAATTTTCTTTTTCAATATGCTTTGGTTTGTCTGTGTCCTTCACATTTAGGTTTGTAGATAATATGATTCCAGACCATAAAAAAACTACAGGCAGTTAATACCCTTGATGTCTGAGGCAACCAAGGATACTCAGATCGTGACTGTTTTGTGTGAGAGGATGTCCAAACACACATCACATCAGCTCAGTGTTGTAGATAATAATCTACACAACATGGTCAAAGCAAAGTTAAAGCACTCTTGAGGTTGACACTCTCTGATGTGACGCTGTTATCTTCCACAACCATTACAATTAAAAATTATCTAAATATGATCTGACAACACTATGGATACCTTTTATTCAGACCTAAACAGAAAAATGACTTCAGGTTTAGAGACATGATGCTTTGGGTTAAGATAAGTTTTTTGTACAGGATATGAATATGATTGTACATACAGGAGACCTCCGTTGTTATGGTTACAATAATAACTGCTTAGTTAAGGTAATCAGTGTGGGTGCTCATGCTTAGAAAAACTCTTCTGTCCTCACTGACAGCATGACACTAAGTCTATCTCACAGGTGCTTATTAAAGACTCACATTCTTGATACATTTTGTGCAGAAGCCCTGAGAAGGTCTGGTCAACCTTTCAGTGTCGTTCTGCTAAATTAGAAGAAAGTTATTTCATGATCTTGACGAGAACAGGTTCATTACGTAAATTATGTTAGCGGAGGGAGATAACTGTGGCTCTTGGATCTAGAAAGCAGGAGATGTATAACATCTCTTCACTGAACAAACAGAAAACTAGAGAACTGATTGTGTACTTATTTTCAGACTTGATTAAGAGCCATGCATCTGCATACCCGGTTAGACACAATGCACGCGGTTATGAACACTAAATCATTTTCATTCAGTCATTCAGAATCTGCACAAAACATTGACAAATATGCTATCAAACACAGCACAACACGATTCACTTGCCACATTAATGCGGTTTGTCGTCGAGATAAATGGCCCAACGTGAGCGAGCACATTCATCCATCCTGTGTGCCGTAAAATATTCACACCAGGCTGTACACTGGACAGCTGAAGTAGCTGCAGTGGCACAAACTGCACTGAGTAACTGCCTGACTTGTTTATTGTCACAGTAGCACCGGTCCAAGAGCAAGTTTGAGAAACAGAATACGAATACGATGATGAATAATAAATGCAGTTGGCAAAAATACTTTATTTCAGGCACTGACAGCTCCAACACAAGCATTCTGTGCAGCTAATCAAAACAATGGAACATTTTTGGAAGACTTTAACATTAGATGATAAAAAAATATATTTGTTTTTTTTCCAAAGATTGACCATTTTATATTGACTTTTCATTTGCTTAAGTTCTCTCTATAAAAAACACTTTTTGCCAATAAAGCTTTTACGACATACGTCTGTATTCTTTGTTCCCACTTTCCTCTGTGTATTCAAAAAAGAGCTATTTCAGATATACAAATTTATTTAGCTTAGTTTATTTATATCTTCCTAATAAATATAACTAATTTCAAAATAACAAGCTGCCAAAAACCCTTTATCCTGTGATGTTGGAATAGTCATTTTGCAATAACAACAAGACAATTCCAATAAAACATTACTCATTACGAAATCCTTAACAAAGATTTTTAACTCCCACACATGACAAATAACCTCGTAATTAGGTCAACTGATACTCACTATTTATACATTACAACTGTTAGTTGAAAAGCTGGAGCATCATGCATAGTTTCCCTCCCTTTGTGCGTTCAGACCAGATTCCATCAGTTCATCGCCACTGACAGAAAGCCTGCCCCGTGTGCTGACTTTTCAATGCAGTGAAGGAACGCTATATCAAATGCCATCAGTCCCACTTGTCACCCGCTGCCCACTGTATCTCATCAATGTGTGATACACATTACAATGCCATGTCCTGTTAGGTTTTCTGAAACCAAAACAAGGGAAGCTGATTCGTGCATCAGTGCCACGCAGTGGCTGACATTTAATCGATAAGGGGGGCATGTATTTGTGGGTTGCTCCTTGGCTGCAGAGCTAATGACAAAGCAAGACAAATTAAGTCTCTGCTTAGGCGCACTTCCTTGACTTGACAGGGGGATGGGAAGACCTTAATGGGAAAACAAGAGAAGGGCAAGAAACCATATATCTGAGAAGAACACTTCATTTTATGGGTCTCGTTTGGAGAGTTGTTGGATATGCCGTGCACAATGTGATGTGACACTGATTACCACTGACATGTCAAGGCAAGATAACCTCAGCACGTATGTGTCATGGTGGGTGTGTACATGTGTTTGCGTGTGTGTGGTTTGCCTTGAGGGCCCATTGTGTATCCGTGAAGGTGGCAGAGTTGGAGAGGCACAGACCAGGACTGATAAAACAGACAGAGGCATATCGCTACATCAGACGCTGGCAGTGAAACAAATGAGGTCAGAGGAGGTCAACAACATCACAATGTCAGTCTCAGTCTGCTGCTGGTATGACTGTTAGTCTGACAGAAACTGAAACAGGGGAGCTGATAAAACAACATCTGAGCAGACACACTATTGCAAAACAGTAACAGAATAATGGCTCATGGTCTGAGTCTGGTATTTGATTCACATCGGTGAAGCTGAAAAATCAACAGAGCCTATAATGATTGTGTCCAACTGCAAATTAAAGTAACACTTAACAAGAAAGCAATGTGTTGGGAATAAGCGTGTTGTGTTGTTTGTGTTGTCGTGCCAGGTCCCTGTTTTTAAAGCATTTGTTGAAACCTTGTGGCGATTACACCCAACCATATGTCTGTGAGCACTGTAGCTTCACAGCCATCCAATTCATCTGGCCTTTTAAAAACTGCCATCCTCGTCAAATACTTTATAATTAACCATAAAATATGAGGAACTGTGGTGAGCTGTCCACTGTCCAAAACACAGCCCAGAGTCTCTTTAGCAAATAAAAACAGAGCAGTGGCTGGGAATGTGTTTATTTTGTCGCTCTGTATCTATCAGTCTGTCGGAAAAAAATATTACTGTTAGACTACATACTGTGCACTATAGTCGACCAGCAAACTACAGTGTGGTAGAATAGTTGTGCACTTAACCCACACTGCGCAGCACTCCTCTTGCTATCTTGAGAATAGTGTCAGAAGAAGTGAAAAGCCTAACAGTGAAACTATTTAGAAAGTGGTATGCCAAGTGTCAGAGGCCTGTACCAATAAACATGGACTTCTGTGGGCTCAGTGCTCAGACTGCTGACATTCACAGGGGACCAGGTTGGTTTTCTTTTTGATAACAGTCTTTGTTGTTTTAAAAGCCACTAAATCTGTGAGAGTCGTGGAACAGGAAGTTCCTGTAATCCCAAATTTTTCACTGTCTTAGCTGTCTCTGTCTGCTCTCTCTGTCTTTATTTCTCTTCATATCTGTCTTCTGTTGTCTTTCCACACACACACAAAACATTAAATTACCAATATACATCCATCACGTACATATTTCTCTCACTGTCAACCGCCATTTCTTTCTCCCTTCTTTCCTAAATACATTCAACCCAAATCTCTGTATTTATCCTCCTCTCTCAGTTTTTTATTCCTCTGTCTGTGTCTCACAGTTCCTCTCTCCATCACCTTCTACATCCAATTCCATTTCTCAGCCTCTATGTATATACATTTCTCACTCACTGTCCCTTCTCACTGTATCTGACTCTAAATATATCCATTCGTTTCTTGTTCTCACTCTGCCTCTTTATTTGTCTATGCCTGTCTCTTCTCCCTCTCAGTCTGTGTCCTGCTGCATCTCTTTCTCTCGCTGTCCATCTTTATTTGTCTCAGAGGACAGGCTGGTTTCTCCGAGGGCTGCACTCTGACATGGTGAAATGGAGTTAGTTTGTTCCTGCAGCGACGGCGGCACTTTGCAGTCAGGATAACAACTCCAGATATTGACGGAGAGGACTTCAGGGTTCAGTGTGAGTTGGCAGGAATGAGAAGAGAAACTTCAAACACTGCAGACATTGACTGTAGATACAGACACGGGAGAGTATAAAGCTCCGTGACTGTGTGTGTGTGTGTGTGTGTGTGTGTGTGTGTGTGTAAGCCTGAACTTAAGGGGGGCTGTTTCCTAAAGGATAATCTTGTTTTTTTTTAAGATCGTATCTTTTATATTGCTGGCCATTGAGTATATCTGCTGTAATAGTATGGCAGACATCAAGGTTGTTGCTTGGACCGGGGAACAGATACATTGTAGTTAATGTGTATCTTTTCAAAAATGCAATTATACACCGAGGTTACAACAGCTCTGTGGATACAACAAGGGAGCTGCAGAGATTACTGAGAGTGAAGACAACCTGAAGCATTGTAATGGAATATTTCTCTGTTGTTGTGTTGGTATTTAATAAATAAAGGGCCACTGTTGAGACTCAGACCAGACTCAGGTCACTGCACTGGGACTGATTGTGGTGCATCATTCATCACTGGTCTGGCAACCACACGTTAGATGTAGGTTGCGCTTGGGTTTAGTCATTTTGTCCACCTGGGGGCTGATGGAAAAAAAAAAAAACTGCATTCCTGAACCAAGATGAACCAATCAAGCCACAACAGGACATCATAGCAGTTTTAAAGACAAAAACAATTTCCCACAGCTCTCAACTTTATTAAATGTCATTATCAGCCTATAAAAAAGAAAGAATGTTATCTGTAACTGGACAATAAATTCCTCAGTGTTGCTACCCCTTAAAATCCATGTACGCTGTGCTGAGGAGGATGAGGCAGCCAGATTCATTTAGGAAAAAAAATCATGTGAAGACGCAGTGCCCATACATAGCCTGAGGATGATGATATATCCTGAGCAGCATGTGATGTGAAACATGCATCAGTTTGCTGCTGGAGGAAAGTCAGTCCTTTCCTCACTTGTATTTGTGCCACATTTTAATGTTGTACTTGCATGTTAGATTAGAAATACCTGCGTGATTTATTTTTCAGAGTGAATTTATTTCATGTTTAAAGTGTATGAAGGATGCTGTGGCCACATGGTGCGATTAACATTTTAATCAAAAGCTTAGCAGTCAGTGCAGCTCAAAGTGCTTCACGGAAGCAAACAATAACACAGAGGTAAATTTAAACAAAACAAATAAAAATTGCTGCAACTTAAATGATCAAATATAGTTTTGAAACTGTAACAGCAATAATGTTAAGTCAGATGTAGTTACAGCTATTGTTAAAATATAGTGAGTCTGTCTAATTGAATACTAAGTTGTATGGGTCAGTTTTAAGTTCACATTTAAAGGTGGCAGAGAATGGTTGAACAGGATTTGATCCTTGTTCTGTGATGTGACATTTACACAATAAAATGTTGGTTGGATGTGTAATACCTCGGAAGCTTCGTAAAAACCTCTGTCAAAAAGCTATTTTAGGGTGGGGAATTTCAGCGGCTTTGAACATGGACAGACCATCTTTTTACAGATAATCACTTTGAAGGGGAGGGAATGGAATCGGGGTGGGCAGTGAGATACATTTGACGTCACAAACAACCGTTTTTGAAACTAACCTGTTTTCTAGCAGACATTTCTAAAAGAGGAAGTTCTATAAAAAGGAAATGTTCAGAATTTCTAGCACTTTTCACATGTTCCTGAATGTGGGTGGACGATCGTTCTTCAACAAAGACGAGGTCAAAACGCTTTTTGATTCTCTGTCACCTTTAAACATTTCATCACAGCAGCTCCTCTCAGGTCCTTAGATAGATGGTTCCAACAGAACAGAGCGTTGCACTTTGGAACAACTAACAGACAATTTCATACATTTTAAACCTTTGTGACAAGTCAGTCGGTATAAGAGCATTTGCTGCTTTAAAAGCAGAAAGAAAAAACAAACAATATCCAAATTAATAAAGAAATGAACAGGCAACCAATGAAACTTTAACTACTTTAAAATAGGTCTATGTGTTTGTGTAATGTGTTCCCTAAGTTCTGAATCACTTGTGGCTGATTAATAACAGTTTTGAGTAGACCAGATAGGAGGTCATTACAATAGTCAAGCCAGCTTGTTATAAAATCTTGCGTCAGTTGTTCTGTGTCACTTGGAGAGGGAAATGGTCTCTCCTTATTAATGTTTTAATAGTGATATAGATTTCTTGTTTGCTGGTTTGATGTACGTCCAGGGGGGTTTAATTTCATGACCAGTTACTTTCTGAGCTTTAAAACCAATGACCAAACTTTTGGTTTCGTCTTGGTTGAGCTGTAAAAACTGTTGTGACAACCAGTGTAGTTTACACTGTATCTACAATATACTGTAAAAGGGGAAACAACAAAATTAAGACCTGTGAAATCACCAAATGACACAGCAACACTCAGAGACATTGTGCCATGAGAAAATCCCTTTATTGTTTCACTTCTGGTTAAAAAAAGGTGATAGTGAGTCATTGAGAAAGGAAACTATAATAGATAAACTGGGGTAACTGCTCAATGCTTGTGACCATTTTTGGTATTCTTGGGAAAATGCAGTCTTGTGATATGTGTGTGTTGTGTGTTGTGTTTGTGAGTTTTCCGAGTGAATCCACTACTTCCTGGTGAAGTAAGATCTGAATCATACATCAGCCTTTTCTGTGTTGTCTTTAGTCACATCCTGTCAATCTTCGCTAAATAGTCTAAGCCAAAATCACCAGTCCTGTCGCATGATGCAGTCAGACCTTGTGACACAGACAGGAAAACAAAAGACAAATGCAAATACATTAAAAAGATCCACATGAAAAATAAAAAACATCAGTGTGACAGCAGACATCCTGGATGAGTTCTCCATATTTAACCACACAAGCTCACACAGCAGGACAGCTGAGGTACCTCCCACCCCTTCAGCAACACACACACACAAACTCATTTACAAAGGCCAGCGTCTCATCTTCCTCAGTAGCCCGTCTCACTGTTTCAGCTAATCTTTTCCATCAGAGGACTGGTGGCCATTGTTGGGATTTCCTCCTCTTAATTACTAGGACACTGGGCTTTGTGCTCACCCTGATGCTGTTTCAGGCTCCATTTCTAACCCTCTTGTGTCTGTGTCTGTGTGTGTGTGTGTGTGTGTGTGTGTGTGTGTGTGTCCTTAAGCCCCTGGTGAGGTTGACGGGCCGGAGGGGCAGCTAGGTTTACCACCTGTTGTGGCAATTACTACCAAACTAAGCATGGAAGGCAGGGAGGGGCTTTATTTCACCTAACAACATATCTTAACTTACCATGGAAAAAAATCTGTCATATCATTATAATTGTAATTCAAACCACCAGCAACTTCACCATCCACAGACAGAGAGACCTCAACACTTCAGAGAGACACACAAAATACATAAAGACAATGATTGAATCTAACCACTGCCTCCACCCCCGAGAGGTCTGAGGTTAAGAAAGTGCACCTTAATGGGATCATGTTTCGTGGCTTGTTAAAAAAAAATGTGTGCTACTTGTTCATCAGGGATCAAAGCAGGAGGAAATCAGAACAACTGAAAGAGAATAATTCATGGATATTTATTTACATACATAATAAGCATGACATTTGAGCCAGTAACTTTTGTTTGTTTACTATAATAGTCTCTGACATATTTTTCTCTGTTGTCAGGGGAAGTTTGGGGAAAAGAACTTCTGTCCACCTGTGATTAAAATCATCTCCATCAACAATGTATAAAGCCTCAAGCCTGATGCGGCTGCTCTTGCTTTGACGTGTGATAACTCAAACATTCATGTTGGAGCATATGTCCCATCACAGATGTTGTTTTTTTTTTTTTATTAATATTATACATAAAGCAGCAGTATGTCATGTCAGCCCTAAAAGTCTGGATAAATGGAATAAAATAAAGGTTCCTTTTCACTACACACAAAATTATATCTGAAGGACATACCTTTGCAAAATAGAAACTATATGACAAAGGTTTCTTTGAAGAATTTAGACAGACTTTAAGTATATATATTATCCAATACACTGTATAGATCTGTGTATATAGATCCTCCTGAAAGCAGAGGTTTTTCTCCGCCAGTCACCAAGGTGATTTTAGGAAGGGTAATCTCTCATAATTCAAGTCGGATGGATTCACCAGAAATCAAATCAGCTTCCCAGACTGTGAGCTGAGGAGGCAATATCCCAGTGCAATTCTTCATTGACCTACATAGCATTTCTCCCTGACAGTTCCCTCCTACTCTGCACCCCCAGCCCTCCCCCTCTCTCCTTCATTGCCCTGATCTCTGGGGCTTCTCCCCGTGCGTTTGATGATGAGCAGCACGATATTCATCATCTGAGCCTCCAAAGTGGTGGAAAAAAACACCAATTGGAGAAAAGATCATTAACCACGTATATATATATATATATATATATATTTATATATCCTCTCCAAAATTTGGAATTTGCTCCCTGGTTTTCCAGAAATGTAATTAAGCATCCGAGACAATCGCAAATCTGTGTGTCTCCAAAAAAAAAAATGATCGCTTGATTAGGTATCGAGGATTGGGTAATTTCCATCAGTGATGATGTGAAATTGGGGTGCTGCAAGAACGAGTTGGGTGTGCGAGTTCACACAGATACAAATACACAGTTGCAGTTAAATGCTGTCACATGTGCAGACACTCATGCGGACCCACATGCACACCAAGAGACAGACAGTAGGCTCCCTCATCATTAATTCAAAAGCCATCACTCTCACCCCTGAGAAGCTCTCAATGCTTCCCGGCAACATTATGCATATTTATTCAGACATCCTCCCCGCTTCACTAAATGTCACTGTAAATGTTTCTACTTCTAATGAAGCCATTTCTTTATGTTTTTGCTCTATCGCCTTTACTCCGCCTTCCCCTATGTTACCCCAGTCCGACATTTAAGAAAAAATATCCCTGAAAACGGTTGGTTGTTCTTTCTCTATTACCATAACGTCTGTAAACTTCAGAAAAGCTTTGTTCAGCCCTCCGTTAATTCCATTCAACTTAGTTTCACCTCGCCCCAAACGCCTTGAAGGAGAAACACAGCCTTTGTGGCAATTATTCTAGACCTTGATCTGACTGAGTCTCCCCAACTATCACCACAAGCACCATCCCACCTTTCAAGAGTCTGTGCTCTCCATTTCCTATGTTTTCACCCAGAGTCTCAGAAAGTGAGTAAAAGAGAACCAACTTACTTCTCCCATTTGTTTTCTTCCCTTTTTGTTTTCAAATCCATTCACGTCTATCTTGTTCCTTGTTGCTCCACCTCCCGTCCCAACCAAGCACACACGTACATTCCACATTCCTGTGAACAAAAAAGCCCAGGATTATGACACATTGACAGAGCCTGAAGGTGTGTCATTTGTGCCAGCAAGCCTGTTTAAGAGTGGGTGAAACATTCTGTGGGTAGTAATTAACAAATGTTCCTGAAAATTGTGAAATAGGTACAGTAGAGCAGCTTCTATAGTGTGAGAGCTATACAGCTCCTGTTCACACGCATAATAACCTCTTTCACCCTCCCCCTCTCCCTGTAGCTAGTAGCTTTACTTACTTTGGTTGTCATGGAGTAGAAAGTGGAACACAGTATGATTAGTAGGTAACAAGGTCCTTTAAAAAGTTCATGGTCTGCACCCCTAATCCACTTTGAAATGCAGCGGAATGGGAACATGCATTTAAATATTTCTGCTGGGGGAGGAAATACCATATCTGTCATCTGATACTGAACTTAAAAGTTCAGCATATGTGCTGCAGCGATGTTCCCGGCGTGCTCTCTGACAGTCAGAGAACTTGATATTTTTATAGAGGAAATATTGCCAAGATGGATATGGTGTAGCTCATATCAAAGGTTGGGGTTTTTAGCACATAAATCCAGAGCTTAAATGGTCCATACGACAGCAGCCAGCAAGACCCAGAGTCTGACTTGAGATCAGTGCATCATACGTTGGATGATATGACATCAGGACTGGCATCCTACACCCAGTCATTTGGGGAAGCAGAGCTGAAAATATCAGACCTTACTGTGCAGCTGCAATTGGAAAATGGACCAAATCTCTGAATGGGTGGCCAGGCTCAGTTTGACTCTCCTCACCAGTAAACTGTGTAGAGTGCTATAAGATCTTTATGTTGAATAGAGGTTTGACATTTAGATTTAGGACACTGCGTTTGCTCTGGCCTGTCTCAGCTGAGTTGCTTTTGTTGTTACTGTGTTGCTGGCATGGAATTGAGAATGTAAACACAACATGTTTCGATGCTAATCCAGAACAGGCCTTGACTTCATTCTTCTGCTACCTGTTAGCACCTGCTGATTTAGCTGATTATTTAACTTTTGTTTGTGACCAGAACCACTCCCTTTAAAGGATCGCAGTGAAGTTGTTTTGATCCTTACACAAGTGTTATTTGAGAACTAAAACACACAGATCTGAGTTTGTTTCCTGTCACAAATGTATAGTTAATATTTGTATTTCTATCAGCTTTCCCCAACCTTAACCATGCCACTGCTGTCAAGATACCCACAGTGGATGAAGACCAATGTCAGTGTAATCAGAGGTTTTACAGAACTGCTCTATATTGATGTTTGGTCTTTGTACTGTTTTGGACTACCACAAGCCCCCTTTTACTACTGGTGGTGGAGACTGCTGTTTAATATGTCGGTGCACAGTCTCCCACTGGGGTTCTTTTGGGTTGAGATCTGACTGTGCACACCATATCATACAATTCACTCATCTAACCATTCAATGAAACTTCATGCAGAGAATTTTCCACCTGTCAGAAACCTCTAATCCAAAATACCACAAAAAGAGTTGAATCGTACCGAACCTCAGGACAGCTGACTCCAAAAATAGATTTTCAGTCAGAAACGGAGGTGGAATACTCACACTGACTTTGTGCCAAATAGTTTGAACCTGAACATTTCACTCTGACTCACTCACTTTGGTGAATAAAGGGCAGGCTAATGAAATCAAGTCCACTGCTCACAGGAGCCATAAAATGTCTGCTTTTGTACCAGAACTAATTATTCATCGGGGCTGTACTAAAGATTAGTACAGATAAATATGAGGAAGCAAATCCTTTAAATGGCTCTTTTATTGTTCCACTACAATCCACCCCCCTCATTTAAGATACGGCACAGGCAGGCACCCTTGTGAAATGATTCTAAGCCATTGTTCCTGTGTTATCCTGAAGACACCAAAGGCTAGTTAGTGCTGCCTTTGATAGAGATGTCCGCCACCATTTTAACATTTGTGTTATCAGAAAGACAGAGAATTACCGGGGCTGGAATTGGAATAAAGCCACTTCATCCTCTGTCTGCTTCTCTCTAGGAATAAAAAGTAATAATGTGTAGATATTGTAAGCTTATCTTCCTGTACTATGTCACAAAAACTTTTCAAAAATGGCATATAAGTACATTCAGTGCATAAGGCATGGCGCCCCAATGAACTGACAAAGAGTTGTTTGTATTTCTCATAACTCCACAGAGGGATTTACAATGTATTAGACCAAGGAAGTGATAATATGTAACACAGAGAATTATCATCATCAAGAGAACAGTATTAAAGGTGATGCTTGGGAGGTCTGAACCAAACATATACTGAATACAGCAAGATCATGTCATCAGCGTATTTGTTTGTAGATCCAGCTGTGTAATCTCAATGGCAGATCAGTGAGGTGAGTTGAGCCTGAGGAGCAATGGGTGGCTCTGTGCACTGCTCACCAGCTCTGATGCCCCCTACAGGGCACAGGAGGCTCTTAACCACAGAGACCTGCAACTGGAAGCCTCCTCTTATTGGAGTCAATTGAACTAAAACAGCAGAAAAGCTGAGCAGCGTTTGTACCAGGCTTAACCCTTAAGGCCCAGTGACAAAAGGTTAGAGAAACAGGACTGTGGAGCTTTTAGCTATTTAAGACTGAATCCTGTTTCAGTTCCTCTTTCTGAAGACTTGCACAATGCCAAAAAAATATGACCCGTGGTATTTACCAGAAGTTGTTAAAACAGTTGTTAAAACAGAACACATCCACTTTTATAAGCAGTTGCATGTTACGCAACTGTTTATAAAAGAAAAATTATATGATGTCATATATTATATGACATGATATGTCTTTCCTTCAAACAAGTATCTGAGACATTCCATGAATGTAATAATAAAGAGGGTCATTCATAATTCAACTTTAGAGACTCCTGCACAGAGAGATGATTCATCCTCTTTTTTAAAACCTCTTAAATCCTTCCCTGTCACCTCTGATCTTCTTTCAAGATTTAATTCGACCCAACAAAAGTTTTCATTTGATTCATGTCAGTCCTGTTTGGATCATGAATAATCATAATCATTTTAATAATAATATTTTTCTATTTTATATTGACATGTTGCTCCTGGTTGATGTCAGTTCTAACACCTTTAATGTGAACGACTTTCAGACAGATCATGACACAATGACACATGATGTCATTCATGAGTTAGTGTGTATTTTTGGTACAGGCTGAAGTGGGAGACAGACAGATTGTCCCATACACCAAGAGAGAGCAGTGTCTTTGTTCCGGGTAACAACACTCTGCCCTCAATGAGATACTTGGACTCCTATAGGCTCCAAGAAATCAGCCCATATAGGCATTCTATAGTATTCTGTATTGATGTTCAGTAGTGACCTATTTCGCTGAATTTATCTCATTTAACAATGTTTAATAATCCTGCAACATTATGGAGTTATAGCTTCACTCAATTCATGTGTGTAGTGCCACTATAGGGTGACTGTAGTTTCAAAGTCACACATCAGAGTTAGTTATACATAGGATTACAGTTACACAGAGTTTAAAAAAAGATTCATTCATGATGTCTGAGCCTACTAGTGTAGCTTTGTCGTCAGGTTAACGGGTTTAATGTCTAATGTGACTTTCTGACGCGTCCAGTAAAAAGGCTACAGGCTGACAGAGAGAGAGAAGCAGCTGGCTGAAATCTGCATCTCGATTGCAGACACCTTCTTACACACACACACACAGGCACAGACGCACGCGGAAACAATCACGCGCCCGCATACTCATCCCTCGTAAAGGGGCGTGTGGGGCTGGCAGGAACTCAAACCCTCTGCATTTGCATCAGTGGAGGAACAGAGACAGAGCGGTGTTGCACAGAGAGACGAGTGTGGAGAAAAAAAAACTTATGATAGATCTGTAAGGACTTTTCTTTTCTTTAAAAAAAAATCAATGTAATTGTTTCCTTCCCGGTGACATTTTTGAGGACTGTCTGTTTTACATCACACTGCCCGGATTTCATTTTATGACAGCGCTGAATGAGAAGGAGCGAAACAAGAGACCGAGAGATCAGCGGTGAAGCAGAGCGGTTTGTACGCGGAGAGCAGAGTGAGGCTCCGGGCTGTGCGTCTTTACGCGGTAGAGAAGCAAGACCAGATTGGACTGCGCTTTGGTTCCTCCGCGGCTTTGAAAAAAGGGGAGTTTGGGGCGGGGGGTTGGAAATAACTTGACTTGCTCTTGTGGGCATCTGGAGAAGATCTGGTGACATTTGAACAGAGTCGGGAGGAGAGGAAGGACGGAAGCCCTGTCGGATCGTAGGCTACACTCTGCTCCACGCATGCTGGAAGTGCAGAGAGGAGGGCTGGATGCCTGCGGGTTTGCGAGTCCTCAAGCTGCAGGTGAATGCGGCTGTTTTTATTTGACTTGTACTCAAGTTGAAAGAAACGTTGCAGCCGTTATAGAGTTTTAAAACATCATCTTTTAGTTTTCAGTTTTACGCATTTTACTGATATAATCCCATCATTCTTCTAATTGCTCCCTTTGTGTTTTTTTTTAAAAAAAATCTAAATTAGAACATATAGACGGATAAAAGTATTTTTTCATAATCATGCATTGCAATGCGTGTTGTTTGTGTAGGATTTTGCAGTACAGCACTGCATATGCTGCTTGTGGTTACTGACTATAGACCGGTTCCGATCTTTATTGTGTGACCCGGGGAGGGCAGCTCGAAGAGAAAAAACGACCGAGGCTACTTGTAATTTACGCTTTAATTGATTTTCCCTAAATTTCCGAGCAGCAGTTAAACGGTGTCACTGTTGTGGGGCAGGTTTTAACAGCCGGCGCATCTGGACAGCTACTGGCGCATAAAAAAAATCGACAAGGAAGAGAGAAAAAAAAGAAAACATCTTTACTATTTAGGTTAGATCTAATGAGAGCTGCAGTACAGATGTGGTTCCGTTTTATGGATCAGAGGACACATGGTGAACTTGTGCTGATAGGCAGTTCAATGTGTCACAATGATCAGTCCCAGAGAGAAGCGGAAGAGGACATCCTGAGGAAATACCCCCCACGGTATCTCTCCTGATCCGGATTCTAAATTACTCACATTTAAGAAATTCAAGGGGGCATATTTTCAACAAAGAGCCTTTTTTTTTAACACAAAGAAATATGATATATTCTTTAAACTATTCTTAAAGGAAGTCCTGGTGTGTTACTACATATTCCATTAGTGTCTAACTCCTTTTGGTGAGAGAAGATAGATGGAGGGAGGGGAGGAGAGAGGGAGTGAGTAAACGAGAGAGAGAGGGGAGGGGGAGTAAGAGAGAAGGAGACGGAGAGAGAGAGAGAGAGAGAGTCATGTCACTTAACGGACTGCCGGTGCTCAGTGACTCAGTGTGCAGCTCCGCTTACACATAAAGACGCGGAACTTTTACCACATAGGTTTGACATTTGTAATCAAGCCAATCACAAAGCTCTCCCAGTCCCCAGCATGAGCCTATAGAAGTGAAGACAAGTGGTCACAGTTTTTGGGAAGGGGTGAATCCGCGCCTTTATAGTCTTGTTTGTATCGGCAGCGGTTTAGACAGCTTTCGGGAAATGTCCAGAGCGCACGGCAGCGGCAAGCATTCATAACCTGCTCACATCTCCGTCTGTTTGTGTCAACCCCACAGCCGAGGATTACACCTCCACCCCAGCATCATCTGACGGTCTAGAATAGAGGTCACAGAGGGACCGAGACGTTTCTCCACATACCTTTGCGTTTTGGGCTTCTTTGGAGAGGATATGGCACGGTCTGCGTCGGAGAGAAAAGCGCTGCCGGCACAAGCGAGAGGAAACAGGAGCTGAATGACAGGATGCCAGCGACCTGAGCCCGCACTCACATCAGTTCCAACATAAACGTTAAACGAGACACTTCTGCTTTATTTGTCGAGTTAAGTGGAGGACAGAAGAACAACGTACCAAAAAAAAAAAAAAAAAAAAGCTTTTTGGAGGAGTTTATTTTGAGAGTTTTTTTGTATGCGTAATTTTATTTTTTTGGTGATAAAACAAGGATGCATTGTGGATTAGTCTTTATCCTGTTCATGGGAATCCTCTTGGTGGTAAAGGCTTTAAAAAACGGTAAGTGCGACATCTGATATCTGTATAAATAAAGCTTTGTGTGCTCTGCAGGGCCACTAATCCTAATATTTTTTTAAAGATTAGCCCTCTCTGATCTGCGCTGATCATCTGGCAAACTTGCGAGACGCTCACCTGCCCAGTCTGACAGCACTTCAAGAAAATAAACCTTATAGAATTTATAGAAACTAGAAAAAAAAAAATATAGTCTTGATAAATAGTGCGCACATATTACACATATTATAAGAGGGATTATAATGTTACGGTCATATTCTAATTACACTTTTTTTTTCTTGTTTATCTAACCTTCATTTGTGTTTATTTGAATTTGAATATTTAAAATACCCGAGTTCTTTAATATTTGTGCTAAATATGGTGTTAGAAAGTGAGTTTACTGCCAAAGCGTTGTTTATCTCATTAGATATTGTTTTTAAAAGCCCGATTCTTTATCATGTCTTTATTTTTATCTACTCAATACTCATTACAGTGTCCGTACTGTGAGACATTTATCAACGTTTTCTTTTAAAGTCTGTTTAATTATTTAAATCGGTTTTCGTTTAGCGAGTGTCCAGCTATCAGATCAGTTTCCAAAGTGCTGTAGCGCTTCTTAGATTTGATTGTGTTTCAGGAAAGTCAGGCCAAACGCTCGACTTCCTCCAACTTCTGATCTTACACAGCATCAGTTTCATTTTAGTTCCGTTATCCGCTTATTATTCGTTTTTATTCCGTTTTAACTGAGGTGTTTCAAAATAAAAAAGGTGCGTGTGCGGGTCGATTAAAGCAGCAGATGGCGGAGGGTTTTATTATAAAAGGATGAATACAGGCGCAAATGAAGACAAATGTGAGTAGCAGCAGCAGGCCCGAGCAAAACAAAGGATTATTCCTTTTTGATGATGAAAGATATTGTTTGGAGAGGGTTTAAAGGAACAAACCACGGAATCTTGTGATTTCTGACTTCAGCAAAACAAAACTTTTCCTTGAAGCCTTTTTCCCTCAGACCTCTGTTTTGTGTTACATGTTGAACATCTGCTCAAACTGACCTGAAAACTGCTGTTTTCCTCTTATTGTAAATGACTATTTAGGTGCCATAGTATGAAATGAAACCAGTGTCTATCACAATCAATATTATTAAAAACATAATTATATTTTCTTGTCTTGTCTTGATTTCCTTGTCTTAAACTTTGCATGTGAATGATTATGTGTTTTTTGGATTCAGAACAGAGAAACTGTCTCAGCCTACAGATCAGCCAAATTCTCACACGGAAAAAAAAAAAGTCATTTTCTTTTGTTTTTGCCATTTCTAACAAAAGCTCTTCTCGTTCCCTCCTTTAGACAAATGTGGAGGCAACATCAGAATCTCAACTGCCAACTACCTCACCTCGCCCGGATACCCCATGTCTTATTCCTCTAGTCAGAAATGCGTGTGGGTGATATCAGCGCCTGGTCCTCACCAGCGGATCCTCATCAACTTCAATCCGCATTTCGATCTGGAGGATCGAGAGTGCAAGTAAGGAGCATGAGTTAGCGTCCTTGATTATGAAAAACAGATGGGTTTTTGTTGTTGTTGTTGTTTTTTTTTTTTGTTTGTTTTTGGGCCCTTGGAGCTTTTTATTCAGTGAGATTTTGTCCCTGGTGCTCCAGTCTGATCTGAAGTTAGTTTTATAGTTTGCTGTGGGACAGAATGAAAACGTCTAATCAGAATATTTGAGTTTACACGCCTTTGTTCATCAACCACCGGGGTAAATAAAACACACTTCCACTGATTAAGTCGTGTCAGAAGCACCTAAAAGCTTCTCCAAGGACCTACTTGGCCCTCAGACCTTCCCTTCTTTTGGGAACAGCGCCACTAGAAGAAGCTGCGTTGAATAATTTAGTCCAAACATGTGCTGTTCACACACAAACACCAACCTAGAGATCATTCATATTTAATAACATGAATTCGTATGTGTTCTATATTCAGTATGTGTGAGGTTTGTCGTGTGTGTGTGTGTGTGTTATTCTCGTTCCTCTCTTTCCCTCATACATATTGTACATGAAACTGCGCCATCTAGTGTTTGCAGCCTCCCTGAAACTGTGTTAATGTAATCCTGCACTGGCACTACATAGGGCAGCAGGAATGTCTCACCCCTGCCATTTGGTTTTGGAATGTCCTCGATTCTCGTCTTTGTAGAGTGAAGTCACCAGGGTGAAATATTGATTTGAATTACATGTCTTTTGCAGAAGGCATTGTGGGGGGAGAGCTACTCACCAGAGGCCATTAACTGTAGCTACTCTACTTTATACGCTTGAAAGAAAAAAAATGTCCATCTTAATAAGCCATTTACTTTCATATTCCCTCTCAAAATCCCATTACTCTCCAAACAAGTGAGAAATTCTAAGAACTGGTGACATTAAAGAACAAATCTCAGCTTGTTTTAATGAGACAGTCGTTCTGTTAATGTCACAGTTGGAAACAAGTAAAATTATCTGGCTCCTTTCAGATTTTTTTTTTTTTTAATTTCTTATTTTGACACAAAATGAGGTGAAATTAGCGTTTTAAGGTGGATCTCTCGGTTGCAGTTAGTTACTGATCCTTATTTGCCTCGGAAACCACAAGCTGTCACATTCAACAAAAGGATAAGCAGCTAACCTGTTGTCAGATAGATAGTTTAAGCCGATGAAACCGGAGACAGACAGTAATGTGATGAGCCCATGTCAGTGTGGGTGCCCTGAGGTGAGCCTTGCCTGGGCAGACCGCCTCACGCTGATTGCCTGTCTGTGTCTGTGATTGTGCGTGTGTCGGTGCCTCTGCCCTGCTCTGTCTCAGCTGTTTGTTTACGCTGCAGGGCTCGGGAGAGTACAGGGCTTTGCTGGATCTTGTTACTGTATCCCCGTTCCACCCAAAACCTGGACCCTGTGCATCTTTTGTGTTCCTTGAATGGCCTCTGTATACGTTTGCAGGGGTTGGGTTTTTTTTTTTTTTTTTTTAAATCCGAAATTTCAATCCCACTTTAACCTTTCTTTACTGCTGTCACAGATTTATGGCAGATGGAATGCTGCTGTCTTTCTGAAGCCGGCTGCTCCTTGACACTTTTTTTGGGTCCGGTTTCAGCACCAAAGGGACCATTAAGCTGTCCGAGCTCCTCAGTTAGAAGCAGAGTGCGAGGCAGGGACATGAAAAGTGGGGGGTAGTTGTAACAATGCTTGTGCTAATCAAATTAGTCAGGAATGAATTTCCTGTGTCTAAACACACACAGTAAAAAGAATTCACTCCCTTCAGGCTCAAGGAAGGCAGCTTTTTTCCGTGCTGAAAGGAGGGTGGGCTTTGAGTTTAGTGATCCATCGATGTATCATTTTACAAATTAGCTCTGCTCTTTCATTTAGCAGCCACTGAATTTGCAGATTGCAGATTGCGAGTTAATTGGCTGTTCATAAATTTGTTAGCAGATGAAGTTTGTGTCTTGGATGTGTTTGCATCTGTGAGTATCTCTCCTCTCACTCATCCACTTTTTTTTCTGTCTTGTGTCCATATTAATCACATTTGGAGCAGACACAACCTATGTTATAACCACAGGTACTTGTCTAAAGGATAAACTGAGAATTGACCCAAGAAGTGAAACTTAAATAATTGTGCTGTTCCTGTGGGCCATGCAGTGACTGCACTGGAGAATGGGGTCGATCTGACCTACAGATTTTTCCTATTTTTAACTCGGTGTACTGTTTCATTTTTAATGTTTTTAATAAAGTGGTTTGTATCAGAGTTTAGTTCTATATAAAATATGTTTCTCTTTTTGTAGCCTCACCGGGGCTTCAGTCACTGAGTGAAATCCATTTTCCTTATTCCTCCCTAATTTCAAATTATGTCACTGTGTAACATGAGTGTAGGTTATTGTGATAATCGCTGACAAGGCATGTCATAGGTAACTCAATTAGAAACAGTGGGGAATAGTCACTTATATATCTGCAGACAGTAGTTGGGTATGATTTGTTTTGGACCCATCAGACTCTCTGTCTCAGCTCCACTCACCAAATCTGCCCTTATATAATGGAAACTGATGAGAGCCAGAATGGTTTCCTTATCTGATGGACTGGCAGAGCGGGTGGAGGCGCAGGGGGTGGGGGGCCACAATGCATGCTTCAGTGCACCGCCTTGCAATCTAATTAGTGGGCAAATGGAACACACATGCACCACATGTTCTCCAACATGGCTGTTATCAGCAAACCAAACAAGAAGCACTCAAAGTGGTGCTCGTAAAAAGAAAAACAGTCCTCACTGAGTGGAGTCTAGCCGCGGCGGTGTTGTCGCACGTGTGCGCTGCCCTTGACAGGTTTGTTTGGGGAAGTGCAGAGGCCTGTATCCTGAGAGCTGGAGGAGGAAAACACTTCATCACAGAGATAAGGAGACTAAGTGAGCCCTGTGATTCTGAATGCAGAACGTGTTTACCTTTCACGCACCGTTGTAGACTTTCACAGAGTGGAGTTTCAGGGACCACCCTCGCCTCTCTTGCAGCTAATGAAGTTTGAGGCGAAGGCACAACCGGCATCAAGGCAAATATTTGTAGTCAATTCGTTCTGAAAAACAATGGAATGAGCAAGCTGAGCTCAAGTGAAAAAACTGAAGCGAATAGATATGCTATTGCTCCACTCCATCCCCACGCACCCATTCTGTTTCTCTGCTATCAGATTAAGGCTGTCTGGCAGTGGCAGCCGTGCCATCTGAAGAAAAAATTGAGGTCTCCGTGTATTTCAGTTTAAACGACTAATACATGAGATGGCTCAAAAGGGTAATTTACCTAATTTGTAAAACACACTACAGATCTCATTGTTCAAGTATGGTTTTCTGATAGGCTTTCCAGAGTTTTGAACTTACTTAAAGGAAAGACCTAGAAAGTGTTTAATTCTGAGCTGCAGGCTGTTCTCTCCACTGGCTCCTCTCCTGCTGACTTGAAGAGCAGAACCGGCTCTCTATAGATATGATGTACTCCTGACAACAGTATGAATCATTGATGGCACTGGATTCGCTGACCGGACTGAAAAACAGTTCCTCTACTTCTCTAGTACACAGAAATCCCTCGCAGCCAGACAGTCAGTCAAGGCTGCTCTGTTTGTTTTGGAGGAGCAGAAGAGACGGGTTTAAACAGAGGGAGAAACAGAGAGTCTTCATTTTCTGCCCTCCCTGCTTTCTTCTGCTTTCTCTCCGTCTGGATGGTGTTTTTTGGACCTCACAGAAATTCCACTGTGACAGCCTATGCACTAGACTTGGGGCGGGTGGTGGGTCCAGATGAGATGTATGGCAGGGTGGTACTGGGCAGTAGAGATATTTGAGGAATGCCGTGTCAAGCAACCCCTTTGTGGGGAGACTGCGCAGAGAGTCAACGAAAGTCTCCTGTCTCACGACGCTTCACAAGTCAGCGAGACCCCCCTCTGCTTTTAGGAGCTGGTAACCCAAAGCTTGGAAAAGCACTCTTTTCCTCTCTTTAAATGTAGACTTCTTCTTTCTCTGTCTCTCTGCCCCCTTCACTGATCTCATGCTGAGTTGCCCCTTTGGAGCTGCTCAGCAAACATTCTCTGCTGTGAACCCCTACAATAGACATCCTGCCCCTCCTGGCATTCCTCACCAGGCCTGGACTCCAGAGATGACTAACAGAAGTCAGGGAGGAGGGGGGCAGAGTATTCTAGATCTACAGTTGGCAGTTTCTTTGTCATGAGGAATCCTACTAACTCCAGTCATATGGTCATAGTGGACAACAAAAAAGGCCACCTGTTCCTAAAAGGTGAGAGTGGACAGAGGAGGCTTTAGGGAAAAAATCTACTTGGCCACTTTCCCTAATTCCCCTTTCAGTTTCCCCTTTCAGTTTCAGTTTCCCTTTCACCTGAATAGCATGCAGCAGTTCTGCGATAAAAAGCAATGGAGCTTCACAGCCAGGGGAGTGAGGAGCATTAACTCCTCCCTAAATCTGAAAACAGCTCCTCTGCCTCCTTTTTGCTCTCACACACTCCTCTGCAAGGCATCCATGGGCAAATAAGGAGAAGTGGGCTGTGTGACCATTTATCAACGGTTGTCATGGAGGAAAATAAATATGGCAGGAACGCGAGAGGAACCTTTTTTTAACAGGCGGGCGACGGTGGAGGCTTTTAAAGAAGGGAAGTGCTGTGACCTCAGGGGCTGAGAGGACGAGGCTTTGGAGTGACATGGATTGTTGGAGATACTTATGGCCTGTTAGTGGACATTTATTTCTGTTGTTGGTGTGTGCTTCTTTTCAAAGTGCATGTCAGCCAAACGTTGTTGAAAGCAATGCTGCAAAATAGGCACAGTAAAAGAGAAGGTGCACAGGGCCACATCACTTCTTTTAACTACCAGGTTTGACAAAAGGAGCTGAAATTATGCACCTGGTATTTTCTGCAGCAATAGACTCCTACGGTTCATAACAATGGAAATGAAATTACACATAAAATTACATTGAAACAGTGTACCTTGAAAAATAGCTTGTCAGAAGCATCTCAAAGAGCAATCCACTTTGAATATGTCTTGTTTGAACACACAGCAATTATACTAAACCTTATTTTGTCAGCATAGTAAAACTTCTCTGCGTCTTAGATGTCTGTCCTATTTCCTACCTGCAAAACACAACTGGTAATGAGGCAAGTAAGCCATTCAAAGAAAATGAAAGCTGTAGTGCTGATAAATGTTAAGTGTTCACCTTGTTAATTAACCAGAGGGCAGAGAAGACGGGGCAGCACACACACAGATGTTGCATCAGAAAGCCGTTGACCTTCACTGTCATTACTCTCTTTCTTCTTCTTCATTTCTTTCAAACATAAATGGCTACTCCCTGGCTAATGAGCAGGATTAAAGTAGGTCTGTGCACATGTGTGTTTGCATGCATTCAGTACGTGTGTGTGTGAGTGTGACCATCAGGTTGAGGGTCTTTTTTTTTTATCTGCCGGTGAAGTGTTTCACCTTGGCCGCAGCTTGGAAGGGCAGTCTGATTGAAAAGCTTTCTGGCCGTGGCATCTGCCATCCTCCCCGCTGCTCTGTCACCACTTTGATTCATGCACAACCTGACCACAACCGGGAGGCGAGCCACTCTAGCTCACAGCGGGAGGGAGGTCCACTTCACAGTGGAGAAGTAGGAAAAGGAGGAATGAGGGAGAGAGGAAGAGAGAAAGAGACGATACAAGGCCCACGCTCATAAATAACCCACTGGATTTCAAGCCTCAGTCACATATCTGCAGCAGCACAAAAGCATCATATGGTCTCACGTGTCTGCCTGTTTTGTTTTTCATCTCGTTGTGGGAGTTAGCGACTCGGTTTTGCCAGGGATTGAGTGTCACTAAGCTGTTTCTGGCACACGGCTGGTGAATTTTTTTTTTTTTTTCTCGTCTACTTCTTTTTCTCTCCAGCCCCAAACCAATACAAGCTTCCCTATATGGAAGTTTCTTGTGGAATGGAGCTGCGGCCCACACAGCTTAGAGATGTCAACCGTATGCTGTTTTACTTTTTATCCAAAACAGATTGCTTAGAAAGGGAGCCGTATGGGGAGACTCATGATTAGAGGACAACATTTAGTAATCTTAGCTCTCTATCTGGACACACATCTATTGACTGTAAGAAAATTCATACACATTTTCCATTCACCGCCAATGAAAAAAACATTAAACACTGAGGCTGTAATTCAATTATGCATTTCTATATCCAAAGGACAGTTGGCAACAAGTAACATGTCCCCCCTCTCTGCCTCACATAATATATTTAGCAACAGGTTTTCCTCAATTTTTTTCTTTCAACCTCAGCTGATTTCTTAGTTTATGAGTCTGTGAGGCAAAACAAGTGATACAGAGGGTGAATAAATAACTAATAACTTGAGTTCACATTATTTGGGTAGCAAAGCAGTTGTCAGGGGTGTGTTATTTTTAAATGGTATCTCACCATGTCTTACTTATCCACCCATCCCAGGAGAGAAAGGACAAAGCAGAGACTCTTTAGTTGAATTGATGAGGGAGTTCTGGACACTTTAATACACCGTGTCCAGGCTTGTCAGACAAGTTTCCCTCAGTGGTCTAACCTTGAATGGAGCACATGATTTTGATTGATGTGGCTGTGGTCCTATGCGGCCTCATTGTTGCCCTAACGCCCCGGTGCTTACAGATTCACAAGGGGTGGCAGGTGGGAGGGGGGGCTCAGCGACCACAACGATCCTTACTCAAACAATCAAGCAAGTCCCCAGAGGGGTCCGGGTGAAGTAAAGTTTGTTTGCAATGGGTAAGAGGGTAGGTGGGTAGGAAGCGAAGGCAGGGACCCTCCTGTCTCAGCACTCGATCCCTGGGGTCATTTTCGGTCACTGTGTTTGTGCACAGTGGGCTGCTGAGACCTGCTGGTGTTTCTCCACCACTCAACTCAGCCTGATTCGGTCGAGGTGGCAAG
Source organism: Polydactylus sextarius (assembly GCA_016801845.1). Lineage (NCBI taxonomy): Eukaryota > Metazoa > Chordata > Actinopteri > Polynemidae > Polydactylus > Polydactylus sextarius. Next base: position 17,242,591 of record CM028928.1, read on the forward strand.
CAGACAGTGATTGATGGGGCGGTGCCCCGCTGCTCTCTGATTGAGTTAGACCACTCACAATCCCTCGCTTTGTTTGCTCTATGCTTGATCTTTCTTCTCTAAATTGACAACATTAGTTGTGGTCTTTCTTTCTCACTGCAGCCTCTGTTGCATTTTTTTTCTCACAGCTTTATTTTTTGTTTTGTTAGGTGACAGTAATTGTAAAAAAGGACTGTAAATTCAGCCTCAGAGCAACCGTTTGTGGCATTATCACAGCAGGGTAGTGTCGAAAGTGTTATTAGAAGTCTGTATCTCTGGCGCCTGTCCAGCCATTTCAGCATGACCCTTGCCTACTCAGGGAGAAGTGACAAGCCCCCTCTGACTTTGTGTATTTACACATTCTCTCAGAGGATTTCATCAGAAAGTAAAGGGAAATGATACTACAAGAAAGACGGCCTCCAAGTTGGCATAAAAGTTTGATTGTTGGGCCAGTAGCTGGAAGAGTCACCTTGCCCTCCAAATGCTGGCAAGGGCTGGTCGGCCATCAGCACTTTGATCAGCCCTGTAATGCCAAGCATTCAGCCTCTCTGCCCGGCACCACGGAAGAGATGCACCGCTTGGCATGTGGCCCTCACAGCATGGACTATTTGGCTTTCGAAGTGCTGCATCATTGGAAAATCTGAGTTTACTGCACGCAGTGAGAACAATGCAGCCTTCAGACTAAAATAAAGGATGTGGTTTTTTAAACGAATGATATTTTGTCCAGGGGCTGATCCTCATTCAAAGGAAACCGCCCAAATTTGGCAACAACCGATCAACTGGCTGTGCTCACAAATATGTACCCATTGTAAAAAAAAAAAACACACACAACTTATTTATTTTTTATCACCACCCCCTTTCCTTTTCCTGCAGAGAATCAGAAATAGAACATCTTGTCTCAAGATTATTGTGTGCCTTAAGGTCAGGTGTAGTTGTTCCTGGTTCTTTGTGCAGACTGTATACACTGAATTGGACAGTCCTCCACAACATTCTCTCAGGGTCGTTCCCCAGCCTCCTCTGCTTTCAGCCAAGTGGCTGCATGTCCAGCCAGATGACCGGGTCAGTGAGCACTCAGCCCAGACTACTCTCTAACCCCCGCAACCCCCGCCGCCTCCACAGGCTGCAGGGAGGACAAAGAAAAGAAAGAGAAGGGAGAACGCCTGGGGTGGGGGCAGATGGGGTGTTTAATTGAATAAATCCCAATGCAGTTATTACCACCATTGCCCCCGAGCTTCCTGTCCACTAGAGAGCCATGTAAAAGAATCTTAGAGAGAGCATGTTTCACACTACTAAACCCTCAGCAGTGCTGACAAATGTTTGCCAACTACCTATATCTGCTATTTACACTATTTCTGCCTTGTGTTTTTATTCCCTCACCAACTCTATCAACCGCTCAGCTTACATACCTTCACACTCTTTTACTATCTCGCTCACCAGTCACTCATTCTCACTTCCTGCCATTTCCTCTGTGGTGAGAGAGAGAGTTTTGAACAGCACCCAAAGCTTTACCTCTACATGACCTCCTCCTCAACTCTGTTCCTCCTTTCTCTCCTCTCCTCTCCTCCCCTGTTCCTCTTGCCTGTTCAAATGTGGCATGCTCATCGCACACAGCTCATTACCCGGCGGGGAGCACCGCTAGTTCCTCACTGCATCAGAAACAGATAGACAATTGCCTGCTCATATGCTGCTCAATTCCTGGGAGCACCTATTGCCGCTGTTATTGCTTTTCTCCCATCAGCCCTTAAAAAACAAATGTAGCGCTCTCTTGGGTAATTTTAGTCTCATGTTAAGTTCAGTAGGTCACTAGCTCAAGGTTGTTTACCATTATCTCCATATTCCCTTGTGTTTTTGCTTGTCACATGGTTGCAGTGCAGTGGACCTTAGTCATGTAGTCATGAACAGGATATCCAGTAATAGTCTTTTTCCTCAAAGCCTTTTTGCGACATACTGAAAATGAATGTGATCCTATTCTTGAACTCATTTGAGTTAAGTTGAGTTGGTTACAGGCACAATGGAGTTTCATATCCACAAGGACTTCAATGAAACATTCTGCATTGTTTTTGTCAAGGTGGTGCTCACAAGACGTAAGCAGGCGTTTATTGAAGGTCAATGACACAAGTGTGAACCAGCCAAAATAATGCAACAGGTTCCATGTTCCCAGAATTATATATTGTGAACTGATGAGGATTATGGGTCTTTTGAGTCTTAGTTATACAGTAAGAGTGGATGAAGCAGTCTGTGTTCCCTCCTGCAAGGTGTGCATGTAGGTGCCCCAGAGGGTGATTAGGTGATGAGAGCAGGAGGTAGGGGATAGAGTGTTTAAAAGACAGTATACACATAAACCCCGCTATGCCACTTCACCCCCTCCCATCACCCTTTCTCCCAGTGCCCTGTTATTTTTACCCTTGACTTCTCATTGTTGTAACAACGGTGTATCATTTGAGCCGTGCCACCGACCCCTGTGGAGGACTCTGTCTTCGCTCACCTCTGCCCGCCATTCTCTCCTGTGTAATCAGAGATCCTCTCAAATGTCAAGGTGGGACAAATGGGAGCCATTCGCTTCTGTAATGGCCCTAGAAATGGGTTGGAGTGCTTCTCTTTCCCTCCCTCTCTTCATCTCCCTCCTCTATAAGAACACATGTCTCCTCCTTTATTTAAATGCTATCATAGAGTTTCTTGCTTTGCTGTGTTAATATGTTAAATCTTTTTTAGGACAGAGTGTATAACTATATATTGCACAGCAGCTCTCAGTCAAACTTACAATATAACAAGGCCATTACTACGCCGTGGCTTTATGTCTATGAATTGTTTCCCAGAAATTTACCCTCAGGGTTGGTGGCTTCATTTGAAAAGGCTTACATTCAGAGCCTGAATATTCATATCTGCACTCTAAGATACATGTACTGCCGTATGCTAAGCAATTTCTTTTCCGAAGCTCACTTAGCAAGGAAAAATGCTAAATGTGTATTTCCATTTTGCCACAGGGAGGTTTCTAATTAAATGTACTTATTCTCGCTGTATTTGCGATAACAAGACGTGGAATAGAATGAGAAATGTGACCACATCGATATTGTCAACCCTGCTCACAACTGCAGCTGATATATTAACAGTATTAACATTTCTATTTTTTAAAAGGGGTTTATTTGGAAATACTTTTATCAATCCAATTTGGAATATGACTTAAAAAGAAGTCATTATTCAATGCAAATATTCAAAAATTGCAAATTTGATAGGATAATCATCCGCTCAATTCTGTTTCATTGCCATTTTTCTTCTCTATGATTTTCATCTTCTCTTGGTGCAGGAATCATAACTTATAGATGCATTGGGACAGGAAGCCTCTTGGTATGTTTCGTTGACATGAACTTCAAGTTCTGAGACCTTTGATTATTTGTTTTCATGTTAGTGAGTAAATTTACTATTATGTTTGTTTGAAAACTCCTAACATATATTCACAATTCTATAAAGATGTTATTGTGGCCTGTTTTAATAAAGGAGGACTTAAATGTTCATAACAGGATGTTTGTTATGAAAATATACACAGCTTGTCACAATGGCCCAGGGGAATAGATAACGAGTCAGCTGAATGTACTTTTGCCCTACATGTGAGGTGAAAAGGGGATTTAGTAGGAATCTAACAGTGTCTGCTTTTATGGTCCTGCACCCTGCACTCTCCCTTTCCAGGTTACAGTGGAAAGGACCCCCTCCCCCCCACCACCCCTTCTATCTGTGCTCGTATTTCTGAGTAAAGGATTATTGTTCATGTTACAGAGGGAGGGTGGGATGCAATAATTGAGCCTAAATAGCCAAATTCATTAATTTGATTGTTGGCGACAGCAGACCTCTCGACAGTGTAATTATGAAAGCTAATGGATGGAGCCACGTTAAATCCATCAACGCTAATGATAATTGCTGTTTAGGAATATGCTTTAGAAACGTGTGGCCAAGGCCGCCACAAAATCAGAAACAGCCACAGCGTCTAAAAATATGACAGAGCTGAGTCTAACCATGTGGTGGTGACACCCAAAGAGGCCCGTTGGATGGGTGCAGGGCGGGGAATATCCATCTTCTACATCCATCTTTTTTATCTACCATCCATCCATCCATGTGGCAGCGCGGTGGCGAGTAAAGCAATCATGCCCTTCTCCCCGCGTCGACAGGGAACCACTTCTGAACCCATCAGCTCTGATTGGTTGGCGGTTTATCCCTCTTGGTGGGTTGGCACATTCTGTGGCCTTCAACTCCTGCAATAATTTTCTGCGGATACAGAAGAAAAGACGTTTCAATGGGGAGGGTGATAGCTTAAAAAAGCCTATTTTTTCATAACTTATGTTCAAGCTCCAGTTTTAACAATGAGGTTTTTCCCTTCAATGAAACTCTTAGTGTTAGTAAGTAATGGATTTAGCTGAGAACATAAAGATGTAGACCTGGTTTACTGCCCTGCTTCTTCTTTTTTTTTTTTTTTTTTTTCTTCTTCCTTCCTTGTCCAGGCAAAGTGACGTTTGAGTCATTACAACTGGACTGGGCCCAAGGAAAGGGGGAACTTGTTATTCTAGTTCGGGTTAATGAATGTCACATGCAAGAAGAGAAGCAGCATGGGAGGGAAAATAAAGAAAGAGAGACCGTTTTATTTCAGCGATATGTCCCCTCAAGGCTCCAGGCTTGGAAAAAGTAAGTCAGAGATCAGCTTGTCCTGGGGCCCCCTTGTCCAAACGTTAATGATGTTTTGCTCCGAGCCCCAATGACAGTTTGTTAACTAAGACTCATTAACACATGATATCTAAGGCCAAGACGAGTTCTTCTGACAGCTGACAAGGTCCTTGTCTCCATGGACGTCACAGAGCTGTCCCAAGTATGTTGTTTAGGCGTCCCCACCTGTGTTACCCAGAGATGTTATGACATGCTGTAGGTGCCATATTCTCGTGCAGCAGCAAGTTACACTGTGACAACCACAGAGAGAGAAAAGCGTCTGGCATTTTTTTTCTGTACACAGCCGAACCAAGGAGAGTAATAGCCAAGAAAGACCTTTTGTTCTGGGGGCTTCCACAGAATGCTTGAGCTTATAAATGGTCTGAAATCTAACCAGTTGTATGAGGCTTATACAGTCTGTCACAGCGTTATTCCATTGCCTGAGATTGTATTGCTTTTGTAGAACCATATCAAGCAGACATTTATAGAGGGGGGACAGATTATTTCCATGGGAAAGCTTCAGGCAATATAACTGTTATATTGTTAGACCAGTGGTTTGTCGCCTTCTCTTTAGCTTTGCAAGGAGGGCTAATGTTCTCGTTTGACACTAGCGGATTGCTTTCTCTCTGTGCCTGAAGAAAGAAGCCAAGCTAATACATTTGAGTCGGTGAAGCGAAGGTCGTTGAGAATTACATTCACTCCCCCTCACCCCTCCTCACACCCCCATCCCTCTCTTTTTTCCCTTTAATTTCCCCACTGGATTGGCAAACCGTTTTCACTATTAGCACTGTGGTAGGCAGCTCTCTGTGTGTGTGCACGAGGGTGTGTTTGCGTGTGTGTGTGTAATCATCTGTATGTGCATTTGCATTGTGGCAGACCCACCCAGACCTAAAGCAGACTAGACAGATAAATAGGTGTGTGGCTCAAGTGGATTGTATTGTCATGAAGAATGAGAACAACAACAACAACAGCGGCAGCAGTGCCATGACATAAAAAATCACCACACAAACCCCTGAGTAGAGGAATCTAAGTTTAACTTGACAGTTCAGCGGGACATAGTTAAGAGGCAAACCCCAAAAGTGTGAGACCATCCAGGGCTCAAAACTAGGCCATGTTCATGTTCTTCTTTAATGATCTAGCATAGAGGATGTTAACCATTTTCTGACTTCCCTAAAGACTCTCAATCCTAGGAGCAAGTCTCCACAGGTGTTTAGAGCAATGGATTAGAGCTACATTTAACACAGCTGGCAACAGGAGAGCCTTTTGGAGGCGTCAAACTGCCCCGCCAAGCGTTTCTCATAATGTCTTCCAGATGATAAGGGTTTGGATGGAGAGTGTGGACCCATTGGTGCAGAACCACTGGAGTTCTGGCTGACACACCAGTCATTTAGACACAAATAGAGAAATTTTAGAGGTCTCCTCTTCCTTTCTTTCCTTGCACATCGAGCACAGCGAGGACCCCCAGGGTGTATTCTCTCCTCCATCTGCATCCTCTCTCCCACTGCGCCGCCTTTACGAGAGCCATCCGAGCTGATGATGCACCAGGGTAAAAATGCAATAAACAGCTTTTGAGGAGGTGCGACGAGTTGAAATAGAAGCAGCAATAAGACTATTTCTCTCATTTGGACGGTACATAAGGAGTCTGTGAGGACAGGCAAGTGAAAACATTAGTCATTTGGCTCTTATTCACACGCTCATATGATTACATGCTTTACTGTACACAATATGTATAATCCCCTTCATGTATACACACTTGTTTGCACATATACCATGCATATGTGCACACAAACAAGAAAACCACACACATACAAACACAAACACTTGTTCAGCTCCTTCAGCTGTACTGCAGCTTGCTCTTTTCTCCTTCTTCATCTCAGTGATGCATCTCAGCATCAATTTTTTAGGCGTCTGGCAATGCTCAGCTTTTGGCAGTTGCAGGGGAGGAGTCTGATAGCTGCAGAGAGAGACTCTGAGGTGAATTATAAGTCTGTTGATAGAACAGAGCAGAGCCGCAGAAAGATTGATGCTCTCTGTTGTGAGCTGTGAACCAAAAGATGGAGAGGAGAGGAGAGGAGAGGAGAGGAGAGGAGAGGAGAGGAGAGGAGAGGAGAGGAGAGGAGAGGAGAGGAGAGGAGAGGAGAGGAGAGGAGAGAGAGGAGGAGAGGAGATGAATTGATTCACAAACAGAAACAAATTGTGGAGGAAAACTCCCTGCTGCATCTTTTTGAACTATTTTTTCTTCATTACAAACAGAAATATACACTAGTTCAATTGCAATTAAGAAAATTCTCATACCAGAATGCCTAACTGCCCTTGAAGTTTAGCAAGTTTGGTCAGGCCTTCAATTCTTTAATCATAAATATTTGCTCTGGTGACTAAACTAGACAATGACATCATTACAACAGAAACCCGACCCCTGCTTCAGGGGAGCCCTTTAAACTAAATAATGAGTAACTCCCAGGCCATTCAGCCGTAAAGCAGGGGGGCGGAATAACATTGTAAACACCATGTGAAACTAGTATTTCTTTTTTTTTACGGAGCTGCAGCTGATAAAGCAGCTGAAACAAAGTGGTGCTTGTGGAGGCCAAGCTTCTGAATTCATTGCGAAGAGAAATGAGGATAAAACCAAACAACTCAAGCAGGGGATTTCACACACAAAGCGACAGAAATGAGAGCACCAAGCTCCTGAGGCATTTTAAATGTATGAAGTCCATGGAGGGAAACATACATTTTCAGCCAGTTTTTTTTATGGGACTTGTAATGCAGCATGAACGTCTGTATGGAATGAAGAACTGGCTATCAGAGCCTACAGGCAGTCATTTGTTTTGGAGACAGACAGCCGCTTTCTTGCCACGTACCAAACCTTTAACCTGAGATACTCAAAATTTAAAGGAGAGATGAAGAATAAGAGGAGAATCCTGATGCATGTTGACAGCTCCACATCACTTCAGATCACTTTATCTGAACAGAAAGACGAGTGAACTCATCCATCTACCGCACCTCTAGTTTCAAGGTCTAGTTTCAAGGAGTGCCACTTCTGTCCAACTCCACAGTTAGTTACACTGTGTCTTTCCCCTGCGAGACCCGTCAACCCGGTAATTTGATTTCTGTTTTATGAATGTGTTTTTTTGGGGTTTGAGGCAGGTGAGAGAATGTATTTTCATAGAAGAAGGTGGAAAACAGTGCGTGTGAACACATGTCAGGCCCCACCTGAGGGAATTAGCCCACCCTGAGCCATCACTCAAAGTGTAAATCGCCTTTTTGTGTAAAATCCCATGAATTAAGTGAGTTCAGATTTGTGTAGGAGGCCTGATGTTTTGACAGTAATTTGGGAATCAACTGTGAATATGGGCCCCTTTGCCCATAGGGCACATAGCTGCTGAGGAGGCAGAGGGAGCATGTTTGTGATTTAACATGCCTGCACACCTGTTGCACATTAGATTTTAATACATTCAAATTTATTTCTCTATTTACTGTGTGTGAACAGCATTTCCTCATTAGTTTTCTGATGAAAATGAAGGACCACAGCAGCAGGTCATCAGGACTGGTGCAGGAATAGTGATAAGTAGCCTGCATAGCTGAAAACTTGGCAGGAACGGGCTAGGTTACGGGCAATTAGGAACTGTGGAAATCTGAACTAAATCTGCTATTGGAGAGGCGCTCGCCACGTCACTCGCAGTCAAAACACAGCACGGAATAGTCATCTGAAGCATCATGAAAACACTCATGCACATGCAGGCACTGGAGTAAAACCAACTCAATTGCATTTAATGTATGCTCTTAACACATGTCTGAAAACATACACACAGAAATAACCAGAGGCTGTTTAGACCACCCTCAGTGGCTAGCCACTCTAATTTCTTCTTTACAGTTTTACGTTTTTCATGCCAGATACCGTGTGTCTCCTTGTGTGTGTGTGTGTGTGTGTGTGTGTGTGTGTGTGTGTGTGTGTGTGTGTGTGTGTGTGTGTGTGTGTGTTTGAGTCATAGCTCCTGTTCCCAGTCCTATTTCAAAGCTGTTTTCCTCCTCTGCTCCCAAACTCTGTGCCGACTCAATTAGGCTGCTGCTGCTTTCAATAGCTGTGGGTCTGAAATTCCATTTGAATGTGAAGTTTGAGTGTGTGTGTGTCTGTGTGTGTGTGTGTGTGTGTGTGTGTGCATGTGTGTGTATGTGTGTTTAATAGCTTTGCCACCTGCTCTGTCTATATACTACCACAAGCCAAAGGCCAAATATAATCACATTTAATTCCCATAGTCCCTTATAGAACAGCCACACATACTGTCAGTGTTATCTTATGGTTAAGTAGGACATAGACAACTGCTCAGTTGACGTTCAGTAGTTAAAGCGGTTACGTAAACCTGACCTCAGTGCTGCTGGGAGTACAGAACTTCTGTATTGTGTGCGCCAGGTCGATATAATGAAAGCATAGCCTGCCCACCTGTTCCCTGAGTTTTAACCTGAGACCTCATTAGTACACTGTGTTTTATTTCCACTACATTACCTGCACAATATGCTGTGTTGCTCTGTGTTAGTGTACTTGAGTATGGATGTATGTACGTCTGTGTGTTTGTGTATCATCACACTGTACATACACAGTATGATCAACACAGCAGTTATTTCCCAACTGAAATATTTAATTCAACTGAGTGAAAAAAAAAATGGTGAAAAAAACAAAACAAGTATGAAACCATAAAGATAATGTGTACTAAAAAGCAGATGTCTGACTCTTTTTCCTGTCTTGTTCAGATATGACTATGTGGAGGTGCGTGATGGTGTGGACGAGAGCGGTCAGCTGGTGGGGAAGTACTGTGGAAAGATTGCCCCCACGCCAGTCGTTTCCTCTGGAAACCAGCTCTTCATCAAGTTCGTGTCTGACTATGAGACCCATGGAGCAGGATTCTCCATCCGATATGAGATCTTCAAGACAGGTGAGTGGTCTAACACAACTGTAGCTCCACTTTAATATAACTAATAGCCATCATTTTTAGATTTAATAATACAGTGTAGATGAAACAAGAGGCTTCTGCTTATACTGGTCTTGATTGCACTACTAAACCAAAAAGTCATTAACATTTAATTAATGACTTATTTATATTAAATTCTATATCCCTATGGCTAACCACGAGTCAAGTCAGGTGTAAATCGCTCCTCCTTTTTATAGGATCAAATAATGAAAACCAAACTCATCAAGAAAAATTAACACTTGAACATAAACTAGCATGAGGATACTTCTCTAAAGTGACAGAAACTTGTACTTGTGAGGGGCTCACCCAACTGGTGGTCATCATGATGTTTTGGATTCACTTTTAGGGAGTTTTTCATGTTTATATACAGTCACCGGTAAAATAGTGTTGCAACAATAATTTCATTATGATTTGAATCCATCTGAATCCATCATCTCAACACAGCAGGATACAGTCTGAACGCTGAAAGAACAATTCTGATAATGGGGCAAAAAAGAGCCTCTCTGTCTAATTTCATGGTTTGTTTGTGATTTAGTCAAGGCACCAGAGCATCAAATTATGCAATCGCAATATGGCGAGCAATATGCTCCATTCAGAACCAATGAATCTTAGTCCCATATGTTCCATAATTGTAGCAATTTTTATCCGGTGTGAATTATTGTACAATAAGCAAGGGGCATAATTTGCTGAGCTTTGATTCAACAAATGTTCTTTCAACTTTTGATTTACTGTCAGATGTCAAACTAGAACCAGCACAGCAAGCATATGAAACTGCTAGTACAACCAGTGACTGACTGGATACGGAGAAAGTGACCTTTAATACACCTAACAGGATTAAGATTCAGGAAATACTTTCACCACCCTTTGTTTCAGAGTGCTGCCGCATTTATCCTGACAGTAAGAGGTTCCCTCCTAAGTGTTAAACCTAAAAATAAGACCTTGGGTAATTTTAGTTGGGACTCAAGTATGATAAACAACAAATATCCTCAGGGGATGTCTATCTTATCTGAGCATAGCATAACATGAGGGAGGATGTCCTGTTGGTTGGCTGACTTGCTTTGTTTGGACTGAAAGAAGTAGGAGGAGAACAACGCATATCTGGAGAGTGACTAGTAGGCAGACAGGTGCTACAGACTCCACTTTCATTAATTAACCTTAGCAGCACTCTATAAGATGGCCCTCATGACCTCAGAGACAAGATGAATGGCTCTGAAAGGTCCCTCCTTCCTTTTAATCTGGGCTAGTGTGTGTTTATGCTTGTGTTTGTGTGTCTGGGCTTGTGCGTGTCACCATCACAGTGGGGCAGCTGGTGGAGTGTGGGTCCATTTACGAGATCAAAGCGACACTCCGCCTCAACATACGAAAACTCATCAATGCTGCCTCATTCCCCTGATAAGCCAGTTAAATCTACTACATTCTTCCCAATATTAACTTGGTATTTCCCGTTCTCATATGTTACCAGGGCTGATTGAAAATGAGGTGTGTAAGGGGCCCAATGGTGATAGGGGAGAAACTGCTGAACACACTCAAAGGGCTCTGAGATGAGGAAATACAGATCTATTGAGGAATATGGATGTTGATAGTAGATAGAACAACGAACAAAATTGGAGCTTAGGGGTAAATGTGACTGACGGGGTGTTGCTGTAAACCCATGACAGAACTTCTTTCCACTTCTTAAGCTTAGTGGATCCAGACCTTCATTATGCTCGATGTTTTAACTACTGTGGCGAACACGGCTCTGAGATCAATTAACAGCCCTGTTTGTTTGAGAGGGAGGCAGAGCACTAGGCAGAAAAGGAGATACGAAGCTGGCTGATTAGCACAGCTTATCAACAAACAGGGTATTAGTTGGGAAAACATTGTGTTGGCTAAGACATGTAACGTTAATGATGTTACACAGATGCTCTGATAACGGATGGAAGAACGGGACTCAACCTTATGCATGCCAATGATGGTAAATTCAAAAATTGCAGGCTGTTTATCATTGTGATTATAGACCTGCAGATCACAAGAGGTCAACCTTGGGGACTAGTACTGCCTGTCATCCTTGGTTTAACGAGCAACAGTCACATGAAAGATAAATACATAGATACAAAGCAAATATACATAAAGACATACCCATATCAGGGATCATATGCCAGTGTTTATGTATGCGGGTTTACCCACTTAAGCTGTTAACTATGTAAATGGACTTTCATACACACTTCAACATGTTGGCAGTCGTAGCCCTGGCTTTCATAACAGTAGCCTGCAGAGTGTCTAATTGGAAGGGAACAGGTTGTTTTGCCGCTCTCTATAGCCGCTTCCACATCAGCCTCTACCCCTCTCCACTCCTCAATCCCATCTTAATTAGCATGGGCTATTTATTTTATAGCCTGCAAATTGGCAGCCTCACTCCACTGGCTGAGGTCTGGCAAGAGACAGGAAGAGTGAGATGGTGGAAGAGGAAGAGATAGAGGGAAGGGATCAGTCAGAGTGAGGAATATTTGAGCTGATGGGAGAAGATTAGCCTGCTGGTTGTGTTTGCGCGTGTCTTTACGGAAAGCTTATTTCTTCCAGAGAGTAATAAAAAGGCGTATTAAAATAAAAGTAAAACATGATAAACAACAACCTTCTTTACTCAAGAAATACTGTAATGGCAGCCCTGAAGAGTTTGGTTAAAATCCTCAAGTGTCTCTTGAAACGTCCGTCCTCTTAAGTATAATCATGTACATACAACATATGTTTTCTTTTAACAGCCTTGCAGATTGCTTAGAACCACATCAAGGCTGGCTCAGAGCCCATTGAAGTGGGCGAGGAGTCAGAGATAGCGCCACTGGAAGCCCCCCCCACTGCCTTCCCTTCCCGTTTTCATACACACATACAGGCTCATCTTCATCTGCTAACAGTTACTCAGCAGAATGGCTGTCGGAGGCAGCCCTATCGTGTTCCCCTTTACGCTTAACAAACACCATCTTTCACACAAAAGTCTCGTTTGTTATGTCATCGTGATGCGGGTACATTTATGCTGAGCACACACCTGTGAAAACACTTCTTAAGGTGCGTGAGTGTGTGGGGGCGTCGGGTGTGTGCCTAATAGAGGGTACATTCTGCTTTCACGGAGAGGCACACCCTGATGGCATAGGTCACATCTGGCACGGAGACGTACTGTCATATCACACACACACACACGCAGCCCTCATGGAAACCTAAGACAACAAATCTCTTTAAGGGGAGCCGGAGGGAGACTGGACCCCTCCCTGTCCCCCAGCCCATCAGCACTGTGTCATCCCCCATTGGATTTCAGTGGGGAGATGGTGGAGGTGGGGTGGGTTCCAGGGACAGTCAATGCTCTAAATACAATATCAGCGCATGTAAGCCTGCCTTTCCATCTGTTTCAATGACTGACACTCCACACACTTTAGATTAATATTTGATTTAGTGTTGAAAGAGTTGATTCTCTATTAGTGAGTAATCCCCCTATCACTGTGGCATAAAGAGTGAAGGGGAGGGGGATGCAGAAAGGGGTAAATTCTGGGTGAGGGTGGGGGGTTGACTGAGCTAATGATCAGCCAGAGAGCAACATGGAACATAAACAGTGGTGATTTACTTCACAGTCCAAGAACAACACCTTCAGTCCCAATGGCTTCAGTCACTAATAACCCTGACCAAGGAGAGAGGCGGATAAATGGATGAAAATAAACAGAGAATATGTGTAAAAGGCAGAGAGAGGCAGATTTTAAAATGAAAATAGCAAGAAGTTGTCACTTTTAACAGCTTTCCCTTGGCGCAATGTTATTCTAATGATTAACGTCCAGTCTCTGGTCTGCTTTCACCAGTCAAAGCAACAGCTAAGTAGAAACCAAGAGGACAAATCACCAGGGAGACTAAGCGTAGAAAGGCACGCTCCTCCCTTAACGTTGAAAACATGTTTATTTAAGGTTTATAATAAATCTCTAACACTTGCAAAGATTGAAATCAGATCTCCATTAAATATCATTTAGCTGCCAATGTCTTGTCCAGTTAAACAAAGACTAATCAGTCAGCGTGCGATTGGGACTGACATATGTTTACTTCCCCATCCGGAGGAGAAGAGCTTGATATAAACGAGAGTTAAAAGAATCCATTACTGCTGGCAGTAAATGTTGGAGCCCCTGGTTGGAGGTTGCTGGTAAATGTTGCACATTCAAGGTTACTTCTCTTTTTCTCTCCTCACTTCCTGTCGTAAATTCAGCTGCTGGTTTAAAAGTAGTGGTTGGACCTCAGGGTACGCTGTGGTTAAACTCGTGTTTGTATTTTTGTGTTACCTGTGAGATTTACCAAGGTCAAAGCTGTAATATTTATAAAATCCTTTCAGTTTCCTATTACAAAAACATTTCTTTCTTCCCGTTCTCGCTGTCGAGGTGAAAAATCCACCAGGAGAGACTCAACAACTGCAGCGATAAAACAGCGATAAAACAAGGGAGACACGAACAATGAGTGAGGGGCCGGGAGTTAGCATTTGGCTGACAACAGGATATATTTGTCTCCTGAAGCTCCTTGTCAACAAAGATGCATTTGCTCATGCTATACACGCAGAAACACAGAAAAGTGTGACTGCTATCACTGAATGCCTTTCAAACAGACATCAGCACAAAGTGTCCTGGTTGCAGTGAGGGAAGCCGGGGACGAGAGCTCTCCCGTGTGGAGACACTAGATAAAAGAGATCTGTTGGATGATTATCTTGCCGGTGGGAATGACCACAGCGGTCTGTCTTCTCTTGCCTCTCTATTTTGTTGCGATGTCTTCACTCTGTCCTTTTCTCGAGGGGGTACAAAGCACAGACGCAAAAGTTGACAACAAAAGGATCTGTCCTTGGCTCCGCCTGAATTATGAGCTTTCAGAAAGAACATGGATATGGTACATTTTTAAATTTCATTAAGCGCTGAGCTTAATATTGATGGAATATAATGGGGGAATTAATGCCTTTGCTTGCCAGTCTTGTTTCTGAGTTTTTGAGGTTTTCATTGTGAACTATTTCCTAAGCTTAAATCTGGTCAACTGCTGAGCTGTGATAAAGGTCAAGGTTGGGGCTGTTGAAATGGATGAAGAGTGGAGTTCTGAGCCAATAGCCACAGGAAATTCAACACACTGACCTGAATTGCACTCTAGGTTCTGTACCTGTGCAGAGCACTCAGAAACCACAGGCACCAAAGAAATGGCTTGTGCCTATAGCTTTTTTCCCCCCAAAACTAGCTGACATTTCTCTCAAATATGGTGACGTAAAGTGCAGAGCCTAAGCAACCATCAACACTCTCATCCTGGGGAAGCAAGATTTCTCTATTTTTCAGGGGTAAATACGTGGGGAAGCTGTGAAATTAATGGTGCCCACTGTTCTCGAAAAAGCACAATTTAGCTGCTGCACCAAATGTCAACTCTCTTTAGAGTCAAAAATGCTGCTTGCCGTGGCTTTCAACTTGGGGAGAAAGAAAATCAACATGGCTCTTGCTTCTTTCACTCACTCCACTGGTGGACAGACTGAAGTGGGCCTGATGGTCTTGAATTAGGGGCCCAGCAAGATACTTAAATGACAGTGGAAAAAGCAGTTTGCCACATTTATTTAAGCTGCAATGACTGTAATACAGAGGCTCTATCTAGCGATAACTCCCTGCAATTTTAGTCTCGATTGGCGCCATCTGCACCCATCATGCGGCTGTCAGACTAGCATGAAATTGACTTTATCCTGGGCACATTTCTGCCACTAATGGCTCCAAATAATTGCCCTGGATGACAGTAGTCTTCTTTTTCCCCTGATGTTGTGTGCATGTATGTGTGTTTGTGTGATGCCAAGCTTAGTAACGCTCTGGACCAGTACTTGAGCCTGCATAGTGAACAAGTCTTAATGTCACTCTTTAAAATT
Source organism: Polydactylus sextarius (assembly GCA_016801845.1). NCBI lineage: Eukaryota > Metazoa > Chordata > Actinopteri > Polynemidae > Polydactylus > Polydactylus sextarius. The sequence goes on from CM028928.1 coordinate 17,258,140, forward strand.
TCCCTGCAGCTGCTAGCATCATTTTCATCATGTGTCACTCAGTCTCAAATCCTAATCTTGTGCTCGTGATGCTCTGAGACGAGGCTAACATGGGAAATGTGTTAATGCTCCTCATCAGCTGAAAGGCAGCTCTCTAAGGAGCTGTGAATTTAAACCTCCCCTGTGTAAAATTTTGTGTTTAAGTGGGCTAGTGCTTGTTGATGTATGTGTAGTCATTGGCTTTGCTTTCCATCACTGACACTGTAATTTTACCTGAGCACCTCTCATATGTCTCACAGGCTTGTCCAGAGGATGTTATATATGTGAGTATGAGAGAGAGAGAGAGAGGCTGTGGAGGTGTGAATCAAGCTGTTTATTCATCGTCCCCAGATTCTAGTGATTGGGGCCTTTCACTAATGTTTACACTCTCAGTCCAGATGTTCCAGAAGTTTCAAATGTAACACACACAGTGATGAAACAGTGTGACATTTGTGAGAAGAGAAGGGGAAATGACAAACAAAACCACAGTGAATGGAACTGAGACCCAGATGTAGCTGCTAGTAAATACCAGAAACTATCAAGGTGGTCTCTCATATATGAGCTATAAACTGTCCTCTTCTCAATAGACCAGCTGCGAGGCTGAGCTTCTCAATACCCACCACACAAAGACTCCCGAAACAGATCACTTAACCAAGAGTCATTGAAAAGACTCATCCCCGCCCTCTCCTTTGTTCCTGCTCTGTCTCATCTTCTCACCTCCCATCTCTTTTCCTCCTTTCATCCTTCCTGTAGGTCCTGAATGCTCCCGGAACTTCACGTCCAACAGCGGTGTCATAAAATCACCTGGTTTCCCAGAGAAGTACCCCAACAGCCTGGACTGCACTTTCATGATCTTCGCCCCAAAAATGTCTGAGATCATTTTGGAGTTTGAGAGCTTCGAGCTGGAGCCCGACCTGACACCCCCTGCCGGAGTATTCTGCCGCTATGACAGACTGGAGATTTGGGATGGATTCCCTGGAGGTGAGCAAGCAATATTTTACCTGTAATATTACCTGTGAAGACAAGGAAACCTATCAAAACAGGAAATGAAAGAATCTGTTTCCTACAAACGAAATTCATATGCACCTAAATCCACCTCCTGATTATTGGATCCATTCATAGATTTTGCTATGCTGGACTAAAGCTAACTGCTTGACTAAAGCTAACTGCCTTAATAAGACTTGGCAGGGGTCCAAGAGTCTGTCGTCGTGAGTGTAATGCTTTGTCATTGCTCAGTGCCAAACACTTCCTGATTACAAGAGCCTCCCACCCTTCCTTTTTTTTGTCAGAGACTTGATTGTGTTGAGGGAGTTGTTAGTGTCAGTGCATCTGGGAATTCAAGGTCTAATGTAAGTTATGATGTTTTAGTTAATGCTTCTCTGCGTCTTGACACATAGAGAATGCGATTCAGTTTCACAGGAAATGACTTTAAAATGAATTTCCTCTGGAAGTTTCCTTGTGTTTAACACCAGAGAGAAAAATGCTTATTGAATTTGAACTAAAGTCCAACCAGTGAGGGATTTTTAGGGCTTGTGCCTTTTACCAATTTTAGTGAGAAGAAAATTCCAACTTCGATATATTGGCCAATACATTTATTCTGTATAGGTTGATGGTCCATCTGCGGTGGAGATAATTGGGTTTTCACTTTGATTTATTGTCTCTGTTCACCTGCCAAGTGTTGTACAGTATATATTCACTATATATAGGAGTTCCCATGCCTTGCTAGAAAAACAGTGATGACTCCAAATCTCACCACAAATATCTGCATTATATTATGTAAAAAAATCATATTGCTGTATATTAGTCAAGATACATTATACAGCAGCACTGATATATTGGCCAGTCATCAGCCAGTTGGTATATATCGGTCAGGCTGTAGCTTTAAATGAACCTGATAAGAGCAAGATTCACATGTACAATAAAATATTGCTTTAACTATAGCATTCTCAAATCCATCTAAAACATCAGCAGGTGAGAAAAAGAGAGAGGGGGGGGAGAAAGGGTGAGCAGTGTTCAAAGCTAAGCTTCCAGAGATGAGGCTTTGAACTCAGCAAGTGAAATCACCTCTTGAAGTATTCAGTTTTTCTCCTAGCTATTCCAACACGGGGTGCAGACAAGATGAAAGCTTTTCTCACCCATCAGTGGCTGAAAGATTGAAAGAATTTTATCTAGCAGCGTTCAACCTGGTGCACATCAGTGTTCTCTGCTGTGCCGTTCCAAGTGATAAGGTTGAAGTGTAAATCTCGGTGCCTTTTCAAGTCAGTTTATTTAAAGTTCAATATTCTCTGCGCTCACATCTGTGAATTTTAACTGCACAGTTGACCTTTGATTCCATAAAAGTGTATCAGTAACTCATTTGTATGTTCCTCCCTGGAGGTGTGACATGTTTAATTTTCAAGATTTGTCTTGATTAAAGCATGGAGAGCAGAGAATATCTCACATTATTATCACATTTAAATGCATACTGTAGTATAATATAAAAAGATGATACTCTCGGGGGCCGGTGCTGCTATTTTGAATTTTTAATTCAGAAACTTATTAGTTTATTCAGCTGAATATAAAACACTAATAAAACAGTTAGATGAACCAGAATCTCTTTTGTCCAACAGTTTGCCTTTTCAGGGCAAAAAGTGGACACAGCCGCTGTGACTGCGAGATGGTGTCACACCCTTTAAGTGTTGTTGTGTGTGACAGACAGCCTTCTATAAAAGTACGCCATGTGAGGAAAATAGTGTCGGCCTTTGCCAGGCATTTCCTGTGGTGCCTGCTGCGATCGATAGTACATTAGCACAGAAGGCTGGAGTCATGCTAGCCGTCGGTGGTGTGCAGAGGTGGGAGATGCCCGAGCGAATGTGGGCCTGCATGAAGCACCAGAGGGAGTCGCACCTTCCCCATACCCCCACCTCTCAGAGCACACCTCACTGGCCAGGCGCCATGGAAGAAGAACCTTCCACTTACATACCCTTTCTCCCTGAGGACTGGGAAGGCAGGCAGGACGCAGAGTTCATAGCAAGCTTCTTTAATATTTCATAGCTCTGGGAAGTCAGGCAGATAATCTGGGAGATGGCATTTTTTTGTTCATTTCCAGCTTTAGCAGCTTTAAAAGCACACCTAGATTCTCAAACATGCCTGGGTTAGGAAGATTAATCTGAGTCCTCAAACTTCTGCCCTATAACTCCCTGTGGCCTGGCCTTTACTTTTTATGTAGGAGCTGGGCTAGAAGAGGCATGTTTTGGATGACAGGAGGCCGCAGGGAGGCAGGACTGTCACTTGCCACTGATCACAGCATTACTAATCACAGATAAGATGCAGGTCCCTGCACACCCGCAGCAGCGCACACTCACAAATGTGCATGGATCAGAGCACAAAGCAGAGGCACAGGGCAAGGTCAATGTGCTCTCTTGCTCTCACCGTTATCACATCACTCTTCCCCGATGTTTCCCCACCTCTCTGTCTCTTCCAAAGATTCAAACCCTCCTCCATTTCCCCCTTTTCTCCTCAGTCTGCTCAGCGGAACGTGTCCCTCTCATGCGTTTATTGCTCTCTGTCTTTAAATGCACCCGTATTGTCTCTGCTCGCTCTTTACTCGTTTGGTCTCCTTCACAAAACTCACTCAGCCATGGCTGTGTCTGCTCAAAGTCTGCACAAGAATGGAATAACAAGGTTGGGTATGGGAAGACGGGATGTCTGAAGTATTTACAGGTATCAAATAGACAGAGACTGTGACCTGTCCACACCACAGAACCCTCTCCCTCTTTTCTCTTTTTGTGCTCGACTGGCAAACAGGCATGGAATGTCGGGAGTCTCCTCTCTCACACCATTATGGGGTCAAGTAAAAAAAGAAAAGTGCAGTCGGTGCCATACCTCATTGACACACTAGTTTTCACACCTTTACAGGGGGGAGCTGGTAGTAAAAACCCATGTGTGACATGGCCGTGGCAGACAAACAAATATGAAGCTGACCCACATCTAACCTGAGTTTTGTTTGTGTTTTTTCTCCTTTCTCTCCCAGTGGGTCCATACATCGGGAGGTACTGTGGTCAGAACACACCCGGCAGGATCATCTCCTACACAGGAATCCTGGCACTAACAATCAACACTGATAGTGCCATAGCTAAAGAAGGCTTCTCTGCCAACTTCACTGTCATCGAAAGGACCGTTCCAGAAGGTGAGCTGCAATAAAAACACAGAAAATCACACAAACTTGATTCTCAGTGAAGCAGAGTCACCGATGGCCAAAGAACTCAGATGCAAAACAGTGTGCATTTTAGGTAGAGATCAAAATTAAATCAGGGATAATCTTGCATTGAAACTGAATAGATGAGAATTAGAAGGCAATAAAGAAACCACCAGAGGAATTATTACTAAAAGTAAGGAGCAGATGTGGTCTGGAACTGAAACAACACATGGTGCCATTGTGACAAATTGCCTCTTATTTAACAGAGCTTAAGGGTTATTAAATAAACACCTCTTACTTCTTCACAAATCCACCTCCTGTGGTTTACAAGACCTATACTCACATACTGTGGCTCAGTCAGGCTCCAAAAGGCAGCTTCCCCACCACTAACTGCCCTGGACACACACTCACACACAACCCCCACGGTTGCATTTCTTTCTCTTTTTTTTTCCTACAACATTGCCGTCACATGACTCGACCTCCCACCCCATTCTGTAAGACGCTCCAACTAAACATTTCATTAAGGCAGACATGTGCTGGTAAGAGTCATAAATCTGTCCAGAGGACAGACCACCCCAGACACACACACAGTCACTCTTTGAGTAGAAATAGAGATAGATGACATTCAACAAGTCTACTAATCATCTCCAAAGAGGATTTTGTCTTGCCCAAAGGGAAGATAGACGCTGAGTGTGCACACACACACACACACACACACACACACACACACACACAGATGAAACAAGCCGCCTCACATTAATGAGCGCAGTGATGACTGCTGATGTCACTGTTCCTTAGTTTCGTCTGACTTGCTTGAACTGCTTTAATCACACATCTAAGATCAGATTACGCAAAACAGCTTTTCGCATTCAGCATTAAGAGACATGGTGAAATATCTGACCCATGATCAGTAAATACTTTCATTTATGTGAGTTTCTTGGTCTTACATCACCATCTGAGAGGCATCCGAGAGAAAAAAAAAAAGATCCAAACTTTGCCTGTGCTTTTCCACACTTCTACCACTTGAATCTTTCATAATCCCCTTATGCATAATACACGGTGAATTTTCTCACTTCTGCACGGAGAGGGGGAGAGTACTCTCTAGCTGAGAGCTACTGTTGAGAAACGATAAGGTGATGAAAGCAGGCCTTGTCTTTTTGTTTTTATCTAGTTTTTCTTGCTTTCATTCCCTGCAGTCACCCTCCTCACCCTTCCAACCAGACCTTGTTATCTTTGTGGTTATCCACCCCACTTTGGTCGGTAATACACATGATCAGATACCATCCTTTGCAGTAAACAAATGCTGTATTGTGTCTCTGCTGATCGTGGTCCAGTTATCTTGATGACGTGCGTCTGAGTACAAAAGTTTGACAAGTACGGGCAGTCTCCTCCAAGAGAGCCGACGATGAGAGCAGAGAGGTGTGAGACAGTTTTCTCGGTCTCGCTCAGAGACGCTGATACCCTTGTGAATGAGCTCATACATATACAACTGCTCATTGACACTGTAAGACATGGACACACACACACACTGACCCAGTGACTAAGGTGTGTTAGCTGTGTGGCAGATGGGGAGACCATCTGTGTTAGCTCATAGGCAGCAGCCACATAGCAGTTCCACACTGCTCCTCATCCTGTGCCCTCTGAGTGATAGTGTGTGTTCGTGTACACACAAGCACATGACTGCATTTTTTGGGCAAAGGACCTGATCTTCATGGCACTTGTAGCAGTCTTGTGCATGAAGGGTTAAAGGTTGAAACACTGCCAAGGTGCTTAATCACCAGTTTCACCGTCAGTGGAAGAAGTAGTAAATAAACAATTAGAAGAAATGTCCGTAACTGTGAGGAAATGCCTCCACATAACTCTAAGTTGTTGTGGTGACATTATTTGAATCCTGTCCAGATCAAAAGGTCACGTTGTTCTTTCCAGCTGTTGCCGTAGTGCTGTCCATAGTGGTGTCAACATGTCTGACCTGCATGGATAGAGAGGTTGACCCTAAACTGACCCAGCTCAGCCTTTAGTCATGGAGCCCAGGAATGTCTGTTCCTATGCTAACACAAACAGGGGAAGTCTCCTCCCATCATGGGTGGTTGAGCCACTGTGTATGATCTATGGCCCCAAAATACAGATACTAAACACACCTAAACTCACCCAAGAGACCAAGTTAGGGGGAACCGTGTGCAAAACAGATAAACTGCCCACAAGGGAAGTGAAGAAAAAAACATCCAGTCAGTGGAAGAAATGAAAACTGGAGTGAAAGTCACTTTATCGCCTAATACCAGCGTAAAGTTAGCCCACACTGAATGTTTTATGAAGACATTTTTACATCTTAATGCGGAACACTTCCATCCGACTTCCATTAAAAACTAGAGAGAGAAACAGAAAGGATTTACTGAGGCGTCGCTGATGTGCTGTTCTTTTCTAGCCAGCAGTGCTGAGTGCCTGTCGTGTGGTGTCCTCCTCCCCAGAGACAAGCTCTGAATCTGGAGGATACTGAAAGCACATGCTGGGTACACTCTGGTGCATTCACTGTTCAGAATCCAACTAAACATATTTTACTCTCTCTTCCTTTTCACCCTTTATCTGCCCTCACCCCCCACCCTCACTCTTCTCAGACTTTGACTGTAGCGACCCTTTGGGAATGGAATCGGGAGAGATAACATCAGACCAAATCATGGCTTCATCCCAGTACAACCCCAGCTGGTCCCCAGAGCGGTCCAGACTCAACTACTATGAAAATGCATGGACACCAGCAGAAGACTCAAACAAAGAGTGGATACAGGTACTACATCATTTCTCATATTAAAGAGAGGAAAGTATTGATGTTTGATAGAAATTTTACAGATAATTGCACTAAAGGTACTTTCAGCCTCTGCTGAGGAAAGGTAGAATATCTCAACAGTCAGCTATGGCAGCTGCCTGCTGTTTTTTTTTTTTTTTTGGAGGTGAGTCACAAACTGAGGGTGTATGCAGTATCAGAAGTGACTGCTGCCTGCTTGAACACAGTAGGAGTGTTCTGTGTTTGTCCTTCACTCTCCAGAGGTGTAGACTCTCCGTAACACTTTGACGAGACCCAACAATTTCGATGATGAATGTCAGCCATCCCGATGGACCTCCGGGTGGCTGAGTCCACGCCTCACAAAAATTGCCTGTGTCCACTCTCTCTGTCACTGTCTACCTATCTGTCTGTGTCTTCCCCTCCCTCCTTTTTCCTGTCATACCAGCTAAGTTTCCCTTTTCCTTGATAACAGAGTCCACCTCCGGGGATGCAAGGATTTAGTCCAGGCTTCCTGCCTAGACATATACACGCACACACATGCACACACACACACACACACACACACACTCTCAAATCAGTAGCATATTTTTCTGTCTGATGGTTTATCTGCACAAAGTGATCATCACCCACCAGGGTAGCTTGAAGTAGGAAGATTAAGGATTTATTCCATCCTCAGATGGGGATAAGTCAAATATCCCAAGTCCACTCATGGCACACCCCACCACCACCATCCCCCCAAAACCCCCCTCACCCACCCACCCCACACCCCTGTGACACAGCGGCCACAGCACTACCTACATGCATTCAGAGCATGTTTGATTTATTAACAGAAAGCCTCCAGGCCTTGTAAATGCCCAGACTGTTTTTCTTGTTCTACTGTTTTTCTATAGTCTTGCTTCATTGCTGAAAAGTTTGGCCCCAGTATATTCCTCAGGGGATGAATAATAGAGCTGACCCAAAGCCAAATATTTGCTTGAGGAGGGCCATAAGCAAGCTTTTCCTTTATTATTGCAATGAAAATATTGTCCTGGGGCCCCTGTTGCTCCTTCAGACTAATTTAATCAGTGTGTGAGTGTGTATGTGTGCCGGTTCACTTGTATTTTCCCAAGCCTGTACTCATCCATGGGTAAGATCTTGGCTTTGTGGGTGAGTTGGAGAGTCTGGCAGGGTCCATATTGTCCTGCAGAGTAACTCAGCATGCATCTGAGTGGATCAGGAAAAAACATGGGCTTCCTTTACCACTTCTCTAGCAGTTGGACACTCTGTTGCGCTCAAGCATTTGTCTCTCTGAAAGTCAGGGCCATTGTTCAGAGTCAGACATGTGTGTTAAGGGTAACAGCATAAGCTGGATGACTACTCTTCCTAGTTGGCTTTTTCTGACAGTGGAAATTACAAGCGATCATGATGATTTGTTGCCATTCACACTCTCTCCCCTGTAATATTGATCAAATAGAGGATTTGATTTGGTTCTAAAAGCTGTATTTTAAAGGCGGATGTGCTCTAATGGGCATCCTGATCAGATCAAAACACCAAATGGGGGAATTCTAATTTCTGATTTCAAACCTAGTGAAAGAGCCAAGTCTGCGTTTGCCACGTAATTTATGTTTTATAAGGAGTGCGATGCACTTGTGCAGAACACTCTGAGCAGAAGCCCAATTATCACAAGTGGTATTAAAAGAGTTCAATTCTTCATTCCTCTTTCATCAAGCCTGTCCATGGTGCTGCAACAAGCTCAGGCGCCTTCACGGCACGTACAAATCATCTCAGTGTGTCGTTAGATGCATAGTAATCAATTCATTATTTATTTCATTATCATTCCCTGACTGCAGTTTGAGCCTGACAGTTTTATTATTCATGACAGGAGCCCTTTTGATTCCTGGGCATTTTCCTTCGGTCTGCGTTTTCTTCTTTTTTTGCTGAACATAATCCAGATTTGCCATCCATTTTAATGCTGCCTCATTCTGATGCATGGAGAGGAGGAGGGCAAGATACTAGAGTCTGTGCACTCTTCTCGGGGTAATTAGATTGGTGTGGTGTGGTTGAGCATTGAGTGCTGGGTTAGCCAGGTCATTAATCAACCCTTTGGTGTACACAGAGATGGACAGATGTCCTTTGAGGGGGGGTTGTGGCTTGAGGAGGGAGTAAAGAAGAGAGCAGTAATTCCTCAGAATAGGGTTTTATTTTTTCCCCTTGTTCCTTTCAGATCTGATCCTTTACACTCCTCTCCTCTGCCGTGTTTTCCTCATTCCTCTTGAAAATTCAGGGCTACAGATCTACATCAAGGGAGAGAGAGATTTGTGCATATTATCTAACTACGTGAGCCGTGGCTTCCTTTGAAGCATAAGCAGATGAACACCAGGGTTTCTGCTGCAGTTTGCTGCAAAAATAAATGAGGGTACACCCCCAGACTACACAGTTTATGGCCTTATCATTGCTTTATGAACTCAGGCTGGTTCCACAAGGAAAAGCTGAGTGCCACAAAACACTGGTGAGGAAATACCTGGATCTGTGCAACACATTCGTTTCTAAGGGAGAAGGTTCTTGTTTTCAGATTGGCATGTCACGGCCTGAAAACTTACTGTTCCTCTGGGACCATGCTGGGGAAATTGCTAAGAAGCTGACGTATTATGGAATGGTTTTGTCAAATAAGTCAGTGAAAAGATCTGATGTCCACCAAGTCTCACCACAGCAGGTGAAGGATTCAATAAAAGCAAGACTGGATCTCAGTCAGGCAACCTCCATTGATCGCACATACAGTACATGCAACATGAATAATTTACACTGTCTTGGAGAGAACCCAACTGTCAATACCTGAAAGCCTCTTTATTGAGCATCTCATAATGGCTATATACTGAACATGTTATCCCACATACCAGGACTAGGACTAAGTTAGGCTTTTTTTAATCCTCATGGGTTTGAGTTAGTTTTTGCTCTCCATTTCTGTGATTTAGCTGTGGTGGCTCCTGCCATAACCTTTAATCCTCTTGCTAAGAGGAATTATCCCAGATAACTTAATCAGTATTTAAGAATTTAACAGCATCTATATGCCTCTGATAATGTAAATTCTGTAATTAGGAGAGGAAGAGATAGGAAGCCTTCTCCTTGTCTCTCCGTGTCATGTGAGAATTACTTTAATCTTGCCTTTCTGAGAGATGAAAGCACTAAACTGGCGAAGGACCGGTATGTGTTTACACAACATCCTCTTTTATCTCCTGCATGTGATACTAATCTCAAGGTAAAGTCAACAATTTGCAAAGAAACATGTCATGGGGATTTTGAACATGGGGGCATAGGGGACGCATGACTGAGCTTTGACCATGTTTTCTCATGTGAATCTATAACATAAACAGTGACCACATAAGATAACAGGTCGACTTCCACCACCTGACACACTAAACGTTTACTAATTGCACACTTCCTCAGTGAAAACACCATTATGAACACCGTAGGGTTTATCCTTTCTACAGCTCCACGTGGGGAGGCAAAGATCAGACCCTAAACCCAACAAACTCTGCCATATCCTGTTTTCCTTCTCATCCAAATGTGTTTTCAATTACCCCAGGTCAATGAGTTGCAGAAATGCCCCCTTTACTGTCATTGTCTGTCTTTCACTTCTGTCCCCAGTCCAGGACTTAACGCTGTGCAGAGTGATGAGTAATTAGAATATGGACTGGTAATTAACAGCAGCTTCGCAGTTGATGAAGTCTATCTAGAAGTGAGGAGTAGAGTCTGGCATACGGCTGTCAGTGAGATCATCATTGTGCTGTATAAATGGAAACAATGGATGCTGTCTCTGTGCCTCGCTGCTCCCAGGCCTCGCTCTCAATTGGAAAATCAATGAGAGGATAGAGACCCACACTTGAGTGGAGTAGCCCAAAAGTGGGACTTGAAATCGAAACATGAGGGATGGCATGATGTAATAAAATGAAACAGTGCTGCATAAGTACCTCGAGACAAAAACTTAGCTCAGCTGTAATCAGTGTCATTTTCAGTGTCTGCGCTGCAGACGAGGAAATTGCCTTAAAGCCTCGAAGTCAGTCGTCATCACCACACAGTCATCTTCAGCTGTATATCCCGGGATATGATCATCAAGCCACTGCCAGACGTGACATACCTTCAGGTCGACCTCTTTTCCGTCCCGATCACAGTGTCTTTGTTTCATAATCATTACTCAGAGCGTTAGTCATGTGCGTGTGGTGAGGACAAAAATGATCCTGGAGTTAAAGTCTTAAAGGTGATTCACACGGGAGGAAACATTAAAACCAGACTGTTAAAAACACTGTGTCTAACAGCTGAGACTGAAACTGTTAATCATGCATCACAACAAACCAGACAACCTTTTATTTTATCATATGTCGTCCGACCTATACATCCCTCTATGTCAGGAAAACAGATGATTGGTGCACAGGAGGACATGCATAATTTAATGCCACCAAAGAGGTGTCAGGGCTAAAAATAAACTGTAACTCTGTCAGGTGAGTATTGTGATAAATGGAAGGTCATGAGAAGAGCTCATAGGTCCCGCAGCATTAGACTAATACAATTTTCATGAAAGGAGAATTAATTACACTCTCAGGTAATAGAGCTATTCCAAAAACCTTCCGCTATCAACACCGAAGGACTGTAGGTGAAATTAGTGAGCTGAGTGCTGAAAGCTGGTTCAAATCCTGTGTCTGGAGCTGGAAACATGTCTCTTTAGCTGCATAGTAAAGTGGCTGCGTGAGTGACAGTTCACAAAACAGTCAGATTTCTGTCATTTTTTAAAAGATTTTTTTTTTAAGTGAAAACAACAGGTGACTAGAGTTTTTGCATCTTCTTGACGGTCCAGGATGATTTCAGACTGTTGCACCATTCTTAGAGACCTATAAACTAATTCCACTGGTTGTTGTTTCCTGGGTGGAGGCCCCCTGTCTATGTCTACAAGGTGTTCTTTGAGTACCACAGAGGAGTGCTCCTTCTTTTCTCACCCTCAGTATTTGTCTTGTTGTTGTTTTTGGTGAAGGAAAATGAATAAACTCATTCCCCAGAGGCCTGTGGTTATTCAGCCAGCAGCCCACACACATACACACACACACACACAGATGGGAAGCTATTTTTTAACCCCTCTGTTGTGGAAGCAGAGAAATGATTTTAAAAGAAAGTATTTGGTAAACTTCTCCCAGTGTACAGCTTCTTGCATGCAACGTCTTCGCAACTCAATTATAAGGCAATCAAGCAGGAAGAGATAGAGCTTTTGAGCCTTTGCTGTTTCTTGAACCCCCTCCTCCTCTTCCCTGGCATTATAAACTGTATGTCTCCTCACTGCACCCACACAACAATGACGAGGCTTTAGCCTCAAATATACATCATGTGGCCTTGCTGCACATCTGAGTCATGCAGCAGAGACAATACACTGAGTAACAGATCGACCTGATGACGCCCACAAATGCCACTGCTGCTGAAGGATAGCTGAGAAACAGATCTCTTCAAATTTGTACAAACACATAAATGTGTGAATGTGCTGTCTGTCTGTCAGTCTCCATCATTTATTCCCACAATTACACACATATAAATAGGTCTCATTCAACTGCCTGGATTTCAGGGTGTTGATCTAATTGCATACACACCAGGCTTGAATGGGCAGATGTTACAAGCCTGAGCACGACTAATTCTTTTTTCTGCCTTTCTAGTTTCATTAATCTGTGAAATGACTGGAGCCATGTACACTGGCTGTTGTTAGGAAAGTAACTTTGAATCATCAGTGTGAGTCACATCAGGAAGGTAGTAAACACCCAAAACACACACAGCTAAACTTATTTTGGACTTTGTTGGAACAGAGGACAGGAACACTGAAGTCCAACCCACATATTGACATGCTGTTGCTTTATTGAAATATTCTGAGAAGTCTGGGTGATTTTTTATCCTGTCTGACATGTTTATGGTTCCAAGTGTGTGTGTGTGTGTCCCTCCAGATATGAGTTACAATGCTCCAGCATACCCAGAATGTATAGTGTCATTTGTCTATAGGTGGGCTCAAGTCCAAACACTCTCATAGGAGAGTTACAATATGGTGAATGTGGAACAGACATGTGCTTCATTCTGTTAGATCAGCGAAGTCTCAAAATGCAACATTTCCCTGTTGCAGCTAGATTAGGAGTCATAATTCACACCTTTCTACACAGTGATTACATCGCCCATTAAGCATGATTCAGCCTTTCAGGCCTTGATAGTTTATCATCAGTGAGTGATGTATTTACTCAAGATCCACAGTGCACTGCATGCAATTTCTAAATGGTGGTTATTGGTTTATGTATATAGGTCATTTTATGTTGTCGGTGGCTCTGAGCTAAAAGGAGTCCCTCTAGTAATCATTATCTGGGCCTGTTTGTTTTCACTGTGGTCTCTGTGGTGTGGGATGGACTGTGTTTTACATCCAAGCATCCTGGCAGTCCATCCTCTCTCCCTGACCCATGTAACCCCAGTCTGTTCACGCAGCCTCGGCCTCGTTCCTCTGCCTCTAACAAGCAGCCATTAATAAATCATGCTTTGCTCATTACCCAGGCCCTGTTATCAGCCCACGTCTGTGAAATTGATCTAGTCTGAGCACTTCTTCACAGGAGACCCCATGTTTCTGTCCTTCACATCTTCCAAAGCATCACTGTCCGTGGCTTGTTTCCCCTCCCCACCCTCTCTCCTTGCTCTTTTCTTCTTTCTGTGTTGCTTTTCATCTTTCCATCCCTCCCACTCTTGTATCTTTTTTCTCCTCTTGTCACAGGTGACCCTGATGACTCGCACAAGCTGCATGCGACTTGAGCTTTTATGCCAAACACTTGTCCAAAATGAACAATGATTCATCTTTCCTTCAGCATGTCTTTCTTTTGTAGGACCTTCAATCTGCAGCTCAGAGTGTATTAAAGTGTTTAGCTCCTCAGAAGGGAGCTGTCCACCGCATCCATTAAATGTTAGAGAGCACCTAAAAAGTTTCTATCCCTCAAATGAACGCACTAATTTACAGAAAACCTTTTCCTTTCAGCCCAGAATATTGATTAAAGTCATAGATCAGTCTAACCCTCCTCAAATCAGCCATATTTCAGCACGCTCATGTCCTGAAATTGTTTGAGTCTGAGCACTCATGAGTGTTACCAATTAGCCACGCCACTCATTTCATTCCCAGAGGCTCCTGTTCTCCATTACATCTAATGAGATCTATTCAGAGAAAACATCCCAAGGCCAGGTCTTCTTATTAGACTTTTTTTTAGGTAAGCCTTTTCAGTAAGTTGCTTTGCCATTGGTCCAGAGTGGAAGGGAGTCAGACTGGCCAAGACAGACATTAAAGACCTGCCTGGACTAATATCAGCACACACAGTCACTTCCATCCACTGTGCTTTCTCCATCCAGTTCCGGCACATATAGGCATTCACCCAGCAGAGAGGAATTCAGTGCCTGTGTTATTAAATGGGAACCTTCTGAGGCTGACGGGATTTGATTTTGTCTCTATTTGCGGACCCCAAAAAAAATCTGGGACTTACTGTATAAGCCTATTTAGCCTGTAGACAAGAACAAAAGTATTCTGTCTTTATATGAGACTGTCTTCTTTGTTAGTCTCCATCCATCCAAATCCTCTGAGTAGCCAAGAGACAGTGAGAGAATAGCACGGAGGAACCTCATTTATTGCTCCCATCTGTTTATGTCTTTTTACTTCTGGAAGTGAATTTGAGGAGAAGGAATGGCCAGCGTTCTGTGGCATGCAGATGTTCCTTTCCTTCTCTTTTCTCCGAGTCATTAAGTATGGCATAGTACTGTATATGAGGTTGGCAGACAAAACTAGCTGGTTCTGACTGTATGGTTTTAACATGCCCGAGCCACATTGAGATTTTTGGAGGCAGATCAACCTGGCTTTGATTTCTCAAATATGTGCACGCTACTGAGTCTGTCTGCCCGCTTTCACATAAGGGATTTCAATAGTGTCGCTCCGTCTTTACACACCCTCACACATGCACATACCGATGGTCTCCTCTGAGTCGATTCAGTAATCTACTCAAGACTCTAGTCGCCATCCATCAGAGCCCAGGCCCATCTCGTGTCAACATCAAAGACCTCGTCTCTCATCATGATCATGAAAACCTGTTCCAACGACGCCCCAATTTCCTGCACAACTCCTATGTTTTAGTAGCGTCCACACGCAACACCATTACTCCTCATTAACGTCAGCTCAGCCTGTCAGAGACGGTGTTAATGCTTGTTAGAATTAAGCACACTGCTTCACATACTGAGGTGTTAACACTCTTTGAAAGCCTTTCAGTTTCAGCTCACACCTACTTCTTTCCCTCAGTTATGGATGAAGGGATGGTGCGGTGGGTTAAGTAGTCTCCACAGAGGTCAGAGGGAGACGATTTGTTATTGCTGGTGGCTGAAAAATTGCTTGTGCATCTCAGAACCAGCGATAATTGACCTCCATGCTTCTAGTCAGAGCCTTATAGCCGCAGTGATGCTAGACAAGCAACAGACAGCAGCATTAACAAGATCAAAAGCCAGTTTCAAGGCAATCCTTACCCCAGAAACAGATGCCCGGGTGACATAGAGAGGACTGTGTGTGTGTGTGTGTGTGTGTTCCCTTTTCTGGCAGAGATTGTCATAGTTGTGGACACTGAAAAGTTGCGATGGTTTACCAAACACTTTACCAAATCTGATGCAAACTAATAACTTTCTCTCCCCAGTACAAATATGTACATACAACTACAGAACACATACTTACATGCCTCTCACCCCTCCACCTTCGACTGTGTCCTCGTGAAAATATAAAAGCCCTCCAGTAATGCACCACAGTCCATGATTACTTTATAAAGCTCTGCATATTTAAAATACAATATTTGATATTCAGCCTGTATCTCTCTTTCCTTCTGGCCGATTTTGATAATGTGATCGTAGACCCTGTTCTATTCAACATTCACTTTTATCCAATAAGCTCTTGTCTCCCATCTCAGGAAATTAAGTTGTCATCCTGTGTCTCTTTCATTAATGTGAATATCATTTCATTGCTGTTTATTAAATTCCAGGTAGAAGCTGATGAGACAGTGGCCAGAGGTGATTCTAATAGCGAGGCTATATTTTCAGCTCTCCAGCTTGTCAGTGCATTATTAATACAGGCCGCGCAAGTCTTTTCCACAAAAAGCACTCATGCATTTTAACAGGAGAAGCGCATTATATTTCAGCTACATCTCCTCCAATTAGTCAGCAACCTACCAAGCGCTGAAGGAAAATGTTGGCATTCATACAGCTACTGTGGCTTTTTCTCACAATCGATGATGTGCAAAGTTATTTTCAGCGTGTGCTCAGTCGTATGTTTTTCTCTGTTCTCCACAGGTGGATCTCGGGTTCTTGCGGTTTGTCTCAGCCATCGGTACCCAAGGCGCCATCTCCCAGGAGACCCAGAAGATTTACTTTGTCAAGTCCTACAAAGTGGATGTCAGCTCTAATGGGGAGGACTGGATCACTCTGAAGGAAGGCTCCAAACAAAAGGCACGAAAATCCTAATCCTAATCCTTAACCCATTTGTAATTAAAGCTTTATTTCAGTCAACAGTTGTTTAATGACAGCATCTCTAAGTTCTTAATAATTAAACTAAATTACTTGACAGTTGAAAAAATAAATAATTTAGACATATGTGGTTCTGACAACACATCTACATACTTTTGCATCCATATTTTGACAGGTATAGTGTACAAAACTATTGGAGCAGACTATATAGAGAGGAAAAAATTGTTTTTTGTCTCCACAACCAATGACTCATTAAACCACTGCTGCATATGAACTGAATTTGGAATATCCCATCTCAGTCAAGCAGCCAGCTGATTTGAATTATGGTCTGCTCCAAACTGCCTTTGAACTTAACAAAAGGGGGAATACCCAGCTATATGTACTTGAGTTCCTGTCGCCCAATATGCAATTATACACTTTGCTTGGTATGGTTATATACCCACCAGTGTGTACTTGAATAGTATTTACAGCACACACTCTGGAGCTAATACAGCAATGTGGTAGCTACAGGGAGGATTGTGTAAAGAATGTAGCCACCTTTTTATGTCGGGCTCCCGTCAACTTGTCGTAAAAGAAGCACGGATGACAAAAGACTTAACAAACAGGAGTTAAAGCGGTTAGGCATAGAAAGAAACAAGAGAGGCTCTCGTATTTGAGCAGCTGGTGGAGGTGGGTTCAGGAGGGGGGGAACAAGAGGAAGGACGATAGGCATGGCACGCTTGACTGGAGCGTGACAGGCCATAACCATCGATTGCTGATCAGCCTGTCAAACAGACCAGGTTTTGTCCATCTGGAGGTAAACACAACCTCCACTCTGGGTGTCCAGAGGGTCAGCGAGTCCTCACATTGTGTGACATGTAAATACCACAAGGCGTTTTTGAGTGAAATAGTGCTAGGCCACAAGTAAAACAAAAAAAGTTCTTAACAGCAGCACGGCATCCAAACATGCATGTTTGTGCTGTTTTGTACGCACACCCCTGGGTCTGATTCTTTTATGGTCTCTCCAAAGTACACAGTCCTTGCTGTAAAGTGGTGGCTTGAATGTGCCATGTTAAGCCCGGCCTGTGTTTTTCCGGACGCTAAAGTGCTTTTGTGCAGAGGGGCACCATTTGCTACATGCTGAGACTGCAGTTTAGCATCTTAGCGCTGCCATGAAAAAAGCCACTTTACTGTTAGTGAGTGGCGAGGAGACTCAGTGTGACATTTAAGAGAGTGGATTACGTTGTTTCAGGATCTCGTAGTGACGTACTTAGTATTGTCCGGACGAGGTTACAGGCATGACAGAGACAGCCATGTTGTGTAGACTAATGATTCAGCCTATGTTTGTGTTTTAGTTCATCCTAGATAATTTTTTTTATCTGTCTGTCCATCCTGATCCTCTCAGCTAGATTCTTCTCTGTCCCATAGCTTCTCCGTCAGGGAGGTCAGGGGGTTGTACGGCCACCGGTGTGATTCAATTACCCAGGATGAAATGTGATGGACTGCAGGGAGCTGCTACACTGGGTGGCCAGCCTCTTCGTATGGTGCTAGTAAACTGTCAACCGACCCCAGGGGATAACAGTGACATCTTGACCTTTAAACAAGACACTGCAGTAAAACATCCACCAGATCTGGAACCAGAGGACAGAGAAAGGGCATCTTGAGCCATTCTGGTCCTGTCAATGTTACACCTAACTGCCTCAGGTTTCACAGTCACCGGCTGTGGTATGTTTATGCTGCCACATGTGGTGCAAGAGGAAGTGAAGGAAAATTTCAGTAGTGACAAGGAAACTATTAATCAGTCAAGAAAACGTACCTTCATATAACACAGTTCTAATAAATATTCACCCTCTGAATGTATCATTTAGATTTCCAATAATAGTTCTTATGTCAGTATCTTGACTGAATACAGGCAAACACTAATCATCAGCTCCAGTTATTAATCTCATTAGTTTAAATGAATGTGAATCTTTCCTGGCCTTGGCTTCCTCTTTATTAATTCACCGCAGCCAAGGTCTCACACATATATCTCCTGCTGTATCTCAACTTAACATGCTCTGTCAATAATTTGCTTTTCCTTCACAGGTTTTCCAAGGCAACACCAACCCAACAGACGTTGCCAAGACAATGCTGCCCAAACCCACGCTGACGCGCTTCATCCGGATCCGTCCTGTTACCTGGGAAACAGGCATCGCGCTGCGCTTCGAGATGTATGGATGTAAGATATCAGGTTAGTATTGCAGAGATCCCTGCTGATCCTCATGCAAACATACAAACACACCACGACTCTATCTTTACTTACAGCTGTCATGGAAACAAACCTAGTATAATGCTGATAATATTCAAGTTAAATATGCAACAGATTCAAATGCAAAGATCAGATGAAGCCGCTGACTATATCTATGATTTATGCACATGTTTGGGTGTTGGTTTAACTCTCCTCTTGTTGCAACATAGCTGATATTTCCCATCCTGCTCCCAGTTGCACAAACACCTTACATCTGCCAGGTGTAAGGTGAAGCTCTATTTCTGTGACAGTCCTCCTCTAAGGCTAAAGCAAGCTACTGCATTATACAGCAGTGGCACATGAAGGAGGATTACCTATTTATGCTACCCCATGTTTAGATGTACCTCATTCAATATAAATAGAGTCAACAGCTGGCAGGCAGAGAGTGCTGGGGCTGGGTGGGCTCTACATGGTCCCATCCCTCCTGCTGATCTGGTCTCAGCCTCATCTTTAGCCACAGCCTGTCTTTTGCTTACAGAGCTTTGATTTTGGCAAAGCTCCTCTCATCTTTGCTTTTTTGTCTATGTTATTTTAATGAGTAGTGTATGCATGTGCACAGCTCACTTTCATATGGTTTTAGCACATCTGTTTGCATCTATATTGGTTTATGAGCACGTGTATCGAATGTTAATTAGTGCTTGCTCGTGTGTTTTGTTTTGTAGGGTTGGATAAAAAGTACAGTGTATTTACAGAGACAGAAAACACAGTAGAAGACGTTGTTAGTGTTATTAATCCAGGATTAAGCCTTGGATTATAGCAGGGATTTTGGCGGCCAAAAGTCCTGATATGCGCTTGAGTCCTGAGGGTGTGTGGAGTCATGTAGTTAAACATTACATATATATATGTGCTCATGTAGTAGCCGAGGGCACTGTGGGTACAGCAGGGTTACATCTGGGGCGTGTGTCTCGGGCACGCAACCAGACCGCTGCGTGGAGTGTAAACACATCACAGGATCGAAGTCACCACAGGGCCTCCATGATGACGTAAGCACCACTGGGTGCTCTGAAGACACTGCCAGTTCCACTGCATGGTAGCAGCACAGTGGGAGGGAGAGAAGCTGCAAGGCTCTTGAGGGCTGAATAAACTCGTTGACTCACTCCACTCTACCTTGGGTTATGAATCTCTAATACCAGAATTTTAATGAAAAACTTTAGCTGAAAGAAATATGGAGAGCTTAGTAACTGGGGTTTTTGATTTTTTTTTTTTTTACTGAAAAGTATGGCCAATAGAGTAGAGATGAACATGGATGTAGAGCTACATGAAACACCTCAAAGGTGCATTTTTTTAGATGGTAGGACGATGACACATAAGGAGGGGTTGGACCTCATAATGGTGCAAGATGTTTTTCCTTAAATCCTCGTGGTCGCTTGCTCCTGTTCATATACACAGCTACACATTAATAAAGATCCACCACCCTGTTGTTTGTAAATATGCCATGGTGTATAAATATCTGTGATGAACCACTGATGCTCCACCCGAACCCCAAATGTGGCCCACATAGCCACAGATCAACATCTCCACACTTACAGTCCACAAACACACACATGTATTTGTTCCTCTGGGTGTGTCAAGGCGTGCATGCCATCTCAGAAGCTTCTGTGATCGCAGCTGAAGTCAATTAACAACCCCACATGACTAAACTCAGATCAGTCTAAGTGCGCACACAGATACAAATATACTCTCAATCATGCACATATACCTTTGTTTCCTACCATCCCACTTCAAACATGGTCAGTGTACAGTTCCTAAGCTTTGCTCTGCCAGAGACTAGGTCCTGTGATCATTACCAAACACATTCAAAGACAAAAGAAGAAATAAGTAAAATCCTGTAAACAATCAAGAGGCCTCTGCACTGCCAGAATTTCTTCCTTAAGCTCCGATTTTATAAATGGCAGGACCTGAGGGTCCCACGGGGCTGGATAGGAGCAGCTTTAGATAACCAGAGAGAGAAAGACATGTCTGAATGAAGCCTTGTTCTCCAAATCTCTGCTGACTTTTCCCAGATGCAGCTATACTATTGAGTCCTGCAGCAGTACAGTGCACACTTTGTCTCATAGAGACACTAAGGATGTCATAATGCCCAGATTTATCCCTCTGTGGGAACCAGATAGTAAATATGTTATTACCTTCCACAGCTCCTTGACTCATTGTCTTGAGATCAAGTTCTGGGGCAAAGGTTGAAAAAAGACATTGTCAAACTCCTCGTAGTAATTACAACAAGGAGAAGCTACATATAGTCCAGTGTATTGAACTTGGCACCACAAACTGTAAAAGTGTACAAAGATTGGCAGGAAAATATTGAAACTGGTCAACGAGTATTTTAGCTCTTTAGTTGTTCATAGGATATTTATATCCTGCACTTTTTCTCTTCTGCCTGTTCAAAAACATGAAAAGTTTAAATAAGGTTCAAGCATTACAATGACTCCAAGTCATATGAATAAGTTCTTATCCTTATTCAGCCTTTCATGTGAAAGTGTCATGAGAAAGATAGAATGAGGAAAAAATGCAAACACAGTCATTTCTCCCAGGAAAAAAATGGATCTAAAGTTGTTAAAACCTAGAGAAAGCGAGTTAATACAGGATAAGATCAGAGAAGCAGAATAAAAGGAGGAGAAGAAAGTGGACAGGAAACAGTGAGATGTTAAAAGACACAATCCCACAGATGCTGACAGCTGTGGAGCAGAAGGTAGATGAGTCCAGCAGATACAACACAAAGAGAATTTTCTTGCCTGTGAATATATGAGTCTATAGATGGAGGAGGGGGTGGATAAGAGACATGAAAAGAAAAGGCACTCCCAGAATGCAGGAGGTGGAAGCACCAACTGAGAGGAGGGTTTTAATTGGCTGCCTGGAGACAACTGCTTCAGGCACAGGAATTAGTATGCATGAGATCTGCAGACAGAGGGAGAAAGAGAAAGAATACAGGAAAAGATCACAGTAACATCACAAAGAGTTTGGGGAATTGTCCTCATCACTTCGACTTTCACTGTCTCTGTTGCCCCTATATGAACTTCATACTCATCAAACTCACTAAAGAGTTGTGGTATAGTAAATTATCAAGAACACCAAGTCTTTGGATACAGAACCAGGCATTTGTTTTCTATGTATCCATCATCTCTGCAGGTTTCAAAAACACCTCTATCTGTGTTGTCTTTCAGAGTACCCATGTTCAGGCATGCTGGGCATGGTATCAGGCTTGATCACCGACAACCAGATTACAGCGTCGTCACACACAGACCGGAGCTGGGTACCAGAGAACACTCGTCTGTTGACCAGCAGGACAGGGTGGACCCTGCTGCCCCAACCACAGCCCTTCACCAAAGAGTGGCTGCAGGTGGACCTTGGCGAGGAGAAGCTCGTGAAGGGGTTAATCATACAAGGAGGGAAACACCGTGAGAACAAAGTCTTTATGAAGAAGTTCCGCCTCGGCTACAGCAACAATGGCTCTGACTGGAGGATGGTGTTAGATCCTAGTGGGAACAAGCCAAAAGTAAGTTTTTAATTTTCTCTTCTTTTTTGATCATGTGCATCAACATCGTCGTACAATGTCAAAAATCACTGGAGAATTTGTTCAGTTATGCTGTCAGATCAGTGGCATAACCCAAGTCAAAGAATTCTTGATAATTTACTTCATGTGAAGGCAATTTTTTTTAAGTGTATGGGTTCAAAATTGATTGTTCAATTTCTACAACAAACCAAAAGATAGGTTTTTACCTCCCTTAGTTGTGGAAAATGATTTGAATACATGCTTCTATGTTTCTCAAATACATCAGTACATTGATTCTGATTATGATGCATTTAGTCAATTTTCACCAGAGCGTTGCACCTGGCAGTTGTGAGTCATTCAGCAGTCGTTCCGAGTCAATTTCAGCAGTGCTTTGAATCGTATTAGGATAAGCATCTCCTGTCTCAGAGTCTTTTCCCACTTCCCTCTCCCTGCTTTGTATTCCACACGACACACACCGTTCAACCCGTTTCAGTGTATAGTGAAACCTCTCCAGAGAGGAAGGAGGGGCGAGGAGAGTCAAGGGAAAACAGAGGAGGAAAAGACAAGAACGAGGGAGGAAAGAAAGCACGACACAGAGAAGTGACCCGAGATTTATCTGCCAGTGTCGCTGCATGCTCGGAAGATGCATGCCAACACTTTGCTCAATGCATGCACAAGCTTACACACAGAGAAACTCTATATACCAGCACACACACAGGCACGCACATGAGCCCAAGAAGAGCTACAACAGCCTGTCCCCAATTACAAGCATCCCTGACAGGGCATAAATCTGATCCAGATGGGCTGATGCTTGATTTATGAAGAGAGTGAGGAGGATCCATATCCCCCCGTCCTAGTTAGCTGCCTCTCACCCCTCGCCTAAGAGGTTCCTAGTATCAAAGGAGCACCGGGCTCCTTCACGTGATCACACCCATTAATCCAGTTCCATCAATCCCTCTCTCCTCCGTTGCCTGCTCCTCTCACACCTCACATCATCCTCCTTTTTCCCATCATTATTTCTCTGCTTACAAACGATCTGAGGCAGAGTTGAAGGAGCTGAAAGTTCCTCTGACAGAGGTGTGTGCCACGCTGTGTTTTCCACTGGCCCCCGTGCACCAGTCACCTAAGCTGTGCTTTAGATGTCATCAAGATGAGAGCAGTCTGGTCAGCCTCTGTTCTTTCCCCCTCATCTTTCCACCTGCACAGCACAAACCAACCCTCTACCCCTTTTCTAATTTTCAGAAGACAGGAATAAGTCTGCCTCAGGGCACCTGCGTTTGGAGAGCATCAGTCAAACACCCAGCGCTGACAATATCAGCGATATTGTGCACACTAAGCTTGGCTGGGATTGTTTTCACTTTGTAAGCGTTTGTGTGTGTCATGGAGAAATGTGGTCCTGCTAAAACAGAAACTACCCCAGAGGTGGTTTTGAGAACTTGAGGCAGGTGTTTATATGTCTGTACAGAATTTGTCACCATGGCAGCGACAGAGTGGTGCAAGATACAACCATGAAATTTTACTGGTATGTAGCCATAGGTTACAGGTATATATATAGGTGAGTATACTATACTGTGCTCCAGGGTCAGAATGCCGACACGTGTCACATATCACTGGTGGTTTGATCCCATCACAATGTGGTTTCTTTTTTCACTCAGTCTCTCTCTCTCTCTCTCTCTCTGTCCTCCTCACACCTCCCCTATTTTCCCTGACAGATATTTGAAGGGAACAGCAACTATGACACCCCTGAGTTGAGGACGGTGGAGACCCTGTTGACCCGTTTCATCAGAATTTACCCAGAGAGGGCCACTCCTACTGGCATGGGTTTACGCCTTGAGCTCCTGGGCTGTGAGATTGAAGGTAAACCAAATCAATTCTCCAATCAAATGTTTTCTGTCCAAAAACCTCATTTTCATTTTCATTTTTGGCACAGGTGCTAGTTTCTCTACTTACAACAAACGATGATTCTACCATGTTACCACTGAGAGTGAAACTATTTCCTGTTCTGATGACATGTCCAGCTGTTGTGACACTATTAACCACAGTAATAACATTTTCATTCCTGGTGGTGACATTACTACCCATGGTGATTAAGTCCCTACATTTTTAGTCACAATAATACCAATGATGACTTTACTGGGTGCACCTAGGCTCAGTGCTTTTACTCACTGACAGCATGTACATGTGTTCACATCTGACATGTCGTAACACAAACACAGGTGAGCCATCTATCACCCAAGCTAATGACACGGCTGTAAGTAGCTCAGCTTTATGTCTTTGCCACAGTCCAGGTTATTTAAAGATGGTGTGTGAGGGCTCCCTGTGTTGAGCCCACAGCTGTCCAGCTTCTGCTCTTTATCCCTACAAGGGACAGTTGTCTTGTCTCTTCGTTACATCAAAGCTGCCCCCATAGCTGGCCACTTCAATGAGGGATCAAATGAAAGCCCACCTGGCCCTATAGGATTATTGCAGCCTGGCCTCTATCGCACTCTTCCCAACCCATGCATGTCTTTCTTCTTTCAAAGGACCGCACACCCTTCACTATCTTTAAAACTGGCCTTATGTTTTTTTCCTTCCAGCTCTTTATCTGTCTCTCTCAGAGCTGATGTAGCGCAGGAACAGCTCAGAAAGTGCAGAGCGCTAACCCTAAGTGGATTTACATATTAGATTTCAGGGAGGCCCATTTCGTTGTAAGCCTCATGGACTCCCACTGGGAGCTTTAGTCAGATGATAATGCTTGTTTTCAGTGTTAATACCAAACACACACATCCTCAGTCAGACATATACACACAGAGAAACCACAATCACCTCAACAAACATGTGGTTACAGGCATGTATACACAATCACACAGATACGCAGGTGTGTGTGTGTGTGTGTGTGTGTGTGTGTGTGTGTGTGTGTGTGTGTGTGTGTGTGTGTAAGAAGCCATTGTTGGAGGGCTAAATTCTCATTTCTGTGAGAGGCTCCCCTGACGCAGAGCTGACCCCATCCCTGACCTTCCCCACCCTGAATCTGACAGGGGCTGATCTGCCTCATATTTCATCCCGCACCAAGCGGGAGTATTGGCTCTCACACTTGAACACACACTCACAATCTTACACACATAGATACTGTACAAATACATTTTTCAGTCAGTTTGCCCCTATCTTTCTGTGCCTTTCAACACCCTTCCCCTCCTCCTCTTTTTCCCTCGTTCTGCACTGGGGAAACACGTTTCATTACTCAGTCGGCGTAAACACACACAAATACAGGCACACCAGGGAAGGCTGCGCGGCAGCGGAGTGTGGCATGGACTGAGGGCCTTGCCCACATCCAAGCGTAACAGAGCCATAATGAGAGGCCACTACTGCAGCCGGCCTGCCTATAGCCAATCCCAAGCCCTGTTTCTGCATCTTTGAGTTTGAGCCGCCCAAACCCAAAGCACTATGCCTTAGCTTTGTCTATTTATACACCCACACCTCCACAGCTTGATAAAAGGAGGGATGCTAATAGCTCAGGCCTAGATTGAAACTCAGTGTGTAACTGTGGGCAGATCATGCAGAGATTATGTATTCATGTTTCCATTTGTCTTTGATTTTCTTCAATTTTCTCTTTCAACTATGAAGCGAGCTGAAACCCAACCTTTCAGACTAACTCTACACCTCATGCTGGTACTTACAGCTCATTTTATTTTTACTCAAGCACTGAAGAGGTATTCATTGTCAAATTTCTGATGACTTCTGGCTCTGATGATCAGACAGAACAAGAGGCACGTCTATGAACATTAGCTTACCTCCTCTGACCAATAAAAAAAACACATAAAAATGATGGCTTGTTTCTCATTTTTAAATGGGTATGAAATCACAGAGCCATTAACTTGCTCCCCTCTGGCCCTTAAATCATTTTCTATGTTTCACTTGAAATCTAATCTGTACCGTCTGCTGTCTCTCCTCCTCATCTTTACAGCTCCTACGCTCCCGCCCACCACACTCGTCCCGAGCACCACTCCGTCAGATGAGTGCGACGATGACCAGGCGAGCTGCCACAGCGGCACAGGTGATGACTACGATGTGACAGGTGCTAACATCGCCCTCATGAGACTGCAACCAACCCAACTCACCCCCACCCCACCACCCCTTATTCTTTCTTCCATTACCATGGCTCGCACTTGCTTCTTCCCCTCAATTCAACGCTGCTACCACTTTGCCAGTTTCACCGTTGTGTGTCACTGTTCGATTCGATGCCTCAGCTAATCTGCCGTCTACTATGCACATCGGCAGGGGCCCGTGCATGCATCCACATGCACACCCAAACATGTATAACGCTCTAATTAGCTGCACCTGTTGTTCCCACCTCCCTCTTCAGCGTGTCCCAAGCCCACCTCTGCCAATTCACAGGAGAGCATCATCACACTTGCACCAGAGAACAGCAAATGTGCACAGCTGCACACACGTGCTTCTAAACCTACCAACAGCGAGCTCTGCCTCTCTCTTTTTTCTTTTATCTCTTACCTGCCTTGTCCTCCTGCACCCTCTTTTCCACTTACTCCTCTTGGCCTAATTTCCCACTAACCCAGTAAGTCTCTGAGCCGTCTGCTCTGCTGCCTGCACTCCCCATTAACCAGCAGTCTCCAATGATGAGCATGGCACCGTCTCAGTCATGTGTTTTAATAGTATTATCTAAGTGCTCTGTGGTAGATATACTGAGGGAGGGAACTTATGAGAATGTAGAAAAGGCATGTGCTGAGTTTAGTTAGCATGGATACATTGAGTGCATGGGATCAGTTGTATAAAAAGAAACTGTGTGGATGCCAGGCAAAGCTAACTATGCTAATTTGTTGTGACAGGTGGTACCTCGCTGCCAGAGACCACCACCACAGAAGTGGATACCATCCCAGGTGAGCAGAGAATTTGTATATTTTTCTTCCTCATCAAGGTTTCCACATCTCACAAAGTGCTGAGTGCAATAACTTTTAATATTATGTTCTGGAATTTTGAAATATAGAATAAATATTACACTGCTCAAGGTGTTTTTGAATTAATTTCCATAGATTTATCAAGAAGCATACCTTAGTTACTGATTGCCAGCTCAAGGCAGCCCATCTCCTCTGATGTGTGTCTGTTATTAAAGCTGATGATATGGCCCTGAGAAGCTCCCGCTGACAGGGTGAGGGAGGTTGTGTGATGCTGGGCTCGCTGATGATTAGCGCTGGTGCTCTGCTGCTGCTTTCTCAGCATAATCACTAATCACTGGGCCGACACTGACACACACTTAACACACAAACACACACGCAATACAAAAATGGAAAGCACAATGCAAATGACCACAGGAAATTAGGTGTGCTTTAGGGACACACACACACGCATGCACGCACGGAGCTGTCTCCTATAGCAGGTTGATGAGGCAGCAGCCAGCTGAGAGTCTCTGCCCTGGTCTGACCTTGACTAATGGTCCATAGGCTCCACCCAGCCCCCTTCACTCGATCAGCTGACTCTGTGGTCTGTCTGCAATCTGCTAGGGACCCAGCTACCATCATGATAATAATAATAATAAAATTTGAGAGCTGAGGTGCAAGAGTGTGTACGTGTTCGTATGGACATGAACATTACCAAGAGTGTACAGATAAACACTTATCTGTCAGACTTCTCTGTCTCTCAAACCGTGCATGTTAATCAGTTTTGTTCCTGTGTGTGCGTCCGTGTCTGAGTGGCTATTTGCATGCCGTGCACCTTGATCTCTGAGGATGTAGTTACCATTTCCAACTTTGCCAAGAAAAAGTCTCTCTTTCTGTTTTTTGAAATGGCTGAGTGAGTCATGTGGCTGCTCATCTTATCCAGTGTTGGTTGGTCGCCTCCGTCAAAGTATCCCAAGAATGGAACAAAAAAAAAAAATGCCAAAGCCATTTTAATTGGGAATGGGATTTCTCGATGAAAAAGTGCCTTGGCGTCTGAAATGTGGCTCCACATGGGAATTCCATCCTTTGTGTTTAATGGGTAAATAGAGTCACTGCCTGCAGAAGCTAGTTAAACCTTCCTATTATTAAAGGGAATATTGGCTCATGCACTCTGTTATTTGGAGGGCCAACTCATTGTATCTCTAAAGGCATCTCTTGCCTTTAGTTTTCAGGCCGTGGCTAACATCCCAAACACCTCACTCCCTTGTGTTACTTGGACGTCTTTCTTTATCCAGTTTGAAAAGCACGAAAGCCTGAACTCCCACACAGTCTCTTGCCTCCACGGAGACTTCTTCAGCACGGCGTGTGTCCATGGGGGATTGCATTGTTGGAATGGGGCCCTGGCACTGTTACCATAGCTGTCTTCAAACTTCAAGTCCCTGCTCTCATTAAAATCCTGAGCTCTCAGTGGGTTGCTGTGAATGTTGCTTTCTCTACTGGACACCATGTCTAGACCCCATTTCCCTCTTCCACTGCTCCTCTCTTTGTGCTGTTCCTCTTCTTAATGTCCCTCCATACCTTTCTTTTTGTTGCCTGTTACATTCATTAAAAGAGATCATTATCTACAGCGAAGATATATGGTCTGCATGTGATCTACCCTGACAGTTCACTCTTTTTCTCATGTCAGAGTTGTAACCTGCCTTCTATCACAGTCTGCTTCGCTGTTACTGTAGTTTCATGTGCCTCACCTGTGGGACTCAAAGTCCTTATCCCACAGATCTTTGCTGCCCTCTAGTGCTTGTAGCGATTCAGGACAAAAAAGGAGACCCCAAAGTGTAGCCTGCAGTCAAATCAAGACATGCCCTTAGGTCATTGCTCGGGTAAAGCCCAGAGCTCTTGGCAATTCTCCTTTGGTAATAAGGTGGATGATGAAATCTGGTCTCCTCTGACACACAATCTTGACCTTTCTTCAATATATTTGCAGCGTTTCTGTGGTTTGCCTGTGACTTCGGCTGGGCCAATGACCCATCCTTCTGTAGCTGGACATCTGAGGACACTGGCTCTAGGTGGCAGATCCAATCCAGTGGTACCCCTACCCTCAACACTGGACCCAATATGGATCACACAGGTGGGAGCCCTGGAGGTTTCTGTTCAAATAGATCATGCAAAAATACATGCAACTTTCTAAAATGGCATATGCTGAAAATGTAATTACCTTTCAGACTCATAAAAACTTCTTTATCCACCAGGTGGATCAGGAAACTTCATCTACACCTTGGCAACAGGTGTCCAAGAAACAGAGGTGGCCCGGCTTGTCAGCCCTGTGGTCAGCTCCCAGGACGCAGACCTCTGTGTGTCTTTTTGGTACCACATGTTCGGGTCACACATTGGAACACTGCATATCAAACAACGTAAGCAGACAGTGGATGGACCGGCTGACATTCTGCTGTGGACAGTCAGTGGTCACCAAGGAAACCGCTGGAGGGAAGGTCGTGTCTTTGTGCCACGAACCAACAAACCTTATCAGGTAGGTCACCTGTTGTTGTCCACCTTTCAGTGTCTTATACAATTGCCCATTTACCACCACACCTGTGTTCTTTCCATTGTGCTGTTTAAGAAAATGTAACCTAAAAGTCACTGTTTTTTCAAGGTTGTGATTGAAGGTCTGGTGGAGAGGAAGAGCTGGGGAGACATTGCTGTGGATGACATTAAGGTTCTCAATGGCCTCAGCATGGCCGACTGTAAAGGTGAGACTTTAGTGTCCTTAGTGACAATACCTCCATTGAATTCCTGATCCAGAAATAATTGTAGACCTTTTACTGCAGCCTCTTTTCTTTTGACACCAGATTAATTTCGAATGTCTTCTTGTACAGATCCTGATGTACCGACTGAGCCCATGCCACCAGAGGATAGCTTCAATGAGATCCGTAAGTCGTTTTACATGGAGGATTTATTTAACTAATATCCCCATTTAGAAAGCTAATAACTCTGCATACTGTTCCTGTGTTCTCACACCTTGTTTTCTTCTGGTTCTACAGTTGAAGAGATTACCGAGTACCCGGTGTTTGTGGAAACCAACCAGATCAGTGGAGCAGGCAACATGCTGAAGACGCTTGACCCAATCCTCATCACGATCATTGCCATGTCTGCCCTGGGAGTCTTCCTGGGTGCCATCTGTGGCGTGGTCTTATACTGCGCCTGCTCTCACGGAGGCATGTCGGACAGGAACTTATCAGCCCTGGAGAACTATAACTTTGAGTTAGTGGACGGTGTCAAGCTAAAAAAGGACAAACTCAATGTACAGAGCTCGTACTCGGAAGCTTGAGACGGGACTGAGTTCATTGGTGTGACTGTATGGAGTGCAGAGCTCGCAGAGTGTGCACAAGACTGGCTGTGGGCAAATCCTCTCGTATAATCACGAGTAGGTGAGCTCAAAGAACTGCCAACACCCTCAACTCACTGGATGAGGGACAGGTTCAGGACCCAGTGGGAGGTTTGGACTGATCCACGCTTTTTCTCAGGAGCTGAAGTAAAAAGAACCTACCCGTAGGGGACACTGTGTACAAATAAAATACTGAAAAAATATGTACAGATGATTTAGATGATATTTTAATTTTCTATTTTGATTTTCATTCATTTTTACAATCGGATGCTGGTGTTGAGACCAATTTATTAATAATGTTTAAAGTATTTATCGTTTTCTGGGAAAGAAATGTTTTTTCATCATTAGTTCATGAAGGCTGTTGTTTATTTTCAACTTTTGAAAGAGAAATATTGAAATCATAAATGAACCATATCCGGCAAAACTGTAGATTTGCCCCATTGTGTGGCATATAGGGTGTGCCCATAACCCAGGACCCTGAGACATGAACCCTTTCCCTCTGACCCCAATCACTTTAAAGTGAACATCCCATTCATGGCAATGTATGGTTCTGACAGTGCCTTTAGTACATTTCGGTTGGCCTCCTCTTCTTTTTGTTTTGTTTTTTTTGTTTTGTTTTTACTGTACATGGCTTAAGTTATAATGACAGGAAACAGGGGCACATTATCTTATAAATACCTGCAAAACAGGAAAACAATCTATAACAGCGCTTTGGTTTGTTTTTCTTTTATTGTTGTTGTTGTTGTTTTCTGTCCAAAAAAAACCCACACACTGTAAATAAGTTTTAATATATTTTATTGCCCTTTTTAAAGAAAGTAAAAAGGAAAAAAGCTGCAGTATCCCTTTTTTCATGTGTTTGTATGTGTATGAGTGTGCGCGTGTGTGTGTGTGTGTGTGTGTGAGGGTGTGTAAATACAATCTTCTGACTGTTTTGTGGAAGGTGCAGTATTATGATTTTTAATTTTAGATTACGTTGCTCGAACGAGCGAGATGTGTGTGATGCTGATGTTGCAGCAATTTCAATGTGCATTCAAGCCATCTGTCGTCGAGACGCCCACTTCACAAGAACAAGTGAGTCAAAAAGGCAACAAAAAAGCTGACATAATGAACTCTCGCTGCTCTCTCTTGCAGTTTATCTATCATTTCCTCATTATATATCTGCTGCAAATTTGACTGGACACCAGAATTTTTCATGTAGCTTCAAACACAGTCATGCCAGTGGCACAGGAGGTGTACAATTATTTCTGCCAGTGTACCAAAAAACAAAACAAAAACCAACCCACCAATCATCATTGCTTTGCTTTAGCTAAGATTTAAAGTGATTCATCACCTCCAAACATCACTGTGGATCGTTCACTGAAGAAGTGCTATCTGGACAATGCAGCTTGAATGCACTTTGTATCTGATTCCCTCATGATAGGAGCCTATTAAACGAGGGGTTATCACACTAACTGAAGAATGGTGCTATCATTACTTTAGCCTGACACAGGTGTCTCATGATAAACCCAGTTTGTAAATGTTCTCATGCTGTATTGTAGCGGAAGGCCTCTCTGGCCGCAAAGAGTTTTACGTGTTTCACGTGTAGTAGCCATAACGTTGTGATGTCAGAGCTGATGTCATTAGGATGGAACACTGGTACAGCGGGGGGAGGTCGAGTGACGTCACCTGAATCAGGTCACCTGACCTTCCTCCGTGGCTTTACCAAAGGATGGTTGCCCCCCCTTCTTGTTTGTTGGGGGTTCTCACCAACACACAACTGCTCAGTTCACCAGTGGTCATCACTCATGAAAGAACTGACTTTCTTTTCAACAAGGGGGATTATGGGACTTGTAAAGAAGAGCAAGCGTGTCTCTTTTTCTCTGTCTTTTTAAGCTTAAGAGAAGTGTAAATGTCACCTCAATGTGAACTCTTCAGACTCTCCGCTGAGACTCTTGTTTGCTTGTTTGTCGGATGGATGGGACAATCCTACTGTTACACACTACAAGGGGAAGGAACTCTGCGTGAACTCAGCGTGAGATTGACAGTATCAGGACACAAGGGTCCATGGGACCCACATCTCAAACAATCAAAAAAAAAAAACTTTAGCCTGACAAGGGTGACATCTTCTACATCTGTGTGCGTTGTACGTGGTGCCGTGGTGATCGCATTCTCAGCTTGTTCATTTCAGATTCAGCCTCTCCACAGTCCGTCTGCGCTTTCAGCTATAGAAGACTGTAGCTCCAGCAATGTGTGCTAAGCTAGAGAAAAAGGATACTGTAGCGTGGACTCAAAAGAAACAATGTTGCACTGATAAATATATTTAAGAGGTTTATGTGTTTATAATGTTCATTTGCAAAAAAAAAAAAAAAAAAAAAGAAAAAAGAAAGAAAAGAAGAAAGTCAAAAACACAAAAACAGGTGTTCATTTCTTTCATCTTTTTTATATATATAGTTTCAGATTATGCGATATAATTCTGAAATGTAAAGCTATTCAGATGTTTTCATTATTGAAAAAGACATGATAGATTTTCCAACAGTAATGTTCCCACCCCTACATTTACATTGCATATTAACGCTTTGTTTTGTACTGTCATTGAAATTTTGTGCAGATTTTTTTTTTTTTTTCGTTTGTTTTTTACAAGAAAAAGAAAACAAGACTTTTATTTTCAATACTGCTTCTGTAATTTGCTGTTGTAGGGAAAAAAAAAAAAACTAACAAAAAAAAAAAAAATGAATAAACAGCAAGGCCTTAAAAGAAAAGATGATGGAATATTTGTTGTGATCCCGTGTCAGAACGTCCCTATTCTCATCACAGCGAGGTGTTAAGGGTTAACCGGCAACCTCACTGCTCTTTGAAACTAAATGCTTTGTGCATCAAAGTAGAAACACTATTACAAGGACATAATGACGCACAAATAAACATCTTCATATGGAGGATGTCGGGTCATTTATGTGCTTATTTATCAACTACAGAGCAATAAATTGTGGATACTTGTGCGTGGACCTGCCCAGCAGATGGAAGCAGGTCCAGTGAAGCCTCTGATGTGAGGACTGTCCACCTATCACAGTGGTGAACAGTGGTGAACAGTGGTGAAAATTGTGGCGTAGAGCGAAGGGCGGGTGCTGACCACTAATGAGAGGCTGATGTGAGCCACACTCAAGTCGCTTAGCTGGTTTTGATTTCAGCCTATCATTAGGTGAAATTAGCCTTAGTTTTCATTTTCACTGATGTGTTTTTTAAGGAAGGCCACATCTTAAGCTGTGGTGACAATTGGTTTATTTATAATTTAATAAACAGTGCAATTCAGAGTGAGACAAAAAATATAGAACATTAGTGATTATTTCTGATGATATTTGTCTCTAAACATTAGTACATTTTAGATAAATAGCAGCAATGCTTCATCTTCATTAACATAAACAAGCAAATTAGACTTGTAACATCATTTGCTTGCATATCTTTCACACACAATTAACTGCAAGAGATTTGTAACCCAGCAACCCTCGCTAGATCCTCCTTATCTCCCTTACAACTACTTGAACCAATAATCTCGCATAGCGATGCTCCGCATTAATTAGTTAATCGGCCGAGCAGCAAAAGACAAAACATCATCAATCATTTGTTTGTGCAGCTGAAGTGAATTTTAAAACATTAAATGATATATTCAGACAAAGTAACTCAGTTCTAATAAACCGCTCATCTGACAGCGGTGTATCTTATACTATATTATACTACATTATCATTTAGCAGGGACACTGTGTGATCAGTCACATTTATAAAGACTTTATATTGAAAAGAAAAACATAGATTAGTTATAAGTATTCATTAAGAACTCTGTCCCCTTTATAGTTTATTCTCTTTGTTTGGTAATGATGCAGTCATACACTGTAAAACATCACAACTAGTCTTTCTCTAGTTGATACAACTTGAGACAAATGTGTCTGATTTGTTCATTTCAGCTGAGAATATGTAGTTTTAGAACATGTAGATGTGAGATGTTTTAACTTGACACGTCACATCTGCAGCATATACATATAATAGCAATGTAGTTTTTTTTTTTAAATCTACTAATAAATATGTTGTGTTTATAGTATTTGTGTAGGTAGCCTATTGAGGTTTCTCTTGACTTTCACGTTCACCATGACTGAATTCACTGGATTCAGGCTCTGTGCTTTTTTATTTAAAAAAAAAATTCACTATGATCATTCTCACATGTGTCTTTCTGGCTCAAATGTCTTCTGTTCCACGTGTTCAATGAAAAGAAAATTAGTCTTTAAACTGAAGAAATGTAGTCAAGTTTACATAATATCTGAATTTGTTTTCTCAAGTTCAGTTTCTCACATTCTAAGGCAGCAGCATTTATAGAGTGTATATGACCTGAAAATGATTCATGATGTAAATGTCTATTCACTGAATCTGTAGCGATAAATATTAATCAGTCATCAATATAAAGGACGTAACTCACACTTTCCAACACTCCATCATGTCTGCACTTAATCTGTTAATAAATTGATGCTGTGCAGCTATTTCACAGGAACTCACATGAGAATCCAACACTTCCAAGTAATTTGCATGAAGGAAAACCAAAACCAAATTTTTTACAACCAGCAAACCCAAAATTCACTCTTATCAATGCATCATAACAACAACAGTTCATTACAATGTGGCGCACTTAACTCTACACAGAAAGCAGATGAAATCGTGGTGTGCGTATGACTTTAATAATAATCAAACCACAGGAACAGTCTCTCACCAAAGTGGAAATTGTGTTTGTAGTTTTCTTTTTTTGCCACTGGGTGGCTCAGTGGAGCAGTGTAAAGGTACAAACATCTTTTTGTAGTCACAATGTGATTGTGATACAGTTCTTTGCCAACTGATTAACAGGAGTTTAATCCATATTTTCAACATACAGGGATCGTAGTGTCCTAAATAAGAGGCAGGCAGATGGATGACTGTGCATTTCAGCCATAATAGAGCCAACCATTGGAACATATGTCTGTTATTATTCATGGAAATGTGGATCTTTATTACATAACAAATATTGAAAATATGTGGAAAAGCCAGTAAGCACATCTTGAACTCTGTGAAGTCTGTCCTGAAGTCTTCTGAAGTTCCCAGGATCATTGTCATGAATTAAAACATGTCTGTACTTTTCAGCTTCATGATCCAGCCAATTTCTATCTGGACAATATCACCAACACCACAGACATGTAACACCAGACCAGAACAGTCCCTGCACCATGTTTCACTGAAGCCCAGAAACATTCTAACATTTCTGTCCAACTCTTAACTCTTCTCACATAATGTTGAAGAGTTGACCTCAAAATTTCAAACTTGGAAATGTCACACCATAATACTCTGTTTCCACTGACCTTCCCTCCACTCCCTCTGAGATTTAACATACCTTAGCCTTCTCACTCTGTTCCTCTTTGGAGAACAAAGTTTCTTGCCTACAACACTTTGACAAAGACCATTCCTGGTAAAGATCTGTTGACTAAAGAAGGGGAAACTTGGCATCCCGATGAAGTTGCCAGATGCTGAGAAAGGTCTTTACTCGACTTCTTACAGTTTTTCAGAGAAGAAAATCTGCGAAACTTCAAAGAAAGTAAAAACTTTTGATTTGGTTTTGATTTTTTTTTTTTTTTTTTTTTTTTTTTTTTTTTTTGTAGAAAACAACTATTTTAAAAAAAAACATATAAACACATCTTGTATTATATGGTTGTATTCTAACAAAGAAATAGTGATATATGGTCATTATTAAAACAAAACCAATGGTGGCCTGAGACTTCTACACTGTGAATTAGAGCAGAAATAATTACACAGCAAACGGTTGCATTTTTACTGAGGACATTTTGACATGACACAGCAGAAAGAGCACAGATGAAAAGACAGCAGCTACAGTTAATGTTAACAGTAACGACTGTGCTCAAATGTCTGTTCTAATAATAAAAGTCCTCGCATTATTCAGTAAAGACAGTTTGTTTTTTGGTTTTTGTTTTTTTCTTTTCTTTTCTTTTCTTTAACTTCCCCACGGACTAACTGTGAATGGATTTTATTATAAACAAAGAAAACAAGAAAATGTAAACAAGCCATTACAGCATACTCACATTCATACGCAGTGACCAAAATAAACCACAGGGAGGCTCTAGAACGCAGGGATGTGCTGAAACTAGAAATATAAAAATATAATGTATAATTAAATATGTAAGTACATAAGAGCATAAACTGTAGTACATTAAACGAAAGTGACTCAGCATTGTTTTGATACAAATGAATGTTCTTCTATGGATCAACTGATGTTACTATACTATTCCACCACTGTACATGATACACTGTACATAGAACTGGCAGCGACATTTAGAACCCAGGGTTATTTTCTGTGTATTCATCTTGATTTTTTTCTCAATACAGCATGTGTCTCAATACGACATGTTCCCGGATGACAGGATTTCAGTTCATCTTCATCTCTTTCACCATCATTCAAGATGAAGACGTCAGTTCCATTCATGACATCTGTATCAAATACAGTCTATCTGAGTTCCATGTCTCCTCTGACAACGTCTATCAAACGTTGGGCTGCCTGTTGGACGTGATGTGTTCTACCACAATCTTCGTCTTTATCTTCATCCTCATCACCTCCACTCCCATTTCCTTAGTCAAAGCACGTCTCTTTTTTTGGTCATTTTTGCTCACTCAAGTGTGATTCACAAGAAAAAACTTGCTGCTACAAGACATTCACAGTGGTCAGGAACTGAGCCATTGGATGAATCATAAATACACCACCATAGCTTTTTGTTTTTTGTCTTTTGCTTTTTTTTTTTTTTTCTACATAACTTGTGATGTGAAGTTTCATTAGAGCTGTTTGAACTTTTCACCCATCCAGAGGACCATGTTCTGGAGCACAGGGAGATCAACCTCTACATTCCCATGTAAACACTCTCGAGAGACTAAACAGGATCCACTGTTCTTCCGGACCCGATGGTTTGTTTTCTTGCACATTTTCTTCTCCGCATACCCAGTGCTGGGGAAAAAAAAAGAAAACTTTTTCACTAAGTTTAAAACAAATAAATAACAGGCTTGGCTGATTATTTTTGATTTATTTATTCATTTTATTAAAACTTATCCAAAACTATGCTGGCTCAGTATTTTTTTTCATAATGCTATGGAAAGTGATGTGGTTTCATTATTAGATGTTACATTAAGTTTAAAGTCTCACTGATATGTCTCTTTGTTTACTGTACAATACACTGCAGTACTTCAGTATTGAGACTAGTCAACTCACGGGTTAAAGAAATAAAGTGAGTCAGCTCTGACATACTTTACACAGACTGTTGGATTGGACTGAATTTCTTGATTCTGTTTTTATAGTAATTGTTAATGACGCATTAAATCATCATAAAACAAAGAAAACAAAGAAACAAAGCCAGACAGGTTTAAACCTTTTTTTTTTTTTTTTTTTTGGTCAGCACAGAATGGTGAATAAGCTGTGTTCCATTACAGCAAGACAGTCACGTTCCTTCATTAGCTTTAATTCTGTTTATGTAAAAGTTCAGTGCACTGATGACTGGTGACGAGGATGATGTCCAGTTTAATAGTAACACACTGATGTCACATGAACAGAACGGTCGGCAGCATCTGTATCAATACGTTAATTATGAGTGGGGTTGTCCTCTAGCAGTGACATCAGAAGGAGGGTCAGTGAGCAGAGTGAAGTCAGCAAAATTCACATAAAATAAGAACCGGAAAACAGATGTGTCCGCCTTCAAAATAAAATAGGGTGAACCGTGATTATTGAAATTTTCATTGGATGTCTTCTGTGTCTACGCAGCCGAGTAATGTTTCTTCTTAGTGGCTTCTACTGAATGATCCTGTCCAAGTTGACCAGAGGTGTGAGTCTCTGGCTTCAGAAAGTAAAAGTCTGGTTCTAATCAGCACAAATCTTCAGCCAGGTAGATCAGCTAATTAGTGAAATCGCCTGTGTTAAAGTGCACAGGTAGCACCAATACATGGCAGGACTTCTGAAGCTGGACACTTCCACCTCAATCAACTCATTCTACAGTTGTGGGACAAGATTATGTCAATAACAGTAACATAACACTCTTACCAGCTGTATTACTACCGCCATATTGCCGCTGCACTTTACCATTCATACACATTACTTGTATTTTTTATTCCTACTTTTTTTTCTACCCCTGTGTTTTATTTTTATTGTATTTAAACATACCAGACTGCTATGACAACTAACCTGACTCTATCTATCTATCTATCTATCTATCTATCTATCTATCTATCTATCTATCTATCTATCTATCTATCTATGGAAATCTATCTATATAGATAGATCTATTTATAGATAGATCTATCTATCTATCTACCTACTTACCTACCTAACTATCTATCTATCTATTTATCTATTTATCTAATATTGAAATTAAGGGTTTAAAACTGTAGATTAATGTTTTTTTAATATTTTTTTAATATGTTCCTCATAACAAAAACACTCTATATTTTCAGGTCTGTATGATAATGAACAGCGACACTCCAGGAATTCTGGGCCCCATGGAAGGATATGACAGTGGGCCCCTAACATAATATGTTAATATAATAATTATATTATTATATAATTGTGTGTGTGTGTGTGTTACATAATTATATACACACACACACACACACACACACACACACACACACACACACACACCCCAACCCCCATACAGCGCCACTGATAATGCACATGCTTCAAAATTTTACTTCACTGGACTTTGTTTTATTTTGAAGGTATTTACAGGAAGCGCTCTGCAGTGCACGGTGTAAATGTCGCTCGTGTAGCTTGAGCAGGAGGAGCGCAGCTCTGCGGGTTTGCCTCTTCAGGGTTTTTTTTTTCATCCCGGATTTAGATCGAGGAAAAGAGGTGTCCCAGCCGCTGCTGGGGTTCAGTTTCATCTCAAACTGTCGTGCACTTCAGCTACATTTCTCTCCAGTCTGAAGTGCACAGTCTTCTCTGTGGAAAGAGTCTGAGGTGGGGAATGAGGAGCTGAGAAAATCATCCGTGAGTTTTCTTTTTTTTTTTTTTTTTTTTTCGGAGGAGAAAGTGGCCCCCGGTGCCAACAGGGCAGATAGTTCCTGCTGCTGTCTGAGCGGGTCAACACAGAACAGGACGAGCTGAGAGAGAGACTCTGAATGTTGCCTCGGAAATAACAACCACAGCGCCAAGGTAATAAACTAATCCTCTTATAGTTTTCACCCCAAACCGACTGAGATTCAATCTGGTGTTCTTGTTAATATCTTTGCCACATTTAATATTCAGTCTGCAGTAATTTCCTGTCTGATGGTGTGGCTTCATAGCTCATGTGTGTTTGCTGCTTCTCCAGAGATGATCTATGTCCTGTTGCATTAGAGGGTGCGAGTTTCACATCCGTTTCTTTTAAGATTATTTTCATGTGGTGAGATGTTCTTGTTTTAGTGGTGGCTTATTACAACAGGCTTTTGTCACAACTCAAAGTGCGCTTGTCACATGACAGAGCTTCAGGTTAGTGATCTCACATGATGTATTTAAATTGCTTTGGGATCACTTCACATGAGATGCTGGTAGTCTCTCAGAGGGGTGCTGTTGGGATGTGAAGATCCAAAGAGACACAAAGAAGCATGAGACGTGGAGACATGTAAAGATGGACTTCAGCCAGAGGATGTAAAGACATTCAGTAGTTTGTGACTGACAGGACACACTGGATCCACTGACTGGACCAAGCAGCAACAACTGCCTCCATTTTATCTGAAAGGAGAACAGGAGGACAAAGGCCTAATAAATACAGTTGACTGAGCTGACTCCACACTGTAGCCAGAAAGCCTCAGCATCAGTTTAATCAGGGAAATGGAGGCAGGAAGGGAAGGAAGGAAGGAGGGAAGGAAGGATGGGATGTCAGAAGGAGATATAGGGGGCATGGAGAGTGGAGGAGGGACAGTAAGGAGGGGAGGAGGGAGGGGGGCTAATTGAGGAGGAGGGTAAATGTAGGACAGATGAGGGAGAGAGGGAGGGGGGATATGGGAGGTTGAAAGCCGGTAGTGGAGCCAGTAGCCACCAGCTGAATTGATGTGACCCCAGGCCCCCCAGGGAACAGCTGCTGCCACCGGGGGCTGAGCTCCCACCTGATTTACGAGGCCTCTGACTGAACAGAGCTGCAACAAGACCAGTCTGCTGGACATGTGACGTTTCTGGTGTGTGTGTGTGTGTGTGTGTGTGTGTGTGTGTGTGTGTGTTTTGTGTCTTTGTCGTGAGTGACATACACCTTATGGGTGAACTCGTCTCCTTTAGGTGGAAGTGATGAATGTGTGTGTGTGTGTGTGTGTGTGTGTGTGTGTGTGTGTGTGTGTGTGTGTGTGTGTGTGTGTCTGCATGGGTGTGCAACGGAAGTGATATATGTGTATGATTACCCTCTGACACACATCTTAGGCTCAGAGGTGTAAAGTGGTACAAATAATTGCCTGTTGCAGCTATATACCTACAGCACATGTGCTCTCTAACACACATACAAACACACACACACACACACACACTCACACACACACTTGTCTTCCAAGTTTTAAAGGAGGTCAACAACTGATGATCCCAGAAGAGCAGTTATGTATGATTTGTTATACAGTGAATCACATGACCGACCAACACAGACACACACACACACACACACACATACACACACACCTCGGGAGTTTTTCTCATAATG
Organism: Polydactylus sextarius; assembly: GCA_016801845.1. NCBI lineage: Eukaryota > Metazoa > Chordata > Actinopteri > Polynemidae > Polydactylus > Polydactylus sextarius. The sequence continues at coordinate 17,299,330 of CM028928.1, forward strand.
ACTTTCTTCTGAAAATCATTTCTGGCATGGGTTTATCTATTTTTGCAGCAAACTTGCAGGCAGGGCCATACTCTTGGTTTTGGTTTGTGACCTCCAGAGCTGCTTTTAACCTTAACTTTTTTTTTTTTCTCTTCTCTGTGTATTCATTTAGCTCAAATACACCTCTGGGTTCTCTTTTTTTTTTTTTTTTTTTTTTCCAGAGGGCCCCCTGCTTCTAAAAACAGCTTCTCAAAAAAAAAAAAAAAAAAAAAACCCAGGGAGGAATGGCGTGGTTAACGCTGACCTCGGTTCGCCAAGGTCTGCTGACAAAATGAGGCTAAACATGTTATGTTGGTAGTAAAGAGTAACAGACTGTGGTTCTGTCACAAAGTGTGTATTATTGTGACGGTGTGAAGTTTAACTGCGAGGCACAAAAGAAGTGTTTGTGTCTTTCATTCACAGCACAACTCAGTTCAAACATATCAAAGAGTTTGTGTTTAGAAATTTGACTATTCACTGAACATGAGTACTGGTCTTTCACCAACGCGGAGCTGTAGTCAAAGACATGATCATTATGCTTGAATGGAAAATCAGAGCTGAGAGTCAAACCTCAAAATAAAAAAGAACATTTTGCCTTTACTTGATAGAAGCCAATAGGGATGATATTTAGCTGATTTTATTATAAGTAATACTTAAAATCTAAAACCACAGGATGTGTTGAAGTCCCTGTAAAGCATTGGAAGTTCTTAACAAAGTTGATATAATGACCTGCCTTCAGTAGCCTATATGCACAAACACATAGACATGATACAATGCAAACACTGTTCTCTGTGTGATTGAATGTGGTCTGTGAGACGTTATCGTCTCAGGGGTGTTAAGTGAGTTACCAGCTGGCTGCCAGTTCAGAGACACAGTTTTCCTACATACTCATCGGTGTTGGGAAATTCCTACATGTGCATCTGCAGGATGTTCAAATCTGACATGAACTCTGATAATAACTGATAAGGAAGTCACAGATCACAACTCCCAGCCTGCTATGGCTATCGCTTGCAATCTCACTGTGAAAATAGTTGAATATATACCATGAATGATTTTCAAAAGAGACTTTATTACCAGGAAAAAAAAAAAAAAAAAACTTCTGAGATGTGTGTGTGTGTTGGTCAGTCATGTGATTCACTGAGTAACAAATCATAGATAAGCGCTAATATAAGTGATTTTATAAAATATATCAGACATTTACTTAAAGATATTGCTTTTAGCAGTGCAAGGGGACAGTTTAACTTCTCTAGGATCACAATTCAGAATTCAGGAATTACATCACAGTTACTAATCCCTGCAAAGCCCCTTTATTTTTACATTTGAGGGTTGATGTGTTCACTATATTACCAACAGTTTGATGCAAGGCTGCTGTGAGGCGTGTGTTTGTCTCTGTGAAGTGTGTGTCTGTCTGTGAGGGTATGTAACTGCAGTAATCAAAGTTAAGGTCACTGTTGGATGATAAGATCCCTCCCAACTGTACAACTGTTTTGTAAACTACAGTGTCTTGTTTTGTGTATCTATGAAGATGAACTGTGGGTGTTGGACTTGCTTAAAGGCAAAAGACAGTTTTTTTTTTTTTTTTAAGTAACTTACCCAGTAGGAGCTCTACAGAAAGAAGTGTAAGTACCATAAATGAAGGCAGGTCACTAGCTTGATTTCTAAGTCCTTCATTTATATTCAACACCAGCTGTTCAGTTCAGGGACATCAAGCTTGAAAGCTGTTCAGCAGCAAAGGTTCTCTCAAGTACAAATCTTTTACTCAGAGTCTATTATTCAAATCAAGTAGTACAGCAGAGCTCAAAACACAGTTTGAGAACATGATGTTCAGTCAGTGGCCCCTAAAAAGCCTTGAGAATTAAACATGACAGATAATTCCTCCAGTGTTCCCAGGAGGAAATACATGCAGCCATAGAATGCTCTGTGCAGAGAGTTCACTCTCACATGGAAGCGGAAACAGAGACCCTCTGATCCAAGTGTAAAGTCTGGGGTTTAATGAAAGACATCTGAGTGTCATTACAGTGCCAGTTTTCAAGTATTAGAGGTGAAAGGTGTCCACAGCTGGCAGAGCTGCAGAGTTCAAGTCAGATTAGGACCAAACTTTGACACGTGTCAGCGAAACAGAACAGCCGGGTTTAATGTAGCAGGAACCACATAGTCTTTATGAATTGTTAGCTTCTGTGGTACAGCAGGTTACTGTGTGCTACTGTTCTCGCGCTTGACTTTTCGCCTTGACTTTTACTTTATTGCCACTGTGAGGTTGACGTTTATAGCAAAATACTTCTTAGATTGCTTCCAAAGACTTGAAGTAAAAATGATACCTGGTTAGAATAAGTCACAGTTAACGTGTTGGTATGTTGATGTTAGCATTTAGCTCAAAGCTGCTAGCATAATGCTCAAACCTTGTGTCACTGGCTTGAATGCGAGTGCTGGACCGCTGTTGCTGTTTTCTTTGAGCAGCTACAGTTTGTTTTCCAGTAGCGACAGGACTCATCTGGCTGACTGACTTTTGGGACATTAAGTCTGGAGAAAGTCTTTATTTTCATCCCCATCATAACACTGGGTTCATCAATCCCTTCACAGCTGTAAATATTTGTCTGAGTCTTCAGACTGCTGCCGTAAATCATGCCTCTGCTACACAGGTGCTCCTCTGATTTCTGTGAATTATCCCAGTGAATTAATATCTATGACAGCCATTTGTTCATATCCACAGAAGTCTGTTGGCTGTTTTGCCAGCAATTTCTGGAGCAGGTTCCAGGCTTGTTTGGCTTTTCCCAGAGTTTAGATTACAGTGATGGCCTGGTTTAGGTTTACAAATCAGACACGCTTGATTCTCAAAGACAATACAGTATGCTGCCGTTTTGGCTGCTCGCTACATTTTCAACTCTGTGTAACAAGGCAGTCTGGTTCCCTCTCTCTCTTCTCAATCAAATACCAAATATGTCGTCTTTATGGCTTCATGCAAGAGATGTGGCTGGTTTCCAGACACAGTGATACAGGCTTCCTGTGTGATCCAGTTAGGCTTCCTGTGTTTCAGCAAAGGAAGGGCCAACTCAGCAAAGACAGGAGGGGGTTGGTGAGGCTTTTTGTACAGCAGACCTGAGCTCCACATGCTGAGACCTGGGCTCACACTGTCACAGCCAGGCAACACCACAAGATCCACAAAACTAGTCTGTATTTTAGCCCTGTGGTCGGTGGTGAGAATCGGACGCTCTGCCCTTCTCTAGACCTGCTTTTAGAGGATCACTGTGAACGGTAAAACAGATGGTTCCCACAAATGTTTGATTTTACAGATGCTTGAGCGAAGCTTGTTCCTGTCAGGTTACTGTATTCGAAAAGGCAACAGAACTATTGAGCTATTTAATTGTAGAGCACATTTCCTGTCAAGAATGACACATTGCAGGGAAATGTAATCACTTGGATCATTCACACTCATTGTTTATATGAGATGCAAATTCCGTCCAGTTTGATAAGTTGCTTGTCTCTGTGCTTCAGGCAGATTGTGATTATTCAACATTTTGGAGTGATTGCAGAGACCAGGTGGAGGAGACAAGTCAGAAATAACTTGTAAGCGCTGCACAGCTATTTCCAACACAGAGAGCTGAGAATAATGATATAGACTTGGCCGTCTCCCAAAGATAGTCGTTCTTGTCTTAATTGTTTACAGTTGACAGCTGTGTGAGGACAAGATGTGATGAGAAGTGAATGCTGCTCAATGTGAATGTATTTTAGGTGCGGAAAAGAAAACAAAAATGCTTAAGTGTTATTGATTTTTCTGACTGGAAAAGTTAGAATGTCCTTCCAAGGCAGTATCCCCCTCCCCGCCACCCCAGCCCCCACTTCCCCTCCACTCATACAGCAGAGTATCTTTAGCCTCTGTCACACAGGGGGAATGCTGGCAGGCTCCAGGCCAACATATGTGGCTAAGTGTTTTGTGTGAAAAGCACAGCGGTATTTTTTAGGGCCGCAGCAAGCATTTTGCTGAGCCACTGCAGAAACTGGAATTTAGGCAGTAGCTGCTACCCGTATTATCCAATTGACCTATTACATAAGCACACACACTGGTCTCACTTTGCATTCACTAAACTATTTCTTAAGCTGCTATAGAATAGCTATTTAATAAAAAACCTGTAACTACCATAAACAAATATACATACACGTATAACATACATATAACATACTGACCTGAATGGAAAAACATGTCGACCACTTATACCACCATGCCTCTGTATGTCACTATAATCAGCTACAGTTGAAAAACCTTTTTTAACGACATTTTAAAGCATTAAATCAAGACTGTAACTTGGAAAGAAAAAGTAACACAATCTTCTTACGAAGTTAAATGCAAGCAATAAAAACCTCTCTGCAGAATTCAGTAGACTTTTTAGAGTTTTACTGCTGCAGCCTTGAGGTCTGGTCACAGTAGCATCATCGTGATCAGTGGACTGCAGGAATGAATAAAAGTCTTCTGGGGGCTGTAGTTGGCTTTAGATAGCTGTTGCTGTGTAACAGACATTACCATAAGTCAGCCTGCTGCCTTTATGGCTGTGTTTCTGTTGCACTATAAACCTTTAAATGGCCTGATGAGATTCCACTTTGCCATTATCCTGTAATTGCCACTTTTGTATTGTCTTTTCAACAAAGGTACACAATCTTGCTTAGTGCTAAGCCACAGTTAGTTTGTGACTTTTAAGTTCCCATGTTGTGAAAATAGCTTTCAATTGTATTTTTTCAAAATTGGCTTTTTTTTTTTTCTTTCTTGTTTCTTTTTCTTTCTTTTTTTTTTTTTTTTTTTTTTGAAAAGCTAACAAAATATGAAGTTGCTAACCACTGCCTCTCCTCTGACTCCCATAGTTTTACAGGCCAGTAACAACATGCTCTTGTTTCTACATTTTAACAAAGTTAAAAGTTTTGTTTGCAGTCGTGTTTAAGAGCACAGACATCACCATGTGGGTGGTCATGACAGTTTTAGGTGCCACTTGTGCCACTAGATTAGAACTTGATGAGCGTTATGAACTGTAAAAGTAGCTGTACATGGTCTCCACGGATACTTCCAACAGGTCATGAAAAATCTTCAAATGAACTTTGTAACAACCTGTTTTATTTTTGTTGTTTTTTTACTGTTGTATGGAGTGAAAACCTGGTATACGTAGACATGTAACGGAAAACTATATGTTTTGAAAATGACATGTTGAGATTTTTAACATTGAGTTTTGCGTTGGATTATTCTGTTTGATCCTGTTTGTATTGTGGACATTGGGATTGGGGGATCTAAATGATGGTGCAGATTTTTTATTGTTTTTTTTTTTTAAATTATACGTTATTGTTGGGTGTTTTAATGAAGTTAGTCACTGATTCAGGTGGTGATTTCTGAGCAAATTCTTTGTGAGGTTTGGAAAACTGAGTAACCCTTCTCTGGCTGGCACTCTGATTTAACCAAACTGTCAGAACTTCCAGATCGTGCAGCCTTGTTTAACCAAAATTTTACATCAAATCTGATCCCACACCAGCTTACAAGTGTGGGAAAATCAGATCAACCCACTGTTTTATGTTACAGGTAGAACTTAAAGTAAAAGATGTTTTATGGGGAATATTCTGATGATGTGCATTACACAAAGAATGTAAATCCCAGTTAAAGCTGCCTTATATATATTATTAAAGTCCTGCCAGTGCTAGTAACTTCGTAGAAGATATAGAATGGTGCAGAGTAATTTTTAACATTCCACTGTATTAAGTCATTGAACCAGTTGTGAGTATGTGAAAACACACGCACACTTTTATTTCTTTGAGGCTAAAAATAAAGAATGGCATTCTGACTCAGACGTGATGGAAAATCATTGCCGCAGTGTTTGTTAGCTCAGAAGGTTCAGCTTCATCTCTCAGTCTTCCAAAATGTTCCATTTCACTTTTTTTTCTATCTGACAAAGCTTCCTCTATTGAGGAATAGTTTGACAACTAAAATGCTAATGTAATGTGGAAACTGTGATGACATTCCTACTTATTCAGGCCTCCATCCCTGTCATCTGGAGTATTTTCCCTGTTCTTTTTTTTTTTTCTTCTGTGGAAAGATCACATTGAAACCACATTGGATTCCCTGCCCATACCAATGTCCTAGAAGCGAAGCAGCAAGAGATTAAAGACGTCACCATCTTTCTCATTAACATTATTAATCACACAGTGGCTCTTTTGGCAAAGAGAGGATGGTGAGTGGGAACACTTTAAAGATCAGACCCTCTGTCACGGTCTCAGAGGGCAGCCTGATTCATTGCTTTTGTTTCCCATGAGAGGGTCCTCCGGATGATGGTGGGATGTGGGGGTGGGGAAGAACAGAGACAGAGATGGACACTGTTTGGTATTCTCCCTCTGTTCTGTCGGACGGCTTGTGCGTCTCAGAGTCCAGACATGTTCTGTACTCTGTGCTGTTTGAAGGGTATGTGAAGTCAAGGGGCCGTGGGTTTGGCTCCGCTCAGTGTGGAGGGAGTGAACTGAGCAATTGTGTGGGTGGTATGGGAGGGGGAGGGGGAGGGGGAGAGGAAACTGGTGAAAGAAAATGAAGGGAGGATGGAAGTATAGGATGCCAGAGATATGCCACAGACAACACTGGAGTGACTGAATGCATACTGGTATGTTTTAATGAACAAATAATTAAAATGGAGACCCTCAAAGTCTGTCAAGCCTTAGATACTTCAGCAATATAGACCTGCTCATTTTCACTTAGTTGCCAAATTAGCTCGTAAATATTCTGTTGAAATTAAAAGGACTTAACAACCAGACAAATACTGTACAAATGGAGGAGGGAGGATTAGCAAAGACTAAAGGGCTAACTCAGCAGAAGCAAAGACATTTCGTAAGATCCTTTCCTTTGGACTTGAGGCAGCTCCTTCCCCTCCAAGCTCTGCACCGCCCTTTCCTGTTTTTCCTTCTTTTCCATTCCTTTTTCAGAGAAGAACAGCCATTCTGAGGGAAGGAAAGCCCAGGCCTTCCTCTACAAAGAGCTCTGTGACTCCCATTTACCACCAGTTCTCTGCCTCACTGTTGTGTAGCTATTTCCCTCACTGCCTCCACAACTCTGCTGGTCATTATTCAAGGCATTGCTCACTTAAGTGAGGACCTCCAAAGCGCTTTGCAAATGCAGCCGAACTTAAAAGAAAGTTGATCAACTAATTCACAGCTTCATATGTAGGTCCAGGAACCGTGAGGGTCCATGAGATAAGTTAAATTAGTTAAGTTTGTTGTCATGTTGAGGTGATGGATGTTTAACTTATTGGAGGTTAGTTTCAAACTACAAGTGGGAAACATAAAGAAGTCTCTGCACGCTATCTGAATCTTGGCATTTTTCTATTAATCCATGACTTAAATGATGAATTAGAAATAACATGATTGTTTCTGCTCTATTTCAATTGATAGCAACAAGGTTTTTTAAGAATAAAGGTGTTAAAAGTACAACATCTCTGCTTTATGGCCATCATGACTCACGTTTCTGTGAAGTGCAGTAACAGTGCTCCAGGTTACTATCCTTGTCAGGGAGTGTTCAGTAACTCAGGAATGCCTGAGAAGCTCCGGCCTGTTTTAGTCACGCACCACAGTGTCTGCCATGCATCTCCCTCTCCTGACAACTGATAGAGGTCTGGAGGGCCCATAAAACACTGGATTGCTATTAGTCACAGCTCAGGTGTGTGTGACAAAGTGGACAGACGCTGAGTGAAATGTTCAGGCATCTTGGCTGGTGTTGGAGCGAGAGACACAGAACAAGAATAACCAGAACGGCTCTGTGTTGTGCTGTGTTGACAGTAAACTGTCTGGATTGTATCTTTGAATGTATTAGGGTTGTTTGTGAAAATGTACTTTTTAGAGCATGGATTTTTCAAACCACATACGTCAAACTGATTGTATTATTTATAGTGATGTCGCTCAATAATACAAGATAATGTTTTCTGGCATTATCATGCCTGTTTAAACCGGTATGTGGGTATGGTTTCTGAGCACCATGGTTGATGGCAGCCGTCCCACAGGGGAGTCTTGTCAGGGAGTGTTGCACATTCTTCCCAACTCCATTTCCAAACACTGCTCTTATGGGAAAACTCAAAATCAAGATCAGTGCTGCTGCAAAACTCAGTGTTCTTAATGTAGAGCCTGGAATTAGTTGCAGGTCATTTTAAGCCTTTGTGAACTGTTTCACTTCTCACCATCACATTTAACTATAGTGGATTATTGTCCTACAACTATTATCATGATTTTATTTTCATATAACTTTTTAATTACCATGGCTTCAGCTTCTCACTGATGGAAACAGTCCAGTTGAAAATTGAGGAAGTTCCTCCTCTTTATCTTTGTGGCATAAAAATAACAATCTTAAACTGTTTACAAGCTACAATTTATCTGCCTGGCTACATCTTGCATCTACACCAGACATCTTCACCGGAACTTGCAATCTAAATTTAAACTAAAATAAGATGCAAAATAACAAGTGATAGGTCATTGTAGAGTTCCAAATGTAGGTATGACTATCGGTTAGCAATTTCTTAATCAGATAGCAACCATTTTTTTTGCAATGTGTAATTACTGAGCAGCATTACCAAATAATCTGTGGTTACAGCTACATATGATGACTAGTGGATTTGCGTCATTTTAAACTAAATATCTGCGGGTTTCAAAATGTTGTAACGTAAAAATGCACAGCTCCCATCGCCATAAATATTTTGTGTAAATGCTGACAACAGCCTTTTTTTCTCATTGTTCTTTTTTCCATTCGTAAAACATCAAATATACATGACGTTTTATCAGACTCCTCCCTTTGTTTCACTGGCTCTGATTTTGCTGCAAAAAATACCAGTCTGGTCACAACAGAGGAAAAGGGAAACAATCTGCAACAACAGTGATGTTTAACATAGTCCTGGTCTTCCTGAAGTCTACCACCCTCTTGTTGGTCCTGACCACATTCAACAGCACATGGTCTTTACCCTCGTCATCTCACAAATCACTCCACTATAGTTTGTACAGTCTCTGTACTCTACTTCCTGTCCACCACCGACACACCCAACAACTGCAGTCATCAGAATTATTCTGCAGATAACAACACAGAGTTGCACTGAAGCATCAGACATGTACAGAGGAAGAGGAAACTGGAGATATATTTATTGTGTAATTTCTGGTACATTTAATGTATAAATGATACTGACTAACTACTGAATGACGGTCTTAAAGGAACGTGGGGTGTTGGTTAAGATTTCACATTTCTCAATATTTACACAATAAAACTTTTAAGAAATGTGAAATCTTAACCTTTGAAATGAGGGGTTTCTTCACAAATGGTCCACTTATTAACTTTATTAGCTCAATTTTTTTTAGATTTGTTTTGCCATTTTCCTTCTGAAACTTTTACAATAGAAAAACATGCAAGCCCATGTTAACTGAAACCATGTTGTATTTATGACGTCTGAACTCTTGAAGGCAGTTTAACATCCTGGTCTTAGCCCTTTCTTGGCCTGCTCTCTTTTCTCAGCTCTATATTTTCCTGTAGTTTTATTTTTTTGGTTGACATTCCACAGTGCAGCTGCTAAGCTTCACAGAATAAAGACAACATGGTTGTTTTTCTAACTTGACACCTTGCTGGAGTTTTATAGACGTATTTTGCATTTGAATGATTCCATGGAGCTGCAAAATGGAGCCGAAGTCAAAAACCCTCGCAAGACCGAAAAGAAAATATCTGAGTGTGTGGTTTTGTTGTAAGAGGAATGTGAAGCCGAATTCTTTTCATTTCAGGCTCTGGACTCTCAAAACATTGGCATACAGCTACTCTCACAGTATTTATACCTTCACAACACACATTAAATACCATATACGTCTTTTAATTTTCACGTCATCATATAAATGTTTTGTGGCAACTTTATTAAAAGCTCATCAGTCGCAGTGTTGCAGGGGTGATGCAGTAGTGCCAGGTTAGATTAGGTCTTTATCTCACATGGACATACTCACACACAGTAGCCATGTAAAGCAGTGTAGATTGAAGCCAGCTGATCTAATCTGGGGCTGTAGACAGGCCGTCTGGCCCTCTGTGTCTATATAAACGGACACTGCCACACACACACACACACACACAGGCACTGAGGAATGCATCACTCAACACCCTGCACATTAAACGTCACAGCTTCCTTTACCACAGTGCAAGTCAACTCAGTGTTTTAATGTAGTTTCTATGAATAGACGCGGTTTAAAAAAAGTACAAACAGAGCGAAGGCGTTGTTACTTTATCACTGCGTGGTTCAGACTACTGTAGACATTCTTTGTGAGTTTGTGATTTATGATCAGGATAGTGGATAGAGTTATTGTTTTTTTTTTTTTTTCTTCCATCTGTTAATTAGATTCAGCACATGCTGCTCTCTGGCTCACCACTGGATCATTACACAACAGCAGGTCATTAATTGAGTGTTTTTCTGAAAGAGCCTTCCACTTATTACAACTGTCAATAAGAGGAGGGGAGAATCCCAACAGCACATCAGCGCTAACTAAATCTTTAACTGCAGTAGCAGCAGTAATGTGTAATTCATGATGGCAGTGAAGGGCCACTAATGCTTAATTTGCATCAGTTTATAATACAAGAGATTATAAACATGACCTTGGTTTTTTGTGATGTTTATTCATTAGTGATAAAAGTGAAACCTTCCCAGTCTTTACCCATGCATCGTGTGGCTGTGTCAGCTGGTTAATTTGAAATATATCTGCTTATTATGGACTATGGATATGGATTGAAACTTCTTCAAACCTTTTTCTCAACACGAGGAATAGTTTTTAAGTTTCATTTAGTGGTATCGTATCTTGGAATCTATTAGTACAGATGTTCATGGTTAGCAGAGTATTGTGTTTGTGGTTTTGTTTGGTCGTGGTTTTAGTCTCGGTTATTGCTGTTTTTAACTTTTCGCTTTGTCCATTCGTTTGTTTTGTAGCCAAATACTTGCAAACCACTATTTGGAAAAGGTTAAACTAAGATGGTTGGTAAAAGTGTGCATGCATGTTAGAATCATCAGTGGAAACTCATAAAGATTTTTTAGGTCAAAGCACCACTCTGTTTAAGTACATTCTCAGAGAGCTGCTAGCATGGCAGTGCATGTTTCACAAATCAGCTGTTCAGTGCAAAAAAGATAAAAGGCCTCTCAGTGCCCTTACATTAGTGAGTCAGGAGCTTTGCATCAAGAGGAGGACAAAATACATCAATATGTCTGAGTAAAGATCCTATGCACAGACAAGGGATCAATATACACAACAGGAGAAAGGTTGACTCCAGGGAACGAGTGCTATTTGCAGTAAAAGGAGTTGTGGGAAAACGGAGCCTGCGGTCCAAGCTGGGAGCAAGCTGATGTGACCGTGTGTGAGTGTGTGCATACATGTTCGTGTGTGAAAGTGGTCTGAATTGAATTAGCTGGCTGAGAATAGCCAAGTCCCTGCCACTGGATAATTTATTACCTCCAATAATAACGCAGCCATTTACAGATTCGATCTTTCATCTCTCTGAGACTCTCCTTTTGCTTCTTCTGGATCCTTTTGGTACAGAAAATTTTTAACCACAGCATTCAAGCCGCCAGGCTCCTCCTGTTGTTAACAGAGACGGACACAGAGTCACAAATAGCATAGCGCTTTTCAAAACAACAGTAGCCCATTTTGTGCTGGGACCACAAGACATTAAAACCCTCTCTTCTCTCTGTATTTTCAGATGGACCTGAAGCTGCTCTTCATATCCACATTGTTAGCAGTGTTTTGTTACAGTGCTGCTCAGAAAGGTAAGCTTTCTCACGCAACAATATTGTTTCGCATATTGCTGTGACGTCATTATTCCAGTCACATGGTGATGTCATTTTACTCATGTCAGCACGCGCAGTAAACATACAAGTTGTAAGGACGACTCCCTCCCTGGAGAAAAAAGGCCGGCTACTTTAGCTTAACGTGGCCGGCGGAGCTCCACCTCTGCATCACGCAGCGAGAAGGATAATGGAAAAGCCCGAATAATCCGTCTCTGTCTCCAATTACCATTGAGCCACACAGTGTTCCACATGAAGTGATATGTAAACAGGGGGGGCTTAACAGGCTGCTTACTTTGCAGTGACTGTGCGGTACCACCGCTCCCTCTGACTCTGCCTCCTCCTCTCTCTTTGTTTTCCATCCAGAGGGGAACGAGTGCATTAATGCCAATGCCAAATTCTGCGGGGAGTGCATCCAAGCTGGAGCCAAATGTGGCTGGTGTAAAGATCCAGTAAGTCTATTGAATCTGTCAGCAATAGTCACTGCTGAGAAAAGCATTTGATGACACCATTAGGGATATATCATTAGTAAGCATTTGGGTTTAAACGTTGCTTAATGTGGCTGCAGGATTATCGATCCGATTTTCCCACAAAGTCCATAGTGAGGTCACCACTATCTTCATCTTGTTTTGTACCGGTATTTAATTTCTAATAATTCACAAACGGACAAGAAAAGACAAAATCTTTACAGTTTATAAGATTTTTCAGTATTTTTTTGCTTAAAACATGACATAATTTGATAACCAAAATTACTTATTAATTATTATAATGATTATTAACAATTATAATGACTTTACAGCTCTTGGAGGACATGATAAATTGGATAATTGTTATAGAAATAGACTGCTGTGGGTCGTCAACGATCAAGTTGACAGTAGGCAAAATATCCTTAATTTTTTGTGTTGCAAGAATAGTCAAATGCACTAAAAATGACATCTCCTACATTTCTCATAATACACTTCAATTGTATATTGTTAAAAGCACCAAAAGTAGTTCTTTTGTTGGACCTCGTGTATGAAAAATTCATGGATCTATCCATTAATTCTTCGTGTGCTGCCTCTCTCAGGAATTCCTCAAACAAGGTGAAACCGTGTCGACCCGTTGTGACGAGCTGCAGTCGTTGATAAAAAGGGGCTGTAATGACACGATGATTGAGAACCCAGTTGGGGCAAAGAAGATCCTCAAGAACAAAGCGGTGACAAATCGAAAAAAGGGAGCAGATAAACTAAAGCCTGAGGACATCACTCAGATCCAGCCTCAGAAAATCAGCCTCACCCTCCGATCTGGTGAGAATACATTTTTCTGAAGCTTTTATTGATTTCTGATGTATGATGACATTCCAAGAGGTTTTTTTGTTAAACTGTGCTACTGTCATGTAGGTGAACCCCAGTCTTTTGACCTGAAGTTCAAACGGGCAGAAGATTATCCCATTGACCTGTACTACTTGATGGACCTGTCGTACTCCATGAAGGACGATCTGGAGAACGTCAAGAACCTTGGAACAAGTCTGATGCTGGAGATGTCAAAAATCACCTCTGACTTCAGGATAGGTGAGGTTTTTCATCTGTTAACACATCAGCATATCTGCAAGACAAAGATGATCGTTTAAGAGATTGCATAAATGTAATCAATATAAATAAGGAAACCTTTTAAAAATCATGAACAGCAGTGCACAGTGTTTTGGCACAGTATTGCAGTAAGTCGTGGTGAATGTGTTGTCTACTGAGGGCAGTTCTGACAGTGACAGGAAAGACCTGCAGTATCTCTCTTTCACCTCAGAGAGATATGGCAGGTCCATTTTTCCTGTGGGTGAAAGAGTCTGACAGAGCTGCATAGGGTAAATATTCTCAAATATTCTCTTCTCTTCTCTGGGTGAAAAGAAACAAACAAACAAAGGAAGCAACAAATTGCTTTTTTGAAGGTCAGAGGTTTGCACATATTCAATATTTGCATCAGAACTCAAAACTGATCACAGAGTTAAACAAACAACGTGGATGAACTAGATTTTAAAAAAATCAGTGGCATTAATTTGTAATGTCTTCTTTGCAGGTCTTCACTAAAACACTAATGCGTTTTCTATAGAAATGCAACCTTGTAGCAGAAGTTGTATGTGTGTCATATACCAGCAGGCCAGTTCTGATTGACATTAGATATTATCTTAAAGGCAGGATATTGTGCTCACATCTGGCTCGCAGGCCTTGAATTTGTTATGTATACTTAAAGGAGATGACATCATCTCTATCAGCTTTAGCATCATAGATAAAAGACAAGACAATGGTTATAACTCTAATCTGCCTGAGAACTACAAACATGAACTAATACTGCTAATTTTCTAAAATTCAAACAATAACTATAGTATCCCACAGGTACAGTAACTATATAATTGTATCTGCACAACAGCAACCCAATTCCTGTTTATGTCCCTCAGAGTTTCAATGCTTTGTTTAAAACATGTGCACAAATAGGTGGATATCTCAGATAAGTTGGTGAGGGGAGGTCTGAGATGTTGATTGACTGACTTGTATTTTTTTAGGTGTCTTGTAGGTTTCTAGTGCCACCCAGGTTTGAATGACCTTGCTCTGACCTGCACAAACAAACCAAAGAAATAAACACTTGACCCCTGAATTCCTCCAGTGTCAGCTTGTCTTCACATTACAGTCAACCCAAACCAAGCGTTCCTAAGTCTTTACTCAGTGAGAAATTCTGAATCCATGTCATCTTTCATAGGTTTTGGTTCCTTTGTGGAGAAGACAGTCATGCCGTACATCAGCACCACCCCGACCAAGCTGCTGAACCCATGCACAGGCGATCAGACCTGCACCAGCCCCTTCAGCTACAAGAACGTCCTGAAACTGACCAGCGACGGCAAGAAGTTCAACACCTTGGTGGGTCAGCAGCACATCTCTGGAAACCTGGACTCTCCTGAAGGCGGCTTCGACGCCATCATGCAAGTGGCTGTTTGTGGGGTAAGTTAAAAAAAAAAAAAAAAAAAAGAGAAATGCTTCTGCTGTTTAGTCATCCAGTAGGAAATAATTACACTCAAGTTCACAATTCAAGGTAATTTTCCCACATTTATAGCACTTGCTTGGAGGTATGCAGCACCAATAAATGTGTTTATATGGTGATGAGTGAAAAGGTATTTTACAAGTCTTTGGTGTTTACAAGGAGATTTTTGGATGTTGTCATAATCACATTCTGAACTGCTCAGAAACCTTCTGCTGGTAAGAAGAAGCCGCCAGCAAACACATATTTTTACCAATAAGTTTATTATTGCCGTCTCGTTTATCAGGAGCAGATTGGTTGGAGGAACGTGACTCGTCTGCTGGTTTTCTCCACCGACGCTGGATTCCATTTTGCTGGAGATGGTAAACTGGGCGGCATCGTGCTGCCCAATGATGGAAAATGTCACCTGGAGAACAACATTTACACTATGAGCCACTATTATGTACGGGCTTCATTGTTTCTCTGACTGATTTTAAAAGGTTGCTTTCAGAGTAATTATCTCCATTGGTCATACATTGCTGCTTGTGGTGACTGTGTGTTATGCTCTATATCTTTTTAGGACTATCCCTCCATTGCTCACCTGGTGCAGAAGCTGAGTGACAACAACATTCAAACTATCTTTGCAGTCACAGAGGAGTTCCAGCCTGTTTACCAAGTTAGTTCCTACTATTTGTCTATATTTATCCCTTTGTCTTTGATCATCTCTCTACCTTCTTTGTGCCCATGTGTTTTTGGGAGATGTCCTGTGTGTAAAAATATCCTCCGCAGCTGATACATCTGCTGTGAGTTTATAGAAACATCTCCTTGAAGCACTGATTATTTCAATCTGCGACGCTTTTGCTATTCATCCATTTTAACCTACTTCTATCTGACTCTCATCATTACGTCTGCACACAAAAGCTCACCATTGTAGTACACCATTGTAATTCAATGGTTAAATCCAGCATATCTGAAGCTGTAGCATGATGTATTTGTGTATTGCAGCTGGAACAAAGTTTAAAAAGTTAATAGAAATATGTTCTTGAACTCGTGTTTCTGCTGGAGATTCCAGAGATCAGGAGATTACCAGAACTTTGATAAAACTTTGCTGTAAACTTCTCCTTTCTCCCCTTAGGAACTGAAAAATCTGATACCAAAGTCTGCAGTGGGTACTCTGTCTGCCAACTCCAGCAATGTAATCAACCTTATTATAGACGCTTACAATGTAAGTACACTGTTGAGATTGTCCTCAAGTGCTTTTAAACTTTGTTTATCATTCACTCACATGAACCACACTATTCAGAAATCGTATTGAGTTGGAAAAGTCACATTTTTTCCCGGACAGTTATTTTTTTTTATCTCTCAACAAAGCCTTGATGTGTTGCAAAAAAGCTACTGGACATTACAGAGCAGGAAATAACATGCACTCATGTTGTTATCTCTTGGTTTTGCCAGTCTCTCTCATCTGAAGTTATTCTGGAGAACACCAAACTTCCAGAAGGAGTGACCATAGCATACACATCCCGCTGTAAGAATGGAGTGGTTAGCGAGGGGGAAAATGGACGCAAGTGCTCCAATATCTCCATCGGAGATGAGGTGAATATTGGAAAATGACTTGTTTTTGAGTCAGTAATGATAAGCCTGTCTGCTAACATGTAACTCACAAGACATAGCTCTGTTTGTCTGCTGTGTTTGTTGTTATTTTAGATTTAAAACACTATTTTCCTATAGTTGTTACTTTTGGTTTCCGTGCACTTTATTCAGAGTTACACAGCATTTCTTTATAAATGTTTTACATTACAATTCGCTGAAATGAATGGTTCCAGTATTACCCAATAATGAGTCAGTATCCTGTTATTGAATAGGAATGTGGAAATAAATGTATGCAGGCCGTCAAGTCTGGACTGATCCCTTGCTTTAAATGGGCTTGTCTTTTTTCATTTGAGTAGAAAAACACAAAGTGGCACAATGTCATGAAAGCATAAAATGGATATTTTAAGCATTTAGAAATAAAGCAACTTTTTGGAAAGAAGTAAAATAAACATGCAATCTACCAGTTAAATTTTGTGGAAACCCTACCCTCTTATTTTGAAATTTCCACAGGAATGCTACAAACACATCATTTTGCTCACAGAGTCATTTTTTTAAATTTATTTATCTTTGTCACCAAATGTTACAGGTCATGTTCACAATCAATGTGACATCTAAAGGCTGTCCCAAAGAAGGCAAACGTGAGGTCATTAAGATAAAGCCCCTGGGATTCACGGAGGAAGTGGAGATCACCCTCGAATTCATCTGCGAATGTGAATGTCACAAGGAGGGCGTCAAGAACAGTCCACTCTGCCACTTTGGTAATGGGACTTATGAATGTGGAGCATGCAAGTAAGTCTGTGAACTTTATTGTACCATGAGTCTTACACTTAACCTTCAAGTCTCGCATTCAGTCTGTAGATTTTCAGCATTAAAGTTTAAAGCTTGAGGATCACAACCTTTCCCTCCGTCTCAGGTGTAATGACGGACGTGTGGGCAGGCAGTGTGAATGCAGCAGCAACGACGTGGCCACGGAGGACATGGATCGGACCTGTCGTAAAGACAACGGCACCGACATCTGCAGCAACAATGGAGACTGTGTGTGTGGCACATGTGAGTGCAAGAAAAGAGACAATCCAGACGAGAGATACAGCGGCCAGTTCTGCGAGTGTGACAACTTCAACTGTGACCGCTCTGGAAACAAACTGTGTGGAGGTGAGTATGTTTAATATGTTGAGTATATTTAGTAAATATAAATATTACACATCATTTAATATGTTTTTGTTCTCAGGACATGGACGCTGTGAGTGCAGAGTGTGTGTCTGTGACCCCATGTGGACTGGAAGCGCCTGTGACTGTTCTCTGGACAACAGCACGTGTATGGCTAGCAACAAACAGATCTGTAACGGCAGAGGGAAATGCGAATGTGGCACTTGTAAGTGCACTGACCCCAAATTCCAGGGTCCCACTTGTGAAACATGTCCTACCTGCCCAGGAGTCTGTACTGAACACAAGTAAGTCTAAAATTTTAACATGTCAGTATACAGGCACTTCGTTGTTGGTAATTGATTATGTTGCATTTTTTAAAATATCTTCTGTTAAATTCCACGTTTAACTATTACTGCACAGGCCGGTAAGTGACCCTTTTAGAATCAGAATCAGAATCAGAATCAGCTTTATTGGCCAAGTATGTGAACGCATACAAGGAATTTGGCTACGGTTCTATTCCTTCGCTCCATTATAGTTTAAACATACAACATAGAAAAACACAGAATAAACATTATATACAGAAAATATAACCATATAAACATTATATAAACATTGAATAAACATTGAATTTACTGAGCTGGATGACTGCTGTATAGAATGAAATATAATATATATAGTAACAAGAAAAGCCAAAGGTCCAAAATCTGGCTGATAATTTGAGGCTTCAGCAGAAAATTTCCCACTCTGTTTTTACTTGGACAGTGATTCCATCCTGCATCACAGCAGACAGACATTTCCCAGTCGCCATATGTAGGCTGGTTTCTTGGACACAATCGCAGTAATAAACCTACACACGACTGCCAGGTCACAAAAGACTCGCTCAGTTTGGCTAATTTGAACCACGAGGGCGTCATATTAGCTTTGGCTGAACTTTTGCATTTCTGTATTTTGATACATCTCTGTCTTCAAATGTGAACACACAGATATGGTCGTAATATTTTTTACAGGGTCGTTTACAGTTTCTGAGGATCTCATTACCTCTAATGTCCAAAGCAAATAAATGTTGAGAAGGTAATCCTCATAACAAGACTCAGAATCATCATATTTTAAAGAGTTTCTCAGTATCAACTGAGTAACAGAGTGATGTTTATCACCACAGTCGCTGTATTATCTTCTATTTTAAAACCAGAGAGATAATCGAGTTAATTTTGTTTTTGTGATATTTACATATTTATAGAAACCCCAGGGAATACTGGGGAAGTGAGTGTGTTTTTCCACTCTCAGAATATCAAAAGTGAAGTCAAAATAAAGTTCAAGCGCAGTCATAACTCTGGCATGTTGTTAGATGGAATGACCTGAATTACTACTTCTTGGTGGTCTTGGTGATTGGAGTCGGATTTTTAAAATAATGCTCCATATGTGTTTGTCTGATGTCTGATTTGGTTGTAAAACTAAAAAAACAATGAACATACACAAATTCTACGTTCATGGGCATATTACAAAGAGTAAGTAGTAGTAGAACTTGTTTGCCAACACATAAATAGGTGTTAGGTCTCAGTTAATTAACTCAATCCAGGGTGGACAGTTGTTAGTTTTGTCTGTGTAGTAGTCAACAGTGTCAGACTTTGTAAAGACCTGGTCCATAGTCCAGTTAGTGTTTCTGTAAAGAGATTCTGTTGCTGTTAAAATGTTTTTTTTAAAATGTCATGCTTCAGTACATGCATAATTTGACCAAACGACATGAAACTAGAAGTGAGAATAGTATTTGATATGTGTCGGTTTGTGTCATATGTCAGTGCACATTTCTGACAACACTGTTCCCTGCAGAGAGTGTGTCCAGTGTCGGGCGTTCGGTACCGGTGAGAAGAAGGATACGTGCGAGCAAGAGTGCGACTACTTCAACCTTATCAAAGTGAAGGACAGAGACAAGCTGCCTCAGCCCAACGACGCCTCTTACCCTGTGATGCACTGCAAGGAGAGGGACCACAACGACTGCTGGTTCTACTACACCTACGCTGTCAACAACAAAACAGAGAAGGAGGTGCATGTGGTGGCAGAACTGGGTAAGCAGAGAGCTGAGCGCACATGAACCAGGGTGTGGAAGGTTTCTGTTACAGAGGAAGCTAATTACAGGGTTTGTGGTGGTCAGGTTGCAAAAATAGGTCATTTGTTTATTCACGTCCAGTCATGTGATCGGTGATGGTGTGTTTTCCACGGTACGGTTATTTTAAGCTTCCTAAACGCTGTGCACCCTGGTGTGTTTTCAGACTGCCCCGCCGGTCCTGACATCATCCCAATCGTAGCAGGTGTGGTCGCTGGCATCGTTCTGATTGGCTTAGCCCTGCTGCTCATCTGGAAGTTGCTCATGATCATTCATGACAGAAGAGAGTTCGCCAAATTTGAGAAGGAGAAGATGAACGCCAAATGGGATACGGTGAGTGACTGGAACGGTAACCGGTTCTGTGAAAGATGAGCCTGATAAATATATTTTGAATTTTGGCCGAGGTTTAGTCGAGTAATTTAAATGTGGAAAACAGGTGTTGTTTGGCTGACCTGCAAAGTCGTTCGCTGTCAGAGATTTAACTTGTGAAGATCATTTGTCGTTTGTAGCAACCGATGATATTCACAGACTTGTTATCATTACAAAGTGTCTCGTCTGCATTCCCTACAGTCTCACAGCTGCAGAAACACAATGAATCTGCTGCTTTTGAATTGCGTTCAAAAAAATAAAGGGAAAAATGTCAGCGACTGTGTGGACTTTTTTGGGAATGTTATGCACTCTGAGCAGAGCTGGGTTTTTTTCTGAGTGGCCACAGCTCCTCCCCCTCATACTTCCTTCCCTCTGTAGCAACATCAGCCAACATCAATATGACAGTAAGCTGGATTTGTGCAGAGCCTTGTGTGTAGTGATATGCCTCCACCTAGTGGTAGCATAGTGTCATATCCACAGTGTATGTGGGTGTGATGATGCAGCCGTTCGTGATCAGTACCACAGCTGCTCGGCATGTTGGGGTCTTTTTCATTACCATGGGCAGGGCAGCCTGCATCTTCAGTCCCTTTAATTTAGAGAAATGAAAGACTGTGACCTGGGTTCTCTGACAAGATAAAAAGGCAAAGAGGCCTCAAAAGATTTCAGAGACTTTGCATGAACTCAATCCTTTCTTCTCTTACAAATGCAACCCTACTATCCTCATCTTTAACCCCAGCAGAGAACTTGTTTTCAGTAAACAATTAAGTTTTTTTTTAAATTTAGTAACAATTCATGGGAGTTTAACGTAATCATAGAAAGTTGACCCTTATTAAATTAAAGATGAAATATGCAAGTCTGGTCACTTTTTATCTATAAAGCATCTCGATGAGTATCAAAACGTTTAATTTAACAGGAACAGAGGTGCTGAACGCCCTGCTGCATGACGTCATCCTTACATCTACTTACAACAGTTTTTTTTTTTAGATGGGCAGGGTTTATATACACGTTGGTACTGTGACTCACTGAACACGCATCGCAAACAGGAGAAAATTATCTCGAAAGCCTGTTGCAACTCGTTGCACAATGTTGTGCCTCTGAACCCACACTTCATGAATCCAACATCACCAGGTCATGGACACTAATGTTGCAGGAGACGGTGGAGGCAGCAGAGACCCTACATTAACTTAAAATTCTTGTATAGTGCACCTTTAACACAGCAATGTTTCCTTATCACCTGGAACAAACAGTCAGTGTCTCTGTTAATGGGCTCTCTCTCCACTGATGCAAAACAGTACACAATTAACTCAAGTCAATTTAATTATAAAGCGCATTTAAAAACAACAGGATCTGACCCAAAGTGCTTTACCTGAGAGGCAAAGATAATAAACATTAAAGAGTCTCTGTTTCACTGTTATTCCTTGTTCACAGATCTTAAACAGGGATTTCCCAATGAGGTTACATTTCTCCCAATTTAAAAAGTTTCACTAAATATGAAACAGATTCAAAAAAGTACCATGTAACCTGCATATACAGTTTACTTAACATATTTCATTTTAACATTATATTATATCTGCAGAGAGCTGTGTATAGTTGGATTACACAGTATTTTGTTGGAGAAAAGAGCAGAACTTGAGTTTTTAGGCTCGTCAGCATAATAATAAGACAATGACACAATTTCACTGTTGGTGACTCAACTCAGGGTGGGGTATTATCTTTACATGACTGTTATGTAATCTGTCAATAAATATCTTCAGTTGGAAAAGTTTAAAGTTCACAAAATCCAGTTTAATAACTTTCACAGTGAACATCTTTGTGAACACAGCTAAAGATTCAAACATTGTTAGACAGATAAAAAAAAACATTTCATTCATTTAAATTTTAGATAATAAAGTTAATGGAGGTGAAGAAAAACAAGATGAATTGATGATTTAAATATTTTTTGGAACACTTCAGGGCATGGTTTACTATCTTTTCAGTTCAGTCTTTTGACTTTCTTTCTTTCTTGCATTGTCTTTTCTTCATTCCCCTCTTCATTTGTCCTTGTTTTTATTTGTACTTATTTTCTCTGCTGTTGTTCTTTGTCCTGCTACATTCTCTACCTTTAGCAAGAAAACCCAATATACAAGAGTCCTATCAATCAGTTCCAGAATCCAAACTATGGACGTAAAGCTGCTGCTCTTTAAGTTTGTATTTTTCCCTCTCCATTTCAATCTCCTGCATGGATTGTTTCTGTATGCACCTCCTTGGTTTTTTCAATCAGTCTCTCTGTTTTCTCTTTTGCACCTGTGTTTTAAAAGAACAAAGTTAAGTTGGACAATACAAAGTTTGATATTGCCTTCAGAGCTTGAAAAAAAAAAAAAAAAAACAACAGCATGAATGTGCACAAAACCTGATCGATATAGAATTCCCTTCAGGCTATTATGCAAAAACCTCATCTGGTAAGTCACATATGATGTGTTCCTCCTAATATTGGGTGTTTTATCACAAAGGCATGGCTGTGTGCTGAGTGTGATCTAAATGACTGGCAACAAGTTATTACAATATATACGGTATTGTGTGTGTGTGTGTGTGTGTGTGTGTGTAGAGGTAACCCACGTTTCTTGTGTGGTATGTTCAGTGGTATAGAACATTTGCAATGTAAATAATCCCTTTGTTATTTGTCTTACAGGGTGAGAATCCCATCTACAAAAGTGCTGTCACGACTGTGGTCAATCCCAAATATGAGGGAAAATGATGACATCACACTTTTCGATCAACGCTGCTGTCGAGTATTTGATATCTGCAGTATTTAGTTTGTTTCGGTTCAGAGTTAATGGTTCAGAGTCAAAGTTAAAGTCATTTCTTCTCGTTGCTTTATCATTATAATGCCACTGCATCGGTATTTTTACTAACACTTATGTGCACTTACCTGCATTTGTTTGTATTTTAGATGTACAGGATATGTGTATATACTTTCAAGTTGCATATCTGCAGACGTTGATGGAATGATGGTGTTTTTTCCTGCCACAGGACTGGTATTGGCAGATGATTAGCTTTTTTTTTTTTTTTTTTTTTTTTACACAACACAGTATGGACAGTATGGCTATACAGTATATGTACAAGAATTCCTCAGCTTCTGTCTCTGCCTCACACTTTTATTCTCTGTTTGTCTCTCCTCTCATCTGTCTCTGTGCACTGACTTCATGTGTGTCTCTGTGTGTTCCAGACAGGACCTGAGTTTAATATGTAAATTGTCAGCCATAACAGCACATTAGATCAATGTGTGTGTGTGTATATATATAGAAATCATCTACAACAGGAAATATTGAATAATATTTTGCATTCAACGTAGATTGGAGAGTTATGTTGAATCAGAGTGATCTGCAGTGGTGAATAGTTGTAAATGTAGTTTTAAACTGCAGTGCAGAAACATCCGATGTTTAAAATGTTATTACGCTTTTGTCGAGTACTGTTGTCTGTCTTGATGGACAAAATACACAAGATGAATATTAATATCAACTCTGGTTATTTGTATTGTTGATACACTATCAGATAGGGATTGTATACCACTTGATAAATTTTACAAAATTGTGGCGATGTTGAACAATCAAAAGGATTTGTATAGTTATGATACAAGTTGCAATTAACTAATGAATATTGTTGTATTTGCTAATTGCAGTGACTTAATGATTCAGTCTCAGGTCCCCTCCTGTGTTCTCATCAATTACGCCAAAAATATGTTTTTCTCTCAGCTTGTGTTCCATGGACCGGTGAACTCATTTTGTTTGAGTCCGATTTGTTAATGCTGTTGTTGTTTTTTAGACTATAAGAACGAATCAAGTGTTTGTTCATATGTCACATGAATCACCTCTGAAACGCTTTCACACCCAGATGCCCTCGCAGTATTGTTTTCAAAGTGCCTTTTATTTCAATACCATGTTTTTCTCTCTGTGCTGTTTGGATTATTTATTAAATAAAGTACAAAAAACTGTCTGTGTGTTTCTGTAAGAGCAACATGTGATGGCCTTATAAGCAGATGTGGAGCTCCAGCTTCAAAATAAGGTTTCAGAAAAGTGAGACTTATTACAGCTGAGGGTTGGAAACCTGCTCCTATTGTCAGTGATCATTACTACTGAACCTGAGGAGCAGTTACATAACATCACCTCTGAGTATATGTACAATTCAAGTACAGTTAGCCACAGATATGTTCTTAGTACAGTGCTTATTTTGACTTAAACATGTGGAGCATAACATCCATTAGATATCCTGTAGTGGTTTGGCACATGGACAGTCCCAAGTGTTTTTTTACTCAAAGGTTCATTGATGGGGCTCATTCTGGAGGAAAGTACTGAGCTGTACTGAAAACAAAAGACAAAAAAAGTCCTGTTCAAAGATGTTGTGTCCAGTTAGAAGGATGCCTGGGTGTAAAACACTGATCCATTAAAATACGCATCTGGTATTTTTTGTTTGCTTATTATAGCCATAATGAAATAGATTTAAAATCATTATACGAAGTTTAAACGACTTTTTTTTTTTTTTTTGTATTTTAAAAGGACCAATGTAAATGAATAGGCGTGTGCTAATGTTATGTAACACTGACAATAAGAAACATTTGAGTGGCACATATTCAGCTATGTCGCTTACATCATTTAAATATAATGCAACAGCGTCCTCTCGGTGATGTAATAATAAAAAATAGGATTATCGGATTTGGATGCACATGATCAAAACCGGATGTATGAAGAAGTCATACCGGATACATACCAAGACTGACAAACTATCTGCTGCGAGCTGTAAACAGCCAAGCTGTCTTGTCACGTCGATTATAACAGCCCCGCTGTAGCTGTTTATCGAAAGCAACACAGCTCACTGTGACGACGAAATGGAGGAAGACATACTGACGACGCTGAAAATATTAATAATAGGAGAAAGTGGCGTTGGGAAGTCGAGGTAAGCTGAAGTTATCCTCCAAGAAATTGATGTCGTGGCTCGCTGCTAATGCTAGCCAGCTAGCTAGTCGGCTACCTAGCTAGCTGGCGTTAGCTTAGTAGCAAATCAAAAAACATGACGTTTAAATATAAGACGGCGTTGACAACAAGGTAGTCGAGTCACACGTGGTTGTCTTTTTCTTTTAATCGTAGAAAACATATGACATTGTTTGTCTGTTACAAGCTATAAGGAGCCTGTGAAGTGCTCAGTGTCCAGGTTACTGTATGTGACATCATCTGTTCATGTGTAACAGTCGGAGGAAGCGCAGCCACTTCGACACGCACTGAGATATTATTAGAAATAAAGTTTCTAGTTTTGTTTTCACTCTTCAGGAGGAAATGCTTGAGAGTTTATGACGATGATGATGTTCCTTGCTTCAAGTATTACCAGCTGTATTTGTAAAACTCAGATCAAGTAGTTCGCACATCAGTAAGAACAGCAGATATTTACATGAAATAACTTAACTGAACACGTCAGCTTTAAAATACATATAAAAGTCTGTATTGCGTTCACCACACGCAATTTTTTTTTTTTTTTTACCGTTATATTATAATCAGACGTCCTCGTTAGCAACCGCAAATCACCCTGATATTCAAAGCAGAGTATAATGTTTTTACCAACATGAGTCTGGCAGTGTGCACTGAGCAGTGTGCCAGCAAAGAGCTTGGTCAGTTTTCCTGCTCTCCATGACTGTGGTCCAGACTGCATGAAAGAATCCTGATAGCCAGCCTGAGACATCAACCATCACATTGCAAACTATGGTATCGGGTACAGCATGCCTTCCAGAGCCTTAGCACGGTACATAGATAATGAGCTGCTCAAAGCTTTGATGTAAGCCTGACAACAGAGTCATGTAGCAAAAAAAAAAAAAAAAACAGTTTTCAGAGCATACTGATGACCAAACCTTGGTTTCTCTAAATAACAAGCTGTAACATGACCCATATAAGGAAATATGGCTTTTTGAATCGGAAATTACAAGACTAGGAACTTAAACACGATCAAAAAGGGGTCACATATAAAAAGGGACATGGGCATACTGTTAATTTTGGACCATTCGAGTGTTAGCGCAGAAGGTTGTAATTAACCTAAACTGATTGTACTAATTCACGCTGTTTAGATCACAGACTGTCATAATGTTCCCACAGTGGGTGGAATCAATTACATCTGTTGTTCCTTCTTTATTGCTTTATTCACTTTCCTGGCAGTATTCAGTTTTCTATCCTGTTTAATTTAATGACTATAACAAAGTGCTGTAATTCTAATTTTGGTTGTGTGTCTGTTTTTAGTTTATGGATTTTTTTTTTTTCCCTTTTCACATTTTGTCCAGTGATGCTGGTAGTTTGCTTACCGTGATGGCAGCTGTGTAGTGAATGTACACACAGTGACTGCATTTCTGTCAACACCATAACATTGACCAAGGTTTGCTTGTATTTCCAGAAAACAGATGAATTTGCGTCCAACTGAACTTAACGCTGACTACCAGTGTATTATTTAGGCCAAGGGCATAGTTTCCAGCAAGTAATTTTGTATTATTATTATTAATTACGCTTTTGCTTAATACAATAAACAAATCATGGCGATGACTCATTTCAGATGTCATTGTTTGAATTTTCCTGAACCAGTTGTGCTGTAGTGTAACGGGCACACGGACTAGATAATTTTTTGAATAGTATACAGATATTTAATTTGGTTCCTAACAATCTGTTGAGAGCCCTGAAATCATCAGGGTTACGTCTGCCTGGAAAAAAATACACAAGTTTCATTTTACCTGAACTAAATACAAATTACATTTCTATCTCGCCAGTCTCTAAGCACAGCTCATCTGCTGTATGGACCTCAAACAATAAACACTCCATGCTCCAGCATCCTTCCTGATGAACCGTGAGGGAAAATTAGAGGATTATGTTCGGGTCAAGGGGAAAGAGTGAGCTTATCCTCATCCTCAGCACTGTGATTAAGGCCTTTGCATTTGATTAGTCATAGTTAAGAAATGAACCTTGTCCTGCTGACTGCAATCTAATGGTGATATCATGCAGAGATTGTATTTGTAATGCCAGCAAAGGACAAAGTGATCAATAGAAAGAGATAGAGAATTAGATAAGTCTGATGCCGCAGGAGACGTCATGTGAGCCAGGAAAACGGGAACCTGATCTCAGAACAAAACCTTGCTTATCCTGCGTTGAACAGAATTACTGAAAATACATGCTGCTGCGTTTGTCAGTGACTAATAACGGATCCTATTTGTCTTCTTCCTGTCAACAGCCTCCTCCTAAGATTCACAGATGACACGTTTGACCCAGAACAGGCAGCAACAATAGGTGAGTAATCTGAGCTCAGCTAATGAAAAAGTCAAAGAAAGTAAAACTGAGTCAAAACATGGAGGCAATCACAAGACAGTCATCAGACATTAATAGTAGTAAATATACACAGAGGACAGAAGATGTTCTGGTTTAACGCCATTCAAAGTGGCCAGAGAGAGCGCATCAATAAGAAATACATTTGATCACAATTTCCCTGGAGTACTGTTAATATTAAAGCAATTTATCAATGGACTGTACAACAAAGCTAATGCTATTAAAACTTTAAATGTAATCCATTCTGCCTCTCAGAGGAATTAAATATGGATGTATTGGTTACTTACTTTGTCAGGACAACAAAAGACTTTCTGCAACAACATTTAATCAAGGTTACTCAGAGTTTACTAAGGTTTGTCTGTTTTAACTCATCACTGACAATGACCAGCACCCAAAAGCATCATAAGCAACAGGTAACACAGGGAACTGTTCACTTCAATATGTGCAACCGCTTCACTCATGAGGAGAAATGGCAAACATAACTACACACAAGATGGAGTGTGGTGACTTGAGGTCATGTTTTTGAGACAAATGAGTCACTGATGTGTGACTGTTGAGATACATTCAACACCAATCCACATGTGAGCCTCACTAAACACTTTGGCAGATCACCAGCCCCCTACAGGGACTAACAAGGCTGAATGAGAGAGTTAATTATATTTGTCAGAAAATGCGTGCCGTGCACTACATTGTCTGGGGTTTTTAAGAACTGTTACAACTACTGTAGTGTATAGAGGCTATCTCATTTAGTAAAGTGGACATAAAGTGTTGTCCAATGTGTTCCCTACTCTGGAGGCCCTGCTGAGGCTGTTGGCAGACACCATCACTGCGCTAAACAGCAAATCCACATAATGACAGAACACTTGTTATCTGCTCCAGGACCAGTATTGGCTCAATAACCACACTCGTTCCTTGCGTCTGTCACAAACCCAGTATTTATTACGAATAATATAAAACAGAATTTGATAGTTGAACATTTTCTAGCGGGATCCTCGTCAAGTTGAGGTCACAGAACAGAGATCTTGCCTGTTACGATGTCTGCTAACAGGAGGTATGAGTACTTGGCATCTGAAAGTTAAAATGTTACCACAATACCACACACCCTCATAACCGCAAACCTATTTGATGTATTTTACTCACTGAGGAGTGTGAAAAAACCCTACAGCAGACCAGACTATCCATCTTATCTGGTGAAATTGTAAATGTAGTGGCACAATATTTTTACAAGTGGAGTTTTTTTTTTCAGTTTGTGGTTGATCTGCAAATGGTATCAGCTTCATTTAATGCTATAAATCATCATTTGATCCACCAAGGACACACCTGCTATATTTTCAGGTGGTCTAAAGAGTAAAACCACAGGTTTATTTTCATTATAGCATTTGACAAGCCTAGATAAGCCATCCCATTGATGAGCTTGGATGTAGAACCATTTTTCCCTCCTCTAACTAATGTGATTTTTTTAAAGCATGTAGCTCACAATGCTGTCTTTGTTAAAACAACTGAAAGCATGGATTCCAAGTGGTTGACACAGTAAAAACACTTTTTTTTTTTTTTTTTTTTTTTTTTGCAAGGTCAAGGCATGGATCGCTACTGTTTTACTTGGCCAACTGCGATTCTCTGCCAAACAGATGTCTTCACTGGACTTAAGCCTCCCTTACTAACTCAAGTCCCCTTCAGAGACAGGCAAAAATCACTTTAAATCCAACATCATCCAGTCTCTATTCAAGTATTTTGTATCCTTACCATTTAAAGCAGTTCATCTGAGGTTGTCTCTCCCTGTGAGCAGAGCTTTCTAAGTACATTGGCACATTAACACATATTATATTGGCCAAGAATGAACCAGTGTAACACCCAGTCAACCTTTGGGCTCACTAAGGCCAAAGACAATCAGCAGCACCAGCATTGATACAGTTAGTAAGTCTTTGCCTGTGTACATATTAACGATGTAAAAACAGTCACTGACAGTAACTCGGGTTGTTTTGATGTAGTAGGATGTGTTTTGGTGGTGTCATTGTATTTATACGATACGACATGGAGCTGTTTTGAGGTCCACCATGAGTGAGTTGGCCTGCACAGCTCAGTCCACCCTTGAGTTGGAGTGGTAGTGGCATCTTGTTGTGTTGTGATATTAGAACCAGATGCTAGACTCTATGTTCTCTGGGAAGAATTTGTGGTAAATTAAAGCAGGAGATATACTGGTCCAGGTTCAGGGGATTGTTTAGTGTAAACTCCTCGGCATGCATCTGGCAATAGTATCTGAGCAACCCTGCTGGATTTGAGGAAGCGCTAGTTGTTGTGATTGACTGTGTGAACAGACTGTATATTTGTGTGTGTGTGTGTGTGTGTGTGTGTGTGTGTGTGTGTGTGTGTGTGTGTGTGTGTGTGTGTGTGTGTGTGTGTGTGTGTGTGTGTGTGTGTGTGTGGTATACATACTGTGTGTCATATATCCTCAGCCTGTCTCCTTGTCCCCTTTCTCCTCCTCTGTTCTGGCTCAGAGCTGAACTCTTCTCCTCAGTCCCAGATGTAAAAACAAACCCATCACAAGTGTACATTTCCCTGGTAAATCTGTCAGTGGATGCTAAAACTCGGGCCAATTTGTCATCCAGACACTGCACGCTCTGCACACCGAGACACAGCACAAAGGCAATAGAGGAGATTTACTTGTTGAGGGGAAAGGGGACAACATTGTTATTTTCATGTAAATGTCTGCTCCTCTGGGACTTGGCAGGGATTTTAGAGTTGAATCATTGCTGTCTGAGCCATTTCACAGGTGGTGGACTTTTTTTTTTTTTTTTTTTAAGATACAGACCTGTATTGGTTTCAGTTTAGGACATTAAACCACAGCATCCTTTCATGGTCCATATGAATACACAGTTACACCATAATTTAAATAGAGGACACGGGACGGGCATAATGCCAGTGTGAATAACTGGGGTTAACAGACGTTCAGAGACAATGTGTGGTATGTGTGTTTTGACAGTTCATCGTTGATAATCATAGTCTGTCGCCATGATAATAGTATTGGCAGTAATTGGTGGAACCTGTAAGACTCATCACATTGGTTCTGAATCACGATGATTTAACCATGAAGGTATGACTGACTGTCTCTTCCTCGTCTAGGTGTTGACTTCAAGGTGAAGACCATTTCTGTGGACGGTAACAAGGCAAAATTGGCCATATGGGTAAGTGATGATCGCAATACTTAAACAGAGCATTCAACATGTGGCAGTTTGTGTCTGTAAGTTGGAGCACAGAGATGAATTGGCAGACTCCTTCACGACCACAGTCTGGCTGTTCTGTCAAGTCCCCAGAAGATGGCGCTTTTGTAACACCATTTCTACCAACACGCTCCATGAGGGACACAGGAGTCAGACTTGTTGTTTGTGTCCGTCTGCCCTGGTTTTTGTTCTATTTAAGCCACCGGTTCTTCTTGTGAGCGTGTCCAGTGGTGCTGAGGTCGTTGTGTTTTGCAGGACACTGCAGGACAGGAACGTTTCCGAACACTGACGCCGAGTTACTACCGTGGTGCCCAGGGAGTCATTTTGGGTAAGCCAAGCTGTTGACGCCATCATCACTGTGTCGGCTTTTTCATGTGTGTGTGTTTGCCCTCTTCACGTTCGAGTCAGGCCCCTGGTTGTAAAAAAAGTGATGGCTTTTCATCCTGTGACCCGTACACACGCACACTCTGCGGCCTGTCTCTCTGGAAGTTAGTTTATACCGTCCTCATATGGACATGCTTGTACAGCATGTGTATGCACACACACAGGAACTCGGTTAAACCTCTAAAACAGACTTCCTTTGCAGCCTATGGTTTTTTACCATCCTAATGATATATAGAAACAGAAGGCGCCTCGCTGTAGCACTGAGATCATGATACTATCAGAGAAGCCTTTAGTTTTATCAGCCATGTGTTATTAGTTAATACAGAATTGTTTTATTTCTTTAAATGTCTGTTTTGTTTCATCAAGTTTTGTTTGTTTTTCCAAAAGATGAAGTAATACACGAGTAAAAACGCATCTCACTGAAAATAATACATTTTAAAATCCAAGACTTGTTAGATTTAATTACTTTTGAAGAAAATATTTTAAAGTTAACAACATGAGACATACAGACTTTCTGCTCCAGCCTGCAAGTTTCCATTGGATAAATACAGCCTTGATTATATTCGTATAATAATTCCCATTCTGCTATATTGTCCTATTGCTTTATGACGTATTCCTAGATGAAAAAACTCCAGTCTTATTTTGGACCAGCAGTATGGTCAACTTGTCTAGCAAAGTCTAGCAAATGTGCAATCTGTGTTTATAATTGACTTCATTGCGAGCATGTTGTGTTCATTTGGTTTTCCACAGTCTATGATGTCACACGAAGAGAAACCTTTACCAAGCTGGATAACTGGCTGAATGAGCTGGAGACGTACTGTACACGGAACGACCTTGTGAAAATGCTTGTTGGAAACAAAATTGATAAGGTGAGTGGGTTGTGAGCGTGCGCACGTGCGCGCGTGTGTGATGACACTATACGGTATCTTCACTTGAATATAAAGTGTGTTCTCAGTCAGACCAACAAGGTTGTTTGTTTAATTATCAGCAGCTCATTGAGATTTTTGTATTAACTTTTGGGACTTTTTTTTTTTTTTTCTCGTCCGTGAAATGTTGTTGTGATAACTGTTTTTTTCAAATACACACTAAATTTATGGGAACACATTCCCCAGCACCAGTAAATAAGAATTCCAGAAAGAAGTCGGCTTACACCCATTTGACAAATGACAGAACTAAACGACCTTGGCAGCCCCACTTTCATATTTCTGGCAGCTGGTTCTTTACCAGGATACCAGAATCGGGCAGCAGGGATATAAATGCCCACTAAGTAGAGCATTATGAATTTATTGTGTCCTGTTCTTTGTCTGTGAAAATCACTTTTCCTCTCTGCCCTGCGAGGACCACAGTAGCTGACAGCTCCGCCCTGGCAGACCTCAAATAAGCCATTACCTCTCTTTTGTTTTAGGAAAACCACGAGCTAGACAGGAGCGAAGGGCTGAAGTTTGCAAGAAAACATTCCATGCTTTTTATAGGTAAGTCGGGAGGATTCCCCACTCTGCAAAGACCTGCTGGGCATGACTTACAGCAGAAACAGCTTTTGAAATAACTATCATGCTTGCAAAGGTATGCTTGCATAGTTCTATTTATAAAGCAACCTTCATATATCATCTTCCATGTGCTTTTTTTTTTTTTTTTTGTGCTTTTATTTTTCACATTTGACAGTAAAGAGTTAAAATGACGTACTCTTCATATTTGAAAACGGAGACTTTATCTTCATCAAGTCCTGAAAAATGTCATTTTTAAAAATGTTTGTAGAGTGTTTGGAAAGATTTCACTGTTATCTCCCCAAGGCACTCGTGTCCTAATGTATTAATTCTCATTTGGCTTTCTAAATAAGATTTATTTCTTATCCTATGATTATTACTGTGATAATGTTTCTGGATATCATCATACTGTGGAGTGGGTGTTGACTATATCCCCTAATAACCTCCTAAGGTCCACTATTAGTGTCTGGAGATGACAGTTATTGTTGAGACATTTTCCACCGCTCGCCGCTGCAGTCAGGGAGCCGAGCGCATGATGACATCAAGATGCAGACATTTACAGTTGTTGTATCTGTATCTCATCTTCTTCTCTCCACCATTTCCATCCTCCTCCGCACACCCATTTCTCATTTTTCTCTCTGTCCCTTGTTTGTCTCACTGCCATTCCTCTCTGTCTGCTCCTTCGTTTCTCCCCCTCCACTCCGCTCTCCACGCCCTCAGAGGCCAGTGCTAAGACCAGGGACGGCGTTCAGTGTGCATTCGAGGAGCTGGTGGAGAAGATCATCCAAACTCCCGGCCTGTGGCAGAGCGAGAACCACGGCCGAGGAGTGCAGCTCTCCGACGAGGACGCGGGAGGTGGAACCTGCGGTGGCTACTGCTCCCTGGTCTAGACATGTCGCACATAAAGTACACAAACACACTGACACACACACACATGTCCAAACATACACGTGTGAATACCACACACGCTCAAACACAAACATAAACACACACACTTGAAAGAACAACCCCCCTCCCGCTGTGTGCTGTCCTGAGCTGAGCTCCGTACTCAGACATGAAGGCAGTGGAGCTCTGACTGTCACACACAGACAATACTTTTTGCACACTTTCTAATAATGCTGCGCTATAATGCAAATGCAGCTCAGCCTTCCTCTTAGTGGAATACGAGTTGACTCTCCTCTGTTATGTTTTATTTTTGGTTATGATTTGTATATTTTACAGACTTTGGTCAAAATTGTAAACTTTTTTTTTTCCAGTTTCTCATCCTGCTTTGGGATTTCATTTCAACCAGACAGTAAAGTCCAAAAGTGTAAACCAAAGTTTGTCAGACAAATGGTTAAATCTCTGAAACATGATGAGAACAGGAAAAAACAAACTTTTCTGGCCAAGGTTCTGTTCTCGTCTCCAGCATGCTTTTAGTTGTCGGAGCATCTTGCCTTTGGAAGCACATGTGTATCAATGCAGGGCTGACTTTTCTCCTGTGTTTGTCTTTTGTCTGGTCGGTTCTGAGCTTGATCCTGCCCCCACCCCCACCCCTCAGCACAGACTCTTGTCCAGTCTATGAACATTATGCTGCTTATAGAGAAGCTTATCAAGGCAATCCATCTTGTTTTCCATCTCAACACTCTCAGTCAAAGGCCTGGATCCAGTGTCTGTTGTCCACACAACTGCCTCATTTCTTTAGAATATAATAGAGTTACCAAGTGTTTGGAATGACGTTTTACTACTTTTATTGACTTGGACTTCAAACCTTTGGTGTGTTTTGAAGAGTGCATAAATCAAAGAGATTGGCACCAGAGAGCTTTCCACTGGGTGCAGAAGAAGACGGAACCTCTTAAAATTGCACGCCTTTTTTGTAACGAGTTGCTTTAATGGAGTGCGACCTACTGGCACTCCCTCGCTCAGACAGATAATATCAGTAATATCACTAGCGCTGCTACAGTCTTTCATATAGATTCAGTTGACTGTACAGAGACAAAGGAAAAGTGTTCAATATTAAACAGGGTAGTGAGTCATAAGGGTAGTGAGTGGTGTTTCCACTGAATTTGGAAAATCAAAGAAAGCGCTGCGTGCTGCACGTTTCTAATGGATTTCACAGTGCTTCTCTATCTCTGTGTTTGTATCCGAGACAGTTGTAAATGTACTGCACCCCGACCTCTGACCATGTTTGTAGTATTCGAGTGCTGGTGTACGGACTGGGAAATGTAGTTCTGAGAGTTTGTTGTAGTAGGGATGCTGAAGATGACGTGGATAACACGCATGTCTTATCACAGACTGGGATTTTTTAAATCTCTTTTTAATTGCATGGGAAATTCTGCGTGCCATTCTTTTATCATTTGTCCAGTGAATGACCCTCAGAGGCAGTTTACTTTAATACCTTAACTTATACTTAACTGAAAATAAAGCCTTGCATACAAGTTTACCATTTCATTTTAATGGTACAATAATAAGACAGAAAGAAAAGCTTATACTTATTAAACTGGTATAGCTGTTATTTGGTTGTTTTTTTTCCTTTTTTGTTCAAGAAATGTTAAAATATGTATAAGTTGTAAATTGTGTGTATTTTAGGAATTTGATGGGATAATTCCTTTTATCAGTTGTAAAGCTGATTGTATACATATTTCACTACAAACCGCCCTGTGTATTAATCTAAATAAAATTCTTTTTTTAAGCAAGCCGAGGTGTTTATGTTGGTGTTAATGTAGACTCCAGACTACGTCTCCAGCTGTTGACATCTGCAGCTGCGCTGACTAATAATGAAGAATGAGTCTTTTTCTACCAGTCGCTTTAATGTCCAAGTCTTCATAACAGATAACCAATAACTCTGCTGCCATCGTTGCCGTGTTGGAAATGTCGCTGTTAGGTGATGGGTTTTTCACTCAACGTCCTTCACATTCCTCTGTCCTCAGAATAAAGACTTGTGTTTAAACAGTGTCCGAGGAACCCCCAGACCTCAGACGTGTGATCTATCTAAATCATCTTTTTGGCAGACTTCTCAGGAAACACCACCACAGCCATAACTCACTCTACCAATGCTTTAACTGGGATGTGCATAATTCCTGGGCGATTATGAAAGGGTTGGGGCTGGCAGCCAGAGCGAGAGCTCTTCCCTTGTAGCATATCCCTCATCTCTTGCCACAGTCCAGGCAGCCGTCTGGAAATATGTCTCAGTCAAACAACAACGGAGGCATACAGTGTAATATTGCCTTCATGTGGTCCAACCATGTGCTGAGCTGTAGCGCTGCTGTTTCCTCATGCCTACGCTGGAAAAACATCAGCTATCAAGAGGCTAAGCTGACAGATTTTATATTTTTTTGAGAATAATTTACAGAGTTGGTCAACTGACATTCCTTGTATTGTCACATCATGAGAACTAGGGCAGCATGCAATATGTTTCCACAGAATCCCTATTTAGAAGGACCACACTGTTGTTGTTGAACCCTGAACAAAGCTGATCTGGTACACTGGAAATATCATTTAATGCTGCATCAACTCTTATAATTAAGAGTTGCATGTAAAATATTCTGCTTGAAGAGATGTAACCTACAAATGGATATGATTTTAGCTTGATAACTGAGTTAAAAGATCCTTATATTTCCAAAATTGCTGCAGAATAATTTTTGTCGATTACTTAGTGACCTACTGTAACCGTGGAAAAATGTGATAAAACTGAAGCTTTGCAAAACTTACCATGGTAGAAAGGATTAAAAGAACATACACTCAATAAAACTGTGTTTACTTCTTTGGGTGATAATTGTGTTTTTGCAGTCACTTAAAACAGACAAACACCACAAGGGTCAAGAACTTTACTAAAAATGGCACATCCAGACTTAGTAACATGCCAAATTCCCAGAACTATTCTGTCTTGCCCCGCCTTGTTTCTTTGAAGCACCTCTATGCTTAGAGCTCTGTGCTTAATGTGTGGATGACAACAGGCTGACACTGAAAATGGTGGTTTGCAGGTATAATGTTAGCTGTCTAAACGATCATAAATATCTTTTGGTGATAAACAAAGTGATTGTAGTACCATTTCATTACTGGAGACATGAATGTTTGAACCAGATTTATTGGCCGCGCATTCAGCAGTTATCAAGACATTTACCACAAACCTCATGGTACTAGAAAAGTCATGGAATCAGAATTACTCACCATTCATTAGCGACCGCAGACAAATGACACAATTTCATGGCAATTCACTGTTTGACCTGGTCAAAACCAAAAAAAAAAAAAAAAAAACGTGTAGAACCACTGGAGATAGTTTAAAAGTATCACTGACATAGGCCTGCTTATATACTTACTATGGTTTCGAGGTCTATAGACTTCCCCTTGATACACAGAACCTTTAAAAAACAGACTTTGTAATATGCCAAACTCCTGAAACCATCTCATCCTGCCCCACCTTTGTAGAGTCAGAAGCCTGAGAGCAGATCTGCAGGGATGACTTGATGGACTGCGCTCTGTCCTGCTGTCTGTATGTGAGCACGCAGCCAAGCGCTAAGCTAACAGAGCAGATCTGGCTCTCATTAACACAGTCTTGTCTCCCTGCTCCTCCTCTGCCTGCCGCAGCGACAGCCGTATGGATTAGCGCTCAGACGAGCCCCTCAGGAGAGCAGTCATGCTGTCATGTGTAAAAATGTTACGAGACGTCGGGCATCGTTTCATAAGGTGTTGGGTTCCCAGACGTCACTCACTTTGTCATGCTCATTGCCGGTCTGCTATCAGGTAATTGTTTTGCCATGCTGACATAGAAGAGCAAGAAGAAGAGTGAGAGGATTATCGGAAAGATCATCCCCCACTGCCACCACCTGAATTGTATATTGCAGTGAGGAATTAATATGTTTGCCATAAGGTCAGCTCTGTAAATGTAAGGGTGCTGGAGGCCTTCTCTGAGTTCACTTAAACAGAATTCTTGGATAAGTGTTCACTACGCTTTGAACCTTTCAGTAAACAAGAACAAAGCATTTTCTCTCCAGACAACTTTCCCCGTTCCTTTGCTAAAAGACTTGCGTAGGCACCCGTAGGTCTGCAGACTGTTTGAGTGTTTATGTTTTGAGCTGAGGTAGAGGAAAATGCCCCTTTGCTCCTGCTCCTTCCTTCCTCTGAATCAGCTACGGCCGATCTCTGGCCTCTCTTAGGTTACCCCGCGAGCACCAGCAGCAGACTGTGAGGTAATGAGTGCCACGGCCAGAACTGATGGCTCTGTCACTGCAGGTGGAAACACTTTGATTATGCAGGACCTGGTGTTTACATTGTTTCACCCGTTTACATTTGGAACCTTTGACATTTCATCAAGCTACGGGAGCGTCCCGTTTCAGGACCCTGATCTGTTTTGAGCTATGTGACCTGCTGTGGGCCTCAGTGTCCTGTGGGTTACACTGAGGTCAGCAAAGCACCCTTCTAACTATCGCAGTCTCTGAAACACCTTGTGTGGGCCCAGTCTTTAATAAAAATAATAATAATAATAGAATATATTTAATATCTCAGCTATAGGGACTACCTGAATGGTTTTAAATAGACAGAGTGAAAACATCTTTGGGATGAGGTCCAATCAGGAGTTACTATGGATTCTGTCAACACTGAGGCTTACCCACATCCCCAGAAGCAGCAGGTCTCTGTGTGTACCCATCAATCACATGTGGCCCCCCCATAACTTAATAAGAACAGGCCTCGGGTAAGCAGGAAACCTCTGTACTTGTTTGGTGTGAACTCCTGGCCTTGGATCCATGTAAGTCAATTCAGCTATAATATGGCTGTAATTGAGTTTCATCATATTTGATACTCTGTCAATCTAATTTAAACCTAAATGATTGTATTGTAACACACTCTTGTTATTTTCAAAAACACAGCGCCCTGTGTACAGGCCCTAAAGAAAGCAAGGGAAGGGGACTCCTCACCCTCGCAGAGAAAACTCCTCTCACAGTGGGGGTTGCTTTCATCCCAGCCTCAGGTTACTGTGGCAATAAGCACGAGGCCCGAGGACAGGCAGGCAGCAGGGCCACAGCCGCCTTGTAGAAACAACGGAAGGACGAGTAACTTCATTCATCATCCAACCACCCATAATTCCCTGTGTTCACGGTCCTTC
The DNA here is from genome assembly GCA_016801845.1 of Polydactylus sextarius. Lineage (NCBI taxonomy): Eukaryota > Metazoa > Chordata > Actinopteri > Polynemidae > Polydactylus > Polydactylus sextarius. Next base: position 17,337,818 of record CM028928.1, read on the forward strand.
TGTCCCGTGTGGCATACCTCCAGCCACACGCCGTCTCTCCACGGTCACGGAATCTCAGATTCCGTGACCGTGTCGTCATTAGATGTGTCAGGACACCCGTCAGGATCTCACTCATGCTACCGCTGCAACATGGAAGCAAATACCCATGTACTCAGGCCTTCAGCTTCTATAATAAACTAATCACTCTGTATCAACACAGGGTTGGGTGTAAGCTTTCCACATGCCTCAAACATTTTCATGGAGCAGACACATGCTTCTACAGCAGCGCTAAGCTCCAAGTGAAAAAAATCCACATTAATAAACTCCTTTTTGGTGAGATGATTGGCATGTATAGAAACAAATTCATTATTTTGTATAAATAATCTGGCCCCTGTGTTGTAATTGCACTGCTTATTTTTCTTTGACAAGCTGATCTCAGTTTTAGGGTTGGACCAGAGAATTTGTTGTAAACCACCACGACTAAAAGACCCCAATTCCACTGTCTTTGAAGAGACGGAGGTCTGGAGAGCTGTGGAAGCTGTTTTTTTTCACCAGCGCTGACCTCAGACTAGCAGAGTTTAGAGATGGAGTTCAGAGGTTGGACTTTTTGGCACGTTCCTCAGGTCTTTCAGGATCTTTTAGTTTGAGGCCTTAACCTTATTACAGGTCCACATCGACATCATTGTGTTTTTTTCCTGACCATTTGCAGCCCTTTGTGCCTTGGATGTAACCCGAGTTGAGGTTTATTACTGCAAACCACAGGAAGCTCAGGCTCTCTGACTGTATAGTGGACAATTGAATTTGAAAACACAAAGCCAACCTCGACCTCTCCCACCCTCCCACCAGCAAGCTAAAGTCAAATAAAGCTCTCTCTGAGGAGACTGTACCCAGGTCACACAAACACAAGATACTTCACATGTTCGTTGGTTTCATTTAATTCGGTCTACATAGATCCACTATCCACTTTGTCGCAGGATTTCCTTTCAATCAGATTATGAGGAATAACAGAAGTGTGACATATGTTTTGTAACCACATAGCTTGTGAGAGTCATTTAGTGAGGTTGAGCCACAAGAACTTCTGTGTGTCTAATGACACTGTTGGATCTCTGGTTACTCAAAGCTACTTAGGGATAAAGTAATGAGGAAACAGGTCTTTAAGGGGATTTTGTCAGGGCAGGCTTTGCAGGAAACTACTCTGATGTGTCAGATGTGTTGTCATGTACTGACGAGATGAAAAATGGCACCATAGTGAAAGTAGGACAGAAACTATAAAGCAAAGCCAGATTCTGATCTCACTTCACCTTTGACCAAATGTGCTGTTATTGTGTTTTGGGTTTGTGGGACAGTGCTGTTCTTGGAATTTGGAGAAGCCCTGTTTCTGATTGTTTGTTTCAGATGTTGGAAGAAACTGATATCTTCAGATGCCACAGACTTGCTAACCAGATGTCCATGCATGTGGGCATTCCTTAATGCTGTTCTGCATGCAATGACTCTGACTGTGTCCTTGTGTGAGAGTGGTGGGGTGTAATTGTAGCTACAGTACTTTGGTGGCTATTTTGTCTACATCTCACCACCTCCAGTTGCAATATGGCTCACATTATTGCCCTGCTGAGCTCCAGCTTGTCTTGATGCCGCAAAGCTCCTCTCTTCATTTTCTTTACATCACTTTTTCACAAACGCTGAACCAAGAGCAGGCTTGTAATCAAACACAAACCCCCCAAAACTCTGCCATAACACTGCCTTATGGCCTCCTGGGGCTGTGAACAGACAGTGTAACAGCAGTGTGTGGGTGTAGCTTCCTCAACAGCTCCAGCTTCTGGCTTCTTGCTTTTGCAAAGTCCAGAGTGGTTCCCAAACTCACTTAGGGTGTTGGATGCCTGAGCTTGGCTTCCCAGCGGGAAGTGGTGCTGTGTTCAAATATTTACATTCATCTATGTGTATGTATGAGTGTAAGTGTGTGTGTGTGTGTGTGTGTGTGTGTGTATGTATACACATATATATTAGTTAAGCTCAAGCTGCGATCTGTGCCATCACATTTAATTTACCATTAGCATGTTGCTAATGAATTAAACAAACAAGCAAAACATGCTGATTTTGAGGTGCTGGCAGGCACTGAGTGAGACTATTCTGTCCAGTCTTTATGCTAAGCTAATCTAACTGCATGCTGGCAGTGGCTTTATACGTAATGGGTTAGAAAGTAGTATCAATCTTCACATCCTGGCAAGAAAGCAAATAAGCGTATTTCTCTAAGTGTTGGGAAAAACTGTGAAAGAAAAATAAAACCGTTGCTTTAAATCATGAATTCAGGGTTAGACTGTCCGATCCCAGTATGATCAGAGTCAGAGAGAAACAGTTACACAGTGGTAATAACACATGACGATACATTTATTATTATTTCTGTACTCCTCCCACTTGTTTCAGACACATTTTTGTTTGACTACATAAGTTTTGACTGAGCTGATTTGTCTCCACAAATACAAACCAAATGGGCCATTAGGCTTTCTTTCAATCGCTATATCTCACTGGTCTCCATGCTAACTGCTGCTCAGCCAAGCTGCCGCGGGTGCAAAACTTATGACAGCTGTCTCAGGTGAATGGTGCAATATTTACTTTCTGTCATGGCAACACTGACAAGTTTTAAGTTGCATGTACTGTTGGTTGAATGCTGTCAGGAACCTGCTACCTGGAATAAAACACACGTCCATGCCTTTGTGGACATATTCAAAACAGTTCCGTCTGTGTCACATAAGAGAGAAAACCCTGACTCTGGACACTTTCCGATGGAATATGACTACAACCCTGTTTCATTCACCTCTGCATGCCTCTTGTGTGTAGTTGCTGATTCACAGAATGCCCAGTTTCCCTCCTTCCAGCAGCTCTGAGATGGATCCTATGATGGTCACAGCCAGGCGACTCTAAATGAAAAGCATACTGTATGTGACCATATATGTCCTCATGAGGCGGTCCCACATCTGCATCCAAAAATGGTATAAGGCGTGATGATTTAGCTTAGAGGAAGAATTCAGTGTTGCACAGTGTGTGCTCTGTAGGCAGTGAAAAGACCATATTTTCCAAATGCCATGGGAGGTCTTGTGTGGTCTTTGCCAAACGGTGCTTAAGTCACGCGGCCTGCTATAAGGCGCTACTGTACACATCACAGAGGTCTTCTCACAGGCAGATGAACTACAGCTGAAGATGAGGCTGCAGTGTTTCCAGCGAGAGGAAACCATGCAGAGATCTACTCCAGAAACTGGACTTGGTTTTGGACTTGAAGTGTCTATTTCAGCCAGCATTGGCATACATCTGTGAATATTATTTAGGTCCAGGATTTGGGAGGAACTGATCAGTTTTGATTAAATTTTCCCACTAAATATCCAATAAAAAAAAGAAGCAAACTGAAATCCAGAAATATCATCAAGGCTGTAGTGGCTGTAGTGTCACACCAATTTCCTCTGTCTGGTTTTTCCTCCAGTGTATACCCAGGGTTTATGCAGTCTCAGACTGTGTTTACTTTTTTATAATAAAAACATTAAAATATTAAAACAATAAAAATCTAATTTTTTACTATTCACTATTTTTTACTGTCATTCCATGCACCGTTAACCTACTGTATTTTGGGTTTCAGGTCTTAAACTAAATTCCAGTTAACATTACAGAGGGAGTATTATGAAGAACAATAAATATCATCTTTGTCACATTTGTGGAAAAAATAATAATATTCCATATCTAACCTTCCTAAAGTCAGACTTTAGATCAGGCTTTTGTACAGCTAGTTATTATCTTTTAACATGGTATGCCAAGGGAGGTGATGGTCCAGCAGCACTGGCAGTCAATCAGTGTAGTGTTCTGTGAAATATGCTTATTATACTTATTAAATTAATGAAGTTCAGGGACCCTTCACAGATAAACAGCTATCAATTTATCATAGAAAAAAGCAAAAATATTCTCCCTTTTAAATGTCTTAAATTTGCCTTTTTGAAAGCTTCAGTGTCAAATAATCATAAAGAATAGTCTGTGTAAACAACTCACTGGGTATTCTGCCAAGAAGTCACAAACGTGAAAGTGTTCAATGTGGAGGTTGGCCTTTTTATGACATTTATTTATAATTCATCATTGCATTACAGCTCACACAGACATGAGGATACAGTGATGAGCATTTTATCTCGCCCATCTATGTAGAAATGATTTTCACTACTTTTGCTCCTATGAGTTGTCAGGAGTTATTCTTTAACAAGTTAGTCGTGTGTTTATTGTACAGAATCTACTACTATTATTATTATTATTATCATTATGTACTGTACGTTCAAATATATCATATCATACTACACTGTAACTGCACAGGAAGTATATTTATAGTTCATTATTGTTTTTTATTTGTTTTAGTTCACCCTTATTTTCATGATTTTATTGTATTTAAATTGACATGACATCTTTTTAAATATTATTGTAACGCATTTATAAGTGAGGTCATTTTTTTTTTTTTCAGTAGTTTTTCAAAGGTGCTATACAAATAAAGCAAAACACCATTAATATTGAGCACCAGCCACTAGCAGTTGCTTTCCATTATGGTTTATCTAGCGTGAAAACACAAAACTGCTCTGGTTACAGATGGTTTGTCGGTTCACTCCAGAAGAATGTGAAAGTAAAGTGCAAGAATTTCAGTACCAACAGAGTTACACATGTTGAAATTACAGCCAGTGAATAAAGACAAATTGTTTGTATGACAACTTCATAAATATACCTGAAAGACAAAGATCGTATTTTTTAACTGTGAAATTCCAATAGAAGCATAATTCAAAACAAACAGTCTCTCCTCGCAATATTAACAGGTTATAGGAGAAGAGAGATTAATATATGTTTGACGCAGAATGTATAAACCAAGTGTTCTGACTTGTCTATACACAACAGTCATATATCCGCACTTTGTGGACAGGATCAGATGTCTGATAAATTTCAGCCCACTAAACCAGAATGGTTTCAGTGAGTAGAGTCGTAACCTGACTTCATCAAACTGCGAATCACCCATGACGAGATTGTGAATCCAGACAGATCTACTCCACAATTTTACGCCTAACATGTGTATATATTTATCTGATGGGGGAGAAGGAAAAAAAATAAGAGTTCCATAACTAACATCTGGAGGAATGGGCTCCCACGTTGGCCCAGTGTACCCGTTCGATTCCAGATTTATGGTAACATTACAGTTTTGGCTGCGGCTTTATGCTTGAGCAATGTGAGGCCTATTTATTTGCTGGCCTTCAAAACTGGCTGCCACACTCATGCCATGCTGCCTGCCAGGTCTGCAGCCTCTCGCTCTGTCTCTGGGTCTTTCTGCCTCTGACTCCAACTATGTTTCAATATCACAATATGCTCCTATAAAATGCTAAAATGTCTGTGCATCTGTGTTTAATACCTTTTAAATACCACTCTGGCTGTTCCGTAATGCCATCCTTTTAAAATATGTCCTGGGACTTTCGGTAGGTCTGGACACATGGAGGGATGGTCGGATTTTTCCATATGACAATCATCAAGATTGGACCCACCACCCTGTCCCTTTTAGACACACACACACACACACACACACACATACACACACAAGTTTGAATCCCACTCAGGCCATCAACAATGTATCTTTGTGTTCCCAAACACAAAGTGTTAACGTGAGAGGACCTTCCAGTCTCGCTCCAGCCTCACTCGCTGCCAAACCGCATTCCTCCGGCAGCTGCCATTTCTTACATCTGCTGCATTGACGTGGTTTCACTTGACTGTAGTGAGGAATTTATTTAGCTTTTCTGTGATGAAATATTACACAGAGACACCAGGCCATGCTCTCCTCTATGTCTTATTTGTGATCCCCCGGCTGTCATTATGTTATGAGTGCTTGTGGCTTCTGTTTTACTCTGCACTTTGCCCAGTGCTGCTGCTGCTGCAGCAACTCACAACGTGTGGTGGAAATCATCTCTGACCTCACAATGTTCGAACAACATCCTGATGTAGATGTTGGGTCCAATATATTGAACATTTATAAATCAGAGAGGCCCCATAGGTGAAACTGTGTATTTTCAGTCCTACCGTGAGTGTTAACAGGTAAATAAACGGTAATTTTAACCAGTCAGTAATCTGTAGAAAAATAACAACACCATAAAAAATGATTATGAATCAATACCAAACAGGCAGCAGAGAATTAACTCAAAAAGCAAAGCTGCTCTAATCTATAATTTTGTAAAACAATAGAAAAATGATGCGAGACAGATGGTTCATAACAACAAGCCCACAGAGACTGAGTTCTCAACTCTTTGGTTGAGCGAACCAGATCTAATAAAACCACTGTGCATGAGCACATCAGCATCAAGGCTGATGCCTGAGTTTTCTACATATATTCATGATGTGGTCACAAACATGACTCCACATGAAGGCTATTGCTCTGTATCTGCTGGAAGTGTAAATAGAAACGTCTGTGTTCTTTGATAGTAGATATACTGATTAAACTGTCAGGGCAGTTTGCTGTGATGCCCCTGAGTGGTCATAAATAATTAAGTAATGTAAGAAAAGCAGAAATAAGTGATGATATAGGTGCTATTTGTCTCTCACTATTAATATTTATTATCATTTTGTACTGTTTAGAAAGTATAAAGGCTTGATAAGGAGGTACAGTCATTTATACATGTTTATATAAAAAGGTGTTTAATGGTATATATAATCATGGATTCTGGTAATTGGAGTTGATTTAAGGCTTTGACTGAAGCAGTTAAGAGTGCACCTCTATGTGTCATCAATTATGAAATTATTGAAATCTCATACGTGGATTCTGAGTTGTTCCTTTTCTCACTGTTTCCAAAGTCAAGAATGAGTTTGCATGCCCAGGAATGTCTCTAATGTTATAAAGTAATTACTGACTGTTTACACACCATTACTCCTTCTGAGGGGAAAAGCTAAGAATGCCTTTTTTTTTTTACTTTTTTTTAACTGGGTTTGTGAATGTGGAAGGATGATGCACCCACCTCAATGAGCCACTGTCTGTGCAAATTGCAAAGTTTGCAAGATCCTGCTTTCCTTAACAGCCCAATCCATCAGGCTAAAACCAACATTTCAGTGCCTGGCTGAGGGCAAACCCCACATGGAACGGGCAGTCCTATCGGCTTTTGAGGATGAACTTTGGAGAGTGAAGCGGCTCTGCTGGTGACACCACAGAATGCGAAAACAGCAATCATGCAATCATGGCATACGGTGCTGGCATGACTGTTATTTTTGAATTATGCTGCCCCAGCAACTGACAACACCCAAAGTTCATTCACAAGAGCTGAAATAAGACTGCAATGAGAGGTTTCTTCTGATGCAAAAATAATACCTTTTATAGTGAATATTTGAAAGATCATGACCATGACCTTTGTCTGTACACCAAGTCTTCTAGAAGATTAGATCCTTAGTTTCCCAAACCAACTTGGGAAACTAAGGCCTCCACCAGTTCGGTTCCCAAGCTTTTTGGCTTGTGATACCATGAAGTGAAGCAATGCCTACTTGTGATTTCTAATGTTAGTGTGGACAACAGTTGTAAGTACTTTTATTCAAATGAATTATTTTTCCTAGTTAGAGGTCCAGAAACTGTTCAAGGTCCAGAAGAGATTATGATTCCAGTATTTCACAAGTAAAGAGTCATAAAAAACCCGAACCGAACATTATTAAAGATCATCTTTCAAGGAGCTAGGGGGTTCGTTACATCTCTTTACCCACAGTTCCACTGGGGATCAATAAATAATTTCTAATTTCTGATTTCTGAAGAGACTATTCGGATAATTTAACATTGGACTCTTATAACGCTGCTATACTCACGGATGGACACATTTTAACAAACGCTGTTTTTTATTCCACATTTTCTCAGAATCTGGCACCTGCGTTACTTACTGTGCAACTTGACCATCAACTGTTCTGTCACTTACTGTTTGGATCACAGAATACACCCTGCTGACTTTAAAGCGGAACTCCACTGATATTAAACATCATAGTGTGTTTATAGATGTCGGGGAATACTACTGAAAATCCATGAGAGGCTGTATAAAGCCTTTTGTCTCTCCAGAGGGAGGTGTGTAAAGTCTGATAAATGTCCTCCAGTGATGTTTCTTGAGTGAGCGTGGATTAGGGCTGAAGACAAACGGTTGTACACAACTTTTTCTCTTATTTTTAATAGCAAATAGTATCTTTGAATAAGTATGAGGAGTTCAAAACTTTCACAGGGTTATTTTGAGCACTGAAATGCATATATGGTAACTATCATTGCAGGATTTAATGTGAATATGAAAACAGATACATCATCTTAAATGTAATATAATAAATAAATTTTCACTCTTCTACGTGTCATTCTGTTCCCTACAGGTTCTTCTGCTTTGCCTTGATCCCACGTTGGCAGGCCTGTGCTGGCTGGGGCCCACAGCAACTTTGGAAGGGGTCTTATTGTTTGGAGCAGCTGTTTAGTTGGACTGTCTCAGGAGCTCAGAAGACGGCCAATTACCAGGATTTAGGCTGTTAGGAAACAGCTGAGGTGCGGGCAGCTAAACCACCTTTTCCTCCAGCCCTGTTACTGTTATCATATGTGTGTGAGTGACTCTTGGATGGACTAAGATGTGGGATCCAGGGAGAAAATACACAGACATTATCCTCCAGCAAACAAACAAGGTGAGCCATTGCATGTGGCTGTGTGGCTTGCAAAGCAGAGCAGGCCCACCATGGAAATGGATCAGACTAACCTCTGAACATGAAACCTGTTGTATTGCAGGGCTTTGTGGTGAGACTGTGACTGGGATTATGTGAGTTTACAGCAGAGAGGAAGAAATGTTTTGCGTGGTTGGAGTTTGTGTAAGCGATGTCTCGCTGACAACACAGCAAGGCGCATGTACCAGCAACTGTGGTAGATGAAATCATGTGAATGAAAACTTGACACCAGGTATCAAAGCAGACGTTTCCTGCATTCCCTTACCCCCAAAGACCCATTCTTGTTCCATGTCATGAAAATTGTGTCTCCCTTTCTGTGAGAGCAGTTTACTCTGGCAACTCAACCACCCACATTTATCCATTTCCCAATGCTCTTAGGTCAGAACAATGTGCATGCCTCCACAGTCTGTTCCTACAAATGCAACTGACCTTTTTTGTTCAAACTGGCATGTGTCACATTTTTCCCCCTGTTTCAGACCCAGACCCTCTCAAAAAAACAAAATGGAGATGATGTCCACCTGGAATAACACCCGGCATGTCCTCATTTGGCCAAAACATAGCGTTTGCTTGCGGTTCCGTGTGAGCAGAGCTCTCTCCCTCTTGTTTCTGGTGGTTTCTGAAGAAGTTTATTATGAGAAATGAAGACAGGAAATATTTTTCTACTGCCTTAGGTTAGCTCAACAAGAAGGAGATACAGAAACTGCCTTGCAAATGGAATAAGAATCCTAAAAACCCAGTTTTAATCGCATAATAGAAGAAAAATCCATCACACATCAAATAGTGGAATATAAGTAAACAAATGCCTTGTCAGAAAAAAAAAAAAAAAAAAAAGGAGCAGGGATCTAATTCTCTTGGGTGTGAACAGCTTGGGTCAAATGGTTTTCTTCATGCTGAACATATGCACGTGCGAGGAAATCAAAGAAAATTTTGTGTTTGTAAGATTTCCAAAAATCAGATTTAATACTGAAATAACACTGTTCCCAGTGCATACCACCTCGTCGAAGTAATTAATTTAGTCAGTAATCTATGTAAGCACTGTGCACTGTAATTCCTGATCGGTGTTAGCTAATATCTCCTGGTATCATAAAGTGGAGGTTTCCAGTGTCATGCAAACACTGGGCTCATTTACAGATGTGCCCTTCAGCTAAATATGCTGATTTTCAGGGTGTAATTTGTTAAGTACTAACGCTTCTCTGATCCTGTGTCTCCCCCCGTGATTATCTGTGGTTCTCACATTGTCTGTGATCTGAGCAGTACCCTGCATGCATCACCTCCTCAAACACCCATGAAGTTTAGAGCTGATCCAAAGCAGCCCCAGTCCCGCAATGATTGCAAGACTGGACCAAGTTTTTAATCAGTCAGTTCTTTCAGGAATCTAACAATTAGGTTCAGCAATTTCTCTCATATTTGTGTCCAAGGTCCACGAGTAAGCAAAAGACAAAGTCCTGGCTCTAATGAACGGGGGCTCCTTGGAGCATCCTTCACAGCAAGGTAACTAATTATTTCAGCATGCCACGGGAGTCATATTTCCTCATCAAATGGGAAATGATTTTCAGAACGTCTGCGTTCTTGGATTTCATTCCGTGTGGTTTCGCCCGCTGTCGGGGAAGTGGAGTTTCTGGCGGACTAAAAGGCCAAGGTGAAGTCTGGAGTCTGTCAATTCAGAGGGCGAGCCAAGCGAGAATCTCCACTTGTCTGTCTCCTGCGCCGAGATAACCGTGCAGTTCCACTACTCCTTTCAAATCTTTCAGCAGCACAGAGTGGAGGCACGGATGAAAAAAAAAAAAAAAAAAAAGAAAAAGAGAACGAAAGGAGAAGCTATAGACAGCATGGAATATCACTTAGTTTTTCAATGGAAAATGTGGCTCAGGGAAGGCGGGGTTTGGCTGCCTCAGTGCAGTGAAGGATTAGAGGTCACAAAACCTGATAGGATTATATGAGGAAGTTTCAGGGTGAGCCATCTCACTGTGTCCAGAGGTGGCTCATCGCAGCAAAGCCAGGAAGGCAACTTGTTGGGCGGCTTGGCAGCTCTACTCGCTGCGTCCTGATTCATTCTGACTGACAATGGAACCAAAGGATAAAGGTCCGTCCAACACTGGGCAGCATTTACAGTTTGTGGTATTTGTTGCTACCAGCCTGGGAGCAGCTGCTGTCAACATCTCTATTCTCGTCTTTTAAATAACTTCTTGCAGTTTTGTTTTCCCCTTCAGTATCTTTATCTGTCCGTCTTCTTTCTTGATTTGACAGCGGTCTTGGCCTCAGCTTCATGTTGCTCCTCAGTTCAGGGCAAGCAGTAGCATGGTAGAGCCATTAATATACAGGAAGGAGAAGTGAGACCCAACTCTGAGGAAAAGGACACACCTAGGAAGTGTAAGACATAAATTCAGTTTTCCCCTGGACTCCCCAGATACCAGAAGCTGCACAAAGCCTTGGTTGTCTATTGACACTATCACGCAGGATGCACAATACCACAAGTGTTCAAAATTATACGTACAGACTTCCTAAGGTATCCACATCACGACAGCGGATATAGAAAAACCCAAACTTTATAAAATCTTTATTTAAAGCCATCCCCCGCTGCTGTTGTTCTCTCACACTCCAAGGAGAGACAGATTTTGATCTAATCCCGGGTCAAACAAACAAAGTGAAACGCCCAGCATCCTTCTAAAGGTAGCAAAAATACACAGGAGAAAGCAAACGCTGGGGCCCAAACCACTAATGTGTGGTATGTGGTTGACGCAGCTCACTGCTGTATACATTCAGCTCTTCCACTGGTTTGTCGTGATTAGTTTGTTTAGCTCTTAAAAACCGCCCGACTTATGTGTCATAAACAAACAAATCTCCTATATTGCGATCAGTGTCAAGCAGTGGCCCATGGTTAGAATTAAGACTTTAGCCTGGTGACATCAAAAAAGAAAAACTAAAATTGCCTAAAGTGGCAGTTTACAGGCTAGAATTTGTTTTTGTGATTTGTTCTTTCCTCAGACAGAGAGAAAATGGGCTTTGAAACCAAAACCACTCCGATTTACAAAAACAGACTATTTAGACAGAGATTATTAACTGAAAAGTCCACTATTTCTCGTGAAAGCTGCACTATTTGATATTTTTTACATGTCATGTAAAGTGAAAGTGGCAGCTCATAGTGATGAATTATCAGTTCCCCTTTGCTCCGCAGTTTTTAGCACCACTGTGCCAATTGTTTTTCATGTATGCTCTGCAGATGTGCTGGGAGAGACGAAGCCACTTATCCTTCCTGTTCAGCAACAAAAAGCAGACACACACAGTTCACAGTTAGCCTGTAAGAATTAATATTAAACAAAAAAATGAACAAAGGTAAGATGTCTTTCGTTTCATTTAGAGGTTTATTCATTGCTTTGACCAAGTAACAACTGTTTTTATAAAAGAAACTTTACATGAGAGCAAATTGGACAATACAAGGAGATATGCATTTGGTCATTGGATTGAATATCCAGTCTCTATCAAAACAAACAAACAAAACAAAATCTGAATTTATATAACTTAACAATAAAAAAACAAACTATGGTCACCACTTTCTTTGTTTTTACAAAGTTTGTAATAATAATTTATAGGCTTTATTACACACCACTTGTCAGCATGGTTGTGAAAGCAGGGTTTGTGCTGGAGAAATGCATGTACAGCACCAAAGTCTCGGCTATAGAAAACCCCTTTGTTAGTACTCATAGTGTCTTTGTTGGGGAGTGACTGCAGGTAGGATCAACAAAGGTTGCTCTGTTGTCTCTGGAGCCTCCTCCTCTCGCTCCGTCTCTTCCCAGCGAACGGGTATCGTGTGAGGTGTGAGGGTCGCGAGTGGTCCAGAGGTTCAGAGGTGCGATTAGAAACACAAGGAGCGGGCTCGACACTACCCCCGCAGCTACCCTGTCTGGATCAGGTGTATAAAAAACACATGTGGGAGCCCACAACCCCCACTGCATAAGCAAATAATGCCTGGGGATTGGCTAGTGCGATTCATTTCATTATACTTCCATAGGCACGCTAACAGGAATAATATACGGTTGTCCTTCATTGCTTGTACTTCTCATCACCTTTATGTAAAATCACATCCATCCAAAAGCTCTCAATGGAGTCTGTGTGTTTTCTGATTGAAAACCAAGTGCAGCTTTTTGTATTTTAACAGTTTGCACATTCAAGACACATCAAAAGGTCAAAAAGTCACTTTGTGCAGCTTCACTCCCCTCCAAAACATAAAGTCCTTGACCAATAAGCACAGTAAGGGTTGTCAAAAAATAAAAATTAAACTGCACAATTCATGAAGGAGTGTACATTTTGACACACATAAACAGTACCTTGAAGATATACATAAAATTAAAAAGTCAGCATAGAGAGCCAACTTCAGTTTCTCCTGTCGGTCCACCAGTTTGTGAACTTGGCATCTCTTGCCGCAAACGTTTATACCATATGCACCGTACATAAGTGCTTTCTAAAAAAAAAAAAAAAAAAAAAAAAAGATTCTTTCCATTGGATGACAAAAGAAGCTCTTAATGCTGTACGGTTAAGTAAAACCAAGTACGAAGTTTTGATCAAAAAAACAAAACGACCACACATATACAGACTGACACTAACAAATACTTTGAACACTTGCTTGGGCGACAAAGAGATAATACTGAAATGTATTTTTGAAGATAAAAAAAAAAAAAAAAAAAAAAAAAAAGCAAGGGAGAGAAAGTCAAACTTTTAAGTCTATCCTCTGGCTTCTTGTAAACTGCAATTTGAATGTAATGCTAAACAGCTGAGAGGGCTGAGGATCAAAAGGCTCGGGGAGCTGGTGCTGTTTTTTTTTTTTTTTGTTTGTTTTTTGTTTTTTTTTGTTTTTTTGTTTTTTTCACTCCGGACTATCGTGTTCCGAGCACAAACATCTGAAAAGGCAACGCTCTTCACAAAAAACACACTGATACTGCAAAGCAAAAACATCCCTTTTAGGTCATAGCATTCTTCCCTCAGAACAAACACTGTACTGCGTTCCTGTTGATATACGTAGAACCGTGTCACTGTGTGAGGTGAATGTGACTTCACTTGGGTCCACTTGGGCATTTCTGCACGTTTCAAGCAGCTAAAAGCCGCAATAAGGAAGTTATCCTTCACCCGGTTAATGAAACCCAAGGCTGAGACGTGGACAAGGTGGTGAACGCTGGCTGCTTATCGATCCTCTGCTCACGTTAGAGCCACTTATCTGCGTGTCCAACGGTTAGTGTTGGTCTGCCAGAAACAAGAAGATGACTGAGACAAAACAGTGTTCGGTTTACAGTCAAAATGAAGACTCCAGTCAAAACAAGGACAGAAAATTAATACTAAGAAAGTGTGTATCTGTGTGTGTGTGTGTGTGTGTGTGTGTGTGTGTTATTTGAGTTCATCTGCGCCTCAGATGGTGAGCTCATTCAGTTCTTAAGGCACAGGCTGTTATGGTGCGTTTCCATTCACAAAACAAATCATGAATCATGATTGCAACTCTAAACTTTGTAAAATATTCCTTCACAAATTCCGAAGAGGCACCGGAGTATCTGTACTTTGCATTGACCACAGTCGGTGAGTCTAAATAACAAAGGCACTTTGGCAAAATACACATTTTATAGTGTAAAAAAAGAAGAAATAAAAAAATCATCCAAAAATAAGTTAACATTACAAAAGTGTCTAGTTTTTTTCGGAAATACTGCAGTGAAACTGTCACTTACACTTGTCTGTCACACATTAACCCAGCAAAGAAAAGGATGGTCAAGACCTCTTTTGCACTTTTTTAGACACCAATAACAACAAAAAGAATGAGAGTTCTTTTTTTGTTCCACACTTCCTCGCCTCAAACACCCCCCTTCCTTAAACAACAGTTCTCTTTTAATGTCAGAGGGAGTTTATTTGGACTCTGGCGAGTTTGCTGAAACAGGAATGTTTGCTGGTTTGCATAGAGAGACGAGAAGATGACGTCAGGGCTAATATTTCTGCACCAGTGGCACTTTTACAGTCTTGATCTCTGCTATATGGGAGGACTTCTGGATGATGCAGCTGGTGGTTCCGGAGGCACTGTCCTTCCCCTGCGCCAAGTTGGTCAAGGCCATGGCAGCGTTGATCTCCTTCCAGTACGTCTCGTCTTTGCCCTTCACCTTCTCCTTCTGAACAACTCCGACGCCACCGCCGACACTGATGATCGACCAAAACGTGCAAACACGCACATGGAAGGAGAAAAACAAAGCGTGAGGACGTCAGAGGTCGAATTCAGCTCATAATGAATGAAAAGAGAAGATTTAATCTGGAGTGCAAAGGTAAGAGAAAGTCCACTCACTTGTCACATTTACTTGATCCATGATCCGTGGTTTCTGAAAAAATGAGAAGAGGAAGAAGAAAAAAAAAGTTAATTTCGCAGAGTTCTTCGGGGTCAATGAGGATTTATTAAAATCTCGAAACATACAGGCTGTGTGTGTGTGTGTGTGTGTGTGTGTGTGTGTGTGTGTGTCTTTGGTGTGAGGCCTGCGTTTGTACACCCTGTCCTGCGCAAACACGTGTTGCTCTGTTTTCTCTCTTTTACTCAGATGCTGGACAAAAAGACGTTTTGCAAGAAGCCATCAAGAAACAAGGTGACTAATAGGATCAAGTTGAAAGATGTTTCTTATGACTCATAAACTCCATTCTCTAATATTTTGTTCAAAAACAAATGGGCCCCGGCCAACGTAATTGAGTTGTCGGAGGAAATCAGATTGAAAATGACTGAGCGTAAAAGATTTGAGTAGGAATGAAAAGGCAGCGAGTCAGTGAGAGAAAGATGGATGCCTGCTCTCTCTCTCCCTTTTTTTTTTCTTTGTCAAATGGCAGCAATCTCTATCTCATATGTAAAACATTAGCAGGGAATAGCAAAGTCATTAAACAATGAAACCAAACTTTTCTTCAGGGCAACAAAGTGTGTTTACTTCAGCATGCTGTTCACTCAGAGAGAAAGACCATGAGCACGTTCGTGTGTTTGTGTGTGTGCGTTCGCGCTGAACCTGTCTTCTCTCATGGGTCCTGCCCTAGGTGAGATTTACCCGCCAGTGACTACGATGACACAGGCTTGGCGTTTCATGAGGCATTAAAAGAGAACAGAGCATCTGGATTCCCTAGCTGTGCAGCCTCCAGGCGCTCTCTTTAAGTTAACCAAACACGCATCTAAGGCCCCGTGAGCTTTTAAGAAGTTCATTCTCCACCAGGTATAGCCGACTCACAGACTTACGAATGTTCAAAAGAAGCCAAAATCTCTTGAAATCTCTGTTTAGTGCGAAGGTATCGAGGTATTCATCCTACCTAGGTCGTTTGCTTAACAACAAGCTCTCACACTTGCGTGACTTTTATTCATCACCCTCCCAGATGTGCCACCACAAACACATCTCTCAGGGACACCCAGTCTCCGGCACCCCCACCCCCCCTCACCAACACCATGTTTCCCAGTAAAGCAAATGTCTAAACCTGAGCAGCCACTTTAACGAGTCCTCCCTCGCACCACCGTCACCGCAACACAACAGTCAATGGGCGTTCCTGAGTGTTCCCTCCTGCTAATGAAAATCTGCACCCTTCATTTTGCCTGGAATTTCATTCCCATGATTGTTAGAAGGGACTGGAAAAGGTTGCACAAGGACACTGTGATCTGGGACTTAACATTGTCACAGAGACGGAGAACAAGAACTCCAACCTCCTCAGGCCATCAGAGAGAGCAAACAGAAGGTTTCACCGTTCTCCTCTGTCACCTCCAACCTTGCCAAGGCTCTCCATAGACTTTCCGAAGAACTGTTCCTGTGTTCGGGCTTTCGCAAGCTGCTATAAGTGTGATTAATCCCAATGCCTTTCTCTTGTTTTCCAAAATGTTCCCATGTAGCGTGACCCACATTGACAGGACCGGCTTTGTGAGGCCTCGGGCTAATGTGGGCTTGATTATGAAATTTCCTGTAGTTTTCCAGTTTGTTCTGTAATAGGTGTATTCCACAGAGACAGATAGACTTCACTCTCCACGGTTTCCTCTGTTGATCGTTCTTAGACAGAAGAAAAGAGGAATGTGTGCGCACGTGTGTGAAGGAGATGAGGACATGATAACCCAGAAGTACAAACCACAGAATGAGATTTTAGATTTTAGTGCGTCAAAGCGTTCCAACAAAATCCTCACATTCTCGTCTGGCCACAACTCCCCGCTGTCCTATCTTTGCCTTGGTCTTTATCTTGCTTTATCAGCGAGGCCCGTTTCCTTTATTGATATTCCTCTGGTCCTTCATCCTCCGTCCCCCACACTTTCACTTCTTGCTGCAGCGATTGTGTGTAATACCTCCTGATCCAGGTACTCGAGACTGACCATTCTCATGCAGCGCAGCCAAAACAAATGCAATGTTTCCCGTCTGTAATAAAAGCTGACTGTTCTATGTCAAGTGTAAGCACTTCTTCCACACTTTTATTTGAAAGCCCTAAATTTTATCCACCTCCTGTTTTATTTTCTTTCCCTTTTCTTTTATCCTAAACTGTGTCTATCAGGTAGGTACATGAAGACTGAAGGAATCCTCTCTGCACTACATCTCCATCCACTCTCTTGATTGTTGCCAGGACTCCAAAGCAAGATTGTTCCTGATTAAAAATATGCACCATTCTCCATAATCACTGCACTGTAATTACTGTCCAATTACACTGTTTTCATGTCTTGTTTATGTTTCCCCAAGATATATTAGCTCAGTGTTTACTGCTGCGGTGCCCAGTGTATAGATTGTTTGGTGACAGCAGCAAAAGGGTCAATTGCAACAACATCAAAGACAAACAACATAAAGAGAAAAGTGTCTTTAAGTGTGTTGTGAAGTCACTGTGGGCCACGCAGCGCAGTGTGTGTGAGTCTTTCCATCCACAGCTTTAAGTGTTTCCAGTGTTAGTGTCTGTGAAGCAACCGCTGTCCAGATGCTGCGTTCAGAACATACAAAACAGTGTTTTCAAATGTTTGTGAAAGTCCAGGTGGAGAAGGTGTGAATGCTAAGTCATCCTGACCTCCAGGACTGCCCCACCTCCTCCTGGACTGAGCACCAGCCACTGCCCAAGGGAGCCCCGGACCCCAGGATCTGGAAATGCACCACTGCATACAAAAACTCTATTTCCAGAGCCCTGTGCCTAAAACATCTAAAACTCAGATTTTTTAAAACAAGAGCGGTGCCAAAGACTCCATAAATCACCAATAAATCACGGAGGACCTTTTATTATTTTCTCATTCTTTTTTCCTCATCTTTTTCTTCTTTTCTTTTTTTACTTTGCTTTACTACTTTGCTACCGAACACTCGGTCCACTTCGCTGTTGCCTTTGGGCTTCGCCGACAGCAGGGTTTCACAGACCTCCAAGGGGGAAAGCTAAGAAGTCTGATGGTTTCTGGCGTCATGCTTGGAAGTCCAAAAATACTAGCTCACTTAGCATCACCGCGGGGTAATGGAGCGAGAGCAAAAAGAGGGCAGAAAAAGAAGAAAGGAAAAAAAAAAAAAACTGACAAGCTTTAACAAAACTTGGTGAAAATGAGGGAAAACAAGCAGGGGCTGACAAATTAGAAACGGAATGAGGTTACACCTGTTAAGACGACTGAGGAGGAGAGTGGTCGAATATCATCATTACCATATGGTGCTGTTGTTAGCAACAATACTAACTACAATAAACAAGGCAGACCGAGTTGCACAAACCAAAGGCTGCACTGAATTAGGACGACAAATAAACACACACTGACACATCCTCTATATGAGATTTACCTTTCAGCCATTTATCCAAAGTGAGATCACAAAAAAACCTATTACCATAGATAAGTCTTCAGTGGCTTGATAATGTTTGCATTACCATAAACAAGGAAGGGCAGGAGTTTAAAGGAACGGTTTGACGTTTTTGGTAAATGAGCTTATTTGATTTCTTGCTGAGGATCACAAAAGAATACAAAGAATATGTCACGTCTGTGAGTCAACAATATAAAGACTCAATTAGCTTAGCTTAGCATAAAACCTGGAAACAAGAGGAACCAGCCTGGCTCTGCCTCTATAGTTGAAAAAAAAAATACTCGTACAGCACCTCTACAATTTGTGGTTGAGGTTTTCAGGGAGTTATATACTGGAAGTATTTTATGACAACTAGTGCTTAACTTTCTGTGAAAAAATCATACAACTTGTCATTTTTAAATTTGGGTTGGTATACAGATTAAGTACTGTGTAAATTAGTGAGGCCAGGTGAGCTTTCATTCTACTTCCAGTCTTCATGCCAAGCTAAGCTATCCTTTGCCCAGGTCCACATCTTCTCATTTCACTGCGAGAAAGCGAAAAAGCATTTTCCTCAAAATGTCAAACGATTCCTTTGGGAACTTGGGCGTGATCTTGGGAATATGAATGGTGATGGTGCTCCACTTACTAGCTTTTTCCACAGTTTTACAACCTTAGGAACGCTTGTTATCATGTGACCAAAATTTCATACTTAGGTCACAAGATGACAATTTCCAACTGCATGTGCTGTTGACAACTATTAAATGTGGGTGAAAACTATGAAAAAGAAAATAGTTGTTACCGCTGTCATAAGGTCATTTAAGGGATTGTCAGTAACATACACAGACTTTATAGATGGGTAATGACTCATTTACTTGAGCCTTATAGATTAGTCATGAGATAATAAACTATAAACTTTATAGTTACAAGTGTTAAAAAGTCACTAAAAAGGGGAATGAATCATCCACATTCTCTTACATGTGTTAATAAAGGAAGTGTCATGAGTTACTGAGTTTTTAACAAGTCAACAGCAACATTTATAAATGTTCTCATGTCACTGATAAAATCCACAAAGTCTGCAGTTGTGAATGTTAATAAACACTTCCTACATTAAAAACAGCTAAAATGTGCACCTGACACTTAGTGTCAGAAACTCTTTTTAAAATGACTAATTATCATTGACTTGAGTCTGCTCACTACAGACCTGTGCAGCTGCACCACAGGTCAGGACCAGAACAGATCACTACATCATTACACAACCTTTTTGTTGTCTTACACAGAGGATGAGTCAGGAGATGCTCTGGACACTAGACGTATCATCCTGAAGCTGCACTTTGCCTCCAGCAATGTCTGTGTCACGAGGCTTACTGAATATAAAGTCTCATTCATATTCCCGAGCATGCAGATGTGTGACTGCATGGACCAGTTACTGTTACCAGAAAGGAAATGACCAACGCTTCAGGGGATGTCTGGCAACATCTACTGATGCTATCCTCAATTTGAGACTGATCCAAAGCCACAGTCTTGAGCATGAGGTGTGACACAGAGTGATCAGTCACACTTTTGGGTTTCCACATCTCTCTTTTATGTTTCTTTAATGATCTGTGCAATTTCTAATGTCAAAACGCGTCTGTAAATGAAGTTAGAGATGCCTTGGCGTTCTCCTTTCCTGTATTCTGCCAGTGCTACTTTTATATCAATCCTCCCAGCCATTTCTCTCTCTCTTTCTTTCTTTGTGTCTACGTGTGGTGAAAAAGTCTGAGTCTCAGACTCCAAAGAACCAAACCGTCCATTCCATTCTGTTAGCCAAAGACATCACGTACGTTGTGAATTTAATGTCCTCTCCGTTTGTCCTGACAAAGCTTTCATCACTTAAGAAAATATTGAATAATTAGCTCTTACACTATTAAAAGGAACATACGCACAGTGACAAAGCCAGACAGATACTGAGCTGTTGCCCAAAAAACGACGACTCTCCCATCCACTGGCTCTCTCCCTGATGCTTTTTTTTCCGTGCCTGCCCAGCAGATGACACAGCGGTGTGGCTACAGTCGGGGCAGATAACCAAGATCCAGCTATGAGGATTGCCTTGTGTCTTCTTGCTAGATGGAGAAATAATAACAGTGTTTCAGATGTGTAAACGCTGCCAGGTTGTCATTGTGTTTACGAGTGCCAGTAAACAGAGTGTAATCAGGGCCCCAGTAAATCAGCCAAAATGAGAAGAGCGTCTCGACAGAGAAGTAAATACATCGTCATGGCAAGTGTGTGAGTGTCTTCTTTATGTGCTTGCGTGGATGTGTGCGTGGTGGACTGCTGGGCGTCACGGACAAACAAATAAAAAAAAAAAAAAAAAAAGAAAGAAAGGAGCAGCCTCATCATGAGAAGAGATCAGGATTTGGGATTTTTTGGCGTGACAAGAGATGATCGCACAAAAAACGATGACAAAAAAAGATTGAGGAGACAGAGATAGCATCGGAGGATCAGAGAGCTCATAGCTGAAACACTGACTTCATGACAACTGGGGACGCGCTGCTGATGACTAACAGATGAGCTCCTTATCATGGCTTTGATACATCAACAGGTACAAAAGAGACAAAACAGGACTGAGTCGCCGCCGCTCGCCCGTCTCATCACAGGTTTGTGAGTAATATCCTCGGGGGATGAGCGGCTGTTGTTTGCGGTGAACAAAACACACACTCATCAGCCAAAAAAAAGCAAAAACCACGAGTAAACATTATTTGGATTTTTAAGTGTTTTCATGTGCCCAAAAATATCCTTTTTTCGGGAGCTCGAGGCCAAATGATATGTTTGCGCTGCACTCACTGCATCATTATGTTGCAATTCTTCACAGTGGTAGGTTGAATTGCTCTCTCACACTCTTGGGGGATTTCTGAGTGTGTGTTCTGTGTCCTCACTAGGTCACACCTCTGCTTTCTCATTAAACCTCACCCTCACTCTCTGCTCTCCTCCATCCCGTGGGAACACAATGGAAGCCTATTGTTCTAGACGCGGCTCCGT
Organism: Polydactylus sextarius; assembly: GCA_016801845.1. Classification (NCBI taxonomy): domain Eukaryota; kingdom Metazoa; phylum Chordata; class Actinopteri; family Polynemidae; genus Polydactylus; species Polydactylus sextarius. Next base: position 17,359,267 of record CM028928.1, read on the forward strand.
TTTTAAAATGGAAACAATTTGTGTTTTATACAGACCAGGGCAGAGCGGCTCGGTTTCCCCGACTCGGCAGGCAGCTGTGCTTTCTGAATGTGATGACCTGATTGAGTGTGTGTTTGCGCGTCCTAAAAAGCTTTTGGCGTGCTGATGATTTAAAAACGATCAGGTTGAGAGGGTTCATTATTCCGCACTCTTCCACTTCTATGTTGGGGAGTTGCATATAAACAGTGTCTGCGTCGATGTTTGTCTGTTAACACTTCTCGGCAGGACGACGGCTAGAATGAACACAGTCTCAGTCTGCTGCTGTCTTCTCTGTTTGCCTCACACCCAGCCTCTGTTTAGTGGTCGGAAGCCAATATCCCATCTACCGATGACACAAGTTAACCATTTTTTTTCTTCCTCTTGTTTTTCTTCGTAACCCTCTCTGTCTTTGTGTCCACCTTTCCTCACGCCAAGATTAAACCTCACATCTGCCAACTCCCTCATTCCCACCGTTGAAACAGCCACACCCTCAAAGACACAGTCAGCTATATTATCTATTGTACCATATACATACGCATACACATATACATACCCACATGAAATCATGTGATGCTATATGGAATAAAATAAAGTCTTCATTCTTACAGTTTGTGATCACCATCCTGCACCCAAGCGCTCGCTCTAATTTGACTTTAAAGGTCCATTTCATTATAAAATTATAAAAACAAACCTTCACTTTACCACTGTGGTATAAAACCATGAAGATTGTCTTTCTGCCTGAGGACTTTTAATAAACCTTTCACCGCATTAAAAAAGAGGCAACACTAAAATAAATATGTTGGAACGCCTGGATTCAGAACATCATGACGTGTGTGTTGAGTGTGTGTCTGTGTTGTTTGTTAAACTGAAATACAAGCCAATTTACTTTTGAACAAAACAAATTACGAGAATACGATTTCAAGTCACAGTTTGTTTCAAGTTCAATATTTATCTGCACAGAAACTCTGAGGGTAAACCCATATAATTTTACTTAATAATATCTTATTGCTGTTTCAAATTTTTTCATTACAGCCATTTGTTTTGGTAGTTTGTTAAAATAAGGTTTTGTCTACAGCTGGCAGACGTCTGTGTGGATTGTCCAACATTCGCGGGGACACTGAGATGCTTCTCCACAGGGAGTTTTGGAGAGACATCAAGACATTTTTCAATACTCTGAAGAGCAGAAATAAAATTCTCATCATCTCCTGATGCTGGCAGACGTTTCACAGAGCGATACTCAAAATGAAATCGATCTGACACTATGTGTAAGTGAAAAAAGGGCTATCTTTTTTGCTGTTTTTTGGTGAACTTTCTCCCCGGCATGCTTTAATTGTTAGTTTCACTCAATCACTAAGCAAACCTCTATGCCTAAAACAGCTCCTTAACAAAGTGAGGCCTGGCCAACTCGTCTCTCTGGCAGATTTCCCTGATGTGAGAAGAAATTTAAGAACATACACACACTTATGAACACACTCATTTCTTCCAACCACACTCTCTGTGTCTGTTAGTCACTGCCACCACGCTGTCTTTCTTCTCCCAACAGGCCACTGCTGGAGAAACTCAACTCTTAATCTGAATGGAACAAGTGCCCCCCTCTCCTCTTCTCCACACTGATTCCTAAGGCCCAACCTGAACCCAGTCAGTCTTGGCGAAAACCACTGCCTTGGAACAACATGCCCCAACATCCTCCTCTCTCTCTCTGTCTTCCCTTTTCTCTTTTCCTATGCAACTGTGGAAAGAGCAAATTGTAGCCAGTTTATCCACATTTTTGGATTCTAAAGATGTGGCGTCCTCAGACATCGCTGTCGGGAGTGGCTCATTGTCGCCGGGCAGCCCCACGCTGAGAATTTCCTGTCGCTCTGTGGCATTCAGTAAATTACACCACCGCTCATCAGTCAGCAAACACAACATCAGTACAAGCACCACTGCCGCTCGACAGAGGTTATAAATTATCTCAGTGGGGTTCCTTTTTGAAGAGGAAACAAGAGAGACGATAATGATTGAGTAAATCTTGTTAGTCCAAAATATGAAAACATCCAAGATGGGAATCTTATTTCATCCTGAACAACCATCACACATATCTTTCTACCTTTCTACCTCAAGAGAAGAAATCCAAACATTCCTTTTCTTTTCCACATTAAGACAACGTTTCTTCCATTCACCTGGACAAATCCAATGCTCCTTAAGTGCCACTAAACTCTCCAGGATTCAATAACTGTCTGGCACTCACTGTGACCTAATTTGAAGGGCCCTTAGGATCTCGGCTGGTGCTGTCAAAAGCTGCTGCTGCTTTTATTGAACAGATTTCTGAGAAAATGACGTGTTAAACCACATCTCACTTAGAAATAAGTTACTTAAACGCTGCAAAAGTTTGCTGCTTTGAATGCCCAAAAATAAATAATTAGACCATTTTGGCAAACATTGAACACATAAATTCAATGTTTAGTCACGACAGACACACATGTTCCTCTCACGATGACTTGAAACAACATTAGTCATCACTTGACTTTATTCAGTAATTAGGTTCATAACCTTATGCATATTAAATTAACATTCTAAACAAAAAACCAGCACGCTAACAAGCTTCCTGATGAACATGTTTCATATTCTACCAAGTTTTGAGTTAACTGAGTTAAAATAATTTGAGTTAATTAATAATAAAGCTTGTATGAATTATGATAACTTCAGTGAGCTCCTAACTTGTCTGGCACCATCACCGGATCAAAGTTTATCCCATAATATAGTCAAATATTATTACATCATAAATATCAAAAACATTACCTCTACATATCATGTTAGCATTTTCTTTTAACTTTACCATACTAATGTTTTAATTTAGCTGAGAGAGCTGCTGATATGGCTGTAGATCATTAACCTCCAAATGAAAATGTAGTTATCCTTATTCAAAGGATGCACTTTTGAAAGAGACGCATTAAACTGTAATGATTGGAAACTTGCTGGTGGCTAATGACTTGCTCTCAGCTATCTGTGCACGTTTCCACATCAATGGAGGCATTGGCAAGTGCTCAACGTTCACCATTAGGCTACTGTGTTCAGCTGTAACCAGAGTCCATGAAGGAGAGAACCTGAGAAAATGTACCACTGTCAACCTCGTGTAAAACGTCTGACCGAGATCTCTCAGTCTCCATCCACAGAAACGTTGGGAGTTATTCGGCGTATAATGATCTATATGATATCGGACGGGGCGAAATCTGGTATTGAGCTAGAAGAAAAACATTCAACCAGATTCCTGCCATTTAATATCCCATTAAAGGGTAATTTGGCATGAAACCCCTGGCATGTGTGATGGAATTCTACTGCTCCTTGTGTTCAATGAAATTCCCCACAGGCTTAGGCCTGTAGGTGTATGCGCATGTGGGTGTTTGTACTGGATGTGTGTGTGTGCCTGTGCTTGTATGAGGCCTGTGAATGGTACATGAGTGTGTGTGTGTGTGTGTGTGTGTGTTTGTGTTAATGCAAGTGTGTGAGTCCTTTCAAGCTAGCAGAAGTTTAGTTTTCCACTGGGGTAAATCTACACTCTCCATCTCCTGCCACGTCTGACTGCCCTCTGTAGTCACAGATAACACTGTGGGCTCAGGCCGCGGCCATAACAGCCAACTGGGCCATTAATGGACTTTAAGCCAATGGTATGATGGTTACCAGGCACGCCACTTTCCCTTTGACCAATCACAATTGTTTTATAGGCAGGAATTCAGCAAAAGGACGTGCCAAGAGACATCGTTTGTGCTCTTTCTTTCAAGTGCAAATTCTTTTCCTCCTTACTGCCTGAAAATGTCAGACATTTTGTCACTGTCAAAAAGAAACTAGAGGGAACATTCAGAGAGCTTAAGTCTGATTTATTCTGTCCTTTTTCTGTGTATACCTGATATAAGTACAGATTTATGTGAAACCTGCTACTCTGGGAAACGTTTTTCTTTTATAATAAAAACACAATAAAACTATTTGTAACGAGGAATGTGTTCACTACAAAAATATCTGGAATGTGCAGCCCACAGGAGAAAAAACTAGAGGGGAAATGATGCAAACCCGAGCTTTAAATTATTTCTCTCCGTCTCCCTCTTTCATTTGCTCTGTCTGCGCCGGCGAGATCAGATGTGGAATTAAAATTTCATTTTCTCCACTTTTCTTTGTTTGATTTCTCCGAGCGGGCGATCGAACCAGAGGGCCCCAGCAGGTGTTCGATCCCATGAGTCAACACCGCTTCAGAGAAGTTTCCATGTGTGGACTCAAAAAGTTTCTCTTGCATGTAACAGAGTAACACTTTCTGTAAAAGTGCCAGAGCCCGAGAAATCCAAGAGGGAGACGTCGGTGCCAAGAAATTATATTAACCATAGAGATAAAATAGTTACTCTCTATTAAAAACAGCAGGCAAGCCAGGTGAATTAATCCTTTTTCTGGGATTTCTCTTATTAAAATCTGGTAGAGAGGGAGTTATAAGTCTCACTTGGTCTATCCATCTCTTTCTTTCCTTCTCCATCTGTGAGTCACAGCAGGTGCTTCACTGTGAAAAAAGCCCGATGTTCGTTCAGGTCACAGGGTTTTAAGTTTTTTGATCAGGAGGACTGTAACCGTCGCAGTCGTTGATGCATTTCATACACACACACACACGCACACACGCCAAACCCTCCTTCACGCTCAGATAATACGAAACACATTTGTCCAGGAGAGGAGCTTTGAATGAAACACAATAAAACCTCCTCTTCCCCCGAAACAAAGCCCCCCATCCTCAGTCACTCCATCACCTACACCCTCAAATCCACCACCTCCACGTCCCCGCGCACCATCAAAGTGAAAACACCACCGTCGCTTATGAAGCTCGTGTGAACAAAAGGCCAGTTGATTGTTCGCGGCTCAGACATGTTGTGAGCCGACACTTTGTTAAAGCCTCTCTAGCATGCGCAGAGTTTAGTTTCACTCTGGCCTGACACCAAATTCACAGCGCAAGAGAATATCAGTGTTGATTAAATCACTGGGAAATAGTTTAAGCTCTTTTAGCTGAAATTAATGTGCAAGTTCACCGACTGCAACTTTAGTAACTGCCTCAAAATGAGGTCATGATTTTTTAAAAACAATTGCAAAACAACATAATGTATCAATTGTGTTTCTTGTTGGAAAATAAACTTGATGAGTTAAATGAACTCTCTGCAATGATTTCATTCAACTCTTTAGTCTGAAGTTACGAGACTTGTTCACATTTATTCATATATAATTCATATTTAAAAGTTCTGAAATTAAAAACTATAAATTTCAGGGATTTCATTGGAAATCTAAAATACTATAAAACATATATTACAGTAATTAGACTCCAAAGTGCAGAATCGTTTTATAATTCATACCACATTTACCTTCTTCTTTTTTTTTCTTTTTTTTTTTTTTTTTTTGAATATTTACTTTTAGTTTCTAGTGTTAAATTTGGCCTGAAATACACTGCCGTCCAGCAAACATGCCCTAAATAAAAACACATGAAAGAAACAAAGTCTGTACGGCGACATTTTTTTTTCAAGATTATTTCCTTTCAGAGACTTTCAGTTCTTCCCACTTGTGCCAAAACACAGCAACAGAGTGGAACATATTGTGCCGACCAGTATGAAAACAGGCAGAAAGAGAAGAATAAAACAGGAGCTGCGAGCAAACCAAAGAAAGACTCCAGTGTTTTTCATTCTGTGAAGAGGAAAACAAGGCTGGATACCTTCAGCTCTTTAACATCTGTGATAAGAATCTACAATAATGTATAGGTGACAGACATTAACTTTGTAATGCCATGCTGCATAGAAAGTGATCTGTGTAGTTTTTGTTACTTTTTTTCTCTATTCTAAATTGAGGTTAATATTAAAAAAAAAAACACAAAAATATGCACTATCTCTTCTATCACGTATACACAGTCCGCTGACGCACAAACTCAGCCAGTTTGCCTCATCCCTGCTCCCTCCGCAGGACCTCATGGCAGGATCAAAGACATGCCAAACAGTAGTCTGAAAGTGAGCATGTTCCACATGGCCTTGTTGTGTCTGGCCTGTTAGAGCCTGGTCAGAGGAGCTGGCTGGGGGGAATTCCTTCTCTGCTTGGCTGGAGTGGGTGAGAGACAGCCAGCATGCTTATGTGAGTGTGTGAAGTGACAATACATAAGTGTGTGTATGTGTGTGTGTGTGTGTTTTAGGCACACAACGGCCTTGCTTACATCTAATAGAGTGTTGTTGTTGTTGTTTTTTAAAGCTCAAGGCTCTTTTAACAATGTCTCCGTTTCAGTAGTCACAAGAAGCCCATTTAGAAACACAAACCCCACATTAAATGAAAGTAGTGAGGTGGGAGAGAACAGTGTAATAGAGATAGAGAGGGAGGGAGACAGGCAGAGAGGCAGACAGCTGGAAATAATGGACCAGCTGCAGGAATTAAAACAAAATGTGCAGATGGAGGGGACAAAAAAAGAACAAAAGTGAAGGATGTCGCGTGTGTGAGGGAGACTCTTGAAGGGAAAGAATGCAAGAAATGTGGCTCCTTACCAGCCCGATAAACAAAGTTCGCCTCAGCCTCAGAGGAGGATGGCGAGAGCAGCTCGTCGTCGTACTCGTTGGAGCTGAAGGAACCAGAGTGGTTCCTCTTGCGAGCGTCCATGACGGCGTTGGCCACCATGACGTGGCGCAGCGAGTCGTTCAGGTAGCGGTGCAACAGGCTGCTCTTGTACTTGGGCGGAGACACGTAGTCCTCGGCGAGCGAGGCGGCTTCAGAGGCATGGCGCAGTCCAGCACCCATCCCCATACCCATGGCCATGCCCACCACCGAGGAGCCTTCCTTCTTGATAACACTCTGGTACATGGGCTTGGTGAGCTCCTCTGGGCTGCTCTGTGTCCTCTGAGGGTTGTCACCATCTACACAGTCAAAATGAAAAAGCAATTACTTTTTTACACTTTTTCCTTACATGCAGTGCAGAAATATATCTCTTTTAACATATTTACACTAATATTATAATCTCCATTGTCTTTCTATTGTTCGTCTGTAACTCATTTATGTAATTTTCCTGCATCAAAAAATGTGGATATTCAATATCATTAATATGTCAACTCTTTGTGCTATGACTTCTTACTTCCATTAGCTTTTTATTATTTAAAAGCATTCCCTATAGACGTCCGTTGTATTTATAACTCGGCAGCTGTAAACAGTACAATCTAATCTAGCTTTTCATATGCTCACTCACTGATTATAATTATACTCATAACGCTGACATGTTTCCTTATTATTTCTATAATTGTACTGGTTTTACATTTAGAAACACTCGTTCAGAAAATGATGCCATCAGCAGACACACTTTTTTTTTTTTTTTTTTTTTTTAAAGAAAATGCTTTTCCACTTTAAATGATTTTCTAAATTCAGTCCAGTTTATGTTCATCTCCGCTGAGGCACACTGAGGTGACTTCCAGCTAATCTTGCATCTAAAACCGTTGCAGGGAGACTTGAACCTGGCTCTCCTGCCTGCCCTCCTGTTGGCATCGCCTCAAGAGCAGAAAGCCTAACCGAGACTTAAGGCGCATTACTAAACCATAACGGATGGTAGTTGATTTCCTCTCCGTCGAATGCACGTTGCCCTCTCTTCCCCTGCAGAAATGAATAATTTCCAGGTTGCTCTGCAGCTGAAGAGATTGAATTAAAGCATGGGTCCCTACCTGATGAAAGAAATGGAGGAGGAAGATAAAACGCTGCACTAAAAAAACAGATATCCTCTGGCAGGAGGGAAATCTGGGAGAAGTTCACTCTAGATACCGTCCCTGCCAAGACTGTAATTTTGTAATTTGGGCAGGTTGGACATTTGATTCAGTCTGGGCCAAATTAAAATTATAGCTCCCACATATCAGAAACACATGGAGGTAGCATACTTGCCCTCCTTAGAGGTAGAATTCAGTAAATGCTCAGCATCTCCTCCGAGATCACATATGTGATAATAAAATGTCATTATAATCCCATGAGAGTGAAACTTTTACATCTCAGTCTGACACATCTTTAAAATAAAACGTGTCTCTTCTTCACACCGTCCTGTGAGCCTGTCCGTGTCCCCTCTACACTTCTCGCAGAAAACAACACTTTCTCTCTTGCACTTGCTACTGTAGCTACAAAACAAGCTGGACCATTTCAGGGCAGTAAGAGGAATGTACATCGGGTCAGTTGGTTTAGATCTGGCCCCATAAATAGCCTCTGGGACAAAAGAATAGACATAAAAAACATAATGGAAGGCCTTTTAGTGCATGGGTCAGAAGTGGGAGCAGGCTGTGGACAGCTTCATAACCATAATGTGACAGGGAGAAGAGTCAGGGAGATATACAGAGCCTGCCGTGGTACAGTGGCCTGTGGTGGACACAATGCAAACACCATGCGCGCATTCCTGTGTGAGCCGCATGCTCAGCCTCTCCTCCTCAAAAATTTAATTAGAGATCACTGACACCACAGCGTTCTTCCTCTCTGTTCATCCTCTCACTGCGTGAGTACGTATGTTTTATTTATCTATTTTTTATGTTTCCTGACCATGTTTTCTGTGCTGTCAGTGTGTAGAAAAAGCCAGTTGTTCCCTTGAAAATCAGCATGTGTGCATGTGATTGCAGTAAATACACGGCTGACAGAGAGCCACTCATTTCCAATTGTAGGCTGGGAGACAGCGCTTGGCTCAGCGGGGTGTCTTAATGACAGCGTGTTGCAGCCCGCCGGCCTCGGCGTCTCTCGGCTGGGTCACACACTCGCCATTTATATACACCCAGAACATGACTCTGCATAGCATCAGCCTGCTTTAGGTTGGGTACACAGGGATATGGCCCTGTTTCATGTCATAATGCTAGATTTGAGTTTCGAGAGCAAAATAAGAATGATGTAAGGAGATTTTCCTGGTCGTTCTGCACAGAGCATCAGGTTCACAAACAGAGAATGGGACCAATTTATAGCGTAAAGTCTCACAACATCGTGATGTGATATCTTTGAAACGATCGTCCATCAGTTTGATGGATGGAGCAGTTACGCAAATGGAAAAGTTTTCCACTACGCTTTAATATGGTATATACCTATGTTAAATCGTGCCAATCAAACAAACGATACGACGTTTAAATTTGACATATAGATTCAAGGATATTACTGCAGCTTTTGCTTTCATCTATAGAAAGTGTCATTATAAAAGATGAACAGAATGACTCAGGTAACTAACACCGCTGTTGTTCCTGAAATGTGGAAAAAATGTCACATAAATAATGATTTGAGCTTTTTTTTCAGTGTTTCAGTCTTTTTTATGCCAAGTAAAGATGGAAAATATACTCTGCTGCATTAGATATGAATACAATGATGGGCCCTAAGGAAAAAAAAAAAAAAAACAAGTTAAAATAACACCAACTATTAAAATTTGAGTTTTATTGGATTTTGCTGAGACACCAAGCTGCTCTCCTATAGTGTCACAGATCAACTGTGTATCAAATTCAATGATAGTGAATTGATGAAACAAAATGCAAATGATTTTTGACATGAGACGTTAGTTTGCCAATATCGAACTGTAGTCAGGACAGTAAGACCAATAAAAATATGAAATAGTTTCTCAATGAGAACGACAGACAGAGGCAGCCTGTGTAACATTATCTCTGCTGGAAAAACAGTGTGAAAGAGGCACTCCAGATATTTCAAAGTGAACTTTCATAAAAGTGGGGACATGAATGAGACATGAAGAAGATTTAAAAAAAAAAAATATACGGACTCTATTGTCGGTCAAATGAAGCCGGATCGTACAATTCTCATGATGCAATGAGAGCATTTTTCATCAGGATGATATCATCAGGGATAATTTCAAACACTCAATCCTCCAGAGCCACAGAGCATATTATACAACTGTTTTTACAACAGGACATAAAACGTGTAGAATCGACTGTAGTCAGTCAGTCAAACAACCACAAAGCTCGGGTTAGACAGTGAACCTGGAGTTTTCAGAGCTTGTGAAGGTCTGGGGCTTTAGGGCAGGTACTTATTTCAGTAGTCAAGCTGTGATATTGGTGGATTGTGAATTCTCCGCCGCACGTTTGTAACACAAACCCCGGAATGGAAAAAGTGAAAGAGGTGTATTTGTATTGCCGCGGAGCCATACCTTCTGAGCAGCTGTCATCGCTGCTGACGCTGAGCCGCTCCGCGTTGCCCTGAACATATTTATTGTAGAGTTTGATCCTCAACGCCCAGCTCAGGTCCGGCTGCCGCACCGTGTTCTTCAGTCGCCTCCTGGCATTAGCGAACCAATTGGAGACCTGAGAGAGAGAGAGAGAGAGAGATAGAAGGAAGTGGGAACACAGAGCAAATAGAAACATATGTTATCGTTTTGATTCCAAACATCTCCACATCCATAGCAAAACAAAGACTATCCTTTATGAAAACGTCTGCTCTCCGGCTGCCATCAGTCTCATTCAGAAAACCAAGAGAGACCGAGGCAAAAGACAGAAACAGAGTCAGGTTGCAGCGCGGCTCTCTGAAACTGAGCTTTAAGAAACATCCCAGACGCTCCAGAGAGACAACCAGGCATGCATCTTCTCTGCATCAACACCATGCAGAAACATTTAACACCCTCAAAATGCCGGTCGGCCAGTGAACGCAACGTTTCATTAACTAATGTTCCGACCAAGACGTACGTCCCCTGTGCTTATTCTGGACTCACATAGTCTCCCTCAAATAATACATTTTTTCCAACACTGTCTTCAAGATGCAATAAAAAAGACACTTGAGCTGGCGCTCTTCCTTTCACTGGGAAGAGAGACCATTAGATGTTATACTAGAATAACTTTTCATGCTCAATAGATTTCAAGCGGCTTATGAAGGGGGTGGGACAGGGGCCTTATGCTAGAGTACTTATTTTTCTTATCCCCTCTTTCAGTATCACGTTTCTCGTTAACTAAGACCATCCCACATCCCTTTGCTGTCGCACTCCAGGGGAAGGCGGCATCTAGTACGTGTGGGTTGGCCGGAGGGAGGCGAGGCGAGGTGAGACGAGGCGAGGCATGGGACAGAACGCTAATGAGGACTGGACGAAAGACTGCTGTCAATGAGGTGAGTGAAAACAGAACGGAGGAGGAGGAGGTGGAGGGGGAGGATGGCACATTTGACACTGACAAAGATTAAAAGATGGAGACGGAGCAGCCAAACCAGCTCATTCACCCGTGGCCTGTCTGCACTGTATGTGCCGTAGAGGAGACGGCATGCAGGCACGGCACAGGGATTTCAGCAGTGATGGAGAGATGGCACCGGTTTATTAGAGCAAACTTGAAAGAAACAATTCACAACATTTACATGGAAAAAAGGAGCTGTTTTGCTCAAACATGACAGATTTAGTTGCTTGAAACACCTGGTGCCAGGTGGGTGTTTGCAGGGAAAACTGTGCAGGAAGTGATGCGTTCTACATTACTGGCAGAGACAAGAGTGGTTTATTTGGACCAAACAGTGGAAGAACTGGGTAGTTCTCATCCTCCAGTGAGCGGATCAAGGGGAAAAAAAGAGCGTCACATAGGACTGCAACTAACAGTTAGTCTAATCTTGAATTGATGAATTGTTTAGTCTATAAAATGTCAGAAAATGTTCTCAGAAACCAAGGTGATATTTTTAAGTTGCTGGTTTTGTCTGAACAAAAATCCACAAAAATGATATTTTTGTCATTTCCAAAGATACACGGAGAAAAGCTGCTTATTCTCAAGATGATGAATCGATGATGACAATTTCTGGCAACTGTCTCTCTGTTGATCTAATTTTATTAGTCGACTTATCGGCTCAGCAATACAAATTTAAACAGAAAATCAAATGACAATATGAATAACTTTGGTTAAAAAAAGAAAATTAAAAAAATACAAATCCAGTGAAAGGATACTTTCATGCTGGAAAATGTAATGAAAATAATTTACCTGCATGTCATCACTCTCACTCGATTTCAAGAAATCTTCCACTGAGCTTAGACAGCGCTGCTGCTATTTGGGTGTCAGTTTAAATGTACGTGTGTTTGAGATTGTGTGTATGTGTGTGTGTGTGTGTGTGTGTGTGTGTGTGTGTGTGTGTGTATTCAAAGCACAGCATCCCAGTGTCCAACACAAAGCATTCCTCTCCACTCTGCTCGCGCTCACCAAAACAAACAGCTCCATCAGGCCCCCAAAATGAGAACCAGATTAAGCGTCGTGGCCGGCGGCCTGAAAAAGCTGCCGCAGACTTTCTGAGGCCATATCAGTGACCTTGTCAGCGAGACGATACTGTACATACACAGCTGGACCTGCACAGCAAGACACCGAATACAATCATCTTCACCAGCAGATTTCCCTCTTAGTGGTCAGTTTTTCAAGTTTGTCTGTGCTCTGGTATTATCAGCAGGCAGCAGGAGAACTTAAAGTGTAATTATCACCAAACAGTAAAACTACATCTATTTCAGATCAGCAGCTCCTAACATCAATGAGTCAGACTCATTTTGTGGCCTCATGATAAAAATGTCAAAGAGACAAATAAATGAAAAATACATTTTTATTTTTATTTTTTTAGATACATTTGCTGTTGTGTTTTTTTTTCAGAATATGTCTTATCTCTCTATACATCTCAAATTTATCCAAATTCAACAAGATAAGAGAAGAAAATAACTTCTGGGTTGAACGTACGGTGTGACCGGACTTTAAAGAGGTTATAATTCAAAAGGTCACAGCCACAAAACTCAAAAATGTATTTATGACTAGTTCCACACTGCTGTGAAATAAAAGAGAATGAACATAGCTGCCAACTGTAGCGTTCAGAGGAAAAGTAGAATTAACAATTCACCACTGCATGAGTGTTGTAAAATAAACAGTTCAAGATGTAAAAACACTTTCTACTCAAACCCTCCCTAATTACAAATTCGAGTTAAAATCCAGCTTCAGACGTGATTAGAAAGACACTAAACCACAGAAATCAAATTTCACTTTTCCTCTCACCCATCACACTCATGAATGCTCCATAAATTCCCTTTTCACTTTCTTTTCACTTTATTCAACATTGCTTTTTGCCTTTTCTTTTTCTTTTATTATTTTTGTTGGCTTTTTATAACTATCTAAGCTGCAGCTTTGACACCAGCCGACTCACCTGGACCAGGGTCATCTGTGAGCCGAGGGCCAGCAGGATTTTCTCTGTCTTGGTGGGGTAGGGGTTGTCTCTGTGTTTGTAGAGCCACTGCTTGAGAGGACGAGCCATGTCTTGCAGGGCCTGGCGCTTGTGTCTCACTTTCCCACCGCTGGGTCGACCCCTGTGGAGCAACAGGTAGGATAATGTTCAACCATGAACATGGCAGGAAATATATATATAAATATATATATATATATTGTTTGATATTTTATGTTTGTCTTCTACATCAAACTCGGCATAACACAAACAGGATTTAAAGCATTTTTCTTATTTTTCAGCTTAAGGTTCAAATCTGGTTTTGAACTCATGAAAGTGAGGCAGGATTATGTTGTTTATTGAAGAGAACCAAACAATGTTTCGCAGCTGCAAGTGGAGTCCTAAGTGAACCAGCATGTTGTCTGAATTAGTTAGTCATGACACATAAAGTGAACACTCCATACAGTATGCAATTTTCTCACCCAAAGCACTGCAATTAAACTAAGACACGTTGGATTAAAGGAGGAGAGAGACGTAAGAGACACAGAGAAACGGCCACTCGCAGTTTATTTTTCATTGCGTGTCCCACAAACCGCCAACACGTTGCAATGAAACAAACAAAAACATTTTGCTCGGGCGCACATTTTTGCCAGATTAACATTTTACACCCAGGAGAAGTGGATGAAGAACAATGTAGCCGGGTCACGAGCTGAGCCAAGGCTGCACACAAGGGACTGACAAGAAACTGAAATTATACTTCTGGTTTTCCCTTACAGAAAAGAGCAATGACACATGTCCAGAGGATGCTATAAAAACATAACATTAGAAATTATACCATTGGGTGGAGATTCAAAATATCTATGTGACCTAGTGCAACATCACAGTGGAGAGAAAAAGCTACTATCAACTCTCAGAAGAACACAGCCGTGTTAATGTTCACAATAAAGCGCCACTAAAGATCATGAAATTCATCAGTTGAAACACACAGTCCCTAAAGGAATGTTTTTTAAAAAGTTGTATCAAAGCTTCTATAAAGCAACGTGTTGGTTTTCCTGAGCTGAGACTCACTGGGTCTCACCTGTAGCTCCAGGTTTTATGAACCTGTAGATGTCAGTGTGGTGCTGCGCTGTGCTTTTCCCTTTATCTCACCAAAAAGCTCCACTGACTGCAGATGTAACATATTTTAGTCTAACCTCAAGACTGCCTGAGGTCCATGTTCTACAAATATTTTCCTTGTAATCTAGATCGGTATGAACATCCTAAAGGACATTTTACTCCGTGTTCTGAACTTTTCTTTTAAACACAATCACACACACACACACACCTACTCTGGTTTTTAATAATCTAATGTTTTTTGTTAATCCTAGAGTTAACACTTTACAGTCATATAAATTCACTATCCATAATATTCTTACAGACTTCTTAAGGTCAGTGTTGTCTCTCATATGTCCAGTAAACATCACAATGACACTTCAACACATTAAATCAAGACATGACCTTTGTCTTACACCTGCTCCCTGAAACAGAAAAACAATATACATATATTTTAAAAGCACTAGATGTTTATGTGACCGACTAGACCACACAGAGAGCTGAAGGACGAATTTATTTATTGGAAACAGATGTAGACCTCAATAAGACGCGCTACCGAACAAGGCTGGCCTACTTATTAATTTTAAAATTAGGTGTTAACATCAACACCTCGACAAAGACCAGACTGGGGAAAAGGGTAAATATCAATTCCATGATCCATCAGCTCGTGTTGCATTAAAGCCACATGAAGAAACGTCCGAGTGGAACAGCAAATTGGTGTTGTAGCCTTGAGATGTAAAGCGCAAGTAGTTTTCCACATATAAACGTCTTTCCATGTGGACGTTTCATCCGTGCGTAAAGTTGTGATTTTTTGAATCAAATCGAAACGTAATGAAGCATTGGGAATTATAACCGAAGGTCGCGCACGTGAGGGGAGCGTGGCCCAAGAAGCTTTGATATTTCTTAATCTGACTTAATGACGCACACAAGGTGCAAAGATGATTACTGACCCACCACCACCACCATCATCATCATCATCATCATTAATACTATTCGGCCTCTCACTGCTCTCACACAGTTCAGAGTGAAACAACCGTGAAATAGAAGTATTCCTCATCATCAACCCCCCCACGGGGCCTTACCGGACTCCAGTTAATCCACATGTTAATACAAGCCACACATGCTGAGCAGCAGAAAGCTCCACGTACCCGCTCCGCCTGTGTCTGATGGCCTGGTTGTCTCTGATGGTCTGGTTGTTGGAGAGGAGGTCTGGATGTTGCCCGTCGATGACTTCTAGATAATTTCTGCTGCTCATTTCCACCTCCTTCGCCTTCTCCTCGAACAGGACCTGGCTGCTCAACTTGTTAAACACGATGGTGTTCATCTTGGGGCCAGGTAGTCCTCCGGATTGATTTCTCGGATGCGTAAAAATATTTTAAAAGGGGGAAAAAAATCTTGCCTTGTCACAGTGCCCCCGCGTCTCTCCTGTGGAACAAGTGTAAATATTTTACAAAAGGTGCATCTCACAGTGAACAAATGTGATGTGGCCGTGAAGTAAAATACGACCTTTGATGATGTCACCAAAAAATCATATCCTGACAATAATGTAACAACTTATCGTGTCATTTATAATGTGATTTCCCCCTGATGTGTGACGGCTGCGTTCCTGCTCATACAAACTCAACGCAGCCTGCTGAGTCTCTTCAGCTGAGCGGGACTGAGCGTAACTGCGCTGTTGTGATGTGTCATTATTCTAAGGACGCGCTCTCTGTAAACATCCACATCTGCGCGTTCACAAAAATATTTGTGTGAACTAGTGGATCTAAAAAAAAAAAAACTTAAATAATAATAATGATAATAAAAACTCCTCAGACCAGCTTCAAGGTGAATGTTTCATGGTAGAGATATTTAGTGAAAATACAGGATAAAGTGCTGGAGGATCAGAGCGGACAGCAGGTCCATTAAGAGTCATTTGGGTAAATAATTTTGGTCGTGCGCGATAATTCCGCGGTGCGACAAAACCCCATTCACAAGTCTGATCATTTATTCCAGTGTTCAGATCACAACTGATTTTTCTCAGCAAAAATATATATATATATATATATATATATATATAAATAAGAAAACTCGACTAAATTCTATTTCATACACTTTCACTGGATTTTACACAAACCAGCTGAAGAGAACCACAGATTTAGTTCAGTACAATGTTCAAGTTCAGACTCGGTGGTTTGGACTCAAAACATTTGATTTAAGGGCGCAAAAAATAAAAAATAAAATAAAAAAAATAAAATAAAATAAAAATAAAAATCATCAAAACTCAAGCGTGAATATTTCTGCCCTTCTTCCTCTGCGCTGCGGTCGTTTGTCGCTATAAAACCTGCCTGGTTTATTTTGGTTGGTGCTCTTTTAATGCAAAAAACAAACAACCAGGCGAGACTTATGATTTAGTTGTTTTTTTTTTTTTTCACTCTAAACTGAAGTCTTTTTTCCTTTTTTTTTTTTGTTTTTCTTTGTTTGTTTGTTTATTTGTTTGTTTAATCAGTGCAGCCTGAATAGTGAATCAGTCGCAGTAAACGAGGCATCGTGTTGTGGTGCCATCATCAGCAGCCTGGTGCCAATTATGTACAGTACCATGGAACAGTGTGGTGCTCTCAGATAAACAACAAACTTCATACCAGCACTTTCTAATCACCGAGTCTACAGTGTATGCGGTTATCTATATGAACTAGTATACAGATGATGCCAAAGTAAAACGCAGAGTCAAGTCAGAGCTGTCCATTCAAAGTTGTCTAAACAGGCTTCAGATCAGTTCATCCTCCACTACATCCCTGCTCCAAACATTAACAACGTGGATATAAAGAGCTTTGTGTCGGTGTCTTGTTCAATCAGTGATCGGTGTGTCGGTGTGTGTCGGTCAGTTACCTGTCCCGGGCCCCTCCTGCGTCTCTCTGTTGTGTATAACAATAATCCTGTTTCCAGTCGCCCATTCCCTGCTCACATGTTCCTGTCCTGAGATCCTGAGCTCAAACCACACGGACCGCCGTCTCCTCCTCCGCTTTATCCAGCGGCCTGCGCTGCGCCGCCCGGGACTCTGAATATCTCACCCTGCTCATGTTTCCTAGCACACAGCCCGAGCCTGCGAACATATCGTTGATGGTTTACGCCGGTTCTGGGGCCGAGGCCAGGGCAGGGAACGAGAGGGAGGGAGGCAGCACGCTGCAAAAAGTGGGCTGTCTAAAAAAAATCACTGGATCTAAGGTGGTTTGAAAATGTTGCTCTTTTTTAAGCAAAAGAATCGACTGACGTGGGAAAACAGTCTTCACCTCACTGCTGATGCTCTATTCTTTTACATCTTCTTTCTAATATTCTAATAAAATATCACATTACTTCTTTTTTTTTTTTTTTGTCTTACTGTACACTTTTTAAATATGAGTTCAAATAGTGAAAATCTTTTCACCACAATAACAAAATGTTTGAGTTTTCCACACACAGGAGACGTTTCAGATAATGACAAAGTCTCCTGGTGGAGTTTCACTTTTTACAGCCGTGAACAGTGTCTGGAAACCTGTTTCATGATCATATCATGTCAGGACCAAACACAATTGGTTTGACATCACATTTTTCAGTCTTATTATCATCACATTACCTCTAGAACACCTCATTTGTACCTCTCACCAGGTGCAGCACCTGAATACAGAAGTCCTTGTTTCTCTGAAGCATCTTCGTCTACCAGCTGGAGTCAGTGTCAAACACAGACTCAGTTCTTTTTCTGCAACAATAATTATTCCATCAGAATCAAACCGAACACAGTCCGAGCTGCTTTTAGTGACACTCAGGAAAAAGAGAGCGATTCTTACTGTATATAGCCGTGCCACAGTTGATTACTCCTGATGTACCCTCTCATTGACTTCCATTATAAAACCTGTCACATTATGGGTTCATGAGTCAGAGGTTCTGTGGTCCTCAGCTGTGTGTTCGTTTGGGGTTTATCCAAGGTAGTGATTCGAAGGACGTGACTAGGCAGTGAGAGCCATATGAAAGGTTTTAGATCTGTGTAATTATTGTTTATTTGTACTTATTTTCATTTAACAGGGGAAGTTAACTTTTACTAACAGCTTGTGCAAACATGCTATGAATGGCCCAGTCATGTAATCACTTTAATTAAGGTCAGGGAAGGTTTATTTGCTCAGGTTATACACAATATGTAAGTCTTCCTCCTCACCTGAAGTGAACTTATGTTACCTCCTGCGACCTTCTCGCTGTTATCTAAACTTGTGGGTGGGAACAAGCGTTTTTGAGGAAACACGCAGGCTCGTCACTAGCGTCTCGTTTTTCTTAATTTACCTTCTCCAAGCTTCTGCTTTGGCTCAGTACGTCTGCATGTCAGACTCCCGCCTGGTGTCCAGCGTGGGTGTACAAAGCGATTCAACAGGTAAGAACACAGCATTAATCATGATGTCATGGTACCCAGGGGTTGGTGACGGGGCCTCTGCACACGGATCTGCTTCATATCAGACTGAATTACACTGGCAACTGCTTCACTTGTCGTCTGATCTTTGGAAGCTCTGCTGGTCAACTTGCATTTAACCAATAATGGTTTTTGAGCTGGCACCATTACTAGTATTTTTAGTTTGAAATTACAGACAGCTGAAACATTCAACCAGTATTGACAATTAATCATTTTTGTGCTCAGATGACAGAGAAAAACAGAAACGTTGGTTTTAAAAACTAGATTTTAATGTGAAATTAGACTGTTTTATACTTGTTTTATGGTATAGGCATATGTGTGATGTGTTACCTTTAAATTGAAAGGTGAAATCCATGAGTAAACAAATAGATAAACAATGAAATGTCAATAATATCTATACAAAAGGATTTTATTAAGGGGCGCCTGGCAAATGCAGCTTGAAAGAAGTGGTGTTTAACAGGTCCTGGGCACAGACACATGGTATCAAATAGCTCCAGTGTTCCAGTGTTTTTAGAGTGTGACCTTCTGGACTGACGTAGTTGAGTTTATACACACGTCGTCATGAAGGTGTTATTTCTAAAAGCTAACATAATAAGTAAATGTGGACATGCTAATGAAAGTCAGTAAAGCTCTCTGAGCTTTATTATCTGTTTAATCAGTTCCTGGCTGTGTATTCCTCAGTGGCATTTAGGTCACAAGACAGTCCAGTGTCCTAGAAATGAAGTTGATACACAATTTGTTGCAACAGCAAAAATGTTTTGTAGAAAACAAAACCGTGACCGTATTACATTAGTTTTATTAATGGAATGAGAGAATCTTGTAAATTTATGTATTTAACAAGTCGTACGTATGTTGAAGCTGAATGCATCAGTAAAATGTTCACAGACAGTGTTATTTGTTTTCCTCTGAAGCATCCCATCCTGTTGTACCACATCCAGTGTAGTGAGTTGTGTTTGGTTAAAACTGATCCAAAACCACAATATTTCCATAACCTTAAAGGTGCCATTTGTACATTTTGTCTGCTGCCGATTGTGGTTTCTTGCCAGCAGCTGGAGGTGGTGATGGCCCATCGCCAACAGCTTCAGCCATCGCTACATTTACAAGACAAGAGTCTATTGTATGTTTTCTGAGCAATGTTACTTCTTCAGGGCAGACTGGATGCCACAGTGACTCTCTACTGGAAAGTGTTATTATTTTCACAATCCTATTTGCAACAAGAACAACAATAACCTCTGAGCTAGAAACCTCCACTATGAAATTGAAATGAAAAAGTTTTGATGATTTGGTTCACGCAATAAAGCAGGCCTGCTTAGCTGTTCAGTGAGTGGTTGTAAAGATCTACAAAGAATATGTTTAAATGAGCAGTTTAATGGCAGTGCTCGCCTTCCCACGTGTGATTGTTCCATCAAAACAAGTTTTCCCTCGATACTATTTTGTAAGGGCATGGATCCTGGGCTCAGTGCCACCCAAGATGATTGTGATTGGTTTAAAGAAATAAAAACAATCCAGAGCAGAATGATAATGGGCACAAGCAGACCATTCTCCAGGGATGACACAACACCGTGGTGATGTGACGTTACCTCAATGTGGACACAACTGTAGACGTGAATCCCGCTCTGTGTTGTGACTGTCGTGCTCTTTGTACAAGCAGCCGTCCTCCAACATCATATCCTTACAAATAATAAAAAGAGCAGCTTCATTCATTCAAAAACACGCAAGCTGTCAGTCATCAAACTTGTTAGCGTGGTCGCTAACCGGACAATGAGTCAACACATTTTATTTACTGGACTGTTTTCTTCTCCCAGGCGTTTTGTTCCCGAGACCACACCATTTAATCCAATAAAGCCTCACTGAAGGGAGAAGAATTTCTTCAATATGTTTACACAGTTTATTGAAAACATGAATTTGTGCCATCCTACTGAAAACGGACTATTCCTCTTTTATGGAGCAGTTTATATATTCAAAAAAGTTTTAAATAAAAGTGGATGGACAAACACAGCTACAGTAATAAGCTACTGTACAATGTTGTCACATTTTTCTGTCAAAGATGTAAAAGATTTGTGCCTATCTGCTACTTCCCCCCTGTGAATGAAACCACTGATTGAGTTGATTCAGATAAAAGGAAGTGAGACAATAAACTGTTTGTGTTGTGCAGTATTATATCTCTAAATATTCTTTTAATAAAGACCCAAATCTCAGTCTATCGATATACTGATCCATATCAGTATGGCAGATATATAAAGTCTGCGTCCCAACATCTGGAGCTTCGTTTTTATGAACGTTGGAGAAGAAAACCTCAGTTTAATGTCACCCCACCTCTCCTCTCTCTCTTCAAGACAATTTAATTTAAATGTCACTGTAATTTTGGGAACATGAAGTTCTGTTCTTACATATAATCTCTGTGCATGTTTTATATATGTATGTCAGTCACTGCTGTATTGTTTTATATCACATCTACTGGAGTTCATTTGTATGTGGCTTTGGTTTGAGCTGCCAGAGGGGTGGTTGTAGTGAAAGTTTTATATCCTTGCTCTCATAACATTTGTTTTCTCCTTTAGCTTCCATTTTAACTCTGATCCCTTTATAGAAAGCATGGCACTTACGGAAGGCAATCAAATGTTTCTGCTTTTTAATAAATAAAAGTAATGTAGTAATGGATAAAGATTCACATAATACAGACTCAAATGTTGGACTTGTGCGTCTTTTTTTGAGGCCGAGAATGTAAAAGCAGACATTCATTACATGTTATGGATCCAGCAGGGAACACCCTGTTCTTGCCTTAGGGCACTTCATCATTCAATATGTATTAAAGGATCTGGCTATGAAAGGTGGTCATTACTTAAAATCAGCATTCGCTCAATGTCAACACCTCATGCCATTACAAGCCAAATTATTTTTTAAAACCCCAGTCTCTGCACCCTTAATCTGCCCCTCATTTAAGACCATGTTTTCACTCCAGACTTGGACTTAATTTCTTCATGTACACCGAGTTGGAATTATATACTCTCGCACACAGACTACTTGTAAAGCCACAGACATATTTGTTCAATAGTTTGCCAGCTTTGGTGGAAAATGTGACTGAGGAGAAAATTTGCAGGTTGTTTAAAATGACCCAATTACTGTTTTCAGAGAGGTTTTAAACATTCAGGACACTAATCAGCAACTTGAAATGTGTGCTGTGCTGTTCTGTCTACTGAAAGTAATCAGTGAAAACCAAGTGTCATTAGATGTCACTGGGATTGCTCGGTTCAGTTACAGTGGGGAATAATTGCAACTTGGAACAAGCAGTATTACTTTCATCTTTAAACTTAATCTTTATCTTTCTTCCAAGAATGCACAAATGGCTACTAAATAGATACACACCACTATGGGGAGGAGATGCCGGAACAGTATGCAGTGTAAATGGAGGTGATGGATACATCTGTCAAGTAATACGCTTTCATTGTGAACTGGACCCTCTGATTTTCTTGCATTGTCGATCCAAGCTGAATTAAATCAAACAAAGTGTGCTTTTTGTGCACCTAAGCTTTGCCAAAACTACTCACTCATGTTAGAATAACAAAGAGGCATATTTGACTGGGTCATTTATAATGCCAGTGTGAAAACTACAGTGAAATGTTTCAGTTATTCATGTGTCATCGCCTCTATAATTCTGGTTGTACTATCTTCGGTTGTTGCGTCTCCAGGTATTTTTCTTTTTGAGCAGACAGTTGCAAAGCTCTGAAGTATTTGGGAGTGCTTGGGCAAACTGACAGACAGCAGTGAGCTAGACTGGAACAGGACGTTATTTATGCAACGCACAGAGGGAAAGGACATTTATTAATGTCAGAATTAAAGCAAGTTTAAAAAAAAAAAAAAACAAAACAAAAGGAAAGAGTGAAAGACAGAAAAAAAACATTAGAATTTAGAGGTCAAACCAAAGAGAATGTCACATAAAAGAGATACAACACCACACCAGGCACAAAAAAATGCACTTTTGAACATCTGCCTAATTGACCACTTTTACAAATATTATTCTTAACTCTGTCAAGAAACTCAAGCCGGCAGCATCTACTACAGGTTTGTACTTTGTGCTCTTGTCTCAAAGTGTGCAATCAGTTACAGATTTAAATAGGATGTTCTATAATGCCTTACTGATGATTTGTTGATTTGGTGTTATTCCCCCCAGTTGCATGTCTTTCCCCTCAGGTCCAGAGTTGTGATAGCTTGATGAAAAGATTCTGATGAAAACTCAGGGATAATATAATTTTTGGTCGAGTGCCATACAGAGCACTCAGGTTGGTTCACGATCCAGCGAGGGAAACCTGGCTGGGACTTATGGCTCACAGCTGTGCAGCTGAGAACGCGTGCCAATTCATCACTGTCTGCTACGTTGAAGAACTTGGCATTTTTGAGCATCTTTACTAAACAATATCCTTTGTCTGCAAACGAATATAACTGCCTTTTGACTATCAGTATCCTCTCCTTTTCAGTTTGGTGTAACTGGAAAGAAGAAAACAAGAAGAAAACAAGACTTTAGGTGAAAAAAAAAAAAAAAAACAATCTGAAAAGTACAGGGATCATCACGTGTTGTGTTCCGAAGAAAGATCTAGAGTGAAGAAGACAGTGAATCAGAGTGAAAACTACAAACACGTTGTTGCTTAAAAAGATGCATTTACCTTTTGAGGTCAATCAGTGTGAGTTTTTTTTTTTAAGCTAGAGGCATACCTTCCAAGTTTCATCAAATCAGAGCAGCGGTGTCTAAGATTTCACAATTTCCTCAATTTCAAGGTCCGATACAGAAACAAAGCAATGATCTGTTAATGTGGTTGACAAGCATATCCTAACCCCCCCTACCTCTTCTTTGTACCTTACACTCCCTACAACAGACAGACAGACAACAGATCCGGTGAGTAAAGGCTGTTTCATTAGAAATACCTACACGCTGAGTGCCGTAACAGCTTGGGATGAGCTAGAATGACTAATCTAACTTAACCCCAGCATGAAGCCTGATCCAACATACTCTGCCTCATACTCATACGACAAAAATGTCAGTGTTTTAAAAGAAGGAATGCTCCTCTGTTGAGGCTCATGGTTGTCCGGTCGCAGCAGGAAGTTGAACAACACAATGAATCTGATAAATCTTGATAAGAAAGGTGGAGAGAGGATTGGTCACGACAGTTGAGACATGTCTTTCCCACATCGTTTTGTTAAAGTAAAGATTTAGTAAAATGAGAAGGAAGTTCTTTGTGCTTTGTTGACTGTTGGCTAAAAACTGGTAATGTCAAGTTTACACAGTTTACTGAAAACACATATTTATACAATCGACGTCTGTCTCTGTACAGTCTGCAGTACACTCTCTCCTGTGGAACAGTTTATAGAGCAGGTTGAATAAAACTCAACAGCTCAGATTTCCGTGTCAAATTGACACACATCTGCTTACTCCCGTTACCTAAAACACTTGCTATGACTCAATTCATGTAGTTTCACCTTACACCTGCTATTTCTGGGCGCATAAGTGAAAATACAGACAACTGACATTTTGGTGGTTGCCATCTTGGCTACGTTACACAGGAGGGGCCAACCATGTACTTTCAAACTTGTGAAAATGGCGGTCGAGGAGGGAAAAGTTGCCGTCAGTAGCAACTTAACTTCTGCGCCTCATGAAACAGGAAGACGACAGTTAAGTGTTCATTTTCAAGTCAAGCGAGCAAAGGATATTTTGTTGGGTGATAGTCTCGATCACATGTTGCTATCTGGCGACGCGTGATCTGGTGAATATATGTATTTTCTGGTGAATATAGTGAGTTTACTGTTCACACTGCGTACATCATGTAAGTGTATTGACTGATGTATCCGATTTGAAACGCAGCAAAAGGGCCACAGTTTGGCCAGTAAACCAGGTAGTGGCACCAAAATCCTTCAAAGACGTGTTTGTCAAAGTGTTTAATAGCATCTGAAATCCCCTTTCCGACTGCAGAATGAGGTAATTTGCCAGTTTTTATAACTTGCCAAAAGAAACAATCCAAAAATCACACCCGCGACACAGCGATCAGTCCGGGTGTGAAAGTAGCCCCTTTGAACAAGCTCTCTCTTTACGTCCTTCACATGACTACTGACTGTGTCATTTCATGTGTGTACAACTGAGCGAAACTCCATAAATATCTTTGAGGTGACACTGACTAAATGTGTGCACTGTTAGCATGATTTATCACCTCTTGCCCATACTGCCATCTATGGGATTTGTTTAGAAATTATTAAACACAAAGAATAATTTAATTTGAGCAGCACAAAAATGTGCCTGCTGTTACAAGTAAACTGTCTTCGCACAAATTCAATGTGCAGGAACTGACTGATTGTGTTTGTACGTGGATAACACCAAATATTCAAACACAATTATTTTGAAGGTTTCGCAGGGTTTTGTTTTCATCGCTCAAATGAAATAAAGTCTGTGCACAATATATTTGTACAGACATAATCATTCAGTGCGATGCCTTATGAGCCTGTTTTTTGGTTCAAAAGTCCCGATTACATAATCAAGACTGAGACACAAATATAACTGTAACTCTGCAAGTTTGGCCGCCGAGAACAGATGTAATTCTGCATTTCTAGGTGGTCAGGAGACACTTAAAGCTTCTTCTAGAAAAAAAAAAATCAAATAATTTCAATTAAGGTATATGACTAAAAGCCACAGCTGTCATGACCAATGAAGGTATTATTAATATTTTTGAAACCTTTATGGAGACATTACTCTTGCAGCCTTGAAATCTAATCCAGACGCTGTGGTATTTGCCCACTCATTTCTCTGTTTATTTATTGTCATGCCAGCTTGTTATTTACACTTTATGGAAGGGAATGTCAGGATTCATTAGGGCTGCGAAAGCGCTTTTAAAAATGTCCTCAAAAACCACAGAGAAATGCAAGTGCATCACAGGACAGAACTTTCACCTTCCGAGGAGCACGGGACGGCGAGATGTCGTGAGCAACCCGAGGAGGGGGAGAGGGAAACGGATGCAGAGAGGCACGCTGCTGAGCAAACAGCAGGCGAGCAAGACACGCGAGGCTCACGCCAACAGACCCGGCGGTGTGAGCACGCTGTAATGATATAAAAGCTAATTTACAGATCGAGAACAGAAGCTGTGTTCTCACCGTGGTCCTCGGTTACCAGAGAGCTCTGCACTCTGTTTGGATGAGGCTGTGAGAGGCCGTTGTGTACACGCGTGTTTTTAATGGCAGCATCGCAAGCAAACCACGCTGCTGCCACTGCTGTGCAACAGTTTGCAATTTTATATTAAAAATGGCCCTTAGACACTGAAGGGGACAAAAAGCCACTTCTAATATTTGGAAAGAACTTTTACTGTTCATTAGTTTCTTTTATGAAATATTGCTGCAGAGTGCCTGCGGAGATGTGGGATCTTTAAAAAACTTCAAAAGGTTAGTTCCATTTTAAAACAATTGAGTTAGTATCACAGTACACAGCTCACTGTGTGGAGGACTGCCTGACCATAAAAATAAGCGATATATATTTATTACTCCGTCCACCCAAAATGTGGACAGACAAAACTCTCCACTGCAGAAAGGATCTTTCCACACATTCCACATCTTGTGGAATATGTAATAAAGTCCTCGAGTGTGGTTGCATCCATCACCCGGACCTATGGGAAACGTCTGCCTCAGTCTGGACATGGTGAAGGTCAGGCCAACGACGGGACGTGCCAGTTGAGATACAAGGGTGTGGCAGATGCAAAGGTCCACATGTTGCCTCAACTCCAGAGCAACAACATCAGGGATATCCCTCCACTATTTCAATCCCTTCCATGAAGTGATGAGAAGCATGGGATCATGGACGTTGAGAAGAAAGGCCAGAGCCGGACGTAATTGCTGCCTCTGCCGAGGCGTGGAGGCATAACCTCTAATTTCCTGTGAATAATGTCCCTGTGTTGGACAGCAAGCCAAAGAAAGTGGCAGTTTCTTTTCTCAGAGGGTTTGCGGCTCAACTAATACACTCAACTGTGGCTTTATGACCAATGAGCCCGAGGGCCAGGTCCCTGAAAGCAGCCGACCACCTCGCCTCAGCCCTGAGCTCTGCAAGGTTCAACGTCAGGTTCACAGACGTGTCCCTCGCCCAAAATGACTATTTATATCAACCTGATGACTCATTAACAGTAGGCTGTGAGTTTTTGACCACGACAGCTATGTAGCATGAGGGAATTCCCAGTTTGTTTATGTTGTTGACATGCTTGTGGATGTCAGTGCCAGAAAGCCAGAGAGTGATGACAAAATGTACAAAATCTTTTAGCTTTTCCACAGTTCGACAGCTTGTGTAGTGATGCACCACTGAAGGTAAATCAGAGGAAGATTGTGGATGTAAATATACTATTTTTAAATTTGGCCTTTGAAAATAATGCTTTATGAGGAAACCAAGGAGGGAGAACGCCACACACGTTTCCCCTGCGTTCAGACTTCATGCTAAGCTAACCTAACCACATCCTGACTCCACCTCTGTACTTAACACACAGATATGAGATTAATATCAAGCTTCATATCACAGCGACACAGAGGAAGCAAATAAACTGTTACCTGAGATTTTGAACTATTCCTTTAAATTCTAAAAGGAGAGCTGAAAGGATAAGGAGCCGGAATTAAGACAAAATTAGAGAGCCAAAAATAAAAGCATGAAAAAGAAAAAAAAAAAAAAAAAAACTCCACAAGAGCAAAAGAAAGCTAAAGCAGCCACACAAGAACAAAACAATATGTTTCCGTCTTTGTTTGTTTAAGTGATTAAATGTTTTTCCTTTTAACATTTCCTCAGAATCACTTTTGACATTGGGCATGCTGCAGAGGCCATAAAGCTTACTGCTTGGAATTAAAGAGCCATTAATCATTGTGAATTTATTTGCCCTGAATAGTTTGGAGACAGTGGCTTCCTTCAGCTCCTAGTCTTGTCTTTTTGGAGGAAGTTGCTTCCTCAGGGTAATAAGTTCATTCACGTACTCTCCGCTCCAACCGTGCTCCTCCAGTGACCTCAACGTGCAGCTGGTAGTGTTTAAACTTCAAAGACTGATAAAGATTTTCAAACACATAATTTCAATGTTTTGCTAATTTTCTATTTTAGCGCGTGGCTGATATTAATGATGGAAGCCCCATGAGATTTTGTGGCAGCGTCTGTGGTTAGTGCCGAGCATCTCAGCTAAGTGGGACCAGGACAGTGGGATCAGAGACACACAGACTGACAGTCATGCAAAAGGGCGGCGGTGGAGGCTTCCAGTCCCTGAAATCCGCTACGCAAGAGGCTGCCGAGCTTGACATGGCCTGTTTATAATAAACAAGAACAAAGGACAAAAGGATCAGACGCACGGCACTCAGACATTACCATTACTACCGCTGCGTCTAAATATATAGTGTAGAAAATGACGGGGTAATAATCAGGAAAATACTACTTTTAAAAAAAAAAAAAAAAAAAAAGATATGCAGCAACAAAAAATAATAATAATAACTACTTTTGGAAAAATGCAGAGCAATTTGCTGCATTTTCCTAAAACTCCTTCATTAGATTGTTTTATAGTTGCTGTTGACTAAATGCCATACAAGTGCTTTGGTACAGAGATATTTCCAAACTGGCCAAATATCTACAACATTTTTTGTTTTTACTGACAAAAATAATGAGCTTGTTTAGAAAATATCTGTTTTATTATTTATAATAAATAGCCCAACAAAATCTGAAATTACTGTATATAAATTATGAGTAATGTGGAAAATCGGTATTTAAATTAACTTTTGTATATAACATATGTAGCGCAGACAGGACACACTGCTGTGTTTCTAATCGTTACAGACATTTCTTATCCACTCATGACAACAGCGCATGTATTTGTGTGTTCAGAATATTGTGTAGTATTTATACAGAACATTTGTGCAAACTGTGTTTTCCACATTGGTTCTTTAACCAACATTGAGTCATTCTATTTACTGAGATGTCTGACTGCAGATTGTGTGTGTTCTGAGTGCTGGTGTGTTACAAATATTCATATAAGTACGGTGTATACAAACTGTATGAGGGGAGGTTGAGCAACCCAAACAGATGTGGGTCTTGTTTAGATATTGCGGTCTTGTGTGGATCACTTAAGGAATGTTACAGCAGAGAATGCGGCTTCAGAGTGTTTCGCTGCGATGGACGTATGGGGCATTTGGCAAAAGAATAAACACGAGAAAAAGCGCATTTATTTTTATCATTGCAATTTCCAAGTTCAGACGGTCGGCGAGCGAGAGGAGAGCTTCCTAAAATGTTTGTATGAACTTGTGATGAGGTAATTGATATAAATGAGGAGCTCAGGATGAAAGTTTCCTCCTGAAACAGAAGCAAGAAGCCAAATAAACACACACATTCATCAATCAAGACAAAAACCTTTATTTGAAACCTTTCTCAGATAATATGATACAACGTCTTCTAAACACTTGTGGTACTTGTATTTGCAACACTTTTCTCATACATTTTATTTTAAAATTATTTTCAAACACATCTGAAACAGACTCAAGTCAGAAGTCAGCGAACTAGTTGCCAGTTAAGTTATGAGAAAAAGTAGCTGCAGGCTGTTAAAATTAGAGCCAACAGTAGCTTTCACTTCACAACACAGAAACTTATGAATTCATGTAGAGTTAATAAAAAAACAAACAGGGAGTCGTTCTCTTCACACATTGAACCTGAAATCAAAGTTGAGCTGTTTGAGGAAATGGTGGGTAAGTCAAAGGGGAGGGTCCAAAAGCAAATATTAATAACCCTGGGGAGGGTGTAGCTATTTTAAAAAGTCAAACATAAAGCTCAGAACCACTTTTGTACAGTCCCCACTGGATTTCCACGGCTGCTGTGATCAGTTATATAACTTGGCTTTCCTGTTGGAATGAGCCAGAAGTCGGATGTTGCAAACACAGCGAGCAGCAGCTTCCTGAAGCATCTCGTTGTTGGAGCCCATGATGTGGATGAGAGGCTGTTGGAGAACGGGACAGAGGGACACAGGTCACCGGCAGCAGCAGGAACAGGTCCCTGAAAAAATCATTATTCTCCGACAGATGACTAACACACACACACACACACACAAAACCCTCCACTGGCTGAATTGTTCAGCTGCTGTACATGTTGCCATGTCAGCACCAGTCACTGCTCTCTACCACCAGTGATGGCTGCAAAGATATACAGTGGCTGTGCAGTGACAGTTTCAAGCTGCACTGGCACGTGTTCCTCTGTGAGTGTGCGTGTGTGTGCGCGCGTGTGTGTGTGTGTGTCCTACTTCCAAACCATGCCTCAGCAAAGGGGTTACAGCTGTGAGCACACATGCTTGTGTAAGTTTGTTCAGATGAAAGTTGTGCCGGTTCAGGCTCGACATTAAAAACCTGAGCATGAACCACACCACTCCACAGCCTTTCCGCCGCTCCAAAGGTCACATTATATCCGACTATTAGTGGCTTGTGTAATGGATCTCGTTAGATCTTATTGCAGAACAAGTTTTTTTGCTTTCCAGAAATCTCTAACTTTGGTTATTTTTTGGTTACATAAAATTGAACATTTAAAAGATTGTCGCATGTTTAAAGAGTTGCACATTATGTAACACTAAGCAAAAAAGCAACACACTGGATATATGGAATACCACTGAGTAACATGTGTTTTTAGGGGTGAGCTCCCCCCCCACCCTGTTTTATCTACATCAAAATCACTATGTTATGTTTGTGGGCGGTTGTGGGGCTGAATCAAAATAAAATTAAATGTAAGCATAAATACTTTGGTGCAGTGGATGGATCTAAATTTGTTCAATGTGTGCTGTGTGGTAAAATCACAATGGTGTGCCACTGAGGTTTCAAAAGCCACACTGTCAATTATTTTGGAAAGTCTTGTTTACATCCATAATGAACCGGCGGCAACATTACATCCTTCAACTAAGCACATACGGACTCTCCGCTCCTACACATAATGAAGCTCTGATAACTGCAGTAACTGCTGAGATGTCTGAGGCACTTTTAAGGCCCATATATCAGAGTCTGAACAGAGCACCTTCTCAGCAAGAACACATTCTGAAACAAAGAGCACACAGCAGCAGGTTTGTAAGTGTTGTTTGAACACCATCTGGATAGTTTCCCGGGTTTCTGCACGACAATGTCACAACCCTGTTGACTCATCTGAGCAACAGAGATAACAATATCTGGACTGAACGCTGTTAAAGCGAGTGATCCAGTGACTAAACGTCTTCATCATCTCTCCACCACCAGAGATTCAGTTTTAAAGCAGAAATAACTGAAAACTTCTGGCTAATCTCAAGATTTCTGTTCTGTCTTGTCTCTTTATTCAAAACTCTCTCACTCTGTTCATCACTGGCTCCACATATCAACATAGGAAGTGATGGGATTCCTTTGTCTGTTTCACACAAACCAAATGTCACTTTCAATTTGAATAATAATTTCCAACAATACTTCGTGCGAAGACATATCCTCCAGTTGATCGGTGGTCAGGGCAAACCTGTGTTTTCCTCTCTAGTTATCGTTGCGTTCATAATGCATGTCGGAGCAGCGCCTCGGCTGACCCTGACCCCTCTCCATGTTACATGCGAACCTAAGACGTCGCTCTGCACATTTGTGTGGTTAGCAAACAGCCAAACATCCCGGGAGAAGACATTCCCAGGATTTTCAGCACAAAGATAAACAGCGAAAGGAAAACAGATGAAAGAAGAGGTGAGCCAGCTTGTGTATCAGCACGAAAGCAATGTGAACCTACAATATAAAGCCCGTCAAAAACTGAGAAAATAATATCCTTCCTGCTGATTATAATCACCTCATTTTGTGGGAAAAGGCGCACAGCAGTCCAAGATGTCAGATCCTCTCAATGCACCAGTGTCGAGGCGTATATGTGAAACATTTGCCCTAGGGTTTTATATGATTTTTAAATAGCATCCAAAACACCTCCAAAAGTAAACTCACATCCACAGGCTCCAGAAAACATGCAGCTCACTAGACAAGTCTCTTTTGTGAAAAGAGAGGATGCCTGAGAAGTGCCAGAGGCAGCATTTTTGCCAACCTCATAGCATGTTATTCAGACGTCGCCAAATAAGGTCTCCTGAAGCGCACAGCTAGGCAAAGATAAGCGTGTCTCTCTTTGCTACCTTTTTTTCTAGCTTGCTCTTTCCCTCCCAGCTGGGAGCTCTAAGAATATAATACACTACTTGTTAGATATTCCCTGACTGTGGTAACATGAACACTTGCCCCACGTTTGAAAACTGAATCGTGAGTTTTTGAGGTTTTTGCACTTCAGAGAGTTCCAGTGAGTCCTGACCTCCAAGAAGGGAACCGGGGAACAAGCTCCCCCCAGGCTAAGGAGAGAGAGAGGGAAGAGCAGGCGAGCAGCCTGGGAGGCCTGCACATATTGTTGCATGTGTACACACACATCGTATCACACACCGAGGTGTCATGGTGTTAAGTGTGCTCTGCTGGACTGCTTCTGGCTGCAGGAGCTCAAGTTGAAATTCCCCTGCGCCAGGTCTGACAGCCATTATGGCTCCATCAGCCCAGTCGCCCCAATTCCAGCGTTCCCATGTTTTAGACTCCACTGTGGAAGCAAACAGCACAAACAGACAGCAGTGTTTAGCTGGGCCGGGGGGAAGTTGGTGAGGGAAGTCAAGGTAAACAACATTCCCTGCAGCCTCCAGTGAGCCAGAGACTGTTAAGCTGCTTTCTCTGTGTCTCTGAAGAGGAAGAGGAAAAGAAGGGAGGGCAGCACTCAAATCAGTGACTTTGAGGGAAAAGTTTCAGTCTGAAGCTTAAGTCTGTTCAAACTAAAGAATATGGCTTGGCATGTCTGGTCTGGGCGTGAGGGGAGAGAAGCTTAAGTCTAGGGCTCTAAAACATTACAGTCCATGGATCTCAATAACATGGTAGTCATAACAGAGCAGGCAACACACAGTGTCTGTATCATCTCCTCACCACACCCACAAACCTGAAGTCATGTTATGCACAGACCAAGAGGAAACTTCAGAAGTAAACCTATGATGCTCTGCTGTTTGGGTTTTATTTCCTCCCTTACGTTTGTGTAATTTTTGCCCCCCACATCCTCGCTGCACACTTTCACTCCTGCAGTCTGAGCATGTAAGAGAGGAAAAAAAAAAAATGAAAACAAACATTAACCGTGCTGAGAGAGAAGTGTGCTCATGGCAACAAAAGTGCAAACGTTTTTCTCATTTAGATTAGTTAAAGCCCAAAATACATACCAGGACCTGGCAAAAGTCATGCTCTGGAATACCCTCAGTTGAAAATTACCAATAATTACCATCCGCATTTTGTAATTTTCATCAATTTAGTTCACAAAGCTTTTCTTATGAAAGAGCCTCTTTAATACAAATAGCTGGCTGAAGCTGTCTACAAGGATTTATGGTTTCAGCAAACAATCCCCAGTCCTTTGGAAGCAGCATAAAGCACAGGGGGAAGGAATGTTGATTTTGTACATGACACAAAATGAAGCACATCCATAAAAAACTGCGAGATACCAAGAGAGGATGTCAAATCAAATGGTCAGGTCGATTCATCTGTACAGTTAACATTCCTCTTCTCCTGGTATGTGTTTCCTGTGAGAGCGAGCACCTGAGTCCCTTTTCTTGAACAAGGCCTGATATGATCCAAATCATTCCACAGAAGATTTTATCCAAAACATGAATTTAAACAGACTTTTTTAGATGTTTAATAATATTAATAATAGCATTGAAACTAAATAAATGAATGGACAACATTTATTTGAGTATTTTTGTTGAACCAGGATGAAAACGCCTGTACAAGTCACTAATGTATTTTCCAGTGTGATATACTTACTTTTCAATTCTTAATTTCCCCTGTGAATCTTAAGGGACTGGGCCATACAACATGGTGCGTGCTGCAGAGAGGAAACTAACTTCAGAGTAAGACAGACCTTCACTAATTCGAAATCGTATACCGCACGTGGGCGAACATGTTTTGAGACGTTCTCTACGGCACAGTTGTAATAATACAAGAGGCAGTCCAAAACTTTACACAGGACCATAAATTAGACGCAGGGCTCTGCATCAATACTCGATAAACCCTCGTCCAACCCATTCAGAACTATTGGAGATATTGTTTTAACACATTCTCCTCACCAGCTGCCTGTATATCATGAAGCTGAGAGGTACAGAGCACGCTGAATGGTAGAGATTGACAAGCTCCTGTGTTGTTGTAATGTTTCCTCTGGGGTCAGGCAGGTAAGTATCCGCCTCCCACTCCAGACGGGCTGAGACTGAACCCAGACTGAACAATGAGACTGACTGTGTTGTGTTTCCATGTCTGAGATTAGGAACAAATGCAATGCTGGTGCAGTTACGCGGCCTTTGGTAATTAAGCTCTTTAAAAGTCCAAAAATACATTATGGAGTAGTGTTGCAACTCTTAACTGGTACATTAATAAGGGCAAACACAGAGACAGATTAAAAAGGGTGGTATGTCTTGTATTTACACATGCACACGCACACACACACACACACACACACACACACACCCATACTCACACAAAGTCTCACACTAGGATTACAAATATAGAAACACACACACGTACACACACACACTGAGCAAAAAGAGGACTTGTCCAGTTTTTGTCGTGGCTCAAACTACAAAAAGCATTCAGCTTAACGACTTTTGCAAATTGGACATAACTCTTTCGGAACACCCAATGTTCAGTCCAGCTACCAATTATGGCTAGTGTTGAACCACATACACTGTAACAGCAGATCAGGCTAAAGTATACCATTTAATGAACATGGGAAAAAAATATTTGGCTGCAATAGCATAACCACTTCATAATTTATATTGCAGTTGTTATTTAGGGGGAAAAGAAGGGATTTAAAGTCACTGTGGCCACAAAAAGATTTCTCATGTGAAAGTCTTTCTCTGTGAAACATGATTAAATTAGTAATGATAGAAATGTTTTCCTAAAATGCTGAAATATGGGTACATGTCTATCTATGACAAGACATCCAGTACAACATAATCTCAACATAATCTACATCAATGTCAGAGACAAACATAAACATTCCTTGGAGCTGAGCATGGAAACAGCCCCCTGACAGGCCAAAATGTTTGGCAAAACAATGCTTGTTTCTTTTTGGAAGAGTGCAACACAACTGCCACGATGAAAAAAGCTGGCGGATGTAGTCTTAACAGTTCTGACTCCAGCCTTTGGCCCGAACCATATCGCTGCTGCATTCTACCCTGATGTCCAGGAACAGCCCTTAGCAACAGTTACCCCCAGCTACAGCCCTTTGACTTGTGCTGTAATGGCATCTAGGGTCTACCGGAGAAATGGCACTTCGCACACACTGAGCTGTTTGCTTTTCTGAATTCCCATGACGGCTAGAAAGTGGAGTCATGTTTCCGCCGCCGAATAAAAACCACTTTGTTTCTGCTCCATCGGTCAAAGGCTCTGAAAATAGTCACAGCTTTTCAAAGTTTATTACTCAGTGTTTTTCACACATTGCTAAAACAAGGATGGTGGGAGGCCAAAGCACATTTTCCTCACTGTAATTATGCTAGATTTAGCCCCCCAAAGCACTAAATAAACTAGATAAATCACTTCTTTGTTAATTATTTACAAAGAAAAGGTTGCAGTCAGAAATCCAGCTGCAGTAGATCCAATACTGACCTTGACAACTCCTTTCTCTTGCATGGTAATGCAGTTGTGGGAGTTCTTGGACAGTTGATAGAGGGCCATGGCTGTGCTCTGGTGGACTGCGCTGTCTTTAGACTCTAGGAAATGCACCAGAGGGGCCACAGCCCCAGCTTGACCGAAGGACTCCCTGTTGCTGCCCCACATGCAGCAGTGGCCTATGGCCTCAGCGAGGTGGCAACGGAGCCTGTCGTCAGTCTGTGAAGAGGAGAACAGGATGCTATTAGTCCTTAGAGAACAGTTTTTACACCATAGAAAACAACAAGCTCTGCAAGAGAGTCTTGGCAATATCTACCCATGTTCTTCTCATTAGTTGGATTTATGCTTCATTGAGTAGAAAAATGCCAACTAAAATCCATTGTAAAGACAGTTATTTGTATATTGACAATAACTACAGTGTTCTTGAATAGTAAAACCTTGTTGTTTGTCTCCAGCAGTGAGGTGTACTTACTGTGTTAGTCAACTTGGCCAGCAATGGGACAACCCCGTGATCTGTGAGGACTGCCAGATTCTCCTTGTCTTTGGCTATTTTGGCGATGGCAGCGCAAATGCTTGCCAGGACCTCGTTGTTTGTTGACTTCAGCAAATTAACAATCAGTTCCAACCCACCGACAAAGGAGCGCACCATTTCCCCCGCATCCTATAGTCAAAGAGTCTGTTATTAGCTGATGCTGTATAAAACGAATAAGGAAAATGATGAAAAAGGGGGTCGTGTAATGAACAAGGAAAGACAAGAAGGCAGAGAGGGGAACTGAAGCAAGGCAGGCAAAACAAAGGACACTAAATAAGTACAAACAAAGTATTTTCATCAGCTCGGGCAACAATCAGTGTCCCATTAGTGTGAATAAGCCAGTAGGTCTATATGTAAAACAAATGGTTTCAAAAGTAAAAACACTCACTTATACGGCACAACAGTATTGTGGATTCTTCATGTGCAAGCAATAAATCTGACATCTTTGTTAACCTCTCCTCTCACCCTACTATGTCATAATGAAGATGAAACATAGAATTTAGAGCTTAGGAGTATCATTTAAACCTTCTGCCCCAGGCTGACACACAGTGTAGACTCAACGCTTCATGGTCTGAATTCATGGCACCAGTTGGTACCACAGGACTCTGAGCCACTTATGGGGCAATGCCTACCAAACCAAGAGGCTGGTAGGGAGTGCTGAGGGAACCACAGCGGAAGAGCTGGCACACACTCTGGCTTTAGTATGGCTTGGCACAT
This sequence comes from Polydactylus sextarius, assembly GCA_016801845.1. Lineage (NCBI taxonomy): Eukaryota > Metazoa > Chordata > Actinopteri > Polynemidae > Polydactylus > Polydactylus sextarius. Next base: position 17,395,815 of record CM028928.1, read on the forward strand.
CAGGCTGCTGTTTAAAATCACAACTCACCGTATCGCCAGCCACAAAAGAATACATAAAGGTGGCTGAGTCTGTAATGTTCAGTACTTTGAAAATAGAACAGAAATTTTCTCAAAAGCATGCAATTATGGATCAGTGGAAGCAAATCACAAAGCACACTTAATTTGAGTCCATTTCAACATCAATCTAGTTGTCGAGAGCTGATGTATGGCACAGCATTGTGGAGTGCAGTAATCATAATTTATCGTGAGTACTGGATAGTTGTTCTTCATTGTACAAATTATGGGATTTCATCAAAGTCAACATTGACAAAAAGCAGGAACTGATTTACAGTTTGAGTGTTCAGCTACTTTGGGGGAGTGTGATGTACTGCTGTGTTCTCTCTAACGGAGAACTCACAGCTGAGATCAGGTCAGAGTGCGGTGTATAGGACCTGTGATGCTGTGCCAGAGGATGAGCCATGTGTGGAGTACAGAGCAGGGAGAGGGGTGCCGGGGCCAGGAGCTGACCCCCCAACACACAGGAAGCCCTTCCTCAGGAATACTGATGACGGCTGGCTGGGAGTCCCTGCGACAGAGGAAGCTCTCTCAAGCCACCAGCTGCGATAGACTAGCCAGAATCTCTTTCATGGCCTGGATGGGCCCCCAGATCTGAAAACCGCAGCATTATAAGGCTGCACACGGAAAAGCCTTTCTCGCTATCCTCTCTCTCCCCTCCTCTTACTCAGGATGAAATGAAATAGAAAACACATTATCTGCCGTGCGTGATCTCAAGCTGAAAGGAGCAAGCCAAGCTCAGACTGGCAGAAACATGGTCTGACCTCTTCTCTGGAGCAATCAGGCTTCTATAACATACATAGCTACTATGTAAAGGAAAAATAAATCAAGCATCTCAGTGTGCCTCTACATCCAGGCAAATTAATGATACACCCCATTACGTGCGACTGAGAGAGAGTTCTAGTTCCCTGATTGGAGAACAAAGATAAATGAATGGTTCACTACTAACTCTTCTTGTATCCCACTAAGCAAGTTTAAGTTGTGGACCTGTGGACACGGGGCACAGCGTCTGTCTGTGGAGAGTCAGCAGTACCATATGGAGCATCCAGCAGATACATTTATACCGCAGCTCTTTCACAAATCCACTATGGAACTGCTAACTCAAACCACATGGGGTTTTTATCTAAATAGTGACTGCACCAAAGCAGCTGTATCAGGTTCCTCAACTCGATGGGCAAAGAGCACTATTTAGCTCTTGTCGTTGCCCCCGTCTCTGAAAAATCACCCAAAAAGCATGTTCATGAATTTCCCACAAAACTGGCGCACTGACGTCCAGACAAACATTGTCAAACTTTGTTAGCACTCAATAGTGGGTCCAGTCCCCCTTCTCCTCCTCCTCCATATGGTTGCCATGCATCATTTTTGCTACACTTCTGGGCCAGAGAAATTCCATCCAGAAAAAAAAAGACTTCACCCCCAAGACACCTGCCTGTGCTCAGTATATGTTTAAATTTAACCAGATTGTCCCACTGACAAGCTGTTTACCTTAATCACAGCGATAATCTAATAAAACAACATTACGTCTGTAGCTAGAAATTAGAGTTTGCTGACAACATAGCCGTATCATGGTGGACAAAAGTCCTGTGACAATGTTATAATAATAATAATATTGTTAAAAAAGTCAGTCATCAGTTTAGCATTGCACCGTTGACAGTGTCAGTCACAAGATGTCTAAAACAGCATCAAAACTGATGCTGTAGAACCAAAAGTATTGCTCTTTTTATTTCAATACATACTGAAGCCAAAATTTCCCACAGTGCAACTGAATCAGAAACAAACTTCACACAACAGGCTTTACACAACTTTGTTTGCACATGCAGTAATACGACTGACAGACATTGTTGTGTAAAAGCAGTGTGAAGTTGTTTTCTTGAATTAAATCAACTCATATTCATGGACATAAACTGTTTATTCTGTGCATAGTTTTATTTATAGTTGTACAGGTAGTATTCTTGTTGTGGGTTCTTCAGCATGCCATATGTGCAGTGTTTTCATTAGAGAAATGGGTTCATAGAAAATGTCGGCTGGATGGATGCATGGATTGTGTGCCTCTGTAACTAGTAGCATGTTGAGAGAAGATTTTCAGCTGGGAAACTAGAAGCCATGCCACAGGATATTACTCAGTCTTTTTCCCTGCCTTCTTCCCAATTCACCAATCCTACAGTGCCAAGGAGGCTCCTCTGCTTCATATTAGCCTAAGGTTCATGTAAGCCTCCTCTGATACAGCTCTGTCCCTGCTAACCTCCCAGCAGCGGCATATTAGCAAGCGTGTGTTTTTTGAGTTTGATAACCCTTTATTCTGAAACAGCAGAAACTTTAAAGGAGTCTTTGATTTACAGACTATCTACGTGCTTTCAAAGTGCTTCACTTGCACGGACACAGGATGGAAAAGGAAGACAAATCTTTGTTGCGTCATGAAGGAAAGAGAAAGATTTGCATTTCTGAACCGTACCTTTGCATTCTCAATGCACGGACAAAGGGCCCATGCAGCACTGGACTGGACAGCTGTACTGGGGTTTTTCAATAAGGACCAAACCAAGCGAACTCCATCAAGCTGCTCGATGATTCTACAGAAACAGAAAAATAGTGTAAGAAGGGAGAAAAAGAAGGAAAGAAATGACAAGCGAAAAACAACAAAAAGTGTTTTTATTGATTTTCCGTGAACATGATTTCAGACTTGAAAGATTTAACAGTACAACTTTTGTTTCTTAGTTCTCTGGCTGTATCAGTCTGGCCAGCAGAAGGCTGAATACAACTACAGCCAAGTAGGATCAAAGCATCGATCGATTTCATTGGCTTCTCATCACAACTTGTCTTCAGTCTTGCTCATTTCCTCTCCAGGCCGAAAAACCCACCCAATGTCTGCTCACTCCAATCACTCTCCACGGAGGAGCTTGGTGATGTTAGGGCCAGAGGTTAACTCGCATACATCTGTGTATAGTGCTTCATACATGGATTTATAAATAGAAAGTGAGACAAACTTACACTTTATGTTGGTGGCTTGTTTTTCAACCGGAGCCAAAAAGAGGACGTCTTTCCAAATCAAACAGAGCCAGAGACAGGTCGCTCTGTATTTCATAGGGTCTGAGTGAAGTTTACTTAAGCATGAGCTGTATTTCATGTCGTATACATGACTGTAGTCAAAACTGCAGTCAGGGTCTGGGAACCCAAAGAATTACGCCACAGTGCACCCGTTGTCTGGTATAAATAACATGTAACGTGTTCCCCATGTGTGCTTCCACCAACAAGGCCGACATTGAATGCTGTCATAATTACTTAAACACTCCCTAATCACAGTATCTCCGTGACTGGCAACGAGCGAACACTCATCAGGGACGTCCCTTGCGCCATCTGTCTTCCGTTTGCACATAAATCAGTCTAGAGGGATCATAACATCAGATTCCTGTCTGCAGGGCCTCTTAAATCCGGACCAAAAACAAAAGTGAAGCGTCATATCATTCGCCAAAACAGCTCCGTCTTAGCATGAAGCAGGTATGAAACAGATTAGCAATGAAGTTGCAGCTGACAGTGATGGATTAGAGGAGAAGACCACAAACCCTGGAGGCATTAAACAACGTGTGTTCATTCTTGTAGCTACACAGGATTCATTGGAGGAAGTGCTATGTCATTAACCACACACTGCCTACTAGTTGAGAATGAAAACAAACACAGGAGTATTTCATGGAAAACTTGAAAGTGATCAGTCCCTGTTTTTGGGCTCTCAGTAGTTATGGATGACCTGAATCAAAATGATGATGAGAGAATGATTGTGCTGATCAACAGACTAGGGAATTTGAGAAAACTCTTTTTTGGTAAAAATGAAGTCATGCTAACTGACAGGAAAGTTGCAGCTGACTGCGTGGCATCATGAATACATCATCACAATATCTGTTAGTAAGCCAAACACGTCTAATTACTGAGAATTTGAAAAACAGCTCCAGCCATGTTGGGTTGGAGCAGGAAACAATCAAATTTGAGCTATGTTAATTGCAAAGCAAACTACTGTACACACACATGCCCCAAAATAAGCCATCACCACAAAACATACAAAAAGTGACCATTGAAACAAGAACTTTCTGTTTACAGCTAAGTGTAAAAGCTGAAAGATTACAAGGTCTGGCCTAAATATATATGCCGTGAGAAAACATGGACGACATGATGGACCAAAGTAAAACACTTCTCCTCTTATGCGAAGTTTACTACAGTTAGTGGCTTTATTTTTGACATGCTTCACTTTTATTGAACCCCTTCGTTTTTGCATCCAAACAAATGTAGGCTCACAGGCTCATATGATAGCATTAACAGCTAACTAACAATGTGAATTCAGACATGAAGTTGTATTTCTATCCAGTGCTAATTAAGAATGGTCTTGTATTCCATAACAGCCTTGTAAAACAGATGGAAGGAACAATATTGTGCAGTATTGAGGGTGAGGTTAAATGAACACAGAACAAAGACAGCTCTGGACTGTGGTTCACTGTGTTTTCCCAGCCATGTAGACTTGGACAGGGCAGGGCTTTAGGTATGTTCGTCTGACCAGCACAAGTCTTGACAGTGACCGCAAAGCTATAGTAAAACACTGGGAATTAAACCACAACCATATTTAACACAGCAGGTACAATAAACAAAGCTTTTAAAATCTGTCATTAAGCTGGGGATGAAAGAGAAACCTACCTGGATAATTACAAATTAAAAGAACATAGATTTCCCTAAGCATCAGCCCATGACAGGTTAATGACACAGGAGTTGGTGTCATTCTCTTGTCAAAACATATGACATCAATACATGTGTTTGGGGCTAATTCTGTAATGACAGTGAGTAAGCCACTAATCACATTTTAAGAGACACCTCACAGGGGGTTGTTTGCCTTGTATAAACTGTGCTGCAAAGACCATGTTAGCTGGTTGGATGCACTGGAAGAGACAGAGACTTACGCCATGTTTTCCAAGTCTGTGGCACATGCACCCACCGCCTTTGTTACATTGACAAGCAGCACCTGAGTAAATGACACAAAGAAAAAAAAAAGCGAATGCGTGACTCAATACAGAAACATATTTTAAACATGAGATGACTCTTTATGCAGCAAGACAAGATTCAACATGCCTGGTTTGTTCCAATGAGAAGGTTCACTAACGGCTTGATGCCTCCACACCTGCGAATGATGCCTTTGTTGGTACGTATCTGGGCAAATTCTCCCAGGGCTCCAACCACATTTACCAGCACTTCTTCAGGCTGATCAGTCAACATGCCAACCAGAGTCTCTAGGACATTGTACTCCTGAAATCTTGAAGAGGCAGAGAACATATAAATTCAACACGTCACACACAATGTGATGAACAAGGAACAAAATTGAGTGTTGTGCTAGCTTTATGCAGACCACATCATGCTAACATGCTCACCATGACAGTGCAAGCTGTTAAGGATTTAGTTACGAGTTGCAAACATCATAACATTTGTATAGAAATATCTGCAGCGCAGCTTCAGAAAAAGTCTGTTTCAATCTGCCTTCAGTAAAGATGACAGCCATGCTAGCATCTGCTCAGTCACAGTGATCCTTTTAGCCAAATGCTAACATCTCAGTTCACTGGGTTGGCATGCAATTTGCTACTCAGCACTGAACAGAGTACAGCTGAGGATGACATGGTATTTGATCTAATTTTGGCAATAGAGAAAAGTTTAGGGTTACTGTTATTCATCCTGAGGGGGGACATAAAAATCTATACCAAATTTGATGGCAATAATTAATGCGTAGGATACATGATCTGCAAACCGCTACTGTCTGTACCAAATTGAGTGAAAACTTTAACCTGCTAGTGGTTCTAGATGAAAAGCCAAGGGATCATTCAAGACATTACGATTCATCCCCTGGGACCATGAATGTCATGGATTTCTTTCTGGGCCAAAGTGGTGGTCCAAACAAGAAACAGACAGACTGACAGACTTTTCCATCCTTCCAGCCACAACACGAGTGTGTCTAAAAATGCTCTATGCTGTAGTCTAAGTGACAGGTAGCAGCTACAGTGCCCTCAGCCACATGGGCATAGATCTCTTACTGTAACTCAGCGGTACAGGCAGTTTTCCCACGACTGCTCACAGTTGTCCCTTGTACGTATTTTGCATAACCAAAGCTTTGCTGCGGCTTGGAAACTCTCTCTCCCTCTTTTGCTGTTATTTTGCCTTGTTTGCCACTGCTATAGAGTGGTAAACTATAGTAAACATTTAAAAGGGATATAACGCGGTTGCAAAAAACCTCAACAAACCTCTGATGTACAGTTAAGTTCTACGACTGTTTTTATTCACAGTTACGGTTGCTGGCATCATGGTCCATAAGCCATTGTAGATGGCCAAGGTCATTTGGTTTTGGTCAGGGTCCACTGACAGACAGCCTATTCTTGCAAGTGAAAACACTGCTAATGAACAGAGGAGCTGCCAAAGTTAACTTCAGTGAAATTCACCATAAAGAAAAACAATGGTTTTCCTATGCCATCACTGAAGTGTCATCTGCAGTTGACTACAGTAGAATTATCTTGTAATCACAGACATAACTTTTGATAAATGAACGGTAAGTCATGTCTATTTTTGTTAAGCCAGTCCCAACTGAAGTAATTACGTGATGGCAAGAGTAACATTACACAAAGCTGCCTGAAGCGGCTTCTGCTGCAAACTCTGGGCTCCACACAACTGGAAGCTTATTAAAGCCTGTCAGAAGACACAGGAACCACAGTGGGGCTTCTGTGCAGCAGATTTTTATGATTGATTGTCTGCCTTTTCCTTTCTTCATTCATCTGCACCAGTCACACATTCAACTAAGTGCAGAAAGCTTAAATGCTGCCTTTCATACTAACTAGAGTTTTTGCTGGCCAAAAGTGAAGACATTTCAGGGACCCCAAGATGTTTACGTCCTTGAGAAGAGATAGACACTCGATTAATGTGAAATTTAACAGGCAGATTGCTCTGTTTGAAAGTAAACAGCAGAGCAGTGTATGACTTGGGTGAGTACAGAACTTTTGTGAGGTAAGGAGAAGTATCATTTGGGAAGGGCAATTATGGTCTGCTCATCATAGGGCTGGAACAGAGGTAAGATGGAGGGGTAGCCAGTAATTGGAAGCGAACCCCACAATCTTGACCCCAAACATTACAGCATTGGCAAACGCAGTCCAAAACTTGGCAGTTGTGATTTTCCATTGCAAAGTTATTCCCTGACTCTTTTGTTAAGGCTTTTTACAGCATTTTTGTGTGTCCATAACACCTCCATACACAGGCTTGCGCTGCCACATATTGATGCATCTATAAATCTGCACAAAATTATTTCCAAACTGGAATTTTACAAAGACATTTTCCTAGTACATATGACCTTGGCTCGGATGTAACCATTTCTGTAATACCGGAACAAAAGTGATACAAAAAAACTTAAGCTTGTGTCATCGTTAAACAAACACATTTAATTTATGAATGCAATTATATTTCTGGGCATCAATCACCTCCCAATTTGATGCATCATTAATCAGGAAAATGGACAACACATGCTGCTACTTGTCTTGAGTGGAGGTCCCCCAAACTCTATACTGTCCAGACCACGCAAATCATCAGTCACATAAAAGAAAAAATCGTGTTGTTTGCAATGAGCCACAAGGTCTGTTTCATTTGACCACGTACTTAATGAAAGAAAAGAGGAAAAAATACACTCTCTGTCTCCCATTATTGCTTTAGCAAACTATATTCCAAAATGATTTTCATTTCAGTACACCACTCAGCCTATGATTGATTCTGAAATGAGCGCATGCCCCTAAAACCCTGTCACCATTAGCAGCCTTTACTTTTTGACAGTAATGGCTCGGTCACTTCATTCCAAGCTTTTGCCTGACCTAGACATTTTAAGTGATTCAAATAAGCCCGAGAGAGTATGAAAAAACAGATCCACTTACACATTCAAGTGTGCATTAAAAACATTTGCTGTGCATCATGCTGGTTTCCTCCTGAAGAGGAGGTCAAATTTCACCTTCATTCACACCCAACCGCCCACATCATCCAAAAAACAAAATAAAACATAACACACACAGGATAAAAACACATAATGAGAACTCTTTTCATATTACGGCCCTTTGGTAAACTCACTAAGATACTTGTTAAATTTAGAGTGAAGGCAGTGATATTTTGTGTTTGTTAATGAAGTGTCACTAAATGTGGTTCACATGTGATTATAATTATTTCTATTATTGTTATTATCAGTAGTAGTGTAACTATTTTACACTGTGACAAGTCATTACGTATGGCACAAAGCCTGTACTGGCAGCGAGAGTATTAAGCTGCCACATTACTCATGGCCAATGCAGTTAACTTGTTTTATCACTACGCCAAGCTGCAGTCAGAACAGTTCCTGATCTGTGCCAATTTAGTTGTTTTTTTTAAAACTTTTTTTAACTTAATTATTAAGAAGCCAGAACAAAATCAAGCCATGAAGCCTGTTTTGTACCATGAAAATAGAACTGTCTGTCTACATAACCACGCTATTGTCTTTAAATACCCATTAAAATGTTCCCTCAATGATTTTCTTTCATGACATGGGTTAAATAGACAGCAACCTGTCCATCTTGCTTTAAAGGAATGTTATCATCGTGCTTCTGCTTCTGCAAAGGAATCCTCGCTTAACTCGATGTGGCAGCAGACACTCAGTTCCAGTTGGGAGGACTTAACTTCAACTTTAAATGTAGGATATCATTCTGTCAGTTGTGATATATGAAGTGCATAAAGATCTGTGTGAGTTCTCCTGAGCCTTTTTTCTTGTTATTTTTAGAATTCCACTGCAATCGGAACGATACAACATTCCTGAGTCAAGAGAAAAACATTTTCATGTAATTTCAACTCAGTAAAAATTGTTCAACTTTCCAAACAATCTTTAACACCGAAATTATTAAAAGGTCATTGTCTTATCACTTTCTTGGTTACACTGGAAAGACAAGGTTTTGAACTGATTAATATGTTAGTGAGGTATTAAATCACTGCATGTGTTTTATATATCATGTCCCCTGCCACATAGTGAATAAGAAAATAAATACAGCTAAATCATTCTTTCAAGGGAGCACTGGAGGAAATGTATGGGGCTGCCAGGGCACGGTCTCTGGGCATTATTTATTTTAAAGGGAAAATTACTGACTTAAAAATCATCTGACACTAAAGTGCAAGTCAAAAACCATTCCAGAAATGTCACAGCTGAAAGAACCAGGCTAAATGACACTTAAATAAACCTCTGCTTTACATGACAAATGATTAAAGGCTCTGTCAGCCCGCGTCTTTTGACATTAGAAAATCACCATCTCAACACTGATTTCTTCAGTATGCCATGACTGGTTCAATACTAACAGGCCTTGACTAACATATCACTGAAGTCTATAAAATCAGCACATACATTTCAGCCTTTGTTAACGGTGGAAAAGATTGAATTCTAGCGGCAAACACTCACATAAAAGATCAGAGCTAATAGAATCCTTGCAAAAACTTTACATTTTATGCTAATAATCACTTCAACCAGACATAGTGGTGAAGGAAAGGGAGATATGACAACAGCATGCAAGTGGAAAAAGTGACACAACTAGTGATGAATGAATGAGAGCCCCCATAAAAGTAACATATGTGCTGATGGCATGAAAACGCTAATGCATGCAAGTTGGCTGACGCTCTTATGTTCTGTATCCACCTCTGCTATTAATGTATTCACATACTGTAAGGCTGCTGTTAACCACATCAGCTTAGCAAACCTATTTTCCAAAAGTTACGGGCACATGTGGGTGAAATGCCTAATTGCTATTAACCCCCTTCTACACTCAGGCTCATTAGATTGCTGTTCTTACATACAGTAAGTGATTTGTCAAAGTCATACTAATCTGTTACTACTAATTACAAACATATAAGCATACATCCGAAAAGGTATAGCTGCAGTGTTTTTTGTATAACATGCACGTGAATGTGTGTTAGTGCATGTGTTTAAATGAGAGGTAATAAGGTGAGACCCAGAGTCCAGTCTTACTTGGCCACGTTCTCTGCACAGATGGAACACTTCCAGATGGCTCCAGTGGCGGCGGCCAGGAGCTGCTTGTTGCCGGCCTTGCCGAGCAATGCAACCAGCGGCTGCAGGCCACTGTACTTACGCACCAGAGAACGTGTTTCCTCGTTCTCTGCACACTGTAAAAAGAGCAAAAAGACCAAAAAGAGAGCGTTGAGAGCAACGTTTATTTAATTCATATTATGATTCAAATTTCTAATTTGGAGAAAACACATCAGACAACTATTTTGGTCCAAATCCTTAGACTAAAAGTGGACGCAGTGAAAAACTGTGAAAAAAACAGATACCTTGAAGATTGCACTAGCACAATGCCTCTGTAGTTCATCATTGTCACTGTTTAGGTTTTTCACCAAATCCTCAATCATGCCCTCGGTTTGAATGGCAATCCTGTAGCTCTCCTGTAACGACACATAAATACTGATAATCAAAATGATTTTTCCTCACGTTTCTCATATGTTTGTTTAGGCAAATAAAATATATTGCTATTCTGCACACCCTCCTAATGGTATTTTACTTTTCAATCACATTATCTTAGTTTATAAAGCTTGATTTCACAGGCCACTGTCTTCACAACAAAACAGTACAATCAAATGTCCTCTCTCACCTCTGAGGCACACTCCTGCAGGGTGCCCACCACAGGGATAAGCATGTTCTCATGTGGCGACTTGAGTAATCGTCCCAGCAGAGGGATGCCACCGGCCTTACGGATGGCCTCCTTGTTCTTGGTGCTCTTGCTGCAGCTCCACAGTGCTAAAGCTCCACAGCGAGCCACCTCTATATCCTTTTTCTGGTTTTCGGTCAGGTTGTCTAAATCAGGCACACAGTCCAGGAGGTTTACCTGTACGCAGACGTACATGTGGATAAACACAAGCATAAAAATGTACGCAGGCAGACCACACATGTTTAAAGCAGAAAACCTCCATATACACATTTACACAAACCTGATGAACTTGACATAAATTCAAGAACTCTGAAAAGTTTGCTTGCAGGATTGGGGTGATAATGGATGGTGCCAGATGGGAATATAAAGTTGTTGGCTGTGATTAAGGGTGTAATTAAAACTGTATTACCACTGAGTCTGCAAGGATGAAAAAGCCAGAGATGTTAAGAGTGGAAAACTGTCAGGATAGATGTTGATGTTAGGCCTGAAAAGCCCAGTGTGACGGTTTATGGCCATCATTTAGTGTTCTAATCCATCGTTCCTGGCCAGTGAGACTGAGCAGGAAAAGCTATTACACACAGCACAGTTCAAAGGTGGTCTCGTAGCATAGCGTGAAATTAATCTGCCTATGTGAGTGACTTGCACATGAGAACATCCGATTTGGGCCTGAGGAAAATATACAAGGCATGCAGGCTTTAATCACAGGTCCCTCTGTCAACAAACATGAATGCAGGTCAGAGGATGTAAGGGACATTCTATCTGTTTTACCACAGCAGCGAATCTGGATTTCCTTTTTAAATGGATGGGTCGCTGTATAGCATCTGCTGTACAGAGTGAAAAGCATATAGGCGGTTGTTTGATTCACTATACGGATGTGTTTTATACTTCAAATTAAAAGCACATAGTAATCATAATATGTGGATCACATCTGAATAAGACACCATCCTGTTCTTCCAAAGTTTCCAAGGTGTCTGAGGTTTAGTACAAAATGTTTGTATTAAATCACAAACTTGCTGACACAGACATAAACAGACAAGTGCTTTCATGGAAAATCTGCCACCATGGGACATAATATTTTTTCAAAAATGCCAATAGAGAAAGATCAGGCTCTGTTCTGCAGTTTTTATGCTCCACACTGCACTGGCAGTACAGAAATCATTTTACAGTAGCCTGAATTTGAATTTTTCTGCCCTAGTACGCACCAGTTTTTTCATGCTGCCATATTGCCTGACGATTCTCCGTGCCCTGCGGAACCTGGCCACGTTGGCGATAGTCTCAGCAGCTAAGGCCTTGAGGTCCTTGACCGGTGAGTCCAAAATCTCCACGATGCGCTGCAGACCTCCCATGTCAACGATGGCCCGACGGTTTTGTACGCTGTGACTGATCTCTCTCAGGATTTTCAGAGATCCAATCTTAACACAGACGCGCACACACACACACACACACCAAACATTAACATTGAGTTGACACCTTAAAAATAATTTGGTTTGATGGAAAAGAAGTTAGTTGGTGCCCACGCCAATACAAGGCCTCTTCCTAACAATAATAATAATAAATAATGATAATTATAAAAGCAGTTCAAAAAGCACCCACACATATCATTAGGCATACTAGAGAATAATTGCTACCCTGTGTCTTTAAAGGCACGCTCTCTACCAAGCACTAGTGTGTCTGTAAGTAAAACACAGGCTGGCACACATGAACTACTCTGTTCATGCCTGCAGGCCATCCAGGTCCAGCTTTGGCACAGCTACTCACTTTGCATTCGACTTCATCTGTATCCAGCAAGTTAATGAGGACTTCAAGGCCACCTACATCCCGGATGGCCAGTTGGCACATCTCCTGCATCAAATTAAAGTCCATCATGGTGCACAGAGTGAGCACAGTGCCTGTCTGGTCCCCTCCCTGAAATAATAATGCCAAATATGAATGAATGAAAACGGGAGACAAAAAGGAAGAGAAGAGAAAATTAAACATTAAACAGACGCTTGGAAAGGGGAGGAGGACAGAGGACCCTACCCTCCCTTTCCCCCATCATACCACTCCTGCTGGGGTTGTTTTGTTTATACCACAGCCTGGTAAGTGTTTAGCTTTGTGGTGGTAAACACTGATGGAAAGAAATTATTTACTAACAGCACACTGTGCTTTGACAAGCTCAGAAACCATTAGACATTGCCCTTGAGATAAAAAAGAACACTATTAGCATTAAAACATGATTCTAATGATGAGTTATCATTTCAAAAACAGACTGTGTTTTGACAGTTGCTATATACACATACGTATCATTTTAGACCTACACCCCAGTGATTAGCTCTTTGGTTTAAACTTAAGTCTCCCTACAGGCATGGAGCAGGAAATTGAACTGAATAAGTTTTACTGCCACTTAACTATGATGATGACTAAATAAAAAAACAACACAAAGATTTAAAATAGGGCATGTGTGGTCAAATCCAGACATGCGCAGCAGCAGCAAACCTGACTCAATTTCACTGTTTCTTCTAAATTTAGTGTCCAAATACTTGTCTTTTTTCAGATTCGGCTCACACCAAATAAATCGGCAAAATGTCCTAGCAGTGGACAGATGTTGACAGCATTACGACGGTTAAAATACCAGTCTTTGGGTTGGTGTTTTGAGATGGTTAAAGTACTGTCCAAACAGGCAGAAATTGTGTTTTTATATTATATTTAGTCTGTTTCATGTGCAGTTTCTTCACAACATGCAATGCTTTTGATTCGGCGTGGGTTGGGAGGTCAGTAGTCAGATAAAACAGTAGTTTAAGGCACATAAATGCAAGTGTTAGCTGCTGTAATACTAGACCTGCTATATGGCTTTGATATGCAACAGTGAAACGTCAAGTCCAAAATCTGCTGGCAAGTGAACAATCAAATTATTTCGTTTTTACGGTGGTTTAAATGTGCCACAGACACAATTCTCATTTAGTGGATTCAAGGACACCTCCACCATTCCAAGCTTTACACGCCTTGATTAGTTGCATACTTTGCAAACAATGTGAAACTTCAGGACCATCCGAAGTAGATTATTTCAACCAAACATAAGAATCTAACATGTCCTGCTATCAGCTACCCACATAAGTAGAAAATAGCCCATCACTATATAGAAAGCCAGGGCAATAATGTGTTTGATGTAGCTGTTAGAAGGGGTGGCTCATCAGTGTAGGCCTATACCAAAGTTTCAAATGGTGTTTGATCATATCTCTCTCACAAAGCCGTGCCCTGACACAGCAGGATAATGGTCACATGTGTTCTCCATATCATGACGCTAGCTTAAATGTGAACCATTTGCCCATTAGCAGCAGTGGATCTACTGCTTCCTTTGTCTCCTCCATTCTCACTCTTCAAAGGATTCGGCAGACGAGGTTCCTACCTTGTAAAAACAGTGAAAAAGCTATGTTTAGGAGTGATAGCTGGGAGAACAGAAAACAGATCATATGCTTTCATTTTTGTTAGCTTTGGTCTTGAAGTATTGTCGACATTCTTTAAAACATTGACAACATCTGACAATCTTTTATGGTGAAAGATCTTTGACTTTGAGCATGATAGGGGCAGATGCTCCGAGTGGAATGAATTCAACAACTGTTGACCTCTGAACAAGTAACTCAAAAAGTGGTTTAATATCTGTGCAGTATCATGGAAAATACTGGATCAATCATCAACATGTAATAACAACACTGAGCGAATTTTCTCTTTGAATACTTGCGCCTGTTTTCCTAACATCACAGGTTAGGTTTTATTTTGTCGTCTCAAAAAACAAATTATTATTATCTTTATACATCTCCAGGCAGAAACTTGCTCAGTTTTATTCAAATCATTTTTTTAATGTCCCTGACAGAAAATAAAGTTGCTTTGATTTGAATACACATGTAGCTTCCATGTCTAGAAAATTAAAAATTGGATCGAGGGTCCATCTATGCTAGGAGTTGTTTTATGTTGTATTTTGGCACAGTTGTGCTTTTAGCTAAATTCTAACATCAGCGTAATAATAACATCTTCACAATGCCAGTTCAAACATAATGGTGAGTAGCAGGTAATACTTACCAGCTTTAGCATGTTAGCATGCCAGTTAATACTAAATACCACTTAAAAGTCGGTGTACCAGTTGATACAACACAACGCAAAGTACAGATTGGTAGTCTTGTTTGTTGGGCTGACTGAACATTTGACCTGGTTGAATGATTTGAATTTATGCTCTGGGTAACTTGATTATCTGTAACAAATTGTATCTAATTTGATCCAATAGATGTCAAGATGTTTTATTTGAAAAAAAAAAACAAAAAACAAAAAACAGGGGAAAACAAGAGTCAATAGTACTCATCCTGTCAGGACCACAAACTGTACAAAATGTGCCGCCAATCCCTTCAATTGTTATAAAATCAGTAACATCCTGGACCAAAATCGTGGCCTTAGTGCTGGTGCTAAGAAAAGTCAAAGTAACATTGAGTCTATCCAGTGGTTGTCAACATATTTCACCACATAATTGGAAAAATAACTTTGTTTGTGGCACTATAGGAGAAGTCAGATACACCCCAAAGTTGATAGACTTAATCCACAAATAGCTGAACATGAATAAGTGTTGCGAATGTACAAATAGCTATGAAGACATAACTCACTGAACCACAAAGGTCAACTTCATGGTTGTGCTGAATGAAAAGTCAGGGAATCAGCAGATGACTCTTTCTCTGGGAACCATGAATGTCTTTGCTGTCTTAAAATATCATAGTGTTTTTCTGGACCAAAGTGGTGAGCCAAAAGACAGTACCAGGCTATGGCTGAAAACTTTATGTAGTGTAAATAATATTTCAGATCACTAAGGTAAAATACAGTGACAGAAGATTTATAATGCATCTCAAGGCTTGAAGGCTTGAATATAGTTTTATGCCAGGGTATATAAAAACATCCCAAAACAGTAATACACATCTTCTCCATGTGAACACACTCCATAAAACTTTACATTAGTAACACTGTGGCACCATGCTATTTAAGTAGATAATACTCTAATAACTCTACTGTATCATCAGCAGTTGAATGGTTGTTCATCCAGTAATGATTAAAGACAGCTGTATAAATGTTTTATCCCCTTGTCTGAGACAATTACATGACCAGAAATGGGTTTCAAAGGGATTAAACAGTATGAAGCATATAATTCTATTCATGAGGTGAACTCGATATCAGTCACTTAAACATGCTTTACGCATTTTGTCTCTTCCTTTACTGCAGGTGTCTCGGCGCGAGCCACTAAATAGCTGAAGGCTTCGCTCTACTGAAAGGAGGTCTTATTCTAGTCTGGTTCCTCTGCAGCAGCAGACTGGATTCTTCAGACACAAACTGCCTTGCCTGAGCCACTCCAGCCCTATAAATCACAGCGCTAATGTGGGAGCAGGGATAGGGTTAATAGGGCTGTAAATGATACCCTGCTGACCTTGGGCTCTTTTCTTAATGGGGTTGTGTTGTGCATATTTTGTACACAAGTCTGTGTGTGGCTTGGACCACATGCCAACAGAGGTGGACATGCATATTGAGTATAAGTGCTCAGATACATATGAGTGTGAGTCAGGTAGTCCTGGACCATTGCCAATGCTTCATAGAGTTTAGTATAAGAGAGAAATACTGGCTCTTGGCAGAGGTTGAGCCATGGAGGATGCATGAAGTTTCATACAGCTCTGCAGTAACAGCAGACTTAGAGGGACGGCTATTAATGAAAAGAACAAACTCAATATCCTGTTCCATAATGGGAAAGGTACCGTAGAGGCAGAATGAATGATTACTGGTTGTTTCTTGCTTCATATTTGACACAGGATCTCCTTTAACATAAAACTTGATCATTTAAAATGCCTTACTTTCATAAAATGGATGCAGTGCATGTTGAGCAAATGTCTAGTCAGGTCTTAGAAGTTAGAAAGTTGCTCGTCATAAGAGTGAAAAAATGTAATTATTCTTGTAAGTAAATTATCCAGAGTAGACAGGTAGTAAATGCATTTACAAGCAGTAAAAGTATAATTTTTAATTGAGTACTATAGCGTTTTAAAAAAGCATGAAAAATGTGCAACCACTCAGAGCATAATTAACTACAAATTAAAAATGAACTCTTACTGGCTGCTGTACACTGGAGACAGGATTAGTTTTAGTGTAGCAATCAGTACAATGGTTCTCATGAGAGGAGCAATGCAGTAGTACTATGACTGCCCAGCAGAGGGGGAGCAACCTTAATGACGCCTGAACACAAAAACATGTGTGTGTCAGGACGTCAGGACCCAGATTTGCTTGTTAATCCAGATTACTTTCAAACATAAGGAACTTTTATTGTAAGAGATGCATTGCATCTTAAAGCTCTGGACAAAGGCTGCACTCGTAGGCATTTGTATAAAACTGTTTCATAAGTCTTATTTGTGACTATTCCAAAAATATAATAAGCCATCTGCATAGGAAAATATAAATAGTGAAAATTGAAAAAGATCAATTATGAAAATGTTTACAAGTCATAATAGTGAGATGTTAACCTTTTAACCAGTAACATATTGTATATCAGACACAATATTTATATCTGTGAGAATATGAAAATTGTTTTCTGTTTGGAAAGATACAGATCAACCTAACTGATTGCAGCTGGTGAATTTTGTTTTTATTTAAACATAGACTAAATACTCCAATGACATTTTTTGGCTCAGTTGTTAAAATTACCATGTGAAGTTTGTCAGAACTGACTCGCAAAACAACCCCTTAACCTTTCTCTTAGCAAGGTTGTTACTTCATCTACTGACGGCCGATGTGTTTTACATGTACCTATATATGTACAACATAAAATCTATAAATATGAATTCTTAAGCAGAAAGTATGATAAAATGTTTGCTTGTACTGTGGCACTCATGCGTTACAGACTGGAGGGAGAAATATGTTGAATTTCATTTCCCATGTCTCTGTGTTGCAGGCATCTCCTACAGTACATGCACTGTGCCTACACAATCACACAAACATAAACCCAAGTGTGTGAGACACAGACTTAAATCTGCATTCTGGATTCTGGATCGGGCGCAGCGCTCCAGTCAGCTCCAGTCAAACAGGTATGAAAACAAACACATCAGAACCCTGGGTAAATATTCCTACATAAATATCATTAAAACACAAAACAGAACATCCATGTGTCGCTTTATAAAAGTGTTAAACTTCCTAGAGTACAAACGGCTGTCTATAGTGCAAGGGAGAAGGGGAAAAAAAATATCTCCTCCTAAAATAAAACAGATATTTAACTTGGCTCATGGTAAGTTTCAGCGTCTGATGGTAATGATATTATAAAATGACTACTGGACAAACCCCATAAATAACTGTGCTGTGTGGTTTCCAGAGAGATAGAATGCTGGGACATGTTGGTTACTGCAGCGCTGCATCTTGTTGAAGCAGGAACAGACACACAAACCTAAAGCTCACAATCCTGCTGAAAAGTATAAAGTATACAAACCAGTGAGGGTTTTTTTAAATCTGAATTTGCCTCTTTCATATCATTTACATCTTCTTTTTTCCTTTCTGGAAAGGAAAAGCAGCCTGCTTTTAGAGTGGGAATTTCCTTCCATTATACTCTATTTTGCTAAGCTAAAAATATCTACCTCGAATTGAACTTTACAGCAGCATTTTCTATAAAAGATTTACTCAGTTGCACTGTGAACAATCTTATTTAGCACTGAGCCACAGTGCACGAATCTGTTTGCAATGTCAAGAAATCCTACACTGAATAGAAATATGTGATGTACACTGATACTACATATTGAAATTCCATTAACTCATTTAATTTTCTTTAAATTGAGGCAGCGTTTAAGGTATTTTACTCCTGAACAGAAAGGGACAGGTTTGCAACTTGCAACAAAACAGATTCCTGTCAAAATAAAGTAAATCGCTCTGTTTTAATATGATCTGTCTACATGATGTTGTCCAGATAAATAGATAATAGAGACCACTGAGAGAGGCAGGATAATCTTAGAAGTCAAGTGGTCAGAGGCATTCCCAGCCAGTCTGGGTCACTGGCGTTTCTGTCCTCTTTTCTTCTCCTTCCCTGTTTTGACACATTAATATTCACCATATGCCCTGTCAGACCTATCACAGGCATGCTTCATTTTTATGCTTCTGCGGTGTGGGCAAACAGTGCGTACAGCTGCTGCCGTCAGACAGCTCTTTCCCCTGTGCCTTGGCTCACATGTGCAACCAAACAGGCCTGTGTCAGAAACCAGGAATCCACGAGCCGAGCCAACCACTTCAATAGGCATCTTCCTACAAAGCACCGCTTGAAATGGGAGCAACCTATACTGTATTTCATTTGACATCCCTTTTTACTGAGAGGCACGTTGATATGAATGAGGCAGAATAGACAGGGCATTATGCGATTGGAACCTTTTACCTTTAGTGATACAATCTATCCTGAGTTCTTCTGCACATCCATGACTAAATATTATTTTCCACACACTGCTGTTCAGACCAGGTTTTTTGAATTTGAATACTGATTCATGTTAGTATCAAAATTCTTGTACAGATGACAGTAAAGGAGCGTGGCCATCACTGTTTCCTGTCAGTTGCAGCCTGAATTCTCCTGCAGTTGTACAGCTCCCTGTTCAAATCTAGATTTTGCTTTAAAATACACAAGAAAAAACAAACACTGATGTGCAGGGTGACAATCCAATACCTTGAGGTACTTGATCAGTTTCTGGATGTGCCAATATTCAGACGGCAGGTCTGTGTGACTCTCAGGACGGCGCTCTGCCTGCTCCTCTTCCTCCTCACTGTCACATGAACTCTCACTGGAAAGTTCCACTGGCATGGATCCTGCTGGGGTCTTACTGAGCAAAAATAAGAGCAGAAAACAGTGTACTTTTGAATACACATAACAATATACCGAGGTGTGGAACAATGTAATAACTGAACAACACACAGCTAGACAAAAGGGTGGAATATAACACCATGAAATCTCTTTTCCGTTGTTTTAAATGAAAAACCAGCCCGGTCATCCCACACAAGGAGACGATTAAGGATTTTGAAATTCAAGTGTCAAGTTTGAACTTCCTCAGAATCTAAGCAGCAGGAAAATAAAGATGGGAATAATGTCATGGGAGGACTGGAGTCGTCATCATATACAGAGCAAAGACTCTTGCTAGGCTATTGATGCAAACAGAAGTGCAGATGGCTTTTTAATGTTGCTTGGGCCGCTTGGATAACTGTATCATGAAAACTGGGCACTGTGGAGTAATGAAATTTGGTACACATTCATATGGGGCCACTGAGAGACAGTTCCCATGTACATACAAATAGCATTTCCAGGGGAACGTATTATCAGAAGGAGCCAGCCGATATGAGGGAGGGTTTTCCAGGAAGCAACAAGATAAACACTGAACAAGATCTTCATGAAGCTGCCAGGCCGAGACACTGTCCTGGGTGGTGTGTAGTGAAAACTGTGAATGAGTGAAAGCACCCTGAGGTCTTCTTTGCATGTACACCAAATGATGAGCAGAAAAAACCAACAGTAGCTAGAATCAGCTGCATTGATTTATGATGCAGACTAGCAGTCTGTATACATAGGCAGATGCAGCGAAGGAGACAGCTGAGGGGCTGCAGCTGCAAAGAGCTGAAGAAAAGAAAATACTTGTGACACAGGTTCTTGTTTGAGACACAGTTACACTTTTCACTACAGGTAAAAATACCATTTAGATCTTATCAGACCAAAAATCCTGTTTGAGACTTACATTTTCTGGGAGGACAGGCGTCCAGGTAAAGAGGACACTGAGAATTCTGCTCTCATCTTGCTCTTGAGTCCAGGTCCCAGTTTCTTCTTCTCTGTTTCACCAGAGCTAGATTTCTTTTCTTCTGTTTTACTGTAATGATGTGAAATGATGTGAGTCATTATGCCGGCTTCTATTTTGAAAATGGTTATTTTTCTAACATAATCATTATTTAACAACTTGAGACTAAAGTTCAGCAGGCTTTTTTTTTTTTTTTGCAATTGAAAGACTTTTATCGTGTGCCAGTTTCTCTTCAAATGGGTACAGATATCACAAGGTACAGCTGCAACAGCTCAGCTCTTGCTAGATCTATTTATCAATCAAAGACCATATGTGATAGATCTTTCAGGGATTTTTTCTAAGACTTTTTCCCAAGTTCTCTGTCTGTAATTGGGCAGAAAGGGTTTCCACACTGTGAACATATTTATTAACTCAGATCATAGTGTAATCAGGAATATTTGCACTTGCCCTTAAATTTATAAACCATATAACCATCTCTTTATAAAGTGTGACTGCTGGCAGACACACTGAACACATGTGGTGAGGGCTTGGCATCAATGTCATCTGAAGCTCTCCTCCTCAACAAGAGGGATCCCCGCCATGCACAGTACGTGGTGGGCTGAAGATATTTCAGGAGACATTTAACGAGGAATTATCACATACCCACATGGAGACATGAGACCAAGATTCTTCCATCTCGGACATGGTTCATATTTCTTCTCGCCGCTCGCCTTGTTCAGCGTATGCTGTTGTCTCGCCTTGTCATGCACATTCTTTTCGTGTTGCTCGTAAGACCTCTGGGGTTGGCCTTGTTCCTCCATATCAACCGATTCCACATGCTGGATTCTTTGTGTTGATGGAAGTTCTTGAACTGCAAAACCCTGTTGGTAAGGGGAAAAAGACAGGATTAGGATGAAGAGCAGGGAAAAAGACGCTTAATTTGCACTAAGATGCTAGTGGTGAGCTATAAATTGTGTTTTGAAAACCATATGTACTTGGGTAGTAAAATTCTCTTAATGATTCTTGTTAAAAAAAATAATCATTCTGATGTTCACTTGCTTCCTGTGAGGCTGTACACCATACTGCACAAAGCGCTGGCCATGTACACGACAAGAAGAAGCATATTAAAACAACAGAACAGTATCAGTGACACATAAAAACATAAAACTCACATAAAAGCTCTTTCTCAACAATACACAGGCCTGCATAACAATTCAGTCTTTGTGGAGGTGTTGGAATTAAATAACACTTTTCCAGTGCTGTGCACAGAATAGGTTCTTTTCTGTTAATTGGCTGAACAATATCAAAATGTTCAGTCTCTTTACATTCTTCCATGTAAAACCTTGCAGCTTGGCGCAGACAAAGTAATGCCTTTGTGTCACTGTTTTTCGGTTAAGATTTTTTTTTTTTTAACTTCTGAAAGTCTTTATACGAAACTTTACAATCTACAGTATATACGAATTCCAGTAAGACACATATGAATGGTTAGCAGGCAGGAGAGTTTTAATCACAGACACCTGCTCTGCAGAAATAGCTCAGACTGTCATTGGTTGTTAAGAGCTCAACATTTTTAAAGGAAGGGAAAAAGAATTAAGATGTATTTCTATGGGTTGTGTTCATGCATAAGCTGGAGCCAAGCATGCCCAATCACTTTTCCAAAGACTTGTTTTTCATAAAACACAAAGTGACCTGCTATTGGAAACATACAAGTCAATTCACCCAACCACAGACCCACAGTCTGACTTTATTAGGCTAACCAACCTTCTTTAATTCTATTATATGTGAAATGGACGAAGTCCATGTGCATACACAGAAGAGAACACTCCAAATTCCTTGACATGCTGCAGTAAAACGTCTTATTACAGGTGCCTCTCTGGGTCTGAAAACACCACAGGCCTAGAGACAAATGCTGTGTTAAGCTGGACAGCAGACACACGCGGTTCTAAACTTGAAACATTTTTTTTACAGCAGGTGACATTCAATTACTGGCACTCATGTATTCATTTGTGTTTTTTCCAAGCATTTAACTACTAAAACCTAAACCCAAAGTATTTACATGTGTTGGGGCAGACTTGTATCTAATTACTTGATCCATACTGATGGAAAATCAGCAGGGAAGTAAATCTGAAGCCATCAACCATAAAACATCTGTCAGTGGCAGGATTCAAACAGTTTCTTCTGACTGATTATGACAGTCAGGCAGTCTATGTTCGTTTCAGGACGTGAATAACAAAAACAAATCTATAACCCAGGGAGTTTTCACTTTTCAGTGAGTGTCTTATGCATGCAAATACACAGCATGACCAATTTCCAATCACGCTGTGATGTCAAAACAAATCCACAACACTGAAGGCGAGTCTGCTTCCTCCCTGTGTTGCAGCCCTCGTCTCCTTTGGCTGGCTCTGCTCATTTGATTGAGGCTGTCTAATCTAATAACAGTGCTAAAGAAGACCTGCTTCCTCACATTGGATGCTTCCTCATATTGGAAA
Organism: Polydactylus sextarius; assembly: GCA_016801845.1. Lineage (NCBI taxonomy): Eukaryota > Metazoa > Chordata > Actinopteri > Polynemidae > Polydactylus > Polydactylus sextarius. Next base: position 17,418,852 of record CM028928.1, read on the forward strand.
CGAGTAGACATGTTTGGAGATTAGGTGTTGTTGCCTTTGGCCATCGCCTTCCAACTTTGTGCTCTCCATGTTGCAATCAGGGAACTGAGATGGACCGATGTGAGATTAAGTCTCTGACAGACACTTCTGTTATTGCTCTCTGGAATACCGGAATGAATTGAATCAATGAGGATGACTCAGACATATAGGATTTATCTCAGACAGAAGATGCTCATTACCACTTAATTGCTGTTGTCAGTTATCAATCAAATGCCTCTAAGCAGCAGGTTTTTCAAGTTAATACTGTCATATTAGGATGGTTAGCTCAAGCAGAGGCAAAGAGAAAGAACTTCAATAGTGAGAGTGAAACAAAAGTTACCGGCAACTACGGGCACATATTAGAATCATTCAAAAGAAAATGACTATGACAATTTGTGCCTTCACAATCACATTTTACTGGACCTGTCATTTTTAAATTATTCAGACGCTTCACACTCATGGTGACTCATAAAACCTCAAAGCCTGGATGTCTGTTACCGTTGATTTTTTTTTTACATGGTTTAGCTTGGCACTCATTAGTTGATTATTATGGCTCCTTTAGATCTATCAGCAACTTTAAAGAATTACATGGACCAATCCCAAATTCAGAAATGTAATGCTATTCTACAGTTGTTGGAATGTTAGAGTGTGATGACTAATACTGTCTGAAGTCACTTCCTCTTCACTCATCCACCAGTGCCTGTACAATAGACACTCATTTGTTCGCCCTATTAAGGCCAGTAAATTGAGATTCTAAACATTGAACTTATAAATCATCATCAATTTATGTCACCACTGACAGCCACATATATACATATATATTTATATCCATAAAATGAAGAGTACTGCGGCATTGTCCGTGAAAATCTTTCTTTTCTTTCCATTGTAGGAAGTGTACAAGTTTCCCACATATGATTCAGGCAATCAAAATAAAGTGGTGCGGTAAAATAGTGCATGGTAAAGTAAATAGGGAGTGACTGCTACACAGCCTCATGAGTCGTGCTTTAAGATAAAAACCACATACTAACATGTTGATGTTTAGTTAAAGTACATTGTTTATCACACAGTTTAGGATGTTAGTAGGCTAAATTCAGTTAGTTAGCATGTCTTTCAAAGTGTAGCTCAGGTTGACAAGAAGTAGGGGATTAAAGTTATTACAGTTCCTCCCAGATGGCAACATTATATCTGCAACAAATTTATGTCAATCCACCTTGTACATGTGGAGACATTTTAACTGGTTTAGTTTCAGGTTCAGTGAAAATTTGCCATTGGTCCGAAAAGGATGACAAGTCAGAAAATTATCACATCGTTGAGAGTAATCATCCAAGGATCACAAATGTCTGTTTTATGGCAATTTGTCCAGTGGATGTTGAGATATTTCAGTCTAAACTGCAGTGGCAGATCAACAATGCAACCGATAGAACCACACTGGCTGTCAGAGTTTTTCTGACTTTCTGCAGTCACTTCTTTGCAATAATGGTCCAAATAAACCATAGCTATGGTGAGTCTAAATGTTTTTTTGTGTGTAGCTCAACAGTACTTCATATGTAGAATACTTCTGGGAAACTGTCTATCTAGGCTTTTAGAAGTAAAATAGTTTTGAAAAATTATTAGCAAAATACATCAAACATAGTAGAGAACTGTACATTCTTTACTCAAACAGAACTAATAATTCTTGCTCTCAGAGTGAGATTTCTGAAGTCAGTAAATCATATAGTGTTTTTTTTTTATTATTATTTTAATAATATTTATACTGAATTAGCTGCGGATGACATCATAACAATCAAAAACAAAAAAGGATTCTCTAAATTAGACTTGATTATACCATTGCCCTTCCCTTTTTAACACACAGAACTGATTTCCAGACTGGACAGTGAGCAGTGAGTGATCTTGAAAACCTCTGATGTCTTATGATGATGCCACATTTTCCAACAAACATCAGCACGAGTGAGAAAAAAAGATCATATTTTTAAATGATTAACAGACTTTTTAGAGCAGCTGGAATATATTATTGAGACGATTTATTATGTCGTCAAATTACTTAAGCAGGAAGTAGCACTCCTGAATAAATCACGCATATTTCAGTGTCTATTAATGTGTATGTGTCTCTGTTTGTGTGGGGAAGGGATGGGTGTTATGGGGCTCAGTCTTTTTGATGTTGGAACACAGAGGAGGTTGATTCAGAAATTTTTCAACACAGTGACAACCAGACCCTAGCTCACTTGCGTGGAACAGCACAGACACTGATTACACAATTCTAACTCTGTGTATGTGTATGAGTCACACGGCATCAGTGATCAAATCAGAGGTTGAGAGAGAAGGTCCTTGTTTATGGGACAAAGAGGCATTTTAACACCCACATATCATTACTTAAGAGCTAACTTAACTGAACACTACAAAAAAAGGAGATTTGAATGTGTTTATGATAATTTCATCTGCCTGTGTTTTGCTGTACCTGCTTGTTTATGTTCTTGGCAAAATATGGAGATTGGCTCTTCAGAAGTGTTACCAGGTCTTTGTAAATATCACTTGTTCGCTCGTAGCCGTACTCCGCCCCCTCCTGCTTTATGCCCTGTGAAAACAAAGTGAAAAACAGCTTCATTAATTCTAAAAACCACACTTATAATGTGACCCACATGTCGGTTGGAACAGCTGAGGTAAGAAAGCTCAGAGTATCTCTAGCCAGCCTCAAAGAGGAAGTGTAAAAACCATGTAAACCCCTAAATTAGATTTAAGACACTACTGCACTTTAAGGTTTTTTTTTTTGCATCAATGTCACCCATTTAGTTTCAGGTTGCAGTTTTTTTTTTTTTTACCTTGGTCGAACCATTTCCAGGTGAAGAAACAGAGACAGGAAACTTATGGCTTGTCAGCAAAGTCACTGAAAAAATGAAAGGTGCTGCACTGTGCAAAATCCTGTCTTAGAAATGATTGCAAACACATTCAGGGAGATTTCTTACATTTGACAAAAATATCTAGAAGCCCTCTATAGATACACATAAAGGCTAATATTTACATATCCAGGTGTTCACAAGTGTGAAACTATGACTAAGTTCATTGTTTTAGTGCAGATACAAATATTAATTTCAGAAAAATTCACAATATTTGTCACGTGACATTTTACATGTTCTAGCAATCTTCTGACTGACTTGAATTATATATATCAGTGATTCCCAACCACTGTGCGCAGTGAGAGATCATCAGGTGTGCCGCGGGAATTGTTCAATTTTACTTAATTACTAAAAGTGTATTTTATTATATACACTTTTTTGTGATATTTTTGTCCGGTGGTGTGCCGTGAGATTTTTCTAATATAAAATATGCACCGTGACTCAAAAAAGGTTGGGAAACACTGATGTAGATCTGCTCAACAGGAAAGTGAAACATGTCAGATACAGAAAACTTCTGTGCTTTTGCATTTTTATCTTCTCTTCCCTAAGTTTGTAGATGTACAAGGTACATCATTTAACTTTTATATGTCAATCTCTAAATAACCTGGCTCCCTTATATTGGGACAACTGGTACATACACTAAATATGTAGACATCAAACTCTGAGCTCCACAGATGTCAGTTCCTTGGGTTAGCATAAAGTCGGGCGCAAAAAAGATTTTTAATGTGCTGCTTCTTCCAGAGGGAACAGTCTACGCAGGACTTAATATCGTCAGAAGCAATTACTTTTGCTGAACTCAAGTCAGCCTTAAATGATCTGGAAAATAGCAGTCTTGGACAAAATGTATTGTTTTAACTTAATTTTGATAGTTTTGGAAACTGAAAACTCTTTATCCCTTTTAACTGGATAATGTCTACACTCATGTGAGTGACAGTTATCAATCTGTTTAGGTTTTATTTATTGCTGTGACTGTTGTTATGTCGTGCACTTGCCCACGTTTCTCTTAATCTCAAGACTTTTACCTTGTTAAATGAAAAATGGAAAATAGGGGAAGAAAGCAACATAACATCCAGTGTCTTGCATTATTGTGGTCTGGATCTTGTTTTGACATTTGGATGACTAATCACTGATACCCATAAACTGTAGAAGTATTGCATTGTTCATTAAACACTGGATATTGTGCTTATTGTTTAACTTCGCAGTTGTGTGACTGTGCAGTAATATATCTAGCTGAATCAACAGTCTGACGGACTGTGAAGAAACAATAACTACATTTGTTCAAGTCTACATGCGTTCTAGCTACATTCAAAATTTATGACTGAGGAATGGAACAGAATAACTCTTTTCAAAATTGCTGAAGCACAATAGCACAGAGATGAAATCACTGCCACTTAAATGACTGTGCAATAACAAATTGGTCTATCAGAATTTTTTTGACAGAAATTTGGTTGACTTCTTGATAAGTAACTTCCCTGAACATTTTCTCATACAGGAAAAAGGAAACAATATTACTTTGACCATTGAAGTCGATGTAGACCGCAGTGCTTCGTCTTACTAGTCTTACCCCGTTGAGAAAAACTCCAGCGGTGCTGCAGGTGATGTAGAGGCTTTCAGTGTCACAAGGCTCAATTACAAGGTAACAAATCTCACCATGCACCTGTCTCCACAGAGGGGTGCGACATCCATTTTCAAATTCATAATCTAAAAAAAACAAGGAAAAAAAGGAATAAAAAAACTGAAATCTACAAATCTTGCAGCGATCATAATATGTATTGCAGCATGGTATTAAGTCACAACATAGGGCTCAGCAGTGGAGCGCAATGAAAACTCTTCAAAAATGCTTGGGCTGCTAAAGAGAATGACAGAGCACTCCAAACACCACAGGTCTGAGGCATTAGCCCAGGATAGAGCCATAGTTTCACTTGCAATATAAATCATCTACTAAAAACACAGCCACATAATGACCATCATATTTACCAGCTGTGACAGCAAGACTGGTATTGTTTTCACCTTGAGAGTCTGTATGTCTGTGCATGTGTAGACTTTAGTTTTACTATATTTGTGAGGTTAAAATATCAAGAGCCCACTATACTTGCGGGGTCTGACAGCTCTATGGGGACCAAAATGAAGGACCCCACAAGCCTAAATGGCTGTTTTGGGATTAGGACAGTTTTAGGATCAGAGTTAGGGTTTGTTAAGGTTAGGGACAGGGATTCAGTTGTTATAGCTGTGATATGAAGACAGATGTCCATAGATGTTTTTGTGTCTGTGTGTAGCCCTGGAGACACCTACTGTAGCTACAACAGAGATCGTTTTGAGGCAAGTATTTACACGTATGTCTGTCTCTGGAAGGATTTTGTCACCATAATAGCATCACAGCCATGCAAGTTACATTCAGAGACTTTTACAGGTGTTTAGTAATGACTACTGAGTACACACAGGTCAGAACGTTAGCATGCTGACAGACATAATCACTGTTTAGATCTGATTTTAAGAGTATTTTAAAGAAGGTATCAATTCAACTTGACAAAAAGGGGACACAGAATGCATTTATCACTTCATGTACACATGCCTCTGAATGCTTTGTTAGGGAATGATAAATACATTGCAATTAAGAGCAAAAATCATGTACAGACTAATGACTTAGTATACTGGAATCTGACAGACATAATGGCTTCCATGTCTGTTGTGGCAGCAGAACACAGGGTTTTTATGCTTTGGAATATCCAGCATTAGTGTTAATAGCAATTGCTTTCCTTGAAAACCAAATGTGGAGATAATTCAAACCTGATGTGTATCGAACCGACTTCAACACCCTCTTTTCCCCTTCACTGCAGAGGCGTTTCAACAAATCCATGTCATTCTTTAGTGCGGTGGGGTCAAGCCTGACTTGTCTGCAATGAAAATGTAGAAAAACAAAACAAAACAAACAGCCAATTCATTCTGTTCATACATGGTTACTTTTATAAACCCTCTGCCTGTTCCAATCAGAAACAACCACATGTCAGAGTAAATCTCAGTAGATCTTAGTGAAAGAGGATAGCCGTGAAGGATGGATAGAGAACTTGATTGAATGCCAGGAACGTAGGAGATAAAAGAAAAGCACCCACTCTGATATTTCTTCAAGTAGCTTGCTGAGGATGTGTTTGTCCAAATTTCGAAGCAAGTGAAACAGTTTGACCTTGGTGTCTGAGTCGTTCACTTGGTCTTTGTCTGCCAGAGGCCGTACATCTGTATGGGCATCTTCTCTCTCGAAGATATTAGCAAAGCAGGGACCAAGAATCTTAACCACAGGATCTCGATTTTCTGAACAGTAAGAAAGGTAGTGTCATCAAATCTTCAGCATTAGTTTAGAGTTCAGTGCATTCCAAAAATAGAAGTTGGGTTAATTTTAAAATACCAACAAAGTAAGTCAAAAAAAGTACTACATTTTTTCACACATTTCTTTTCATAAACCAAGCCAACATTCCTGCTCCACAAAACATCAGCAATTAAAATGAGTTACACCATATTCATCATGTAGTCTTCTTTCAGACGAATAGGCTATATTTTATCTTATCTCTTTTTGGCCCTAAAGTACATTCATATCTGTAAAGAATTACTGATGGCAGCATAATTGGATGATTGTAGAGAATAACAAGGTGGACAAACATATTAAGTCTGCGGGTTATGGAGGTATGCTTGTGGCTGGGCTACTTAGGATGCAAATGAGATTCAAATCTCATCTTGTGGTGACTGTTCTTACCTTCTAGACATCTTCGAACCTCCTCCAACTTCTTATCATCTGCCAGATGAACTAGTTTAGCAAGCTGGCTGAAGCTGCGTACGTAAACAGTAGGAGGAGAAAGCTGCAACAATGGATGTCCTTCACTGTCTGTCTCATGAGACTGGGCGTCTACGTCACTGTCAAGAAGAAAAAACAAAAAAAACCTTACACACCTAATTTTATCTCTGTCATCATTTATTTTATTTTAGGTTATGAACGCCAACATAATGAAGGAAGACGAGAGTCTGTATTTTTGTTTTTGTACTTCTCCACTTCCAAGCTATGAGATACAAAGTTAACCACACAGTGAACGTGGACCAGATTTTCTGATGAAATAAAATGGAATGTTCTCCATCTTACTAAGGCTGAAAAACAAATTAATTATAGCCTACTGCTTTGACTATTGCAAAGGTAAAATACATTTGGACACCATGGTGACAGCATATCCTGCACAGACACGTAATACTGAAAGCACTGGCCAGCCAGCTGTCTGCCTCATGATTATACTAACCTGATGTCATAGTCTGTTTTGAAATCAGATGCCACTAAAGTGGTACTCCACTGGAGCGGCTCCTCGAACACATGCTCTGCCTCCTGTGGGTGTTGGGTGCTGAAATACTCCACAAAGCCCAGGATTTCTTTTAACAAGGACTCATTCATTGGCGTCAACTCCAGTTTGCCAGGATCAGTAGTTGCCCACTGGGCTGCCTTGGTCAGTGATACCCCCATTTCTGTCACTGGGATTTCTGAAACTTAACAATAACAACAACAAACAGTATGTGGCTTATAAAGGCTCACCATGATACTCCATTCATCTATGATAACATATCATCCTCTTTAAGACTTTGGAGACTTTGTGGAGACATTGACAACAGAAGTGAAATTTCATCACATATATTTAAATAAATAAAAAAATCCCTGCTAAATGATAAATCTATCAACAAAAAATACTTTAGCTCACAAATGTTGGAATTATGTCCTGCTGGACTGAATATATGTTACTTTTGGACAGTTTCTCTGACAAATTAAAGAAATTTGAGAACGTTACTTTGGACTTTCGACATTTTTCACACTTCTTGCACACTTTCTGACATTACTCAAAAATAATCAGCAGATTAGTCAATATAGATATCGAATATAGAAAAAATAAGCTAAAGGAAATGTTGTATTTAGAGTGCCCAATAATTCATAGAGCGTTACGATATCTGTTAGTGTGAATAACCGCATATTACTTCCGTGTTATTTGTCGAGTTATTTGAAACTAACTGAGTTAGCTAGGATGAGGTTTAAGTTCCCTGTTAGCAAAGCTAAAATACGATTGTGCCTAACGTCCAGTATTAATCAAATAGCAGCCCCATGTGTTCACATTTTTCTCATTACTACAACATAAAGTCTGTTTCTACCGTTTTCTGTTACATTCATATATGAACTATATGTCAAACTTACCGCAAATTTCAAGTTTCTTTTTCTATTTCACAACTTTTACCGACAGTTTGCTGTCAGTCAGTGGTCTCCATAGAAACTACACGCTCACACTCCGTGCCTCCGCTTGGTTGCTATGATACAGCCAAATAATACGGACAGTGAGGTGGGTCAAAAAGCACTATACCCAAACTTTAAAATAAAATAATAATAATAAAAAAAAAGCTAAAAGAGAAGGAGGAAGTTTTACTTAGTTGGGTTTAGTATTTTACATCTATTATAAATCAGTTTATAGTTTCAGATGGTCAGTGGTTTTATAGAATGTCACATATTCATACAGTAGCTGTATTTACAGTTAAATGCCCTTTAAAATTATCTTCAGGCTGAACTAAATACTGGGCATTGCAGTATCAGCAATTGCAATTACCTGTGTAAAGTCTAATTTTGAAAATAGTGTTGTGACATGTCATGGTTAGAGACTTTAAAATGTTAAGTCAAATGTTGTCATACTAATAAAATGTCCTGTGTGCCTTCCTTTTAGAGTCCACATTACCACATATTTGAGAGCCTATTTCCTCTCTCGCTGCTGGTTTGGCACTGTCCTGCAGACAAACATCGGGCAGTGAAAACAGTCTATTTGGGTTAATGCCCTCTGTTTAGACGTAGCAAACGAGTTCATTTAGTTCAAAAATAAGAAACCTGACATCATTCAGCACAGTACAGAAAGTTAAGCTTTGTTCTTGACTTGACAACCAAGGGGTTAGGAATCTTTTCAAGAGGGAAGGCAATGACACAGGATTCTATCTCTGAATGTGTAAATAGGCAATGATGCTGTTGTCTCTGTCACATATTAAATTAGTATCTGTTTTTTGCACAAGAGCAATTCTGCAGAAAATCCTTGGACTCCTTTAGTTGTGCACATAGAAACTACACTCAACAGTGACATGAGACAGACAGACATATGTCAGGCCCCACTGTAGGCAGCTTGTACGACTTCAAGCATGTTCTCAGACACGTGATACTACATAAATGGGGTGCAGACGTGTTTTCATTTGATGTGATTAAATTCCTTTCCCCCTAAAGAACACATTTGTGACCTTATTGTATATTGGCTGCCTACCTTGGATGATTTCCTGAGGCTAACTGAAGGGAGGGGTGAGTCATGGCCAGTGCAACCACTGATTTCCTCCGGTGCATGGCTTTCTTGGCACACTGCCTCCCAGGGGCGCCAGTGGCACAGAAACCCATCTCTTTTAGCCTGGCGTGTGCAGCGGCACAGCAGGTGGAACTACTTTATCTCCTAAACCATTGGGGTAAGTTGGACTGAGCCTGCATGTAAATCAATCACCAGAGAGAAGGAGAGTAGCAGTAGCTCATCTCTAGTATCAAGAGAGATCATTCTGGATGTTGTTGTTGTTAGAGGACTGGATTTATGAGTTTGCCTCCCCCTCCAGGTATTTTATTTGGAACAAGGGGGAAGCTGTCTAAATTAAGAAGCACTGGGAATGTGCAACGGGGTGCTGGAGCTGGTGGAGCTGAAGGCAATGGAGCTCAGACGCACCAGTGAGTGAATTCAGACAGAGATGATGTAAAGCCTGTGCATCTGTGTGTGTCTGAGTTTGCCTGTCTGAAGCACTGAGGAAGAAAAAAAGAAATGAAGAAGGATGGAAGACTAGAAGAAAAAAGGGAAGAAAAGCACAATAAACGAGGGTCTTAATACATCTAACCCAGGGTCTCATTAGTGAGTCTAATTGCTGTTTGTTAAAAGGGATTAAATGAAACCCTCTACTCAGCCGGGGTCTTTTACAAAGTAAAACAAATATGCTCCAAACTCAGAAGCACCTGCTGGCTCTTAGATGTTCTCTGACTAAAACGTAATACAGCATAATAAACACAACGGCTGTCCATGCTATTTCTCCAGTGCCTGAGTTCAGTTGCTGATTGAACTGCATGGAAATAGTCTGATGACATACAGAGAGGTACTATGGCCAAGCCTCTTTACACATGGACATCATGATTGCATCCGTTCGCAGTGTGTCCAACCTCCACAACACTCCATTAACCCTCAGATTAAACATACACAAAGGCTGTGCGTGAGTAACAAGAGTGATGATGAGGAGGTGCACAGACTACTGTTGCTGCTCCTGGTTTGGAGGGAACCGGAGAGTGTGTCTCCTGTGTTTTATCCAGGAATGGCTTTGTCCTCCAAAGAGTTCTGATGTTTTTACAGGCTTTGTGTCAAATCCAGCTCAGTGCTGCTCATAGCTGTGTGGTTAAAGCAGGGAAAGAGAAGGGGTGACACTGGTCATTGTAATGGGTACCTGCGAGATGTGTTGCACTAATCCATGTGAGGCTCTAAAATAGAAAACAGTGAAAGTGAGTCCAACAAGAGGCTGTGACCACATCCCCTTGTTGTAAAAAGCTAAAGAATCATGTCTGTCCTCTCCCATAATCCTGTGTGTTTTTAGGCACGAGAATAACGGGCAAGTTCTTTTAAACGGATTCTGCATGGGTGACTTATGATGGACAAGAAGCTTGAAGACCTGTCGTATAACTTTCTTCCAAGGAAAAGTTTATGGCGCACATGTGGTCCGCTGCAATGTACTCTGGATCCCTATTATTAAGGTTATCATACTTTTCCCATTTAAAAAAAAAAAAAAAAAAAAAAATCTGACAGACAATGGTGAGATCATTCAGTTGTTACGAGCATTTGCCTTGTTTATTGACTGTTTAAACTGCTGTTAAAGAGGCCAATGGAAAAATGTGTTAGGTCCTGGTCATGTTGAAAGAGAGCGATAACGGAGGCAAACGCAGCAACACACGAAGCCTGAAGATTATTCTAACATTAATGGTCGAAAAAATTAATCAAAATGAGTTCTAAATGAGTCTCAGCAAACAAAACCTGATACTACTGAGAATATCTTTTGCAACAATATCATCACTTGAGCTTCTTATGAACATAAACCTATAATTGTGGTTTTCAAATACTGTGTACAGTATGTATTTCAAGTGGCAATCGCATAGTGCCAGTGCTTTCTTTGGAGTGGATGGACGTGTGTCAAATATAGAAGAAACATAAGATTTATGGCCATGGGGCTTCTGGGGGAAACCAATGACAAAGTCGACATCTACATGACTTAAAACACATTTTGTTTATTTTGGTTGCAATTCTGCAAGGCGACACTTGGCTTCTCTTGCAAAATCACCGAGGCACTTTACAAGAGCTTTTATGTTTATCCAGAAAAGCTGAAAGAGTATATGCGACCACAAAACATATCTTTGAGAAAATCATATCGTCATAAACGTGAATATTCTCAGCCCCTGTGACTGCGCTGATGTGCATTCGGTGTTTTCTTAAATCCTGCAGGTTGTCATTTAATGTAAAAATAGAAAAAACAAAACATGCAGCCATGTTAACAACATGGATGTCATGAGCAGGTTAAAATAGAGGAAATGGCCACTGCAGAGCAGCTTAGGACAGGATTTAAATCTATGTTGGATATAACATAATAATTATCATAATGGAATTTACTGGTGATGTTGTTGTCTAGCCTGCTGTGTGTTTTAGTGCTTCTATTACCTAACGTCACGCTCGATATCAGATGTTTTACATGAAGCCAGGAAGAAGGCTGCTGAGCTCAGTTCACTGTACTAACATTTCCATGGCTGTGGAATTGACCCCTGCGTCGGCTGCTGCCAGGTCTTTTTTGTGTGGCACAGTTTTCTAGTGAGAGGAGAGAATTTTTTCACCGGCTGGCCAAATGCGAAATATTTGGTGCCAAGTAGCTGGTTAAAGCTCCATGTCTTCAAGGAAACACGCTGTGCCAGATTTCTTAGGTAATGCTCTGAACCTCTATCAGCACCTGGGCAGCTACTGCTGGCACTGCGCTGACAAGCTTCTTGAAGTGGAAGAAACAGAGCAGCGACTTTACGAGAGATCGGCTGATTAACACATCATTAAAGTGGGATTTCACAGAAGGTGATTTTTGATGTCTTTTCTTGGAAACATTATTTCCTTTGTTCCGTTGTGGTGGCTACTCATGCTGATGTGATGTGAGGATAAAAATAGTTTTGAGGCAGATATTGTTGGACAGATGAGACTGGTCAGTTAAGAAACACAAGAACCTAAAGTACAACTTGAAGATACAGAGAGTAACATCCAGGAAAAGGCTATCCAGACCTCAGTGTTAGGAGTTTGGAGTAAAACCATCCATTGTATTGAAAGGAACCAGCTGAAATGATTTAGATATATATTTAGTATTCATCCAGGACATCTAATAACTGAGAAGGAAACAAAGTAATAGTGTTCACTGCCATCACAATAATCATATGATACAGAGGAAAACTGAGGAAAAACGAGTGTGTGTAAAGAAAAGCAAATCTTGTGTCTGAGGCCTTATGAAGGACCTCACTTTATATTCTGTGTTTGGACTGTGTCACTGTCACCTAAAATATTAGAATATTGTTCACATAAAGACTCAAACCAAACTGTGCTGCTGAGGTGAAGTAATACCATTATCTGTGTGACAATTCATTTTAAGGTAATTGGATTAAAAACAACTTTATTTAGAAATACAAACCACATGAGCACAACATGTTCCAACTCAACAGTTCTAATAACCATCTTACAATAAGTTTTAACGCAGATCAGTTCAGATTTGGTAAGGAACCTCTGCTGTGTGCCCCCTCCTCCCCTCTTTTCCCTTATTTCGCCTAAACTATCTACTGTCAAATAAAAGAAAAATACATGGCCCCTGATGTGACTTCAAAGAGAGCAAATGTGAAAACTGTCTCAGCCTGGTTCATGTGAGGATATGTTGCCCCCACCTTGACCTGTTTACCAGATAAAGGCCTCAAAATACCCTTGAGCTGGCAAAATCCGTTCTGCTAGGCTGATTGTCTTGCCTCCACTCCCCCCTTCTCCTTGCCTGGAGATAGCAGCTGGTTCTACTCTTTCAGGACTTTTAGCACACTTAAATAAAAACACAGATCTTCCTTCTCTTTCTTTCCTCCTCCCTTCACCTCCTTGCTTCTCTGTCTCCCTCACTTCATCTCTTACAGTGTAATTATTATTTTGAAAGTGCGGTCTGAGAGGCCGTCCACATTTGGCACTGCCTCACTCACTAACGCTCGGGGAGCTCTAATACAATTTGACTTTTGCTTTATAACGTCTCCAGGAAGACATCAGGGGCCCTTTGTTCCTTCCCTCCTCTGTGTCAGGATGAAGGCAGTGCTGAGGTAGTAGCTGAGAACAGGAGAGGAGAGAGCAGGCGAGGCAAGAGGCAATAAAACACAAGGAGGGAGGGGGAGAAGAGTGAGTGGTCGGTCTGTTTTTGGAAAGGTGGAGGGGTGAAGAGGAACACGTGGATGAAAAGAATTGAACCGAGATGAAGATAGATACTGAGTGGAATATAGAAATGGAAAAGGTGGGAGGGGGAAGGGAGAGTGAGGACAGACAAAGAGGGCGACTTGTTAAGTGTAGCGTATAGATGGATGAGAGGGGAGGATGCCCCCCCCCCGCCCTCCTGTCATAGAGGGGGTGCCACTTCAGAACTTTATGCTGGCGAAACTCCAGAGCTAGTCCTCGCTCTGTCTAGTGGGTCCATCAGACAGAGAACCTCAGGAGAATCTTGCTCTTTGGAAATAATGAGACATCCTCTAGAAAGACATGAAAAAAGACCTTGCTGTGAATACACAAATATAATTTAGGCCTTTGCCTGGAGACAACTCTGTTGTCCATCACATAATTTATTTGGAGCACAGTACACCTCTGTCTCTTCTCTATAGACTCATGGTTATTCTTTTGTTATTCATAAGCAATCCAGCTGAAGTGAATTTAAACTTAAATTCTTAGTTCTCTCTTTGTTTTGTGTTGGTGTTTGCAGTGGTCTGGTACAATAGCAACGATGGTCTTATTTACAGTTTTATGTCCTGTTCTGTAATAAAGGGATGATCTAAAGCAGTGTCAATTACAGAGCATTATTAAACTGCTCTGCTCTCACCAGCTTTGTAGCACCTGTTCTACAGTTGCACAGTACGCTCTCCATTTTACAAGGAGATACAAATCATTATTATGACACCGGTTTGAGTGGAGAAGGAATATTTGGCTTTAGAAGACACTTTAATACCCATTTGAAGTGGAGTTGCTCTTTTACTAATGTAAAACCAAGTCTGTACTGCAATGTACCATGCAGCCACAGCAGGAGCATAGGTATGAAGAGACAACTGAGCACGGACTTAAGTTTATGTGCAGTAAGCACATGAGGGAAGGAAACAGTGTAAGCAAAATGTAGAGATAAAACTGTAAAACCCCCAGTATAGTCTAATTAATCAAATCATGTACAGACTGATGTAAGCCCACATGTTCTGTCTGCAAGGTGTTTCCAGGAGTGTTAATAGGCAAGGTTAAATAAAAATGTACACAAAACGTCACATGGTCTACAAGCTATTTTAGCAATGTTAATGTATGACCCAATATTTTTAGGTACATTAAAAGTCTTGCATAACTCAACATTCTGGCTGACACAGCCCCATTTCAGGCCTCCAGCTGGAGCCTTGATGAGTCATTGCACAGCAAGGAACAGGCATTACTAAAGCAGCAGGTAATCGCTATCACTTGACTATTGTTCCCAAACAGTAGCTTTTCAACTGCTCGAAGAAAAGGACAGCAGTTGTACTTAGGGAGAACTCCACTGGCCACTTTGAAATTACAGCATTTTTGGAAATACAACATGTTTCTCAACAAGCCAAGAATAGTCAATGTCTGGGTTGTTCCAACGCTAACAATGTAGTCTAATCACAAAGCTCCAAGGACTAATCAGGCTGTCTGCGTCCTGCATGTGAGTGCTGGCTGCTTCATTTTCACAGACTGATGTAGGAGGGGTGGGGGCTGGGGGGAGGGGTACAGACCGGTGGCGGGAGCCTCTCTGGAGGGCTGCAGAGGGCTGCGGTCACAGTGCCAGGCAGCCAGACTTTGGACCGTGGGCATTTCCTCTCCTCAGATGGCTCCAGTTAAAGGGCCGATTCCCTCAACCTCTGGCTGGATGTAAAGCAGCCCCTGTGGAGCATCACTCATTACAGGACCTGTCGTCCAAAAGCCAAAATCTCAACTGCTCCCCAAAGTTGCTGCAGCACCACTCCCCGCCATCAACACCTGCTAACACATGACACACAGGCTCCAGCTGACTGCTGAGAAAAACTCCCCTCTGGTTTTCAGCGTTTGACTAACAAGGCCCTAAGCATCTCCTTCTTGTCTAGCACCTTCACTTGTCAGATACCCCCTTTCACTTAGCATTACTTATTTGACCTCATACTGCATTTCTTCAAAAACGCCCCAGAGTTCCGAAAGTCATCACACTTGTGTGTAAAACTAACTGTTATTAGCTGGCAAAAGGTGAACGGCTTTATGGTTTGTTTGTCTTAGGGCCCTGCCACATGGTTTCTGTCATGTGAGTCACGGCTGCTTTGACAGTTTAACTTGTTCTGTGGAACAGTCCTGTTCACAAATCTGTCCTCTGTCCACCCAGTCTGGCCTGGACAAGGCCTAGTAGCTCCGTCTCCTGTCTGCTCAACACATAATTTACTGGCATCCTCAAAGGACCTATGGCTCTTTATTGGAAATTACATCACCTCATAAAGGGACACGACCCATTACAAAATCACACTTATTCTTTTATTCTTCCTTTGCTAAGAAGAGAGTATCACTCCATATTCACAATTTATCCACTTTTAATTCATTCAGACTTGATTTAGTTTGTTTTTAATGTGTTTAATGTGAGTTTCTATCATACCTCCCTGATGGACAGACAAGCTATCATGGCTGAAAGAGTACTTGATTAGAAACACAAACAGCACCCAGAGAGTGTGTAGGCACACATCCTGTGCTGTTCTTTATACCCAGCCAGTCAAAAAAAGTGACAATGTGTCAAAACATAATGTTCGGAGCATGTAAGTTCAGTGACCAGGCCTTTGCTTTAGGGTCTGGGAACACGCTGAGCGAAACATCTGTGATTGTCACGATCAGGGTCAGGCCCCTGTCAACTCTTCACAGTGTTGATACAGAGATGCCAAGAGCTTCTAACATGTCACCTTGTTTCCCACTACATGGCAATAACAACGTGAAGTCTACACGTCTACTACAAGGTCTTCTGTCTGCAGCGGGAACCCGTTCTGCTGAAAAGATATATACATTCTATCAACCTCTAGGGTTTCACAGGAACGTTTGTTCCACAGCTTGTAAAGCGTACCTCTGTTTTCTTAAAAGCAGACATTCATGTGATGTGATGATAATATGATGACGTGTCCTTGTGGAACTACAGTGTATGTAATCAAACTTATGTCTTCACATCTCTAAAGGGAATCTAACATTTTCCTCTTATTAGCTCACATATGTCCTCTGAGCCGTCAAGACAACATATGTGTTCCATGTTATATTTGGCAATCAAGGCTGTTGTGCAAAAGCCATAAAGCTGCAAACCTGTATAAAAGATCAGACAGGGCCGGCTACAGACTTTCTGGAGCCCTGAATGGAGTTTGATTTTGGGGGGTCCCCACTGCCTCTGCAACACAACACTAATGATTTGTCAAGGCTGATTAAACCATAAATATTAGCTTGTTAGCTTATTATTTGAATATTGTATTTTGTATAATTCCTATTAACAGAGTATATAACAAAAAAACGTAACAAGCTTTCTTGTGGCACAATTCAAATTCTTTTGGGGGCCCTCTGGTGGACAACAGGGGACCTAAGCACCTGCTTATTTTGCTTATTGACACCATTGACCCTTCGGCATCTTGCAGAATTTAGTCAACAGATATTCACACTCACGTTCACACTTACAGGTAAATTAGAGTTATGAATTACCTGTATTCTAAACATGGGAGAACACTGAAACTCCATGAAGAAAAGCCCCAACTCAAGTTCAAACTTCTTGAACCTGCTTGCTGTGAGGAACCACTGTTCTACCAAAATATAATCATTTATATTACTAATGGGCAGCCATGAGCTCTGGATCAAGTAGAAGTGGTGTGATCTGATGTAAACACATTTTACTACAGAGCAGCAAAAGAGCAAGAAGTCTTTTTGACTTTTCCAACTGCAGGTGTTTTTGCTTTTATTTGTCCCCACTTTGAGGTTTGTGCTGTAGCATGTTCTATTGAAATTATCCAGAGTCTTAACTGGATAGAATCATTAGAACACGCTGTACCACAGTCACACCAGAACCTGGCAAAGCAAAGTCATGCAGAATGTCTTTGCAAAAAGAAAAGAAAAAAAAAGAAAGAAAGCCCACGGTGGAGGGCTAGTTGATGAAGTGCTGTATCTGGCGGGCTAACGTGCTAGTCAGCCGGGAAACAGACTAACACTGACCACTCACAGTCATAGCTCTCTGAGCTATATAGCATGCTTACTGTTAGATGACAAGCGTGTATTCTTACAACCAACAATTATTTTTTTCTGTCTATATTGCTCCACCATGAGGTTCAATAAAAGTATCAAAGGACACATTAGGTTCCTCTGTCTGGGACATGAAGGATCTTTATACTTTGGATGTACTTTGCTTTTTCTGTGAGTAAATCCACTGATCACCTGGCTCCTTGATTTCACCATGAACCACAATCAAATCTCAAGGGTTGCTAAAAATGAAACAGCAGATTGCCAGTTTGCCTTTTAGTGCAATCTTTAATCTTTAATCATTACTTAATCGCTGTAAAATGACAGTAACCACTAAAAGCCAAGCCACACTAGCAGTTTTATTTATAAAGTAAAACTTAAAAACACCACTTATCTCATTAAACGTATAAAGCAGACAGTGGTGAGATTGGTCCCACTGGTAAGAACATACTCAATAATCAGCCATTCAGCCAAAAGCAAAAACTGCTTTTACTCATCTCTCTTTTGATTTTTCATTGGAGTGTTTCAGATCCAGAGGACTGTCAACTCATCTGAGGCCCTCCACAGAGCAATGAGCTGCTTAGGTATCTTGGAGGTCCTGGGCTCAGTCCCTGTGGTGTAGCTGCTGCCACATGGAGGTAACTCTAGTGGACTTAATATTAATGACCAGTGACCAGGGCCTCCTTGTAATCCACTTACCGTCATTACGCCGGGTCAGCATGGCTACTGCTGCTGGGCTCTCATACCCCAGCTGGACGTGCTGCTACATTCCATTTGAGTGGTGTATAGCTGGAAGATGGAGAAACACTGTTTTGCTACTTACATTTGCATGTATTAGATTTTACAAAATTGCACGAACTTGTTCAACTGACAGTGGCGCTGGAAACCGATCAGAACAATACAGACTATTAAAAGAATGCTTCATTGCAGTGAAAACAGACACATTTGGAATGCAGGTGATAGTTATTTTTTTTTCCTTTCCCTAGTTCTCACTCACACTAACAAGAGGGAAATCATCACAGTTGTGAAGCTAATTTGTAGCACACATGAGGAAGGTCCTGACCTCTGGAGTGCTCTTGTTCTAAAGATGACAGTTCAGAGTCTGCGTAATTAAAACTGCTTCAATGGAGGCCAACAAGGCTCGAGGGAAGGCCACAGCGAAAGTTTAAGAAAATACAGGTGGACAGGTCCATACTGCTCTAACATAGTCAGTGCCTTTGTGCAACCTCTTCCTCCGTACCCTGCTTTAGCTCCACATGTGTCAGAGGAATTTTTCAGCACACAGGACCCTCTACATGAACTTTTACCCCTTCGACTCATTTACAAATGTACACACAGATTTGAGTTGACCTGTGCAGCCCCAGCAGGCTGTGTATAAATACACTACTTCGCGCTGATGACTGTGCTACAGCTATTAGACTGAACGTGTTGTTAGGATTTCCACACATTCTCATCAGTGTGAAAAGGTGTTCTCAGGCTGGGCTGGGGAGGGATGGAGGGCATCCCCTGTTCACTTCTCACTCTCCACCCTCCAGCCCCTGAAGTACTGTAATTGAGAAATACAGCTCAAGGTAACATGCCCTGAAGACCTTTGCTTACAGACATGAGGTAATGGCGAGGCTAATTAGGATGAGGAGACAGGGTGGGCGGAAGCTTCTGGCCTGAAGCCCCCATTAGTCTACAGTACAGTCTCCCTATGGTCAAGGGCATTTACTCTGGGATGAGGAAAACAGAGCGGCATCGCTGGCTGGCTCCTATGGTAAAGCCGTGGTGATGGACTGAGTCACCACATGAAAGGCTGCTCAAATGCAGGATAGCAGAACGTTGGAGAAGCAAGTGAGTCAGAAAGAAAGGCTCATTCAAGAAAGAGATGAGAAAACACAGCAGGAGTCTCGGTCTCTCCTTCCTTCTTCCCCTGCCTGCCTACTTCTGATGCTCATGATGTACAATTTGTCATGTCACAAAAGGCAGGACTTATCACATTGAGCCCTATACAGGATATTGGCCCTGATGCTGTAATTTTAACATAGTAAATCAAAATGATTGCAGCGTATATTGTAATGTGAGGCAGAGACATTTAGCATTAATGGTTTCCAAAATGCGTCAGGGGACGTAGGAACCCACCACGACATGTCGCAGAGCCTGGGACAGGACAGACTTTTTTGACTTTTCCACAACTTAATCCCCCCCCCGTCCGTCCGTCTGCTCAACCCACTTCTCCTCCCATTCCTGCCCTGCTTGTCTGGCTCTGGCCTTCATCTCTCAAACAATGGGTTCACTTAATGCATGAATTTATGGACATGAAAATACATACATCACAAGGGCAAGAAAGAGAGCGATTCATGAGACGTTACTGCAGTGCAACAGGGGCAACATTAATCTCCGGGATCTGAGATAAAAGCTGAACTTTACTTACTATAAATCCTCAGATCCCTAACGCGTTCTGTTAAACTATTATAGACGGAGAGCAGGTCTTTGAATTGGTGAGCGCCAGTGTTCGTGTCTGAGCTGGCGAAGCCATCGCTTGGCCTTTGCTCACACAGCAGCTCACTTCTCATGGGACGACGAAGAAATATGAATAAAGAGGAAAAGGGAGATTTGTTATCTTAAATCAGTCAGGGATTGCAGCCAGACTTTTATTGAACTACATGAAGATTTATGTTAGTGTCTCTTTTTTTGCTACTACTTACTGCAGGGCACTGCCATTTACTGCTCTTTCTTCATCCTATATACTGACTCAAATGTACACAGACAGTATTTCTCAGGATTACATCATCATTCATCTAAAGTATCTTTGCATTTGTGGCTTGTCCCTGGCTGTTCGTTATTCGTGTCAGAGGGAAATCTAACCCGTGAACATGCTTCCGTCTTCCTCACATAAAAATAAATAAAATACAGCAATGGAACTGATGGGGCGCTCATTATTCTGACAATGGCGTGGGCTCCTGAAGGTGCAGGCTGATCACACGTCAAGGCCTGGAGAATCAAAACAGTATGTCCGTCACTACCTTCAGTGACGCTACATCAGATGCTGGTCGTAAAGTCCAGGGAGTATCTTGCACTTGTAGGGCAACTGGAGTGCTATGAAAACATTAGCTCAACACCCTTGACACCTCAAGTCAGGCGCAGTCCAATAAACACGAGGAAAAACATACAGAGGATGAGATAGTAGGTTAACAAAAACATGAACTTGAGTATAACGAGTTGATCTGTGGAGTGAAACAAGACGACAGAGGAAAGACTCAAAACTAAAAACAGAAGATAGAGAAGGTGACAGCAGCTACACCGGCTCCTTCAAGTCTGAGATGAGAACACTTTTAGCCTGGAGAGAGTTCATAAAAGGTCCCGAGCACTCGTTTACCTTTTGTATTAGAACGTGAGAGGAAATGGCGTCAATTCACACTAAACTACGTCACTGTCCAAGCATCTACTTTAACAGTGAACACCCCGGGGTAATGCAGTGTGGCATTTGTCTTGTGTTAAACATGGACCATTGAGCTTGATGGCTTTTGGAAGTGGAAAGCCTTGCTCACTCTCTAACTCATTCACCCAGCCTGTCTTAGCTCAGAGGGCACGATGGACCAGAGCCCTGATCCTGTAAGTGAAAGTGGCAGCATCTGAGTCTGCCCCTGTTACTTTGTAATGCTGATTAGGAAGAAAGAGAGACAAAGACACAAAGAAAAAGTGAGGCATGGAGTACAGTCGCCCCCCTCAGCCTGAGCGAACGCCGTTACCTCCTCTTGACCTTCTCTGCCACCTCCTCCTCCACCTCACTGCATCCGCCTTGGCTGTAAACCCTCCCTCCCCCACTCCACACAGCCATCAAAGTGAGCACTGTGGAAAAGAGGAAATGTGAAGGTTAGGTGACCTGATTTGGAACGGTGGGGGATTTTTTTGGAACCTCATCAAGCGGAGGTCTGCCGAATCCTCCAGTGGGTTGCTGGTTGGAGGCTGGACTTCTCAAGAGCCCACTTTTACCACCCCCTCGGACCCCACCCGTTCAGAGAACCACTGTTTTTTTTAAAGGTCCAGTGACATCTGAGTTAGTCATTTGGCACACAGCTGTAGCAGGACACTGGGGTTTAATTGGGCTGCACAGTTCTGGGGGTTTCAGCAGCCGCAGCGTTCATGCTCGTCTCTTCGATCTCCATCCAACAAATCTTCAGCGTCTATTTTCGGAGCTCATATCCACCTGGATGTCCGGGTCACAACTAAAAGTAGATTTAAACTTATTTATTTGCATTTGCTTTAGATTTTCAAAAAGTTTGTTTAAATTTATTTTACATTTGAAAGAAAGCCAATTAGAAACACTGACACTGGTCAATTGGGCAATTCAATAGCAAAATAACATCGTGACATCCATGATTCATTTAATTGCTTTGTCGGACAATATACTCTGATATTGTTAAACCAAAATTCAGCCATAATGGCCCATAGGTGAGAAAAACAAGCCAGAGACTGATATTTATGACTGTTGTGCGCTGTCATTTACAAGATGAAAGGTGTCAGCTCTGTTTACACAACTGTGCACTCTGGAGTGAACCTCTATGAAGCAGCTGAAAGATGTTGCTGGAATAGTTTTCTCAAAACTCAACAAAGATGGATGTGAATGGCACTCAAGGGCACAAGTCCCAGAAAGGCTGGAATATTTTTTCCATCTGACACATCACCGCTGACTGCTCTTTGCCTATAGTTAAAGACATGTATTAAATAAATTTAACACCTTGGAAACACAATTTTAGTTGGATGTCCTTTAATATAAAACATAGTAGTTATCAAGAATAATGAAATTTCATACACCTTGCCTCATAAACAGCATTTAATTTACAGCAAAAAACTAAAAATATTTCCCGGAAAACATAAAAATGTGATTTGGATAAAAAAAAAAAAAAAAAACAGATGAAAGAGGGTTCAGATATGAGGAAAACATAAAAACATATAAAAGGGAACTTATTGTGATAAGTTCCCCTTTAAAGTTCCTTTAAAAGCTGAATTTTTGTTACTGAACAACATAAATGCTCATAACTCTTCTCAAATGGTCAGAAATCAAATGTATAAACAGTTGGTGGTAAATGCACATGATGATGTATTTGGGCACTGCAACTTGAGGTGGACATACAGTCACTGTACAGCCACTATTTCAAAGCAAAAACAAATATATTTGTGGAAATACTCTCACATGGTGGGGAATTTGCTAATTCACTGTAGGTCGACACCATCTCAAAACTGTAGACGCCTCTAAAGCTTACGACAGAAACAAGTTCGTAAAATCACAACTTCAAATGAAGTAGTCAGCACAACTTGAACTTTAAAGATCCAGGCTTCCTGTTTTCTTCCAGCTGTGTAAAACTAAGCTAAGCTACAGCTCCATTACTTAGTGTATATAAATAGACATGTGCTTCTAAAATGTTGCACTTTTAATCTATAAAATTAAACTCTCTTGATCATGTTTTCACTACAGCAAAGAACCACAGATGTACAAAGGCTGTAATAATGTTAATGATAATGATAACAGAGCCAAAATTAATGACTAGCTGCTTTTACAATCCATCTCCCAGAAGTTAGAGTTAAATGTTGCTAGGATAAGAGGCTTAAAACAGAAAAGTACTGAGTAAAAAATGTACGTTGGGAACGGGCGACTCAAATTAGCAATAAACTCGTAATGCTCATAAAGTCCAGAGCGGCTACTTAGCATTTCTCTAAATTATAATCCTGGAAGTTTGCTATGGACCCACTATTAGCAGCCTCGGCGAAGCCATTTTTATGTGAATAAAAATAGAGCCTCCACCCTAATAAAACAGAATTGTGAACATTTTCTTCTAGCAGACGGCCAAAGAACGTCTAGTTTTTGGGACATGAAATGGCGAAGCTGTTATGCTGGGCACCTTCATATGAAGGGTGGCTTTTCAAAATGCTCCTCAATGGAATATATAACACCTAAATAAAATGGCTCTTTATGTGCTTTGTAGAGGGAAAACTAGACTAGGGTGATGAAATCAAAACACTTGACTGAAAGAGGAGATGCCTCTGGTGGAGAAAGCTGTCAGGAGAGGAGACTAGAGTTGAGAACAGGTTTCTCTAAAAGTCAAGATATGTATATCAAATGAATGCAAAAAGAAAAAAAAAACAACTGGAAGATATTAGAAAATATATTAATTTCTCTTAAATAAAATTACAATTATTGCCCTTTCTTGAGAGTGTACCTGACAATGTTTTGTTTGGAGAAACAGTCATGGAAGCATTTTAGAAGCACAGAAATATAGTAAGACGGAAGGCAAGTATGTTTTCTTTTCCACTCAGAGGTTGTGTTGTCTTACAGACATATACATGTAAGTTGTCCACCGAGAAGAAATATGTCAATCCCTTTGGTTTCTAATGGTCTAATGTTATAAACACACTATAGAAGGAGTCCTGGTTGGTGGGGTTGCTGATGTGCTGGTAGACTGCTGGTGCGATGATGGTCCAGGCTCGTTTCACATTCTGGTTTGGACGTCAGAAGCTCCAACACGTGGTCATGGCTGCGTGACCCAGACTGAGACCCAGTTCAACGTCTAAGGCCCAGATTCTGGACGTACGCCCTTCACCTCAACCCTGTCAGATCTGGTCAGACCTAGACATTCACATTCAGACCACAGCCAAGGTCTAAATCCAACCTGATCCCAGGCAAAAAAAATGTATTTTTAGCTCTGTGCACCTCAGGTATGGCGACACAGCAGTCTGGCGCTGGCTTGTTTTATTCCTGTTTACACCCCCTCCCCCCAACACCAGCCGCAGCAGATATAAAAAAGATAAAAACCTGCATATTTTTGTCAAAGCCCTTCTCTTTTCTGCTTTTACAGTAAGTGTGGGTCTCAGGAGTGAGTCCAGCTGACTGGAACCCAATGAGTCTCCGTTTCCACCTTCTTCAGTGCCAACCGCAGCTCACTGAAGGCTGCTGAGAGGTCGTCGTTCACTATGACCTTCTCGAAAAGATGACCGTAGTTAGTCTCCATCGCTTGGGCCGTGTTCACCATCTCCTGATAGTCCTCCTCCTGCGGTGAATGTGTGAAGAGAGGGGAGAAAAAAAGATAGATGAAAATGACAAAGAGCAAATACATATGTAGAAACCATGAGAAGCAAGTTATTTCATGCGGCCTATCTGCTCCAATGGGAAGGCAGCGGCCACAGTAAACAAGAGGGGAGATAATTCACATACTGTAAACACAAATTACATGCCCTTGAACACGCAAATAAACATTAAGTGGCCTGTATAGTGCCCATTATAACCTCTAAGAGACATAGTACCCACACATGAACCCTGGCACTGACCACGTACTGAAACCTCTCCATGCAACAACCTGACCTCAAGGAATTTTCATAATTTCCTTCGCAGGATACACACAGTTATCCAATTCACAAAGAAAATAAAATATCCTCGAAATAAGCGAAGGGACAAAACATAACCATAATTTACAGAAGACAGACATGCAAAACATACACTATTGCTGGTGTGGACTCTATACGTTCGGTTGGGAAATGACAGCTTGCGGATTGTGTTGTTTCACAGAACTCAAGAGTTCTGAAAACAGCCTGCTGAATCAGCCCAAACTGAGCTGTAGGTGTGTGTGGAGCTCCTCATGGCTAGAGGAGCCATAGAGGCAGGAACAAACCTGTCTACAGGTGAATCTGAAGGTTGTGAAGAGCAGCAGTGTAAACCTGAGCCCTGATCAAACATCAATGACTCATTCTGTCTTTAGAATTTTTGTCATGGGCTGACTTGATATTTTCCACCAGCCCTCAGATAAAAACAATGAAGAGTTGTTCGAATCAGTCTGTCATCAGCTGTTGACATAGTGTTGGAAGGTGAAAGGTGAAAGATTTGTCAGTGTGAACCATAAAAGTTATAATCTTTTTCTTTCCCAGTCAGATTCAAGACTTAATTTGTTAGTTTGTCACATGCTTTTAAGCATGTGACAAACTAACAAAGGTTAGTTTTTGTTTAAAAGCTATTATGTCTATTTGAAATCAATAATCACATGTTCACATTATGGTCTCCAGACTAACATTTAATGAATGACACTTAAAACTCTCATTAGTATTAAAATGTGTTCAACAGATTATCTTGTTCTCTAATGATGTGATGTCTGGATATCATGGTAACTTATATAGTTCCTGTACTTGAGAACAATTCAATGGCTTAATAATCACAAGTTAGTAAACAGCAGTAACTCAGCGCTAGCGTACAGACCTGTTTGTTTGTTGAGCACTTCAGGTTGTTAAAAGAGGATGAGGACAGGATTAGTTGAGGGCATACAATCCTTGCATACTGACATGCAGGCTTTAACAGGGGTCGTTCAGACGGAGAGTTTTCCATGTCAATATGCAAATCAGTCTAGTGTAAAGAATAAAACCACATGCTGACTGTGAGGGATAGCCAAATAACATATTTTTATGTGGGGCTCCTGTGTTCATAGATAGAGTATTGTGAAGCAGCCCAGGTATCTCTCCGTGGTGGTCCCTCTGAGGCTTCCTGGTTTCAGCTGTGTGGGCCCTGGCTGATCCTGCCCTCGGTGCAACAGCACGACTAAAGTGGCTGCACTGATTTAGCCTCATGCTTTTACTGGGAACACTCAACTTTAGATTTCTGGACAGATATGGTTTTATAGTGAATCCCTCTGCCAAACACACAATTATAAATACACACAGATTGCACATTCATGCGCAGAAACTCGAACACACACACAAACGCACACATGCTTGCACACTCACAAACACTCAGGGTGAAGCTGAGTGTGTGTGCGTACAATGTGTACACACATAAACACAGCCTTATTAAAACTGAAAACCCCTAAACGGCTCAGTTTTTAGAGACGCTCCTTCAAGCCAGGAGTTACTTCACAATGTTTCTGGTGGTTTTTCCGCTTCATAATGGATTAGCTGAGCGACTAAATATAAACACTCATTCGCTGTGACACTTAGCAAAAGTCCTGTCTGCTTTTCCTGCTGTCTAATTTGTATCTACCTTGCAGAAACCATCCCATGCCATCTCACGCTCTGTTGTCTTTTACAAGGAACGTCCGTTTTATCAGACCGCCCCCCCCTGTTCCGTGGAGGACGACATGAAGGGAGCAGACTGAAACTAAAAGACGGTTCAGGGAGAAGGTTTGTTGGCTTGTGGAGGAAACTATTTCACTGTGGGACTATATTGTGTCATCTGGACTGAAGCCCCCGCAGGACTTCCACTGTTGGAGCAGCTCTTACAGATGACCACTGTGTCCAGCGCCAGCAGGACAACCCCTCTGACCTGTCCTGGCAGCTGAATGAACCTGGAAGACTGTGCGCTGCTTTGTGTGTGTGATGTTTCCATGTCCACCAGCGAGTCTCTCAGTCTGTCTCTAGTTAGGCCATTCCAGGTAAAAGAACATTAATCACAGCAGGAAGCTGCTTAGGGGACAGCGAGCTGGGTAGAGAGATGGAAAGAGAATCAGAAAACCAAGTGAAAATAAAAAAAAAGAGAAAAGAATAACAAGATAGATGTAGGATGAATAAAAGGGGCAGAAAAATGAATATAATGAAGGTAAAAGAGGCAAATGGAAAGCTGGGCAAGTAGGAGGGAGTGGATATTCTCTGGCATCCAGTGATATGTGCTGGATCGTTCTCCTCAGAGGGCAGTTTGAGCTGATGCCACTCCTGGAGGGCCAAACTCACGAAGGAAAGCACCAGGGACTCATTTATCCCCACTGCCATTAGATTGCTTAATTTCCACATGAAATGATGTAGCGTCTTGCGCCTGTTTAAGTACTTGGTTCTAGCACAGATAAATGGCGGTTTTCATTGCACAATATGAGCCTGGTGACTCTCGGTTTACTTCAACCACTGATGTTTCTCTTCACTGCTACAGGCTCTAATCAACGTTATGTTTTTACGGCTTGTTTTCTTTATTATATTTACTGGATTTGTGATTTTACTATGTCAGTTTTACTGTAAATTCTGTCTAAAAAGGGAAAAATCTCCTTATGAGACTATAAAACTTTTCAACACTTCAGTGCCACAAAACAGCATGTGTCAGCCTCAGGTATCATCTTTTAAAACAGTACACATGCCACGTCCACAGCAAGAAATCTGATTTATTTGCACCAATAAAACCGACTGGTATTCTCTATTTACATGAGTGTTGAAAACCAAACAGATCTTTACAAATCAGTTTTAAATAACTGAGGTTATTTCACACAGTGTGACATTTTCTGCACATTACTACCTAATTTATATATTACATCAGCCTGTTTTTGGTTGTTTCTACATCACTCATCAGCTCTTTTTTCTTGAAAACCTACTCTGAACAGTCTCCAGCTCAAACAATGGGGCTAAAGTCAGCCTCCTCTGCTCAAACAATGAGGCGACTGTTCCTCAGCCTTTATCATTAAAGCAGACCTGTCTCTCTCGGAGAAATACAGCTGGCGGTGGATAGAATATGTCTGAGACGACTCACCCAACAACAGTTTCTTTTGAGGAGCTTTTAACAGCAAATCTGTTGTGGCTGACGTCCTGTCACTGTACCTGAACCTTCACATAGAACCTGGTTTGTTACCTGGCTGAAATATGGCTCCCTGTCACACTGTTTTATTGAGGTATATTTGTATTACTTGAGAGATTAGAACAAGCTAATAAAGGGACAGCAAGTAATAAAAGCAGCTGCAATGGATTGTTAGCAATCACCCCGTTTCTGACAACTAAAGCTCATTGTTCTCTGGACCCCTGCTGGGAAATGAGGAGCAGACGGAGGCAAAATAATATTTCATCATGTGACTAACGCAGGCTGACTTAATGTCTGCGTAGAGGTTTAAAAAGTTTGACAATAAAGTAAATTATCCCCGGGACGTTCTGAGTCGCAGACGACCTTCAACCGTGACCTAGCTGCACGCTGTACTTCACATGTGACAGCACCTGGCTGTTTGTGAGCGTGCGGAGCCGACGCACTGAGGGGGAGGACGTCTCTGGAGAAGGCCAAACATACGCTTCAGTCTGACTTTCTGATGTAACTTCAGATAAAAACAGAATATTAACTTGTCTGTGTAATAAGAACATAGTGATTTAATGGAGATCTAAATAGTTTTAAGGTTGCTTCAAGGTGGGTAGCCATCTCCTTCTTGCTGATTTTCAGGACCAATGAAATCGTATGCATTTATCAAAGTAAATGTTGTTGAATCAGGATGTTGTGGAAGGACATGACACATACACACATTAATCAAAGGTTAGAAACATTTAAAATAGGATGAATATCCTTGGGTCATGTGCATCTTCAACTTATATGATGTATGGAGATGCTGTTGTTCTTAGCTACTTGTTAGCTGATGTCGCTGTGTCTCTTCAACACGACTGCATCATGGATCAGAATGTGTTTGGATCACGTCTGTATGGCATTTTACACCTGACTGTCAATACAAACAGCGTCCTGATGTTTTCACAGTCATTGATTACAATAATACAGATTGGTGCATCTTGACGTGTTATGTCAGGGGCACAATTGAGTGGATCTATTTGAACTTAACTGTATTGGTTTTACCTGCGGCAGGTGTTGAGACACCATCATATGATTTGTGAGAAATGTATAGCTTCCATTAGACAATGAGTTGGACTCAACACTGAAATTTGTAAAATGTAAAAAGTTTGAATACTTCTGGGTCTCACAACCTCCTCTCTACTTTTCATTTAGGGTTGTAATTGAAGTTAACTAAAACAGTGAACTTTGATTAGTATGTGGCACTGGTTTTAGTATGTGGGCGAAAGGACTGAAGGTCAGTGGTAGAAAAAGTGAATATGCTTTGCATATTGTATCATTAAATAATTAGATAAAACATGAATAAAACATGTTGATTCAGGTCCCTTTGCCTCTTTCAGCAGCTGCTACAAACCCCAGTCTGCACCCATCTCCTCCTCTGCTGTTCCCTGACTTCCCTCCTCCTGCTCGTAGCCAAACTTCAGTGCAGGCTTGTGGTCAGCCTCCATCTCTTTGACAGCTCTTTCTTTCTGCACAGCTTCCTTCTCTCCTTGTGTTTCTCACCCCGAGGTGTCACATCAGGCCATTCCTGCTGTGGATTGTAGCCTTAACGTTGCCCGTGGTGATCCAGACACGCGAGTGAGCAAGAAGCAAGCAAGTAAGCGAGCAAGCGAGTGAGTACTGCGTCCGGTGGAGCTGGGGAAACCATCATCGGGCTTCAGCCCCCTCTCTTCCCCCTCTCTCTATCCATCCCCTTCAAAGCAGCATAGAACACTGGCTAATTGGTTGCATGTGTGTCCCCGCTGGGCCGGGATAGGTGTGTAAGGGATGACCTCATCACTCTCACACACACAATACACACAGTACGCAC
Organism: Polydactylus sextarius; assembly: GCA_016801845.1. NCBI lineage: Eukaryota > Metazoa > Chordata > Actinopteri > Polynemidae > Polydactylus > Polydactylus sextarius. The sequence goes on from CM028928.1 coordinate 17,448,687, forward strand.
AGGGTCCAGATAGTGTTTCTGTTATTTCTTATGCTGCTAATCTGTTAGCTGTCAAGCCAAGTGTTTCTACACTATAACACCATCTCATCACCAGACTCTAACTGAGATTACTGTCTGTGACACAGAAGTATAGTCATGGTGTGTTTACAGTCGGTGACAATACAAAGTGAACTTCACTATGTTTTGTATCTGCTATAAATTTTGTCTGTGGCTACACAATCAATATTCCTCTTCATCCTTACTTAATGTTTCCCTTATTAGCTGTATCCTGTTATTTTCTGCTGTAATTTCCTCACAGGGTTCATTAAACTTTCATCTAACTTAATCTAATCTGAATAGCATAGCAAGGCGAACCTGACCCATCTGGTACTTCCAGCAGTTTAAATCACTCTAAACAACATATTACGTTGATCAATGTGATTCTGTGTGAGAAGTAAACTTTCCCCTCTCCAGACATGATCTTACCGTGAACGGCTTGGCCGATCCCTTGTCGTCCTTGCCTGATATGATCCTGGCGTTTTGCCTGGTTTCTCTCAATCGCTCAACTGACGGAGGCTTCACAAACACTACGAAGGGTTTAAACTCGGCTGATCGCAGGTGTTTTATTGTCTGAAACACAGACAAAAAGGAGAATGAATATTAATGTGACGGTGTGAAGTGTTATCGTGCAGCAGCAAAAGGGGAGACAGAAATAAAGTCAGTATGTATAAATAATCTACATATTAATACACATTTATAAATATTATAATAAAGAGGTGAATAAAATTAGGTGATATCCCAACAGGAAAAACAAATCCATCCCGAGCAAAAACTATTCTAATTGGTTGATGGTTTTCTGGTGGTGGTGAAGAGGTCACAGCCTTGACTTATAGGGTTGCCTGCCACTGATTTAATGTACGGGTAGTTCTAACAAATAACAGGCCTGTGTGTGTATAATACATGTGTAAGTTTTAGAAGATAGTAGAGGATCCACATCTGTGTGCTCGTCTTGTCTCCTCTTTCTGGTGACAATTGCACGAAAGAGCATCACAAATCTGTGATCCTCCTCCTTCTGGAGGTAAAAGGGAGGTCAGATTCGGTTAGTGGTGGCGTCAGCCTCAAGGCACTCCTCTGGCTCCGCTACTGTGACCCGGGCCTCTCACTGTGCTAATACGCAGTGGGTCCAAACCCACAACTGATAGGAGGATGGATGAAAACCTGCAGGAGGGATGGGAGCTGAACCACTGAGGTTCATTCATCGTGGCTTTCACCGATTCCTCTGCGAGTCAACATGGCAGCAATGACACGCTTTGACGCTGCCACTGATATGATCCGTGACACGTCGAAGAAAGGACTCATAGTGGAGATAGGGGGAAATACCATTTGCTTATAGCGCCTCACCACAAGTGCATGCCAAAAAACAAAACAGTACATAAATAAATGTAGATACACCCACACAGGCTTCCTCAGACGTTTTCTCACACCCCTCAGCTGAGAGTCTCGGACTGCCTCTCATCGCTGCTCAGGCCAGGGTGGTTTGAAAACGCTCCAGGCTAATCTATATAATGGTGTATTTGTGCCTGTGTGTCATTATCCACTGAGCAAAAACAAACAGAGAGGAGCTGGTGGGGCAGAAGCTGGACGATGCAGGCTTGGCCCTGGATTAACAGGAATTGCACTCAGGGGTTTGCTGGGGCTCAACGACAAGCCGGCCATTTGTGTAGGATCTGATCGCCACCACCCAAGACACATAAACCAAAGAGGAAATCTTCAAATAGAGGAAATTAGCAGTAATTGCTCCCACAAAATGCCCCTCTAAAAAAAAAAAAAAAAAAAAAAAACCCGCTTTTGGTAACTCAGTAAGCAGCCAAGGCCTCTGGAAAAACCAGAGAGGAGAGATCTGCATCCTAGATAGGAAGGAACAGAGGTGCTAAAGGCCCGAGAGTATGTGGAGAAATGAAGGATGGTGTGATGAAGAGACATGACGGAAGGTTTGTGTCACTCACATGAGGCTGGACATCCAACAGGCACACTTTGTTCTTGGAGAGGACGGAGCGTATCGAGTCTAAACTTGTCCCGTAGTAATTCCCTTTGTATTCGCCGTATTCGATGAACCTGAGCGGCGAGATGGAAAGAGATTGAGAAGAGTGAGGCGTCGTCGAGCAAGAAGAAAACATTTTGTGATCATTTCTTGTGCAGTGCTTAGTATCTAATGTGTACTAATGTCTCACGGGAGTAACATTAGAATCCTGTCCTAATCTGGTTGACTGTGTCAGCACACTCCTGAGATTCACTTTAGAAATAATGATATATAAAAACCCTACAAATCCACAGAGACAGGAGGATTACTCTTTCAACCGCTGACGGCTCAGAAGATAGCATTCTCGAGCAGAACTTAAAAACCAGACACTTTGGCTGAGCTTGTTTTTATATAATCTCCTACCCTGCCCTTTCAATCAGTAACACCTGTTTGTTCCAGAAAGACCACAAAGCCCCTACAATCCACCAGAATTTTAGCCCAGCGAGCAACTGCATGGATGCAAGCAAGGCAAGCAAACTCTTTTCCACCAGATCATCTTCCCCCTTTCACACCAATCAGATGTCATGAAAGAAAGAAAAAAAAAAAGCCACCAGTGTATTTTTAGCTGAAAACAAGGAGGAAAAAAGGCAGCAAGCAGAGTAGCGACGTGGAAAGAATTTTTCAGCTAATAGGATGGCGTGGTATGCTCACAGTCTGCTCATGACGGGTGTCGGACAGAATGACTGCCTGAGTGTGACCAATGCCATGTAAAAAGAAGGTTTTATGGTAATTCCCCATGTAAGAAAGTTTTACTCAGCTTCTTCTTCTTTTTCTTTTAAAGACAGGCATAAATCTCAACAAACCTCATATTCCGTTACGGGAAATTCATTTAAGAGCTTACAGTAGCCTGTGTTTAAAAGCTCACACCTTGCAGCTTTCTGTGTTGTTTGTTCTCAGGGGACAAGTTGTATAGCCTGTTGTAAAGAATACCAGTGGACAGTTAGGACAATAGACTGAGAATATGGATTGTTGATATTCTGACACAGAACAGGGCTTCCCTTGGGAAAGCTGTTCAGGCTAAACACACGCTGTCGTGACCCCAATTCAGAGACCTTTTATTTCTGCACAGAACGCATTGTTTCTACTGCATGCAATGAGGCATAACGCAAACAAGTCCATCTCACCCCTCGTCTACTTTGCTGCCTTGTAATTTCAGAGTGGAGTGTCCCACGCATCCGCCCCACATCACAGCCCTGTCACTCACCCCTCCGACTCCCTGAAAAACATTGCATGCCTCGACCTACACCGCAACATGGCCTAAATATACAGCCCCCTTTTCCCTTCTTCTCTCTGCATGCTCTGACACTCAATATGCACTCATCAGCACAGACTTCCCTCTATGTCATACGTTGGCTATGTGTGTGTTTGCGTGTGTAAATGTTTTGCATGTGCACCCTACAGTATATCTTTTTCCCTCTCTCAGCTCGTGCGAGACCAGCAGAAAGGCATCAATCATTCTTATGACTATTACAACTTGCAATTCAATTCGCTGGCCGCAAATGTCAAGGCGGGCCGTGGTGTGGCTGCGTTCAGAGAGAGCGCCTAAGGGAAGGAGGAAGCAGAGACAGGAGACCTTGGGGCCAGTGTCTGGAGATCTGTTACCGACACAGGGCCCGGCCCTGTCAACACCAGCTCACACTCGGTTACAGAGACACACAGACGACAGGAGGGAGGCTGTGTTTGAACAGTGGCAGCGAGTACAAGAGCCGTCAGACTGCTGCCTTCACTGCCTCTAGTGGTTCACAGCACACTCATAGAGGGACTCTGCTGTTTTCATTAGGACACAAGGTTTCACATGTAACATTTTATCACCACAGGCGTTTTCATTAGATTGTGAAACAACAAAAGACTTTATGATGAATGTGTGTATATTGTGTGCATGTGACTAGAACAGATTTAATTCTCTCTAATGTGATCAGTGATGACACTTTAGTCTATTAATCCAGAAGATGAAATAGGAGGTTGTCAACGATTTTCATTATCAATTAATAATTTATCATTTATTGAGTGAAAATGCCAAAAAGAAGAAAGAAACATTGGGAATAAACTTTTCCTACATCCTCCTGCTCAGATGAGAGGATCTGTGACTTTCACTATTTTAAATAATTTCATTTTAAAAATCATAGCCTTTCATAGTGTTGGAAAGGCCATGCAAAAAAAAAAAAAAAAGAAAAAGAAAAAAAGACAAAAACTACAGAACACAGATACAAAACTCTAAGAATAAAGTCAGTCAGAAAAGACGTTTAAAAAGAATCTGTAACCATAACGTTGTGATGTTATGGGAAGTTTCCTCCATCTTTTCTTTAGATTCACATTTTGAGCCTTTTCATTTTTTCTTAGCTGTTCAATAAATTTGTTGAAATGCACTTGTTGGTCTGTTTAATGTTGAACCACAGTCAATGTTGCCAACATCTTCTCCAAATCCTTCAACATTTATTAGCCACTGACATGGAAATCTTGGTTGTGGTTATTAAATTAGATATTAATCAGAGTTCCAAACTGATAGTATATTTTATGAGACTGAATCAGTGAGTTGGCTTTTTAGGGACGGTGCCTCTATGAAATGTAATCACTTCTGATGGCCAGGAACAGAGAAGCTGCTGCACATATAAAATGCCCTACAAAAGTAATACGGGTGACGTGAAGTTATAGATTTCAACAACAAGCACCTTGTTACCATAAGATTTGACTAAAATGAAATGAACGCAGTAACAAAGCGAATGAGTCCATAAACAGAGGGATTTTAAAGCAGCAGCTGGAACACTTGTTAGAGGCTGTTGAGCGACAGCTGAGCCAAAGAGCGCAGAGATCAGCCAACATTCATGGCATCAGGAAAAGATTAATACACAACATTTTGCTCTTGAAAAATAACCCCCCTTTCCTCAGCCTGCATCATTAATCAGGACCTCATTCTCATAACATCATGCCACTATATTCTTCAAATATTTTGACCTTCATCTTGAATTTTCAACCTAATTCTTAAAATATTCGACCTCCATCCTCATTAGCACAGATTTATTAATCCATTGCGTGAAACAGTAAAAGCTCCTTCATGAATAAATAATTAAGATTAACTGGAATCAACCTCATGACCTCATACAGTGTAACTGAAGTCATTTCTGTCTTTTATTGACTCCTAGGTCTTGGTCTTGGTTTCTTAATGAAACCACATGATTATAGCAGAGTATTTAGCATGATTATTTCCACCTGCTACAATTTACATTACAATTTAGAAAAGAAAAATCTTGAGAGAAGTTGATTTGATTTAGAAAGAGACGGAGACATTTTTTTTTTTACTTTTGTTTTAAATGAACAGGACTCAAGAAGAGATGGAAGATATATTTCCACATTGAGGACTGTCAGCAAAGCATGTGGACGAAGAGTTCTGACCTTATTTTGTTTTACCAACTTGTTTTAAGTTTGCTGTGTACACCCTGTTTAAACTGTTCACAAAGTGCAGCACGTGCAGTTTCAGGCTTTAAAGTTATAAATATTGTTAAATGTCATTAATGTCTGTCTTCTCTACTTACAACATACACAGTATTAGCACAGTGTGTTGGGTCACTACTCCCTCTCCTGTTACTTATACCAGTCCCAGTTGTGCCTACTTGTTGTTGTGGATGTCGGCCTCAAAAAGACTTTTGGAGATGAAGTGGTACTCCACGCCGTCGCTCTCCTGGTTCCTCTTGGCCCGACTTGTGTCTGAGAGAGAAGAGAAAGAGCGATTACCTCAAACCCAGACTGTCTGACTCACTGTTGAGGCAGAAACCATCTGAACTGAGCCCCTTATTAACATCGCTGGAAGTCTGAAACATAGCGCGCTGGACCATGCCAACCCTTGTATATATTATTGTGTAATAGCACCATAAAATACACAACCTGTAGTGCTGCAGCACTAAACTCAGACACTTAGCTGACATTCAGCAGAGGTTTACTGTGTCTTATTAAATTTGTCTCTTGTAATGTGGCTGCAGTGCCTGTAGGAACAGAAGCTGTGGCATTAGCTGCCAGTGTTAGCCACTGTAAGGTAATTGAGTTTGGGGCTCTCATTAACATCAAGTCTCTACATTTACTTGGCCATAAACCATAAAGCTTTGCTGTAAAACGGGTGGTGGGGGCGGCACGTGGGGGGAACGCGAGCAGGCAGCGCTGGTGGATTTGTAAGGGTCAAAAGGTCAACTCACACTCCGGCTTGTTTCAGGAGCATTTCAAAGGTCACAGGGGAGAGGTGTACACCCGTCAGACACCGTCACCAGCTCCAAAACAAACCATTAAACATTTACTACCTGCAACCAAAACTGCCAAGTTCTGCTTGACTCCCCTCTGACTCTTTCTTTTCGTCAGCACGTGTTGAGACTGTGCCCTTGTAGTGGACCACAGACTTCATTTTATATGGTCCACAGCGATCTACAGGGTTCATGGAAACCAGTGGTGTGATTTATAAGACGTGTCACTTGCTTGAGAAGGAAGACAGCCATAAATCCAACCATGGTGGAGAAGACACTGACGAAGATCAATGATTTTCTGTCATCAGCCTCAGACAACAGTCGGAAAAACACAAGGAGAAGGCCAGAGCAGCCTTGTCATAAGATAACATATACTTACGTTCCCATTCAGAAACGTGTAACACACAGTGCCAAACAGACCCTCGGTAGTTAGACCAACACCATCCACCATGCATTATTTTGGAATCTGCTTTGTGGCACAGAAAATAATTACAGTGCAACAAAAGAATTTGCATCCGTTCATTCTCTATTCATGGAAAATATCAGTAAGCTTGGACAGGAATCAAAATGTTTAACCCCCTACTCTAATGGCTTATTGCAATGCTCCTTGTGTTTCTTAGACGGCTGGTTTACATTTTACAGCGACAAGTCGGGAGAGAGAGAAAGAGAGAAAACCCGAGGCTTAACCGGGGCCACAAGTCGGTGGTCTCCCCAGCTTCGGTTTTTCAAATTAACGAAAAAGGGGTAATGCTTTCGGGCTTAATCCGAAACAACAGCAAGTGTTAAACACATCCATGTGTCCGTTGGCAGCAATCAAACATTAAAAAGGAGAAGGATGAGATACTTTCCGAGTCTCTTTCCTCTCAATAAGAGCCAGGACTTGTGCCATACGTCTTCTATACGGGTCAGAATCAGACTGTCTGGGCTCTATTAAAAACACAGCTTCACAGGTCACATTTGAGAACAATTAACAGGCCTTGTGGAAAAAAAGGCCCCACCGATGGGATTTTAATACCAGGGACATTTCAAGTGTCAGACTTCGACTGGGACACATCCATTATGCAGCACGGCATGTAACAAACACAGCAATTAATATCAGTGGACCTCATATTTCCTCAAACTCATGTTGCAGTTTCCCTCCAAGCCCCAGATGGTAACTACACAATTACTAATGCCATTGCCCTGCTTAAATGTATAAATCAAAAAGATTTATTTGTCCCAACATGCTGGCTTTGGGACATCTCAGAACTGCAAAAACCTAAAAAATGCTGGCAAAGTGTGGAGAGCCAGTCGTTTGTAGCAGAGCTGGATGTTGTTCAGAATTATGGCAGGCTGTCATTAGGTCTGTAAAAGGAGAAAAAGGGAGGAGGCAGAGGGGGAGAGAGGGAGAGAGAGACACAGAAAAGACAGAAAAGAAAGCGAGAAATAAATTGAGAAAGAAAGGAGAAGGAGTAGCTCAGTGCCAAATCGTGAAGCAGTGGAATGGCATGCCTTCAGAGGTAGAGAAACGCCATTTCCTCCATCATTTGGAGCTTGTCAGGGAGACTGTGAAAAGCTGACAATTACACAGGAGGAGAACCAAGCTCTCAGGCCCAGAGAGGACCGGCCACGCTGCCTGAGACGTGCTGCCTGTGTGTTAGTGTGTATCTCAGACAGAATCCCCATCACTCAAACAGCACAAGCACTGTCACACACTGTGAAAACTTCACTGGAACAAGTAAGCTAAACATCCTTCACCTCGAGTGATTATTTTGATTTGTTGCTAAAAACTCACAGGGTGCAGTGGGGCGCTGTGTTATCGGAATTTGATCTGGCATCTTGCGTGCTTACATTTTTCCGTGAATGTGTTTTCAATGTGTTTTTCTCAGTGGACACATGTACGAGAGGCTTCTTGGGTGCAAGTGGATTGTGAGGTGTGTTATCCACATAAAAACAGTCACTTCTTGTTTGGGGACAGCAGCTCACCAAAAGGCAACACTGACAAAGGTAAATTCTTGAGTCAATTTGTAATTTTTTGCTTATTTAATATTTATAAGCATCTTAGGAGTGTTGCAGTTACATAATTTATACAGAGAGCTCACTCACAGCCAGAGGGGTTTGTTATAAATGAGAGAATAATGACTGACAGTACTTGTAAAAGAAATAGAAATAGAGCGAAGTTTTACTTCAATATTTTTCCTTTTTCTGCAATAAAAAGAAACCAGATCTCGACTGGTAAGAAAAATAGCCCGTCCTCATCCATCTAATGTGTCCTCTTCCATTTGAAATCAAGAGTAGAAAAATAAAAAAAAAAGAGTAGTTTGGGAACTTGATTCCCTGCCTGACTTTATATAGTATTAAAGTAATATTTTAATTCTGTATATTTTATGGAAAATGTGGCCCATTAAACATGCGGAAGATAAGTTACATTCTGTTAGAATATACATCATGTATCGAAAAACTTTCCTTATGAAGTGAATCTGCCTGCACATTTGTTTTCTTCTGGATTTATCTTGTTTTATTTTTTGGGGGGCAAATTTCACAGCTCACAAATGTTGTCTAATGTCTCACAGACCATCTGGCACACTTCTAAACTGCTGCGAACCACGTTGAGAAACGGCCAAACGGTGTCTTCATTCATGTTCAAATGTATTTGCCAATAAAGAGCAGATCTAAAGCTGTGATCTGGTGAAAAGCTTATGATGGAAACAATGTATAACACACACACACACACACACACACACGCGGATTGATGCATAAGACAAACACATAGAGCACAGACAAGATAAGAGAGAAGACATAAGCAGAGAAGCCAGATGTAGATTACTGGAAGATGCTCAGCTCTTACTGAATTGACACATTCTGACTCAACCACAGACAGAACAGAGAACTTACGTGGGATAGTCACACCGAAGTGTTGAGGGTCGGAGATCAACAGTTTCCTCTTAAGCTCGTTCATGCCGACACCAGGGGGTCCTACACAAACAAACACATGACAAAAGAGAGAGAATTAATGGACTGTAAAATGTAAAAATAAGAGACACTATAATTGATATTTGAACAGATTTATCACATCTGGAAGAATCAAGAGACACAGAGAAATTCAGAAGCCTGAATGAAAGAATCATTACAAGTGCATTACAAGTGCACAGACACAGGCAAAGACATTTGGCTTTTTCGGTCCCTAGTGTATGTGATTCTCCGAAAACACTTCACATAATGCAACTTGATAGGATCTTCCAATCAAGACCCTCCCCACATGGCAAACACCCACGTGTCTCAAACTCCACGACCTCAGTTTACAACACAGGGTTTCTGTTATAAAAGTGTAGTTTCAAGCCCAAGTCAATATACAGGACAGTAACTCAGATGACATCATCACGGTGAGTTTTTAGACTTCAGAAGCTACAGACTGACACGTCTATCTGGATTCCACGTGCGATGAAGATCCAACTCTTTACAATAAAAATACTTGAAAGAGAAAACACTGACCGGAGCCACAGAAGACATAAAACTATGCAGGTTGAATAGTACTCATGATAAAGTAAAATAAATGTGTGTAAAATCAGTGGAGCGACGTTTCATATATCCTGAACATTACACAAATACACCTGCACCTTGCCTGACACTCTACATTACCAACACTGTTATTACAACAACGGGAGCATTAACAAGTTGTAACATATTTAACACTGTTCCATTTTACATGTAATGTGAGTTTCCTCTCTGATATCGTAAAATCTATCTTCTCTTAAACTTCTGTACCTCTACACCAGTATCAGTGTTTTTCCCCTCTAAGAAAGGGCAGCTCATTCAGTACTTTAGTTATGTAATATTGAATCAATTCAGCACAGTGTGACTTTAATTTCATATTAAATGAAAACACAATCAACCCAGTAAAAGCCTTTGGAGCAAAGATAATCGATTTTCATATGATAAGGCTGCAGGAATTTTACATTCACCGTTTCGTTTTTAACCAGTTCCTGTCTCATTGTAGTTTGAATATAGGTTCGCAGTAAAGGTAAGAAAGTCTTTTCCTGCACTGTCGCATGTCAGCTGGATTATTCATCACATTCCCAGTGGGGAAAGTGAAGCAATGAGCGGGAGAGCAGAAGGCAGGAGAAACTATTGGAGTATTGACTGTTGATGCATTTGTGGCTCCGAAAGACTGAGCATCCCTCCAGCAGTTAACAGAGGCCAACATGTGGAGATGGTAAAGCTCAATCAAAGTGAGGAAATAAATCCAATTTTGATGTTAAGGAACAAAGAAAATTTGGCAACCTTGCAAAACTGTTTTGAACAAACATCTAATAATCCTCCCTAGGTGCTAATTCCATGCAAAATGTAGTTTGTAGATATAGGCAGATAAAGACTTTTTTTTGAATATAAGAACTTTGTTTACACTGGTTTTGATTTGGTGGAGGTCACTGAATATGTTCCGTCTTGTTTTTCTGTTTTCCCTCTGTCTGATTTTCTCCCTTTGTGTCTCTGCAAGCTTTTCCTCCTGTACCTCGGTGGTTGTTACCAGGCTGATACATCATCCTAAGCTGAACTGACTGGCACCGGTGCCGTCGCCAAACTGGACAAGAAATGTGCTTGCAAGTTACAAGTGCATGGCTCGTCATTTCAGTGTTTCACCACAGCTCTGCAGTGTGTGGACAGTTAGAGACAGCGCTTGATCTGAGCTTGACATTCTTTGCATGCCTGACGTTCTGGGCAAGCACTACAATCGCACCAAACCTTATTGGAAATTTGTTTCTCCAGGCAAATGTGTTTAGCAGGCTGCTCCTCTAAAACAAATGGACAATGAGTTCACTCAGTGATGTGGATTAGGTGGAAAGAGAGGGAGACAGGAGAGAAAAAATATTTTAAGAAAGACAAGCTCTGTATTTTTTAAGAGAAAGACTTCTCCTGTTTCCTCCTGTGCTATCTGCGCTTTGTCTCTACATTTTGACTGGTGTGAAGGTTGTGGAGTGATCCACAACCTGATAAATAGGTGTGGACAACAAGAATCTTTTGAACATAATCTCTGCTTCACACACAGACAAATTCACACCCCATGCTTTCCCTCTCCCTCTGCACCTGGTAACACATGGTTTTGAGTCATATTGTGCGACTGCTGTAAGTGATAAAAGCTGTTTCCTCAGTGCGCTCACACACGCGCTCTCCTCTGAATCCAAAAGAACAGAGAAAAATACCCTGACCCTCTCTGGAGCGACGGCACGAGGCATTCTGTGGTTACCGTCTCACATAAACAAGCACATGGCCAAGCTAAGACAGCAATCAATCTTAACTGCTGAGAGGGACTTTTTCAGTGAGAGAAAAGTCAAGACAACCCGGGGGTTTGAGAGCTCTGGGTGATTTATTAAGATGAGGAAATGGGGTTCATTTTAAATTTGTTTCGGGAGCTCGTGAGGAATGCAGCGGCGCTGTTTGAACGAGGCTGTGGATCAGTGTTGTTGTAGGTGCTGGAGGTGGCAGAGCATGGTGATACAGGCGCTTTTATGAGCCCTTTCACAGTGGTGCAGACAGTCGGCTCTGCAGGCCACAACAGGCTTGTTTACTTAAATCTGACCGTGAATATCAGAGCCAGAGCTCAGGGGACCAACAGAGACATTTGTTCTACTCTTGGAATGACTAACAGCCCCACTTCTGCGTGCTCGTAAAACCATTTTCACCTTGTACATCGCTCCCTTGCTTGCCACTTGTGATATCAATGGTGCATGGCAGCAGGCCTTCTTCAGAGTACCTCAGACGACGATTAAAGCGTACTCCAGCTGTACCACCGCCTGCCAAGGGGGCCCAACAGGCCCACCACCGGGTATTTTACAAGCAGAAGCAGAGCGCTCTGGTCCTGTTCCACCGTCTGACCTTAAACACGCCACCTCTTTGTGCATTGTTTGTTTTTAACAATGCCCCAATACAACAGCAACATTATAAATCTGAACGCCAAAAAAAAAAAAAAAAAAAAACAAACATAATTTCCAAATTTTCTGGACTGAGCTGTAGTATTTACATCTGTCTGTCTCGCTGGCCCTCTTGTGGTCCTTCTGGCCTTATAGATTGCTGTGGCAGTAAAAGTGTCAGACTTCAGTACCGCACTCATTAATGAAGCTGCCGTTAATATCATATAGCTTAATAACTTCCAGGCCAAAATATGGAGCAAATCGCATACAGTTTGTTCAGAACGGCCGAGGCCAGGTCCGACGAGGCCTGGTTCAGAGGCCCCGGAGCCTCGACCCAGTCTCACACCTCCCAGCCTGCCTCACATCCAGGGTAGACGCTATTACACTGCTCTGCTCCTACCACGTTTCGATGACATGGTGCAACGTGGTAACCACAGATCATTTACAATCCATTGCTACTACATTTACAACAGGGGGAGGTCTTAAGATAGAGTTCCAGTTTTATATATTTGAATACCACATAAAAAAATCACTTAGGCATGGGTGTATTTGAAATATGTTAGAGCTAAACCCCAAACTACAAACTTTCAATTCATCAAAATTTTAATGTAAGTTCAGTGGGTCAAGTTACACGGAAATGTGGAAATCAGCACACCATTTTGTCAGGTTAAATAATCAGATTCCTCTCAAAACATCAGCGGTCGGGTCAAACTATTTATGCTGTATCTTGAAATATGTTTTTACTGGCTGTCTGAATTTAAATGTAGAAAAACCAAGATAAGAATCTTGATTTATTTTTGAAATGGATCTCACACTCTGTGTTCTGTTCAACCACAAGAGGTGGGCAGTGGGTCAGTCATTAGTTGGTGCTGCAGACCTGTGCGTTCACGTTAATGAGAAATGCCTTCAGGCATTCACAGCAAACTTTAGGACCAGAAGATGTGTGATATAAAAAAAATAATGTTGGGGGGGGAGTCAGGAGCAGAGTGGAAAAATTACAGAACAGAAGCCAAGTCAGGCACGGAGAGTTGTGTCCTGTCTGCAGGCCCTTCAATAATGTAGACTTCTTCCTCTGTCAAATACATCTGATAGATGGTAAAATGAATAAAATCTGATAGTGACATTTCAACTTGTGGTGAATGAGATTGTTTAAATGATGAATTACTGTAAACTGCATGTGTGTCGCAAATGGGTCATTTAGTGCGACTGAAAATAGTCTGAAGATGACGAATCTGAGAGCTGATTTTTCTGTTCTGTAAAACTTGTTTTACTAGCTTAAGTAAAGAGCAGACACTTCTAGTGGAAAGTTATTTGAAAAGGCTTACACTGACGAATAAAGTGTCCATGAATAACAGAAAAAAGCAAGAGCAGTCAGAGAGAAAATAGTTGGAAAGAAATGATTTCTAATAAGAAAAATCAAGAGACTCTCCAGAGAGGAAGAAGGAAAGAGGGAGGCAGAGAAACATAAAGCAGATCTTTCCTTGGCCCTCTGCTTCATTACTTGTGAAATTGTCCATAGGTTGTCCTCCAAATTATGGAAGTTAATTGAAAATATTTACATTAGCATGACAGGTGGGAGAGGTTCAGCATCCTCTGTGTGAGGCTGTGACACATAGGCAGGAAAACGGGCTGCTGCTAATCAGCAACATGCCTGATGAAGACCATGCTCTTTGTGGCGAATTTAAAAGAACCAAGGCCTGTTTAATCAGGCTGGGAACAGCATGCCGCGGAGAGCATGCGTGAGATTACGAAAAAAAAAAAAAAAAAAAAGTGAGAAAAAGATTGAAACATTTTTGCCAGTGGTTTTCATTGCTAGATTAAATGCTTGAAAACTGGTGTTGGAATATCTGAAATGAAATAATGAAGACAGGCTTTTGAGTTCTCATTCCTTGAGTGCATCTCCTCCCTTGATGAATGGAAATAGATTGGAAGCGATTGCAGTGAAAATTTAGGGAATGTTTTGTTCCATCTGCGTCTGGGACATTCTTGTCATTTTTTGTTACAAGTAACAAACCTAAAAAGGAATATGTGGAAAAGCCTCGAACTCACTGATGGTACAGTTGGTCCTTTACTCTTGCACCTGGCTAAGCATATTGTTCCACCATTCACTGGCAACACTCGCCTTACAGCCACAAACACAGAATGAGAAACCGTTAAATTCATTTCAAGACCTTGGCACATTATAAAGCTTAACACCCGTTCCTCCAGGCAAGTGTTAACAATTCCATCAGCTTGAAAAATAGAAAGGACATTGAGAGTAAGGTGCCATAATGAAAGTATTAAATGTGACTGATTAATATGAAGTCTGCTCTGTCGATTCCAGTGAGTGCTAAAAGTCCAAAGTAAGGATGAATGTGAGCGAGTCCCCCACAATGGGAATCTCATTTCTGGGCTGGGGGTGATGGGCGGGCGAGACCAGGCCACCTGGGGCTTCTGGAGCTAGAACAGTCTGAGTCACAGAGTCCTTTCAGCGATCTGTATCTGTCACCAGGCTGGAAGGTGAGAATTTTTATTAAAATCTACGGTCTGTGCAGTGCCAGGTTTCACAGAAACAGAGCCGCCGCAAACTCAAAAACAAAGTGTGAGGTAAGCAGTTAAACTCCTGCTCTCTACTCACCTACTAGGACCACCAGTCTGTGTCTGGCTCCACTCTGCCTGCGGTACGGGGTCACCTCCTCATACGTGGGCACGTCGGCCATGTCGTACATCTCACTCTTCTTACACTCGTACATGGACTTGTTTGTCTTCTTGTCTCTCCTGCTGAGACGGAAGCTTCTCCTGAACCCAGCTGGAGGTCACAATGAAATGACAGAGGAGACACATTAATTTACAGTTTACCAAAAAAAAAAAAGGCTCTGCGTCAACACGTGTGTCTATGAGGGTGTGTAAATTCCAACGTAACTGTATGTACACATAAGCCTGCAGCTGTGCGGTTCGATTTATGGTCGTTTCAGTGTCTTGGCAAACACCTCCACACAGCTCGATGTCCAATACCTCATATTGCATCGTGCAGCTCAGTTTTATGACAGCTATCTTTGCTGTAGGTGAAAGAAGTACCGCGTACCACTCAGCCAAAGTCTTTCCCTGGATATCACACTCAAACACTTTATTCACATTTTCCCCTGGTGACATGTAGTGATTTTTTTTCTTCTTTTGTGCAAAAACGTACCTCTCGGAGAGTGTGGTGAGATTATACAACTTTATCGGACGTTTCCTTGTCCATTGATCCATGATCTATCGGGGGTCTGACCGTGGACACACCCTGAACAGGTCACCAGTCCACCACAGAGCCAACATACACACACAAACAGACATTCATGTTTACAGTCACATATACGGGCAATTTAGAATCACCAGTAAAACTGACCAGCATGTCTTTAGACTGTGATAGGAAACTGTACGCAGAGAAAACCCACACAGACGCAGGAAGAGAATGCCAACTCCACACTGAAAGTTTTCTTTTCAACTGTAGTATATTGCTGTCTTAATCAAGGCAGGAATGAATCATCCTTGTTTTTTGGATTTGTCTTGAACGTGAAGCTCTCTACAGCCAGATTTCTGCTGAGTTCATGGCTGTTCACATACTGTAAAGCTATGATTTGCAAGTCATTCACATTGCATTCACCACTTTAAATAGTGGTGAGGTATATATATGTGCCAGGCCTCTGTATGTGTGGGTCATTTAGCGTTTTTTGTCTGGCTGTGAGAGAACGGTTTCCTCATGTGCATGGGACACTTTACAACAGTTGTCATCTCCGATTGGTTTATGATGTACGCTGTGTCCTCGAACTGCCCTCACAAAGGCTTCTTAACATACCGATCCAAGAGTGCGCACGGCTGGATCTGATGATCTATGACAGTATCAAAAGGAGGAATTTAGCCCTAATTTGAGGACTACGGTTTCATATTTATGACAGATGTTGGTTGAAACTAAAAAGAGGTAAATCTCCAAAACGCAGGATGTCTGATATCCTATTTCTGCGTATGGTCATGGTCGTTTTCAGCCTTCTCTTTCATTATTTGACTTAATCAGTAATTAATGAACTCAGAAATATGATGTAAGATGCCCGAGTAAGATTAAGGCAGCATGAAGATTATGGACTGAGAGGAGAATCAGGAGTTGAAACAACTCCTCGATACCCGCCCCCTTAATACTTTCCACAACATTTTCAAACCACTGTGGGGCTGTGCAGACATGCTCTGAAGAGAAAGAGTCTGCATTCTTCTCTGCTTGTTCTTTTCCAAACAGTCCCTTAATAAGGGACGCAGTTACAGGCCTATGCTGAGTTACAAATGAAACACACTGTAAGTCACTGGAGCACAATAATAATGTTTTTGCATGAGCTTGTGTTTATGTATGAGCGTACACACATGCCCGAGCGCTGAATATGGTGTTATATTGAACATTTCGGGCAGACTTTGTTCCACTGTGGGCAACTTGTGGCTTACGTTGTCTGTGCCATTTCTCCTGTGGTTAATCTACTCATTCAGCACCCTCGCCCCCCTTCCACCTTCCCCAGCCGGGGAGTATTACCCACTGCCACACAGTGGAAAGCATACGCCACTCATCTGCATGTCTCCAGTAATGATATCAAACTGTAACCAATATCCACATGGGTTGACATCACTACAATAAACATATAGAGTATAATGTTAATGATATCCTACTGAAAGCGAGCCGTCAATTCTCTGAAAGTACAAACCCAATAACTCACTCTGGTCAGTCATTTATCACAATATAAACATACTACTGCCTAATTGGACTTTAAGTAATACTATAAAAGTCATTAATCCTATCTGTCTCAGAGTCTTGACAGGCTGCCATCTCATTGGCTCAGCCTGAGGGCGGTCTCTGCTTCTTTCCACAGGGTAAAGCAGGTGCACAGGGTTTTGTTCTGAGGCTCAAAACTTAATATAATATACCTTTTATAATTAACTCCATGCAAATAATGTCTTCTTCATCTCTGTACCAGAGGAGAGTGAATTTGACAGGAGGGAAGGAAATGAATGGGATCTAGAATTTAGGAGTGGTTCATATCTTGTCTGTTTGTCATGAAGATCCTCAAAAAGTTTGTCACGCGCTAATCCAGGTTTATGGGTACTAGTAGACAGGGTGTGTATGATGTGTGTGTCACTGAGGTCCAATATCTCTTCTAATGGTTCGACAGGTGAAAATCAGATTTGCTGACAGTAGCTCTGTTTTGAATTTCCATGGAATACGAGCTGAGCAGCGGCAGCGTCTTGGTGTGTTTTTCTGCAAAAAGAGCATTGTGTGTCTAGGGATATGGAGTTAAAGTTTCCTTGCTAGAGTCTCTCTCACTCACACACCTAATAATCATGCACCAGGCCACCACTGGGTAATTGCCAGAGCTGCAACTGAAAACTTGTTTTGCACACACACACACACACACACGTGTTCTCTAACTCTTGAACAAGCGCACACACACACACACACACACACACACACACACACAGACGCTTTGAGTCAAACTGAAACAGAAACATGAAAAAAGTGAAGGAATAAAAGATGAACATATTTAATACAGTGTAAAAACAAGTTCAGACACACACACACACACACTTACATACACATGCACGCACACATACTTGTATACACACACACACACACACGCGCGCGCGCGCACGCACAATTACTTGGAAGTCGCCACTAGTCTTGCAAGCCCATTTTCCAGAGTGATAATATCTTACAGCCACGTAGGAAATTCAGCATGTGCGTAAAGAAAGCACCCGGAGGCCTCTGCAAACTGTGAATACAAACTGCCCACTCGGACACTAACATCCTGTGAGTTCCTACGGCTCTGCATCTGTAAAAGAAATGGCTACAACTGTAAAAAAAAAAAAAAACGTACGGTGCAGTAAGACAAATGTTCATAAAAAAATAACAGATGACTCAAAAAGTCATACAATTGCCAGTGGATGTCTGAAAGAGGAGAAGCCTGAGAACAATACACGCATCAGGTCTTCCAGACGTCATGTGTAGGCGATCAGTGAGATGACAACACAGAGAAGGATAAAAAATGACTTCCATTTTCCCTCCAATCAAACTTCATTTTGTGCAGGGTGAGAGAGAGAAAAAGTGCGGTGGAGCAAAAACAAAAAGAGCTCATAGTGAAACCACCTGTTGCGAGGCCCCTGTGCAGTGAGGGCCCCTGTCTAGAGCCCATGGCTTGACTACACGAGACCGTGCTGACAGCTGCAGTACCATCCTGGATCTCCTGGCAGAGGCCCGTTCTCCTCGGGACTAATGGAGACGACATCTATGGAATTATTCAGGCATGGCAGCTGGGTATTAAGTGAGTATTACGCCCTCGGCTCGATGCCGCACGCTGCGGTTTAACGCTGTAACACTAAGTCCCGTTCGTGGGCACCAAATGTGGGAAGCATTACCGGCTCTCTCAGCCTCATTATGTGTGCCCATTACTGGCTTGGTTGGAAGGGATGAGGAAGGCTCATGGTAGGGAGTTAGGACGCTTTCCACACTGTCAGCCATTATTAGCCCAACGGTGAATAAAAGGCAGAGTTGCGTTGCTGCTCGTAATGACAAAAATACAAAAGCCTGTGGTAGACACAGGGACTGCTCTGCTTGATTTATCACCAATTTGCTGTGCTTGCATAACACAAGGAAGCATGCTAGACTATCAAGGCCAAATATCTCTGGATTTCTGGAGATTTTAGATTAAAGACAGAAGTTGAGCCATGCCACTGTAGTTGAAAGTCATGTACTGTAAAACGCCTCCTGAGAATTCAAGAAGATCCTGGAGAGGGTAGGTAGGTAAGAAACAGGTTTTGGGAGAGGGGAGGAATTGGAAAAGGAACTACGACAGAAGAAGAGAAGATATTAGGCGAGGAGAGGACAGGAGCTAGGAGAGGAAGTTAATTGGAAGGGAGCAGAGGGGAGCAAGCAAGAGAGGAGAAAAAACAAGAGAGGAGGAGAGGAAGTTGGAGAGAAATCAGAAGAGAACTGGGATCTGTAGAGGGGAGGAATCTGGAGAGGAAAGAGGAGGAAGTGGGAGAGGAATCTGTAGAGGAGAGGAGGATGCAAAGAGGACAGCAAGTGAAAAGAAAAAAGTGGACATATCCAGACAGACGTGTGTGTCCTTCAAGTGCTCCATCCACACAACTGTTAGAGGGCATCTGTGAAAAGGATTATGCTACAGTAGTAAAGTGGCTGATCTTGGAATATTTGATTGTATAAAGGATCTGAATGCTTCCGGCAGCAGTGTACATATAGAATAGCTTTTGGAACATTTGGACAAAGCTTCGGCTCGGTATCAGCTCTCTTCTGATCAATGCAATCGAAGCAAGAGGAGAAGTTTCTTGGTCTGACATCTGAAATATGTACAAGTAGCAGTCCACAGTGGTGAACTCATTAGGGTGTTATCTGGGGAGAATACATTCTGGGAGTAGTTTCCATGGCCATCGCACTAAGCGTTTGGAAAGTGGCACCTAACCCAAGTGTTACAGGCTTATACTGTGAAATAGCACTCTAGACCTTTGGCTGCAAGTGGTCCATTTGTGTCGAGTGCTATTTGTTTTTCCCCTCTGTCTTATCCCACAGCTCTTTGGGCTCAGGAATGTCTCGTCTCAAAAAAAAAAAAAAAAAAAAAAAGCCTGATTCCTTATGTGTTGGCAAAAAAAAAAAAAAAAACACTTGCACACACACACACACACACACAAGTACCTTTCCTTCTACTGGAGTCCTTGAAGCCACTATCAACATGCCAAAAGGGCCCAAAGAGTGCCAAAAGTAATAAGGCTAAATGCCTGCTTTCCTGTTTGTCTCATCAGGCTGATGTTCAGACAGAGAAGATGCTGTACAACAAAGCCACAGACAAGGAAATTCCACGTCTCTTTTCCGACTCTTTACAAAACTGCAATGATTGGTTGCTAAAGCTGATACCTATCAAGCCAGTGCATATACCTGCTTTGATTGTATCTAAATTTTGGATATCCATCAAAATGCATATCATTTCAATCTTATAAAAAATAAGGTTCTTCTGTGTTTGGATCCAAGTTGTAGGAAAAAGTCACTAAACCTAATGTACTGGCCCCTGCACATTCAAAACTATTGAACCTGGACACTGATGAACTCATCTCAATTTTGAAATGGAGCGTTTTTATTTCAATTTATAAAACTTCTCCATTTTTTCCACAACTTGGACATAATTGGATTGTGAGAAACTGATGGAAATCCCAGGCTCTGTTCGTTCAGCTTTAACTGATTTGGAGCTTCTCGCTTGCCCTCCATCCATCCACTGTCTTACTTTCTGGATGTTCAGTGTGAGACTTTGGGGATTATGATAGTGATCATACCTCTGCTTTTATATCAGAATGCAGGTGTATGGACTTTCTGGTTATGATTCGGGCTCAGTGTATTGATGGATCACTGGAGAAGGATAAACTCTTGATGCCTTTTCAAAAATGCAGCCTGGGTGTCAAAACTACACTTAATTCTTTGGACAGAAATAAAAACCTTTATTCACTGCTTTCTAGAAAGGTTTGATAAGGAGGCATCATGGGACACACTTTTCCTCCTCCTAAGTTGGGCTTTATTCTCTAGTCTGCTGGCTCTAAAATCAAGTAACATCTGAGTACAGGAATCTGCTCGCCCCCGAGTAGTGCTCGAGGATCGCTTTTGGCAATGGACCTTACAGACGTTGCATCACTGAGAGAGGCATGAAGGGAAAACAAACCAAAAACTAAGGACAACAACTGCCTACCCCCTCCCACCGCCCCCTCCATTTCCCCATGCAACCTCAGTAGCATTGCAAAAGCATCTGTAAGTTCTAGGATTTCAAACTTTTAGGGACGAGCCAACTTTAAATCATACAACCACATCCAACAGGCAGAAAAGCCATGCAGCAAGTACTCTCATAGAGAAGATGTTATTATAACTCACAATTTTTTTCTTCTTCTTCTCCTGAGGTTCTCTCATTTCAGTTAAACCTCGTTCTGGGCTGCTGGAGTCCAAAAATGCTGCTAACCCGCTAGAGTGCTGGATGTTGTTTGGGTACCGAGGAGGAAGAGGAGAGGCTGAGGTCATTGACCTAACGGAGAAGGCAGGGTGACAGTAAGGGCAAGCCTGAAGGGGACAGAAAGGAGTGGAAAAATCGAACTGGTGTTTGGCATAGTTGGGCCTTCGGAAGTGACCCTGATTGAGCTTGGCAGACATGGCTCAAACTTCGTATTTATAAACTCCAGTGTGTGCACTGGATATCCTGTGAAATCTGAAGTCTAAACGATGTAGTGTGCAAGAGGAATACTGAGGCTAGTTCACCTCCTGAACTCAACATCTGAATATAGATTGAATTGAAGACAGAGACAGAGAAAGATACAGAAAGAGAGATGGACAGATGAGGATTTGTGTATGAGCCAGTTAAGATGGCCTGTGGTCCTCCAGAGGGACGATGCCTTATGATTTGTCGGGAAAATGACAGTGGTAATAAAAACATGATGGGGAACATTTTCTGTACAAGACAGAGAATTGGAAGCAGCTCTTTGGAAAGGGCTGCCGAACCAAAGCGGGCCACGGTAATTGTCATTAAGTTTGACTGAGACCACATCAATGAGGCCGGCCCTCGGCCGGACCTCCAGAACAAAGCGTGGAAAACAAGCCGTCCTTTTAACCCAAATCCATCCAGAACCATTCTCAAAGATGTCCTCAGACCCACAGCAGAGGCAGAACAGGATAACTACTACATTCTGCAAATCCATGACAGGATCTGCCCGTGCACTCATGCTGTCAACAGGGGAGCAGAAATAGTACACTGTAGGCGAGTGTTCCACTACAAAATTACTCTTTGTATTTTCACATGGAAGTCCAAGTTGAATCAACTGTACCAAAAACACTCTGGGATTTAGAAGACTATGTCAAGTACATTATGAAAAGCAGATAACTATTTCTGTGTGTAACATGGCACAGACAATAAAGGCTAATCTAAGAGGGAAAGGGCTGAAGATTCAAGGAAGCATTGATGGAGAGGACACATGGTAATCTACCACAATCTTGGCCACTGCCTCTACTGTTTATGCTTGGATGAAATGGCAACATCAAGAGGGCAGAGAAAAAAAAGGGGAAGAGAAGAAGACAACATCTCTCACCTAGGTGGAATCCGCTACAATAGTCGGCGTCCTCTGGTGACGAGAAAAGAAAGAAAGGAGAAGCCAGAGGACAGGCACAGCATCATGTTAAAGGAAGAGTTAAACAAGACAAGACAGCACCTACCCTTCTAATGCCACACTGGAAAGATAAACGACAAACCAACAGAAGTACACCAGAAAAAACATACAGATTTAGTTAATATTGTTTCAGTTAATGTTGTTCACCTTGTCCAGAGTCATAGCCATTGATGTAGTGATGTAGTAAAAAAGTCAATTATGATCACCAGCTAATTATCACTATACATAACTGATGAGCATATTAACACAAATGTTCTCGAGTAATTTTTTTTGCCCTAAAATAAATTGAAATACTTACCTAAAACATCTGGATAAACACTATTTTTCAAATAAAAATCTAAACTGAATTTGGATTTACACTCCACTACATCTCTGGCCACTTTGGATGTTTTGGGGGAAGTTCATGAATAATTTATTGTTATGAGTGAGTTCAGCAAGTTGCAAGATTATTGGAGATGTAGATGTGAAGGGATGATTCTCCAACTTATGTCCACTCTAATGAAAATGACAAGTTAGCTGGTGAAAAATGAAGCTTCGCACAATGCAAAAGCCAATAACCTGCAAGCTCTCCACAGATTTCAGAGAAGAAATTGAAAGTGACGTCTGATGTTTCCCCTTAAGAGCGATAAGCTTAGACATGAGAAGACAGGCCAATTGAAAACAGTGAGGACAGAGAGCAGAGGTGAGAGGTAGACCTTTCATTACACATAAAAGTTATGGAGGGGAACCACTCACAAATGGTTTTACTGTTTGTGTATTGCGCTGCTATCAGCCATCAGTAAAGCCATATTCAATAGGAGACGTGAGACAAGTAGTACCTTCGATTTCCTCAGCTGTGAGTGCACCAGAAGCAAGGAATGGAAATGATTCAAAGTTAGTGCAAATGTTGGATTGTAAACATTAAATTGAGGGACGGAATGAGAAAATAAGAGGAGGAAACGTACCAAACTCTACCGCCACATCATCTTAGAAAAGCAAAACAAGACAAAAAGAAGAGTTAAGACCTGAACTGTTTATGTAAAACATTGTAAAGTGAACTGATTCTCTAAGTTACTTAGAGACAGCACTATGAAAGCCACATAATTAAAGCATTGATAAGAGTTGAGTCATTTACCATACAAAATTGAAATAGCTCTGAATTCTATTTCATTTTGTCATGTTTTTGTAAAATGATCAACTTCACTACCACACTATTACATTAATTACTCAATGGGCATTGATATTGCCTCTACAAATGCAATGACTATTTTTAAAAATATAGAAATTTATTCAAGGGCTGTTTACAAGCTTTTCTAGAGGATTCAACCACATCTCACTGTCTTCATCACAGAATGGAGAGCTGAGTTGTGACAACATGGATGAGTTCTAAACATAGCATTGAAGATTTTGGAGGGAGATCGTCATCTTGAGCCAAATGCAAGTTATGTTATGACAACTGAGAGCTCCTTCCATTAACGAAGACCATGAAACGTTGATATCAGCTTTGGAAAATGCCAATAGAAGGATACTTGGTTTCATACAGTAATAAATTAGTATTTCTACTGTTTTTTTACGGCACATTTCCACACATTGTTACCTAGAGAGACACAGTCTGTGGTACAAGTCGGTGGTGCATGCAATGAAACTTCACAGAGAGAAACATGATTAGATCAAAAACCCCAACAGGCTGCGAAATACTGAAACACTGCTCTACAATTCAGACCAAAAAAAATGTGTGTGGTCATACTGAATTTTAAAAGAGATGTGATCCATTCAAAATTAAACAAGCTTTTGAAATGACTCCAGATGCTACCCAAACAACTATAAGATGATGGTTTCAAAATGGTAGCAGAGGTGGGATCTCTGTGTGTGTGTTTTGTTCAGGATGCCGTGAACATTTGGAGCCACTTACAGATGCCTCCTCCCCTTCATGTGTTCTCATTCTGGCCAAACAGGGTTAAATCAAAACATATATAACACCATCTAACACAGTATGAGGCCCACCTTATAGCACCCTTTCATTTCCCAGGGCGCACTGCAGCTCAAGGAGATGTTGCGTCACAGTCTGAGTTAATGACTAGCCAAAACAGCAGTCAGGACCAATCACTGCAATGGTTCTTTAGCATTTGAAACGTCTGGCCTGAGAGCGGTGACTGTTTTTGAAGCGTGGAGAAGAACGCATCTGCGTTTATCTGACATCTTGTTTCACATGTTAGTGTTCACTGCAATGTTCCTACTAATGTTGCCCTCCTCCTGTCGTAATGTGACATTTTAAGTTGAACCAGCACCTTAACCACAATTTGAGTAGGATGAGAGATAATTGGAGAGAGGGGGAGAGGCAGAGGGAAACTTGAAAGAGGAAACAACAAGGACAATATGACAATGATAAAGCTATCTAAAACCCTTCCAAGTGCTGCCCTTATTGCACTCTGAAAGGCTTTCATCTGGTGCCTATCTGTCACAGGAATGGCTCACATTGCCTAATGGCCTTGTAGCCTCACACACAAACATTCCTCATCTAATGAAACACCCTGCGATAACACTACAGAATGTAAATCGACAGGGCACTGAGTCACGATGTTTAAATGGTGGAGAAAAACCTTGTCCCTTTGCCTCCTTGAGAGTACGTTTCACTTGCCTGCCCAAGGAAACATTTTGAGAGCAGTGAGAACGAGCTGAAGTCATGATCTGATGTGAGTATATGTGGACGGCCAGGCCTGCACTGATGGTGGCAGCCAAGCCTATCATTTAGTGAGCACAGGGAGCCATAGCCGCCCAGACTGTGGCTGCCAACTTTTGCAGACACAGTGCAGTCGACC
Organism: Polydactylus sextarius; assembly: GCA_016801845.1. Taxonomy (NCBI): domain Eukaryota; kingdom Metazoa; phylum Chordata; class Actinopteri; family Polynemidae; genus Polydactylus; species Polydactylus sextarius. The sequence goes on from CM028928.1 coordinate 17,473,855, forward strand.
AGTCTACCACCAGTCAGCTAACCAGCCTTACTGGATGCTTCATGGCTCTCCCCCCGGTGGAAAGGGATGCACGCTTAGGGTTATATCGCATGTCACCCACATACCACAGAGGATGACACAGGAGGTGAGATGAGGGTAGAGCTGGAAAGAGGGGAAAGAATGGATGGTAAAGAGAAAAAGATGAGTGGATGTACCATTTGCTAAAGGATAATTCAAGTTTATTACTATTGGGGTCTTATTTTAATAGTTTTGGATGTCATTTTAATGGATCATGATAATGGTACTCCTTATGGTAAAATCTGAAACAACTTAACAAAGTCTCAAAAAGAAAGACGCATGAGTGGTCAGACATTCAGAGAGGTTGTAAACAGCATTTTAGACAGATTACCTAAACCAAATTATAACCCATTTGTTTCAAATAAAAGAAACAAACAGTCAAAACATTTTCATTAATCCCTTATAAGTTTGAGTCGTTTAGTGGTGATATTAATTAATTGGATTTTGTGGTTAGGGCGTAAGAGTGATCTTGAGCAAGTAGGTCACCATCCTTGTTATTCTCATCATCATCATCATCATAGGGTACAAATGATCTTCCAATTTGGCAGCTTGAAGCAGCCGAGTAATACTACCCATTAGTTTGACATTAAATTGTAAGTGCCTTTACTCTTTTGGATACTATTGGATCATACCTGGCGTTGGACCTCTATGGATTTGTACCTGGGACAGTCAATCATCCAGCAGCGTCAGTGTTGCACGGCTGCTCAAAAATCTTTCAGCTATCTCCTTACATAGAGGGAAGAGACAAAAGAATGACCCCTAGTCAGCACTGTGTAAATGCTCCTGAGTTATGAGCTGATGTCACCCTCACAACCAGCCAGCATACAGATGGCCTTCTCCTTGAACAAACTGGACCCTGTCACTTTCTCTTTTGCTCTCTAAATCTCTCTCTTTTTAAACAACCAACATGAGACCAGTGGAATTTTCCAGATGACACAGAATGAGATCTTTGTCAGTCATCTATTGGCATTTAAATTCAGAGCTGATTATTCAAAGTCAGGATAAGACAGTGAATGAAAGACAGAGCAGAACTGGTCTGCATTAAAAGGCTAACTTTATAGTTCAGAAAGTGACTCAGCATTCGGATATGGACAATGAACCAATATGCAGGGAGTTTTAATGTGGGGGGAGGGATAATAAGTTGATCTATAAAACTTTAAGGGTGGTCTCTGTGGGGTTATCTGGCCCTAACCTTTGAGAATAAAATGGAATTTTTCTCCTGCACCCATTATGTTTCTAAATCTACCCCAGTGTCTGTAAGTGTTTAAGTTGAAAAATGAAATGGATGGATAAATTGAACACAAGGCCAGGTTCAGGGCCACTTAAGACCAATCTTGGGCGCCATTTCGAAATGGTTCAGTCGCTCGCTGGAGAGAGAGGGAGTAAGAATAAGAGGGATATTGGTATTATGCATGGAGAGAGACGCAGAAAGACCCCAAGGTGAGCGATAAGTGTGTCCACGTGTTTGGCAGTCAGCAAACCAAACCAAACAATCAGACAGTGGAGAGGTTTGCATGTCAGACAGAGGAACAGACATGCTGTAAGAAAGCCCAGAGAGCCGTCAGGATGTTCAGAGACAGCAGATGGGGAAGCTGGAGGAGAGCCAAGTATCAATGGTAGAGAGCTGGAGGGTAGAAAAGGACAAGGCAGATACCCCTGGTTGACCTGCACAGAGGTAAAAATAGTTTATCTACTTCGAAACCGATTAATAATTGGCTTGAACAGTGAAACTAATGGCACTTTAAACATCAGTTTCATAAGTGAGGAATGCATCTATGAAAGCAGCGAGAGCAACAGTCAGGAAAAGGATTATTTATATCTTGCAAATGTTAGGCGTAAATGGACACGGTTAGGCAATGCTTGCTGCAGCCTTTCGCCAAGACCAATATTGTTCCAGCCGACAGAGCTCCCGGGCTGGAAAGAGAGAGAGAGAGAGAGAGAGAGAGAGAGAGAGAGAGAGGGAGAGGACGGGACCCCCTCCTCAATCACCACCTTTTTTCTTTGCTCAGTAACAGTAGGGTCTCCACGGTATCCTTCAATTAGGTTGTAGTTTATGGCCCCAGGGCCCAGCTGGGCCAGTCTGTACAGGGCCGGGGTCCAAACTTTGTCTCCCTCCATCTTTGCTGAGCCACCTTTTGACTAAGCCACCACAGCTCCACAGCATCACATCTGCTACTGAATGTGACCCCAACGACTGTTTCTCTCTCCATCCATTCCTCCTGAAGTCCATCAAAAAATGTTTAGCATCCCCTCTTTTCAGCTTGGACTTTCTCTTACACCCTTCACTTTTATTCATTCAGTTCATTGCTTACACTTCAACCGCAGCCAACATTTTTCTCTAAGTGAGTTTTTTTTTTTTTTTTTAACACTGGGAAATGAATGTGTGTTCGCTTCTGCAAGAACATAAAGTGATCTGTTGTCATTCCCAGGTTAATCCTCATGTCCTGAGAGGGCCATGTCAAGGGAGTTCCTACTACTGCTGCATACACAACTAATCCTCACAGTATGTATGACATTAGGAGGAAAGTATTGCTACAGCTCAAAAAGAGACTTATATGCTTTTAGTAGGAGCTGCAGCAAACTCTGCTACATTTTACACCTGCCCTCTGTGCATAGGGGGGAGTTACAAATCCCATAACTCATAAGAGGAATTGTGCCATTAAAATGAAATAGGAAGGGAACAGTGCAGCACTGTCTGTCTAAAACTATTTAGCAGGCTATTTTTGGCCATCCTGCACCATGTATGCCAGTATGCGGTTGAACATAACCAGGAAATGACAACATCCATAACTCAACCGAGGGCTTGAATCTGAGGTAAAAGAGACTAATGCTAAGTTTAGAGGTGGTCAGCGTAGCTCTGTCGGTTATTTCAGAGCTAGCATATTGAAAGAGTCACGTTACATTAAGGGCACACCGCCATGTTGAGGGAAACAAGTAGTCAAATGGACATGTCTGTCTCAAAGTGGTAATCTACAGTGAAAAATATGGCCAATAAGAACTAGGTTTTGGTTCAATGGGGTCATTGTGAGACCAGAGGAGGCTTCCAAAGCCAAGTACAAGTGTAGTGTATTTTTCTGAGGGTTTATATGTTTGGGAAATACAAAATGAAAGGAGAGAGAAAAGCTGTACATGGCAGAGATGAGTCTATGTGCTCCTTAAGCCTAAATATGTGGTTGTGAATATGAAGATACATGGATGATTGACAGCAGGCAGAGAAACAAGAGACAAAGTCAAGAAGAAGAGGAAAGGTGTGCTGAAAGAGTAAACAGTAAAGAAGACACATTTTTGCAAAGAGATACTACTAAGTCTGACGAGAAGAGGTCTATTTGTGGGATAACCTTTAATTAACATTATGACAGATGTTCGTTTGATGACGTTTGTTTACTTAATTATTCAAAAATCAAGCAAAGAGTAAATGGAAGACTTTAGTCTGTGTAGGGTGGGCTGCCCCACAGCGTCTGCAGAACTCTCAGTCGATAGTGGAAACACGGGTTCCTCCTCCAGGCAGACACAAGCACTCATACTGTAATGCACAGTCACCATGCCAGCTGGATGGCCTGCCATTCATACGCTGCAGCTCTACATATACAAACTAAATTGTTATTTGGCAGCTGTTTGTAAATAATAACTAATGTCTTTGTCATTTTTTAAAACCGCATGTAAGGGAATTGCTTACAGCAATTTTCAGTCAGGTGCAACGGAAAATCCTGCTAACGAGTGTGGCATAAACAGCCGCCACAGCAGGTGGGCACGGTTTTCAAAAGCGAAGATGATGCCAGCTTAGAAACGTCACATTTATTCTGATGTAAGAAAATATGGATTCTCTGTAGAGAGAGCACTATAGTGTCTGACTGTTCTGGACTCAGCAGCTAGACAGATAGATACATGTGTGTTTTTGCACACCGATTACAGCATTTAAATACTAACAACTGAGAACAATCTTTGTGATATCAAATCATTGTTATTAAATCAAAAATCAACAGCGCTTTTAATGAGGCTGTTACAATTTATCTTTGCATTGCATAGCACAATAAATCCTAAAACAGCAGCCTTTGTCATTCTAAACTAGAGAGTAAAGTTCACTTGTGGCCACCAGTGAAGCCCTCGCTGTCTGGAATTACCCTCTATTAAGAAATCAGGTTGGATAATTCAGTGTTGTGCTGCAAAACACTTGAGGCCTGCGCTTTTTCTGTGTGTCATTTCGTTGTGGTGTTGTTCCTTATGAACCTCTTTTCTAGTCTTAAATCCACAACCAGGATCTGTAGGCCATCACTAACTGTTTCTGCTGCTGTCATTTTCTTGTATAACATGGTTTATGTCTTCTGTCTTCATTATGAAGCAATCAGCTATCCTTGATTTATAAGGGTAATTTAGCTGTAATCCCTCCATTTCCTGATCTCCTACATCCAGGCTTGTTATAGCACATTTCTGTTAAGTACTCCAGCTGATGCATTCTCTCTAACTCTGCTGAACTGACCAGCCATGGTTAGGGTTACTGTGCGGGGGTGCACGATAAGGTACGTTAATGTGCTCCACAGAGCAGCACCACAGCTCTGTGACATGCGTCGGTCTATAATCAGATCATTAAGTCGTCATTAAGGCCGTCTGAGATGTGAAGAGGTTAGTTGGGTAGCTGGCCGGCTGGTGTTTGGGCTGGAAGGTGTAAACGCTCACACAGGTTTTCCAGAGCACAAACCTCTCCCTTCTTCGCATTAAAGCTCCTGCATGACTTAGAACACAACAACAAATGGAAAGGCACAGGGGGACAGAGGAAGGCGAATCTGGCAAGACACTGAAAGAGACTGAGAGTGAAACATGGAGCAGACGGGAAAATAGGATGGAAGGTAAATCCAGACACAACACTTCCTCTGATGACAGGCGTGAAGCAGTGTAACTCTACAGTGAGTTTCAGCAGTGGCTTCAGTGTGCAGGATGAGTTCTGCCTAAAACCCCTGACCTCCACACTTTTTAGTTACTGTCCTTTCCTCTGTATTATCTTTAAAGCAGCCCACCCACTGCATTCAGTCTTCTGTTGTTTTCTTGTGTTGCATTTATTTGTTTCTTACTGCAGACAATATATACTTACATGATCGTCTGCTAGACGTCTTCTGGAATGGAAGAGTCGCAACAGGTCGTCGAAGTGCAAATCTCCTGGAAGAAGAGAGAAGAAGTTAAAGAAAAAGAGAAAAAGAGAAAGAGAAGCCCAATAAAACCATCAGTTTTCATGACCGCATAGGGAATAATAAACACTCGCTGCTACACTACAGAGAAGCCACTCTTCAATATCCACCAGTTTTATTCTGTCAAAAAAAAAGATGGGACAGGAAGGAGTAAGTGGGTAAAGGAAAAACACACTTGCTGTTGACAAAACTGTAGAGATAAATCTAAATGTTTGTGAAATGTTCTCTCTCTTCTGTTGCTCTCCTCCCTCCCTATTTTTATGTGCGTGTTTTTTTTTTCCTCCTCGGGTGCTCTCAGATGATGCCAAGAAACTGCCCCGGACTCCTGAGCTCTGTGTTGCACATCAAGTGCGGCCGTCCGAGCGCACACTGATGTGCGATTTTCCATCCACTTGCCGTCCAAAGTGGATCGGTACCAGCGCTATCATTTTCTGTCATTACTCATTTCGGGCCAGACATTGTGCGGAAATCCAGACTATTTTGGCAGAATGAAGCAAGAAAAAAAGAGGGTGAAAGAGGGTGAAAACTTATGTGACTGTGACAGAAGTAAAGATAGTTGGGCCAGCCTTGTTACGAAGCAACAACAGACGGAGGAGGTTGGTCTAGTTGTTTCTTACCTCTCCTGGAACTGTTTGGATGGGATTAAGCCAGCACGGGGGTTAGCATCCCCTTCGATTTTGGCCTGCCACCAGGTTGCATCATCTTGGCCCATGATCTGAAGGATAGAGCCCTTCTTGAAAGCAAGTCCAGCCTCCTTACATGGGATGGCTTTGTCCTCATTGGGGTCGTAGTCAAAGAATGCCTTCAAAAACACCTGGACATACAGCAGAAGAGAGGGAGAGGAGAAAACAAAGAGCTGGATTGAGGGTACATCGGGAAAAAGCAATGGTTCACTGTAAATTACCTTTCCCTCCATTTCATAAAGTGTGAACTCCAAGTCATCACAGCAAACACAGAAGGTGCTTCACCAACGCTCAGGCTGATTTCTCTTGAAAGGTCATAGCAATCAGAACTTGAAACCTTCAACTGCTGGCCAAGTTGGTCTCCATTTCGTTCCATTAACACTTTGAATGGACTGAGCTTTGCCACCATCTTCCAAGTGTAGCGAAACTTAAAATATCCTGAGTCAGAGACTCCAGTTGGACTTACTCTCTATTACCCACTGACTTTCTCTAATTCTAAACACAAGCTAATATCAATAATCCTCCCACACCAAGGAACAAACCAATACAGAAAAAGCTTGTTTTCTTTCTTTATGGAGTTGGTCTAATTTGCTTTGGCAGTGAGGGTGGGACACACCTCATCAACACAAAGGATGTTGGACGTTATAGCGGAAAAATCTCTGACATGTTTTCCTATTGTGGGCGGCAAGCTGCAACCTAAAGCACCTTGCTGCGTCTTCTGTCCAAATTAAGTTCTGTCATGATGAGTTATCACTCCTAAGACACCTTAGTGCATGTGGAAATAAAAAAAAAAGAGGGAAAGAAAGTGTGTAAGAGTAAAAGAAAGAAAACGTGGGAGAGGGAGAGTGAGATCAAATTTTTTGTTGTCCTATTGATTTAAAGGGTGCTTTGTGCCATGTAGTGAAATTATGTTTCAGACAGATATGTTTTGTTTGGGTCATAACAGCACTTTTTGGCTACTAAACCCTCCAGCAGAATTCACTCATACCTCTACACACTACGATCTGCTACTTTTCTTTTCTTGGCCCCGTTTTCTTGGCCTGTACACGTTCAACCATTTAGCTGCCCTTTGATACATCTAACGGACCTCATGTAGCGCAGGGTGTTTTCATGAAGAAGTGGCTGAGTGTTTGGCATTGGCAGACTATTTTTCAGATGGGTTCCTTAAACAGCCAGGCAGTTTCAACACAGTACACGATGACTAAGGATGTAAGTGGCCTCAGTTACACATGCAGGGTGGGCTTCCTTGTGAATAATGATAAACTGCCGTCGACCTTGGAGCTTAAAACTGGGGAGTGGATCCAGCTTCTGTCAGCTACTGATAGATGAGCATGTGAGAAATGATGTATCAACACCCCAGTGGGTGAGAATGATGGTATGGTGGTCGGAGTGACAGTTAAACCATACTTAAAATGGATGTTGCCTTGTAGCTTATGCCCCTGAGGTATTGGACACTAGTTTACCACAGAGTCCTGGAGCAACTGTTGTTTGGTATCAGGTCTGGGTTTAAATGCATGTGAATATGAGAAGGAGGCTGCGTCCAAGATGTAACAGTGTTTCTCCTGAGAGAAAAAGCCTTATGCACCTCTATATAAGCTGTTGGCAAGTTTATTGTTTTGTTATTGGGACCCAAACGCAGGTCGTGTTTCTACACTGGCATCAAAGCATTTCAATAACATACCCCATTTCTACAAAGGTCCTGGTTACTGTATTTTTCCCTCTCATTACCATTATAAAACTCTCCTCTTTCCTTGTACATACATCATTTCCTCACTGTGGCTCAAAAACAATGTTCTACATCCAACAAAAAGGTATCATGCTGGAGCAGAGAACTTCACTCTGTTTTTTAAGTCAATGAGTGTAACCCAATCAACTTAACGATTAAGCCAGGACAGAACATACCTTTGGCTCCTTGGTTGGCGCCTCCTCTTTGACGCCAGGAACAACTTTGAAGGTAATGGCCCCTTGTGATTGGGCCTGGATATTGGGAAAGACAAGATAGATACAGCAGGTTAGAGACAGCTAGAGGGGGTGGAAACAGCAGTCATCTGTCCTTGCAAATACTGTATGTCACATAACACCTAATCCTATGAAAGTCTCATAATGCAAAGCACAGTTTGATTTTTCAACAACGGAAGTGTTATTAGGATTGGATGACTCTGCTTGACAGGGATAGAATGTGGGGGGGGAGTAAGAGTAAAAGGAGAAGTGTTGAGAGCTATCCTCTGCCTTTGTCTGAGAAGGCCTCCAGAGTTTAAGAGGCCCTCTTTCCTTTCCAGTTGTCCCTCCTGGCAGAGTCCTGGCCCATGACAGAGCTCGTTTGAGGCCTGCGGCCGAGCCTTCTTGGAGGAACTACTAAGCATCAATCTCATCCAAGGGGGCTGTGTGGCTCAATGCATGTGGTCTAAAGGCCGGGAAAGACTTGTAGAGAAAGGCCAGTGTTTGGTTTTCAGCACAGCGACGGGAGGCACGGGGTCCTGGATGAGTTAGGGGAGGTTTTTGCCATCACAAACAAGGAATGTTATTTTCGCCAAGGGAGTGGAGCTGAAACACGGGAGAAATACACACACACGCGCACACACACAGACACACAGGGCTGAATGCAGTCAAACAGATGAGGCTTACCAGAATACGAATGATTTCCTCTGGTTTCTTGTCATCCACAGGGATTCCATTGACCTCCTTCAGTTCATCCCCAACACGAAGCAGTCCTACCATACAAACACAAAAAATCTTCATATCTACCATCACTCTGATATTCCCTTATTCTAATGTCCTAAAATAAGTGAGCTACTGTATAAAAGTCCAGTGCTTACAAAGCCCGAGGCTGTGTACAGCACACCAGATTAATGTTTATCGTCATGGTGGCATTTGAGATTGGAGAAGAATCAAAACATTATTGTCGACACATGTGGAAATTTGCCTTTGGCTTCACTGTGGCAGAGCTGAAAAACTGGCTGGACACAATGAATACAAAATTAAACAGAAACCATGTGGACGACATAGAGGAGCTCCTCAGTTTACCACTCAGCATAGATAATTCCTGAATCCATCCCCTCTTTGTTGCACACTGGACATAATCTAGTTGTTCTGAAAATCACTTTCACACTTGACTCCAGACTTCAGACCCACATAACTGAACCCAGTAAAAGTGTTGAAACTGACCACTTCTGTCAGCTGCCCCTCCTCTCATGATCCGGGCCACGAGGATGGCTCCTGTGTATTCGTCACGCCTTATCGTTGCTCCCTACAAAGGAACAAAAGAGGAGAATTAAATTTCATGTCAAATGATGACAGCGCAAAATGACTGCCAGAAGTATCTGGTGGAAATTCAAGGACGTGAACTGCATACAGGGTGCTCTTTGTTACCAAAATGGCAAATTTAAACTGATACTGAACCTTTTCTCTTAACTGAGAAAAAGAACAAATCTAGCGTTTTGTTTTGAAAGAAAATGACACTTTTCAGTATTTTTTACTCAAACAAAATATGACCTGATGCAGGTAAAACACGCTGGATGGCTGGACAACAGTAGTAATGTCAGAAAGTATCAATCTTAACAAAGAGTTGGCCTCGACACACAGAGAGCTAAGAAGCACGTACGATATAGTAGACTCAACATAAATACAAACACACAGAGCTATTCAAACCTTCCCTGTCCTCCTTTATGAGCTTGGTGCTCAGCCAAAAAGACACATGGAGGAGAGAGGATAGCATTTCAACTTCCTTATTTGAAATAATGGTGTTCAGCAGTGATGCATTTACCAGGAAACCCAAATAGCCTATTCCTTTTACAATAAAGCAACAGGCTTAATGGACGCCAACCTGTCACAGCCCTCCCACAAACACCGTTTAAGCACAAGTCTTTAGGATTCAGGATGTAATAAGAGAGCAAACTGCAGCTTAACGTGAGTGTCATCTTCGCTTGGGCTTGATGACCTGAACCAGACAGATGCGTCGTCTAGTCGGCATATAGTTAGCTGCGGCTAAAACTCATCCTTCCACCCTTTCCTAGCTGCTATTCCCATCATTCCCCTGAATATTGTTTTTATTTCTTTTGCAAAAAACGGGAAGGGGGGTAGGGCAGGAGCTTTCCTCATCCCGCTCACCAGCCGTGTTTTATTTCAGCTGTCCGAACCCATTGCCGCCTGGGTCGACCACTGGAGTGCAACAACGTGACCCTCTGGCTGGTGATATTTTCCTGTTTGCCTTCCTCTGACAGGCCTTTAGTAGTTCTGGCTACTACCACCGATGGGAAGCACAGGAGGAGATATCAAAACAAGCCTCCTCAAAGACCAAAGGAGCCTCTGGTTTGTGCCACTTTGCCGATCTATTAGCTTGTCATCTTGGTTATTTTCATGACCTATTCACACCTAATGGTTTTCCTCCTAGATAATGGTTTCCTCAAGGCCTTTAGGGTGGGTGTTGAGATGGAAACAGGGAAAGACATCAGGATAAGACAGTGGTAGCGTTTGAAGAAAGTTGTGGCCCTAATAGAATAATTGGGATAATCAGAGATGCAAGAGGTTGCAGTAGGAGAGAAATCAGTGGAGCAGGTCAGCGAAAGGAGAAGGCAGCATCAGACCCCCATGTCAGGGTCACATATAACCCCAGCGGTGAGACTGAAAGCAGCTGTCTGTGATTCAATGGCTCCCAGACAGACAGAGAGGCCTTTCTGTGTGTCTGTCTGAAAGAATAGAGCGCAGCAGGGAAAGAGTGTGACAGACAACAGGGTGAGATGGGGAGTTTGTAGGAAACCTCACAGGAGTATTCAGACATGTGGTCATTAACTTTCTCTCTCTACTTTTTCTTACTGTCTCTCTTTGAACTGGCTGATGGCCAGTGGTATGATGGATGTTTTTATTCTGTCCCCTGGGGTCTCTGGTGGCTGGTGGCAGTCTAAAGGCTAACCAAACAGCAGAGAGGCAGCCTTGGACGTCAATGTACTGTACAAAGTCCACACCACATGTCTATGGCTATCTATGGAATCTGCTCACATATGGTGTGTAGATATGAATCGTGTTTTGACACATATGGCTTAAATCACATGTTGAAACCCTGATGCCATTTAGAAACACCACTTTTACGACTTTTATTGCAAGTGGCAACGGTGATTATAGAGCAGCACATTTAGCGTGCAAACACAGAAAGGATGGGGTCGTGAACCCAGATCTCTGTGAAGAGAGTGGACTGTTTTACCCCCATTCAAACCACCATGCTGTATACATGCTGTAGAGAAACAAACAAGGGTAGCAATGGATAGATATGCGCAAGCTTGTTTTTCTTATACACTTCACTGACTTACCGCCAGGGCTTATTTAAAGCTTCAGTCATTTTAAAGCCTTTATTCGTTGCGATTCTCATCTGACCCACTGCTCTCAAACATAATGGGTCCACACAGGCCAGCCAAAGCCAGCAATAAGGGAGCTCCATGCTGCAAGGGAGGAGGAACCTCCCTTCATGATCTGGCCAGCCCTAGCCTGAACTCAACACTGGTACGGTAGCCAAATGAGCTCTGTCTGATAAGACAAGCTGAGAGAAGCCAAAGCACTCCAGTGGCAACAGAAGTGTGCCAAACCAGAGGGTAAGTGGAAGACCAGAGGAAAGTCAGGCCTGACAAGTTGACAAGGAGGGAGGTAACACAAGCAGACAGCGGGTATACATGTGGGGGGGTTTGGGTTGAAAGAGAGAGAGGCTGTGATTGAATGAGCAAATGAATAAAAAGCAAATATAAATTGATAAATGTAAGAAACAAGAGAACAGGAGGTGAAAGCCTCAAATAAAGCGATTAAAAAAAAAAAAAAAGACATCCAGTATCCGCATAGCCTTTATCCTTAAATCACATATATTAGAATAGATTGTTTTAACTATACAAAAAAAAAAAAAAACGTCTATCATGCTGAGCTTTTCAATTCCAAAAATGAAAACCACAATACTGCACCACAGACAGGTGATATTATTTACACCCCACTGGTAGAATTATTGCTTTATTTCTTAGGGAGAAAGATTATAAGTCTATAAAATACCCCATCATGACACAAAGATTAATAAATTTCGTAGTTTTACAATAACTCACTTTTACACAGACAGAATCTTTACTTCGTCAAGGCTAAAACACGTTTCTTGTACATGAACCTGCACTGGATCAGCAGGAGACATTTTCATAACTGTCTCTGTTAAAAATACATAAAACATCACTTCACACATTCATGTTTTGTTCTCTTTTTCCCAAATTCTATACAACTCTTTTCCCCTGCAGATCCTTGATTACATACATCTCAGGTGTGCCACACTTCTCCTTCCACCTCATTACAATCGCAGTCCACCTCCACTCTATCAATCCTCCGGGGTATAACAGCCTCTCCTGGAGGTCTGACGGATCCCTTGTTAGACCTGAGAGGCAGCTGGAACGAGGGGAGAAAAATTCAACCTCCTGAACTCAGCATCACCTTCCCCTGTGTCTTGATACCCTATGGGTGCTATCATCAGCACTCAACCTTGCATGACCACTAATGAGAAGTCTGCTCTGTTAAACAAATACATAAACAGTCAGGCTAGAACCTAAATAAGCTACATGATGTGTGTGTAGAGGGGGAGGACATAAGTAAGTAAGAAACAAGGTAGGTAAAGACCCTCAAGCACCAAGATGGACTTCCTAAGCATTAGCACAAGGTTTACACCGAACCTTCAACGCCTGCTGGCACATGGAAGCTATTTCAGACGGCTCCTTGTGCATGGAAACAGTGCAGGAAGTCAGAACGGGAATGTCTATGTCTGTCAAAGCATATACACGCATGAGTGACAGCATGTGTAGGTGTGTTTTTGTGTGCATGCAAGCGTGTCTGCGTGTGTGTTTCTATGAGAGCTTTGCCGTGGGCTTCCACCTGAAGTCAGGCCAAGCAGGCCTGAGAGAAACCTCAAAAGACGGGATGATTGATGCTGGACAGTTACTAAACCTGATGAATGGGCTACGCTATGTTAGCAATTAGAGACGAGGCGCCACTTAACCATCAAGTGGCTCAACTCCACTATTTGCACAGAAAAAGATAGCATGGTGTGCACACAAGATGGTGAAAAAAAATCTCTGAATGTTGCTAGGGACAGATTCTCTTTTCCTGTTGCCAACCATTGCCGCAGTTTGCCATTATACACTGAAGGGCAGAAAGCACAAAAATACAAAGTCAAAAATAGAGACGAAAGGGGGTTCATCTTGGACTGAAGACGGCCTTCTAGCTGTGGTCAATTAGTCATCAGTAAGGCGATCCGAGGCCTCCACTCCTGACGTGATCAGCTCCATATGCAGCCACTGCTCTGAGCTCTATTCCTCAATTTCTAACACATAAATGCCTCTGATTGTTATTGTTGGGTTGGCCCAAATGCAACGACTTCGTCTCTGCTGTTTGATGAGGAGAACTGGAGTGATGCTTGTCCATATCAAGCCATCACCCCTCCCCATGCATGCACTGGAGCACACATGCTGACATGGCAGCCACATTAAGTATGTGATGACAAATGGCTCACACCTCATACAGTGCAGGAAAAAAGAGAATAGGGACTGAAATTTGGATCCCATCTTGCATGAGAGTGTGTGTTTATTAGACAGAATGGAATGGAGGCAAGATTGTCCAGGGATCTGTCAGCGCACAGTAATGCCATGAAACTTCAGCAGATAAGAGGAATTAGACAAGTTGAATGCTGGATGTCTCGTCATGTTAGCCTGACTGGAGTTGGCTACAATCAGGTCCTGGCAAGCTAATTCTTTATAGGGCAATTAGAGTGCCCTCTGGCTGATGGACTAGATGGATGGCTGGATGACATGATGGAAGCTGGCTGGCTTGTTGTCTGGTTGTATGGATGACGAGAGGGCTGGCTAGTTGTCTCGGTCTGGCTCATCATAAGTCTCAGGGTCTGGGGAAGGCTATGTGTGGCCTGTCTGGTGACAGCCACAGTGGATGAACTGATCCTAGCATCTCTTTAACTTAGCCACGGCCACAACTAAAGCCACTCCACTATTCCTAAACCACCAGGGAAAACAAGCACGTTGCTCCTTTTCAAACACACAGCCCTATGCCTGTAACGACCACTCAAAACATCACCAAGTGAACCCAACCGAACACTGTGGCATTTGACAAACATTATTTCTCCCTCCAAATTGAGAGCGACAAGGGAAAACAAACATAAGCAGCCTGGGCAGAGAGGCCGACGTGTTTTGACATGATGTCACTTAACAGCAAAAGTGTAACGGTGACAATAAACTCCTGCCGACTGCTGTGTTGACTGGTATGTTTAGAGGTATAAATACAAGTGTAGTGGAAACACATGCCGGCGTTCTTCACACCAGATGTCGGCCATGGAAAAACCAAATACAAAGTGGGAATGGGCCTCCTGGACATTAAAATACAATTACCTCCAATCATATCTGGTGTTGGAGTGTGTCATTTCATCTTACCTCACTGAGATGGCATAGAGCCCCCCACACATAACACATATGACCGTTCCACACACTAAAGCCCAGTATATTTATGAGTTCTTATATACCCTCTCACATGCTATGGACTTCATTGCTGCTCAGACAGAGGAAAATCATGTAATATTAATGTATTCGCTCATGATCAGAAAATCGCTTTAGTGTTATAGTCCCCTATAAAGATTAATACAATGCTATAAAGAATTAGCAGGAGCCCAGATGAAAACCTACATTATTGTTGTAAAGATGTAGAAAAAAAGAATGAAGCTGGAGAGCAGTGAATAGCACTTGAGGTTTTACGTCAAATGATTTTTCTAGCTGATGCAACAAAGCTGCTGCTCTGGGCCAATCCCCTCTGGGTGACCTGTTGCATGCCTTTCCACCTGTTTTATTAAATCACTTGTGATTGCAACTAATAAAAGCTATTCCTACCACCCTACCCTTTCTCCCTCATTCCTAGCTGGCCTCTCAGACTAAACCAGGCTCTGGTTTCCCTTTTTATTTCCTTAACCTCGGTCTTGACCTACCAGTCGTAATTAACAAGTATACTGAGAAAAAGGAAAATTGTGGGTCATTATTATGATAATTATGGCAGGCAGGAGGGATTCCAGGAGAAGCTGCCAGGTAGTGTAACGCAGAGGGCCCTCTGACGGGACGGCTTACTTTCATTTGTCTTCCTCCACCCCCTCTTTCCTTTTCCTCCTCTGCCTCTTTAAACCTTAATGTTAGACTAAGTCATTACCCTGTTGCTATGAAAACACACTTAGCAGCCCACCTCAGTACTTCAGACAGGTGCTGGTGAATTTGGGTGTGTGAATCTGTGACTATCTCACAAAGAGTGTGTATTTGTTTCCATACTGTCCACATGAATCACTGTGTTGACAGAGTGGAATCACCGTCTCTTTGCTATAAGCTGGACAGTGCCAGATATTTAGTCATTATGTACTGTATGTGTGTGTGTTTCTTGTCTGAGAGCCCTGCATGAGCTGTACAAGCGCATACAAAGAGACAGTTGTGTCACGGGGAGAGGTCTATCTCTGCTCTGGGATTGTTTAGCCCATTCCCTGTCGTTATCCCAAGTAAAGAAAACAGCACTTTCACATGTCACTTTTCATTTCCAAAGTATGCTGAGAGGCAGGGCCGCTGAGGAGTACCCGGCCCGACGGGCAACAATGCCCACATTCAGACTCTGAGCTCGCTGGCTCACTGAAGGCCGAGCAGAAAAGTGCAGGAGCGCCGAGATGTGTGTCCACGTTTATGATTACACATGATGGGAGGAAGACGTTTTATTTAAGAGGGCCGTGAGACTAGGATCTGGGAATGCCTCAGATGTGGCTTTGGAAGCTGTGTGTGTTTTCACATTCACAACTCAACAGGCTGCTAGGGTGGTGTAACAGCCGCTGGACTGGAGTGCTGTACAAGCACACACATAAGAACAAACTCCAGGGCTTTTCCTTGTTCACATTATGCAATGTTGTTTTTTTTTTTTTTTTTCATTTCTCTTATTTTTTTAAAGGATTTTTGTGTCATACTGATGTTTGTTCATCAAATTTAAATTCATATATATACACACACACACACAGTTACAGTATATATACAGCTACATACAGTTATATACCACACGTAGATTCTAATGATATGCACATAAAGTAGATTATGGATTAAGATGTAGCATAATAACCAAAAGGTAATCCATGAGATCTTATAGTAGACTTGATAATGTAAGTGTTTATAGATGAAGACAAAAAAAATAAACTGTATGGTCTGTATAACTGTATTTTTTGGATTTTGCCACCGTTATGCAGTGACAGTAGAGAAAAGTTATCTTGTGCGTCAGACGTCCGAGGCCATTATAAAAACTGTTAAAAACATTTTACTCACTTGATATCTCCAGTCCAATAAAAGGCATATAAAATTACATCATCCTTTCAGCAAGTATCTCTTGGCTGCAACAGCTACGGTCTGAATGATCTTTCTATCCCTCGTTTAAAGGCTTGAAGTAACTTTGGCTCTGGAACTTGCAGTAATATGGAGATTTCTAAATAATTTCTATTGTGTGTCACTTTGATGCATACACTGGGCCTCTAATCCTCTAACGGAACACTTAGGGTAGTGAGTGATCTTGAACCAAGTTATGTGTTAAGCTAAACATCATATGTCAGAGAAAACTCAGGATCTATCTATCAGTTCCTCTTGTCAATCACATTCATTCACTGGACTTCAGTCTCTCAGTCTGTGTGGGCTACTTTGCAAAATACAACATATGTGCAATAAGAAATATAACGTACCGGTATGTTAATAAGTGTTTTGTACATTTTCTCAACAAGGAAGCCATGGAGTACAAAAGTAAACAGTATGTCTATTCCTCACCAACAAACAACAGATAAAATCACACATGTATCAAAGTCTTCAGCAGTTGAACCTTGTGCTGGATACACACCATGACTCAGAGAACCAGTCATCGCCCGCAACACTCTCCACCACTTGTCTGTATGTTTTCGAACGTGGTGCTCCATCTTCCTTTGCAGCACTCCCAAGACACCGCGGCCTAATCCATCAAGTGAAAGATGTATTGCTTTTAAAGCACATGGGTCTAACTGTAAAACACTAACATGTGTGCCGTCTGCTCTAATCTCATTAGCTGCACCATTAATTCCTAGCCAGTGTCATTACTTTCCCCTTGCTTTCCACATTCTGATGTAAACAGACAACAGAGTCACTTAGAAAAAAACAAAAAAACATGCACACATTTATCTAGTCATGTCCTTTGATAATTTTCTCAGTTAGAAGATTCTCTTTGAGGTTTTCTTCAATATTTAAACTATTCACCGTGTGAACCTTGGTTTGTATACATTCATGTCAGCTCAGTTCTACGTAAAATTGCTTCTTCGACTCAGCTGAGGACACTGACTACAACTATCTGAATGAATGTGTTTGTGAAGTCTTCCAGACAAATGGAATCAGGGCGGCCATGATCCGACCGTCCTAATTGTGTCAAAGAGAAGAGGAGGCCCGTCTGCCACAGATGAGAAAAGCATGGCATGTAAATTTGCCAATAGTTCATTCCAGGCGCTGCCATTCATGGAAAACTAAGATCGTCACAAGCTGAATCGATCACAAAACTTTCCTGTCTCTTTGCAATTATCAACTCCCTTATTAAGAAAGAAAATCCACTGACATCAATCATACAGTTGGACATTTTACAATAATAATGTTGGACATGTCAACTATATTCATATGTGCAGAGACTACTATAGCTCTGAAGTCCAACGGCGCTATTTGTGGGTCTATAATGAGAAGTCCAGCTGATCTACTGGTACACAGCGGATGAGGCTGCTGGGTGGCCGTGCCCAGTGGTGGTATGGTTGTATTGATTGGTACTAGCTAAAGCCAAACAGGACGCTATATAGGCTGGCACGGCAAAAAAGAATGGCACGGACCCTGCAGTCTTGTGTTTCCATTTAGTTACACCCAGTGACACCCAGTCATGATGGGAAAACCAATCCTGTGCAACAACACAGAGCAGAGAGGAAAAGAAGAAGAGAAGTAGGAGAGCGATAGAACCCCATATTGATCATGTCACATTCCTGGCAGTAGGGATTTTATGGCTGCTAATGATGTCGAACAACCTAGGATGGAGGAATGAAGCAGGGAAAGGATGGATGGAGAGTCAGGTTTGCTCTGGTATTACTGCAAAAAGGCAGAACAGGAATGTAAAAGAAATATGAACAAGATACTATAGCAGTGAACAACAGGTGTCCATATGGACATGGCAGGGAAGGGACATGGGGCAACACTTTACGCCAGGGAAAGTGAATGCATTATAATCATGTTGTAAACTCTTCAAAGCGCTAATGTCTTTACATTCCCTCAAATAAAATGTGTTAACAAAAATTTACATGCACCGGTATGAGCAGAGAAAGCAGACTTGATAGCAAAACCAGATGAATTAAAGAGTGGGAGCAACAGAGACTGTGGGGAGAGAGAGAGAGAGAGAGATGGCGTGTTAGTAGGAGGATAACTGAAGATGAACTGAGTGGGAGAAGTGAATGAACAGCGCTCCGACAGCGATGAGGTCCGGCACCGACTGAGTGGCATTGAGAGAGCTGACAAGTGATGCATAAAACGAACGTGAACACAGTAAGTCATACACGCTGAGCATCTCCCAGTCTGGTATTTACATCTGCGTCACAGAGCTTCAAGAACATCCAAATGAGGTGAACAGAGCCGACCACAGCAGGCCCATCAGCCTCTTATGTTCTCACATCATAGCGAGCAGCTGCGGTGTACCTGTCTTTAGGGTTTTGAGATCATTTGCTAATTAACATATTACTTGTCTGTGAGAACTGTGAGAGAAATTTTCCATGATGCTTCCAGAAAGACATGGTCATTTACAACCAAAGCGATGATGATTACGAATCACTAATTTACTGCACTAACAATAAGAAATTACACTTAAATCAAGAGAAATTGTGACATGAGTTTTCACTAATAACAACAAACATTTAACACTACAACATTTTAAAGTGCACATTTTTTAGCCCATGTTTCAGGCCTCTCGGTCCAAGCTCCCAAGTCCTGGACCTGAATCTGAATTGTGTTACGCCAGGGTATTCTGGCTTCCTCCAACTTTTGTCTACATTTCTCCTACTTCTCCGTCTGTACTTTTTTTATCACTGGAAGCAAACGTCACCACTACATGAGCTACACTGATGTAGTGGTGTAGCTATGACCAGAGGCGCTCTCCATATTAGTCAAATTTAGACCCACACCAAAACAGTTCTGCAACCTGATCCAAAATAACATATTCTTTCAATAAAAGGACAAAGTTTAGCTGATGTTTCTATATGTGCACATATGTTTATGCTGCTTTCCAAACCCAATTATTTAATTGTCCAGACACTTGAACTAATAAATCAACCGGTGTGCAAAAGCAGCAGGAGAGCAGGGAGTACCACAGAAAAAAGGGGGTAGAAGAAGAAGAAAAAGAAGAAGACAGAGGTCATCCTGGAAGACGTTTTTACTGTTTCACTGAAATGTGGCATGAAGTCATGCTCTGAGAAATGATAGCAATTAATCAGAGCTACTGAATACAAACCACTCAACTAATCACAATTAACTTAATGGATGAGTCACAAGGAAAGGCCTGCGTGCTAACTAAAGCACAGGCCACGTATCAGCCAGAACTACAGACTGAGACGAAGGCAGACAGAGAGAAAAAGTAAAAAACAGAAAAATAAAAGAGGAAAGTAACAGGAGACGGAGAGGAAATTAGATATCGTACAGCCGCGTTGTTATGATGTCAAGTTTGAGAATTTCAGGCTGATTATATGAAATTGCAAGTTAAAGGGCACATCCAAATCAATTTGGTGCAGCGGTGAATGAAGACCCTGCAAAATTAGAGGGTTTTTTTATTGGTTAGTGGAATGGATGTGACTTCAGTATGAGCATCTGACCTGCTGGTTATTTCCTTAACGTAACATCTAACTGCTCATTAGGGTCAGTTTCCTTTTAAAGATCTACGGGTTGTCAGTTTCCCTGGGGCCAGAGGTAAATACGGAACCTTAAAATTTACTATCAAATTAGAGGGTCACAAAAACAGAGAAACCTCACCTTAACAAGTGACAAAGTACTGAGAGTTTTGTTTTAGCAAAAACAATTAGAACCATTTCACATAAAATGCAAAGGTTTGAGTTCTGTCAATGTCATGTCAGCACATTTATGTTTATCTATGTGTGTCTATAGTGTTACAGTGCCAAAACACTGGATTATATTTTTGATTTCTCCATTAATGACCCCAAAGATAATGTATTCCTTCACTAAATAGCTCATTGTGTGACTAGTTGTAAAAGCTGTACGACAAGCAGGTTGAGAAAGTGAACATACAACAACCTGGAAAGGTTTTGAATGGTTTTGGCAGTGGAGAAGTGAGGCGCTAAATGTTGGCAGTCTACAGCAAAGACAGCAAGATAACAAAAATGAGATATACGAAGGCTGTGGAATTTACACAGTGATGTATGTTCGCAGGTGTCACCTCTTTTTGCAAAGAAAATTTGCAAATATTTCCTGCTGACGGGGTTTGAAAGGTTAATGTGCATAAAAAAGACAAACTGCAGAGCATAAATTTGTTGTGAAAAGACCTTTAGCTACAGAACAGTATCTTGTAGCGACTGTAGAAATCTCACTTTCTTCCTGAATGTTTGAATTAGTACAGTAATATGTTCTGTTCCCACTGGAACTACCTGATGAATGCAAATCTTACAATGCTTTCACACATGCACTGCAACCCACTAACTTATCTAGATATTACCCAGATGTGGGAACAAAACAGTCCAGACAGCTCCCTGGCACAACATCTGTTTGTATCAAAGACATTTCACACTGAACTGTGTATTGATGACATTTCTGTCCAGCATCCTAACGCTCTACCCAGGCTCTTAATCTCACCCAACCCAGACATATTATTTCCAGCAGGTCACATGTTTGACACAGATAATCTCCAGTTGTAAACTACATGTGTAACAGGACACCTCTAGGAAAAAAAAAAGGCTGTACTCTCTTGGGACATTTTTAACAGTTGCTTATAAAAAGTGTGCAAAAGCCAATATGATGATGAGAGACGCTGCCTGAGTCTTTGAGGTTCACGGCACTTCCCAGCATCAAGAGTAGAGTCTGTCATCTAAGGTGACTGAGGTTGCTCGTGTATGTGCGCATTGAATAGGAATTCACAAAACCATCAAACATGACATTTCTCAGATGGCTCACTGCCAAAGCAGCAATCCTTTGATATTCATTGTTTTCTTTCATGCATACACAGAAACGGATGCCCGCAGTGAAATCCCACTGTTGTCTACACCACTGTCACGTCTAAATTATAGCCACAGGAGATTATGGGCAGCAGTTGTGCCCTGCGGGTCTGATGGGCAGTGCGAGGGCAGCTCCACCACAGGGCCGAACCTTGCATACCATTACACAAACATGTAACATGTTACTGCGTAGTCTGATTTACTACTCTGAAATTAGCTGAAGTGGTAGAATCAGTGGCTGCAGCAATTATGTTTGTGAATGAAATATGTTTTTATCTAATGGAAGTTGGAAGTTGTAATGATTTCCTGCTATAAATTTAAACTGGTGGACTGTTTTGCCTCAAAGCCTGCTGGTGATACTCAGGATATTGTATTTGTAAAAAAAAACGTTCAATGACCGTTTTCAAATAGCAGAAGTACTTCTAAACCTGACCCACTGTTGACCCCTAAAAAGCAGCCGAGGCACAGCACCCTCTCCATTTAGATACAGTCACTTTGGAAAAAAAACAAAACACCAATTTGCATCCTGAACCTATAAACTAAAGCTGAACCACTACACTACTGCACAAATATATTCTACATAATTAACACCTTCAGTATTGTGCCATAGTACACAATACCACACGTCATAAATGTCTGTTTCAGAACCCAGAAGCCAAATCACTTAGACAAAAAAAGCATCAACTCACGTAATGGAACAACACGAGCTAGATGATTAAGCTGACCGGGACGAGTGTAAATCACATATGGTTTCAATGAATGTGATCCAACATCAGGCACGGGAGAGGCCTTAACAGGAAGCGCCCACGACAATGAGTGTAGTAAGCGAGAGCGAGAATTCCTCTAAGCCACATTATTACGTTCAGAAGCTCCACAGAACATGCAACAGGCAAGAACCCAAAATGGTTTAGGTGTGTTCTCCTTTCCCCCAAGGGTGTGGTGAGAGGAGTGCGCCGGCCTGGAGCCAAGATGGTGGTCAGGGTAAAAACCACAAAGTGAAAATAGAGGCAGCCAGGGCCATGACACGTCCGGCACAGATCAAAGATGGGCCGGACCTCGGCACACAACAATTTGCTTCGATGACAGATGGAGGTCTTTCACGGGTCACTGATGACTTGAGGAGTTGACCTGTTATCTGAGGCAAAACACTGAGGTCGGTAAAGAGAACTGAGGAATCACAACAGTGGCAAAACAGTGATAGTCGTGCAAGAAAGCTAGAAAAAATAAAGGCATGCGCTGCAACCAAAAACCAGCACC
The DNA here is from genome assembly GCA_016801845.1 of Polydactylus sextarius. Lineage (NCBI taxonomy): Eukaryota > Metazoa > Chordata > Actinopteri > Polynemidae > Polydactylus > Polydactylus sextarius. The sequence goes on from CM028928.1 coordinate 17,496,303, forward strand.
AATTAGTTTTAGTGGGGTTACAGAAGCCCATTCCTGAATGTGCCTTCCTGGCTGACAAAGCCGGGGGAATGCATGGTATGGCAGTGATCTAACGATGCAGACACCCAGGATGTTGAGGGGTGGAGTGAAAATGAGAATACCAGCCAAGATGTTGCTGTTGAACACTTGAGGCCCTAGGTCTAGACGGATGGGTGGTTTTTGACATCTGGGTCGATGACTGAACAGCACGGACATGAGAGGCATGTTACAATAAGAGAGAAACACTGACCAGGATAGAAAAGGAAGCCGTTCACAGACACCAAGCCTAGACTGGCTGAAAATACTCATGGCCACGAGGAGGGTAATTGTGGTTGGCTTTGGTGTGCTTACAACTTCAAGGTTGTGGGTTGGATTCCCACAGGCAAGTACCTCAAAAGCAACAGCATTTATGGTATTGGCTTGACCTGTGGTGTGGAAACTACTTTGATACAAGAGGTTTTCACAATTTTAGGGATTAGTGAACAAAGCCTAGATAAGAGGATTTGATTATTATCAAGATAATGGTTGTGCATTTGTGTTGGAGACGTTTTTGTTTTAAGTGTCGGTTTACCTTTGTTAAAAACTACTGATAGTAACTGACTCAAACCAGGGATGTTGTTGCTCAAGGTCTGTGTCATTACTTCTTTCTGCTGAAAAACACTGAAACATCAAATACCTGATATCTGAAGGTGACTGATAAAGTTACTTACAAGAGGCTCCTTGTTTTTAACCAGTCTTATGATTTTCACTGAATCCTCATCGTCGTCGATGTCGTCAGGCAGCGGAGGTAGTTCAGGGTCATAACTCTTCTGGGCAACCGTATCATGGACCTTCAGAAGGCTCTAGAAAAGAAGAAAATGGAGGGATTGATGGGAGGAAAGAAACAAAAGGCAAGGGTTATCAGTCAAAACCATGAAGGCCTTAGCTTTACCCTGATATAATTAGCAAAACAGAGTAGAGCAGTACATGCTATTAAGAGCTCAATCTATCATTTCTTTCTTTGAACAGGACAGAGAAAATGCAGAGACAGCAGAGAGAATGGTTACGTATTGGGGTGTCTCCCTCAAGTGCAGGGTGATGAATTTGAAAGCATTCGGGGCCAGTACTTGTAGCTACATGCGTTAACTGTCATTAGGCCCGCGCTCTCCCTCCATACATCTCTCTGATTAAAGGCAACCAGCAGCCGCCCGGGACCGCTGCTCATCAGGGACTGTAACTGGGATGGTGGGGGTTGGTCACTGTTTTCAGTGCCGATTCTTTCCAGAGCAAGGTGGTGAACACTCAGAGGCGATGTTCTGCACTGTTGGGCGGCAGGCTCAAAGTAATGAAGTTCTCAGTCGCCTCAGATATTTCACACGTTCACGAGCAGACATAAAAAAGAGACGGGACACAGACAAGAATGATGCCATTGAGGCTTTCATTTTTCAAACTATTTAACGACTCTATGTCCGGACCAAGATGCAGCTGGACGCGTGCTGCTTTTTCCGTGGTTGAGGAGGGGAGAGAAAAGTAAGAAAAACATCTTCCACCTCATGTGCCAGACAAAAGTGGAGAAAGAGAGAGAGAGAGCGAGAGAGAGAGAGATGTGACGAGAAGAGGAGCAGTGTGTTTTATGACATGGGAGCATGCTGCAGTACAGCGTTCAAGATGTTGCTAACTGGGAGCAGATGAGAGGAGGAGAGACAAGCTGACCAACACACACACACACACACACACAGAGAGAGAGAGTTTATTTTGTATACTCGTAAGAACTTCTATCTATTTATTCCCTTGGCCATGACTGTAACCTTAAAGGATTATTCCAGTTTGTTACAACTTAGGTCTTTTGTCTTTTTTTAACCATCATTCCTATATCCACATATTTCCAATATCTTTCTCCTCTATTCAAAAGGCTTAGGCTCTCCTTCTGGTTTATATTCTAATAAAAAATTAAATAGCTGAGATCTGGGTTTGTGGAAACATCACTAAAATAAAGTCCATGGGGGCAAAAACCACAATCAATTAGACAATTAACTGAGTTTTAAACAAAGTTGGTCAAACACCACTAAAGGCTAATGATAAAATCATTACCTCCTTTTCCCATTAGTCCAAGGACATCCTGAGTTAACTGTGAAGTGAAGCTCTAAATAAAGTGTTCGTGTAATCTAGCTACAACTTGGTCTAGTTGTCTAGGTGTCTTGTCCTGCCTGACTTAACCGAAGCACATATCAGTGTGTTCCAACATCTCAGAAACTTTACTTTGATAAGTGCTGTGTAATCACAACCCATAAAAGTAATGGCCAAACTCAGAAACCTAAAAAAGTTTTATCCGAGTTACAATAAACCCTCATATTTCTTGAACTCACCTAACCTAATACCTAATGTCAACTTGGGAGTTTTTCCTCTCCATTACAGCCAAGTGCTTGCTCATAGTGGGAACTGTTGTGGTTTTCTCTATAATATTGTTAAGGTCTTGACCTTACTCTGTAAAATGCCTTGTGATTTGGCACTATACTATAAAAAATTTAACTGAGTTTTTACTATAAATCTAATATTGATAGTAACTTTAAACAGGAATCTGAGTCTAAGGTAATACACGAAAGCAGTGCAGACCAGACAAAACAAGAACAATCTTAAAACTATGTTCAGGAGAACACAAATTTAAACCAACATTTTTCTCTGTCTCATTTTTCCTCTCTGACTTCGTCTTGTTTTCTTGGTCTCTCTGTCCAAACTTCTCTCAAATGCCATTAATCCTTTCTTTTTCTTGTTTGCTCTTCTTCAGTTTTATCTTTCATGGAATTTTCCCCAAAATTTAAAATCCCAGCATCACTTTGTGCCTTTCTCAGAACAGGCCTAACAATGTGTTCCTGGCTTTCATCTGCACCGTACATAAACTCACGCTTTGTGTTGTATTGTATGTCTTCAGATGCTGTCATTATGGTATTGAAATATTCTCTTGGAGGACTGGAAACTGTTTGCAGATGAGGACAATAAAAGCAAAGAGAATGGAAATAGTATCTCAAACCTGCACAGATGGAGATTTGCAGTTACAGCTTCCACAGTGTTGTGAGGAGATTAGTTATGTTACCTATACAACTCCAAGCGCCGCATGCGAACCTATGAATTTATAGCGGCGCTACAGTGAATGAATGGAAGCAGCACTTAGATTTAAAGGAGAAAGCTTCTGATTTTGTGGACACCATCTCTTTTCTGTTTTCTTTACCTTCTTTTTCTCATTTTTTTCTCCCATGGGGGTAAAAGAGAACCTATTTTAATTTGGCCTTGTATCAAATTCCCACAGTTTTCTAAAAACATCCTTTGGTGAAAGCTCCTGGCCCGTACAGCGACAACAAAGCCAGAAAAAGAGGACTTTTTTTTAAATTTGAGGTTGGATCCATGTGGTGTTATGGGTCTGTAATGGTATCTGACTGTCAGTCACAGCATCTGATCTGTGTCACAACAACATTTGGGTCAGCCAGGCATCCATCAGCCTCTCAGCAGGCTGGGACACCAACCTGGGCCCGATGCCCGAGAAGCAGAACTACAGTGTTTTTCTAAATGCTGTGCAGTGTTAGAGATCAAAATGGTGCTGAAACAATTTGTCAATCATTCTATTGTCTTAAAAACAATCAACAATGATGTTGATGAATCTGAGCTTTGTGGGATTTTTTTTTTTTACTTTCCAATGATATTTTGTCATCTTGTCTGAGACTGTCATCTTTTACATTTTATAGATAGGAGATTTAGTTGATTGACAAATCAAACAATTAGAAGAACAGAGAAAACTTGTGTTGTTATGGTAAATCAATCCTAAAAAAACAGTAGATGTAATAATATGTAACTGAAGAAACTTTCCATGGAAAGATTTTTCCTGAGCTGTCTCTCTCTTTGCTCCTCTTCACTTCAACCTTTCCTCCACTAACCTGCCAGTTGCAGTTTCTTTTTAACTACTGTATATTCATCAGGCCTAATATCCTGACCTTTGAGCGTCCTCTCATTGATGGCACTTCCTTAAATCTGGCATTGCTCCCGACCACCACATTCTCCCCCACGGCTGTGCCTAACAGCCTGTAACAGAACCACAGCTAATTCCTTGTAAAAACTTTCTAGGAAGTAGCAATAACAGTTCTATACTAATAGATAGCACATGGCACATGCCCTGGCTGGTGACCGTTGACATGAGGTGCTACACAGGTACAAATGTTTTACACAAAACACTGTATGTATTGAAGCTTTCTTCTTGGACTGATATGAGCCTGTGGGCTCTTGTGGGTTATGACTCCATGTTGGTACATTCGCTGTCTAATCAAATCCGGAGTCATATCCTTGTATAGACCCTGCAGCTGAGGCCTGAAGGAGAAAAGAGAGAGAAGTAGAGACGGAAAGAAAGATGAAGGAGAGTGAAACCACCCTTGTTTTCCAGGCATCCTGTCCTTTCTCGGTTCGTGTGTTTGTGTTCATTAGGCATAATAGGGATCCTAGAAAAACAGATCACTGTGCTTGACAAAATAAACCTGCCCATACATTCCTGGCATTGGCCTCTCATTAAAGCCCCCGGCCCTGTCACTGGCCTGCTCGTTTTTCAGCTGGCGGCGCAGGATCGGTGCAGGGGGAGCTGCTTTTCCCCAGGCAGGAGGGACCCTGCTGTGAGCGCTCCGTCTTGGAAGCACTGCTGTAGGCCAGCTGGGATATGACACTCACACACACCCTCACTGAGCCTTGAACCCTCAGCACGCACCTCCCCGGGTCAAGCACATTCTCTGAGCACGCATTCACACACCTACCTCCATAAACGCCGACAGAAACAGCCCGGCCATCATAATTGGCACTTTCATCACTGTCAATATTAGTCTGGCTGAGGCGGCTAATACGAGCAAAAGTTGTTTTTTCATGTGCGAATCGTAAACGAGAAAGTTTAAGACAGAGAGGGTGAGCAAGGAAGAGAAAGGAAGAGAAGGAGAGAGTGGAGTTTTAAAGAGTCTGATTTATATCCCCACCCTAGGAATGGATCATTTCAGCCATAATTAAGAGTGATACAGTTACTATCGCACAGAGACGCCATTCAAAGGCAACAGCCATCTGCTTGTGTTTTACACCCCCGGCCCAGTGATTTGTACTGGGTCTGGTTGGTATGGTATCAAGTGCCCTGGAGGACAGATGGAGACAGAAAGAGAGCAACGTTTTAATACTTCATTTTTGAAGCCCACATGCTGCCTACAGTCTGAGACGCAATGTCAAGAAAATGCCAAGAGGCTCCATACCTCAGTGTGGTACAGTGAAAACTCTGCCTCCGTACCAAGGTGCTGGAACTCATCTATCGTTGACCCAATGTTCCAGCTGAAGTGTTTAGACTGGTGGTTTAAGGCTCAAATGTTTAAAATGGACTTAAACCATCAGGATAAACAAAAGGTCATGAAGCTGAGAAAATGTTAAAGTGTGTGAAAACATGAGAATGTCAAATGCATCTTGAACAAAATGGACAAAAGCAGGCATGGCGCCTCCCCTCAGTAACTGATACACTGACGCTTACAGTCAGGAAGAGTTTTTTGTTTTAAAAAATGTTCTTACATATATGTATGTCAAAGGAACACACATAAAATACCCTTTTTTACAAAAAGACTAAAATGAGTTGAGTCTATCTTTCTTCGAGCAGCACGCTGACTTCTACTTATATTTTACCCTTGAGAGTTTTTGACTTGTAGTACCGTAAAGCAAAGCTTTGATGAGCAGGTTCCTGTCCTTAGTTGCTTCCTGCCGGCCGCGCTCCTCTTCTACGCGGCCGGCAGTAGCCGAATATTTTCCATTGTTTCGTGTACAACTGTTTGGCTGACCTCAGTCTGCACTGGAGCTGAGTTCGGGTTGAGTGGTGTGTGGAGATGGTGGGAGAACAGAGCAACAGCACGGAGCAGAGACAGCAAAATAAAGAGCGAAAACATGTAAATATTGGTGAGGTGCTCCCTGAGTAGACAAAGCTGAAGACCTGGTACAGAACTCTGATATGATTAGGCCCTACTGAGCCACTCACTACCAGGCTGATAGGAAGTACTATACAGCTGAACCTTTCAAATTTATTTCACATGTAACCACATTTAACAGTGAAGTTACCATTCTTCATTCCTGCGTCAGTTGTTATTTAAATTGATCCTAAATCTCAGTGAGGCTGAATTGAAATACTAACTGAGCAATGCCACACCACCACAATCACTGAGGCCACGTTTAGACCCCGGGTATTATTCATTTGAAAGGGGTCATAGGGTTGGGACAGAGGGTGCGAACACAGGAGGTTTAACAAGAAAAGTAATAAAACATATTGTGATCAACTTGGGATTGTAGAGTTGAATGGGGGCCTTTAGCAGCCATAGCATGAAAGGTGAAAGAAGAAAAAATGCAGGTGCTCCAACAAAATGGCACTGAGCTGAAAACTTTCAATCTGTTTGTTTAGATCAAAGTCCAATAGGAAAATATGTGCTGCTTATTAAATTTATTTCCACGTATGAATGTGACCCAAATACTGTAGATATAAAAATATCAAATTCCATGAGTCATATAAGCTCAGAGGGGATTGCATGATTTTCACACTTTCTATAAAAGAGCAGTTTTTTAATTCAACCTGACAGCGTATTACTTACCATCATGTAAAATATGAAGTTCAGCTATAGATGTCCTGATCCACCATGTGTGTTGGAGTGTGTGTGTGTGTGTGCACCTGGCTCTCCCACCTTCACCTCTCCTCACCTCATCAGCTGAAGTTGCTGAGCTTCCTGATCGATGACTTTCACAAGCTCGGTGCTTTGATGGATTGACCTGTGTCATGCCAAATACCTTAGGTGTAAGTGTAATTAAAATAATAAACGCAGCATTTGTGACACAGGCATGGCTCATGGCAAGTGCACTGATCGTTTGCCGGCGCATTTCACTTCGGGCTTGACAGAGACGAAGTAGATCACGATGTCCCTACGTAGCTAAGTAGGAGAGCGAGGCTGTGATAAATGACGACCGTTTGTCTTCAGGAAAGCAGCTATGTGAGTGTTTCAGTGTCTATCCACCAATATTAGTCTCTGTGCATATATGGTCTGTATTGATTTCTGGTTAATTCGAATGACCTCAATTATACTCGACCCTTCTCTGTGTAACTTTGTCCTGTCGGTCTTGCTGTGAGTGAACAGGTGTTTATGAGTGGTACTATTTTTGTTTCTTTTATCAGACATACAGTTATATTGGCAGGATATGGAGAAATGAATCATTACATCACGAGTATAGACATTGAAAAATCCACTAATCCTTCTGGGAACTCCTGTCTCTTCACAAACCTGATGTTGAGAGGTATTGAATATTTGTCCGCACTGTGTGTGTGTGTGTGTGTGTGTGTGTATTGTGGTGTAGAAGGGAGGACTTCATACTGAGCTGTTGTTTCTGGCAGAGCCCAGATAAGCATGATGTCAGAGCATTAAAAAGGAGCGCGTCCAGCTCTCCTTCTATCCCGCCATCATCAAGGCAGCTCTGTCTGGCTGAGACACCTGGAGGGCTTGATGGATGGCCAGAGTTATGCATTTGAAAATAAAAATGTGTAAATTTATTTTGTAGCTGTCTACATCTGGCTAATGAGGCTAGTGGCTGAAGCCAGGAGGACAAAAAAAAAATGCACGGCCTGGATCTAACAGCTGTATTATTTTGTATACAGCAAGATAATCACATCATTTTAATGCCAGCTCTATAGAAAGAGCAAAGATCAATACAATTTGTGTAATGATATCAGTGAGTGTACAAGCCAAAGTTTGCGTGTGAGTCACCTCATGGTAGCCAGAACAGCAGGGTAGTCTAATGATATTTTTAAAGACGGTGCCGTTCTCCTCAGTAAAAAGGATATGTGGTCAGAGTTCCTTAAAGAACTGCTAAATACAAAGTGAATAAAGACTGAGAAGAAGAAGAGCAGGAGCCAAACTCACCTTCACGTGTGGTTTGGCCAGTAGTTTGAGAAGCTCTTTCATTTCTCCACTGCTTTGTTTCCCTTCCAGCTCCTCAGACAACTGAAAAGGAGAAGACACAGACCGCTCACACAAATGCATTTAAAAAACAATATATCAGGAAAGTCTATTAAGCATGCTGACAGGAAATTAAAAATCCCACTGTATTCTGTAGAGGTTTTACCATAGATGTGAGATAGACTTAGAATGAGAGTTTTTACTGTATTTTTTTAAAATACATTTCCTGCCTTTTTCACAAATTCCCTGATGACAGTCACTTAGTTGCAATGGATTTTTCATTTAACAGCAGTTCTATCATAAATAAAAAAGGAGTAGGTAGTGATTTATAATGATCTATAGTTCACCTGTAAAATTATACCTCCACATTATTCCAATAATTTTGTGATACATGCAATCAACATTGTCTGGAAATGTCTTTACTAGATACTCTAGCACTGAAAAGAAGAAGATAATTGATTATTCTTCAGTGTTGCTTCACTCAATTCAAATGAACCAGTTTCACTTTTACATATAGAGTCTATACTGTCAAATCATTTGATACATTTTTATACATTTTTACAGAGTACAGATCCCACCACGAGCACTTGGCGACAGTAAAAAGAGAAAGCAAACTTTAAACAGGAAGAAACCTCAGACAGAACCAGACTCTGCAGGCATCTGCCCCAATCAGTTGAGCTGAGATTAGAGATTCATGACATATAAAGTCTCAACGGGCTCCTCAGCACTGGGTTCTTTAAGGAGAAAACACAAGGAGCCAAAGCTGACCAGTCATAGTTCTTCCTGTCTCCATGTGGTAACTGTGTAGCCGTTGGGCTCCAATGTGTAGTTATATTTTCAAGGTGGTGTGTGTGTGTCAGTGCGTAGGCCCCTCGGCTTGATGCAAAGCTATAAATCCACCTTTACACACTCACACCTGAGAACTGCTCAGCACAACCACAGCATTTGTGCGTTAACAGCCTTGATCAAGGGAACCTAAGTGCTAATACTCTTTAACATTTACCACCTAGATTATTCCTGTGAGCCGTTTTTCATTTTATTTAAGCTACTGACTGGATCTATCAACAGAACGCAATTTACTTGAGTGTTGAATAAGAGTCTAAAAGCAAAGCAACCCTTCAAAGACTCATACAGAAAGAACAGTTGCATACTGGCTGTCTGCAGGCCAATAGAGGACCATGAGACAGGAAAGCTAAAGTTATGCTAACTCAGGTGCATCTTAGTGGGAGACAAAGTCTTGCCTTGTCATGAGGTCTAGAATTATTACTTGCTACCACATTTCTTTTGATTAGATTTTGTATTCAGTAGGATCATTTTTCAATGAAAATCACAGCAACCAAAGAAATCAGTCCACTCCTCTTGGAAACAAATGTGAGCTCTGATAGCATCTAGGAGCAGTGGGACAGAGCTGGACTACATTCATGATGAATGTCTGGTAGCGCTGAGACGAGTGACTCTGCTTCTAAAGCCCAGGCCACGCTCCTCCGTCTGCACTCTGATTTATGGAGGGTCCTGCTGGATGCTGCTGGATGTAGAGAGAGTGTGGAGAGGAGCAGCAAGCCGTCCCACACAAAGACCTGCTTGTGCTCAACTGGAGTCAGGACCTAATGTCGACTCCACCGAAACGGCCAGTGGAAGTCACAGGCTGACGCGTCTGCATGTGTGTGTAGGTGGAAGGAAGAGCTATCACGGTGTCAGAGTCATGTAGTTTCTCTTGTATGTGCAATGTATGTGTACACGTGGACATTCTGTACATGAGGACATGAGTACTTTGTACCACATATGAGAGAACTGTCCCACAGATGGAGCAGTTCAGCCTTTGATCAAACTGTGTGTCGATGAATCATGAAAGTCTGAAACTTGAGTCTAAACTGTCATATGCTATATGGAATACAGTTGTGGAAATTTGTATGTATTTGAATATATTTGATAATTGTACTGAACAATCAGAAGATGATAGTGACCTCCAAGGAACAGTGATGGGCATTTTGCACTGAGAATGAGATTTTTATGTGATTGATTGATTAAATGCTTTAATTAAAGCCTTTATAAAATAAGAATTGAAAGACGATGAAGTCTAGTATTTTTTACATAAAGTACGAAACTGCTGTAAAAATAATGAAAAGACAATTAATCACTGAGGACTCTGGAGTTTATTTTCCTATTTATGAAATAAATGATGATGATAAATGATGGTCAGTGTTTTTCTTTGCTAAGTCATGAAAAAAAGAAACTTTAATGCTTTGTCTTCTGACACTAATATTCACTTGGCTGATACTCATATTGATATCTGTGAGTCATACATCCAGTCATGATGTAATATGACATATTGTATCAGTTGGATTTTATCAGCTGACATGTAACATACATAGTTGACATTTCTAATGTGGGGCATATCAATAAAACTGAAAACTAGCCCTAACCCTGACCCTAACATCCAATACTTCAAAAAGTCCCGTCATTAACAAGATAATACTACATGCTGATGATTCACACTCACCCATGCTGCAGTCTTTGAATAAAACAGAGTTGCAAACAAGCCTGGAAGACACATGGATCATTGTGTTGCCTCTCTTGACATCACATAACAGACAAGCTGAGCAGAGAAATGTCCTCAAAAGGCAGTGTACTCCTTGAGGTGTGATGCTGTGGCAGATGATGACAGAGGTTGGAAAAACCTACAGTTTGTGTGAGTAATGACCCCTGTGGTGTGGGAATAAGACAACAGAGGTAAGGCAGTGGGAAAGGCAGGGGGCCGGGGGTCAGACTGGGGTTAGGGAGGACGCTATGTCACTTTACCTGAAGGCAGAAACATGTGCTTGTTGTGCAGGGGGGTATTTTGAATATTTCCATTACTCCCCTAAAAGGGAGGGGGGCTCAAAGAGCTAATTAATAGTCACAGTGGTCAAGGTTACTCTTGCTGAACCCTACATTACTTCACTTTATCAAATACACACACAGAGAGAAAAAAAAATAGAAGGTCAGAGAAACTGACACAGGCAGAAAGAAGGACCACATCTGGAAAGAAAAGAGGAGGTGAAGAAGAGATAAAGATGAAAACGAAGAAAAATCAAGGAAGGTAGAGATGGAGGTGAGTCAGGGTCAGGGTCTTTAGTGAGGGAACATCGCTCGCTCTGAGGCAGCGTCGTTCATCATCTCATCGCCAGGCTGTTTACAGTGAGGGAGGGAGGCAAAGAAGGATGGAGAACTGTACATTTCCACTCCCTCATATTGTCCTATTATAGCACCTTGTCCCATAACTCAGCGTGGAGGACAGATGGGACGTATTTGACTACACACTATGCTGTCTACCTTCATGCTCCTCTGTTAGAATCACATTTTCCATCCTCAGACCATCATAGAAAGTAAAGGAGGGGGCAAAGAGTGATGCTGGTCTCCTCTGAGTCTGTGTGTATTTCATTTGTTAAATGTCAGGCGCCACAGTGTTTAGATAAGTTTGATCCCAGCATGTCAGTTTATAGCGCTGCCTTGACCCTGAACGGCTGAGGTCCCACAACTTTTATATACAGCTGCCAATTTATCGAGCTGACCTTTTTTTAATAACTTTTATTAAAACTATTAAAGCATTTTTAAATTTTTTTTTTTACCAGATATGATCTTAGCCAGTCAGCGTCATCCATTTCATATGATGGAGAAAATGCGCTTTGGCTTGATTTGTTGTGTAACTGATCAATAATACACAGGTTGACTATACTACACATTTGAGGAAATCATACTGAAGCAGTGCTGTGATTTGATTTCATACAGTTATGCACAAATATGTTTTCCTATTATTATATTTTATTGGCTTCAATAAAAGTTTTAAAGTCTCACGGTCTAAATACTCTCACACTCGTAGAAAAATAAAATTGAAAAGGAAATAATGAATACATGAATTTTTCTCATGCAAATAATCAAATTTAAAGAGACTGAGTATCAGAGGGAAACTAGTTTCTCAAAGTGACTTCAATCCAAATGCATTTTTAATGGGGTCATTCTTGAAATTCACAAACTATATCAGTGGAGTTTAAGATGCAATTGTATTTCAACCAGTTATAATGGCTTGCAGACATGCCTATTTACAGCTTAAGCTTTCTCAAACATAAATCCAAAGTTATATACATACAAGACAGATGCTACATGCTCTATTGGAGCCCTAAGGAAAACACACCCTCTCTTAAAGTGGATGAGGACAGAAAATAAAACACAAGAATAAAACAAAGTGAAATAATAAGAAATAAAAGCTCTGAACAAGGTGAAATGTGTCTGCTTTTATGAGAATGTCATGACCCACACATCTCACACACTGACCTCAATATTACAAACACATGATTAATCACTGCTTGACAAATTATCAAGACTCAATTGATAGTTGTGTTGTTAATATTCTGATAACAGTTTTTTGGCTGTTATCGTTGAAAAAAACTTTTAACATCTTAAATTCTTTGATTAAATCTTTGTCCAACATTATTACATTTTTAAAACGCTGAACCAGCAGCAGGTTACTAGAGTCATAATTTACTGTAATAAAAAATAACACTAAACACGGATGAAGTTCTGTGTGTGTGTGTGTGTGTGTGTGTGTGTGTGTGTTTCTTTCGCATTACTACTTATGTGTGTGGACTGCAGATCAGTGCTCTCTGATGGCACCCAGTGGTCGTCCCATGTAACAGCAGGTGACTGGGTGAATATAAAGATGTTGGGAAAAGAGCCAGACGAAAGAAAGAATGTTTTAAGAGGAGAAGGACATGTTTGTGCCACCAGGAGAGACGTAGTTCAAGAGATGGACACTGATCTGGAAAGGTGCCGGCGTTCAGTTTACTGTTGGCATGTTTAGGCTCTAACAGAGACAGATCGGATCGATACGCTGGAGCGAATACAGAACCGGTGCATGTGTGAGGCTGATTAGTTCTTTTTGATTAATGTAATGTGGTATTTTACATTCCACAATGAGGCAAGAGTGCTTCTATTTCAGTCTTAATGAGCACTGGAAGGAGACTGTGATGAACGTCTGTGTATATGCATGTGTGTGTGTGCCCGCTGACATGTCTTTATACGTATGTAACAGAGCACCTATTCCCTGGGCCCAGTATCGATGGTGTTTCAGTGCGTTGGCGGTGCTGGGTTGCTTGAGCAGTGGCAGTCACCTGCTGTGTGTGCTAGACAGTGCAGCCGGGGGCAGACGAGGGTTGAAGTGTCATTTTATGTTAGGCAATAAATTAAGCCTCCATTACCCGAAACCTAAGCCCGAAATGAATTTCATCTAACTGTAGATCTCTCCCCTTACATTTCAGGCCTCAGCCACCACTTCAATAGCGTTCATTTGGAGCAGTGACATGGGTGAAAAACAATCCGCTTTAAAAATACACTGCAAAACTCTGGGTTGGGAGCTTTTCTTTTTTTTTTTGACTAGCCAAAGAAGGGGGACTCAGGATTGCGGTGTGCTGTGAGACGCTTTGATACGCCATCTCTGGGCTTTATACCGATACCTGATAATCCCAGGGAGACGCTTTGCAGGGCATTTACCAGGAAGCATAAATTTGAAAGTCTGTAATTTGACAAAAAGAAGGAGAGAGAAAATCTGTAAAGGGGAGGGAAGATATAGTCTAATGGTTGGGGGTCTTCTCAACAGTCTGTGCACGCTTACCACAACCTGGGGAGTCAGAGCAAAGACTTCGGAAAGAGAAACAGAGGTGATTCTTCACACTGTGTTGTCTGCTTGAATCTAGTGGAATTCTTGTTCTGGTGTTATCTGGTTAGCAGTGTCCTCTGCCAGTCCTAACAGCAGGGTAGAACAAACACAGAGCAATAAAATGTATTTTTGAGAATATTGTCCCTACAGATTCAGGCTCAGCCATCCTGGTTTGGTAAAGGGTCCTGGGTTTGGTTTGGGACTGCTGTCATCTGCACTGGTGTGTATGTGAGCCTTCCAGGATGGAAAGTTTTGGCTCCGGCACTGACACTTGTGGCCTGCAAGGTCAGGAAAACCACTCTAGACCACAAGACGGCCGTTTCTTTCGTGACAGTCTCAGGACACTCTGGACTCTCTCCTTTTTGGTCGTTACCCCAACTGACTATAAGAACTTCAGCCCCTCTTTCTCTCGTCTTTCCCTTGACTCAGTACTAATTAGGATGATGTATGGTTGTGGGCTCTTTAGAAGGGGTGGAATAGTCGGAGGCACTTTGATTACAATAAACAGAGCTGGGGATTTCAAACAAAACCGCACACCAGTAAAAGGGCTTTTCCTCCTCTCCATTCACCATGCCAGGGTGGTTCTTAGGTTTACACAGGTGTGTGTGTGTGTGTGTGTGTGTGTGTGTGTGTGTGTGTGTGTGTACACATGTCTGTGCTTATGTGCACACGTGGCTTTCAATAAATATTGCAGATGAACAATACTGTAGCATTTCTGCAATAAATCAACCTAAATATCTTTCACAGCTTGAGGACAGCATCAGAGCCAGTGGAAGAAACCCATCATCAGTGGTCCTGCTGGTACAATTACTGTCTGTGTGATGACTTCTCACTAACAGGTTGACCAATGAAGTAGGAATGTACGCCATAGGTGATGCTGCTTCCCATGTCTGAGTAACTTCATGTGCTCTCTCCCAGACTTGTTGTTTACATGATGGAACTCAATCATCACTAGCTGCTCTGCTGCTGCTCTCATCCATCATAGCGTGCCCTTCCATCTCCAGCTCTGCTCTCAATGAGTGGCCCGTGTATCCGGTCTCTGCCCGAGGAAAATGATCAGTTTGTCTTTGCAGAGCTGGGTTTCCAATTTCATGTTGCAGACATTTGGGCTAAAAGCATGTGGCAGGGTAGGCAGTGGGTGCAGAGTGGGGACAGTGCAGTGTTATTGTAGCAGAGAGTGAGAACTGAACTGAGAAGGGGACAGTGCAGGGTTCAGTTAAGGGTAAGAGGTGAAAGGGAATAAACATTGCCACAGCTACTGCACGCTACTGGGACGGGTGTAGAGGGTATGTATGTGCAACACTGTGTGATTGTATGTGTTGCAGACACGCGATTAAAGAGGCAGTTGGCTCCAGTGATCAGAAGTTTCTGCATTCAATCTGCACAACCAAGCTGTTGTACTGCAAGACAAACTGCTGCACCTGCTTGTACAAAGCCTCTCCAGATTTGAGTGTAAGCAAATCATGTCTGCTTGGTTTTCAGACACAAACAGTAAGACAGAGCATGCACAACACAGAAGACGTAATTTGAGTGTAGGCGCGAGTCAAACAAGGAAACAGTGAGATAAATGAATGAAGATCATAACAAATACTGAGTCTTTCGAAGGGTTTGATGAATATGAACATGATTCATCCGCTATGGCTTTTACAGCCACCCAAATTCCAACCCAAGCAGACACATTTAGACAGAATATGAGTTACAGGCCGACAAGTCACTGTTACTGAGAGAGCCACAAAGTTTCATCAAAGGCTTGATCAGTTTTAACAGACAGCTGGGCGTCTTTCCTATTCAGTTATCAGCCGTTCCAACAACAAACTAAGACTTTGCAAGAGGCAGACAATAAAAATATCCAAGTTCTCCTCCATGAAATCAATGGCACTTTGTTTAATTTCCATTGTATTAAATCCTCATGTTTCAATTGCATTACGAGCTTGCCTACAAAGGACCGACAAGGGACTGCTTCTGTCCGAGCGATCTCATAACACGTGGCTGATTGTGAACCGCAACCCCTCTGCTAGCTTGGTAACGTACCATGTTTCCTGGCTGAAAAGTGTCCAGCTTTTATTAAATGGTGTATTGATTACAAATAACAAAGAAAGGAGTCATGGAGGTTGAAGATTTGAATCTAAAACTAGCAAGTAATTCCTGCTGGGTTTAATTAGCTGCAACAGAGCACTTTCACATCCAGATTGTGTAGGACCCAAAGCCTGCGTCATAATCAGTCTCAGACGAGTCTAACAGACGGAAGAACTTCCTCATACACACTGACAACTTTCATCTGTCAAAGCGGCCAACACAGATTGACCCAAATATCTCTGCTTCAATTGTGTAAATGTCCTGTGAATCACTGTTATGGAGGTGCACATTTGCTCTAAACCTTAATATATTATGTGATGTTTTACATTATATGTTACGCGGCAGTGAATTCAAGCAAATAAACAGAAACATTTCTTCCAAAAGAGAACTTACTTGACGGGTCAGAGCTGTAGCATTGTCCAGGACGGGGATGGGTTTGCTCTCTTTGTAGTGCTGCAGTCGCTCGTGAATCTGAAAGGACAGAAGATTGTGTTGATTAAGGAAGATAGAAAAGAGATGAGGTCAACACTGGGCCGCAGAGGCCACAACGAGGCACCCCAGAGCAAATACACACACACACGAGAGTGCACACAAAAACCCATGTTCACATCTGTAAGGACACGTGTACGAAAACATGTGCAACCTCAATCCACAACCTTCTACTGACCCAGACTCACACAAGATGAAAATGACTAGCAATGACACCAAAAGCACACACGCAGATCTTTGACTCAAGACTCCTTTTGCTGAGAACAACAGAGTATTCTAAGTATTTCAGCTAGCTTAGCCACTGTACAAACAATCCGTTTTTCCACCATGCATTCGATATGCCCCAGTGGCCTGATGAGGATTCCAAATCATTTCAACAGTCTGGTTAAATTGGCTAAACATTTCCTTATCAGTCTCAACACTGCAACTGCACAATGTTGAGAGACAAAGCTCTATCTCTGGAGAGTTGCTAAAATGGAAAGTAGGCCCGAGTCGTGTGTTAACGTTTACTCATTTACACACACAAAAACACTTCATCACTCAAAAACTGATATGTGGAACAGAGATGGAATAATTTATACGCGCAACCGCATGCTTGTGCCCACGCACATGCAGTCAAACACACAGTCGCTCACTAGTACTCCAGCCTACGCACACAGACACACAAAAACACACTACAACCATCCCATATGTGATTTAAGAGCAGCTGTGCAGGAATGCGTTGACAGCCTACAGGCTGCTGTCAGGTCCCATCAGAGAACAGACAGGGACGCCTCTCCTCCCAGCAGTCACTACCGAGTCTCTCCTCAGCCCAGCATGGTGAAGGGGAGCTCGGCCATGGGTCTGACTGATAACTGGGCCCTGGGCCTGGAGATCCAGCTGGATGTCCCAGAAAACATTCCAGCGCGATGGTGGAATAGAAGGTCCTCTGGCTGAGGAGTGAGTGACAGAGAGGCCCCTGGGCCAGCGCTATGTCTGTGAGGCCAAATCCACACATGTGGCAGCTTACAAACACATGTACACACACAGATGGAGCAGTGACAATTTGCCGCAGAAAATCATTCCGTAAGACATGAAGTGACAAGAAAAGCAGTTTGTTTGCTGTCACAGTGAGCAGCTACAGATGCTCTGCGCAATTAAAACATCTGTTTTAAGACTGTTAAACATAATTTTTCCTCCTGACTACACAAAAGATGTTTTTTTTAGCTAGAAAACATTGTGCAGTAGCAGCACTGTGCATGTTGTGAATGCTACATGGAGTGTGGTGAAGACTGTGAGATTACGCAACCACAGGATGTGATCTGTCCCTTCTAATGACAGTGAAATGTTTTTCAGTGTTTCTGGCCCCTTTAGAGGAAGCTCTGATTAACAAAAAAGACATGCAGCATGTGTAGATGAGTTTATTTCAGTCTTTTCAAGCTGTCATCTGTCTTTGATAACCACCAGAGAAAATTACGTCCTGAAGCCTAAAACATGATGTAATTCACAACACACATAACACAAATAAGCAAATATGAACATTCCACAGGCATTTTTATGACTTTCTGAAAAATGCGACAGAAGTTCACGTTAAATGTCTTTGCATATGTATGCTCCTCCCTACCCATCAAAATTCCACTTCAGCTGTTCAGCTGGTCTTAAACAGGTTGCCATTTCAGCTTGACTTATCCACACAGACTCCGGTGATAAATCACGACCTGTTAGGACTGTGTCTTGGCCAACAGAGCGGCCATGTTTCAAGGTCAGCTTAGAGGTTCAAATCCCTGTGTAAAGCCGACATTACTTGGCTATAAAACATCGTGCATTAGGCATGTCTTTGAGGTAATCTGTTGAAGGCCTGAGGGAGGCTGATGGTTGCTCAGCTCAGCTGTAGAGCACGAAAGCTGTGTGAAGGAACCTAGAACAAGACAGCTGGGATGTGAAGTTAAACAAATAGTGGCAAAAACATCAGGCAACCCAGCAGGTCTGAGATGCAGGAACTTGTCATGATAAGGTTTGGGACAGAGATGAAAAAAATGAATAGAGTGTGAAGAGTTTGGAGTGGTGCTAACACATGCATGAGGAGATTCTAATGTTTAAGTGGTCCAGAGTTAAGCTGTTGTATGTTCTGTGTTTTATGGCATCAAATGTAAGACTGCCACTCTGGGGCAATTCCTGGAAATTTTCATCCTCATCTGTTTAATTTCACATAGCCACGTCATATTTGAACAGTTACTCTCCACTGTTCATGAAGTCCCAACAACTCCACCCTGTTCTCGGACTCCTCTGTCTGTTCCTCTACAGTAGAAGGCCGTAAAAGGACAGACAGGCAGCTCCAGTTACTTCATCTGTCCTGATCATCTTTGTAAGAAAACAGATGAAATAAATGAGAGAGGTTGCCAGTGTCTTCAGCGCTCCAACATACCACAGTGCTAGTGACATCTGCTTAGGTAGTTGTTGCTCCACCACCTCGACTTACTTAGTTACTTTGGAATTTCTCTTCTGCTCCGTGAGCAAATGCGAGATTGAAATGCTTTTATTTACAGTTCAGGACACATTCCAAGTGCCTGTCCATGACGCAGTAATGTATTTTAAAGTCATTAACCCGCTTTTTGCATAGCACGTTCTCTGTCCCCTTGGTGAGGCAGCAGTGCTCCTGGCAAACAGCAGAAGTGGCCTGGTGGAATTTAAAACAGTGAAAGGCAGTGTACTACAGCCAGCGATGGCTTAGCTCAAACCGGAGCGCAACTCCAGGACACACAGACGAATCAAAGACTGGGATTCTGAACCTTCTATGATGAGAAATGTAGTGCTACTTAGATGTGAAATAAGGGAGAAGAGTCAGGATCAGAATGTTCAAAACTGAGGGAGGAAAGTTCCCTGAAGCACAGACATGGTAAAGATGAATGAACGTGCACCTTCAGTGAGGTGAAAAAAACCACACTACAATAGAAGCAGTGTGTGTCCATTCTCCACAGGCCTCAGATTTAGGCTGTGTCTGCTTCCAGAAATACCCCGTGTGTATGCAGGAAAGGAAAATCATAACCCATGTAAGAATGTATATAAAAAAATTCTAATGAGAATGGACTTAAACAAAAACATAATATCCATCCATCTTCATCCTTTTCAGACGTGAGTTCCAAACACTGCGAACGATCACTGTTAAGGTTAAGGGTCATACACCTTGGACAACTTTCAAGAAACCATCAGTTATAAAATTCAGTAATCCAAACTGTATTTATGTTCTCTTCCTGATCAAAGCGTATGCTACAGAAAAAAAGAACAATGACTCCACCCCCGATTGTCAACGTGGAGGTATAGCTAAGGAAAGAAAAAATCAGGCCTAACAAACACTAATCCAGACACACTGCTGCAAGCACAGTCTGGCAGGGAGAGGAGAGAGCGTGCAATAGAGTGAAAGCTTGATAGATGGAGAGGTTTGCTGATGGAAGGAGAAGGAGAGGTCTGGAGATCACAGAGCTGGATAGTGTTTCTGTTTGAGTCCTGCAAGTAGGCTCAAGGCCTCTGGTTAATGTCCACTGGCCAGAAAACTTCACATCGGACCAATTACAGTTGACGATCTTTCTCTCACTCCTGTTTCTATATCTACCCAACGGAGCAGATCCAGTATCAGGCCTTTCTTAATCCAACCAGGTTCAGTCTCTTGGTCTGAACCAGAACACCTTGTCAAGTCGCCATGACCTGGTAGACTCGACCAAACTAAGAAGATGTGAAGGGGCATTGCAGACAGGCGTACAGGGTTACAACTGCAATGGTTGTGAGACGATATGTTTATTCAAGGAGCTTAAGGAGAAAAGTATAGCTTTTTCTAGTATTAAATTTAGCCCTGGCAGGATGGCACCATGTTCTGGACAAGGTGCTGTGGTTTGTGAACAGTCCTGCAAATGACAGTACCATTCTGCTTGATAGTTGACTGTACAACTGAGCAATTAAGGAGCAATTTAAGGAGAATCCAAAATAATATACTTATAATATACTAAAGGTCTAAAAGACTCAACTGTGTTATCAACTGATAAAAGATGTAGCAATTAGTCAATTGATGCAATAGGTGGCCCACAAAGAAAAGTAAATAAATATTGGAATTATGATTTCAGCTCCAGCTCCTGGAGCTTTTTCCAGTCAGTCCAGGTTTTTGACAATGGGTGGAACAAACAAATCAGTCTGAAGTCTCCACCTTTGGCAAGGGATAATTACAATGCTTTTTTGTGTGCTATTTTCTATTGTTCCACAGACCAAACAACCAACACTCAACCACTGATTAATAGAGAAAATTGTTGAATGACTCATTTTGTGTTCACTCACATTTATTGAGCAAAGAATTCACGTAAACAAAAGAAAGCTCAGGACCTTTCTATGGCCAAGACCCCCTACAGAGTTCGTCTGTGGGTGTTGTGTAAAATGTCTGGAGAATGTGACAAAAGATTAAGATATGGAAATATGTCCAAACAATGAGGAAGAGAAAGAGAGACAGGGACAGACAAAGAAAGAGAGACACCAGGACAGCCGGCCAACAACCATGACAGCCATATCATTTAGATGGGGGATACATTTCCTCGAGGTGCTCTTGGGAGCAGAGAGGCTCCTAACACACCTCCATAGACATCGTATTCTGTAAAGCCGGGACAGAGCAGCAGACACATTCACACTTGTGTACTGTTATATATAGACATATATAAAATCCCATCTGCTGTTTTCCATTTGTGTTCCAGACATAAAATGTACACATACAAAAAAATATCACCGGCAAAAACAAAGTGAAGTGGCATTTATTAATCATGCAACCCATGTGATATTTAGCTGCCATCAAGTTAGGAAGCAGTATTATGAATGACTGAGGGCTTAAAGCCAGGACAAATGCATCTGACTTAGTGAATCAGATTGATTTGAGTACTTTTCAGGCAGTCAATTAAACATATAAATTTGTTCAGACTGTCTTTAAAAGCTCCAGGTGAGCCCATGATGTCTTCAGGCAGTTCCCAGGCCATTGGGGAGCCATAAATACACTATATGGCACCATGAACCTCATTTTCCATATTCTGTGTATTGCTCCTATGCTCCATATCCTATTAAGATTGGCTTTGTATCGTGCAGACCTTCTGGTTTCACTTTGAGTCCTTTTTTTCCTAAAGAATACAAAATCGGGGTCAACCAAAGTGACCTGGAATAATGGTTGTGGGATCACTCCAGAGATTTTCCTTGATTACCAATACAGACATTTGACTGATAGAATGAGGACTGGTGGATCGGTAGGCCTCTGCTCATTTTTACTGCCCCCCTCAGAATTCTAGATATGGTTCAAGTCAATGAGTTTTAAGGTTATTCGGTAGTCAACAGGCCATACTGCAGCAGGTCTGCTCTGCTGAGGAGCTTGCCTCCTCCTTTCCCCTGTCCCTATCACCACCTTGCTTTTGGCTTCATTCGACATGTATTCATCTTGTTCCTCTGGCTCAGTTCAGAGGAGCGTGTTTGTGGACATTGAGCATGATCTTATGATTTCATGCTGTAGTCGACCATTAAACTCCTATGAAAACTGCACACAAAACATTGTAAGGAAGAAGATTTATTCAGGATTTTACGTGAGGTTTTCAAACCATAAATAACCACCAGGCTTGTGTCAGAA
The DNA here is from genome assembly GCA_016801845.1 of Polydactylus sextarius. Lineage (NCBI taxonomy): Eukaryota > Metazoa > Chordata > Actinopteri > Polynemidae > Polydactylus > Polydactylus sextarius. The sequence continues at coordinate 17,518,162 of CM028928.1, forward strand.
ATAATATTTTGTAACGACGAATGGCAAGCTGAATCAGTGTATTCAAAGACTGCACATAGTTCTTCAGTGTACAATCACTGCGACACCAAAGCCCTGATCTCTTTCAATAAAAATCTAAGAATCTACTGACAAACTCATTTGCTTGGGAGCCTGACTGAAAATGAAGGGCATCTCTTTTTAAGGATGGAAGTTTCCTTCTTCTAAACAACATGGAGATATATGATTATCTCCCCATGAGGGCTCCTGCTCCCCTAAAATAGTAAATACAGAGGCAACCACAGGACCTCCTGACCACAGACAGTACGAGTGAATCTCTGAGGCGATATAGGTTTACAGTATGAGTCTTTAACAGGAGGTGATTAGGTAGGTTTTATTGCTGCATACATGGTGTTGGATTTAAACGACTCAGAAAGAGCTTTTGCAGCAAGGTGAGAGGATTTGGACAATTTGTTTCTTTTATAATTTTCGTTGGTAATGGGGACCAGGACCCAGTAGAATTTCAAAGTGTGGAAAGGATAAGATAAGTGCCTAAATGGTAAGTCTTAGGTTGCTTTCAGTGAGTAGAGTTTGTTGGACATTACAGGGTGACTCATAAAACTTGGGAGGGCTACCTAGAGCTCGATCAAGTTATTCACAGAATACCAAGTCTGGTGCTCAAGGAGCACAGTCCAGTTTGTCTGAAAATGAGCTCATTCATCAAAATAGCTGAAACTTTCCACTTTGGTACAAGCATCAGCTGCAGCACCTTTACATGTCATTAAAGGTCTGCAGCACTGAAGAACAAACTGGCAAACCCACATCAATATTGCTGTGTAACAACAATGCAAGTGCCAAGCCTATTAGCAACTAACAGGAGCAGGTTTAAGGGAAAACTGACTGACCACAAAATGAGGGATCTCAAGGCCTGGCTAAAGGCCTGCTGACAGAAACTTGGTCTTAAAGGAGAGCCCCACCTGAGGCAGGTGGAAATTGAATATTGTATTATATTTCCTGTGGCTTTTTGCGGAGTGGGAACTTGGCAGTGGAACAGTAAGTGTGGTGGAATTTATAGAACGCACACTTGAGTAACTCCCTTTAATTGAAAAGAGGCGAACTGTCTGCGTCGTTTTAGCTATGCTAGCTATACACGCCAGCACTCACACTTCACGTCAGCTCCGATGTTGTGCTGATGAAAAGTCTGCAAAATAAGTCGAACCTGTGAGCCCCGAGGGTCCCGCTGAAATATGATATTAGAAAATTTGTTTCATCTCCGTGACATAATTGTATTATGTGTGGGATGTGAGAGGCTGTCCCAAATGTCCGATGGGGGCAGGTGAGGAGAGACAGAGAGGTCCTCAGTCTGGTTTAAGTCTTTGTGTAGGTCTGAATTTTCTCCTTTCTTGTCTCTTTTTCCATCTCTGACACCTCCTCCACTGGTCCTTCTTCCTCCCTCTAGACACACTGACCAGTAACTGATGCTACATAATTACCCAGGTGAGGCCTGAGTGTTTCCATATGAGAGACCTGAGTTGCCGAGCCCGTCAGATTAACATGATATGTATGCTTGCTCTTTGCTGTTTAGCCTTTCCCAAAGTATCCCATTCACAGCCTCATGAAATAAAAGGTGGAATCTATGGAGATTTGGTAGTGGGGTTTTAGAGGAAAGGGACAATTACGGTTTTATTAATGGTGTGCCACTGACGTTAGCCATGTTCACCTGAATGTTGCGTCTTGAGTGCTGGTCTCCGCTGTAAGGCGAGATGGTTGTTCTGTACTTCTCTGTGATTCGAAGTCTATCCATTTGGCTCACTGGATGACGGGCTGGCTCACGTCTCAGTACCAAGTAGAAAACAGAGGAAACATATAGTTCTGCTTGTCTGGAGCAGGGCAGTTTCCACTTATGCCTCCACGTTAACAATAAGAGACGCTAAAAGCAGCTCAATTTCTCTCCATTATAAAAAAGGAGAATAAGAAAATAGGTAGAACAGGCTCATTCTGGTGAGGAAATAGTGTGGCTCTTTGATGTTATACAGATGTATTTTATCATTTCATGGCTGGCCTAACTGTATTGTATTGGGGTATTTATTCTGCCACGGTAGCAATAGTGAACTGGGTCACATTAGCTTAGATCTGGACTGATACTGTACTTACTGAATTGCACTGACATGGGCCCCAACATGAGAGCCACTCAGTAACTAGCTGGCACACCAACAAAGTGGTGTTCAAATTTCATAATGGCATTTAAAGAGTTGATTGTACCACTCAAAGCTTCTTTCATGCACGCACACAAACAGATCTGACATGGCAGCTCTTGACAATCACTAAGTACTGTTAGAATGGACAAAAGAACAACTATGTCCCAAATCTGTCTGCCTGTTTTCCATTGGTATGGCTGTTATTACAGACATTTTCTTCTGCATCCATTCATCATTACCTTTCTAGCAGGATCAGCAAACTAACCCAGACAGTCCCTCTACATGACTACTGTCTCCAGTTCTCACAGCATGGTGGATCCTAAGGCAACCCCAGGTCAGATGGGACTTCTAATTTTTCATGTTGTGAGTCAAACCTGGGGTCTCCTCCCAGCTGGATGTGCCTGGAACACCTCAGGGTGGCATCCAGGGACCATTCGATTGAGTTTGAATTACATCAGCTGGCTCCTCTCAGAGCAAAGGAGCAACTGTTCAATCATCTACACTTTTTTTTTGGTCACTACATAAAGCTCAAGGATTGATGGTAAATCAAAAGCTTCCCTTCTACTGTTAGCTTCCAGTGTGGTCCTCATGGCCCATCTGATGGAGAACTATGCAGAGGCAAATTATCTACTTAGCTAACAGTTCAGGGGGTGGTGGGTGGGTGGGTTACTCTTGCAATTAGTGCAAAGCTTTCTGCAGTCCAGGTAAATATGCTGTGAGCATATGGCACTCTTGTTTGAACAGCACTTACTCTCTCTCCTTTACGTTCCTCTTGAAAGATTAGCAAGGTATAATCTTGGGTGGTTAGAAGACTAGGTGAAGTTGGGGCACTCCACCCTTATGACTGGCTGAATATCACAGAAATATAATGCCACCTTCATTAGCATCATTCAATCTGCCCCACACTATGCACTGTTTTCTTTGGGGCCAGCAAGAATGAGAGCCTGACTATGCACAGGCCCTGCCCATCATTATCCATGTTCAAGATGCCGTATTCTTTGGCCATCCATAACAATCCAGGCATCAAATGAAACCTTTCTGGTTTCCTCAAGTCCCGACATCAGGGTTTTACTTCAGAGTCTGAGGTATGCCATAATTCAGGCACTTTTACACGCTCACATTGGTGCGTTACAACCCTGGATCCTGAACAAACATGCTTACACAGAAAAGATTTCTTTTAGGGGAGGGAATGAAAATTATGTCGATTTTTCTCTCTCAGTGGTCTCCGTGACATAGTTATTCTGGAGAGAAACAGAGACCACCAAAGGGTGGAAATATATCATGCCAGCACATGAGAACTGTTTTGGCATTCTTTCAAAATGGAGCCCATTGTTAGTTTTTAGTTTTCTAATAAATTGAATGATAAAGTCATCTCAGTAACATCACTGAACTTGTGAAAGAGTTGTTGGTTTTCTCTACTGGTTCTCTAAGAGTGACTGGAAAAAATCTGATTTACAGTACACAAACTTCATGTACCAAAACCCCTCATGTTCCTGTTTTCCGAGAGCAGGAGATGGAGGAGATTGGCCGCAGAGTGCATATCCCAAGTGAAGATGACTTTAAGGCAGACAGACAGAATGTGCTACATTCATTACCCTTGTCTGTCTGCTAGTGTATTAAGATATCAAGTGTGCTCATCTTCTCCCCATACTCTGCAGCTATCTAGTTTAATAGGCAGTAACTGGACCACAGGACCATTCACACTGGCAAAGAGGGAGTTAGGAGATCTGGGTGGGTAGGCTGTTGGAATGACAATAAACTTAGTATTGCATGAATGAGACTGGAGCAAGGGAGTCTCAATAACGCAGTGTAGAATGAAGGTCCAAGTGTGTGATTTTATTTGAGCTGTGGATTGTGTCCTGTCCCACGAGAGGAAGGATGTGACTGTGAAGGTGGGTAAGGCAGACAGCATTAAAGAGAGGTTCCAGGCCCAAGCAAAATATATGACAGAACGAGGAGATTAACAGCTGAATTTGAATATTTATAACCAGAGAGTGATCACTCCCAGTATATTTTCCATATTGCTAGAGATAAAAACATTAACTTCAATGTTGATGGGTAAGAATTAGTTCTGTTGGCTGTAGTGTCTTGGCAGAAAAATATAGGTATTAAAATAAAAAAATAAAACAAACAAACTACTACTAAAGCAAATAAATAAGTGCTTTTGTTGTTTTACCTTAACCAGTGAGTGGAGGCTCCTCTCCCCAAACATGTCCTGAAGGAAAGTGTTGTCCTCTGGGTGGGTGACATGAGGCTGCAGCTGGGAGGGCAAAGCCGCCAGCAGCTCATACAGACCTGGAGTAGGAGGAAGAGGAAACACAGGGTCGGTATGGCAACGTGGGAGGTATAAATGCATACATGCACAGTCACACACACACAAAACATACGCATAGAAACAGATGTGCATACAGATGTACATCTGTAGTTTACTAATACATAAAAGAACTGAAGTGCCGTACGTGTGCTGGAATACATATATTGCAACCTCAAACACACACAACAAGAGAGTCAGATTAGGTGATGTGTAAATATACAAATAAATGCCACAACTAGATACCCTAAATACACAAAAATACTCTAATTTTGTTTACCACTACAACCAAAGGAAAACATAGAAGCAGTAAAGCATTTCCCCTTTCTCTACTTCCCTCTATTGTCCCACTCTTTCCACTATTGTCCCAGCCTTTCCTGTTCCTGGGCACTGCTGTCCTCAATCAGACACTACTCCAACAACACCATGTCAGGCTACAAAAAAAATCCAATTTTTGATCAGTTGAAAAGTTCAATATGAACCTTCTCTTTTTTAACAAAACAGATGGCACAGACGCCTCAGGAGGCCTTCCATCCACAAATTGTCCCTGCCTGTAAACAATCAATTTTTTGGAGTAGAGTGCACGTGTGTTTGCTAAACAGAAGTTTTGGAAGAAGGACTCAGGATAAACTATCTATGTGGCTGCTGTGCTGGGTATGTTAGTATTCTTTATATAATTCCTACAATGGAACTAAAATGTTCTAAAACAACCTTATTCACTTAAAAAATGAATTTGAGGTTAAATGAAATGAACAGGCTTGGCTGTAGACAAACTGATGTCATGAGCTTGCAAGGACAGCAGACTTCCACCCAGGCGTATGTGGTCTACATATATATAAGTCATCACTATAGCATGAGCAACGTTTTTCAGTGACAGTGAGAGAAGCAGTGTGCACAGACCAGCAGGTCTGTGGCTGAATCTGAATTCCTAAGAACAACACATGCAGAGATCTGCAAGGCCTTTCAGGGTTTACTAACTCGCCTTATAAAAGGTATGAATACTTCAAATTCAATTTAAAAAGAAACAGACTGGGGAGCTGATGGTTTCAAGATTAGGCAGAGGGGAGGTGAAGTACTCAGAGGGAGAGAGAGCACAAAACCAGCAAGTGAGCAGGGCTGCTTCCAAACACAACAGAGTCCTGGAGCGCAACTGATGGAGAGTAGTAGCAGATACTTGTTTGCTGTTCTGTTCTGGTCTTCATTGTGGACATGATCCACTAAACCAGGAGATGGATTGAAGGTCAGGGCCCTGCAGAATGCAGTGAAGCTGGGTCATATGCATCAAAGACTGCTTTACTAATGCACCAGAAAAGCCCCTTCCCCAGAATTGAGCTCCTTAAACACAACCACACAGTGCTCGAAACTCTTTGAACAAACGCTGATCATGTGAAGAAACTCTAAACACATTCACGGCGGAGCCATCGAAACGTCAAAACAAACTCGAGCGGCTTGGCTACCTCTCTGAGAGTGTCTTTCATCAGAGGACAGAGAAAAAGAGAGGAAGGAAAGAGAAAAAACCACCACAGGCGCAACTGGAGTAATTCATAGCTGAGAATGATTGATTGAAAACAATGGTTGACGTCGTTGGCTGAATGAATGACTGACTGGCTGAACTGGCGGGCCGGCTGACTGGGTTAGAGCAAGTGTGTGCTGGCAGCTCAGGATGTTTGGCAAGAGAGCCACGGCTGACTAACTCAACTCATGTCATGCTCTGCTGCTGCTGGACAGTCAGATAGATGGAGTGTCATCTGCCACTTTCAGATGTCTGTTTCCCATTTGCAGGTGATTTGGGGTCTGATTCGCTGAGGTCTTTGAGCAAACACACAGGACATATCAAGACATATCTTCAGCTCACAGCACAGATTCTGTGTAGTGTTAGCGCCTCACACCTAACTGCAACAAAACGTCTGTGGTAAAGACAGGAGTTTGACAAAGGAGAGAAAAAGCCACTGAACCTTGAGCGAGATTTTACACACAACACATGTGCGCCAGGCTTATTACAGCAACCCCTGTGGTTTTACTCAAGCCTGGTGTGTGATATTGTCCCTGGTATATAATTATCTGATGCCTGGTTCTGTGGTCCTCATCACCAGTAACGTTCTAGCTTTCTAGCAAACACAACCCTGCTTGAGGGCAGCTGATCCCCTCAATCATTTACAACTTGGAACTCCCAGCAGAGCATCTCACATAATATATTAAAAAAAAATTTAAAGAGACAAGGGAGAGGATGAGGTGAGGGGTGTAGGAAGGGCGGGGAGAGCTTGGGGGGGATATGGTAATGTCATTACTATTGGCAATGCCGAGATACAGGTAGGAGGGGATGAAGGGAGCAAGGGAGGGTAGGAGAGAGTGAGAATCCCAAAGCATTATTCTCCCCAGGTGCAAAGTCTCCCCTCCTGTCTACACTCTCAATGATTCAATGCTTTATTCCTTTTGACAACAATTCCTCCTTGTCCACACCGGGAAGAACTAAATGGGCTGTGTGATATGTGCCAGTGGCACATTATGGGAAATACATCAGCTCCATTAGTTGATCAGCAATAATAACATAAGAGGGGAAAAATGATAAAGACAAGCTGCCACTCTGCTCACCTTCTGGGGTCAGTGTGTCAGGCTGAACCCCGTGACCCACAGAAAATTCACTTTTCGAACAACAACAGAAAGAGCTGTAGAGGAGCCAAGAGCTAAACAAGGATTGTGCAAAGCTGAAATTAAATACAATATTGCATGGGTGGACAAGCGAGGAGGAGAAATGGAAGCAGAAACACAGAGAAAGGAAATGAGCCAAAACACAACCACAGTGGTGGTAAAATCACTGCGTGTAGACACTATAAAAAAAGTGGAGAGAGAAATAAATCAAGGGACAAATGTATGGACATATGTATAGATCTGTAACGTCAGATACCGTGTCCAACATAGACAGTGAGAGACAAAATGAGAGAGGGGGAAAGAAGAAGAAAGGAAACAAGATTGCGCCAGCTCCACCACTAAAGGGTGGACCGCCTTGCTTCTCGCAGGGCTGGTCTGGATTCATTTGATTTGTTTTGGCCAGACTATTCTGGACCCTCTCGTGCGGCGGCTGTGTGTAGCAGACCTGGCAGTGTCTTGTAGTGGACTACGTTTTGTTGTGGCTAGCGCTAGACCAACCCAGCCCAGAGGTCCTGAAGACCAGCCTGATGTTGCGCAGGATGGCGAAATGGGTCTTCAGAGAAATTGGAGAGGCCAGGGCCTCCGAAGCTTCCCGTCCAGAGGAAGTGACCACTTTAACTGCCAAACATCACTTCCCCTCTCACGCCCACACCTCCACAGCGGTTAAAGAAAATAACAGTGTTTTTCACAGATCCCTTTTATGTAAAACACACAAAAAAATCCCAGACAATGAAATACATTAAACATGATACACATCAAATTGCTAGTCACATAGGTCAACAACCTCAGGGGTTTTTCTTGAACAGTGCAACATGAGGAAATTACAGGGACTAATCTAACAACACGGAGTTTGCATGGTTGTAAAATATGACCTTCACCATGACATCGTAACTGCAGCACTGTTTACTTACACACCACATTAGGGGCACACATACTGCTGGGAGACAAATTTATCAGTCTGTCCATAAGTTTACGGGTTGGACTGTGGAGCACGGATGCTGTGGGACCTCACTTCTATCCTGTAACCAAAATACATACAGAAAGACAAACTGTCTGTCTGTCTGGTGAAAATGAACTTGTTCGACTTCAGGAAATGAACAGTGGGTTTGCCTCCCCCCAGCACTTTCTCCCAGGTGCTGAATGAGTTATTGACCTCCCTCATATATCTTTCGGGAACATATAGAGAGCACAATGTTCATGAGGCTCACCAGACTATTGGGGAAATGCTGACAACAAGTGGGAGGTTTCTCAGCAGGTCAGAATTGAAACATGGCCATGTGAACGTGAGGGTTGGTGATTTGTGGGGAAAAAAAGGTGGTGGACAGGGGTGGCATCAAGAGAGGCAGACTGCAGACTGCGTAGACTAATCACTAAAGATATTCTACATTTGAGAGAGGAGGAAAGGGTGCCTTAACACTGACAAGACAAGAAAAAGACAGAGAGTAGAGCATGTATGTGGACAGAAGAACAACAATAACACCAAACGCAAAGATGAGAAGGAACACTTTGGACAAACCAGAGTTATGGCTCTCTGCAACAGCAAGAAATACCAGTTACAGTGATGATGATTCCTGCACTTAGGCAAAACAGGTTTTTTCGTCTAAGGGGAGAAACAGTAGACAGACAGTGGGTGGGAAGACAGATTTAACCAGAGTCAAGTGCCAAACAAAAGGAGAAGTGTTTAGGGCCTTTTGTCACAGCCAGTACTGGACAGGACATAATATGTCATCAGCCCACTGCCCCCATGCAGTCTCTGTTCTGTCTTGAAGACTACCTGTGTCTGACAAGTTTTAAAACTTTCCTTCTACTAAAGTAGCAGGCAGGAACGGAATAGCAAGGGCAGCGATGTCTGGCTGGATTAAGTGACCATTTGACTGGTGTGGCATCAATTGCGAGACATAAAATTATATAGTATTACAAGATATATTAGCTGAGCAGATGCTGTGATCTTTACACAGAATTTGCAGTGAGTCCAGCAGTATTCTGCAATGCATATAACAGTAGGAGACCATGGAGGAGCGTGGAGAGGGGTAATATATAAGGCTGGCCCAGGAATGCAACAGCAGGAGTCTAAGCTCCATTCAAGCCCACAAACCTCCCATTATCAGCTCCAAAGACCAAACCACTTCCCCACATTAAAAAAGGTCAGGGGACGAAGCCCTCCAATATCATCTTCAGTGATATTTCAGTGTCACGCTCTCTGAATAACTCCATCATTTGAGAGGAAAAAAAAAGAGTAAAAAGCTTTTGCAAGATGTTAGTTAGGGCTCCACAGCATGGAAAAATGACTTCAAGTACCGTGGGTCAGTCCAGGTGCAATCAACCGTCGCTCTAATCATATATCGGCTGTTTCACTACCTCAGGATGAACTCTGCATGTATGTCTTTTCAGGGCCTAGAAAAAGTCCACGGCCTATGCTGAAGTCATGTCTCATTCAGGGAAGTAAAAAGAATCCAGGTTGCGAGACCTTTGTTACATTTCAGAGCTAGAACAGGCCCAAGCTTTTCAGAAAGGACTTACTTTATTTCATCGTATTTTCAACATGCCATTGAATATCACGTAGCAAGTGCCTCACCCATCCCCTGCTCCATGCTTCGTCACACCTTCATACTTCAAAGAGCTGTCAACATATTGAAAACAGAGCTCGGGACAAAAGGACAAGTCTAATCAACATAATTGAATACATATAACCTGCAGGGTCGGTCCACCACCTGAGGAGCCAGTAGCATTTTCAGCAACAACGGTTTTAGCAATCATACTGCGGACAAGTGAGGCTTGAGTGGAAGCACCTGCAACAGGGCTCGAATGAAGTAAGTTAAAGGGAACTTGGTATGTTTTCCAAGTCTCAGTACTTAAACTGCTCTCCTACCCTACTTCCCGAAAAACTCACAAATGATATATAATGTAAGGAAAGACAAAGAGGGAGAAACATTAACTCGGTAAAATAACGATTAGACATATCTGGGCAGACAAAAAGATGATGACAGAGACTGTAACATGAATAAAGACAGATATATGAGATGTGGAGGATGGAGACTATAGCACTATGCCAGTCTAGCGTTTGGTGGACGCTGGGATAGAAGTTCCTGAAAACAGTGGGGAGGCTAAGTTTGGCAGTGGTCATCCGAACTTCTCTTTCCCCAGATGGAGATGAAAGGCGGACATTTGGCTCAGTCAGAGCCGCCTAAGCTGAGGCTCTCTCTAACATGGTAGACAAAAAACAGCAGCCACAACAAGCTGGCCAGTTCCAAATGACCTGCCACCTCTGCTTATTGTGGCAATGGAACAGCAGCAGACTTTCTGGAACAGATCTGCATGTTCTGTCCAAAGCTGTGGCCAGCTACTTACTTCTAGCAAATCTTCCAGGGAAATCAAAGGGAGGCAGCCAATCCTACCTAAAAGGATTCATTTTGAACATACATTAATAGCAGCACTTAAGAAAATTTGTGCTTTAACTGTACACTTTAAATCCTTTTTCTGTCTCAGTCTCAACCTAACAGACTATTACTCAATGTGCCATTGCCTGGTTGTCAAACAGAGCACATGGTCTGTAAAGCCGTTTTCAGGTTCTTTCTAATGCAAGTGAGCATGTCCTGCCCGTCAATGACCGATTTAGTACCCTGTGTGCTTTGGAAGGGAACGTTGAAAGATGTCATCCTACCTTAACAAAAAGAGAAAGAATTCTTCGTATTCAAACAAATAAAAGTCATCATTCCTCTCTCAGTCACACTCACTCGATTTCTTTCTTTTACATCTGCTTCCTTTGACAGTGTTTTTATTTTTTTGGTAAAATGATGTGGAAATTTTAGTTCTGATGTAACTGGAAACAGGGAGCTCTTCCAGTGGCAACAAATCCTTGTGTTTTGGTACTGTATCACTGCGGCACACAGCCGGCTACTGGCCAGGGACCACGACAAATGGCTGGAAGCTCCCAGAGGAACCGCCACCCCCCAACCCCGGTACAGACAAAAGTCCTCCCCCAACCCTCCCCAATGTCTCCCACGAGTTGAAACCGGCCAAGGCCAGATGCTCAGGATTCTTGACATCAGGATGGAAAAATTTACTGTTAACCTTGACAGAGAAAAAAACAATATGGCCATATCCTTATAATATTGCTCATAATATTGAGAGATTTGTGTTTCCATGCATTTATCCTACACAAGAGGATGTACTCTATATGAGAGAGCAACTACACAATGAAGTCACACAGTGCTTCGCCACAGGAATCTCTGCATCTCATTATTCAGTATCATTATACAGCCATCACCTTCTCCAACAGGGGGTGTTGAAGATTGGAGTGAGTAAGATGGCTGGAATCGCTCATCTATCGCTCCCGCACAAACATACACAGATGCAGCCAGTAAGTTATTAGGGTATCTGGTAAAAGAGTTGTCCCAACCAAAGATTTCCATGTGCAGCCTTTCATGCAAGTGTCGCCCACCTCCTCCGCAGCTGCGCATGGCTGAACCACCCTTATCTTTAAATGCTGTGTAGGGACCATAAACCTTGATAGAACATGCAGGTATGGCTTGGAATAACACAGTTAACTTTAATAAGGTTAATAAAAGGGCATCAGGGTCTTTATAGAAGACTTTAGAGTGTGTGCTAGTTTTGACTTGGTCACAGATGTTTGATATAAGGGGCACCATATAATGACTACAAAGCGCATAAGATGGCAAATCAGCAAACTCTTGATTTCTGAAGTATATCATCACCAACTATTTCTATCATGTCAGTGAATGTCTCATCTTCTGAATTAAACAGATCAAACATAAATGACACCTAATTTAAGATATATACTTATTAATATGTATTTTTATATACGCTCATTTAATGACCTGTTTTCTGCATTGTTTGTAAAGAGTTAATTAAAGGAGGTATTTGTAAGTTTTGCATTGCCACATAGCTAGTGTTAGTATTAACATCTGTTTACTCAGTTCAGCAACATCTGATTTCACTCCTTCACTTGTCAAGAGCTGTAGCAGCAGCAGAAAACAATGCGACTTACTTGTGATTCTGCCACATCTTTGCTTTTTTCTGAACTTAGTATGCTAAACCCTTAGCCAAGCTGCTCATGTTTTTACAGAGTGTCACTGTAGCATCCAGCCTGCTCTGAAAAAGCAGTGCCCCTCAGAGGGCACATCATGACAGTTTGTGTCTTAAACCTAACGATGATGAATGATCCCACCAAGAAACCACATTCAGAGCAGAGAAACTTAGCTGGTTATAACTGGAAGCTATATCTCAATCAATACTGGATTTGTGGGGCTGGTTTTAATTTACAATTTTGAGAGAATTTATCAACAATATAAAGTTGTGAAATTGTCAGTGGTGCAGTGGTTACTGGCATTGCTGCCTCATAGCAAGAAGGTCCACGGTTTGACTAGGTTCAGCCTCCACCCCACCGCCCTTACTGATGAGCAGGTTCAGCTAAAGGATAGATCAAATGGAGGAAAATATATGACATAAAAGAAAAACAGTTTTGATAAGGATCTCTTCAAACTATGTTCAAAATATATTCTGAATTGGACAGCTGAACCTATACATTGGAACTGCTGTTTGTAAAATATATCACATATATCTGAATTTTTGTTATTTATTGGCTGATATGTAAACCCTGATACTGATATAGCTGCGATAACATTGGCCAGTTCTACTGGAAATATCATTATGTTTGTATTCATAAGGTATTAAACTCATCTGAAATATACAAAACTAGAAGCAGCGAGGTATCGCCCATCACCGTGCAAGAAAGATTTACGCTCCGCTCTTCGTTCTAATCTCTCCGACTCTAAATCACCACTGTCACCCCATTCTGCTTCTCCCCCACAACTCAACCACTATACCAAAGACTGCAATCACATAACTCCAGAAGCTGGGATAGAACGGGGCTACGAGGAGCAAACACCCACTCTCGCTCTCCAGGAGGCTCACTGACCTCTCAGTGGCATAAACCAGATGCTGTATATCTGAGGGTCTTTCGTGAGAGAGCACAGCCACTAAAAGCAACTGAGAAATCAGCCTCTCATCTGCAAGAAGTTGCTGATACTGCACAACCCTCATCAGATGATGAGGAAAGTTATTAGTGAATCAACTGCAAGATTTTAAGTAGCACTACTTACAGTATGTGGTAGCGTGTAGACGTGGAGTAGACATTAAACTTTAGTCTCATGTCAAAATCTTATTCCACTGGTTGATTTTGAAACTCTTTAAACATCTATTCCTACTTTCTCTATCGGCAGTATCTCTGTAAATTTGGTCTCGTCTTGCTTTTACATGGAGGCATAACTTAACTTGCCACCGAGGCTGATTGTACTTCCTGTGATGCCGTAGATTAATTGGTAGGCCACAATATAAATGCAGCAAAACATAAACACCCACACAAAGCAAAAAAAAAAAAAAAAAACTCCTGAAACTTAACCTTACTGCTAATGGAGTTCAGAAGGAGATAGATGTTGTGCAGCAGACAGAGCAGTGGGCCGGGTTGGTCCATTTGAGGATCCCTGAGTGGGAGCTGAAATAAACTGAGATGAGCCGAGCCAAACTGAGCGGAGGCGTAACAGTTATCTGTCCCCGACTGAGCCCACAACAAAACTCCATCAGGGTTGAACAGGAGGAGAAATGACTAAACAGCAGCTGTCTGGAGGAGAAACGAGACCTGGACACCAGCTGCATAGCTTTACTGCTGGAGGAGGGGGGTTATACAGAGTGTTCAGATTAATCTGAGCAGAGTTTTGACTTATCGTCTGAACATCTCCGCAGAGACCACTCCTCATTATCAGCCCTGTGAAGTTAGAATTAATTCACATTCTAGTTAGAATGTGAATTAATGTATTTCTGTATCGGATTGCGAGGAGAACAGCCAACAAAATGTCACATCACAAACTCTTTAAAGCACGGGGCAGGGTTTGCAAGATGTTGAAGGATAGAGAGTAGAGGTTGGATACACTCAGACAAAATGTTTCAACTCCAAGAGCAAGGCCAGCATCATCAACTCAAACTCTGTTATTAATCGGCTTCCAAAGCATTTATTAAAAAAAAAAACCTAAAAGTCACATAGGGAAATGAGTCCAGTAACCCTATCACCACGACAGCCTCTCCAGCGCTCCCCATGGTCACATTTCAAGGCCAGTTTTCCAACATTTTATTGTTTTTCAAGTTTATTTTCTCACTATTTAGTTTCATTTATTAGACTTTAATTCATACAGAGTCCGGTTGTTTATTTAAGCTGAGAGAGAGAGAAAGACAGGAGAGAGAGGGAGAGATGGTATGATCTTACATGTGCCCTTCATTTCTCTGCCTGTGTGTTTGCTCTCTAAACACTCCAATAATGAGCATTTTAATAACATCTGCACACACACACACACACATATATATATATATATATATACTTCCCTGTCCAAATCTGGCAATGAAATAGGAGATCTGGTACCAAAGAATCGTTATATTAATGATAATATTTCTGCTATTATGTTAAAAGCCTAAGCACAGTACTTCATCTTGTGTGAGCGTGTTTGTGTGTGGTGAGGTTGGTGTTGAGGGGTCTGTAGTTGGCAGAACCGCTAAAGAAAAGCAGCAAAGGTTCTGGCAAGATGTAATGATGTAAGCATTGGCAAACACTACATGTGGAGGAGGAATTGTTTGTTTCTGTGGATTTATGCTTGTCTGTTGAGGTGTTGCTACCTACATGCCAAAGCTCCAGAACCACACAGAGGGTGTCGTCACAGCTGACATGCGAGTTCTCTAAAATGTAGGGGTGTGAGCAAGATACTTCAGGTTCAAATTGACTCTAAATCATAGAACATAAACACACTTACTTCCAGTTATCTAATGAATTTACAACACCAATTGATAATGCACCATAATGATGGTTTGAAAATCATCACACTAAATCTTATACTACAGGAAGCTACACATCAACAGACACACAAATGGCCTGACACCCATTCATTAAATCCATATGTTATATATTCTTTTCTCATTGTACCTCAGTCTCACAGAGAACTGCGCCAGATAGTTTCCCAGACTTTTAAATATACAAAAGGATGATAATTAACTCAAAATGAAGAATTATGAATTGAAACCCTTCACTTTCTCCTTGGGTGTTTATTTATTTGTATTTGTTGAGGTATAGGCTGTACAGTAAATGTCAAAAAAAAAAAAAAAAACAGAGAAAAATTAGAGATCTTGCCTTTTGACAGCTGAGAGTAACCTTTTGCTAAAAAGGTGTGTATTTTCAGTAAGTGATGGCTTATATAATTAAAACACCATGATGTCCTAATCCAAGACATATTGTCGTCTTCTTCTATTTTCTTAGTCAATACTGAAATGATTTTGGAAGCTGCTTCTCCTTACAGGTCAGGTAAAGCCTATTATTTCCCATAAAGACAATTAGATAAACATACCATTTGATTCCCCTGACCTGACGGAGAACAGATGTAGCTGTAAGGGGAGTGTTTTATAGGACAATACAAATGCAACAGATTTTCCATCATCCTGACAGAACTTTATCTCTTAAATCAACAGCATTATTATGATACCAAGTGTAATACTACCAGTATTCTATGTAAACTTTGGTACAGTGCCGGGTAGTCCCCATGCCAAGCCAGCCACAGGTATTTCTGAGTTCACCAGGCCTGGAGATCAGTGACCTAACGTTCATCATGTTTCACCTGCACACACAACTTCACAGGGCCATCAAGGGAGAAGCAGAGGAGATGGGCCGGAGGAATCTTTACGTGTTTTATTTGGAAACCTGAGCCCATGCCGGTAATTGCCCAAAATGACTCTAATCGTAATTGACGGTCTGGCTTTCTACTTTGTCTGCGTAAATTTCCAGGATGACGGGGGCTACAGTAACTCTGTTAAAAGTCTGGACGCAGTAACGCACACACTCTTTATCCATCAGAGCACGACTTTATGTCTGTCCTCCTCTGGTCCTTTTGTGCTTTCAGGGTTGAGACCTTTGCATGTGTGTATATGTGCGTGTATGATGATGTAGCCGGCCATTAAGCAAGACGGGGAGGAGGATAGTGTTCCTGTGGGGAGAGGTGTTGATTTCTGGCAGCTGTCTCGGTGTTGACAAGCTTGATGTTTTCCTCAGTCTGACATCACATGGTCATCCACGCACACTCCTCCACAACACAGAGAGAGATGGAGAACAATGTGCTTACTTTGAGATTACTTTGCTGCATTGCTAAACTGAAAAACTGTAGCATTTTACAACTGTAAATTTGTTTCATTTTGCAGAGCACAAAATGAAAAGAAAATGTGCCTTGTTTATTTTTTAAACCATTGTTTTAGAAAACCCACAAAGACAAGATAAGAAATTCATTTCGTATGTTATATTAAATTCAGGCACCACTTCAAATGGTGGCCACACAACGAGACTGTCCTGACTTGATGTTTGAATTCGTTTTTCTCTTGTTTGTGTACCAATGATGGATATAAAAAATGGGAATTGCATTAAAAGAAAAAATCATTTTGTGATTTTAGCTGAAATAGATTTTACTGGTTCCATGTTATGCGTAGAAACACTTGCAGTTCACATTGTGTTCCTGGCCGATGGTACGTACCTGGCTCATGGCCGGCTCCAGTGGCCAGGGCAGGCATGGCTCCTGACGGCTGCTTCCTGGTTCCTCTCAGGCTGTGGAAAATGGCAGCAGGGCGTCAGGGTAGTGGGCTTCTCAGCAGCTTTCCCCAAGGACCAGCTGAATCTGAGGACAGGCTTTATGCCATAGAGCCCTGCAAGAGAACAAGATTTTAGAGTCTACTTGTCAAATGGTAGAATGGCCACATGCACGTGTGTGTCAGTCAGCTACCGTCAATGTTTGAGTGTTATGGGATATCGTAGCTACCCGTAGCCATGGATATGAATATATACCGGCAAATATGTGCATTTGTGTGCAGCTGAGCCAACGATTCACAGAAAATGACTCACTGAGTGAGTCTGTATGTTGACAGTTTTTTCGCAGTTGACTCTGGGTGTTTACAGCCCGACACTTTTTTTCCTAAGCTGCTGAACATCCAGCTTTGTGCATGAGCCAAAATACATATATACTCAGAGACACACGTGTAACACACACACAGCTATCCCACACTTTATTCAGCATCCAGCGGAAACAAGGGAAACTTTATCCACGAAGGGGAAAGTAAGCACCTGAATGCAACAGACCTGTGAAAAAAAATCAAACAAGCGTGGAAAAGCATCGCTTCGTAAATAACGGCGCTCAACTGGAAAGCTAGATAGGGCAGGAACAGGAAGAAGGGGGATGTAGAACACAAAATAAAAAGTCTGTGCCTCATTGAAATCTTCCCCTGCAGTGGATAAACATGTGCAGACACACACAGTAGCATACTATAAACCCCTAAAACACAAAGGGGAAAAACGGTTAATATGCACCGATTTGTAAAGGACAGACTTATAGATTTACAGCAAGTGCAAAGGAGAGCTAGAGAGTTGAGACTTGGACTGAGGTCTGACTTAAGTCCCAATATTGGGCACTTGAGACATTCAAATTGAATGATGACTGAACTTGCTCCAGATTGAGTACACCTGATGTTCCTTGAAATGTACATCTTTAGTGTCTGAAGTTTGGTAAAACCTTGGAACATGGGCAAATAAGGCTGCTCTCAATTAAACCTTTTATTCTGTGTAAAAAAAAAATCTATTAACAGCTCGGTAAGTAAAATCCCTCCATCCATTCATTTGTTGTAGCACTTCCAATCCCAGCTGACACTGGCGAGAGGCCACGTACACCATGGACAGTTCAGTTCTATCACAGTGCTGACATATAGAGACAAACGATCACTCACACCAATACAGGCAATTTAGATTTGACAATGAAGCTGACATGCATGTCTTTGGACTAAGGGCTTCATCTCAACTTGTAGTTTTCGTTGTGAAACTTGACTTAGATTTGTTCTAAAAGACACACATTATAAGCAACGTGCATGACTGCATCATGTCGTATGTAATGTGGCTTGCAAAGTGGGAACTTGTCAGAGCTTCAGCCATAAACTCATCGTGGGAATGGTCTTGTCGACAGACTTAGACCACGCTGAGCTTGTGGGGCAGAAGGTAAACAGAACTCAGTGTATGAGTAATAGAGGGGTCTCAGTGGATGTCCTCAGCCACATGTAATCTGCTGTTCTACGGCCTTAACACAGTTAGAACTTTGTATTGAACAGTCCAAGCCTCTTCCTAGTGTATACATTTATTGCAACCTCTATAAAATGTCCACAAGGAATTTGAACAGGATCCTGAGTCCAGCTAAATTGTGTCAGAATTAATGCTTTCTCAACAAATGGGACAATGGAAAGGAAGCTATCAAACCCTTTCAGCATGTATCTTAATCATCCGTTATTTGTCAGCTCCCATGAGTCATGGTCCAATCAAACTCAGTTACCTAAACTGTAGGGTCTTGTGGGTCCTATTAGCAGTTCACTTCACTAGTAGAAAATGCTCAAAATAAACACCAGCAGTGATGTCAGCCAAATTCAGTGTCTCCCATGTTGATAAGCATTGTAAAAAGCTGGCTCAGGGCACACACTGAGTCACACTGCATTATGGTTATTCTGACGCAGAACCGGTTGGCCGGAGACGGGGAGAGCCAAGACACCTGTGTTCTTCCAGCTCATTGGGACCCCCTTCGATGTTGAGGTGGTGTCAGCCACACACACTTCAAGCAGAAATGCTGAAAATATCCATCCATCGAGAAAATCGTGCATTAGAAATTCATTACAAATGTGTTTGCTCAGTCAGCCCCCACATTGACATCTGCACAGGACTGACTGTATGTCGGCGCTTTGCCAACATGTGTATGTGCATACACATACACAGCTCAAAGCTCAAATCAGTCGACATGGCAGCCCACGTAGCAAAATGTTACTACGCCTGTCTGACATACTGTGATGTGAACTCACCTCAGGGCCTTGCAGACCCCAGGTGGAGCCTTGTGGAAAAAACATCTAGACAATAGAGGCCAGAAGATGCCTGAGTGAGCAGGTAAGCAAGCCATTGAGAGCGTATCAGAAAAAGAATATTTTTCTTCTGGATTGAGATGTACAAAATATGGTGCATTCATCAAACAGCACTTAAGAAAGGATTGATTTTCCAATGAGAGGCGATCTGGGAGACGAATTCCAAATCCTGCTGCTATGTCATGCCAGCACCAATTTGTAGGCCAGATTTGTCAGTCGTTTGCCTGAGCTTTGCATGAGCATGAAGCACAAACGAAAAACCTGGTGAAATCGGAGTTTGGTGCTGTTCAACCCTTTGTATATTTCAATAAAACAGGGAGGACCAGCAGAGTGGGGCAGCGGCGCCGCGAGCCATGACCACAAAATCTCTCCACCAGGCCAGTTTGAACAGGGGACCGAACGTAACAGCCACTGAGCTCGAGCCAAAAGAACTGACCCGTGCAAATCAGTTCAGTGTTTCACATAAAGGGCTCCGGCACGGTTTTGTCATAAGACTTTGTGATTGGAATGACAGACATCAGGCAGGACAAGGGAAGCAGGAATGAAGGGGGGCATGAATCCTCTAATGGTATGCTGCGCTGTAATATCAGTCTTGCCCTTTGTTGTGTTCTTAGAGGAATGGCCACATATTCCCCAATCTGTGCAAGGATCCATCTTTCCATTTGGGGAGCTTTCCGAGGGCCAGAAAGCATGTTGCACAGCCGGGAACACCTGGGACTTTTTACATGGCCCAAAAGGATCGTAACAGACAGACTTAAAGAAACATTCACCACTGTCAGAATGCTCTAACTGTGTCTGTTCAGATTACACAGTATCAGATGGTCATGGAGGAAATAAGGAGACACTTTGCCATGTGGACAAGAGATGGGATATGCTTAATTGGAAGTAGATATCCATCCCTCTAATCCTGTGCAGTTTGACTAGTTCCTGTAGTTCTGCCACCATCTAGTGGGAATGTTCACAACTGCAGGGAGTATTCAACTTGAAAATCCAGCTGGGACACAACCAGAGGCACCTTTCCTGAACAAAGACCTGTATGCATGTATGTCAGGGGATGCTGTCTGTGTCTGCTTAATCTTGTTCAGTATGTGAAACCTGAGGTCAGATCAGTGTTTAAAGAGAAAACAGCACAGACAGACAGATTGATATGTGGGAGGATGGAAACAAGGAGGTGTAGGAGACTGTTATTCCTCTTCCTTTTTCAAAAACAAGCCTGTCCATCCAGCGGAGGTAAGCATAGGCGGAGCCGTCTAACTCTCAGCTGGACGTTGATGAGGTTAGTGAGAGAAATAATAGTCAGAAGGTGAATAACTGACATGAAAAACACTCCAAGACCTGTCACTTCTAAGGTCTTAACAACATTTTAAAAGTCTGCTTTGAGTTTAGAAATTTCGATCGGTTTTACTATTAAATCTTTTGCTTCTTCCTTCCTCCCAAGAGTGGATTGGACAGTGGAAAGATCAGAAAAATTGGCCAAAAGGCAACATGATCCTCATCAGGAAAAGAAACGAGGAGAAAAACATGTCACGCTCCAAAGCGTTCACAGGATTTACTGGGTGGAATGGTTCTGCATTCATGCTGCCTCCATCTGGACCTGGACAGGAAGCGCCACAGAAGACACAGTGGAGGTCACGCTGCCATTCAGAACTACCAAAACCTCCCCAGAGCACTGTTGAAGGATTCGGTTATTCTGTTCTGGACTGTCCCAAATCAAGTAACAGGAAGGCCAGCTACTGGCCCAGGCTTTTACAGGGCCACCATGAATGACACTAATCCTCTTCATCACATGACAGACACCCATCCAAAGCCACCCCTGTCACACCAGCTCTGGTTACAGCTCAAAGGACCAGTTTGCTCCAAAGCTATTCACCAGCTTCAACGTCTGCTGATTCACTCCAATTTGATGAGTTGATCCACACTCGTCCTCGGTCAGATGATAGATCTGTTTGGCAGACTGAGTGACACCTGCTCGGGTTGCCAGTTCTGTACTGCCCGTTGCAACATTGTGCAGATTTGGCTCCGCAGTTATCTTAGTCATTTAAAATGTCATTAAAAGTCATTTATAATGAAGGAGATCAGGTTTTTTGACCAATGTGTGACTGCTTTTTTCTTCACAGATGTCGATAATCATGTGCTACTTCGCCCTCTAGAAGTTACACTTTGTAAGGTCATTATCGATTTCATTTACAGCTGCAACAACACGGTTCTGCCACTGATATTAAAACAATGTTTTTTTATTGAATAAAAGAAATGGAAATTCGTATCTGAGCCCAAGCAGCAATGTAAGAACATTGCCTGAATAACATTTTTAAAAACTGATACAATTCTGATTTAACTGGAGGAATAGCTGATTAATGAACAGGTAAAGACAATTTCAAATCTGACCAGACATCCATTGCCAGTTTTTTGGCGAGTGACAGAATCCGTTTAGATTGTTGCCAGTATATTGTTGTGGATGGATATTCCACCAGCTGCACCTTAAAAATAGATAAGTTGAAAGACAAAATAGAAAATAGAAATCTGCTTTTAAGACAAATGCACCGCTGCCTGCTAATGATAGCCCTGCACCACATCAAGAGTTTAGGGTACACCATGCTGTTTTCACATGTGTTCTTTGTGTTCCTATGAAAAGTTAGTGATGGTTGCCAAAAGCCCACAACCATCCAGTCCATAAAAAGAAGCATCCAAATGTTCTCTCTGCAGTGTTGTTTAGAAAGAGAAAGGAGGAGTTTGAGATGAAATGACAAAAAGAAGAAGAGAGATTCCATAACACAATATTTAATAAAGTTGTTCCTTTTATGGAAAACTATGTTCTTTTACTTGAAGCCCAACTGATGAGCATCAGCTTTGGGGTGTTGGGATGGGGCAGCTGTGAAGACAGATTGGATGTAAAATCAATTTGTATTTCAGCTCCTCTACAACATATTGGCTTGTGGGAACCACAAAGTGCAAAGTCAGACAGACAGAAGTAGATAGAGTTACAGCCACATGCACACAACCGTACATGACACAATCATAAGAGTATAATTTCAGTGTATCCAACTGTGGTAAAGGCGAACATTCATTTACACACAGATGCACAGTGGAACTACATTTCAATGGGCTGTGCATAATTGCAGTGTATTAAACTGTGGTTGAGGCGAATGTTCATCCACATGACATTTTGAAATGGAAATACCGTTTCGAGAAAAAAGAAAAGAAAATCGAAAATCCTCTCGATGCCAGCGCTGCATAGGCAGCCCTTTGCCTTTTCTGTTTCTTTGGTGGAAAAACGCATTGTTGAATAATGTCTTTCTCCTGCCTCGGCACAGCGCTGCCAAAATGTCACCACGTCAATTCCTATTAAGTGTGAGGTGCGTGACGCTGGCAGGACAGGCCTGTGATTTCAGGCGTGTGCCATGTGACTTCTTGTTAATAGCCATTAGCTTTACAAGGGATTGGAGCTGCTTAAATGAAGACTTAGCGGTGCCTGGCATGGCTGGTGTTCCTGGAATGACTGAATGCTGCGGAGGAGCGGTTCTAACGATGAGCAATAGGAAGAAGTATATGCATACAACTAAAAAGCATATGGAAACAGATCGGGGGAGCAAATGTGGAATATCAATGAACACTATTAACCCGTGACGAAGAAAAGTTCAGTGCGAGAGGTTAACAGAGAAATGGGAAAAGTGATCTCCCCTCTCTTGGTCTCAGGTGGGATTTTTTGACAGCTCAGACAGAATCAGCACTCTGCCACGTGTTGCTCATAAGCATCCAGTCTTTCCACATAAAATACATCTGGTTATGTGTGTGTGTGTGTGTGTGTGTGTGTGTGTGTGTGTGTGTCTATTAGCACACACTCACGCACATACACACACATACACACAGATATAAATCTGTGTTTAGGTCAACTTGTCTTTCCAGAGCCCCTAAAACATCTTAAGTCATTCCCCCCTCTCAGAAAAAAAAAAAAAACATCTAAATTACGAGACAAATGGAAAGATGTATTTCAGGATGTAATTCACCGAGGGATCACTGATATGGGAGAATGAGTCAGAGCACTCCACAAAATCAAAGGTGATGTACTATAAATCTCTGTCGGAGACTTACAGTGAAGTATATAGTATACTATATAGTTATTGTAAATTGTATTTCACATTCTATAATATCATCATCTGATGTAATATGTGTGATACCCTGAATATCCGGTTGTTGTTTTGAAGCTTTTCAAATGAATTCATCTATTTATACATTTGTTTTCTATTTCATAGGTTGAGATGCACGATTTATTGTTCAGCAACGACTGAATTTCGTTATATTTATTTCTAATTACAATAAGGATTCTGATTCTAAAGTGTTTTATCAGCCTGACAAACGTTTACTTCTTGAAAAAAGCCAATAATAAAATAGTTCTTATGACTTCATCTACATTGTGCATGTGCTATTTTTTTACGTTGTTTATCAATATAAACCAAATGAGATCATTACGAACAATAAGGAAGCGATGGTCAAAGTCGCCTTGTCCTTCCAGCGGTGCGGTGGCCACAGGTCACATCAATAAGAAAAAAATAAATCTGGTAAAACACATTTAGACTTTAGTAGAACTGGTAGTAGAGCAGACCAGATCTGTTCTAACAAGTAAAGGAGATAAACCGACGCCCGTCATAAAAACAACCACCAAGAAAGCACAAAAGCTGTGCGGTGACTTACCGGATCACTTTCCTTCTACAACAGAAACACAGGTTCACAGGCAGCAGGGGCACACCCACTCTGTTGTTACCGGTCACGCAAGCTAAAGTCCTCCCATACAGGAAGACACACACACACCAGGTGTATTAGCTCACCTGCACAGACCTGAAACTCGAGTTTCTATCTCAGCCTAAAGGCTCTCGGTGCTCCACCCTCTCTTACCTCACACTACAACTCAACTGCAAGCACAAAGAAAAGAATGTTAACCACAGTTCCCCTGGAAAAAAGGAAACTATGGATTTTTTGTGTCTTTTCAAACAATTTGTAAGACCTTTGAGTATTTTCCCTCCCTGTTGTTTAGGTCCCTTTACACGTAAAGAAAATTTGTTAAAAGGGTCAATATTCCACAACGCTTCAATTGTTGATATGAATAGTTAATTAAATATTTTGAATATAACTGTGTTCTGAAGCATTTGTATTTTGGATGATCTGTAAATTGATAAACACAAATTAGACATAAAAAATCTATGTAAACAATTATCCATTTCTTATTTGGCTTGTTTTATAGTAGAGCAGCTGAATCTGATATGAAGCTCAGTGTACACTGTATCGAACAGTGACCTCAGCAGTTGTAGTGACAAGAAAAGACCACTAGATGGAGCAAGCAGCTCACTAAAAATCTCCAGTCTGACATGCAGAAAGAAACATAATTTTGGAAAGAAACAGAGGGTGATGGTTTATGGTGTTGTTTTTATATCTGTGCCATGCGTATTTGTGCTTACAAGTGTGTGTTTGTGTCTGATCATTTCGAGTTTCGGTCCCTATCATGACCTGAGATGTGCCTCAGGGTGTTAGTGAAGACGAGCAACAGTAATGTCAGAGGTCACACACACTGATGCTACATACACACAGCACACACACACTCAAATATGAAAATATTAATACAGTAATACAGTATGATGATCATAACACAACGCAATAATTATTGTTACCTTATGTGACTACGTTTACTACTTTATACTATAGTGACTAAGTCTATAAGAAATATAGCCTAATGTACCTCAAGAGACATCTTTATGCATTATATCATATATTTTCATTATCATCATTTTTGTTAGCACATTTGTCAAGGACAACTGCAAGACTGGTAACTTTGTGGACAGAGAAAAAAAAAAACAATTTGATTTGTCCTATAATAAATGGTGTTTTATTGAGGAACCATCATAGCAATAACTGAGTTGAATAATTGTTGTGTAATAACTACAGTCATTAGGTAGAGTCCTACACTGTTCAGTCATGTCATTGTCTTAACACCTCTTCCACCTCTTCGTCCTCCTCCCATCTCTCCCCTCTGGTTCCCATGCAGACACAGCAGCTCTTTGTCTCTCACTGACCCATTAAGAGGGAGAGGAGGCCACACTCGCTATCAGTCATTACTCACACATTCCTCTGTCTCTCATTCTCTCTCTCATCACATTCACAGTGTGCAGGGCCACACGTGGAACCATTAATGACCATTTCAATTAATGGCGGAAATAAAAACTCAGAATTCATCACCCTATAAACTCAACAGGACAGAGGAAGACAAGAGGATGGATGGTGATGGTGGAAGTAATGGTGGATGGACTGGAGGAGTAAAGCACACTTTACTTAATCAAAAAATATCATTGATGTGAGTGCTTTACTGTTTTACATAAGCCCTGCAGGACACGACACACCTAAATGAAATTGTATTTATTTATAGGGAGGGAGAGGCCCATGCATTAATGCTCTATATAAATAATACTTATATATTTACTCTGTAATTCCACCTCCCACTGACATTAATAAGATGATGACAGATTTTCAGATGACTGACGTGTGCAGCAAAAAGCAATGCTCCTGCGATAAGAGGCACAGAAAACAGCAGGTAGCCATAAGCCTCACTAATCTGGAGGTCCCTCTAAATGCCAGTGTTCCTGGGTAACCTACATCCTCACCAGATATGACTGAAGTGTTCAGGCAGAGGTGACACTCAAACACAGGTAGAACAGCTGGAGAGCAGGACAGATACAATACAGCAGAAAAGAAAAGCAGTGATGCAACAGGCAGGTAGAATGCAGGTCTGCATTCTTTCCTCTGCATGCTTCCACACACACACTCACACACACCTGCTGTGTGTGTTTACAGGATGATTTGACAGAGCTACAGCAGGAGGTGGAAGTGAGCCCATTAAAAGATGCATAATTGATAGAGTGCAAGAGAAGAGCAGCAACAAGATAAGAGGAAAGAAACCAAAGCAGAGAAAGAAGCAAATGTCAAATATTAACAAAGAATCGTGAATCTACAAATCACCAAGTCCCATCAGTTCACCTGCAAGCTGCGTGCCTAACCACCCTCTAATGCTGTTTGGCCCACTTTGGTACAAAAATAACTCTTTTTTTTTCAGATTCTCTTATCACAGCCACTAAAAATAATCCGTCAACCATCAACAAGCAGCCGTGCTAACACTGTAAACTTGGATAAAACAGGTCACATCAGGCTACGATGACGTAGCAGTCCTGAGAAAAGCTGCCTGATATTACCTCACTAAGCTGTCACTTACTACTATTAACAGGGAACTGCTGCGCACAAGCATCTGATGTATTTAAAGGCCCCATATTATACCCATACACACACACACACACCATATAATATTTCATACCATATCATACAAGTAAACATAGCTCTATGAGCTTCACTGGACATGTCTCTGAAGTAGTTGGTTGAAAATACCTCTCAGATTAGATATTTTCTCCTGTCTCTCTACCCATTGTTCAGAACAGGCTGTTTCTCATTAGAATTCCTACATGCAAATGAGCTGCTACTGCCCACACCCCATTTCGGAAGTGGGAGCACCAGCACCAAAGATCATTGAAAACTGACCTTCTCTGTTCAGTTCTACCTATCAAGGCTCATTTATGCTCTACGCAGGATACGCATACAGAGACGGACAGAGGCTTTCGTCCGTCATTACCTGCGAAATTTAGTCTTTTTATATTTGTTAATATTTGTTTAAGAATAAACGAAGTGGAGAAGAAGAAAAAAAAAAAACTGACAGCAAGACAGTAGTAAATCAGTGAATCAAAGTGAATATTTCTGTTCAATTCTTTCACATCGCTCTCGTTTGAAAATTTGGTTCAGTGCAGAGCTTTAGTTTAAATTGAAAGAGTCCATTAACCTTGATGGACTGATGCCAGGGAGGTTCTGCTCTCTGATCAATGTGTGAAATGGCAACGTGCAGAATGTAGTTGTTTGTTTTTGATGATCTATTACATAGACATACTGTAGCTGGTATAAAGATTTATACATTCAACATCCAGTTTGTGCGTGTGTGTGTGTGTGTGTGTGTACCAGGGTTCTGGTAAAAGCAGTGTTAAAAGAGAGTTAAAGAGACCTTAGATAGCAGAAACTACTAGTGCCTCAGGACAGCCATTGAGTGAATGTAGAGGGTCAGAATGGGACACAGAGTTAGGTTACACCAATGACGACCATACACACCATCACACTCTGGAGACAGATAGTTAATATGTGTCAATCAGCAGCAGATACAAATTCATCTGCATCATCACAACATAACAAAAACCATCTGGGATAGAGCAACCGCAAAATACGGCTTTTATTTTGTCAATCTCTGAGAGGTGCTTTGTAGAAATACTCTTCACATGGCAGTTTTTCTGACCTGTGATGCAGAAAATAGATACTCTGGCTTAAATAGAAATGTGATTGTATCACTTTCCATTTTAAGCTGTTTCAGTCAATACAGCAAACTGAATAATGTGTCATTTCTTTGATGCCACAGAGTGGTCTGCCATAATCTGCCTTGTGGGGAAAAAAAAAAAAACACTGGCATATGACATTCCTGAAAAAAGTGGGAGTGAATATTTGAGAATATTTCAGGAAATTCCCAGAATCAGTTGTATTTATAAAACAGATCTGAAGCTGCTCTCACACTGTCGGTCTGTCTCTGTCCTTCGGTCTTGTGCTACAGCCACCTGCTACATGCAGGAATATGAACAGCCATGTTTTCTTTTGCCATTTTGTCCTTTTACTTTCACTATTTCTTGTTTATTCAGCCACAGTGCCATGTCCTGTCCTCACAGTAGCACAGGTGCCTCGGCTCTGAGATAGATAATAATGAGACAGAATAATTACTGAATTAGAACTGAGATGATTAAATCAGTTCATCAAAAGAATATTAATGAGCAATTTTGATCATCAGTTCATCATTTCAGCCTTTTTCCAAATGCCATACATGTGTTTTTCATGTTTTCAAATCTGATCTTTTACAGCTTTTCTTCTCATGAATGACAGATGATAAAATATCTTCAGGTTTTGAACTGTTGAATAAATTACACAATCTGGAGCTGTTAGCAGAGACTAAACCAAACAATCAGTTAATCAAGAAAATAAACAGCAGATTGACCAACAATGATGTGAATCATTAGGTCCATAGACTCAACCTTCAAATAAGACACACACCATCCCTCCTGCTGTGACACAAAAACATTACTTGTAGCAACTGATAATCCTCCTGCTAAGCTGCTTATAATAGAAAACAAACAATTACTAGATGCCACCCAGCTGGTGGTGTTGCATCATTTTTGCCAGCGACTGAACACTGAAGCAAAAGAGATGTGCCTTGCAGTGGGACCATGTCCATTTAAAACAGGGATGATATTTGATTCCAGTTCCCTGATGAAGATGTTTTGCAGTCGTGCCACCTAATTAGAGCTTTGCTGTAGTTCACATACTTCTGGTGTTTTGTATTATTTGCAGCTGTCAGCGAAACCACTTGTGAAAGAAGTTAAATACAACAGAGCGGAGGATATAATCACACAGCCACCCTGGTGGTTTAGAGTGGAAAGGGGCTTTCCTCATAATGAAAAAAAACAATTCACAACCTCCTCAAAAACAGGATGAAATATGTTTTCAGCCAAAACAGACGCACAATAACAGCCATTCTATAGCACGTTTAACATCCACAAATCAAATCCTACAATCACCTCAGTCTCTTGTCTCTTTAGGCTTAAATACTCCCAACGCAGCCACCACACACACGGTACCTCCTCGCTCCTCAACAGGACAAGGACACAAACACAGGTGTAAATCAGTCGATGTGATGGCTCTCCCATCCCCAGCCGCACTGTTACTCACACTAGGTGGATTCCAAACTGCTGAGCATCTTCAGTGCTCCCTCGTCTTCAATCACACTCCCACACACTGCCCAAAGACAGCCAAGGCCTCTTAAGAACTAGGTTTGAAAGGGGCAGGTTTAAACAATGTCTGTGCTAGTGAATAAGGGAGTAGCTAAAAAAAAAAAAAAAAAAAAAAAAAAAAAAAGATAGTTTTGCTGAATACCAACACTGACCCAAGGAGATTCCACAAAGTCCAAATAAGGCCAAGGTGAACACTGATACACTGTTTGAAGCAGATGCATTGTTCTAACACACAAAGTGTGAAAAGAGATTTAATGTTACTGTTTATCCTATTTACCATTTAAATCAGGAGTAGATCAGCTTTTTAAATCAAAGACACCCTTTTCCCCACATACAGTGGCTTCAGGGAGTATTCATAGCCCTTCACTTTTTGCAGTTGTGTGTGTCAGGGTAAAAACTAAACCACGAAGTCGCAGCAACTCTCTGTAGACTTCTGTGATAAAATTACACCGAGGTATAGATCAGGGCAAGGGTATGAAACCCTTTCTAAAGCTTTGGGTGTTCCCAGGAGCACAGTGGCCTTGATAATTATGAAGTGGAAAAAGTTTAGACTCACCAGTCACCAGTTGTAGTTAAATACAAGTCTGACTGTTAATGAATGGTAAAAGGGAAAATCCTATTAATTTACTATTCATCTATAGCATGTTAAAATATGCAAAAATGCGAAGTGTCTGGCTATTTCCTGAGAACACTGTGTGTTGCACCGAGTCACTCTTTGTCAAACAAGCAGTTCTTTTCAAGAGTCTCTGCAATCAGGGGATTTGTTTGCAGTGGCAAAGTAAATTTGTATCGAACACTGACAAATTATTTTGCATCACTGAAGTATAACACACCTTCACATTACAGAACTAATGGAGGACAACTACACACCAAGGTGTATAATTAAAGGAGACATGAGGTTTAATGAGACGTTTGAGTTTGATATCTGTACTTCAGTCTGTGTGTTCTGGTCAGGCATGTGCATATTTCTGCCAGTGTTGAGTGGGAGATATCTGCGAAAAAGATCAGGAAGCTAAAACAGGTTCTTGGCTAGTTAGTGTGTTAGTGTTCTTAGCTTAGCTACACTAGTTCACCAACTACAGCCATACACTGAGCCGTGAGGACACTGATGCATCTGGGCAATGTTAAAATAAAAAAATAAAAAAATCTTTTCTTTTCCCACACACACACACACACACACACACACCAGGGTTGAGAGAAAATGCAGCTTTCCTTTCTCCTCCATCAACAGTCTATCCTCCACCACTCTGCTCCCTATTCTTCTCTTGTAGATTCCCTCCTCTATGTGGACATTTGATCCCCTTGAGAGTAACAAAGCAACTCCAATGAATGACCCAGACTGACCCCGTTCAGAACAAACAGTCAGAAAGACAGATGGGCAGCAGCAACTAACAGCTGCACCTCACACACACACACACACACACACACACATCCTAATGTCACATAGGAAGCTGCAAGTGTATGTACATGCAACCTATACGAGCCTGTAGGAGTGAGTAGGACTGCTCTCATCCATGTTACCTGCTAGTGTGGAGTCTTCACTGGTTTCAAAGCCTTGTTCTTTATGTTTTTAAATCAAAGGAACACAGTTTTGACAGTTAAAATAAATAAAGCACGTTAGCGCACCACAATAACACACAGTCAATCATTTAACTTTCTCAAAGTTCGTTCACAGAGTTCTGTTGTACCTCACGCAATGGAGCGTGTGGTTGACAGTGAAGAAGACAATGATTCAAATTCTTTTTGACATTTACTTGATCTTCAATATGACGAGTGCTGGCATGGAGACTTAGATTGGTATGTATTAATACCCACCCGTGCTGGGCTGTGTGTATTACTATTCGCTGTGTGTTGCCTCAGCAGATGAAACTCTATACTGATCAAATGATGTAGAGCAACACAGAAGCGGGTCTGTGCAGTGTGAGCACACGTGTGTCTAACAACATCATTATCAATTTATACGGCCAGTGTGTGAGGAGAAACAGCTTGTGAAGATCAGTCTACTGAGAGATTCACAGCGTCACTGACAAGCAGGAACAATGTAGGTATCTGTTAATATCATCATCAGAGCTCTTTGGTGCACACAAAGCTGACTTTCTTACTATTTTTCCCAGCATGTCATGACATTTGTCAGACATCAGAGATTTTTTTTTTCATACTGTTAATACTGAGGTCTGATTACATTTCCAGTTTTCCTACAAACATATGACAATACACAAAATATCTTTTTTTTTTCTTTCCTTCTTTTTTTTTTTGTTTTTTTTTTATTATTATTTATGGCTTGGCTCTTACATAGTTTTTGAAATTCCAAATGTTTAACTGGAACACAAAAGTTCACAGCTGGGATGAAAAAAAAAAAAAAAAAAAAAGAAGAAAAGAAAATTTCATCCTTATAAGCGACTCTGACCCAGTTTACACTGGCAGGCAACAGCAATGTCTTCATCCAATCGAAACTATGTTAAGATTTGTTCTATTTTATATGTAAATATGGCCAATTATATTATTATTTGCACTATTTCAGTATCTAAATGACCAGAATAAGGACTGCGTGCTAGGTTACATAGATAGAACATGGCTTGATTGATTTTTTATTGATTTTTTTCTCTTTTTAATTTTGCCTATATTGATACTAAGTGAAGACAGACAGGAAAGTGGGGGAGTGACACACAGAAATGATTCGAACTGGCGATTCGCTGGACAGCTTATGTGCCAAAGTGGTGCGCCCTAACCACACGGCTATCCAGGCACTCCTGTTAATATTAATGTTAATACAAACAGTTGTGCTTTTCCTACTGTGAAAAGTCATATTGTCTGCTATCACCAGATCATGTGATACGTTAATGTTAGTTTCCCTCCACGGGGTCAATAAGGTTGCATCTCACCTAAAACAGAGAAGTGTGTGTGACGTCTATGAGTGTCAGTACTTCTAAGTAATCCTTTTAGCACATCACATTGTCAAGATTTTATTACTCCTGAGAGGTTGACATGAACACACGCTTGTGAACAGATGGTATGGATCTACAGAATCAATCATGACAACTTGGTGTCGTACACAGAGACAGCTTGGCCTTGAAGATTGCGAATGCAGCATTTTCCACTGCAAACACACGCATGTGGACGAGCTGCTAGAATGGAAGTATCATCATAGCCGCACCCTGGCACACTGACAGTAGTCCTAATGTTAGCGATCAGCACCTCCCAAATTACCAACACACACCGGTCAACCTGCAGCCAAACACTCCACAGTGTGTTTATGTGTCCATGGTGCAGCTGAGTCTGTCTCACCAAATCTCCTTTACTGTGATTCTTCTCCCTGATGAGGATCCTCTCAGCAGCCATTGCAAAGTCACTGAACTGTCATTTTCTCCGTAACTACACAAGCATTGTCCTCATACACTCACGAACAACTTCTGCAGCCAATAAAAGTTCTATAATAACACCACATGTTGTTCCTCTACTCTGTTTGCTTCAGTGTAAAACAGAGGTAGTTCTCACATGTGTTTTGCAGTATTGGAGGTTATGGTCCTCCAATTAAAGGGATTGACAAGGTGGCGAGCAAGGCTTCGTGCTAAAACTCCGGTCTGTTTTTAGAGTCAGAGCAGCTTTAGAATCAGGTTGCATGGTAAACAGCTAAAATGACGATAAGCTTGATAGTGACTCTGTACATGTGTGTCGCTGTCGAGCCACAGAATCCTGCCCTCCTGGTTCCTCCCGATCAGATAAGTGTTAAGTAGTAATTCTAGATGCTCGGGGGGCTCGACGGAGCCTGTCAGAGCAGGAACAAGTTATTACAACGAGATCGGAAGATTGTGCTCCGCAGCTTTTGATCCGATTCACTCATACTTTCGCTCAAGATCGGACAAGAAACATGGTTGCTGCGTTGCATCACATCAGTGCGTGTGTTTGAGCAGATTTTGTGTTATGGGTGAAAATCAATTCATAAACTTTTTTTTTTGGAAGCTCAGGTAATGGCTTGTAAAAACAGGTCCATGTGCACCAGGTTATAATGTTTCTGTACTAATTTACAGTGCTTGCTGTGATCTATACACCAAGATATAGAGCTAAATACTTAGTTTATTCAGTCAGTAAATAAATCCTCTAGTAGAAGGGGGAACTTCACATAGGCTTGGCCATAATTACTATCACTGATCCACCAGGTGCTTCAATTAATCTCAGGGCCTAAAACAAAACTTAGCTGCTTGTTTAATCATAACTCCGTCCTTCCTGTGTTGGCACCGAATCACTTGCTGCTCTTAATATGACACTTTTCAAGAATGACAGGGCGAGTTTTTACATGCAATTAGCAGTGAGACTGTGAGACACTGTGTTTACAGGGGAAAGTTCAGGCAGAAAGACAGACACAGGTATTTACAGAGATCAGTGGAGGTTCATGTACAGTAAAGTAAAGTAGTTCAACAGCTTTCTGCTGCTGGGAAAGTGTCTAGAGAGTTCACTTGAGGTAAGAGAGAATCATCTGTCTGCTTCATTCACTTATTTCTACCAATTAACACACTCATCACCCTGGTATGTAGCAGATGAACATATCAGACAGAAAAGTGAAAGCAAGGTGGGGGGGGTGTAACCTCATTTCCCGGTACCCCAAATAATTTTGCACGGGCTTTTGGTTGCTAGGAAGAGGAGAGTAAGGATGTAGTGGGGAGGGGACATGAAGAACAATGACTCAATTGAATATCACAGAGTGGTGCCCCAAACTCTAAATGTGACTCACCTCATTTGTCTGTAAGTGACTGAAATCTAACAATGCAATGCATCACTAATGTGTGTGATTCTACTTGAAATTTCTAAATTACTATCCACTGTTCCTGTTACTGAGGTAATTGCCCGCAGCTCCTCTCAGTTCTGCGTGCCCTCGTCTGTCACACCAGAAGCTGGTGCGTCGGGAGCTGAAAGGCATTTTGTCCGGACAATAATGATCCCTATTATCCACAACAGCCTTTCTAAGTGGCTAAGCAACACCTGTCAGCAGCATGATAGTCATATGAACACAGAGGTGGAGAAATCAGCACACACCGCTACATTCATTCTCCCTGCGAGGAGGCGCTCTCATCTCCGCTCTCCTCCGCATTCCAAACGCACACAATGACATACAGCCAACACTTCCTCCTCCACTCGAGCAGAATGGTATCACTTTCCACCACAGCCTGTCTCTCATCTCCCCGCTGCTTTGTCAGTGAAAGCTGAGACGTGGGGAGGTGGTTTGTTCAGCATGGCATAAAAAAGTCTCTCTAGGAGATAAAAAACAAGAGGGTGTTTTTAAAAGGGGAATTGTGTTAATGAGTTTGGGGAAGTGAACAAGTCGATAGATTTAATGTGGAACTTCCAATACACATAATCCATTGTTTCTTTCTTTGTTCGGTTTGAACAGGAATTACTGGTTGTAGCAAAAAATAAATAAATAAAAACGAACAGTGGTGCTGGTCAACTTTTCACTTCTTGTTTGGATGCCAACATCAGCTAAAAATGTAGCTGCGTCACTGTTTTTCTGTATTGCTTTTAGTGCGGAAACCTTATATCACTGGAACCACTTTTCGTGACTCGGCACAAACGGGGAGCGAACCACCTCGTTCATGATCTTTGCAGATTCAAAACAAACAATTAAAAACCATTTTGGACTGGAACTGACGTCAGCTCACCAACACAGGAGAGAGACAGCAAGACCAAGATTAACTTTGCTGCCCTATGAAAACTTAAGGAAGAAAAAAAGTTTAGCCACTTCAACCGCTCAGTTGCGGTCCCACACATTCCAAGTGTAACTAGGGAGTAGGCATCACTGCAACACACTGGTACATCTTGAATGTCTCCAGATAAGGTTTTCTTGGAAATCTCATCATCCTTTTACTGAGACAGCCCAGATAACTCTGAGAAATTGAAGGAGTACCTGGCTGCTGTCAGTGTAAATGAGGTCATGCAGAGTTACGAAATGATGACTGTGCAGTAAGCATAGTGCAAAACTTCACTGGGCACACATACATCTGGTTCAATGAGTTCTTAAGTTTAAACTGTGTTTTTCTGATGAGACTGCTATGGAAATATTCACAAACACATACTGTACTATTACAAGACACACTCTTTCTCTGGTGTGACTGGGATGGCTTGTCCTACTAGTGATAATCCTTATTTCTGTGAATGGTGCCCACACTGTAAAGCTGTAACACGTCATAACACAACTACTCGTTCACTTCTGCACCTCACACTTGCAGCTGTCTAAATCACACAGACCTCCCTCCTGGAGCATATTTCCAGGCCTTATTAGGCTTCACTGACCAAACAGCTGTCAGGGATAAATGATCATTTGTGTGTCCAATTGTCAAATGCTCAAAGACGAGCAACACGTTGCCTCCGGCTTGCACTTAATGTCTTTTAGTGATCCTATAGGTAGAAATTCCTTTCTGCGTTGAAGTTCAGACCAGGTCTTACAATAAGAGTGTATGCACTGTTGCTAGTGACAGAAACAAGAAAGTGATTGGTCACCTTTGGCTGTCATTCCGTGCAAATATACTCAGGTGTGTACAAAACACACAGAGATGTACATAGGCACACATGAATGACAAACATTTTCCTCCCTGTTGCTTAGATATATCTATGTGTTGAGAACTTTGTGTTTGATTTTAAACCCTTGAGATAAGCCTTGAGATGACATTGTTGGGAAAACTTTAGTATTCACTTCTATTATATCAGATGTGAGTCATAAGATCCATTAGGTCTTCTAAAAATATGTCAAGTCAGATGTGTTTGTGAGCTTTAGGGCTTCAGCCTTTTAATGGAAAAAAGGAAACAAAAAAAAACATCCCGTTGCCAAATTGAATTCTGAATGTAAACTATATTTAAGAGTGATTCACTTAATAACCTGTTAACCGTTTCTGATTCCGCGCCAGGAATAACTGCCGCATTTAACAGCCAGTTCGAACACAAAGCATCACTTTGTACCTCATGGTAAGATAAAGACGCTCTGCAGTCAACAGTGCCTTCACGGGAATGCAAATGTTTTATGGTATTATGGTATTATGATGTTAAGGACACTGGAACTTCCCAGCAGCTCTTATCTGTCACCACAGAGCTCCCGAACACATGCACAGTGTGTTGCTGCTGCTGTGTGTGTTGTGTGATGAACAGTACAGTAGCAGTCACTTTGTCATTGACTCCACACACCTGCACATGGCAGAGCTGCACTGCTGCTTGACAAAATATAGAAACAGATGTAGGAAATGATAAAAAAAGACTCTCCATCAAGCCTCAGGCCAATTTCTATCATCACTCATCATCATCTCCATTCACCTCCACCCACCCAATGTAAGATGTGATCATTTCTGCAACACTAACACCGCTGTCACTGTTACTGTGAAGATGCGACAGCTGCTGTGACTCACCACACATTGGCTTTAATGTGCAGATGTCCACAATGTAACTTCATGAAGACACCACAGCTGCAGACCACAAGTATTGTTCATACTGTATGTGTGTTGACTTCAGGTTCTCTGGTCTGCCAACTACATTTGCTTTCTATTTACACCCCGCAGTTACATTTTCTCTCCAGAGCTGTCAGGTGTTTATATAAACCTTTCTGATTATGTTTATTTAAAAACCACAAACCAATCAACCTCCACATCATTACTCAGAAAGTTACGATATTCTAGGCAGCATTTCAAGATGATTAAGGGGAAATAACAGAGTAAAGTCTTTCACTATCTACCAAACACACACAAGAAAAGAAGGTTCATTTATTCTTAATGATGAGCTTCTATGTGATTAAATGTGATGTGAATGATCATTGCCAACTTATCACCATTGTTGCTGGTTTTGCAAACTTTTCAAATCCTTTTAGTAGAACATCTAGCAGCGTTGTGGACAAATCTTTGCTAGTTTCCACAGAAAAGTTGCCAGTGTTGTTACATAAGTGTGTCTCCATCTGCCTGTCATTCAACTGACCACAGAGCAGCTGATAACTTAAGTGATCATTTTACAAGTAAATGCAGCCAACATGACAGCACAGCCATTGTCTTTGACCCTTGTGCATGGAGATTTTTGGCTGACAACACTGTGCTTATAAAATCGAGATTTCAGCAGAGCAGCGTGGCGAATTGGAAATAGCTTGGAAGTAAGTGATAGTTAACTTGCTGTCTTATTGTTTCAGCTACTGTAACTTTCATATTTGTTCATTCCCGTCACTCAGTTTTACTGGGAATTCGAATAATCAATAAAACTGTATAAATATTTAGCATAAAAAATTAGCATAACATGGTTTCACAATAGTTTTCAGCTACTTCCTCAATTTTGCGCAATTAACCATACAAACTATACCATCTAACCATGTTCTACGTGTGGACCTAGTCTTGTTTGTTCACTTCAGGAAAGTTAAAGTAGATGCAACTGTTTTGTCTAATTCAGTCTTTAAATATATTATTGTTGAATAGAAGGAGTGTTGTCCTTTAGATTTACAAGTATAACAGACAAGTTTGTCTGTCAGTCTTGGTTATTGCCTCCATGCCCAAGTCTCCATCAGTGTAAGTATTGGGCTCATTACCCTTAATGTTTATTAGAGATGATACTTGGACATTTCTTTCCACCATCTCTGTCAGACAGTGGTTTCTACATCAGGGGGGACCTGTTTCACCTGGCAGTCCGTTTATGTTAAATAAAGATTGATCTAGAAACATGTAAGGCTATTCTGTTAGTTGTTGCCCCCAAACTTTTGAAGTTACCAGAGCTTTTAAAAAAAAAACCTTTGTGACATACCAACGTACAGAGAATGAATCTTATCACGTTATACTGTAAAACAATATGTCAGTGGTACTTAACCATTTGCCTGAGACTTTGTATGTTTTTATACCAAACACTACAGAAGCTGAGCTCACTGTTTCTTAGTTGGACTCTGTTGTGCTACTCCGTAAAATAAACTACTGTAGTGTTTGTTTGGATTCACTTTGTGTTGTGCGGGATCATGACAGTTGAGAACCATCACTAAGTAGGATAAATGGTTTGAAACCCAAACCTAAGATAGCTTGCTGACCTATTAGCTTTGCCTTTGACTCCTCTGACAGCTGATTAGGCAAAATGAGCCTACCCTGTGACTGAGCACGGGCTTTCCAACATGTGAGAGAACACCAGCGTATTCCAGCATTTACACCTGCACTAACAACTCTACCCAATGTGCAAGACTCACGGTTGAGCTCTGTTTTTATAGATTTAAGTAGTAGCTTTGGAGCAATATTCCATTGAATAACGGGCTTAGATTTCAGGACAACCTGGTGCAAGATCTTATCTTTCTGCTTTCACACATTATTTCAACTCCAGCTGGTTTTGACCTGAACATTTACAGTATAAACAGGCATACTGTTGTAATATTACTCTTCTCTTTTAGAAAGGTTACATCAACACCTTGACTTGGGTTTGTCTTGGATGAGTGGGAGACACATTTTTCCCAATAATAAAACTTTCAATCAACTTTTATGTCGGCATCTCCACCCATTTCTGCAACACAAGCAGCTCTGTCAGTGATGTTCTGAGGGTGAGACATTAGCCGACGTGTCTCACTGCAAACTGCCTTGGTCTGTGTGCTTCTACAGGACTGGTACTTGTATGATAAAGTAAAGACACCAGAGCTGCAGAGTAGACCAGAAATACTGTTTACATTCCGACTGTGTACTCACATTAACTTAAGCTGTTAACTTAGTGTTATTTTTCATCTCTACGCTGCCAAATATTGATTTCTCTTCATGCAGAGTAAACCTAACTGTGGTGTCTACACCTATACAGTTGGGTTTATTCAACACACCCTAGTTGCAGTAGATGCAGTCAGTCACATATTTATGTGAATGATTATTTCTTTGCACCAAAATACATCACCACACTACTTTTGAGGGTTTAGGGATAGTCCAGGAAATAAACAGGTAATCCCTGAGCGTGATTAACAAAGTCACTTAGATTAACTCTGCTCTTCTTTCGAGCTTAACATGCACACATCAGTATATTATTCTCTTGTGGGTAGTAGTAGCAGTAGTAACCTAGATCTTTCCACAACACATCTCAGTGGTGTGGGGCAGTGGTGGCTAAGGAAGCAGACTTGGATCTGGAAGATCTCAGGTTTGAATCCACCAACTACCATGGTCCCACTGAGGTACCCTTGAGCAAGGTACCGTCCCCACACACGCTCCCCAGGCGCTGTCCAGTTGCCCCCTGCTCGCTTGGTGATGGGTTAAATGCAGAGGTCAAATTTCGTTGTGTGCATGGTGTGCTGTGTGCTCAATGACAAATGTAATCGCTTCTAACTCAACAGTTTAATTTTGAAATGCAGTTTATTAATGATTAACTTTACCTTGATATTTGCAGGTTAAGGGCTAAAAATGCACAGCTGGTGAGAAGTGTATCAGCTGACTTGTTGTTTTATCTTTGTAAAGTAAGAATCTTGTCTTCCTCGCACAGTCATTGAATTTTTAACCTTGCTGACCTTGTGACTGGTGTTGCTATATTAAACCAGCTCACAGCATGATCCTGTGACGCTGACTAATGATGACTTTACATAAGACTGACTCCTCTGCAGGTTACTGTCGGATCAACGGCCAAAGGTTAGTGTTAATAGATTTCATATGGAACACAGTATTCACATTAACAGTAAAAACCTGCCTTTGGATCTTTGACCTCTGTGCATTTGTTAAAATCTGAATTTAAGTATCTTGTTCTCAGGTGTGTGGTTGATACATCTCCTTGGCACATCTCCACAAGATTTTGGAGCTTTTACACCAGTTTCATCCTGTAAAGAAGCAGTCTGTTTCACAGTAGCCCACTGGCACACAATACTCCTCTGTTCAGCGAATGCCAAATGGTCCAGTCATCACCCTCCATGCCACCCCTCCTCACCCGTCCTTTGCTATCTATCTCAGCCTTTCTGTATCTGTCTTCCCCTGACCGTGACAGAAGCTGCCGATGGTCAGTCAGATTAGCATCCAGCCACTGAGGGGACGAATGGACAAAGAAAGAGCTGCTTTGTTTCTATCTGGTGCCGACGACCCCGGAAGTAAGAGAGGAAGCTGGTGGACAGAAAAAGCATTGAAAAGCCGTTATAATGACTAACTGTGGGAGCCTGAGTTTGAGGAACTACAGCGCAAAACTGGCAGCATCTTGGTCGTTGTTATGTCACGTATAACATCAAACCTGTTAAAATCAACACCTGAACTAGTTTAGGAAGGATTACTGTTCTGTTACATCAACTACTAACATCCTTACACTTGACTGCTCAATTGAATTGAATGCTTCTGAAATTAAAGCCCTATTTGGACAGGATGAGTTTTACAGAGGGATGTAGAGTAATGCTGGTTTATTACAGGATGTCTGTAATATAAATGTCCAATTCACACGGGACAAGAAATTTCCATAATTTTACTAGACGTGAGAGGAGTAACTTTGTTTTTGCTCGTCACTTCCTCGACGCTGTGTGCGTGCTACTCAGGACATAAAGCATCAGCTGAACAATAATAATAATTTATGATTAGCCCATAATCAGGATTATGCATACACTATTATAAGTAAAACAGCATTTACATCACCTAAAACAGCCAGAAGTTTCATGCCTTTGAGCTTTTTCATTGGTTTTCGATGTACGCGTTCATAAGGTATCGGACAATTTTCATTGCCAGCAAAACCAAGTGCTTCGTCAAGCGCCTCCCTTTTCGGAAAAGTCTGTAATTTGTAAAGTAAAAATTCCACTGCAAATCACCTACACAGACATCCCTTGATAATACTAGTCCCTTGAGACTATTAGTCTCAAGTGATTGGGGGGTAATTTGTTGTTTTTATTTGTTGCCTCAAATTTTGGAGGATATTGAGATGAATGACATGCAAAACAGCATGCAATAAGGAACATTTTTCTATCTTTCAACAGGCTTAATACAAACGTCCTGACAGCTCGTCATCCCGATAACAACTGCCCACTGTTCTGAAGTCACGTTGCTGCTTTCACATTTTATTTACTGTGTCCATAACAACTATATAACCACGTGCACTCTTTTGACATCATATCCGGGCCGTAGTGTCAGTAAATTTGAGTAAAATACAGACATTGTTTATCCCATGCTAATACAAACCAAGAAACACAGATATGGAGGGGTAATTTACAAATTACCAGACGTCCCCAGGTAAAACTAATCCTGGGCAAATAGGGTTTACTACATACATGTTTACAGAGGGTTTGAGGCCATGTTTGTCACAGAAATGGCCTCAAACAATTGAAGGTGTTACATAGACTACACTGGTCTTAATAAAAGCTCAATAAAATATTTCCAAATATGGATTCCTCAGGCGAGTGCTGTAGGTTTCTGCCAGAATCACTGACGCACACGTTCTGGATCAAACGTTGACTAAGGAAATGAAGAGAACTATTGATCTAAACCATTTAACAACACTTTTTGGTAAAAAAAAAAAAAACATATAACTTTCCTAAAATGGGTAAAACTGGTTGAAAATGTAACGTGATAACATTTGGCATATGCGGTAATTTTTTACAGCTGCAGGCAGAAGTCTCTATCTGTGTGAACTGCAAGAAGAAATATTGCATTTAGATTTAGAAAAATGAAAAGAAAAAAAGGAAAAACACCTTTTCTGAAATACATATACCGTATTTTTCAGACTAAACAGTGCGCCTTATAATCCAGTGTTTCTTATGTATGACCTTTGGTTGTGTTTAATAATCTCAAACCGATTTTATGTTGTACACATTATGGCTACCGTAGTCAGGAGCCTCGCGGAGTAATACGTTG
Source organism: Polydactylus sextarius (assembly GCA_016801845.1). NCBI lineage: Eukaryota > Metazoa > Chordata > Actinopteri > Polynemidae > Polydactylus > Polydactylus sextarius. The sequence continues at coordinate 17,559,953 of CM028928.1, forward strand.
GCCTACAGATAGAACTACTGTAATTCAACATACCGGACTGACTCGGATAATGATGAGAGGGATCCGGGCACATTTGATGCCGAAATCGCCCAACTGTTAAACTCAGACACTGAAGAATTTATAGACGAGGAATGAACTGAAAAAAAAGTGAGTGTATGTTGTATTTTTGTGTTACAACTGAACAATGGTTTTGTATTTTTGTGTTACAACTGAACAACGTTGAGTTATTGTAAATTAGTTGAATAAAGTTCGACTTATCCGACAAGTTTTGTTTCGCTTATCACGCCTTATAATCAGATGCATCTTATAGCCCAAAAAATACAGTATATCTATCCAGTATGTGTACCTATCAGTATGTCTATCCATGTGATACATTCAATACTACCTACTGTTTGCCATATTCCAGTTGTTAAAGAGAAAACATATAAAATAGAACACATCATATTCCATGGAAACACTCCATGACCCAGTAAACCTCCAAAACCAAACTCCACCCAGCGGAATCTATCTATTCAAACTCTATTCAAATCCAAACTGGCTCTACAGTCTGTATGATGGTGCACTCACAATCACTGTGAAGAAAGTAAACTACTCCTACACACACTTCTGCACCAGCACCACATGTCCTCTGTTCTGATCAAAGCCAAACAATCCAAAGCAAACTATAAATATCTCACTTTAATTTCACTAGAGCCAAAAACCTGCGCTCAAAGCCATCTCCATAGGGTTACTTAGCAATTAGTGGTGAACTGAGAGCTGAGTTAGTATAGACGCCTGTCCTTTGATATGTGGGTACCATATGATAGGCAGCGGGGGATGATTACAGCTTAAAATAAAGGGTGAATGCCAAATTACATCTGTCGCTATGTTAGGCTCAAATTATGGCAGCTACCCATGTAGGATTTGTATTATCTGTACCATCTAAAGACAGCAACACTGATAAGTATTAACTCGCAGCCGGAAACTGCACGGATGTATGGTCACTAAAGGAAACGTACACGTTACTTAAAATAATGCAATACAAATTGTCTAGTGGCAGTTTAGGTACAGTAACAGAGAGTCTATTACACTAAAATACAATTCACTGGAAATGTCAAAACAAAAGCAAACAGACAATTTCTGTGATTCATGCATAACACATATTTCAAAGGGACATTTAACTGATAAACACACCCCGACGCTGACAAATGTGCTGACAATGTTTCTTCTACTGAATGATGACTGTTTTAACAGTAAGACCTTTGGGTCGTCACAGTAGGAAAAACACAAATGCCATAATAATGGCTTGATTCCATTTCAGTATGTGGTCCCGCTGTTCTGTGTGTTGGCACACTGACAGATTATCATGGCTCACTGAGACACTTGAACAGAACAGGGTCATTGTTATTCTTACAACACCCCCACTTTTCCGACTGTGACAAGTTAAAATGAATCACCGGGCCTGTGATTTGTGATTATGTGAGTTGGTTTGGTGGTCCACTGTCCTATCCCCTTCTCTACCGTTATGCACAATGAACAGTATTAATCACATAGGCCACTCCATCAAAGAGTGAAGATTGCACAGTTAATGGGTCTAATAGGCTGTTGTGAAGGGTTTTCACAGTCAAATTGCTCTAATTGTACTCAATGAGGGACAGGGGAATAGGCACAGACTGCGTCTATACTGGACTGAAGATGAATGGAGGCCTGTCTGATACATGCTCACACAAACATCCACACAGAGGCTTCAGAATGTGTTTTCAAGTTCAGAAACAAAAGCGTGTATTTACACACACACACGCTCACGGGCCTGCTTTTGCCGACCTTTTACGTGCTGTGAGTATAGCAGTGAGGCAAATAAGGGGGCAGAACAGTTAACAGGCGAACCAAAATTCAGCCCCAGGGGAGCTGCAGCCAGGAGAAGGTAGAAGGAAACACAGCAACAAATGTACAGAGCTACAGCTGACACTACTCGAGACACCCCTCACTCACAAAGGAGGGATTTAGCCTGTGAAAGACAGTGTTGCTGTTTGGAAAGTCCTTGCCAGTTGACAGGAAACAGGCAGCTAAAGAAAACCCACTTGAGCTAATCAGCACTTTTCTGATGGGCTCAAGGCCTCCACATGACCCCTCCCATCATCACAAAGAGCCCAGCGTACCAAATTACTCAGGCCTCCCCATTTCTTCCTCACAGCTCTTGCCAGTCACCAAATCAATGCTTCTACCACAGCAAGGTCATGAGGTCATAGATATCTTGAGTGAAGCCAGGAAATGAGGCATGATTTAATTGAATGCAGCCGTCTAGTGAGCAAATGTGTGTAAATTGTTATAGATTAACAAGATTACAAAGCTTCAGAGAGGTAAGCAGCACTTTATCATCGGTGCTTTCTCTCCTTATGTCGTTTGATATCAGGCATAATTGCAGCAGCGAAGACTTTATGTCCGCAACCTGTGACCGTTGGACTTTAAAAACCTGTAACGATAACAACTGATGAAGCTACGCTCCGCTGTTGTTTGTTATGAGCTAAAGCACTCACAGCAACAAGGAGCAGATGGTGGTGACATCAGTGTGTAATACGTGTGTTACAACATAACTATGTTTGCTTACCCTTCGATGAATTACAGCTCATATCTTAGGTGACATGGTCAAGTTACTGTAGCTGTCATCCTTGAGAGATTAAGTTAAGGAAGGAAAACCTCAGTCACAGGACCAGTGTATAGTAACCCAGCTCCCTGAGCACTGCAAATATCAACACCAGCTACATGAATACTGCAACCTCATGGTCCATTAATACTGCGCTGGATGCTCATCATTGACGGTGACGTTGGTCCGATCAGTTGGTTCAAATTTGTGGCTGTGGAGTCACATGGTCAGTTATTTGATCAGTGACGTGTTCAAATCATCTGCAGTTGAGATTATTCACAAGCTTTTTAAAAGAAGATTTTAGTTGTTTTTTTTTTTGTTTGTTTGTTTTTTTTTTTAAATAGTAGCATAAACACTGAAAATTCAAAACTACACAAAACCACTATGGAAGTGATTTTTACAGACACTTTGGTTTATTTTGGTTCTGTTTGCTCCAAGTGTGTTGAATTATTTAGAGAGCTGCCATAAGGGGAATAGGCATCGTAACGCTAGGCAGGGGCCCCGCATGGAAAACCCTCATAAATTAAACAACATTTGACAAATAAGCCCGACGTAAGTCAAGTCAACCCACCGCCTCTCTATGTAAGGCTATAGCCTTCACTCAATGCTGACAATTGGTTCCAAACATTCAGTGTGCCTCCACTGGATTGTGCAAATATTTTCGCTTTAACTAATGGATTTACAAACACTTCAAACATCTAATTTGCAAGTTTATGATTAAAAGGTGCACAGTGTTCCCACATCAGTAACTTGTAGAACAAGTTCATATTAATCCAAGGTTTCAATGGCAAGGCATGGAGTTAACCTATAGATCACTGGTCTTTCTAACTAGAACATTACGCTCTTTAATAGTAAATGTCTTCAAGCAGAAGAAAAACAGTGTCCCTTAAGAGAATGCTACACTTTCAGACCACTCATGTCTCAGGCTATATACAGTAACACATTATGGCTTAACCTTCTCCCTGAGGGTTCAAGGTATGCCTTTGCTTTCCCACACCCAGTCTGTTTATTAATGGTGCCACCGTTCACTTAGTCTTTCTGCTTTCTCCGTCAAAAGACGGCCCGTGGTGAGTCTAGAGTGCAGCATGCCTGCACAGTGAGCGCAGGGTTTTATGTACAGGAGCTGGAATATAACACAGCCAGTGTCGGTGTCTGATGGCTGGCATCTGCTGGGTGGGCTCATTCCACTGCAGCAGTGCAGACGCTTGGGTGGTGCTGAGAGAAACCCTACACCTCTGTAAGGCAGGCAGGGGCACAACAACACAGCATCACTACTGGTGATGCTCATCAGCTATGACCCTGCTCCAAGTACATTGTTTTAATCTCTCTGTCTGGGATCAGCAGTGCAGCAGGAGGCTCACGAGTCCACTGTGCACTCACAACAGAGATTAGTGATAGCATGGAGTAAGATGGTGATTATGCATGGATAGAGGGTTGGGTGGAAATAGACGGATGAATGGAAAGAGGGACAAATGGGTGGTTTGGTGAGTAACAGAATGAATGAAAGGGAGAAATAAATCTGTCAGTGGACACAGGAAGAGTTGACAGGAGACTTCAGACAAAACTCTATTGAGCGGTACAAAAACATTTGGATGTGTCTGTCTTTAGACTTTATTACTGGATTAAAATGCTGCAACAACATACTTGTATTCATATTTCATATGCTGCCAAGTTTAGAAATGGCTGGTAGTAAAGTAGGTTCACCTCAATATGTCAGGAGGCAGCTACTCAGAGATCTGAGTGCAGACACAGCTACACAGGCAATGAACTCATTACAAACTTATGCTGTTAAAACATAGTCAATATTAAAAGTGACCAAAGAAATCTGACAGCCTCTATAAACATTCTCTGGCTTCAGTACCAGAATGACTGCATTCATTCACAGGCACGTTTATGTACTTGCTGACAAATACCACTATAATGAACAAATTCACTGCTTTTCAAATCACCTATTGACTTTTTCCAAAGTCAATTGTAATGACAAGAACATAACTTATTGCTTATTCTGGCGCAGAACCTCAAATAATTGCCCCGCTTAGCTCTATTTATGTCTTAGTGCTGAAGTAGACAAGGTGACTGAAATTACGTTTTCTCTTCAGACAAGGCAATTTCCTGAGATCCTGAGTTAGCTGATAGCAATCAAAACTAATGCCTGGATTAAGCACCTCAGGCAACTGTATCCTAACCGCTCTTAAGCTCCAAGAAAATGGTCTTGCTGCTGACGAGCAGTTATGGAAGCCAACTCTTAGCTTTGTCCCAGGCTATGAACGGTGCAGTGGCCTGCTGACAGGTTTCTCATCAACACAAGCCAGGCGGCTGCAATGACAGGAAGCGTTTGTCTCAATCAGCAGGTTGCTCAGATTCATTCTGGGAGCTGAGCCCTGCACACATAGCAGTCTTGGTTCCCACACCTCCCTCCCACTACTCGATGACCCTCCAAGCCAGGAACAAAACCCTGGGAATGTGAGCTATGCAGAGCTGCAGCTCGGACGGAGACACCTGTTCAGACAACCAACACAGGGCAAAGCCTCTAACACGGTGTCTTGTCTGAACCACTGCATCAAACCCCACTCTGACCTCACCAACGTCCATAAACACACACTTCAGCTTCATGTGCATTATAATGTACAGACATCTGTTTCAGTCCAGCTGTGAATATCTGCAGGAGACACACTAAAACTCCTTGTAAGCTACCTTCAATCATCAGGGAGAATTTGTAATGCGGGGGCATAATAGAGCCTTTCCAGACTTGGCATGATGTTGAGTTGCTGACCTGATAAACATAAACTAGAGATTATAAAACCCAAACATTTATAAACAAAGTCTCTCAAGAGACTCTCCCTGCTCTGCTGGAATTCAGACTAAAGGCCTGCCACCTTTTTCTAGGCAAGATTTAAAAGAAGAACTAGGCTATTCCCACTGAGAGTAGAGAAGCTGGCCAAAACTGCAGACAAACCATTGAGGTTTTAGAGTTTACACAGGAAAATGCCGGCTCTCTGGAGATTCCCCTCTGTGGCATTCAAATACAAGGAAAGAAGGTCGTCCTCTCACAGTACAGTACCATAACAATGTTGGGGAGGGTGTCCAAATACAAACAAAGTCAATGAATGCAGTGAGATTTCAGCATTGATGAACATATTTCCAATATTACACAACAGATCTTAATCAAACAGTTTGAACGTGATACCCTTTGCAACAGTGACATTCAGCTTTGTAGTGTCTTGGTTGATAATTGTTCTGCTAAAATGTTCTATTAACCTTTAATTACACGAGCCAATAAACAACTGGACAAATTTTTTTTCCCTCATGGTCCACACTTCCTCTGCTAAATGATGGCCATGTGTGCATTCAACAAGTATGCAGACTGTAACTGTCATGAGGAACAAATGACTCAATGGAATGAAACATAATAGCATTTCCACTTTCAACAGATTACTGCTGACATCTTGGATTTCTCTGGATTTTTACCACATTAAGAAATGGACAATATTTGAGGTTTTTGAGAAGGTTATTAGACAAATCTGTGTTCAACTAAATATACACAAGGGTCTGAACTAAAACAGCAGACTAGTAATGCTACAAGGGGATTTCAGAGGAACAAAAGCATAAGGTGCCTCGAGTCATTATATTATACTAATTCAAAGTATGCAAGACGAGTGGCTGAGAGGGGGTGTCATGGAGGCAGGCCAAGTGCTGAGTCTCCGGGTGGGATTGCCAGCTCAGAAGCTTGGCACCGGCAGCCAGTGACAAGCTCCGTGTCACCACACTTGACTTTGCAGGGCACAAGGGCTCTGTATTCCATCTGGCCATGGCTGCATGGCACACGCTACTTCCTGGAGAGTAGGAATCTCTGTGTTTAAGGGTGGAGAGCTTTTGTGGAAGTTGAGGCTTGTGTCACGAGGAAATTTTGTCATTCTTGTTTGAGCACATATTATCATACCTAGACGACCATTTCCTTTTGTTTACAAATGTAAGCTAGGCGGTTCTCTCGAGGTTCCACTGTAGCCACCACTACTACGACAGCTTAGCTTTGTAATTACAAAACATTATGTTTGTCTTGCACGACGCTGCTTTCAATTTCCCACGGAAACATTCCTCAATACAAGACGTCAGGTGAAAGTGCACGGAAACAAATAGCACCACTAAGTTATAATAGTAAAAATATATATAATATTAGAATGTGCATAAAATCATTGATAAAGCACAGTTAGTTTTATCTTGAATTAAACGATTTAATACGACTGTGGTTACTTTTAAATCACGAACCAAAGCACTCAGTTAACGTCACTTCACTTGACACTGAATGTCACACATCGTGTTTCTCTGTACTTCCCATAAAAGCACCATGATATTTCTCAGTCTTCATTTCGAAATTTCTCACTGCAGCCGACTTTTTGTTTTCATTGGTTTGTCGACTGTGAAGCGTTGTTAAGTTGCACATACATGCTCATGTACTCACTTTGCATCGGAGGTTTGAGTTGAATGGTTTCTTGCTGGTCAGTGTACTCCAATGGCTCCTTCGAGAACAAAACTTTTCAGTTTTTTTTTTAATCGTCCACTATAAAAACTGTGATTTTCCCACTGTAAGCTCCTTAACACATCCCCGCTCTCTGCGCTTACCTCCTGGGCTCAACCTTTCAAAATGTTACGCCTCAGCTTTGCTACTAGAAGAATAGAGAGGTCTGTCAAGGCGCTGACTTGGAAACGGTTTGCTTATTTAGACACAACGTTATCGTGTGTATAGGTGACAACACAACGCTGTTCTGAGAACTGTACTAGACTGAGCTCTCACCACGGAGCCCGCCTACTCTCGTCTGTCATTGGTCAGTATTATATTAAGGCGTGCGCAGTCATTATACTTTGTTATTTCATTGGCTTGTGTTAATGTCAATCATCAGCTAATGCTTCTAACGTAAAATCGCTTATCCGCCGACAGGAGAAACAACAACAAACAAAACAACGACGCGGTGACAGAACAAGTCTCCTAGAAATAGCGTCCACACGCTTTACATGTTCACAAGAAACTTCATTTCACGAAACGACAATGGATGCTTGACGTCTTGTGAATACTTAAAAAAACGAGAGTTATAGCATTTGCCCTCAATTACGTTAATCCCAACAGCAATTAATCTATTTCAAATGAAACAAATGTATTAATCATGTATTTTTGAGCCCGATAGTACTTACTGTGTGAGACTGCATGTGTATGTGTATATGAGTTCTGTATTAGCTCTCCTCTTGTAAAATCTCCAGAGGACATATGACAAACATCTGTTATAAATGAAAAAACAACAACAACTTCGGACTGACGTTATTTTTGGAAATGAATTGTGTTGTATTTTGTAGTGTACAGGTAATGCAAGTCATTGTTAGGTGAGTCTTGTTGCTGTTATACCTCAGATATAAAAGTGGTTTGACGTCTCCCCCTACAGGTTAACACGGGAAGCAACAAGTGGCCAAGGACTAGAAAAAAGAACTTTGTAAACTAAAGGATGAGGGTTAGACATTTATAATAAATAGAAAAAGTAATATATTTCAATAAATTATTAATAAATAATCTCATTTTTTGTCACAAGTGTAATCCTACTGAGCACTGATTGTGAGAAACCATACATTTAGAGATAGATTCACAAAAAACTGCGTTTGTTTATGCTTCTCTGTCTGTGTGTGGACAAGTTCCAGAAATGTCCTAACAATAGTATCAACCCCCTTTCATGCCCCCACATTAAAGTGTGTTGTGCGCCTGAACGCTGAACTGCAGCTTCTTTTGTCCTCTGCCTGGGATATAATGTAGGACATATTGTGTGGGAACAATGGAGCCCAGCAGCCCTCTTCTGACAGATACTCACCCTGAACCATCAATGGGCTACAACCTATTCAGAGCAACAAAATGTGAAGAGGCTGCTTTGCATAGACAGTTTTATTTCACAGACAAAAATGTAGATTTTTAAAAATGATCATTATAATACTAGAATGCTTCAAAACTTGCAAGATTTCATGACATGGGTATGAATATAAGGATTGTTGTGTTGTGTTCCTCTATCAAACACATGCTGCTGTTTTTACCCTACAGAAACTTTCTTTCATTTTCAGCTACATTAAATGATACAATTGAGACATTAAAATAAGACAATGGAAATAATGTTTTTTGCTTTTTTTCGTAATCATGAAACAATTATATGTTTTAGCCTTAGTTTTCTATGGAGTTATCCGTGTGACTTGATTTATATGGCGCTTTCTGCGCTATCACACTATAACCACTAGATGGAAGAAGAGAACAAGTCACTGCTTGCTGTTGGTTTAAGTTAAACATTATAGTGTCTACAGTTTTTTGATGTAAGGTGACTGCCTTGGTCATACATCATACATTATATCTAACAGTTGAATGAATTTTTAGATATAAAATTACTATTTTTCCAAGACACTGGTACATTTTAACGAATTAACGAGTTTTTCAGACTGTTCCACTCCAGTCAGTGTGTCCCGGATGTTACCATCAGAAGGGGGAGGTGGAGAATTAGGTTGCAGTCATGGTTGCCAGGTTTGTAGATTACCCACATTTGTCAGTTATTTATCTTGGGCCTCTCTGTAATGTCTGACTTATATACAGGATTTTTTTTTTGACACACTATGAGAAAAATCATGACCACGATGTCTGTGATTTACTCTATATAATTACATTATTCTGTTCTTCGTATTTTTCGTGTGACAGACAAATTTATAACCAATATATTTAAAGTAAAAATTATATAAAGGTGTATGTTTGCCAGCGTGTGTACAAATAACAACAGTTCTCGTCGCTGTTATAGCTATGATTACATGACACCTTTCTTAGGTAACATTGACTTCATGAAGGCTTTCTCATACTGGTGAATGTATGTTATCTGGCAACCCTACGCGCAGCTCGACTGCTACGTTTTCTCGGCAGATAGAGACGCGGCTGTGTGTCTGAGTGGGAGATGGACTGAGTGAGGGCGCTCTTCCGACCAGTGCTGCCGATAGCATTGAAATACCCATAAGCTAGGCTGAAATAATTGACGATTTCAGGTCGCTGAATCAACAAGAAAACATAGTTCCTTTATCAGTCTTTCACATCCCACTCAAAACACACTAACACGGCATTGATGGTAATGTATGCAAGGAAACAACCGAGACTCGGCGATGGGTAAACATCTTTTTTAACGTTACTTATTCAGATTTTCCCTTTCCTCGTAGCTACGCTTTGACAATCCGCCATTTTTACTGAAACCAAAATAAGTGTCTGGAAACTTGTACGTTCAGCTGTTGCAGTACTTTGAACTATTTCTCAACGTTGACATTTGGACCTTGATATTCACCACTGTTTTCTTTTTTATTTGCAGGTGCGACCGAAGAGATTCTCAGCCCTATCAGGTACTTGTTAGCTAACCGTAGCCTGCTAGCTTGCTAGCAGCAAATAAGATTAAAATGGACACTCTAGTTCAGGCTTCTGGGGAGCACAACAGGCCCCAGTCAGTGCGGAAAATAACGTGAAAAGTAAAAGATTTTGTTTGAAATTGCCGTGTGAGCGTTGCAAATACCCCCTAACATAAATATCTGTAGGTTTAAGACAACATGAGCTGAATGTATTCGTCGAATTCAGCGGTTTTGTAAAAGGTAGAGGCGAGTTTTATTGCAGCTCAGAGCTAATGATAGCCTGTTACTGTTAGCTTGCTTGCTAGCCAGTCCGATTAAGGCCTGACCGCAGTCTGTCATTTTAAGGATATTGCTAGCTAAGAAGTCAATATATAAAACTACCTGAACTGTACACATCAAATAAGGTGTACACTTTAAGTCTAAATACCGTTAACCGATGGTGAAGTTGGCTAATTACGTGAAATAAACATTCTGTTTACGTCGTCACTGTTAAAAATTATAAATGTGTTAGTACACATAAACACATTGTTTGTAGGTGAGAGGCAACTGAAAACCCATACCAACTAAGACATAGGGACATTTAAGTAATGCTGAATAGAACAAATACCTTTGATAATGCTCCTGCTCACAAATAATTATGATCAGTTACATGGACAGTGATTATCTCTGCAACTAAATACCAATAAAAATGTAGCACTTGTATATCTTTAAACACTCAAATATAGAATTAAACAAGAGGGAAATAAAGGCAGCATAAGGTTGTTGGTTACACTGATGTCAGAGGTCTTCTGTTAATAATGAAAGGATGTATACATTAGATACTAAATTTTAGTGAGGTGGGTTTTTTTTGTGTGTGTGTGTGTTTACAGACTCTCAAATACTCGTCCAAGAGCCATCCAGGAGGGGACCACCGACATGAAAAGATGCGAGACTCCTCAGATGTCACTCCTCCCTGCAAGATGCTCAGGAGGTCTGACAGTCCTGAAAACAAACACATCGACAGCACAGGTCACAGCAGAGCAAAGGCTGTCCACACACACCGGGCCAGAGACAGGGATGGAGGTGAGAGACAGTCATTATTGAGAATAAAATGGGGATTGATTTAAAAACAAACTGCACACTTGCAATACATCAGATGGTGCTGTTATTTAAGCTTGTAAGAAATAGGTGTTGTCTTTACTTGCCAGTGTGCAGCCAGGAGCTTCAGCACTGAAACTCTGCGGCTGTATAATTGATGTTTCTTACCTGCAGACATAAGTACAGCCTGCTTTATGTGTATTTATGCAATGCAGTAGTAGGTATTCCTGCTATTGTAGTGTTGTACTAAACAAGCAGAAGCAGAAATAGTTGCACTGGTGGACTTAAGTAACAATCTGTGGCTTTACCAAAATGCATTTTAAATCAATTATTTGAATAAACCTTCCCTGTCAGCAGCTGCCAAAACATTAATTACAGCTTTTTCAATAATGACTAGAGAACCTAGATCCTTTGAAAATGTATTGAGAATTCAGTTGTTGGGGGAAAATAAGTGTTTTTGCCTTCTATAGTATTCACATCGGAGTGTATTCAGTCACTCACATCATTATCACTGGAAAATCATCATTTAAATCATTTTGTACGGTTAAGGTTTTTAGTAAGTGACTTTCCAAGATAACGTAAAGAGTTCTCTTCAAATTTTGAATTAAATTATGCTCATGCAGTCTGATCATTGCATGATATATAGTTGTAGTTAAAAGTAAAAAGCTTTCTGGCTACGGTGCACCCAATACTAGTGTTGCTAGAGAAAAGTATGTTGAGTTGTCAGTCGCTACATATTGTGTAGCTGTTTTCCAAATCGATAAGTTATTGAAACATCAGGACGACTAGTGTTAGACAGACGTTTTGGTCTGTGTACAACGTCTGTTTCTTGGTGAAAGTTTACATAACAACTAAAGATATACTAACACAGTCTATTAGAGATGTTTGCCTGTATGGCAATGATGACATATTAGATCAAGAATTAAAACTATGTACCTGAGGAATGCAACAAAACTTTGTCTTTGATATTTACGTATTAAACACAACATATGTACAATTAATTTTGAAATTGGTTTGGTAACCTGCAGTGTCTCAAACTTTAGAGAGGCCATATTTTTTTTCTAGCACTGTTATTAATATTTTTACCCAACAGGGTGCAGACACCAGTTGTTTATCTTAAACTGTGAGTGTTTTGTTTTTATGCTTTAGACCTCAAATGAAATTTCAAATGTTCACATGTTATTATTTTGCAGTTTAGATGATTATTAAAGAAGATAATTTGTATAATATGAATAATACCAATGTGTCAAGGTCAGGACAGCAATGTGCTTTTCTCTGGGAAAGGGAGCAATAGGAGCAGAGGTGAACCATGCATGTGGCTTATTTTTTTCCAAGCGTGCTTAGCTGTTGTTAGAGCCACCCAAGAATTTCATTTTATTGTGTTTTGCAACATGTAAAATCAATGTTTCCAAAGCCTTTAAAACCATCCCTGCTGCAGACCTAAGACCAAACTTCCATTTCTCCCAACTCTACTGAAGGAGCCACGACTGGCTTCACCTCTCTCTTCTTTTGATCAGACAGTGTGTAAAACTTACCTGAAAGTCAAGTCGAACATGATTTGACTGTCAAGCTGTTAGTTAGTGTGACTCATATCACACAGTGGGTGACATTCATAGTCACATTTTTAACCCTTTTTTCCCCAGAATCACTTCACCAGTTTTATCAGATTCTAATTAATGCTTTAAAGCATTCACTTGCTGAAATGACATCTTCAGCAATGACATTCATTCCATTTCTTTAATGTCGGTATCTTTGTGTGGGAAAATGTCAGTTGTTTTGAGTGACAGTTGTTGCATATCAGGGTGGTTTGTGTGCATAGTGAGCCCCGTCCTCAGAAAGAAAAAGTGTGCAATTCCTACTGTCCTCCAAATGTTCATTTTACAGAAATGTGTTTTCTTGGGTATTCTTTCAAAGTGGTGCCTCAGCTGTAATGTAGCTGTGCGGTACTCACATGAAGTGGCAGGACTGTATTCTCCTTTGGCAAATGTTGACCTGAATTAGTGCTCATTACTGTAACCATACTGTCATTATCAGGTAAGCACAGCGTTTGTCATTGATTCTTTACTCACAATTGTGTGAAATGACCTGGGTATGAAGTGTCTGGTGTGTAAGATAATGTTTGTGAAGCGATAAGACCATATCCTCTCTCCTGTCATTTAAAACAATTAGTGTTACCAGACATATTTCAGGAGCAGTGTAACACACACATTGATGGTGTAATAGTAACTAGCAGAACACACACAAACCATGTTGCACGTTTCTGCCATACAACCAGCTCGTAGTTTTAAAACACCACAGTCTCCAGTGGTGATATACAGAGAGAGAGAGAAAGCCAAGATAAATATTTACCACAGTATGTTGTTGATGAGTCACAGGTGTGAAAACAGTAGGGTCAGATCAGTATTGACATCGCTCTGTGAAACTTGTTACTGTAACCTTGTAAATATGAGTGGCTTTTAAACCTGAAGACAGAATGAGATCCTTGTAGGTTGAAGGTTCAATAATCAGTACGACCAGTAGATGCAAAGATGCAAAACTGCAAAGAAAAAGGTGCTACAGGTAGAGAGCAGCAGAGAATGGTCACCAAACTCTGCAGTGCCGCACCACTGTGTGGAGCAGTGCATCCTCACATCATTGTTTTGGTTTTCTGGCCCACAGATTTACTGTTGTGGCTGAGTGGTTCAGTCCAGTTCCCAGCAACAGCAGGAAGCTTTTCTTACTAACCGAGCTCTGATAGACTTAGTATATATTAGTTGCCCTGTATGAGACATGAAATAGACAGTAAGTAACAAATGAACATTGTGGAGAATTTCACAGCTATTCTCATGAATCTGTGAAGGACTTGAAGGAGATTGACTATTAAACTGAGATTGATCAGATGGATTAATGCCACTCTGTACCACCAAGACATTAGCAAATAATTGCTAATACTTTAGTGACATCAACATTATAAAGCCTTTGAAAGTCAAGTGTGTGTGATGTTGAGCTCATTGAGGAGTTCTGTCATATTATAGCTTTAGAAGATCAAGCAGACCACATCACACCACCCTCCAGTCTGTGGAACAGTTACCTTATCAAATATAAACACCTGTTATTACATGTGTCAGACATGTTTTATATATTGTGCTGCTCACTTCTTTTTCAGGTTATAAACATTATTTGCTGCCACCTCACTCTTCAAAAAGTGATCATTGATCCCAACTAAATTGCATTACATGCAAATGCTGACTTCATCGATGTTTTAGATTTGATAAGTTAGTCAAAAGAATTTTCATCCTGTGTGTTTTTTGAAATGCTGTCTTCCATGCTGAGAATCACAGGGCAGAGAGAGGTTTAAGGCTAAGGAGGAAGACTGATCACTAGTAGCATTAGCATGGGACCTGCAGAAATTAGCTCGACAGTCAGCTGGGACGAACGACCATGCTGGTTACGATAGTCAACAACCATACAGTCTCACACCAGAGTATACTGGTGAAAGCTTGTTGCAGCTGTTGTTTCCTGTTATGAACTGAGATCTTTCTGACATTGAATTGAATGATGAAATAAGAGGTGTGAAACTACACATGGTCGTGAAATGGTCAGTTTTTGCAGCTGCAGGTTAGTTTCATATATTTGTCAGATTCCTTCACATAAGGGATTTTTAATTGTAAACTGTAGACTGTATGATCCTACAGTTTCTTGAAGTTTTGCATGGGCAAAAGTGTCAGACGTGTAGAGGAGGACGGGCAATGTAATCGCATGTTTGTTATGATTCTGTTGCGGCTGCGGTGACATTAGTGGTGACGTAGTGCCAGAGACGATTAGTTAAAATGAAACTTGCGGCTGTTGTCGGGTTGATATGTTGTGAGCGTCTGTGTTCAGGTGAAGATGAGCTGTTATTGATGATGCACAACTCCCTCAACCATTGTGTGAATATGTGTGGACTGTCTGAAGTTGCAACTCAGGCCAGTAGTGTTGACTCTTCTTTCAAGAGATGACTTCACACTACTCTCAGAATAATCTTCTGGTTAAGCTTTTATGTATTGATACAGGTTCATATTGATACTTTACCTGCTGCACATCAATTCAGTAGTATTTTGAGCAGAGCTTACCACCTCCCTGAGCCAATTTCCTTGGAGGAAACCTACTTGGATTCAATCTATGGAGATTGAATTGTCTCTGTGGATTTGTTGCGGATAATGTAACCAGTCTGTTTGAACACACTTCAGTCTGTTAAAGTTTTTCCACAAGGAGCAGTTCTTAAGAGATGTGGTACAGCTGCAAAGTTCTGCTGAAACGGAAGCGTTTCTCAGTTCCAGTGAAGCTCTTTTTTTCTTAATGCTTGTTGACGCACTCTGACATCGTTAACCTATTTATGTATTAACACTGTGATTGAAGTGGGTAGATGAAATGGTTAAAATCTTGATCAACTGAATTCATACCAACTCTTCAACACATCAGTTTGTTTGCCGGAAGAAAATCTGCATGAGAAATCTTAACCAAATGGGTCAAACTTAAGTGGTTATAAATAAACATAAAAGGTTAGAATTTACTTGTTACATAGAAATGGCACTCGGATTTGATTTGACTAAAAATAAAAAGCAGAATGAATAATAATGAAGCATCCTAATGTAGACATGTATGCCTGTGCATTCTCTATGTCCAAAAGGCATAAATACTGGGATGCTGATATAACTCTTATGAAATCAACTGGTGATTGTCTCCAATGACAGTTTGGGCAGACAAAAGCATATTAATAAAGCAGTTGATGGGGAAGCTACGGTCCTAACACTGTTTTCATCTCTGAGCAAAATATCAGAAGAAACTTGGTGTAGAAATTTCCACTCTAATAATGACAATAAGAAAGTCTCCATTCACAGAAATATTTTATCTGTGTAGCTGCTATGTGTAGCAGTTGATTGTGGGACCAACAACAAGGTGGAACCGATAACGAAAATAACACAATTGTGAGGTGATGAAAGAATTAGGAAACATAGGTTGAGAGTCCAGTTATGGAACTATACATCATGACTGATGAGGCCCAATTAGGAAGCAAACAGCGGTGCCTGTGGCATCATTTCTTAAGTCTTTAATTTTGTCTGTACAGACAAAAATGCAGCCTTTGACTATTTCCAGGGCTTTCCAGTTTCCATGGCTCAAACTCTGGGATAGTAAAGATATAATTTCTCATAATTAGAAATGTATCAGTTGTGGTACACAACTTAACTATGTTTTATTTTTATGATACTGACTTTGAGTTGATATATTGTGTCATGTCATGTGGGAACATTTGTTTACTACTTGCTGAAACAATGTTATTACATAGAACATTTATATCTATGTGACTTGTTAAGCCAGCAATTGAATAGAATAGAATATTTTTATTTGTCCCACAAGGGGAAACTTATCTGTTTGGCAGCATAAACAAATCACAAAAAATAGATTAACAGGAAATAAAAAAGTTAACAGCAAAGTTTATATAAAAAAAGAAAAAAGTAGAAGTCTCCAGAGATGAGGAGGAAGGCTTGTGGGTGTGATGTTTTCAGCTGGGACATGACATGAGTTCACAGGTAGCGTCAGCCGACAGCGAGTTATCATGATGATTTGCGAGAACTCCGCTTGATGTAGTACGGCCAAACGCTAACGGCAACGTGCTCCAGGTTACTCCATCTCTCCTTAATGAACATCGCAATCCCCACGTCCTTCCTCTTGCTGGCCTTAGCTCCACTGTTCATTGACTGCGCTCAGTGAAGCACATGATGCTGCTCTCCCATAGATACTCCCTCCGTAGGCTGGTCAGCACCGTGAGTTTATCATTGTATGGGGAGAGATTGTACATTCCCCATAGTTACAGACGGTCTTGATGTTTTGTACCGTCTATTCTTCTCACGGTGCTCCATTCCTACTCTGTGTCTCCTCCACCCTATCTCCACCGGGATCTGGGGTCCCTCGTCGCGTTGTCTCCTCGAGCAGCACAGTGTCATCAGCTGATCACCGGAGCGACAATCGGGCCGCGGCTCTCTGGTTGTTAAAGTCAAAAACGAAAACAGGCGAAAAAAACAACACGAGAAAAAAAAAAAAAGTCAAAGTAAATGACAATGAGTCAGACTGTCCAACATACAGACACAGAGCAAATTGTTTTCCAACTATCCTGTCAAGTTGTGTCTATTGGAAAATGTTTGTTACTGTCCTGCTGCAGCTTGATGGAAGAGAAATGCTTCATCAGATACCGTAACCTTCATGCTGAGATGTTTGTTTGACACCACTGAACATGTGAATGTGTTGGGGTTGTTCTTGTGTGATGTGTTGGACCAGATGTGGTTCAGTGTAGGACAGAGGTACTCGCTACGTCCTTCCTCACCATTTAGTTTATGTGAGAAAACAATATCATCAGATGCCTTCCATTCAAATGTGCCATCCCTGTCATAGTCAGGGGTGTGATTCTTCCAGATAAATCCAGAAATCCGTCTTTACCGACCTGACAATGAGGTTCTCGTCAGTCAGTAATTTGGTACACATAATGACGGCTCCCTGTGCCTCAACGTTTTTTTTTTTTTTTTCTGTGCCTCTGGTTCATGTCTTCACGTCACTTCAAAAGGAGTCCATTCATTTCTCACGATGGAACTTTATTCAAAGCTGAGCTCCACCAAAGAGCTTCCAATCATTTTTGGACGTTTGGGATGAACTATTTCTTTCTTAACTGAAGCTGCCAATGGAACAAAATAAATACAAGACTTAATGGAGTTGGTTATTATTAGCTAGAAGCTTATTACTGTAAAGCTGCAAATAATAGCTAAGCGGCAAATGGACACCCGTCTCTTTTATTGGCCGGATCAGGAGGACTCAGGCCCTCAAGCAACACCGGGCAAGTGGTCTTCCATACGCCACATTTCTGATGTCAGATGTCAAAATATGTGGAAGTGCATGAGACTGAGATGGCGGGATGTGCAGAAGCAGGTTGAGTCTTGATATCTTTCACAGTTACAGGCGATATATAGATTTTTTTTTGTACCGTCTTTTCTTCTCATGGCGCTTAACTCCTACTCTGCATTCTCTTCCCCTCGGATTGGTTGAAGCAGAAAGCATCCACCCTCCGTGGAGCGAACGTATACCAGTGGATAGGTTTCAGAGACTTTGCACAAAGTGAAACGATGTGAAAGTGTCTGATGCATCAGGTTACAACTACCCAAGACCTGGGACAGATTTATAAACTTAAGGTTCTGTGTTAGACACTATATTATTGTGCAGTATTAAAAAATGTTGGTGTAATCAGCTTCAAAAACAAACAGTGTTACTCTCATATTTAGACATTACAGGAAAGTCTGTAATATACTGTCAGCAAGTTGAGCTAGAGCTGCTTTGTTGTCATGGGACACTTAACCAACAGGAATAGCAGTCTCTGGCCATACGTCTCAAAGTTAAAGGAATTTAATATCTTCATAAATCATGTGTGCTTTTGTTTTCAGCCTTACTGTCATGTCCATGAGCCCAGCACATTACTGCTATTGTCTGTTATTGTTACTGATGATGTCTTTCCCCTGTTCTTGTGTTTTGTTGCAGGGACCAGTTATTCCCCACAAGAAAATTCTCACAACCACAGCTCCCTTCATAGCTCTAATTCACATTCTAACCCCAGCAAGACCTCAGACACAGTAAGTGTTGCCTCTGACTGTTACTGCTGCTCAGCTCTTTCACAGCGTTGACATCTTGTTGTAACGACAAAAGACAGTTTTTATTCGAATTGTTTTAGGGCCGATTCACTTCAAGGTCATTTTGGAGGATGTCATTTGCAGAGTTGTTGAACTTTGTTTCCTCAGAGATGATGATACACTAGATTCTGTCATTTTACCCATATTGATATGAATGTGGTTGACCTGGGCTCTTTTCTAATTGCAATTACTCTAACAGGATGAGTGAAGGATGAGTAACACTCTTTCTGTATGAATTGATTTCCTACAGATGTAGATAAGCATTCATTTGTGCAGTTGCTTTACAATATCAGCCTAAACAAGACAATGAAACATTGTAGTATGATATAGGTGATGAATTACAATGTAAAATGGTAGCAAAGTGATGGAAAACAGCCCAAGATGTCAGTCACAATCCACCTTTTTAAAAGTACAAACTGTTTCACTTGGTTTACCTGAACAATCTGAAGCTGTCTCTTATAAATAAAACATAAAGATTCCCTCCAGTTAAAAAGCTTCCCTAAAAACCATTCAGCTAAAGCCATCAGCCTTCAACCCCAATTTCTCTCCTACATTTCAGATTATATTACAGGCGCTTGCATCAGATTCTCTAAATACGCATGCACACAACTGCTCTCTGGTTGGCCGGCCTCGTGTTCCTAAATATTTCTTCCAATTTTTCAGCCATATGAACCTGGTGACGACTGGTCAGAGCACATCAGCTCATCTGGAAAGAAATACTATTACAACTGCAGGACAGAGGTGTCCCAGTGGGAGAAGCCTAAAGAATGGCTTGAGAGGTAGTTACGGTGCTTTCACACAAGCCACTTGATTATACACTTTTTAATATAATCAGTGTCATGTAAAGATTGAATATGTGCCTAATATCTGCTTGTATGCACATTCGTCTCTTTGTTACACAGAGAACAGAGGCAAAAAGAGGCAACAAAGACTGCGGTTGTCAACAGTTTCCCCAAAGACAGGGACTACAGAAGGGAGGCTATGCAAGCATCGGCAGCCCCTACTGGTTCTAGTAAGTTTTGCATTTTTATTGCACATTTTTTTCCCCACCAGCTCACAGAAACTCAAAGAATCACATATTCCTTATTTACATATCTTCGTATTTAATTTGCTTGGCCTGTACAAAATATCAAGATATCAAAGTATCAGTCTCCATCTCTGTGCCCATCTTCCACAAATGTGTCTAGAAGTCTTCAGCTGAAGTATTGTCGTTGGTTAGTCAATGATGACTGTTGTTGAGCTGACCTTTGGCTGATGAATGCTAAGGAACTGCTTACCAAAAGACTGAGACTACAAATGGCTGAACCACGCATGTTGATGCATCTTTGTATTCTTGCTTTGTGTTAACCTTATCTGTGGCCGTGACTGATTGAACTGCCTTTGACCAAATCTACTGGTTTTGGCCATTTAGTGTTTACAATTGTTAGATAAAAGCAGCATGTAAGAGAGAGAGTTAATTATTATAAATTATCAGTTGTCTGCTAAACAAATCAGTCTGTTCTCCATTACATCATTTTGAGCATCAACAGGATTGATAACGTGTGCAAACATATCTGTAAACAGTGAGAATTGTCTTATAATTGAGATAATTAGGTTTCAGTTCAGTCACAGGTCACGTGAGGTTCACTCACCTTCACTTCTCTGCAGATTGCTCATGATTCTTCGTTCCATCAGAAGTTCTCATTCTTACCTTATTCGAAATTTCATCATATAAAGGATGCATAGCAACATAGTTCTGGAGTTGTTCATTGAGTTGTCTTGTATATTTACTGTCAGTCAGCATGTGCTGTTAGCACATACTGTGGAAAAATGGATGGAAAAAGTTGTTGTTTTCTTGCTGTTTTTGTGGTTAAAGTCACAAAGGCTGTTATAGGGGGATTTTATTTTTAGTCAAAAACCCTTAGCCTTTGTTGAATTGATGTCTGTTCTGATAAATAACCGTTTCTTTACATACGTCTAAACTACTACAAAACGACCTCATAAACAGGCCAATTGATGTTAATGAACTAACTAACTTGATGAATAAATGCTGTTGATGCATCGGAGACGCTGAAAGGTTCATTGTTGTTGCAGTGTTAATTAGTTTGCAGTGACCTGTTATCATTATAGCTTGCCTCATTTGATGCCGTTTGCCAGTCATTTGCATTACACTGTCACGTGACAGTTTGGAGGGCGTGTTAAAAACAAAAAAAAAATGTCATTTTAAAAAAACTGTTGATTGTAGCTCAACATTTGTTGCACACACTACATAATGACATGCACTTACATATAAAAGTAGTTGCATGTTTTCTGTAGGTTTGGTAACCTAACACTGTGTAGTGAAATCAGGTTCTATGGACACATGTGTAGCAGCGGCCTGCAGCTGATGCTGCAGCTCAGTCCTGTCAAGGACAATAAGTGGACACATTACCAGTAATCCTACAGCAGGATCTTTTTGTTGTGAATGTAGAAGATGATATGGATGTGATCACTTCTACCCTCAGGTCTAGAGTTGGTAGAACTGTAACTGAAGCTGATGAGAAGCTCCACAGTGGTTGCTTTACAGGCAGCTCTGTGTATGGTCTCATGGAGTAACTCGCTATTTTGACAGATATTTAACAGACAGTTATGTTCTGTTTAACTCAACACATAAATCAACAGTAAGCTATTTTGAATTCACAGTCACACCACAAAGTAAGCTTATTTTATACAAACTTATGAATAGTGATTTTGTGCTAATGCAGAGAGTTTGAGTTCCTTAGTGGCCATTTAGACTGATGACAGCTGTGTATTAAACAGCACAGAGGACTCTGCTGACAGAAACAAATGATCTAATCCGTTCAGAGGTGGACACTAAAAACACTATAGAAAGTACATCAGAATAAATTTGAAATGTGATGAGTTTGATGATACCACATTCATATATGTGTTTCACAAAGAATGTGTAATGGGTCTGGCATTTTCTAACACAATCCCAGTTTTATATTGTATGTACAGTCATTTTACTGTTCGCATGAGTTCAGGTCGAAAACACTGCTGGACTGGCTACATTCAAATGAATGAGGGGGTTGTTTTTAGTGGTCTGAACATGACCTAAGGGTGTGATCGTAGTCCATAATGGAGCTAACGCTTGCACAAAACTGTTAGTCACTACCCTAGGCCAGTATAAATGAATATATAATCTTATCAAAAGAAACCACTTGGACTTCAGGGACTGGCTTTGCCTACTCAAATGACATGCTCCTTTCTGCTGACTCCACAGAGTCAGCCCAGGTGGAGAAGCCTGCAGCGACTCATGCTACTCAGTCCCAGTCATCATCCTCAGGCTCAGGGAGCTTGAATCCGTCATCAGGGCCACCCGGATCATCGGCCTCCACAGTGCCTGTGTCTCCAGTCCTGCAATCCCCAGCCCCTCCGCTGCTCCAGGACCCCACCCTGCTCCGCCAGCTTCTCCCAGCACTTCAGACTGCCCTTCAGCTCAACAATGCCAGCGTGGACATGGCAAAAATCAACGAAGGTGCAGACAGTGCAAATGATTGATATGTGCGATCATCCAGTGTCTGTATTCAGATAGCTGCAGTGGCTATGTTTGATGAGCGGTAGTTAGAGGGTGATGATTCAAAATTGTATGCTGTGTGTTATGCCATCAGCTGTTTGTCTGACTGCTCATTATTCAAGGCTTCAACATGTCACGATAACTGGCCTGGATAACTGGTCTGAACACAGTTTTGAGTGCTGTTTTATTTCATATATATATACGTGTACATATACAGATCTCTAAATGTACAGATGAAGGCTCGAGGTGAGGGTATGCTTGCACTTGTGTTGATTATAGTGGCAGCTTAGGTCCATACTGTTTGCTGTGAACTTCAGCCCATTAGCCATGTGTACGACCAGCTGAACAGTCAATGTTTTGCCAACACTCAGTGGAAAAGTTGACCAACATTGTAGAGGACACCACATGCTTCCCGACTGACTGAGTCTACATTTCGTGATCCAATCCAAGGAGATGCAGTTCTGTCACCACTAGAAAAAGAATGGTTCAGAGAAAAGTTTGTTCTGACTCAGCTGTGAAGACACTGTGACTCATTGTCCTGTCGGGCATGTCAGCCCCTATTAATCTGTTGTGCGTTTGTACTTAGTTGGATTTGAAAACTTCATCGGCCATGTGATAGAAGTTGTGATAATATTTGGGTTTTTTTGTACGTCCATACCATCCAAATGTTTAAAGTACTGCATCATGACTGGAAACATGTTGATTCTTTGTCACCATAGTTTGTTCTAGCTAAATGATGTTTTTTTTAGTGAAACATGTGACTGAATTACAAATTCTCTGTGATGTCGCACAGATCATCATCACCATCATATTATTGGTGTTTAATACAATATGTCAGTACACTGAATAACAGTGTGTTTGTTTCCCATCCAGTTCTCACAGCTGCTGTCACACAAGCTTCATTACAGTCGATGCTCCATAAGATCCTCACTGCTGGACCATCTGCATTTAATATCACTACTATTCTCTCTCAAGCTGCTCAACTGTCCAACCAAGGTAAATAAAGCATCTGTAAAGCATCTGTTCCACCACTGTATGAAAACATAGTGAAAGTGTGTGGTATAATGACTGGTTAGACTTATGACTTATGATTCATGACTTAGTTAGAGCAACTTGTCAGAGATAAGCTCTGACAGGAGTTTCCTGTGAGGTAAATACTGATCAAGATGTAAAAAAAAAAAATCAGTTTCCTGCCTTTTATTTATAAACCGAGTTTAAGATTTCTCTGATATTTAATAAGAGATCTTTCTTTCTGCTCATGTGTCTCTAGCAGCTCAACAATCAAACCAGTCGCCAATGTCGTTAACATCAGACGCCTCATCACCCAGATCCTACGTTTCTCCGAGGATCAGCACACCCCAGACCAACGCTGGTCCTCTAAAGCCCCTCCTCAGCACGCAACCTGTCATCTCACAGTCAAAAGTAAGACAAAAAAATCATCAGTGGTTATGTGGAGTATTTAGTTGTGTGGAAAAAGTAGCAAGCTGCGTGAATTTTGGGTCATTTTCCCTTGGGAAAATACCTGGGACCAAGGACAACCGGCATGTGTGAACATGAAATACTCTCAATGGAATCTGAGCATTTTCTGTTTTTATCAAACCTGGTGAGCCTGTTAAGAATCTAAAAATGGAACTATTCTATGTCATACACGTTGAAAGAAGTTTACCAAGCCACCACTGAAGATGGAGAAGCATGTCGTATCCCAAAAATGGTTCTTTCTACTGGTAGCAGCCTTGTACTGTTGTTTTCATGTCATTTCTTCTCTGTCGAGAGGTCATGTTCTTTATGGATTGATCAGCTCTAAAGCTCTAAATTATTGATATAGTAGCTGGTTTCTTGAAGGCACCAAACAGTGATTTTTGTCTCCTGAAAAAGCCTGAAGGGACAATGCATGTTTTTGGCCATAACTCAAGAATTTATAAGCTATAAACTGCATGTGGACTGTTTTGCAGAGACGTACAACTGTGAGGCGATGATTGTAGTTTTGTCGGAGATTATAGTTGCAAACAGGACACATACTTTGATCTGCACTGGGAGGGGGCGTTCTTGCAGAGAGGAGAGTGTGTTTGATGTGTTTCCTCCTCAGGCAATTATTACCACACAGCCACATTTTTGCAAACTGATATCTGTCCTTGAGGGTAACCTCATGCTTGTTTTTGGGATATCCAAAGAAATTCCTCTCTGTTTATTTAAATTTCTTTTGCGGGGTGTTCTCTCAGCCCTTTTTTTCTGCTACATGTTTATGGAGCCAGTTGCCATAAAGGGAATGTGCACACCCACAAGTCCACCCATTTTTCCACAACTGTGTTTGTACTTTTCCTCCACTGGCTCACTGAGTCTCTGTGTCTGTACCTGCACTCTCATCATCAGCTGGGTCCCAGCTATAGGCCGCTTCTTCTTTGGAACCATGCTCAGTTGATTATTTTGATTATCACGCGCACTGATGACGGTGCAGGCAGGGTAGAGACCAGTGATGAGGGAAAACGACTTCTTTCAATCACAGCGTCCCTGACAGAGACGAACCAGAACAGGCTGATCATACATCATACACCTGCACAAATGCAATCACATGAAATTTAAATACACCCTCAAACTATTCTGATCATGGTCTGAAGCCGCGGTATTGTATTGAACACAGTGAATCACGTGGTTTTGAGTCGTTGGTGATTAATTAAACAGAATCTGTCAGCGTGTTTCTTCAACATATTTTGATGCAGTCTTTCTCACTTCCTGCGTTCAGGTGAGCACGCCAGCAGTGAAGCAGGCATCTCATCCCCAGCCCTCGTCCCAGCAGCCTCTGTCTAGTGATAAGCAGCACAATTATGACGCCACCACGGCCTCGCCACGCACACTGCAGCGCCAAGGGTACGTACGACCACACAGCTACCTACACTTAAACAAGGAGCAGCTGGCATCAGAAGTGCACATCAGACAGTTTACTCGACTCTGTTTTTGTTATAATACTGAAGGTTGGTCCATGTCTCTGGGTGCATTGTGCATCAATGTACCTTGATGTGCTCCTCCTCACATGTAGCCAAACAGTAGAAGTACTGCATCTGTTAATGAGTAACAGCCCATTCACATCAGCTTATGAATGATGTTTTTTCCTTGTTTACAGTCTTTATTGTGTAGTGTTGTGGCGCCATCTGCTGGCGATGAATGGAACAATGTGTTTGTTTCAGTTGTTTCTCTTCATTCATGTTTTGTTTGTGGAACATTTTTCCAGGTGACAATCAGACTGTTTTTTGTCACTGTAGTTCACAGTGATGATGTATTAAGTCAGTGTCTTTACATTGTCTTGTGCATTGCTTTCATGGATACAGAGATACAGGATAACTGTAAATCTTAAATCGTGATGTATAGAAATGATGACTGAGTTTGAAAGTCACCGTGAATAGTGAATAGTTACCATTTAATTTTCTAATTATTGACAAGTGGATTCTTGTAGTTTTTAAAGACCAGTATCTTAATGCTCTGTTAAGTATAATATCTCAACGATATTATGGAAAGATGTCAAAGATCAGTGAACAATGTTAAAGATGACATTGTTCTTCAACATGTGTTGATTGCAGCAGTCAGAGGAGTCCTTCCCCAGGTCCCAACCACGTCGCCTCCAGCAGTAACGCCCCCAACTCGGCCTCCGCTCCCCCCAACGCTTCAGCAGCCCGGCCCTCCTGCTCCTTCACCCCCACCCTCGCTGCTCATTTCAACGAGAATCTTATCAAACATGTGCAGGGTTGGCCGGCCGAACACGCAGAGAAACAGGTTTGCACCAATTGACCTTCACTGACATAATTGTAATTTAAAGAATAACGGACTTCATGCAGGTCCTGGTTCCTCATGGCAACAAACATACAAACTAATTTTTTTCACAATAAATGATTTCAAAGGCATCAAGATTACGTGAAGAAGCTCATACCATGGGGAGCATCTGCATGTCTGAGAACTGCACCGAGCTCAAAAACCTCCGGTCTTTGGTCAGAGTCTGTGAAATACAAGCAACATTGCGTGAGCAGAGGTGAGAATATGGTTTTAGTTTAGGATACTCCTGCTGACATGTAAACGAATCCCTCCTGCAACTAATTGTGTCTCTCTGTGTCTCTCCCACAGGATACTGTTTCTGAGACAGCAAATCAAAGAACTTGAAAAGTTGAAGAATCAGAATTCTTTCATGGTCTGAGAACTTCTGGTTGCGTGTTAAAAGTGAGCGTTGGGAAAAGGGGGAAAGACCCATTGCACATAGATGGAAGCTGGAGGGGGAGCAGCTGTTCAGTTCCTCTTGAGCCCAGTCTTAACACACAGGAGCTGCAGTCGGTTTTCCTTTGGACCGTTGGGCTGGGAGAACCAAGAGGGAACACGAAGAGCTGTTGTGGGAGAAGGGGGAGGGTGGGATGATTTACAAGTTTTGTAAAAACCCGCGACGGAAAAAAATGTAGATTTCTTGTAGATGTTATTATCTATGTTGTACATATGTTTTGTAGATTGAAGCCATGGAAAGCCATGCCTATCAAAGCTTTTGACATCCAAACTAATCAACACCTAGGCGGCTACGGTCATTAGCTAGCCTTTCCTTCATGTTAACTCGTCTGCAGACTTCAAGCTTCATTTTGTCAGTTCATACATCATTGAACCATTGGGCGTGTGTGACCTGCATGTAAACAGAGGAGGATGTTTGGAGCCATTTCTATACACAGAAGCCTAACATAAAGTATACACACTGGTGTCATAGTTGTTTTACCCACATCTCGGTCAACTGATGACTCTGTAGGTTCTCTTCCTGTGCCCTCTCTGGGTGAACTGTAACATGTACTCAGGCGTGGTAAACATCCTCTCTGTGCAGGTCTGTCACATCTGCTCCCGGTTCACTGATCTATTCACAGCTCCTGTCGGCCCTGCATCTCCCAGTCTGAAAAAAAAAAAAAAAAATACAGTGCCTGGTGGTGTGGTGGAGTGAGTGATTTAACAAAAAAATTAGAGATGTGATGGCGTGCTGCTTTGGACCATTCCCACTCCCCCTGGCCTCAGCCCTGCCCTGCCACACCCTCCTGACACACCAACACTTCACGCCCTCTTCTACAGGGCTTTTTCTTTTTCTCAGGAGTTTTTGTTCCTGTTTTTCCCTCCTCCACTTGTTTCGAGCTGAGGTGGTACCACTGGTTCATTCCTTTGTACAGTTGCTAACATAACAGTGAAGTTTTAAGAAGAGGACGCAGAATTAAAAGGTTTTATTTATAAGAGTTGTAGTGATGAACAGTAAATCACCATTGATATCCATGCATTTTCATTTGCACCCACTTAAGGAGTGGTATTACAGGTGGTTAGAGGCAGATGTGACGGTTCACCTCTTCAGTGAGCGCAGGGCATCAAGAGGCCACAAGGTCAAATGTGAAATGTATGTATTGTAATAAACATATTAAACTAAAGCGAGCACTGGTTATTTTATTGGAATATTTGGGTTGGTTCATATGCTAGTGCCTTGTTGAAAGTCTTAAGCCTCCTCCCCTGGCAGTTTTTCTTTTTATCCTATTTGACCAACAACTAAAATCTTTTCAGTGAGCATGTCATACACAGGGTTTTTTTTTTTTTGTTTTGTTTTGTTTTGTTTTTTTTTAAGCAGGCCCCATCCCTCTTGTTTGTTGCCCACTGATGAAGAGCAGGGTCTTATGCTGCACAGGTCTGTTTTATTTTCCCACCATAATATCTATTGAGTCTATAACTGAACTGCACCACACATTCAGTAAAGGTGACCACATCATTGCTTTGTATATTGTTTCCTGAAGTATATTGACAAATGAAATAAAATATGCCTCTCCAGGGCCATGTTGTTCTTGGGTTTTTGATGGTCCCTTTAGTTTCACTGACCTCAGATAACATTTTGACTGAGGTGAAGCAGCTACAGTTGCATGTTAAGGAGTTTTTATACTGAAGAGAAGTCTAACGGGTCAGTCTTTTATTTTCATTAAAGGTATAATGAAAGGAATAGTTTGATAACATGTTACTCAATTGGCACATGAGTGTTGAAGCCAGAGTTCTAGGGTGAATTGGGGGTGAAATCAGATATGGTTTAAGAAAAAAAAACATTTTTCACAATTTAATGTAAAAAAAAACGTCGTACTCTGCTGCCCCCTGCTGGTGGTTCTAATGCCCTGCACCGCTGACTGTGAGAACTCTGGGCTCTATTTAAAAGATTAGTGTTATCAGATCAGAGATAGCTCATGCTCGTTCTTTTGCCTCAACTTGCAAAGTAACTTCTCTGCTTCCGCAGGCAGGAAGATGTTTTGGACATAACATTCCTCACCGAGGCTCTGCTGCAGTCTCTCCAGGGTTTTCAGAGATGACATTGTTGATTTGGATTTGAGTAGCTTTCCATTCTTCAGGTCTTAAGATTGATGTGTTTAAAATTTAAAAGCATTTATGATGTGCTACTATCTTGCCCAGAGAGAAATGGAAACTAAATTAAGAATTATTCAGATAAACATCATGGCAACATAATCTCTTAATGCTTCATCACGAATATAATGCAGTTCAAACACTCAGTAATGTAGTAAAAGCAGAAAGATGAAAATGGAGTGTTGCAGTGTGTGTTATAGTAA
Organism: Polydactylus sextarius; assembly: GCA_016801845.1. Classification (NCBI taxonomy): domain Eukaryota; kingdom Metazoa; phylum Chordata; class Actinopteri; family Polynemidae; genus Polydactylus; species Polydactylus sextarius. The sequence goes on from CM028928.1 coordinate 17,588,864, forward strand.
TGTATAATACTAATGCACTGTATGTTTATTGATTGGATAAAGTTGTAGCAGAGGCAGAGGGAGGAAACTGATCCAGTCAAATACAATGACAGCCATTTCTTTGTGTGAACTGACTGACTCTTGGCAGCATTATTTGGAAAACATTGTTTTCTTAGAAATGTCAGATCATTTCACTTCTAACAATCACTTATAAAGGTAATGCACCAATACTCCCAGAAAAAATGGTACAAATGCTTTTCTATTCTCATAGTTTCTTTGTTTTGGAAAAAAATAGACAGAGTCTGAGATTATAACTTCAAAAATGGACGAAAATAAATTATTTACACACTCAAATTAATATTTAGCAGCATCCCCCTTAGAAATGAATATCTGAATTCAGTTGCTTCTTGTAAAACGTAGTGAGTTTCTTCTCTAAAGGAATGTCAGGCCACTCTTCTTTTACCAACTGCTCCTTCCCCCAGATACTGTGTTGAGATCTGTGTAGGTTTGTGGACTTGTTGCTGAAATTTAAGAACTGTGGCACTTTGTCCAAAACCATCTCTGGGTAATTTTTGAGGTATGCTTTGGGTCATTGTCCTCAGACAGAAACTCATCTTTCTGATGCTGGGTCCCAGGATTGATGATGTTGTGCACACAGTCAACACATCCAGAGAATAAAGCAGCAAAACAAGTCAAATGTCAGTTGAACGTCCACCATGTTTGTCTGCAGGGTCTGTGTTCTTTTTCTCTGGTGGCCTCATTTTCCTTTCTGTAAACAGCAGAATTGTGTGTTTAACCAAAAAAATCTCTATTTTAGTTTCCACTGTCCACAGGACATTCTCCCAGAATGCTTTCTGCAGCGTGGTCTCCTGGGCCTCCTACCACACCATCCCTTTTCATTCAGATGAATTGATAGTGTGATCTGACTGATGTACCCTGTGTCTACAGATCAGATTGAATATGTTTAGAAGATGTTTAAGGTTCTTTGTCCATCATCTGAACAATTCTTTGTTGCATCTTTCACCAGTTTTTCTCTGTGGTTTATTTCAGGGAGATGGGCCATGCTGGTCATAGTGGACACGGGGACATTAAGGTGTATGGAGATGGACTTGTGGCCTTGAGTGTTTATGGTTTTCCACAAGTTTTGTTCCTAAATCTTCCGACAATTATTTTTCAATTCTACTGCTCTTCTCTCCATTCTCAGAGTGGTACACACTGGCATAACACAGACGTTTGGTCGATTTTTGTCCATTTTAATTGGTTGTAAGTATGATTTCTACTTTGCCAACACCTGATAATTACTCAAATTCTTTCCCCATGGTCATGCTCCTGGTTAAACCATCTACTTTATCTTTGACTGGCTTCATTTTTTGTATCTCTCTGCAGAAACACAGTTGAAAGTTGAAACACAGACAGACTAAGGTCAAAGACAAGACTACGATTATTTATTGCACCGAAAGAACAAGATGTGGTATAAATTAGACAGTTTCTGAATCAAACCCACTCATTCACAGCTGTCTCGTGTCTGAGTTGCAAAATAAGACTCACTGTGTTGTCAGCTCATGCTGTGAGAAGCTAAAGCCACATCACGGAAGTAGAGCTTGATAATCACTCGCTCCTCATGATCAAACACAGATTATCTGCAGTCATCTCTTTATGAGGATAAGAGAACAGAGAGCTGCTGAATTAATTCTCAACATAAAACAAGTAAAAACAAAGGTGGACGCCATCAGTTTCCTGTCTCTAAAGCGCTGCAGATAAAGTCTACATGAATGCCTCTTACAGCCTCCAACTCAGTCTGCAACATCAAAGCTGCGGTGAGCAGTTTTCCTCCTTGTCTACCCACAGACCTGTTGAATCCCTCCTTCAGATGCAGAGAATTTTTTTTTGCTTCAGCGTCTTGAGGAGAATAAAGTAGATCACAGAAGGATGGAGACAGTCTGCCTCCTCCCTGACTCTTCAGAGACCTTGATATGACTCACATCAAAGAGAGAAGAGGAAGCTGAGGAAGAGGTGTTGGAGGAAGCCTGTCTGACCTCGTGTGTCTTCAGGATTCACAGACAGAGCCTCTTTGGTTTAAATCTTTAAACTTTGGTTTATTTGTTTAAAATAAGTTCATTTTGATGAGTTGGGATCATTTGCAGACATGCGTTAGAGCTGAAGTGTGTTGTGGTAAATTTAGATTTTCTATCCACAGTCTCACTTTGACTTGATTTCTGCCCCCACCCTCACAGTCTCAGTAGCCTCCTACAGTCATCATTGCCCCAACAGAGTCTTTTTATTATGCAAAGTCTCCACTGTCTGTAGCGGGTCACACCTATGAGTGTCTCCTAATGTGTGAAAGCAGACGCAGCCCGTGGGGCGTAATCACTCTCTGAAAGGCCACTTACATGAAATCCCCTTGAGCTGAAAGCTTGTTGACGCTCATCCTCTCAGCATGGAAAAACACACAGTTTTGTTTGTTTACTGGTGACTTTCATGCTTCCCAGTCCCAGTCAACCTGGGTCAAGTTGCTCATCTCTTCCTCTGTGGTCAGAACAAAGGATTAAAGGGCCATTCTGTTGATTTTATACTGAGTCCAGTCTCTTTCTCAGGAGCACTTTTACTCTTATGAGAGTTTTTTTGAAAACTACTGCACAATGTCCTCTTGTGGAACAGAGGCAGTGACCCAGCTGATGTCATCGTGATGACACAAAAGTAATATATATTAGGGAGTAGTTCAAATAAAGTCCACATTACAAAATAAATGTATTGAGTTTAAGAAGTGGACGAGGTATGTGTGATATTGCATTATGGGAAATGTATGAGGCAGAGTTTTGGACAAAAATACATCCAGTGCCTCATTTATTTTGTACAATTTGACCACCAGGTGGCGGTGTTTAGCTAGACACCACATGTACAAACAGGCTCAGTCCGTTAAAGGAACCCTTCTGATCTCTTATGAAACTGATCAGACAAAATCCAACTATCACTGTCCTGAAACCATCAATACTCTGATAATAGTAACACGTCACAGTGAAGTGTTCGTTGAGCCTCGGGGTGTTCCCATGTCTGTAGATCATCTGTAGTTAAACACAGGCAGTTACCAGTAGTATCACAGAAACTAACATTTGGTCATGAGAATGAAGTGATCTGACATAAAAACTTAAAAGCCGGTATTTCTGTTGACTTCCACCGTTTTCACGCAGTCCTCAGTGTAGATGAGTGATGTAAGGCCGCTGCTGGACTGGCGCCTCTGCGTAACTACACATAATTACGGTAATTGCAGCGTGTAGATTTTCTGTGTTCCCTAAAGCTGTATCCTCATCCTGTTGTCTGTTGGCCACAGTTAACGTCAGAGGAGCCTTTATTCCAACAGACACGGAGCTCTGAACTTAGACAGCATGGTTTTTCCTTAATGACACACACACACACACACACACACACACAAACACGCCCTTGGATATAATATTACTGCACTAACACTGACTGACCCTTCCTGTGAGCTGAATACATTATTGTTCTCTCTCAAAAGTTTCGAATAAAAAGACAGTAGTTTCAGTAGCATTTGTCCTTGACAGAGTTTATTTGATTTTTTTTTTTTTTATCCCGCAGAAGCGGTTAGAGTTGATATAGATCGCGCGCGTGAGCGTGCGTTTTGCATTGCCAATTGTTAAAGTGCATTTATGTGCTCTCTCTCTCTCTCTCTTTCTCTCTTTCTCTTTCTCTTTGCGCGCGCGCGCGTGTGTGTGTGTGTGTGTGAGTGTGTGTGTGTGTCGTCTCGGTGGCGCCACGGATTGCTAATTTCTGTGAGCGGCTGTCCGCTCCTCCCTGCGGCAGCAGCAGTCTGGTAGCCTGAGGGGAAGCGGCTCAGCGCGGCGTCGACCTGGCTGCCAGCAGGATGACACTGCAGGTAGACCTGCTGCTGCTGGACAGGCTACACAACGGCCATTTAAAATACACAATATTACAACGGATCCCGTGATGTCTAAATACATCGAACTATTTTTTTTTTTTTTACGACGTAATTAATCCTCGTAGGAAATAGCTTCCCTGTCTATAGGCAGAATTATCTATATTCAGGAAACTATTTTAGTCGTCTGCTCTTCAGACCTGCTGCTTTAACATGTATTTCTTAGAACTGAGTGTTTATTCCCATAGTAAGTTGTATAAATTCACACAGAAAATATAATTAAATGTTTTTATACTGAGAACGTGTACTTATATTTATGTTATATCCATATAGGTTTTATATCTACATGTTAAATGTTACAAATAACATGACAAATTTCCCATCAGTGTATTCCCTCTGTCAGATTACTAAATTTAACTTTATGATTATGATTTAACTTAATGATTAATTTTCCTAAATCTGTAATATCGTTATAACGTCTGGTCTTGTGCATGATGAGAATTAAATTGTATCTTGAATTGATGTGTCTAAAGTCTGCGGCAGTATCAGTGAGAGAAATGTTTATGTGTGTGTGTGTGTGTGTGTGTGTGTGTGTTGTTAACCTGGCGGACTGACTGCCTCCCTGACCAATAGTATCCAATAATGACATATGGAACATGGTATTATGGAAATAAAGAACGATGAATGGAGGCATTGGCTTGACCCTGGTTATCAAGTTAGAGAGTGACAGACCGGAAAATAATTAAATTTTTCATTGAAAATAAAAGTATCAGGTCCAGTCTATGTAAAAAGAAACTAATAACAATACTGGTGAAAGCGAGAAGTTATCGAAGATGTACGTCTTTCCTGTATCTCTTGGTTAAAAGAGTGAATAGGATGGTATTAAAATGATTAGCAGTGGTTGGAGGGGCTGATATATTTATTCACATGTGTGGTTGAAGGATTTTCACGTTAATCTTCCCCCTTTTTTTAAATCTGAAGTCAGAAGCACATCAATTGTCAACTCATCAGTGAACTTTTTATGACAAGTGAACTGTCATAAAATCGATTAATGTTTGAAAATTGCAGCATATTGTTTTCTTTACTTTTCATTTCTTACTTCTGCCTGTTATGTACCTAAAATCCCTTGTATATATTAAATCATTATCGTCAGTTATATGATGGTTGTTTTTTTTTTTGTTTTTTTTTTTTTAAATTTAATTATTTGTGCGTTTCTTTTCCTGAAGTCACCAGCCGACACGAACGAGCTGCTGTTGTTTTATTTTGAAAATACTTACCGGATATAACGTCGTTACGTATCCTGACTAACTTCTCTCTCTGCGCACGGACCAATCAACTGTCAGGGGGCGGAGCTCTGACAGACCACAGCTATTTCTTCTGCTAAATCTCGTCTGTTCGGAGTCTGCGAGCGGTATCTGGTCCACCGGCGTCGTCCGTCTTTTTCTAACATTTGTCCGTCCAGGAATACAAAGTGATGCTTCACTGTGACCGACTGCACACAGCGGCAGAAGAGGACCGACGGTGACAACTTTATATCCTGCTTCAGTCTCTTCAGAGGAGTATACGTCTGTCGGTGTTTGACTTTCGGCTTGAAGAAGAAGAGCCTGTGTTTTTTTTTTTTTTTTTTTCTTTTCTTTTTTGGCGTCTCCAGTAATGTCGGACCGCTTTTAAACTTAACTCGCTAACTTTCCTGTCTCCATGCGGGAGAGGAGACACCTCGGGGTGATTTTCTGCCACTTCGTGTTTCCGTCTGGATTGTGAGCTGTCGTGTTTCAGCGCAGGAATGCGTCATTTTTCTCCGTAGCTCCATGTAAATCTCTTTGTCGTCCAGCTTCTTGCCCAGCGGACTGTGCTGCTGCCACTGGATATACGAGGACTGAGCGCAGTAATCTGCTGTAAATGGATCGACAGTCTAGTTTCATTTCCATTTGGCTACAACTGGAGCTCTGTGCCATGGCTGTTCTTCTTACTAAAGGTATATACAAATATTCAGACTTTGCACTGCGGTCACGACGTGTTTGTTTAGCTTCTTCAAATCAGACTAAACAATATTTGAATGTGATAAAACAAGATTGAACTCCACTCGGACTGAGCTCAGCGGCGCAGCGTCCTGAGCGTCTGTCTGAAAACACTTCATTTAACTTCACTGTAATTTAAGTCACTTTAAAGTCTCACTTTATAAACAAGGAAATGTGCTGTTGATTGAGATATTGATGTTTCCAAACACAAAACAAACTTCAACAAGCTTCGTTAGTATTCCTGAATTTACCTGTAGTGTTGGCTTTATTCTTTATTTATATTTATATATTCCTTATTTATTTACACTTAATCAACGATAATAGAACTGACTAAAACACATTTGACTTCTGTGAGTAAAAGTGTTTTCATGCAACACTTCCAGTACTACAGCTGTTCTTTCCACACTAAAGTCCAATTTTAATAACATCCAGGCTCTTTGAAACATTGTTATTAATTCTTTCATACACAATAATAATAAGACTTCATCCTGCTTGGCATGTTTCACCGGGTACCTCATGTTGAACCCAGTAGTTTTGAAGCTGCCATTCATAGAAGATTGAACATGGCTAAAAGCCTGAGTGCCTCAGAGCCTCTGGCCTGCCTGCGCTCCCCCTCCACCCCTCAGCCCACAAAGGGGCCTCTCCTTTCTAATGAAATATTCTCTAAATGACCTGCTTGGGCCCTGCTGCTCCAATCATTCACAGGGAAAACACTGATCTGATGAATGTGCCCCTGCTCTGAAAGTTAGTGTATTGTCAGAGCTGCTACCTCAGAGAGGAACAGAGCTTGTTTCTGAAACTCTCAGACTCAAACTGCATTATTTTTAGCTCCTTTTTTTTTTTTAAATGTGGGAGATGGAAACGCAAGGGATTTTTACTTTTATTGCCTTGTTTATGAAACAGTTACTATTATTTTTACTTGGTTTCTTACAAAATAGTTACCAGCATCATGGGATTACAGAATCATTCAGTGTATGTTAAAAGAACACACAGCGCTCAGATTTATTGTCCTGTGAAATGGCACCAGAAGACGGTAAACACTAAATATCCTAAATATATATGTTTTGGTTTCGTCGGGGTAGATCCCTGGTCTATATTTGTGTTTTTAAAAGAAGAGACTGTGGATTAAGTAATGAGTGGGCCCGTGTAAGAGCCGGCCGCCGTAATGATAAGGTTGCTGGAAACTCTTTAGATGAGACCTCAGTGCACTCTCCCCGTCCCCCCCCCACAGGCAGTCCTGACCACAAGTAAAGCTTTGCGTGCAAAAGGGGGGAGGACGGCGGGGGCTCCTGCGCCGCGCTTCACTCCCCCTTCTTTCCATTTGGGTTGAAAGAAATTGACTTTGGCAAACAAACCACTAATTATAAGCTACACGGTTCCTGTTTTATAAAACAGTCAAAAAGGACCATTTGCATGAGAAACTTTTACATGAGGGCAGAAATTGTGTAAAAAGTTGAATATTCCTGCGAGGCCTTTAAAGCTACCTGGCTGTAAGAGCTTTCGAAATAAAGTCATGTAGTAGCTTTGTTGTTGGATGTGTTCCCACACAAACCGATAAAGTTAAGAATAGAACCCTGACACACTCCAAAAACTCCAAAACAAGGGACTTGTCAGGAACACAGTAAAATGTTATATAAACACAGTGTATCCTGTAACACATTTTTCTAACCCTGCTTTTTGTGCCTGTGTGTATTTGCAGGAGAAATAAGGTGTTATTGTGACGCCCCGCACTGCGTAGCCACTGGATACATGTGCAAATCCGAACTGAACGCCTGCTTCACGAAGGTCCTGGACCCACTCAACGCGAACTCACCCCTCACCCACGGGTGTTTAGACCCCATCGCTAATGCTGTGGACATCTGCAGCAGCAGCAGCAGCAGCTCAAGGGCCAGCGATGCTCTGAACGGGGCTCTGGCCACCACGCTGGAGTGCTGCCACGACGACATGTGCAACTACAGAGGCCTGCATGACCTGGCGCACACCAGGGATTCAGGTAAAGAAGAAACCTCACCGGGCTGAATGACCCACTGTCTTGTTGTTTGTTTTTCTCCGCAACTGAAATATGAAATCCTCTTTAACTGGTTTTAAAATGATTCAACTCTCTGGGGATTTTTTTTTTTTTTTATGATTCCTCCTTAGCAAATATGTGCTTTTTTTTCTTTTTCCTGTCCAGAAGCAATATGTTGAGCCGTAGGGTTCTTCAAACACTTTGCTGTTTATGGACATACGGGCCACCCTTGCCCCCCCACCTACATCTTTTTTTTTTTTCTACATCCCTGCTTTACAGAACTTCAATTTGACTTTTAATGGGATCCAGCTCTGTTCCTGCGGAGGCAGGCAGCAGCCAGTTTACCTTAAGCACTTGGACAGAGATCAGATATGTTCTTTTTTATTACGTGTGACCATGTAATTTTCCCACTGAGTAGGAATGTGCCTTGTAGAACGAATATTCCCTGACAAGTCTGCATGTTGGGCAGAAATACTAGCTCAGAGTTATGAAAGGGTGCATAGAGAGATGGAGCCGTCCTGAGGGTATTTGCTGCTGTGACCTCGATCAGAACAGACTATAGTTTATTAGCTCAAATTAATTTCTGGCTCTCAGGTTGGGACAAGGTGACTCATTTGTTTTTACCCCTGCTGCCCTTTCTCACTTCCTCGCTCTCGTCTCTCTGTCTTATTTTCTCTGTCTCTGTGGTTACTGTGCCAGTAACCACAGAGACAGAGAAAATAAGACAGAGGGACGCGAGCGAGAACTGTAGAGCAAAAGTGGCTCGAAAGCTTCTCTCTAAACTACCAGCAGCAGTTCATATATTCAAAGACAATATAGTTCACATATGTGGATATGTGGAAACATAAAACAGTGTATTTAAACAGGTTATTTTCTCTGTGAACAGATAGCCGGTTCCCGCCGGACAGCAACAACAGGAACCTGGTGACCCGGGTCCAGGAGTTAGCCTCGGCCAAGGAGGTGTGGTTCCGGGCGGCGGTGATCGCCGTCCCCATCGCCGGCGGCCTCATCCTGGTGCTACTCATCATGCTGGCGTTGCGAATGCTGCGCAGCGAGAACAAGCGGCTGCAGGACCAGCGGCAGCAGATGCTGTCGCGGCTCCACTACAGCTTCCACGGCCACCACACCAAGAAGGGCCACGTGGCCAAGCTGGACCTGGAGTGCATGGTGCCGGTCACGGGCCACGAAAACTGCTGTCTGACCTGTGACAAGATGAGACAGGCCGACCTGAGCAACGACAAGATCCTGTCTCTGGTGCACTGGGGGATGTACAGCGGCCACGGAAAGCTGGAGTTCGTATGACTTCCTGCGAGGAACTATGACTGTCACCTCCCCGGCCAGGACTGCCTCTCAATCGTTGGCTTTTGTTGTTTTACTTTTAAAGACATTCCCATGTTTTTTGTCCATTGGACTGTTGGGTTTGGTTTTCAGTTTTTTTTTTTTTTTTTTTTTTTTCAACCAGTGGTGAAAAAATACGAGACTGATTTCATGCCGTGTGGTTTTTGCTAGAGGAGCACTTTACTTGAAAATGAAAGGCAAAGCAACGAGAAGCTGTATTTAAAGCTTTAGAGGGCAGGACTGAGGTGGAGTGAGAGCTCCATCACTGCTCCGGAGGATCCTGGACTTTTACACTGAGCGCTGAAGGATTCCAAATCTGTCTTATTTGCACATTTGTAAAAAAAAAAAAACAAACAAACAACAAAAAAAGTTGTCGTTGCTTAAAACAAGAATTTTACACTGAGACCAGGGTACAAAAAAGGACTAGTTTGAGGAGTAAAAAAAAAATTCAGTGTTTGACTGTAGGTGTGTGCACACTCCTCTGTGTACGTTTCATGATTCAAGGTTATTGTAAAGATTTTAAATATATATATTTTTGTCTGACAAAACTGACTGGTGTGTGTGTCTTGTTCTGGGTGAATGTTCAACATCTCTCTGTGATCAGACTATAAGCTTGATTGTGAGTGTGAAAAAAAAAAAACTTCCATTAAAAGTGACTTTTTATTTATTTCACGATTCACTCTGGCATTTTTTTTTTGTGTGTGTATATTTGTACGTACGTTTTTTTTGAGGTAGAAAAAAAGGAAGAAAAACCAACGTACTTTACACGTTGCTGCTGTAGTCACAGCTCTGTGGCTTTGAGACCTGTTAAAATCGGAGCCGTGAGAGGCGTCATCCTGATTTGGCAGTGTGAAGTTTCAAAGCTCGGTCGCAGTGTGGCCTTGGCGTGGTCTGTGTGTGTGTGTGTGTGTGTGTGTGTGTGTCTAGAGAACCTTCCAGTGAGGCCTTGTTTTACAGTAGAGCTGCTACATCTGTCTCAGTTATTCTTGAACCCTCTCCAGAGGTCAGGTTTTAGCTTCAAATAGCATTTTTTTTCACCCTCCTCCTCCTCCTCACTTACTGGATTTATCCTGGAAGTAGTAATACTATTTATTTTATAGTCTCTCCGATGCCAGCAAGCACCTCTCGTATTCTGCCTCTCTGGATGGAAGTGAAAACACTGGCTTCTCCTCAGTTCAGCAGAGTGATAAAGTAAAGAAGGATTCCAGGATGATTATTCTGTGAAATCTGTTCAGCGGTTTGGGGATAAATTCGTCTTTCTTTTTCTACAGATTTGAGGTAACCACACTTGTCATGTTAAAATCTGGTAGATTGGCTGGTGATGTTTTATATGTTTCTAACTGTCAACAGATCTGATGATAAACCAGTAATGGATTGGTCTTAATAACAATTACTGCTGCTGAAAAAAGTCCCCACTACATTTTCCCATTACAATGCCCAGTTGTCATAGATGATCTGTGATTCACTTTACTATATGAATGGGATTTCCTGACAATACAGGCACGCTAATTCTGAAAACAGCTCTACCTGTCAGATGTGGAAGAAATTAGACATTACAACTGATATGAGACATGACTCTTTATTAAAGATGTATGTGTTCAGTTAGAACCAGTGACACAAGTCACGGGGTAGAGATGTCAGAGAACATTATGAGGCAGAATAATACATGTTCTTGAGCTTTTCATAGGATTCGTTGACAGTGGAAACAAATAACAATATGAGGAAATCTTTGTTGTTAAATGGAAGGTCAATGTAAAAAGATGGAAACTTGAACATTGTTTTCTTTTTTAGTCTTTTCCTGTGACTCAACGTGGAGAACAATGACTCACTCATTTAACAATGACACCAACACAGTGTAAGAAAAAGACATAGTTAATAGTGGAGGCCATTTTGGAAACAAGATTGAGAAGAAAAAATACATAGTGTTATCAGAACTTGCTTAAAAAATAACAACAGACCAGACACTCATCTCTGTAAAGCTGTTTTCTTTATCATGCTGCAATTGTGGCTTGTTTTTTTTTTTTTTTTTTCTTTAAACAACTTGACAAAAAAATGATTACTAGTTTCTTTTGATGAAAACTGAAAAAGTGATCAGTTTGACTAAATACTGAGTGTTTTTTTCCTCAGGATATATATTTAGGTGAAATCTAAAAAGAGCTGACAAAAGTAGTTTAAAAAGAAAAAAAACATGTCCGTGTGCCTGAAGGTTTTCATAGAAACTCTGACCCATGACCCTTTCAGAATAAAAGGGCCATTGAAGAACTTTTTGTTTTGTTTTGTTTTTATGTTATAATGTCACAGATGTTACAGCAGCACCAATTACTGGAACAAAGTATTTGAGCCAACATGAGACTGTGACTGTCTGGCTGAACTCTTGCAAAATGTGTGCACAAACAGCAACAAGTCGAACGGTAAAAGCTCGATTCTGACAGTTTGTTTGGAGACAGGGGTTAGGTTTCTGTCGTGCTCATTCCTCAGGACTTTCTAAACTCTGGGCGAATATTTACATTTCTAGACGACCAAATGTCGCTACAGTAATCACGACAGGGCCCGCAACAACCGCTGTGTTATGCGCCATGTGTGCATCACACAAAGCAAAGATGGGGACATTCGGGTTGAAAAGTTCACACCCTACAGTCTCTGCGGTCACCATGGAAACATCGAGTTAGACATCCTGTAAGCAGTTTAAAGTTGAGGTCCGCTTCACTGAAGAGTGTGTATCTCTGTGCTGAGCGGTGACCCTTGTTTCTTTCCATTAGGAGGACAGGAAAACACTATTAGCAGCTAACCACTTAACGGCAGCTTGCATTAGTGAGGCTCAGCCCACGCTCGGGGCCTCCCACAGGACTATTACCCTTGTAATAATAACAATGTCCTCTGCCTGGCCTGCCTAATGTGACTGCTGTTTTCTTTAGCTTGATTCCTCTTTGCTGGCTCACCCATGGGTGTCAGGTGTCAGCGGGAAGGTGGGGAAATCACCACATATGCGCCTGAGACGTGTTTTTATCTCTGCACCAGGAGAAAACTTTAAAGGAGACGCAAAGACAAGGACATTAATTACACGCACACACCATAGTCTGCAGTCTCAGCCAAGACATCCAGCAGTCACAGCTCAGCCCTCGACAATAGCCGGAGCCAGCAGCGACGGCACGGTCATTAGCATCAGCCGTTTTGTGCAGCACTAGGCGGTCAAGTTGTTTGTATTCACATGCAAATTTAATGAGGTGGCCGACCAGCTTCCATCAAAAGAACCCCAATTTGTTTAGAAGTGACTGCAAGCTGCCCCCAACCACCAGTTCACTGGCGGACTTTTATCGATGCTGACGTCCGGCAGAAATCTTGCTGTCTCTTTTACTCTCCACATTGTCTGCCTCCGACCTGCAGCTCTGATCTTTACTTTACCTCAGGGTTACATTCCTGAAACTGTCTTGAAACAGAAACAGTCCAAGTGCAGTGATCTAAAAGCGAGGCGCTGCCACCGTGTTGCTCTCTTGTTACATTCACAACCATCCTGCAGTAATAGTCCAGAAAGGCCCCATTCCTACTGTGACGGCAGCAGCTTGTGGAACAATATATGAAGTGTAAACACATGTGGAACCTGTTAACACCTGAACACAGTAATGGATGCACACCTCCCAGGCCTTTCTAAACCCTTGTATGTTTTTCTTGGTTTTCTTCCTTCTATGTACTCACCATGTTTCACCAGCTCCTTTCACACACACACACACACACATTTTACTTTGCTCTGATTTGACACAGAGCTGAAACAGTTAACAACATTTTAGTCCTATAGTCCTTAATTAATTAAGGCTTCGGTACGTCTCTAGCAATTTGTCGTCAAAACTTGACTCAAGGCAATAAAAGTTCTAATAGTTGGTAATGTTCACAGTTTAAAGTGAAGTGAAAAGCCTGTTGTCATAGCAACCCCATCACCTCCCAGATCCATATGCAGGACGTCATAAGTGTTATGTAATGGATTGTATCAATAAAGTTTCTGTTGAAGACATTCTGTTGGAGTAATAGAGACATGAGTTCAACTTGAAATGTTAAAAAATCTTTCATCTTTCTAGAACCTGACTCCTTGAATTTGGGTCACTGTTGATACTGACATTTGGGAGTAAAAATTCTGAAAACCAATTCATCAGCTGATATTCTTTGCATGTCCATAGGCTCATACATTTCTGCAAGTGTAGATAAATGAGAGGAGCCATTGAGAGGACAGTAGTGATCAACCAACATATATAATAATAAATGAATAAATCATCCTACATATTAAACATGGACCACTGGTCCTGTTATATCTCACTGCATTATGTTATTGCTAAAGTTACAATAAAAAACTTTTTTAAAGTTCTTTTTCCCTGTTTTTTCACTCAGACTCACACTTCTATTCACTTTGATATATTCTGTTCATCCCTATCATCAAACTACCTACCAGATGTTTCTGCAAAACCCTGCATCACATTTGTTTTCATCAGTAAAGTCTTAACTTGTCTCGGTTTTGGATATAAATCATGAGGTGCAGACTCATCATTGTGGGAGCATTGCTGAGGGATACTGGGCTGAGCTGACAGTCCAACAAGAACTTTGTGGGGAAACTTGAATATTTTATGTTTTGGATTCATGATCAGGGTAAAGCAAGAGATTTGAACACATTACATTGAGACCTGCGAATGAGAATTTGCAGATTAATGGATAATGAAAGTGATTCTCAGCACCACAGCTTCTGTCAAGGCCCCATCATGAAGCAGTCAAAGTCTAAATCATATCACTTATACTTGAGGCCTGTTTACCAGCTCCCAACCACAAACAAACGAAGACATTCCAGAAAATAAACACAACTTCTCATTCCAAAAGACAACAAATGAGGATTTTTAATTGACAAATCTGCATGACTGCAGAGACAAATCATCCTCTGTGGTGACAGACATCCGCTGGAATAAGACATGATCTAAATATTTAGCCAATTCATTTCCTTCCAGTGGATAAAACTACAGCTTCAGAGCATGTCCTCATTTACCTCCTCCCCTCCATCTAAACATTTACCCCAGTGTGTTGTTAACATTTAGATATAAATCTGCTCCAAAAGAAAAATAATAATGTTGGGAATGTTTACAGGACTGCCCAAGCTTCTTGAAGCTAAATGTCAAAGTGTGTAAATACCAAAAAAAAGTTTTGTTATGTTCCTAAACGAGGGAAGTCCAGCAAGAAAGTTTAAACAAAATAGCTCATGTGCATGCGTGTGCGCGCACACACACACACACACACACACATCCACAGGCCTGCAGGCGTCCACAGCACTGGGTTTAGTTGTAGTTGATGAGCTGTCAGTGAAGTGTCAGGTGCAGCTCCGCTTTCTCAGCAGCCTCGCGGTGGTGATACATGTCATCCCATTTGTGCAGCTAAGGGTATTTGCTGGCTCCTATCTGTCAGCTGAGGGCCCCTGAAGACAGATGGTAGAACAATGTAGCCCCCCACCCCTCTTCACTGCCCAAGAGGCCAACAGTCGCTCCAACCGCTCCAGTAGTACCATGTACTAAACATAAGTGGTAGGATTTCTCATCATGTCTGTGTATGTGAGCAGCTGAGTTGCTGAGAAAATAATGAAACCAACCCCCAAACTCCACAAAAACCTACCATGAAAACATGAATGAACATTTAACAGACTTGAGCGTGGAGCAGGAGGAAGGGCAGCCAGAGGTGTGACGACCTCCTAAATCTTGCATGCGTACTAAAAGGCTCCCTCAATGCTTTGTGGCTTGGCGGCCCTCCAGGCGTCTCTCTACCTGACAGAGATGTGCACCTTGAGCTGGCAGCGCAGCCTTGGCACTTGATGCTCGCTGGCTGACTCTGATGCGTGCTCATTGTGAGTGTAGATCCCAGGGATTACCGGACTGAAAGCAGAGAAGTTTGACTACGTCTCTGTGTGAGTGAAGCTAAAACCACTATCAGAGTTTAGGAAATGGTCTAAAATAACATGTGGTTGCTGAGATAGAGTCTAATCCCAAGCCAGCACAGGAAGTTAAGTTCCAGGTTTTTATAGCTGTGTCCCAATTTGACACATAATAAAGCACATTACATACTAACTCTATGGTGTTTGATGTGTTTTTATTGGATAAATGCCATAGTATAGTATTTTTGAGTTTATTCTTGTGTTATTTTTAAGGTTGAAACAGCTCAATGGACACAACAGAGAAGAAGAAATATCGCATCTTGGGGCAAAAAATGTTGGTTAAATCAAATTTCCAGTGAATGATGAGCACATCATTTAAATGTACTATTAGTATTTTGATTTAATGATTTGTTATATTCAGATAGATTAATGTGTGCTGTTTTCCTCGTTTTCCGTCCTTATGCTAAGCTAAGCTAACCAGCTGCTAATCGTGTTCATATTTAATGCGCAGATATGACAGTAGTGTTGATCCTCACACAAAGTCTCAATGTATTTCCCAAACATGTCAAACGACTCCTTTACCTACAGTCCAGGCATCGTCCCCACCCATCAGATCAAAGTTCAGTATATGTGAACTTGTGACTCTTGTTGTGTTCATGTTAGAATGTGGTCTCACTTTAAGGTTTGATTTCCACTGTCAGATTGAATTTCAATCCTGTTTTCTGATGGGTGTATGTATTGTGTCTTACCTGCCTCTTCATTTTCTTTATCTTCTTTTGTTGTGTGATTTATGTGACTTGGCTGCTTTAATGGTGCCGCTATAAAGTCCTCTATCTGCTTGTCTATCTTTACCAGCAGTACAAAAAAAAAAACAAAAAAAACATACCACATACACAAACTCGTAAAAACACAAGCCACACACACACAGCTTTACGGTGTGATGAGCTTTTTCATTTTGTTAAGTCGCTGAAATAAAGATAAATTGTAATATAATGACTCTATGTAGTGTCATACATGGACAGAATACATAAATATTACTCTGTTGTTCCCTGGACTGTCTCCTAATCATTACTTCACTCCTTTACCTCATGTTGCAGCTTTAAAGGGAAGCAGCTGAGGCTGTGCTTCTTCTGACCTTTTTTTTTCCTGAGGAGATTAATAATTTTTAGCGGCTGACAACTTCACAGACAAGATGGGAATTTAATCTATTGCAGTTCGCTGCGATAAATTTGATTACATGACTCTTACAGACTAAATACTGTGGGCTGAGTGTATGGCCATACATATTTTACCACTCCCTCCTCATCTAGTGTTTATTCTGGCTTTGTAAAGTGGAGGCAGCGGTCAGGAAAAAAAAAAAAAAAAAAAGTTCCACCGTGTAGTTTGACAGAAAGGACCCACCACTTCACGCCGCCAAAGGAGTGCGTGAGTGATAAAAACAAGTGGAGAGCTAAAACCCCCTCTGCCTGACAAAATGAATTTATCTATTTGTTTGTGTTTCAGCGCTGGTTAACTGACACAGCTACCACGTGTTGAGTGTAGTTCTCAAGCGTGTAAAATATGACATTTAGGGGCTGCTGTATGTAAGACTGAGTAATTATTCTCTCGCTGGAAGGCTTTATGACATTTCCTTGGGAATGTTAAATGCTGGAATTTTTTTTTTTTTAGGGGGGGCATCTACATTAACTATCAGAAACTGAGATAAAACAGTTAATACCATGACTCTCTGAATGAGATGCCAGTGGAGCAGAATGAGTGGGAAATGAATGGTGAATTTGAAGTGGTGAATTGAGAATATAAAAAGTGTATTTCAAAAAAAAAAAAAACTGCCGCCACCTCCCTCTCGAGTGTTGATCCCTTGGGGTACAACCGGATACTTATTAGCCAGTGATCCAACACATGAGGCCCTTAACCTGCCCCCTGTAGCACAGACACTTAGGGGTCAGTGCTTTCCCCATCATGTCCTCATCCTGTTTGCCCTAAAACGTACGCACACACAGGCATGTGCCTTATTAGGCCAGAGATGTATTGTCAGTGTGAATATACAGAGACGTGTCTTTATCTTTATTGTAATTGACTGAGGTTAGGTTGATATACTGGACACTGGAGATCAATGGTCTCATAATCCAAATCACTGCTACTTGTTACACTGCTCCAAAAAAAAAAAAAAAAAAAAACTACTCTGAACAGACATGAGTTAATTCTTTGTCTCTTTAACTGTGTGTGAACCTTCAGAACTCATAATCACAAAAAACAATCCAATGTATTTATGCGTTAAAGGTAGTTTACATTCAACAGTCATTATGTCGACTAAAAATTCAGATATAAAACTTACATTATGCCGTACAGAAGGCAAATCTTTTTCTAACACTATTGAAGTTTCAGATCAGCTCTAGGTTAGAATTTATCGTACGGATGACAAAGGTTTTGTTTAAACTGCAGACGAATCAGATTTGTTTCTCAAATCGGATCTGCAGGACAGACTGTCTCCACTGTTATTTGCAAGTAGGTCGTATTTGTTTTGTTGAGACATGAGCTTATCTGCATGGGTCGCTGCAGTAACAACACAGTGCCAGTCACTCTCAGTTTGACGCTGTTGCTGTGTTACAGTAACAGTTTGACCAGCTGAGACATGTCTCTAGAGACACCACCAAATGTCTAAATGTGGTTTGGCTCCAATCTGTAAAAATCACATTTTATGTGCAGTTTTTCACTGTCCAGTTTTTCAATCTGGATACAATCTGAAATCTGAAAACTGGCAGTCTGGACAATAGGGAGCCTAAGTCATGCCCCTTCTGGTTGACCTAATGGGTCTTTAAATGGAAAGAAAAAAAAAAGAATGAATAAAAATCATTTTCCGATCCACTTTGACTTCTACCCTGAATCGCACATAAGCTGTATGTTAATTTAAATGATAACTAGTGTGAGTCAAGGCTAAGTTTGTTGTGTAATTGTTGATTTATATGCTTCTGAAAATACAAAGCTGGTTTGACTACAAACCAAATAGTCACATAGGTGACGTCGCATCAGAATTTCTCCCCGCAAACTTTTCACTGAATTTCTTTCCCCCTCTCTTCCCAGCTGAAGAGAGAACGAGTAGGTGGATAAAAGTTACTGGGTGAGATATTTTCCTTGGTTGCTAGCTGTTAAGCTAATATTAGCTGTCAGTTTGACGGTGACGTAAATTTAGCAAGATGAGCATGGTCTCACACAAAACCTAAAGTAACCTTTGCCTGACACAAAACAGTCCACTCTCCATGTCAAAAATTATCTGTAAAATTCACAAACATCATATGTGAAAACCATGGCGCATTTCAAACGGGACCAGAATATAAATTTTATCTCTCCATAGGCTCTCGTTTATAATTTTTACGAGCATAGGACCCATGGACTGACAGTAGATGAGTGGGAACCTAAATCACACTCTCTCACATGTTCTCAACATTTTTAATGTTGAGAAAGTTACCTTTTTACCATGCTAGAAGACTATTATGGTAAAAAGGTAACTTTCTCAACACTAAAAATGTTTTCTTTATCAGAGGAGGAATACGTTAGGATAAATTAAAAAACACAAATGGCAGAATTTCAGCAGCTGTATGCTAGAAAAGTTATATCCCTCCACAAAAAGCTACAATGCTTGACTTCTACACTAAGCATCAGTCAGTCTTATTCGGTCAAGAGGCTCATCCACACAGGATGTTCACTCAACGGACTGTGCAGAGAAAAACAACAATTCCTCTGCTGATCTGGTCTTGTATCTGGTCTGAGGCAGCTACCTGAAGCCTCCTGGGTCAAACTGGCGAACTGCAGAATAGGACGGCTTGTTTCTTTACTCTGTGGTGCTGTGGCTGTTTTTCTAGGCAGGTTTTGGTGTGGCCAGTGGTTTCAGTGTTAAGTGATTTCATCTGACCTCAGTGTTTGAGGCTCTCAGCAGGACACCTTAGACGTGTGTACCTCTGTAGCTGGAGACAATTTTCAGTTTTCATACACGGACTTTATATGAAGATCTGGTATCTATGCCTCCTGGTCGCCTCTGACTGATTCCATCCATTCCACTTGCTGTTCAGTGACTTTACAAGAAACAGTAAGTTCCATTATGATAAATAAATATAAAAAGACCTCAACTAAAAACCCCAGGGTGCATCCTTTTTTCTTAGGACAGGATGGGAAGTTGATTTCCAAACATAAATATGTCAAGACGAGGGCTTGTCACCAAGGGTCACCTCTGAACAGGTCAAGAAAAACAAACATGGGGCTTCCTCTGTCCAGTCCTCACTGAACCAGGAGTCAGGAGGTTCCCTTCCACTAACAGAGCCTCAACAACCTGAAACTCCATTAGTCAGAACTGTGTACTGTACCTGTGTGTGTGCTTTTACAGCTGAGACAATACTTTTAAGTAAGTCACTGAGTGAGTTTAAATTATCACCGGAAAATAAAACATGTATTTATTTTATCTTATATTTTATCTTTACTTTATTTGATCAGACAAGGCTCAAACTCATCACTTGGATCAAAATTTTGAATAACGACAAACCGTTTTTGTCCAAAACCGAAAAAGTTTTTTTTTTTCCTTTTCCAAAAAACAATCTCCTAAAAGAGCTGTTGCAGTGCCACACCTTGTGATGGTGCATTTGCGAAGGACTATTTTCTGTTGTAAATGAATACACACTTCTTGTGAGTATTTCCTGCAGCTGGACAGTGTTGGTTGTGATATCAAATAAAAAAAAAATGTTTATAGTAATGAATAAATATGTCACTCAGTAAAACAGTACAGCTCTATGACATTGTGAAGTAATCGTTGATTTTGTCTACCCAGCTTTTCTCAAAGTTAGTCAAGTTAGGGCTTCGAAATGTCCCCTATCCTTGTCACGTACGAGTGGTCTGAGAGGCAGTGAGATGGAGGCAGAGCACCGGGCCTCTGTGCCCTGCCCAGCTCTGCTATTCATCATCAGGTGGAAAGACTGTTTACTGCCGAGGTCAAGGTCCCAGGCACATGTTTACAGGCACTCTCAGAAGAGCCATTGTTGTTAAAGCTCACCCCGTGCACACAGCGGCCACACTGAAGATCATATCTAACAGGGCCCCTCCGCCCTGGGGCCAAGAGAAGCCCATTTTAACCAGATTCATAAGTTCAAGCCACAAAAGGACATTTAAACCCCATTTAGTTTGAGGATAAGACATCTGCCACGCTTGGTTATCTCCTGTCTCCTGTGGCCATCTCAGCACAAGTTTATGCAAATGTCATTTTATTTGGCCTTTTATTTCCCTTGAGACATGTTGAATTAAACATAACATTTTATTTCCATGGCCACTCTTTATAATTCCATAACCTGTGAGCTGGAAGCGGGAGCTCTGGTATTCATTTGCTCTCTTTTTTTCAGTGTGGGGGGTTATGTGACCACTCTAACCTTTTTAACATTAAAGTTTTTCCCCCCACTCAAAAGATCTTTGTGATAATCCTCTCCTTCCCCCTCTCTGCTCTTTGATTCCCCCGTGGGGTGTACAGGAAAATGCTTTTACTGCAGCCCTGCCTCTCTCCTCGACCCGTCACTTCTCTCCTTGCGTTTCAAGCCAAAGCACCACCAAACTGTTCCTAAACCCAGTGCGGCTCAGTCAAGCAGCCAGCAACGTCCTGTGTGGTTAAATTGACGGTGGCGTCCCTCATCTGTGGAGCATTAAGAGTGAGAAGCAGATTAAGGCTGTCTCTCCCCAACACTGGGCAGACCTCTGCAGCCTGCAGCCAGAGGCCACGAGGCCACGGTGGAAGTAACAAACTAATCCTTGTTTGACTGAGGAGAGTATTGCGGCTTATTCAAAGTGTTTCAAATGCTTAAAATTTTGCATAGACTCATCTCAATAATGTTAGCATATCAAAGGATGTTACCCAAAGAACAAGCTTAGCATTTGTAGTTTACTTTGACTTTTACTGTTAATTAAATAGAAGGTACAGATTTGTCTGTTTTACAGGAACAGTTTGATCAGTTGTGACTGTCTCGATTCACATTTGAATTATCCTGACACCTGAACAGTGTGAAAAAAGCTGGATTTTGTTACCTCAGGCTGATTCTTTCTGTTTCTACATGCTAAGATACATTATCAGTCTCTGATTTGTAGCTTCTTACTCAATGGACAAACACAAACAAACTGCTCATCTAATTCTCTGCTAAAGCAAAGAAATTTCCTGATAATTCCTTGTTGATGTGCTGTACGCACGCTAAAGGGTTACTTTCAAAGACTCAGCAGGAGTTGAAGCCACAGGCGTCTTACAGCTGTAACAAACTAATGAATCACAGTTACAGCTATTTATTTATTTACAATGAAAACTGTGGATTTTATCCAGTATGGTTGTTCTTCACGTATCTGTTTTGTGGCCACGGAGATGAGGGATGATTACTGAGACACACAATGGTATGAAAGTACTGTATTAAGCTTATTTTTAAACCTGTAATTTTACTTTCTCTGAGGTGATTTGTCACCAGTGTTCCTGTGTGTCTCTTGCTGAGCAGAGTATCTGGTACTCTTTCCAACGCTGCGTTAGGGAAGTAGTGACGGGGGGGAAAGGGATGTGGGCACAGAGATGATGGTGGAGTAGGGAGCGGGGAGGGAGGAGAGTGGGAGGTGGAGAGGGTGAGGGTGGCAGTCTGGGACAGACAGACATAATTTAGACCAGAGGTGGAACCTGAGAGCCCCGCAGTCTGACAGGAAGCACTGGCTTAACTCCTGTCCCATTTAGATGACAGGAGGCCCGTCCTTGCCTGGTACGGCTCGGCTTTGATATTGGTTATAGCTTTGACCAAAAAAAAAAAACGCCCCACTGCACAGTTCAGAAAATATATCTTTGTTGTTAAACTAGAACATACATCTGAGAAAGTTTCAACATCTCAACATTGTAACGTAATTTTTGCTATTTCTGTCAAACTTAGGCTTTACCCAGCTCAGATATGGTTGCACATATGAGACAAATAAAAGAATAAATAAATAAATAAACCCACATCTTATTCAGAGCCAACCACTGCCTCTCTATGAAACA
Organism: Polydactylus sextarius; assembly: GCA_016801845.1. NCBI lineage: Eukaryota > Metazoa > Chordata > Actinopteri > Polynemidae > Polydactylus > Polydactylus sextarius. The sequence continues at coordinate 17,611,022 of CM028928.1, forward strand.
CTGAGTGATTGACACCATCGCTGATGTTCTCGTTAATAAGTCCATAAACACTGTGAGCTGGCTGACTAACAGACTGGTGCCATGTTAGAGCCTCTGTCTGGCACAGTGGAAAAAATCATGAAGCCCATTTTAACTGCCTCTGCTTTTAATACAGCGTTGCAGGGAGAATCTGCTCCTATTAAAATAAAATGCTGCGTTTAAAGTGGAGCACAGTGTTGAGTCTAAAGAATCTACAGTCTAGTCTAACAGGTTCAGAGACACGGGAGTTGTGTAAAATCGGGTTTGTGAATATAGTTGGAGCTTTGTAAAATCTACTACTACTAAGTTTGCATATGTTTCCCATGTGTGAATGAAAGACACTTTACCATAATGTGATGTTTCCACAAGTTTTACCAGGTGAGTCTTGGACATTTCATCAGAGTTGCCGGAAAATGGTGTTCTGCTTTATGTTTCACCAATAAACCTGGGACATTAAAGTTGAAACCACACAAATGCACACATAAAAGCACATATATGCAAACATTTCCTATGAGTCATATGAGCTGCAATCACAATTTACACAACTTTTGTTTCACTTGTACAACTTCAAAATAGTGTGTGTGTGTGTGTGTGTGCCAGACATCCACTGTTGGCAGGACCTTCCTGTTCTCACAGCAGCTTCCAGGAATTTTTCATCATCTGTCTCTGTGCTTTTCGTGACTAGACGTATAGTGATGTCACCACCATCATCTTCAAACACTATGACGGTTATTCTTCTGATTTACCTTCTGTTGCTGTTTGTAGCACATAAACTTTCTGTAAATTGGCTGCACACATTCTAAATTCGTCATTTTGCTCATGCTGCTAATGCTAGCTGAACAGATTGTTTTTTTTTTGTTTTTTGTTTTACTCTTTTGTTTACATCTAATTTTTCTTTGCTGTGTCCAATTATGTGCAGCTGCAACAATCCAGCTTCACCGCAAGGATCATTAAATTTTCATCTAATCTCATTTTACCTCAATGAAGACCACATTGTCACAGGAGGATTTGTGTGTGTGTTGCTTTTGGCTGCAGGATAGCGGAAACTCCATGACAGCATTATGTCCTGTTGTAGTGCCCATTGAGCCAACCTTGTGTTTGTTCAGGCAAATGAATATGCAAGTGGTGATGTGTGGGGGTGAGGGTTGGGGGGGGGTAATGGTGAAATCATGAGCGAGCTGAGGGGGACATGGCAGCAGCCCTGTAAAACTGCAAACAGGAACCAGATGAGGTGCGATTAGCACTGACTGACTGACAGGATGAGGATCAGGATCAGGATCAGGATCAGGTTTGCTCTGCTAAAAGAGGGAAGAGCTGCGTGGTCCAACCACAGACCCAAAAACCATCATCAAGATGCTAACTTTACAGCGAGGATCAGGAAAATGGGTTGATTATATATTAGTGGAAGATGGGATAGAGCGAGAGACGTTGCTGGTGTGTAAACCAAGTAGCATCCTGGTGCCAAACTGTTGAATCCCATTTGGATTATGGGTCGCAGAAACAATTTGCCTCTCATTTGTAAAGCATCTGCAGCTTTGCTTCTCATCCAGCAGTTTCCTCCTCCTGCTGGATTCATTTGCCATAAATAAGAGCAAATCACCTAAACTGAAACATAGATTCATAACCACATTCTGGATCAATTTCCACATTTTCTCTCAGTTCCCATGGCGAGGTTTTTGAACTCTGCTGAGCAGAGCAGCAGACAGCTGTGCAGCGCTCCAAGACACTGGGCTCCAGGTCGGACTGAGACCTACAGTTCCCTCACAGCTAGTTTCTATTTAATTAAGCGATTTAATTGAGACACCGACACCGACACAACCAGGACAGGGCAGTTCTCACGACCTGTGGTGAACTCCTTAGCGACATGACATGCTGCTAATCACATTTAGGATATCATTACCCTGTCTATTCAAGAAAGGGAGGGTTTTCACTCCCAAACATCTTAACCAGGGTCATCAAAGTAATAAGGCTGTTAGCTATGTTAGCTGCAGGGCTCTGGGTGTGACCTGTCAATCTGTCAGTTAATCTACTAATGACTGGTAACTACATATTAACGCAGGTGCACCATAGGACATTTCGCATTATTAAACAGCTAATACTCTAATGCTGACACTATTTACTGTGGCAGCTCCCTCCTCCCACCATTGTTGCTTTAATAATATGCAAAGTATGTTCCTTTTCTGACAAATCTTACTGTTTGTTACAACTGACCAACACCTTGAGTAGGTCTTTGTCTGGTTCATGTTTTTTTTTTTTAAACTTTGTGACAACAGCTCCAGACCTGTCCATATGATTAATGGTTCTCATAACCTCGTAGAAATCCCTTGAGGATGATTTTCCACGTTTAGTTATTCCTTTTAAAGCTTGTTTTCCATCGGTGTGTATTACATTTTGATGCCATGTGTTACATGCTGTTAATTAGACTGCCTCTTATTTAACAGTTCAGCGTATTTCTGCTCCAGTAGAAGGGTGAGTGACAGGGGCCCACTGAGCGCTTTGCTAATGAAACTCATTCTCCAACATGTCTGTCTCCACGGTAGCTTTACCAAGACCCCGCCAACCCCACCCCCTCCCCTCCATGTCTGCTGCAGACTACACATATCATAGCTCCAATCAGCTCCTACCTGCATCTGATAAAGCAGAGCAGCACTTATCCACCTCTGCTTTACTCAGTACAGTTTTTCTTGTCTTTCAAAGGTGTCGTCCATGCCTACCAGTGACAGATAGTAACAGTGAGTTTGCTGGTTAGGTGTGCTCCATGCAAAAGGTCAATATAATGACAATATTACATAATAATCACTGAAAAATGCAGATTCTGATTCATGTTTTCTTTTTAAATGCTAGTCAAAAAAGACTGCAAAGACTTACTTTGTAATAATGCACTAACTTCTTCTAAACATTGTTCACTAAGGTAAGTTAGTTATTTAAATTTTTGTGACCTCATCAGAAGTGGTCTCATGATTGCTGTAAAAATATTTAGTAATGTAATGAACATTTTCCACTGATTATTATCGCAGTAATTATGTTATAAATATGTCATAGTAGAACAAAGCTTGTTGTGTCAGTATCATAATGTAATCTCTGCGTGATCTTGACAAAGTAATTACATACAGTCGCATGAAAGCAACCTATGAGTATTAATTATTAACATGCCTTTCATAAATCACTGAGCGCAGAAGCTGCTTTAATGTGTGAATCCATACGGTGTCAGTTATAGAGAGGAAGGCCGAGGTGCAGTCGTTCCATCGCTACAGGTGTAGTGTTAGCTCTAGCTCTGAGCGTTAGCAGCTAGCTATGTTTTACAGCCCCTCTGATGATAAACTTGTCACTCTCAACAGTATTTGAAGCTGGGGTGGATATCAGATATAGGGGGTGTGTTACCATTGCAGCACGGTACACCTTCACAACGCCTGCATGTAGGTAGTTTTAGGTCACAGTTCTACACACGCTTTTAACTGCACATTTACGGACACACAATGGCTCATGGACTGCTGGCTGTACATGTCAGGATGAGAAAATAAATGTGGATTGTGTGCAAGCTGTAAATTAGCACTTGAATTTATAGCTGAATCATTTTTTGTTGAACTGTGAAAAAAAAAATGCCAGGAGGTAGTAAACTGACTGATAGTGATCAGTGTGCACTTCACTAACTTGCATGAACACACTGAAGTCACTTTGTGTTGCAACCGTCACTTGAGACTGATAAGCTGCTTTGTTTTCACATGAAATTCACCAACTACCAAATGTGATTTTAAGAAAAGGCACAAATTCATACTTAATAGTTTTGAAGAAAAAGTGAACACAGTTTTGCTGGAAAAAGGAAACCGCAGAGTTGGGAAAAAAAGAGAGTAATGAAAGGAAAAACAAAAAGAAAAAAAAGCAAACAAGCACATTTAAAGAAAATGAGAAAGGCGGAGGAAGGCCAGCAGTGTGCTTTGCTTCAGGTAGACTGTCTGAAGCAGAGCAGAGACAGGAAGAAATGCCCAGCAGGAGGGCTGGCTCATTATGATATCCTGTTACAGCCTGGAGCAGCCTACCAGCCGCAGTGTTGAGAACGTTACTGACTCCCCGTCTCCCCCCCTCCGTCTCCCTCTGTCTTACACAGGACAGTTGTAGGAATACAAACATAAATGCAAATCAGGGGGAGTAAGAAGCAGAGGCCTCTCTTTTCTTATTTAAACTTGTAGAGTTTCGTCCAGTTTTGTGTTTTCCACACACTCCAAACTTCTTTGTTTTAAGCCCCTTGTCCTCCCCTTCCTGGTTTGTATCCTTCTCAGTTTTTATTACGCCTGATGATTATATGTCATTGAGGCTGCCCTACCTTTTCATTACTACAGAACCAACTCCCAATTACACTCATCAAAGATGGGGAGTGGAGGAAAGGGGGGGGTTGGTTACAGTTTCAAACGCCACTAGACTTCCTGTTGCTGAGAAAGAGAAGAGAGCCTTAGGAAAGCCAAGCTGGAGGGATGTTTTCTCTCTCTCTCTCTCTCTTCTCCAAATGATAAAAGACAATGTTTTCCAGACATGACGCACATCTCCAAAATGGCTGATCAAAAAATGCAGTAAAAAGTCTGAAACAGATGCATGGCAGTGCAGTGAATGCTGGTTTGTTTGGACAGACACGTATCAAGGCCTGTTAGAAACAGGCATAACGGCATCGCTACAGACAACACATCTAGTTCAGGAATCTCAAGAAAAGACAGACTTTGGATTACAGTCTGGAAAAAAAAAAAATCAATGTTCTTGTTGATTTATCAGCTTTATCCTGATACATATACACTGACATATACTGATCTAAATAAAATATTGACACTCGATTCACTTTTAATTGTAAAGGTTCATGTCCCTCTGACACTGAAGCATCACTCCTGTCTTCATTCTTGACTAATTAATCCCATTGGCAGCTACTTCTGCCTCACCAGAAACACTTACAGCTTTATGTTTGCTATTAGCAGAGGTGCTGAGAGGCTTGAAAATGTAACGAGTTTTTCGACAAAGCCACAACTTTATGAGATTTCAGGAGAAGAAGTACCGCACAGTGAGAAGGTGGGGGAAGCAGAGACGGTAGTTGAAGCTTTTTTTTTTAATCTATATGTGTAGCTGTGTGCCTCTTGTAAATTCTTATAAATTCCATGCCCTGATTTGTTACCACAGACGCCAAACCAAAGTGTAATTGCATGCAAGTTTATGAGATCAATTTGGTGCATTGGGTAATTTGGCAAAATGAAGGAAAGTGTGTACAGTGTGTCTCTGGGTAGGTATGATAGAGACATTCTCTGCTTCATAGACTCATTCACCGCCTCACCGCACACAGACATAAAAGGCCGACATTGTCTGTATGTGTGAGGCGTCAGAGCAGAGCCAAATTATGTCTGCCCTGTCTGTGTTTTCCCTCATTTACTACCAAATTGGGTGTAATAGTTCAGAGTTTAATTGATTCAAGTCATTATTTGGATTTCAGGAAATGCCATCCATCCACATCCAACAATCAGGAGTGTAAGAGCAGGGGGAACAGTGCAGCAGTGGATCATAAAATCTGCTCATGTAAATAAATATTTGATCTTTGCAGCTTTGAACTCAGCTGCGGTTGGACAGTGAGTGATGTACTGGTGTGACATCATACCAATCAGGGTGGGGTCAGGAATCCCAAAGGAAGAGGTCATGTCACATTTTAAGGAGTTGCCTTGTCTTAAGCATGTTTGTGAAACTGTAGGAAGGAGTTGTCACTTTGGATCTGATGATGGCACATCACAATGATAGCTGCTTATGCCACATACAATTAAAAGATCATAAAAAACAAACAAGCAAACACATAAAAACCTGTTAAACACAACCTTGAGATTTCAGTGAAGTTTATAAACGTATCCTCTATAAAATCACATATAATCATGTTTCTTATGGTGTACTATGAACTTTTACCACATCACTATAACTAATGTGTGTCTGTCTGGTTTAATGCTATTTTTAATCATCAGTTCATCACCCTGCAATAAGACCTCTTTTCAACCAAACACTGGACTTCCAGGTGCCACAGAAAAAAAAAAATATATATATATATATATATATATATATATATATATATATACATATATATATATATATATATATGTGTGTGTGTGTGTGTGTGTGTGTGTTTGCACTTAATTTGTCCATTACATACTAACAAAAGAGAAAAGAGTTGCGTTATTTTTTCTTTTGTTTTGTTTTTATAATCTCGTGATGTTGGAAGGATGCAGTGAATTGACCCAAAACTCTGGTCAGCCAAGTGTTTTATGGCTAGTTATTTCTCCTTCAACACGTGATTAGGTCGTCTTTGAGTCCAAGTGAATGTTTGTATCAAAGCTGAAGAAGAATGGAACATATGGCTGCTGATACAGAGATATAAAAACCACTCTGTTGTTTGAGATGTCATTTTTAAAAACGAATAAACAACAAATAAAACATCCTGTGGTTCTTTGTATTCACTGTGGTGACACTGATGTTTCATCAGATATATTACATTACAGTAGATACTGATTTTATGATAGTTTCTGGGAGTCCCACTCTCTCATCAGGAACTCTCTGACACAGGAGCTTTAGTTAAATCCTGGATCATGTGAGGATCCTCAAATGGTTCAATGGCTCCTGACTTCCTGATGGAAAAATTTGAAGCCTGATTCTTAAACCTAATTCATCCTTGTCCGTACTGCAATTTTTTGACTAAATTTTTTGAGTCAAGGGAGAGCGCATAGAGACCGCAGGGCTGTGATGGGTCGGCTAGAATTACCTCATTTCCGGAATCTCACTTTTCCGGTTGTATTCTTTCCAAAAAAACAACATCGCCACGCATTTCTTCTTCCGTTCTTGTCTCAGCATTTTCAGTAAAAAAAATTGTTGTTCAATTTTGATCAGTTCCAATTCCAACAAATGTCTTCTCTTGGTCTCCATTCTTCGTTGTGTGTGGGTGTTAAATAAACTATCAGTGATAGTTAATAATCCTAACACTGATACGGCTGCGCAGCAGACAGTCAGAGAAGCATTATGAGGCCTTTACATTGACTCTCAGCTCTCCGTTTCCTTTATGTCACAGCTCCAACATCCATCTCCATAAGTTACTAATTAACTATCTGGGAATTGCAACATGCTATGCTACATTATGAGCTTGTAAAAGTCCCAATCAAACATCTTGTAGTTTCTGACACCTCTGTTTGGACACATTTCTCTCCCTGCTGTTGTTTTTCTGTGGTACACTGCCAGGGGTGTTTGTTGTCTTGATACTGTGTTCCTCACTCTGGTCTGGGAATGGTTTATCGCGGTAATTAGTGTTTGCAAGCAGTGTTGAAGAAATAAGAAGAAGCACCTGGTGACAAGCCAGCATTCACACACACTCGCTCTCTCTCACACACACCTGGAGAGCTAAGGGATGAACAGCTGGTTTTCAGTGCTAAGTTCAAAGTTTTAGCTGCATTTTTCCCTCTTGTTGCAAACACCGGTGTGAGAACACAAACACTAGTGACCACTGCTATGTTATAAGCGTTCCATCTGGAAACCAGAATGACAAAGACCAGAAGAAGTATCCACTCTGTGCTCTTGCCACACCTTCCAAAACATGCAGGCATTTGAACAATGACAGTTCGTTTCTGCCATAATTTTCTGGGAACAAAAGCTTTGTAAAACTGTGTAATTCCAGCAGCTCCAGACCTGTCATTTAACTTCCCGAAACTGGTTTCAACCAGCTCAACGGGACTTTCTGACTGCTCTGAAAGACAACAGAGAAATGCTGACTTAAAGCACAAGCTCTGCCTTTTCAGCTCCATTGTGGTTTTGGGATTGAATTGGATTTGTCAATAGGAAACATTATTATATTATCTTAAAAATCTACTGACAATATCAGAGAGGATGACAGCCTCTGAAGCCAAACTGAAATCTGAAGTCTTTTCACTTTTTGTGTAAGTAAGTATAAACCATAATGACAAAGCAACAACAGAGCATAGCTGGTTTCTGGTTTTCAAAAGAGAATTGCATTTTCTTTATAAAGATAATTGCAGAAACAGCTTCAAGCTAACAGGCATCACCTTTACAGCACTTACTTGTCTCACATTACACAGATGATGGGACATAACTAGTGTTAGCTCTTTCATGCATTAACTGTTAAGTTTGCTACCAGAAGTTCAAATTCATTACTTTTTGTTTCTTCTATCATTTCTAGAGTTAGTGGTGGTTCCACATTCACTGCTGCAATGTCTCACATTACCCATCGTATAGCTTGCTAGCTTTTTCTTGCATTAGCCATGAAGTTGTGGTTGGAATAGCTTGCCTAGCTTGCTGACAGTAGCTCCTATTTTCTCTGGAGCTTACTTTTTGTTCATGTTCTTCCAACACCTACAAGGTCATTGGCAGTTCTCATTAGGTCAATACTGCATTTGTCTCACATTACACAACAGAGGGATATAGCTAGTGTTAGCACTTTCTTGCATTAGCTGTGCAGTTGTGGTCAGTGTAAATGACCAGACTGTCAGAACTCGCAGCAACCAAAAGACCTCAGCACTGCACACGTTAGTCCAAGTTTTATTCATTTTAATTTGGACAGTATAAACAGATATACTGTATGTACAGATATGGAGGACATCCTCAAATCACAGATGGGTAACAATGTGGGTGAGATTACAATACTTCTTACAACATCTGTAGGAAGCTCCTGTGGATGTTCTACCAGTCTGTGATCACCAGCGTTCTTTCCTACACTGTGGTGTGCTGGGGCGGGAGCACATCAAATGCAGACTTCTCCAGGCTGGAAAAGCTGATCAGACGAGCCGGCTCGGTGGTCGGCACAAAGCTGGACCCTCTGGTAACAGTAGCAGAGAGGGGAACTCTCAACAAACTGGTGGGCATCCTGGACAATGCCGGGCACCCTCTATATATCCCTCTATATATATATATATATATATATATATATATAATTATTTAATAATATTTTGTATTCATTTATGTTTCATTTATATTTATTATATCTACAGATCAGCTGGACTCTTCACAACCGTGTGCACCTCCTAGTTGATCCTTTTCCTGAATAACTGTTGGAATTTCAATGATATTACTGTTTATAAGGGCCCAGCCACCTGTTGTAGATATTATATTAAATGATAGTATTGGGGTTGGAAACATTTATATTGAGGCAAAATATGCTGAAAGAATATAAATAAGGAAAGAATTGTGATCTGCATGTGATTTTAAGACACACATAGGAAAGTAAACACTTCAGAGTCTGTTCTGCCAAAACTCCCCCAAGTATAAAGCATTACCATACCAACGCTGACATTTTTAAAAACATTACACCAACTGTGGACAAACACTCATGCTCCGCCACCGCTCACAGACTTTTCGAGTGTCTGGGACAGCTTTTGTAGGTCCCATTACCCTGTCATTTGAGCTTCGAGAAACCTCTCATCTTCCCTCAGTCTCTCCATTCATTTTGTCCTTAAGGCTCTGTTCCAGCGCCAGCTCATAATGGCCACTAAACATAGATCCCTGACGTTTACATAGACAGAGATGGAGGTGATCATTTGCATCTGGTGCATAGTGAGTAGTAGAAGGAGGTAAAATTTGAGAGTAGCCTGCAAGCTGCATGCAATATATCAAGAAAAATTTCCTGGACATTTCATTTGTTGAAGACTTAAGAAGTGTCATTACATTACAGTACAAATCATTATGGGATTAAGGCTAAAATCCACAGAAAAGGCTCAGTTTATGCTATGCTGAAATGCACAAATAGAGTTAATAGAGTTAATGGAGTTGGTACTGTTCACTGTCTGATATTTACAAACTACAAACATTTTTTGTGACAAACCAAGCCACAATCTGTGTTTTGCATGTACCATGTCATTACATAATTAAATCAAAAGCATCTGTGCTGTGCATGTCAATTATTCTGCCTATATGAAGCTTTAGTATGTAGAGGGCGATGACTTTGCTCATAAGCTCACTGTTTCCATTCCAGCAGAGCGGGATGATGTCAAAGCCTGAGGTGCCAAACAAAAACATTATAGTGTTTAAATCTTGTATAGTCTGAGGCAGCTGTTGGCTCAAACGCTTAAACATAGAGTCACATTTAAACTATGATCCTTGAACTGAGCCAACAACTATGTGACTGACAGATTACATGGCATGGAGTGACTAAAGGTCAACAGTATAGAGACGTAGGAGTAGCTGCATTATTTGTCTATATGCAACAGCACAGGTAGAAACATTCAAGAAGTCAAGAATTAATAATTAATTTGTTTCTCACAGTGAGGAAAAAAATCAATTATCGATCAATCTTATAGGCTGCAACCTCAACACTGACACCAAACAGCTGCACATATACGTCTTGTAGATACAGAGGAACAAAACAGATATTGTGAGAAACAGAACAATCAGCTCAAAGATGCTAAAATGTTCTTTAGAGCTGAGAGGAATCCAAGCAATCAAAGGTTTGCTAGTGCTGTTGCTAGTGTCTTAAAGTTGTATTTATGTGCAGCGTTTAGCTGCTTTTCACCACTGCAAACCAACTGTATCGGTGTTGTCGACAACAGTAATTTATCAGGGAGATCATTTGCATTTTGAAAAAAGAAAAAAGACTTTAAAGGCCAACAGTCGCAGAAAATAAATCAAGTCTTCGTGAAGTAAATAAATGTAATATGTCTTCTAGTGCAGCTGCTCCATTTACAATGCCATGTGTGTGTGCGCGCGTCACTTATAGTTCATCAGCGTGTGTGACATGTGTTTAAGCTTAACAAGCGGCTCTTTGAATGTTTACCCTTAGTGGGTTTTGTTTGTCCTGTCGGCTCCTCGCTTTCATTCTCTGTTTGTAGAAGAAGAAGAGTGGGGAAGAAAAAGAAGAAGTAAGCGTTGTTGGGATGAGACTAGGGAATGGTTTGTTGATGGCAGGACAGGGAGTGGAGGGGAGGCAAGAGAAGGAGGGGGGCAACAAATGCTCATGTCAGCAGAGGAGTAGAGACAGATAGAGGGCAAATATTTACTGTGCTGTCCGTTGGACTTCCCGGGAGGCCTGCTTAATGAAAGACGAGGGGTGTTTAGAGGAGGGTGCGGCTGGTCAATTAACAGCCCCCACTAGCAGACAGTAGTTTGTGTACAAATACTCAGCTACTGTGGTGTGGGAGAAAGGATGGAGGGAGTATGGGATGTATATGTGTGTGGAAGATGAGAGCATCAGTGTGTACTTGTGTGTGTTAATTAAAGAACCTTACACGTTCCTTTAACTGTCACATCAACTGTGAGTGTTGTTTTCAGGGTGGGCCTGTGGTTGCAGTGGTGTAGGCATTACTGGGTCTGGGGGAGGGATGTGGTGAAATGGTGTGTGTGCATGAGTGTGTGTGTGTGTTCATTATGTAAACAGTGTTCATGTTGTCCACTTACAACCCCCCAGGGGGATGTTTAGACAGAAGCCTTTATCAACTAACGCTAAAGCCATTAGCACCAGCTACAGACACATTCTCACACATGCTTCTAAACACACAGTACACACACACACACACACACACACACACACACACACACACACACACACACACACAGAGTCATAGTACAAACAGGATAAACACATTTTAATTCTGTTTCTTTGTCTGTGGGAGTTTTTGTTCAGTTGTGTGAAGGAGTAGCAGGAAGACGAAAGTGGGAGCCTCACATACAAGTCAACTCGAGATAACCCTTAATTCTGTGCTTCACTTCATATTTCTGAAGAACAACACACTTTAAAAAGGCCCATAATGCCAATCAGATTTTCATCCAACAAACAATACCGTTCACTTTATGTCAGCAAGTAGTCTATTTCAACCCGTATTGTATCCAGCCCTCATTTCCCCAAAGTTAATCAAAATCATGCTTGCTCAACACTCTAGAAACAGGCATCACAACACGAGACCAGCGAAACATATTGCATGTACAGTGAAGGCAATCAAATTAACGCTGTGGGTGTACAGAGTTTGAGAAAGTAGACATGTCATTCCCTCAGGGAGCATTTAGACATCAGAGGATGCTTGTCTCTTTTTTTCCCCCCGTTGGTTCTGTAACTGTTACGTGTTTATCTGCGGCTGCTGCTGTCACAGGCAGAATTATCTGAAGAGGCGACACTGAGCATGACGGGAATCAAGTGGTGTTACCGTGATGGAAAAGAAGAAAATTTTAGACTTTATTGTCCCACTAACAGAAAAAAAACAATGAAAACAAACAAAAAGCAGAAAAACAATAGAAAGACAAACAGTGGGTGAATGTCAGAATGTCAGTGGTGGCCAGTGACACAACTCTAACTTTGTGATGTTTTATCAAGTTTTAAAGGTATTTTCTTTTCTTTTCATAATTACAGTTTATTTATATTCCCGTACATTCTTCCCCTAGCTTTCTATCACTGGAGGCATTTTCTGACCTTGTTGACTGTAAACTGTGGTGATGCCTCAGCAGGAAATGACTACTTTTGAGTGTGTAGTTTGTGTCAAGTTGGAATAGAAACCAATTTAAAGCATTTTGTCATCTTGAAAAAGAGTTTAGATTTTGTCAAGTGAAAATGAAAAATGATTCCTACCATGAGGGAACCATGTATCTTCATCCAGGCAGATATGAGAGTGGTATCAATGTTGACTAATTCCTTTAATGGGTGGGGTGTTATAATGAGAATTACACTGAAGTGCATAAAAATGACGTAGGTTTACTGTAAGTGGTTTATTAGCCATTGCCTCCCTACACCAGGGTATGTGTATGTTTGTGCTCATTTCCACCATGTCCTGGAAATGACCTTGATCAACCTAAACCATGTTTTCAAGTTCACACTCTGAATACAACCTACATTCTTCAGCAGTTTGAACGGTGATAAGTTGTGTGTTGTGCTTAAGATGGAGCGTGAACTCACATGGTTGTATTCAGGATGCACCGTAATGCTTGTGTGACGCAGCTGCCACGTTTGTAATCATGTGCTACAGTTCTACACAGTCTCGTGTGACTCAGACAAAGCACCTGTAGCAATGAACCAAAATGGATATTATGGGAAGTGGTTGAAGCAAGGAGATGTGATTTGAGAAAAAGAGCTAATCAACCACTTGGTAATGTTTCCTCTTGTGGTTTCTGTTGTTGCTTGGATCATCTAAGTCTCTGTCAGTGGTTCACCCTTGAGGAATTTATCTCATTCTTATCAGGAACTCTTCCTCTTTTCTTCCTCTAGTGCTCCACTTGACTCAGGATGCCCACCACCACTATGTTTAGAAAGGGGTCTTAGAAGTAAGGCGACTGACTCATCAGACCACAGACAGATTTACTCACACACACACACACACACACACACACACACACACAATGTCCAAGTGTGCAATCTGCAGCCCTCAGGTACTCTAAACACATACACGCCATGTTGCGTGCTCTCCCAGTGTTTAGTCTTAAAAAGTCCAGGAAACGCCCCTCCTTTGAAGCTGCGTAGAAGCCCGAGCATGCCTTCGAGCGTCTGCACTGCTTTGGGTTTAGAGTCGCTGCGGCCTATATGGATCCAGTTAGAGTCTTGCTATAGGACCGTTCACATTTTGTCTTTATGGGTGTGTAAAACATTCTGTTTATATTATAATGCACCACAGAATGGTCTATTAGCTGTAATAGGCTCCTTGGCAAACCTCCAGATAATGAATAAAATAAACAAAGTGTGTATTCATCCCCGTCACAGCCAAGCCTGCTAAATGGAGTAACAGAGACACGGGCGATAAAAGCAGTTTAAGAATAATTCAGTGACTTAGTGAATTAGCCATGTGGCCCCAAGCAGCGCAGAGAGAACACATAAAGCATAAGATTTGTCAAATGCATTTACTTTGCTGCTTCGACGGCTCGCCTTCTTTTAGTCACGTCTCCCTGGGATTTTTGAGGTGAATACAAAAGTAACATTCTCTTTCTTACCAAGACATTCTAAATGTTTCTTTTCTTTATTTTTTTATGATGTTCTCCTTGATTCATGGGAAGAGATTTATTTTGCTTTGACAAGATCAGAATTGTTATTTAATTGCCTAGTAAATCCCTCAGACATCTGAGTGACACAGACAGAAACAACTCGACATGTTCAGTATGGTGTGAAATGGTTTGGCACTTGGTTACAATGTTTTTGGTATTTAAATTGAACCAAATGGATTTTTGCTGACTTTATGTTCAATTGCTGACTACAATATTCCAAATGACTATCCATAGCTTTAAATAGTAACAATAAAATCTTCCAACTCTTCCTTATAGCCCTTTCCAACTTATCAATGAACCTTTTTTGTTGGGAACCATTTTTGTTTTATGTTGTTTTCTGTAATTTTTCTTTATGTTGACATGTGGCCATTTAGCAATACAAAGAAGACTGTGATGGTTGGTGGCAGAGCTCTTGAGGGGGTGTTTGACTGTGTGGAGAAATAGACTCTGGGTTCAATTTACTCCAGATCATCACCTTAAGGCCATGAGGGTACCCAACAATTTAACCAGGGGGAAAATGGGTTTGCATAAATTATGTTCCTGTGCACTGTTTTTCTGTCCACATGGTAAAGTGTCTAATAGTAAATAATAGGTAAGCAGAAATAACTAACCATGAAAACACTCAGTAGGACACAGGTGCTGCGGCTAAGAAGAATTTGGTTTAAATGAACTCAGATGCGTTTGCCAGTTTGGTTCAGTTTTCTTGAGCTGTTTTTAAGGTTGACAGTGATCATACTCCAATAATATTGACAGAACAAGATGACTCTTTTTTCCTTGTTTGTACACGTTAGTCATTAGTCAGGATAGAGTTCAGTAAAATGAGTGTGACTTGGTCATCACAGTTTTATTTTCCATCCATAAAAACCAGATTGTATGGATGATGCCACACCTGTCCTTATTTACACTACCTATTCACACTACCTAGATTGATACCTAAATGTGTGATATTTTCCTGAAAAACCAGAATAACTGAATTTACACAAGTCAAGCTCCAGTTCCCCTTTGCTCCTCTGCAAGATCTCTATCTCAGTAACTAATTTATCTATATTAATTTAAAGTAGCAATGTAACTGAATGACACAAAACACACTGGATTGACTTGTGCAAATCAGTAGTGTACATGGTTGAATGGGAACAAGTGAACAAGTTATTCTCAAATCACAATTCATCACCACAGAAATCAGACATCCCTCTACATGTTTGGTCGGTTTGAGTTACAAAAACAACGTGGGTAGGATGTGAGAAACATCATGGTTTGGGTTGAAATGACTTTGTGAAGGTTATGGGATCCTGGTTGTGTTTAATCTAACATCAAATGCCTGTCTGAGATGGGGAGAGACCAGCATTTCCTATCAGTCTTCCATCTTAGTCTAATGTTTTGTTGACCTTCATTACTTTACCAAGGATTTCCAGTTACTGAGGCCTGAAGACCCATAAATTACACAACCAGTCAGATTTATTTTTTTTGCTGTCACAATCCAGACTGTGCCACCAACAAGCTGTGTAACTGGGACCAGTTCCATACCTCTAACTGACTTGTCAAGGACTCTGCAGGGACATACTGCCAGCATGTGGACTTGAACCTGGTTTCTGTGGGGAAGGGTGTTTTCTCTAACATCAGCTGCTCTGCTTTCAAAGGAGACTCACACACAGACAAACATTACAAACTATTATCCCATAATTTGACCTGCTAGAAAGAGTGGCCACACCCACTGATTCAGTGTTTTTACCACATCCATGACACCTTCAGGTGTGCTGCGCAGGGTCTTTATTTCATACGTTATAATTAAGTCTTTGTCTTGATGTGTGGCAGCTCTTTAGAAACAGAAAGAAAATGCAGAAATTATTTCTGAGTCAAGAAGTCTGTTCAAGGTCTTTTCCCATTGGCACTAAGACAAACAAAGACAACATCATTAGTTTGTAACTTATGTGCAACCGAGCACTGATTATGATGAAGCTAAAGGCATACAGAGCCAGCAGTGTGATCTCTGTGATGGACAGATACGACTTAACCTAAACTGAGGTATAAGAAGAGGACAAATCTTAGAGGAAGATACACTGAGATAAATTAAAAAAAACTCCCTTTTCTATGTCTTCAAAGTACACAGATATATGTGAGTATATTTATTCAGACAAACAGTCAATAACAGTGATCGAGGATCAGTGTGTGAAGCATGGGAGTGGTTAGGGATCATCCCTAGGGGAGCCAGCCGTTCCTCTGGCCTGTCTGGAGATAAGACCTTGAGCACTCCTCCAAAAAAAAAAAAAAAAAAAAAAAAAATCCGTTTCTCCTCCCCTACTCTCTGTTCTTATCTCGCACTCTGACCTTGATCTCTTCTCTCCTCCCTGGTATCACCTTTACGTCCTGTTCTCAGCAATGCCAGGTGTCTGCAAGGATAAAGGCAAAAAATATAAATGTTTGATACAATGATTCTTTGTGCATGTATTCCTGGGGCTTTTTTTTGTTGTTGTCTGAACTCATGATGAGCCCATTTTGAATCCCAAGATTATCAATGCAAATAATTGTTCACAGGTACAGAATACAGCAGCTGTTTCATTACTAAACTGGAAGAAATTCCAAACTGAGAGACAACTAGCAGACATAATCAGATATAATCCAAGAGAAAACAGGATTATTGACCTCAGTCAAGCCAGTTCTTGCTGTCTTGATGTTTTGTGATGTGGTCAAAAACTGAACCAGTTCTGCCAGTAAGTTGTTGGTGTGGTGAAATGCAACCAAACAATAGCTGTTCTGTATTTATCAAATCACCACTATAGTAATTATTGTAGAAATTGCAACTGTGATACTAAAACAATGTCAGTGCCTACAAACTTGAGACCACAACTCTATTGGTCATTGCATTAGGAAGTCTTTCTATGCAAAAAAAAAAAAGGCAAATGAAAACCTCCAGTAGAAAAACTCACAGTGGACAATATAACCTCCATATGTTTAACTCATATGACAAGATAATTTCAGCCCTCCTCCATATGAAGTGATGCAGTTTGACAGTGTCTGAGCTGATGCATCGTGGCGGCATAACAAATTCCTCTACGCTTTGTCGGTTAGCATGGGGCCTTCAGAAAGATGACCCCAGACTCACCTCTGTGCACAACGCTGGGCCCATGGAACCCACTCGGCCCCAATAATGAGATCATTACCAACAGTTAATTAAAAGCGATGCGTCTTCTAAAGCTTTGCCCCATATCGCATTGTGTCCAAACAATTACATCCCTTGTGGACGTCCCAGGATAAAAGGGTGAGCCAAATGGAGGAGAACGCCCATTGTCCCTCTGCTGAGAAACTGTCTTCCCTCGCTTTTTGCTTTTCAATGAATTCTTTGTGTGTTCGTTGGGGTTGTGGGCTGTCCTCTTGGGTTGAGAGGTACACAGCTTTGCTGAGCTGAGCTGTACCTGACTCCAGTGTTTAGAGCAGGAGCCTGAGGATGGACAGAAGCCTGGTGTCGTACACTGATGGAGAACAGACTCCTAGACAGCAAAAGATTAATACAGACATGATGCTTGTGGGTTAATTCAAGTTCTGTGTCAACCTTCATGAGCACTATGATATACAGTAGAGTTTTTGTTTGCTACATAGGTCTAGACAGCCCAAAATACCATTTGGTAGATTGATAGGAGACAATCAACAGAACATGCATGAACAACTGATGTGTACAGTCTCTGCATATCCAACTTTTGATATTACACTGTAGGAAAACATACTTGCTGTGTGAGAATGTTTAATCTCCAGACTCCCTTGTGTAAAAAAACTTCACCACCCACCCATCCACCAATCATTTTCCTTTCTGTCTCTATCTGTATGATAACACTGGCGGACACATCCATTATCTGGTGTGTGCTTGCTTTTGTTCATGTTGTTCAGCTGAGAACCTTGGAAAAGGAACAGGTCATCCAGACAAACATGCTTAAGATATCTCCTGCTTCGGTTTCCATATCACTGACACCAAGTTTGTATGACCTTGAAAGGGCCCTGAAAAGACTCCATCTATCTTCAGAGGCCCTCAGAGATAGGCCCCCTGAAACTCAGAAGAAAAACATAAAGTTGCTGTGATGAAATAGTGCTTTATAATTGGACAGACACTGCAGTGGAGTGGCTAATGATCAAAGACTGTACTGTACAAGTCTGTTTGAAGTGGCCCAAGCTTTAAGACTTTATTTATGCAAGTCTTGGGTTAGGGTAAGATTAGGGTTTGAGGTATTTTACAACTCATATCACACAAACATAAACCTTTCTGTCTTTCTGTCACCCACTGTACATAAGGTCAGTTTCAAGGTTGAGGTGCTATGATAAAGACAGTAAACTCTGCCAAATGCATTACATTCATGCTGAAGACAGAAAAGGCCAACATAGTCCACAAGATACATTTTTTGTTAGGGGAATGCGGAACAAGGGACCAAAAGGAAGATCCTCAGTGCTTGATAATAGGTTGGTGACAGGCGCAAACAACAATTTAGGAATGTTTTAGTGTTTGCTGAACTTTGTCTGTCTGTCGTTGTCTGTCATTTCACAGAGACTGTTCATATGGTCATTTGGAGAGCAATGCATTGAATGGCTTTGATTCCTCCTACCTTTCTCTTAACCACTGTCAAAAACTGCTGTCGACCTGTTCCTGTCGCAGGCCCCCACATTCTCCTCTGTTACATAAACAGGCTTGAAGCTCACCTTGGCGCCTATACACCTCGAGCTGCTCCTCAGGCGTGTAATTAGGCCTAACCTCTCCTGTTCAAACAGGGTAATGACATGATTTACACACATTACAGAGGCCTTGGGATGCTGTGGCATCACAACAATGTGTCTAATCTGTAATTATGGGAAGGATGTGAGATTGAAGATGCCATAAATGGAAGCACAAAGTGTTTAATATTGAATAAATCTTCACAATGATAACTGTAAAAAAAAAAATATGACTATATGACTCTGTGAGGACCATAAAGACACAAAGTCTTTCTCTCTGGTCATTCAAGCCAGTGGGAACTATTGTACTAACAACATTAGCTTTGCGTCATTATTTTGATGTCAAGTCCACAACACACCTAAGGTAAATAATGGGCTGATTAGATGTATGCAACTTGTTAAGAGGTCAACTTTTTTAAAAAGGTTTTTCAAAAAAAAAAAAAAAATAAAGGATAATAATTGTTTCCTGGTTCTAAATGTCTTTAACTATTATTGTTGCTACAACTAACAGAAACTAAATTTGGTAAAGGCTTTTGAGCTGCGAAGCAGGAGGGTAAAGATTAGGAGCCACAGTCTGGAGACAACATTAATGAAATGCAGGTATTATAGGGAAAATATCACTGTGAAATAGCATTGAATAACATTTGAATAGCATTGCATTTTTTAATAAAATATTGCAATTAAGATACATTTTCATAAGGATATTTTTTTCATAATGTAGTTTTATTGATTTGATGCTGAATGTGTTCATGTACATGTTTCTCGATTGTTTCTCATCCTCAAGACTACTACCTACAGACCTTTCAGCTCCCTGTCACAGCGAAAAAGAATGATGTAAGCTGCAGTGCATGGTATTTGTGAGGTGTATTTCCAGGCAGGGAGTGGCAGCAAGCAATGGTCTTTCAATGTGCCTCAAGCTTGAAAGCTGAGAAACTGTCAAACCCATAGCCATAAGAAAGAAAGAGAAGTGAAAGATGTTATTTGTAGCAGTTAGACCACAGTAACCATAATGTGGAAATTTAAGGGTTTCAAATCAAAAAATGTGCGTTTGATAGGTCTCAATCTTGAACGGACACTGGTCACTTTAGATCACAAATCTATTATGTGTAAGGAGAGTTAGATTAAAACACTGCATCTTAACCAAAATGGAATAAAAATATCCAGGATGTTTTTTTCTTGACTTCATAAAAGCTCCATGATAGTTGGCATATAAGAGCTGTATTATTTCCTTTGACTCCAATAAAAATGTCATCCCAAGACAGAGGCTTTGAAAAGCTTCCAGTGAATCCTGTTAAAAGAAATATCAGATAATTCAATTCTTTCTTTTCATTACCAGAGGGGCCTGAGTAAAGAAGTGCTCCAAACATCCTCATGTAACATCTGTTTGTAATGCCATCCAATAATGGGCATTGGGGAACTGAGGGAATGAAAAGGAAGATCATGCTTTTCGTCATTGGATGCAATTTTACTTCCACACAACAAAGCCAGCAGAAATAAACCTTCATGTCTTCACATAGTGGTATTTTTAAAAAACATTTGCTGTGTTTCCATTAAGATGACATCAGCGAAGTGTTTAGCATTTAGGATTTTCTTACAAAGGCTTTGTTGGAAGGCCGAAAGTTTTCCTTTTGTTTTAGTATGGTTCCTGTTTCATTCAATAGTGTCCCTGGTCTCGATTGAAACTGTCTTTTTCAAAGAGGCCACAGAGATTTACTCAACTATTTTGTTTAACTTTTCAATTAAGCCATTCGCTGTCTGTCTTTTTTTTTCTTTTGTAGAGGACACATCCGTTTTCCATTACCTTGCTCTGCAACATCCCTAATTGGACAAAGGACATTGTGCCCGCGAGTTAGGAATATGATGTCACATGGTTCTATAACGTCCTAAACATGACAAGATGGCGAACACATGTCTGTGAAGAGCCCTTTCATTTGTTTTCACAACTCTAATCATCAGAGGACATGAGAGATCAACCATGTATACCAGACAGTGAGATGTTATGTAAATGTTATGCTCTCAGTGACCAACCTCACGCCAAGTGTTGTGTTATTAGATCTGAATTAATTACAGTAAAAGCCTATGAAGCATAAATGCCTTTTGTTGTAATGACAGAGCAGTTTGTTTTCATTTGGACAGTGAATTATCCCCCATTAAGAAATGTTCGATATTGGTTACAGCAAAGGGGACTTTGAAGTTAAACTATAACCCTGTACTCAGTATCTGGGAGTCCGCCTGTCTGTCTGCCAGTGGAAAAAATGATAGAGACAGTAAGCAAAAGTGCTGAGTATACAGAGCAACAAGGGGAAGCAGATATGAGTGGACTGTGACATGCTGGGCTGTGTGCTGCAGGAGCAGGGTTAATAAGTGAATGCACAGCCCAGAAAATCTTTAGGTTGACCCTTTAATGTACAGTGTAGACCTAGAGATGGCTGACCATGCCGCAGTACGATGATACTGATGGCTGAGTCAGTCTGGATTCGGTGTGATTGATCTGGAGAGGCACAGCAGACAGCTCCAGCTGGAGATCAAAGCCAAGCCTCTCCTGTGCAGGAGAAGAGGGAGGGAGTTTGGAGGTGTGTCCCGCCCCCGTCCACCAGTGCCAGATGTTCTTCTCTCTCCTTGTCCCATCATGCTTGATAATTGCACAGCGCACCATAGGCTTCGTCTATGCCCCCTTGACATAAAAGTGCAGCGCCTGGCAGGACGCTGGGCCCAGCAAAGCTTTGAATTATCCCTGAATACAGCACCTTGTACACACACACACACACACACACAAGCACGCACATGTACACACATCTACACCTACCTCTATAACCCCAGAGAGGCCCTGAGTGGCCAGCAGGTCTCCAGGCTTGGGGGCAAAATCTTCAGCCAATTATGGATCTGCAGAGCTGGCAGCTGGTGGGAATGGAAGCAGAGGCAGGGGTTTGTGTGTTTTATGTGTGTTTATGCCATGTACAACCTCTCATTTGCCAGTTTGTCTTGCACCTGAAAGTCCAGCTAGATTGCGTGCTCATGGCTCTTTACACTGTGGGTCACCACCACCACTAGCCCTGGGGCTTGTTCCAT
This sequence comes from Polydactylus sextarius, assembly GCA_016801845.1. Taxonomy (NCBI): domain Eukaryota; kingdom Metazoa; phylum Chordata; class Actinopteri; family Polynemidae; genus Polydactylus; species Polydactylus sextarius. Next base: position 17,632,760 of record CM028928.1, read on the forward strand.
TGGCACCAGCCATCCTCCCTTGTGTTGCCATCATTATAGGTGTCCCAGAGAGCCACGGGGGCTGAAATTAGGGCATGCAGCAACAGATAATAACAAGGCAGAGATGCTGCAGACATGACACTGGCTTTTAGCGAGGCAAAGTGTCTCCATGTGTCCAGAGTCTGCCCAACTGTCTCCTCCCTACATCATCCAGCCTCCTTCCCCTAACACCCACCTCCTCGACCTGTTGTGCCCCAGTAAAAATGCTCCCTCGCTGGGCTGTGAGGAGCAGTGCAGGTGCCTCTGCCTTCTGTCCTGCAGGGGCCAGATAGGAGGCGATAAGACTGCAGCTGTTACTATCACTAGCAGCTCTATCATCACCACCCGTGCTCAGATCCAGACAGTCTCAGCGTTAAGCATGGTGCACCTGTACTGCTGATACACCCACCGACAGACACGGCCTTGCTTTTATTTGTTCATTCATTAAAGCGTTGCATTGCCTCAGACTGCAGGGAGCAGTGTGCTGTGTGAACACTGAGACCATTGAAAATGTTTTGGTGAATGAATCCAGAGCAGATGGGGCGGCAGCTGCTCAGGGTGCACCGGACTGAAACTGCTTTTGATATGTTTTGATTTGAAGAAATGGCCTTTAATATTATTCTTACTCCATAATTTTGAGTTGTAGCCTCATATACTAAAATTTCATGCCGTAATAAATTTACAACTTATTGAACCCTGTGCAGTGTACCTCCTGCAGTTCTGCCATGTGCTCACCTACAACTCTTAACCATTACTCGACCATCGATAAATTACACCGACCCCGTGTGAGCACTATATGTTTACATAACCTACAGTGTTGCTCTACCGGAGTTATCTTTTGATTTTCCCCATATTGTTTCCAAACTCCAGTTTCCTCAAGGTCATGTACCCTGTTAAATCACTAACAGCGGCCATAAACACAGCCTGTCTCCCATCCAGAGAGAGAGTGGGGGAAGGGGTGTGAGTGGAAGTGAGTTGAACATTTTTCTGCCAACTCTTGGCGCACGTTCCTCCCTCCGAAGTCATGAATGAACACTAATATAATATAAAGACTATGTAACACCCCTCCCGTTGCTCCCACCCACCTCCACGTTACGCTATGCTGTTTGCCCTGGAGCCTGTTTGAGACACACAGGGGTAGGCTGTAAAGCTCATGTCTCAAGCTTTGATGGCAAAGTTTTCAATGTTAATACTCCCCTCCATCGCCCCCTGAGCTTTGGACACAGAGAGCAGGCACAAACTGTAAATGGAGGTCATTGTGCATGGATACTGTGTCTGTGTGTGTGGTGTAAAGCAGGAAGGAGGTATATGATCAGCAGCCTGTCCCTGTGGTTAACATGCAAGATTAAATAATATACTGTCATAAAATATTGGTAGGGAAATACTAAATGTGTTATGTATATGTATGGGTGGCAAAAGTGAGACACATGAGGAAAGAGTACAGTTGGTTATACTGTACAAGCCCTTTTTAAATGCATACTACAGGCCATTAACTGATTTGAGATGTGCACTTGTTAATGGCAGGTTTGCATGTTGGTCTAATGTCTCAGGACAGCAATCACACTACGTAACACCTACTTAATTATTCATGTCTGAATTAAATGTCACCATTTGAATTGTGTGGTTTACTTACTTCATTTTTGGTATTTAATGCTCATGTACCTATCAGGCAAAAGCCTGTTGCAGATTCCATGTCTGAAAAACCAAAAGGTAAAGAAAAATTCCTCCATAATCCATATTCTTCCTATATAAATCATATCCGCACCACCTCCTTTTTGATCCAGTCAGCAGAAACTGGCTTCCTTGTTCCCTTTCAGGGCTCCGAACGCCGCTGTGTCTAGCGCCTGGCTGTCATATGTGAGGGACGGCTTGCGGAGTTCTTGGTGCGACTGTGTTTTTGAAGCGAGGGGAGTGATAGGATCTGTGCTCTGATCTCTACATAATCACATTAGTGCTGTTTGAACTTTGTTTTCCTTCTCTTTGCAGGGATTCACTCCGTGAAAATAAACTTATATGAAATGTATTTACAGAAGATCACAAACCGATGGACGGCAGATTTGTTTCATGTCTTCCACCCACCACAACCTTTGTCTCTGTCTTTCATGTTAGTTTTTATTCTTCTCGTCCCTCTATCACCGCCAGCACCACACTCCTATCTGTCTGTCTCTATCTTTCCACGCTCTGCTGTTTCCCCACCCTCCCGTCTCTGTCCTCTCTGCAGGTTATCAGGTCAAAGTGAAGTGCATGCCACTGAGAGCACTGACTTTTCCCTGGGAGACGGAACAGATTATTTCTCTAGTTAGAAATGAAAGGAAGAAGACGCTGACTTATTTCTTTTTTTAAATTTCTTTTTAACTGTCACTTTGACAAATTAAAGTTCCCAGGAATCACATTATTATTTCTACTACTCACACAGTCCATGTGTTGTCACTGGCATATGTTACTGCTTTGACGCAGCTGTGAAATGATAAAATATGGAGCCAATTGAGGATCTTAAACTAGCAGCAGCAGGAATTAGCTTTGGCCAGCCTTTGTTAACCACTGGTATTTATCAGTTATGATATATTTCTGTCAAAATATGTGAGCCTAGATAGATGGACGCAGACACACAGCCTTAGATTTCCACACTGCATTATTATACAGATTTCAAATAAACATTATACTGTTGGAGATGTAAAACACCGTCCCATTCATCTCAGGACACCATAAACATACTGCTGGAACAAGCACACCTTTGGGGAATCTTTGTATTTGTAGCTTTGTAACTATTGTGGATCAATGGCCAAAAATCCCTATATAATCCCAGCTGCTGTGAAATTGTAAAAATATATACTGGTAATATATCTACTAAAGGCACAAGTACATGAAGGGAACGTATGTGAAGCCAAAAAACCTGAAAGGATTAAAGTTATTATGAGCTGGGTACTATAGTTAAGAGCTATTTTGCAGTGGGGAGGTCCGTTGTCAAGCACCACTGGAGAATTCATTCTCAGAAACTGAAGTCTTAAAAGTCATTGTCAGAAAATGCAGCTTTTAAAAAAACATGTCTTGCAGTTCAAACTGAGTGACAGATTGACTCGGAGCTCGGAAAAGTCCGCTTGAGAGCTGGAACCCATATTTTCCCCTCCTATAATGTCAACCCATCTTTTTTATAAGGCGCTTGAAATAGTGCAAGATAAAATATCAAAAGGCGACTCAGCGAAAGAGGAACGTCTGCACAGTTATAATTTAACCTTCAGAACAAGCCCAAAGGAGCTTCTCTCCCTCTTTATTCAAGAAGGAGAGGAGGGGAAAAAATAAAGGAGTCAGGAAGCCAAACCATCCCTGAATGATTTAGAAGCCTCTGTGCTTGGTGTGGCCATAATTATGGCTGCACGAGATTGAAGGGTAGGAGGAGATGCTGGAGCCCAAGCCAAGATTATAGTCTGCTCTGCAAAGAGAGACTAAAAGAGGGACCGAGAAGTAAGAATAGGATTGAGAGAGAGATAGAAAGAGGAGAATAAAGAGAAAGAATGAGAACATTAGAGAAAGAGGGAAAGAGGAACAGTATATGACAAATGCAAGTTCTCACAAAAAAGCTAATACTGTTACTAAGAAACAAGCTACCATTTTTTTGTTGGCAAATTAAAAAAAAAACTAACACTCTGCTAGCCTGACACAAGCTAACATTCTGTCAGAAAGAAATTATCAAGAAAAGCAGAGAAAAAAAAATACCAAGATTATAGAATGAATAGTATCAAAAAGATGATTTAGATACATATACAATTATATAAACACATTTGCCTATGTGGCGTTTGATAGTATGATGCGGATGCGGTTTGCCATATCATACAACTTCCATGTCGTCCAAGTCCATTCCTGTATCCACTCAGGGACATTCATCAAGATTCCAACACACATCCAGATACAAAAGTGCGGGAGGCACAGAGGCAGGGAGGGAGGAATTTTTTTCCCTCCACGAGTCTGGTCAGAAATAGCACAAAACAGGCAGCACATCAAACTGCGGCATGAGAATGGCTACCCCCACAAATGATTTCTCCATATTGGATTGAAATGAAATGGTATATTGTGCCAAGCCAGAGCTGACAGGGAATGTTGGAGGGTTGTTAGTTCTCTGATGGGCACTCTGTCTCTATGGGCACATTCCTGTCGTAAAATTATGTTCAGTTACTTACAGTAATGTTACATAAATTAGAAAGAAATATAATGAATGAATGAATGAGCAAAACACCCACACAAGGACCTACGTTGACTATAAATACACTGAAAGTACAATCCACATGCACACCCACATACTGATTAAAACCAGTTCTCTCCAGGGTCATGTTGTGATTGGTTGAGTAGAGAGCAGGGTTTTTTAGTAAAGGGAGGAAACTACACTCTGATATGGCCTCCTAATGAGTCCAGCTACACACGGGGAATTGATACAGGCACACACACATCTCACCCGCCTCTTTAAAGAGGGCAAACATAATTTATGAAACCCTAGAACCTTGTTTCCCTGACTTACCAGAGTTTCCTGCAGTAAGGAGGAAAAAGGGAGATTCTCTGTGACTTTGACGGAAGCCAGGGAGGCCACTTGACTCGAGGGGGATGGGGGGTTGGCGTTGTTTAGGCTTGGTTTTGCTGGGAGACAGTGACTAATTGAACTTATCGCGTGGTCAAACACTGGAAAACTTCCAGAGAGGGCAAGCACCAGCAAACCAAGCAGGGGACTTTGATAAATGATAGAGAAACTATTAGAGGATCATCATCAGATGATATGGTCTATGCAAAATCAACGCTCAACTTTATTTTCTCTCATGAATTTACTTTACTTGCACAATAAGGATGCCCATGTTTCAGCACACTTTTCTGAGTACATGATGAATTAATTCAATAATTATGTGTAAGAAATAACTAGCACCAGTTACCTAATATACTGAAAAGTAGTGTGTGTTGTTTAACTTTTCTATAAGTCTTAATATTTTTTATATTTTGGCCCAATTTAGCTTGACCCGGTGGCTTGTTTTGTTTAAGTACATCAAGACAAGCATAACCTATCAAAACTGAAAAAAAGTGAAAAGAATTGTCAAAACTAGACATCTGTACACACACGCATGTGTGCGCGCTGCGCACACACACACACACACACACACACACTCTCTCTCTCTCTCTCTCTCTCACACACACACACACACATAAACACACACACCTGGAGGCGTCTGGACTACACCATATCTGAGTGACAGCTTGACGCCTGTTTGTCTATGGAAGCGCCGTCAACATTGTTTTCTTCAAATCTGCATCTCCTTTCACACAATGGTGGCCTACGTTTCCCCCTCAGACTGTCACTCTAATTCTCTTGCTGCCTGGCTCCAGGAGCCTGTCATTTGGTTGGTTTCTGGTGGCTTTTGTGGTTAGATGACTCAGTCAGTATATTCATGATAATATTACACTGGGAAAAGAAGACGGAAGAGGGAGTGAATTCCCTTAGAAATAATACAGGATGTGTCATCTTGTCTCATTGTGTCAATGATAATTATAATATGCTGTTAACTTTGACTCCTCTGGTGATTATCAAACAGAAATCAACCACGCACAACTTTTGAAAAAATGTTTTCAAAGCACATGTCTTTAAAGGTTTTATAGCAAGGGCATATATCATCTATTACATGTTGCCTGGTGATAAGACAGTTTCATAAATGTGATGTAGGCTGGCGTCATAGTAGTGAAATTAGAGAGCTCCGTTAACTATAAATACAAACTGTCTTCTGGCTGACTGCAACTGTATTTTTCATGGGAGGTCAAGCCGTTTTAATGTCAGCAACAACAAACAAACACACCTTCCAAAGCCTCCTCCGTCTCTCTTGCTACTTGTGCAGTCCTTGCCACACCCGCATTGTGCTGCTGAATAGCTGCTGTGGATAATAAACTGTTCAGGTTACTGAAGGAGAAAAGCTCTTAAGTCACGAGAAAGGCCAACAAAAGGAGCTGCCGTCAAAAGGCCCTTGGCCGTGGAGTTGCTGCCACTATGCTTGGTGCTTAACATCAACACACTTTTACATGAGGTGCTAACACATTTAGGTGTTTATATTCCTTTGATAAAACCACATGCAGAAAATTCTGTTTACTTGTATGTACAGGTAAACCAACACACACCCACAATGATGCTCTGGCACACACCCACAGGTACACACTAGAAGAATCTGTTAAGTAGTGGGGTCAGAAGGTCTCCAAACAAAGCTTCAGTCAGACACAAGTATGCAGCTGTCCATGGAATCAACTACTGCTGACAGACCTGCCCAACGCCAGCAAAGACAGAGAGAGAATAAGATCAGAGGAATGACTGAGACTAAGAATATTGCTGAGAAGAAAAAAGGGGGAGGAAGGAAGACGGAGGGAGATAAAGAGAGATAGAAGGTGAATGGGTCCAGGGTGAGTGGGGCTGAGACAGTGGAATTAGCAGATAGTGAAAAGCCATGGAGCCCCTGCAGGTTGTTCCTTGTGTTTTTGTCAGCCATTATGGCCCATTAGTGCTATGTGTGGCTCTAGTTTCTGGATGAGATTAAAGTCTTAGCTGAGGGATACCTGAGAGACAGCTATAAGCTCTCCCATCACAGCACAGAGGGGAACAGGCCTGAGGGGGGAGACAAACTATACGAAGGTCTGCGTATTGCTAAGGTCTATTTCCTTTACATTTTGCACCATTTTTGAAAAGTCCCATTTTTTTTTCCTTTAAGCAATTTTAAGTATAATTTCACACCACTTTTTTACTTTAGTATCTTAAAACCAGAAGAAGGTCTGATTTCTTGAAAACTGTTATTCAGTACCCTTCATAAAACATACATCCTTTGAAGTTACAAATCAAATGGAAGACATGGGAAACCTTCAAAGGTACTGAGGAGGCATCATCTCATCACACACCTCACTTAGTTCCTTTCAATGAAAAGGAACAACAACTCTTCTTCAAGCTCCATCTGGGTTTCTGAGATCTTTTAGATTGAGCTCAACCACCCTGCAGAGGAAACCTGTTTGAGCTACTTTAATCTGTAATCTCATTCTTTCATTCATTTTACCCAAAACTCAGGATCGTCAGTCAGGGTTGGAACATAGATGTCGTGTGCACAGTGTTGCTACTACTGATGCTACATAGATTCATTTCAATTCCAAATCAATTCCAAATCCTTCCTCAATTTGGGGTGGAAATCTGCTCTAACTAAAATTGAACATTTCGCCATTTTCTGGCAGTGAATAGGTTGTTCTCCACACTCAAGTACTAATTACCCCAGAGTGCACTGATTGTACTGATCCAACCACTGTTCTGTGGCTGTGGGAAATTGTTCAATTTTAATTAATCACTTAAAATATATTTTATAGTAGATACATTGGTAACATTTTTGTTTGGTGGTGTGCCACAGGATTTTTATAATGTAAAATTTGTACCGTGGTTCAATAAAGGTTGGGAAACACTGCCCAAGTGAATGCTGAAAGTTGTAACCTGATGAAGCCAACATAACATCATGTACACATAAGTAAAAAAGGTTCTAAATGGCTCACAGTAACAGCCCTGGAGCCCCATGTTCCTACAATATTAACCACACAATAACCTGAGATATCTAGACAAGGGTCATATCCAAGTCCACAAAGCACAGTTGGCTCAATGATGCCTCAAGTTTCCTCGCTTGGTCAAAGTATTTCACAGCCAGGACAGACTCCTCCATTCCCCAACTGGAGTTGAATCTGCATTTCTCCCTCTTACTCCCAACATCTTTACATAAGTTAAGCAATGAAATACCCTAAAAATTCAAGCACAACCCGTAACTCTCCTTTTATAAATTGGAGCCACCATCCCATTTGCCAGTCCACACATACTTTCCAACCACTGAAGAACTGTATCATCCAAAACAGCACAACAATGTCCAGAGTATTTAGCAACTCAGAATATGTGTCCCTTCCACCACCCAGTGGTATCCCCAGTCCAGGTAAGAATTGCTCACTTGAGTAGCCATGTTTTCCCCTCCTGAGACACTAAAAATTTTGCCAGAACTTCCTTGAAGAAGTTCTTCTCCATATCTTCCCTGAATCCCCTGACAGCTGTGCCTCTGTCTTCCTTGTCTGCTGGTACCTAGTTGCTGCTTCAGGTGATGCCTTGGCCATCCAGGCCTGCCAGGCCTTCTTCTTCAGTTTGGCAGCTTCCCTCAACACTAGCTGGTTGCCTCTACGACAGGCACGGATGACCCCCTGACCACAACCCCTAACAGCTGTTTCCACAATGGAGGCTTTGAATATGGCCCACTTGGAATTCATGTCCCCAACCTACTTCAGGATGCGTGAAATGTTTTTTTTTTTGGAGGTGGGAGTTAAGTTCATCCCTGCTACACAGCTGCACTTACTGGACCTGCAAGCATCCTCCTTTGCCATCTGATCCATTTCACTGCCATGTGGTGATCATAGTGTCCAAGATGTGTACATGATCAGATGGCACAACCAGGTATCATTTAACATTCATGTGCACATAAAAGAATGTTTTTGTTCATGTTCAACTGTTCATTTTCTACATAGATGGGTATAGATTGTAAATGCACTTAGATAAATGTACTTAATATATTGGGAGATAGGTCCAATAGTTTTGGGACAGATGTAGGGAGGAGAATGTGTGCGCATGACTTTGACTGTATGAATGTTTAAACATTATGTTTGGTGAAAGGGGAGTAAAGGTCTATATTTTGAGGTAGTCCAGATGGCCTGTTAGTGGTCGATAGATATGGCTCAGTGGACATAGACAGATGACAGCAGAAAACTCTTTCTCGCTCTATGATGCTCTCTCAGACCTGGTTGAGTGAATGAATGAGTGTGAAAGAAGCAGAGATGGCAATAGCTGATAGGCTGGTGAGTGATATATATAAACATGTACTGTATGTAAACCCTCCAAGAACACCAAGTCTCCCACATGCAAAGACTAAAGTCATGCATTTCACACCGAAGGAAGGAGGTGGAATTTGAGAAGTGGTACAGTCATAGCCACACACACGCTTACGCATAAAGAGGTATACAGTTGCATGCACACAGACATGCAAAGACAGCATGCAGACAAAGTACATGAAACAGCACAAACACTGGTTAATCAGACCAAAAGATCTGATTCCGTCTTCACCTTTTTCTGTTTCATACATGCACACATACACACACACACACACACACACACACACACACACACACACACACAAAGAAGCCCTTCATCTCAGCTAACCCTACAGTAAGACAGTAGTATAACTTGGTGCAGAGGTGTAATTAGAGTGTCTGCCTGCACTCAGCCAGGAGAAAGAGAGGTTCCTGTTAGACTACAAACAGTCATCTAGAGACCTCCCCTCTGCATCCATCATTATGTCTGTGTCTGAGTGTAGAATACTGACATTTTGTGTTTATACATGTCACCCAGCTGGAAATGTTAGAAATATCTGCCTTGATTCATGAGGGGCAAGAATATATGAGTAACAGTTATAACTATCTTGAGCAATTGGTTGAAGTTTTATAAAATGCTTTGTTATTAGTCTGGTGTTTTTTAAGGATAGTGTCCCTTTTTTGTGGTAACTCCCCCTTCCAGAGCACCCCACCTCACCCACCCGCACACATACACAAACACACTGCCATTCCCTAACACCCCATCGACCATCCAGCATGGCTGTAGGGGGACGCAGCCTCGTCAGTGGCAGCTCTTTTGTCTTGTGTGACCAGATGAAAGCTAACTCTCCCTCTCGCTCCCCCACATCCTGCTCCTGCTCCTGCACAGTAATCTTCCATAATCCTGCTCCTGCAATTTTCACCCTCCAGCTCCAACCTTTCCTTTAGCTGTCTCCCTCCTGATCCGTCTTTTTTTTTTTTCTCAGTCACTCTCTGTCTGTCTCTCTGTCTGTCTCTTTGAAGCCTTTTTAACTAGTTACTGTAAATGACAAGAGGCCATCGCTGCAGCCCCTCTGGACATCATCACAAATCAACAATAGTTGGCACGAAAAGGGTCTGAAGATTTCATGAAAACCTAAATATTTATTGCATAAAAATGATTCTGAAATACATGTTAAATGTCTATTATATACAAGCCAAAGATCTTTAATTGCACAAATTGCACATTTGAAAATCAAATTGCATACTTGGAATCCACCTCCACCCCACACCCCCTTTTTTTTCTTTTCTTGTCTGTCTCTCTACAGTAGAGGAGGGTCATCTAATCCCCTCAGTCTTATTTGGGGCCCTGTGAAATCCATGCACCATTACCAATGGGACAGGTATGAAAATTACCCCTACAACGCTATGATGCTGCCCTTCTCCTCCTCTGGGCTTCCGAATGGTGCTCATCCCCTTTCTCTCACACACCTCTACTCACACACACACACAAACACACACACACACACACATTTGGGGTGGAGCCCGGATGCTGAAACCTAATGTGTGGTTGGCACTGAGAAAAACAAGCCCTATTTTCAGGTTCTAGCTATTACAGTTGCAATAGTATATGTGGACAAAAGATACATTTGGTTGACCTTTATGAAAAAGTATGATTTCATATCACCCCACTCACCCACAGCTTTTCAAATGCTGCACCATACCATACATGCATAAACCTATTCTTTTATACACACACATGTCCTTATATACTCTGAAGCCAAGCTGTTTCCCACTGTCACACACACACACACACACACACACACACACAGGGTTGTTGGTCCATTTAATGTCTGCCTGTGAGCGCTCCCTCCTACTCCTCCTAATAATTGAAAACATCCCCCTGTTAAGCAGGAGGCCAGAATTTGTTTTTCCACCAAATGATCTTTAGCAGTGGATGCAGGTTACATTGATGGTTAGCATGCGGCTTTAATTGGACTCCCACTTTGACTTGCTGTTTGAAGGCTTACATAAGGTCATGTAGAGCTTGTGTTGGCATTTTCAAGAAACACTGAAGGTGCGAAAAGATCTTGGGAAAACTGTGGTCAAGGAATAATGGGAAATTACACCTCTATCTTGCAGTACTGATTTAAAATTGACAAAAAATTGTACTTCCCAAACTTTGATACAAGTTTCAATGACGTCATTCAACCTCATAAAGGCAAATGCATCATCAGATAAATGGATGTGGAAAACGCTGATTTCCAGGACAAATAAAAGTCACTTATTTACAAATGTACAATGACAGTATGCAGGAAAAAGTTTTGATTTCTGAGTCTGTGCAGCCACATTGTTTCAGGATTCATGTTTCTTGTCCGACAATAGTCTGTGTGATGTGTTTGGCCCAGTGCCTGTGGTAAAGCCGTGTGTGTGTGTGTGTGTGTGTGTGCATTGTCCAGAAACAAAAGACCTGCACTGAGGACAGTATGAGACTGTCCTGACCACTTTGACCTGAAGCTGTGGCACAGCAGACTGGGAATGGAGGCCGAATCCTATGGTACATTTACCCGTCAGTAGTACTGAGAGAGTGAACCTGACAGATTTCTCAGCATTATCATGGCTGTCAATTCACAGGACTTTGCTCCCTTGTAATTAGCCAAAACAAATAAAGTAGAGATACCATTAGCAGTTTCCTTGTTGTGTTAATAAATCAGCAACATCTGCTCCTTCTCTACTCCTTCGTTTGAAGTTCACAGAGCTTTAAAGCAGCAGCTAATAGACCCAGTCTGCTCCACATTAATCTCTGGCATTAACAAACAGTGCAGCTCCTTACATGTATATATTTATTTTTAGCTGTAACTGGATTTAAGGCGGTAGGGATTTATGATTTTAAGAATTTTTCAAACCCACCGTGAGGTTATGGCTACCTAATGATACAAAGGAATTTTATGCTATGGGGAGAGGGGATTTGCCAATACATTACTTTAGTTAACTAGATGTGGGTTTGGGGATATTGTTGGTGTTACACTGGGAGACTTTTTTGGATGGTGGCGGGTATATGAGTGTTGGTTGCTGTCAGACTAAGTCAGTAGCTGGGAAGTAGATCAGTTTCAGATGTTGTATGAGTACATGATTTTTTTCTCCCTTTTTTGTGGTCCACTATTACTCAAGGTTGTCAGACTTTAAGACGTCATCCTGCTGTGTAATCTCGGAACAGATTGTTTGAAATAACCTCCTACTTTTATTATGTGTTGTATTATGCTCTAATCAGTTTATGCTAAAGGAGTTGGGCATCCACCCACTTTTATATGGTTCTATTAGGCTGTTATGTGTGTAAAACAATATCTTATCAAATACTGAATACAGATTGCCCCGAGGTTTAGATCCTTCACAACAGACATTAATGTTGATGATTTAGTTTGGTGAACATTTACTAGACGGTCAGGCAATTTTAATAATTAATTAATTACAATAATAGAAAAATAATAAAAAATAATTGATTAATAATTAATAAATCATGAATACCTTTAGGGTTTCAATGGTAGAAAATCTCTCTTAAAGGATGCAGACCAGCGGTGTTGAGGTGCACAACCTAAAAAACATCAGACAAAAAAGGACTTCAGACTGCAGAGGTTTTTTGAGTTCAGAGCTCTGGTTCTCTTTTACTTTTCTTCAACAGAAAAAAAAGCAGTTACAAATGATTAGGAGTCACCAAAAAAAAAAAAAAAAAGGTGCATGTGGTGATGGTGGACAGCCGCCTCTGTCTCCCCAGGTACAGCTGAGCTCCAGCAACAGCCAGCCTTCTGTTTCTCCCCCTCGCCACTGCTCTGCCACACAGCCTATATACCCTGGCCAAAGCCACTCCCCTCAAATCAGTGATTAACCACTACACAATTACCTTTAATAAAAAATTATGTCATAACTATTTACATAAACAAACAATATTAACTGAATAACTAATATGGATAAAGTAAAATGCATGCTACACTAAGGAAATGTCTAACAAAAGCCAAACTAAACCAAATCCTAATCCCTCCTCTCTTTCCAGGCCTCCCGGTCCCCTGCTAACAGGCTGATTGTTCCCTGCTGTGACTGCAGCCACATGTGTGCACCCAGTGTGGACACGCCCCCGGCAGCAGACCTCAGAGAAAGAGAGAATGATTAACAGAAAGCAAAACATAACAAAAACTAATGTCCATTATAAATGTAAATGTGTTGAGTTCACCTTGACAGTGAGGAGGATGTTATACAGCTTCCTCACAATAACAATGTTTTGACTTTTCTCCAAATTGATCTCCAAAATGGTTTTTATCTACTTTTTTTTTTTTTAATTTAAATGTGTGACACTTACTGCTTACTTTAGACTACACTAGTGACTATCAGTTATAGTGAATTGTGAATAAGGGAACTTTAGTTCTCCAATATTATTTTCAGTTACTTTTTTTTTTTTTTAGAAAAATAAAAGTCTGTTTTGTTATAATGATTCACCAATACTTGACCTGGCACACGTCGTTAAAGCTTTTATATTTAGCTTTTTTTTTTTAACCGAACTTTCCATCTGGAAGGATTTACTTTAAAAAAAAAAAAACTCATCCAGCCTAGGAAATTATGCAGGGCATAATTTTGTCCAAAGTAACAACAGAAGGTTAGCTAACAGGGAAATACTACAATCATCAACACATTTCTGCTTTAAAGACTGTGCAGTAAATGGTTTATGCTGTCTACCCGATGGGTCACAATCATTAATGAAACCTTATCAGCAGTAGTGATGCTCCCTCCTGCTGTCTGACAGAGATGGACTTAGATCAACAGGTTTCATTCTTGCTCATATCAAACCCACATATCTTTGTCTCTTTGATTCCCTCTGTTTTCCACTTTATCTCAACATATGCGACTCGAAGTACAGTCTTACATTTAGTCATAAAATAATATGCTGGTTGACAACAGTGCTCTCTTTTTTCACTGCACACACATACCTAGAGTTTCCTATCCATACCTTCCTGTCAGTGCAGCATTCCTTTCCCAGACTTTTGGCCTTGCCAGGTATTCCGCCATGCACGTCCCACATTCCCAGCTGTACGTCTGCCCACAATGAAGCCATAACACTGCTGTCTCCGCAGCCAGTTAGTGGTGGGAATACTGCCTGCGTGTGGCTGTAATTCTGCATGTGTGTGTGTGTGTGTGTGTGTAGTTGTGTATGTGTGTGCATCAATAACCAAACACTTGCATGTGTGTTGATGACTTCATCCTCACACCAGTCCCAGGCGTCAGGGCATATTTTTAACAATGTGTGTATATATATGTGTGTGTGTGTGTGTGTGTGTAAGACTTGCGAATGAGAATTACTGTTATGGAGCCTGATGCTGTTTCACATTACAGGGAGGCTGGGGTTAATTTCCTGTTGATGGACATAGCCGGCTTGCAGATAGAAACAGTTTTAACTGGGGAGGGGGGTGTGGGTGGGGGATTAGGCCGCTGCTGTAGCAATCAGCTGTTTAGGAGGTGAGACTGGTAGGTGAAGTGTACCATTAAATCTGAGGTATTACATACAGGTAGTGTAGGGAGAGCAGTGAAGTGTTGAGAGGAATTTGATATTCTAACATTGTGGTCTAGATTGTGGTTGCCTTGGACAAGTTTTGCTAAAAGCAAGGTTAATCAAACTTGCTCAGCCGAAGAGCAAAAGAGAAAGTTAGAATGTCATTCATGGACTGAGACTAATAAAAACATGATTACTCAGTGTTGGGAGTAGCAGTGAACAGGGCAAAGATAGTAACTTTAAATTATTTTTTGCAATGCTTCAGTGGCAAAGACAGTTATATGTATATTTATGGCAAAGTTGCTACATGACTCTGACAAAACCTAATATGGCTGGTATTGTCTAGTATAGTATGGTTGGCACAGACATGTTTATTGTGCAAAATTATATTTTTTGATGTCATCACATCATATTTGCATAGTTTAAGCTCACACAAACTACCGCTGTCCACTGCGCTGCCTCATTTTTTATCGCTTTCTTAGAATGAGTGCTGTGATCTGCTTCACTGTCGCCATGTTTGTTGTTGAAACTTACATCGGAGTTCGGAGCTCTGCACTCTAGTGGAAGTGTTGTTAACAACAATGGCGAAGTAAAACACGCATGGGGAGTATGAAAGGTCCGACGTTAGGAACACCCGTACCTACATACATATGTAAAGGGAACATAAATGGGCCTCAGATGGGCCTTTAGCATGTCATCTGCAGAGTCAGGTGATTTGCTCAACATGAATTACATTCATGTAAGTTCATCTAAATACACCAACTGCAACTGAACCAATGAGTTTGACTTTTATTTCACTATTATATATATATATATATATATATATATATATATATATATATATATATATATATATATATAGATGGAGCAGAATTAATCAATCTGAGAAATAATCAGCCATTTAAGGTATTCTCTAGTTGGAAGCAACTGCTTTGCATTCAGAAACTTTAAACTTAGCTCAGTGGCCGAGTCCAAAGTGGATTTTTGTAGTTAATCTCACGGCACTTGGGCAAGTCAAGAATAGTCCTGTCTTGTGAAATGAATGTGGAGGCTACCTCAGCAGTCGCTGATTCAAAAGCAAACACTGCCAAATCAGCAAGCAAACACTGAGACACACACACATGTGTCTGTGGTTTGTCTCTGCAAATCATTCATGGGAGATTTCAAGTCTTCCCAAAGAGAGATGACCAATGGACAGATTGATAGTTACAGTGTATATATTAGTAGTTCCACCCCTCACCCCCACAATCCCTCCATGTCACGCTCCACAGAACCCCTCAAGAGACCCTATAGGAAACCTATCCCTCATTTTCCCTCTTAATAAGGGGCAGCATTTTATATGACTGTGACAGAAGGTTTGTGTTAGCATTGTTAGCCATAGCCACTGTCCCAGCCATCGCCGCCACATTCACCCTACCCCTCCTCTGAGGGACACCTGGGACTCATTGTGACCCAGCAGGCCACACCTTCACTGGGGTTGTACCTGGCTAAAGTCTGGGGCCCCATTCTGGTGCTCTGACAGAGTCTTGCGTGACGCTGTGCATTTTCCTTCCCATAAATTCAGAGTGACTGAGTGGGACTATTGGAAGTAAGCACTGTGTTTGAATGCAGAATCGTGTTTACATGTTGGAGGCTCCTGCTGTACGGACAGACAGGCTGACTGGATTGAGATAAATGTTTTTGTCTGCTGGGACACAGAAGAAAAAAACTGGAGGAGGAAGTGGGACGATAACAGAAGACTAAGGGAAAGCTGAAATACCATGAGGGAAATGAATCTGTAATGTACTACATGTGTGCTCTGCTGTGGTGATAATATGAAAGCATACACACACAAACATGGATATACAGACAGACAGGGAAGCTTTCAAAATAGCTGAGTGATCTTCTGTTTTCTTAACAACCAGAAGTCATTAATCTTCTCCTGACTCAGATAATTAATAAAACCCTTTTCTAAATACTTTTTACTCTGCTATGGTACCATATGTGATTTGGCGCCTCATTAGCCTCTACAGTAGTTGTTGGTCTTATTTGGCCCTAGTCCACATGAAGATAATAATTATACAATAAAAATTATACAATTTTACAAAAAGTTATATACATATACTGTGCATCATCACTAAGAACATTATTTGGTTTGCCAGACTGTGAAAATCATTAATGGTTGTAGTGGATTAATAAAGTGCTCATAAATTATGTATTAAACATTGATAAAGCAATTAGTAACAACTTATGACAGCAATATAATGGGTAGCCTATTAGAATGAGGCATTAAGGTTTCTGTCTTCTGGATTTGTGCTCATAAATTATGTATTAAACACTGATAAAGCAATTAGTAACAACAAACACAAGACCACTGAATGTTTCATAACGGTGGTCTATGGTGAACCAGCCAAACGGTCATTCTATCTGGCTAATGTTAGCATACAGCTAATGTTAGCACACATGGAGGAATTACTTGCATGGAGTTTGTTCAGACTAAGGTGTGTGATGATTTCTGGGGTGCAGTTTATGTGCATCATTCACCAAGTCATCTTTTCATCAACATAAACTTCCAAAGTTAACTTCCAAAATCCCCAAGTAATGAAACTAATTACTTTTTTAATTGAAGAATCTATAAAAATCTTTTTCAAAAAAGAGAAACTTTTATATACAAGTAGTATATTTTATGTATAACGTTTTCAGAGACACAAGACTATGACGATAGCGTGACTTACAATAATGGTTAAGTTATGGGGAGGCCACTGATGCTAATATTAGCAGCTAGCACTTCTCTGGATCTGAACTTCTCATTCATAAAAATTTGAAACTGTGTTCAAGTGGTTTTGGTACCAGGCTCCATCCATCTGAAGGCAGAGACACAAACCTCTAATCTGTTCTATATAAAAGCTTTTCTGTCTGGTCCTCTGTGCTCAGGACTTTGATGGTCCCTAAAGGATGTACATGCATTCATGTGGCTGTGTGTAAGTGTGCATGTATGTCTTTACATGACAGACTATGTGTGAAGGCCCCGTCTCCATCCTCCTTGTAACATCAACCCACTGTCTCCACCACACTTGGCCCAGTCTGCCAGGCCCCTCCTCATATTATCCCATCATCACCCCCCTCCATGTCTCATACTTCTCTATCCATGAGCCTGCTCCCCTTCCTCCACTTCCCCCTTCACATTCCTGCATTTCACTGCCATAAACAACTATTAACTTAATGGTTACAAAAATCATTAAAGAAGGAACATCTGTGCACCCGCCGTGGCCAATCAGAGGAGGCAAAGAGCAGCCGAGCTCGAGAAGGAGGACTGTGGTTGGCTGCTTAAAGTGCTTGCACCTTGTTGAGTCCCTCCCACTACCATGCATGCTCTTTAAAGTCTGTTTAGTGAGGGGAAGAAGCAGCGGGACGCGGCTGGAAAAAAAAAAGAAGGCGGGTTGGGGGATTTAGCAAAGACACACAGGCAGATGGAAATGGTTAACATCTCGGTGGTGGCAGGCAGCAGCCCACTCTCTTTCTCTCTCTGTTCTTTTTCTTTTTTTCTTGTCGATCTTTTACGTTCTGAAATAGGACCCAGATTGCCACTGTGGCTGCTTAATTTGAGTTCCTTTACTAGTTTAGGATGGAACTGGAAATTAAGGTGGAAAATTTTTAAGAAAAAAAAAAAAAAAAAAGAAAAAGGAATAGGTAGCAGTGGGGGTATAAATCTCCTAATTACAGGCGTAAAAGCAGCTTGAGCTTTTTGAATTACGTTTTGCCTGCAAAGCTTCCACTTTAATAATGCCAGTTTGTGCTGTAAGGGAATGCAGGAAGATTATTATGACCATTGAAATCTTATTAATAGGGCAGAAACAAGCACTATTTTATCTTACTGAAGCAATATAATAGAAATAAGCAATCACAATCTAATGAACACAGCAAGTTCTGTATGTATGGCAAGAAAATGCTCCTTTAACCTCACGGCCACCCTAAAGCTCTGTGAGAACAGGGAGTAAAACCAGAGGGGAAACGTAAAATAAATTAATGGAAAGCTCGGGCAGGGCCGGGACAAGGCTGCCCAAGTGCCTGCGGCCACCACTGCTTTCCCTCAGCCCAGATTGAGTGTGACTTGTGTCAGGCGCAGACTCTCGTCTCCTCTCAGTGCGTCTCCACGGCTGAGGGAGCAGTGTCTTGGAGAAACCCGGCCCTGAGAGATGAAAGCATTTTCCACAGTGCATAATGTTCGTGAAAATAAGATGTGCATTGTGTAATCACGGTACAAAAAGGCCAGAAATGCATGCAACGTGTACAAAGAAGCTGTTATGATGTTTGGTTTACTGTGAAGGCCCCATGGCCAAGTGCAAAAAGAGACACGGTGAAAGCTGGAGTCATCTAGCAAACGCTGTCTGTAAAACGTCAGCGAAGTGTTTCCCTGTATGGAACCTGAGGCCAATGTGAATGTGGAAATGGGGTTCATTTTAGCGTCTGTTATTTTATGACGTGACAAAGTTATTGCTGCAGGTGAGGACAGCACAGGGGGACGTGGTGTGGAAGAGTGGTAATGCGAGTATTTGTTTCTGACTGCATGAGCATGGATACACCCATGAACACTATGCATGTTTGTGTTTAAAGTTAGTGATTTCACCAGCATCTCTGGCTGGTTCCTGTGTGTATTCCCACGCTGTTGGATTCACAGAAGACCAATCTGAAGGGGACTAACATAAACAGATCATAAAAAGGCTCTTCAGTCTGACTGTGGGAGCTGAGCAGAGCTCAGAACTCCAAGTTTATAGATGTGGACTGCAGCAGGCATCACTTCAGCTTTGTCGTCTCTGATTTGTCTCACATTCAAAATTTGGAGAGCAACGTTTTGGTTTGTTTAGACATTTCGGCTCTGCATTCACTTTATAAAACCTACAATCACCCACATTAGATATACTGTGCAGCATGAGTTAATTGAATGTGAGGAAATTCACCGGGTCAGTGCAACAAGAAGGCCTTCCAGGACGTATTACATCAGCTCAGGACTCACAGTTGTGTTTGAGTCTTACATGTGGAGTTAGAAATGTTGGCTGTTCTCAGAAACGTACCACTTTGTGGTAAGAACCTTTACCACTTTGTGGAGACAGTCTCCACCCAGCCTGGCAGAAATGTTGGCATCAGCGCTGTGAGCTCGGTGACAGGTCTCCAGCTGACCTTGGTCTTGCCTCGCATAAATATTATTAAGTTCTGTCTTCTTAATAAAGCAATTCTTCAGAAATGTTGTTGTGAGTTCACAGTGTGCGTCCTGGAAGTGAGAGCCGTGTGGTTTGGAGACTTCGGCTATTGACGCTGGCACTGTGAGGTGTAAAAACTATGCAGTCACACCACAAAATCGTATTCACTTGTGACTTTCACAGAACTTCCTTGTTCAGTGTGCCACCGTTTTCTGAGCTTGTGTGTGAAATATGGCAATTTGGCAACGTCTCTGTACTTATGGGAATTACAGGGGGCAGACATAATAACATAAACAGTGAGAGAGGAGTTTAAAGCGAGACTACGTAGCTTTCAACAGAAGAAACAACACTGTCCTCTTCCTGCAATTGAAAAGTTGAATTTATGAGCAATAAAACGCACTGCTGCTCAGTTCAACATACTCAGAGATTTTTGTGTTACAGCCTTACTTGGTCTGGTATGACCAGCAGCTTATGGTGGCTGTTAACTTCACAGTATTTTTTTTTTTTTTTTGCTGTGTAACTGACATTAATGTGATATAAAGTTTGCTGACTGCATTTACTACTGTTACATTATTGTTTTGGCATTAAAGTAATTTAAAGTTCAGTGAAACTTACATAGACTTACTCAAACATTTAGATGCAGACTAGAGATCGCCACAGTTCCGCATCATGTATTGTATGAGGAAGTGTCTGTCTGGTAAATAGACAGAGCAGGCTGGTTTATAATTATTAGTCTAAGGCCCTGGCCTGCCATGTTCTGCCATCTCCTCCCGGAGGTGAGGGTCAGAGGAGCCATAAAACATGATTAAGTGAAGGGGCTGTGGCCATAAAGTTCCTTTCCAGACGCTCACGGATGAAAAATGACAGTGAAATCAGTCGCAGCATGGGAACATGTCTGGGCTTTCTGTAATGATTAAACCCTTGGTTTGGATAACCAGTAGCAGACAGACACACAGAGCCATGATAACTAGGGGAGCAGAAACATCTGCAGTAGACTTTGTATCACAATAAGCTTCACAGCACATGATTTAGAGTGTGTAGCCCGTAACATAATGTGAGTTATATGCCATTTATCTACACCGCTACACTGCACTAACATCACATTACAGGACAAAGGTACAGTGGCTGGGAGGTGCAAACCATGATTACAAAATGTGAAACATTTTGTAAGATGAACTGTCACTGTCCATCTTGGCTGTATACATGAACTCTATCAATGAAAACTCATTTTGGCTGCTCCCTGTTATCACTTCCAGTTCAACCCTGGAGTTGGTACATTCCCTTTCCGGTTGATGATTGATATTTGTAAATTTGTTTCAGGACTTGTAAAAGTTTTTTGCCACTTGTAAATTTGTTTTGCCATTTGTAAAAGTGTTTCGTGTCTTGTTAATTTGTTTTCTGAAATGTAAATTTGTCTCAAGATTTGTAAAAGTGTTTCACATTTTGCATTTTGTAATCTTGGTTTGCACCCCCAGTTAATGAATAAATAAATATATATATATATATATATATATATATATATATATATATATAATTGTTATTAAAGTATTATTAAATTATATATCTGCATCTTCATTTGCTTCCTCCAATTTACCTCCACAGTATAGTTGCTGGTCTTACTTGGCCCAAGTCCAGCGACTAATTAAGCAATGAAAATATTTTTTTATTAATGATATTTCATGATTCATCTTTCATCAGATGTTTTCAGCTGTTCATTCTCAACAAGGCTCCAGGAATAAGAGGTGAGTCAAGGGCAGCCAAGATGAAGCCAATGTACAAAAACGTCATCACAAAATTGCCGTTCACTGCTCACTGAGAGCATGTTAATAACTGAGGGTGACTCAAATGAGAGCGTTAACATTTTCACTACCTCCTCCCCTTTCTTGTCTGGAGCAATGCAGCTGGACAGTCAGAGGACAACGTTTAGTGAGAATCACAGCAATTTAATAAGCAGACAAGTGGAAATTACACCCTTGGAGCATTGTATGGACTGGATATGCTTCTGAGTTCAGTGGTGACTTTTTCCTTTCTCAAAAGTTCAGCAAGAGAAGTAAAAAAAAAAAAAAAAAAAAAAAAACATGTTTGTGTTTTCAAATTTTGTGAAGGCTTACGACAGCACCAGCCCTTGGTCATTTACACGTTCTTCATCTCGGTAAATTTCCAGACAACACTGTAACATTCTCAGCTTCCCTGATCAAACTGGCAGGAAGGTAGTGTCTTTTGTAAGCACCGCTGAATGGCGTTGGTGCTGCCAGGAGTAATTATGGGTAATTGGTGGGACAATAAGGTGATGACAGCTGTGGAATCGTTGCAACATAAGGGCAAGGCTCGGCCCAACCCGTGATGTGGGCAGCACCCTTACCTCACTCCCCACCACAGTCACAATCCACTGGGCGCAATTAAGCCGCACAATAACCTTTTTGTGGAAGCCTGTCCAGCACATATCAACATCACATCTAGAGCAGGGAGTTTAATTTTTTCCCACCATTTTTCCTCTGTGTCTCACCCTAGAGAAGCATTTATTTTAATCAAAGAAAATAAAGACAGAAATAAATGTGTGCAATAGAGAGCTGATAGATCTGAAAGAACCCAAATCTAAATAAGCTTCTGAGAAGTGTAAGAAAATATTTGAGTGATGGAGTCCTAGCTTTAATGATGATAGCCAGAATGAGGAAGTATTGCATAGCTCTTAAGCACTTGTATGACTTATCCCTTTCATTTTGTATGACAGCTTGTTTCTGTTGCAGCGCA
The DNA here is from genome assembly GCA_016801845.1 of Polydactylus sextarius. Taxonomy (NCBI): domain Eukaryota; kingdom Metazoa; phylum Chordata; class Actinopteri; family Polynemidae; genus Polydactylus; species Polydactylus sextarius. Next base: position 17,655,104 of record CM028928.1, read on the forward strand.
GGTAAAAAACCTGAAACCATCAGTTAATTCACTTGTCGGTCTTGGCACAGCAGCAGTTTCCTTCCTCTCCTCCCTCAAGTCAAATAAGGGATTTGGTGGCTGAGAAAAAAAAATGGAATTGATCGTTGTTGGGAATTTCCTGTCAAATTTGCTGAGAGTGCTGCTTTAGTTCAACAACACATTAACGTCTGTTTGCTTTTGGGAACTACTGAAGTGAAGGCCTCTGCACAATGATGCGGGGTAAAAAACAGAAAGCCTAAAGCAATTTCCATTCAAAGTAACATCTCACAAGGCTCTATTCAGTTAGTCATACATGTATCATGGCGATCTCATGCCAGACCACACAACAAAGTGTTGTTTGTTCAGAGTTTGTCTTTTCTTGGAATCTACTGTATGCTGTAGATGACATAGATGATAGAGAAAGAGCTTCTTGGGAAAGTTTACTTTAAAGCAGTAAGTCATTTTATTTCATCACTGGTTATAGAGATCATGATCAGACAGGTTGCACTTTGCTGTTGTGTATCTCAATGGATCATTGTGTATCACACTGTTTTGTGTGCATTTTCTCGTTGGAATACATTCAAAGTAATACAAGAATACAAAGTCATTCAATCTGGATGGACTTAGAAGTGAAATTCTGGTTCATTGTGACCCGAGTCTTATTTTTGTTTACCATTTCTATTAACCATCAGATAAGATTTTACTCACCCAATGAGGTGAGCTTGGGTGTAGGAACATGCTGACATGACACAATTCTGTCTACTTGTGATGAACATTTACAACATGACTGACAAATTCTGCCATTATTCACACTTAGCCAACGGGAGTACTCCTCACCACCATCACCACAACTGATGGAAAGTAATGACGCCATATTTCCAGAATTTACCTGGAGGTCCTACTACCTCTCTGACTTTTGACTCTGACTCTAAAATATTGTATAGTATGTTTTAAAATACATACTCATTCCATATCAGAGTGCTATATGACTGTAGCTCTCATTTCTAGTAAACAAACATCTTATAAAACAAGCAGTGTTAAATTATTTGCTATTTTAGGTAGAAAAGTATTGACTTGTTTGGTGTCAAGAACAAAGGGAGAGCCACTGACACAGAGAGCATTGAGAGAGAAACAGAGATATAAAGAGTCATGAGACATTTAACAGACTGTTGGACACTAATCTTTACAGAAATGTTGGCCCCATGAGAACAAAAATAACAATATCACTGCACTTATCATTCTTGTTTTGAATCTAATAGAAGTAGATATTTATAATCTGTATAATTTATTAGGACTCTGTGTATTAGCCAGTGGCATGGCAATGAACTTTGGCCAGATGAATTCACAGAGCCCCGCTTGAACCTTTCCCTCACTGATAAAACATAACGCTGATCAAGGGTTTAATGTGGAGGCAGATAGAGAGCAAGAAAGAAACAAAGACACACTGAGTTTAATAAAGTTTGAAGGCTGTTGCCGGAGGGAAACCCCCACTGTGATATCAAGTGATAAAAAAATCCTTCTGAAGAAAACATTCAGAAAATGAAAGTATTTCTCCCTGGCAGTGGGATAACACTGGGAATAAAAACAAACTTTCCCTCTGTCAAGAGAGCGCGAGAAAGACAGACACGTGGAGGCCAGAAATCCTCAGAGTATCACCATTACACCGCAAACACCTACGTACTAAAGCAGGCTCCATGTGACAGTTTGGTGTTAAAGAGCTCACAGGACAGTAAGGATGATGTTTAATAGATCCTTGTCTGTCTGTGGTAATGTACACCAGGTGAGATAAGTAACACATACCTATTTAATACTACTACTCCTACTACGACTAATAACCATAATAATAACAACCACAACAATAACAACCACAACAATAGTAACAATAACAATAATTATAATAATGATGATAATAATAAGTGTTATGTTTTCTCCAAGGTATATATATAAAAGCAGTAGTTCATCAGAAGTTTTATGTCTTCATTTATTATCTCATGATTGTGGTTGATCATATTATGATTAAGAGATTGGTTAAAAATGATTATCAATAAAAATTTTAAAAATGTACAATAAACTGATATTTTTAAATGACTGGTTAAGCAGAAAACAAACAACATTTTGGGCAGTATGGAATATTTGTTATTCTAGAACTAAAATCTTTTTACTCATTGAATACATCATACAAAATGTCAGCATCACATTGAAAAAATCACTGCCCATGTGTTTGTTACTTTCAGCAGTTTGTCCACCAAACCCTGTTGGCACTAGCTATGGATCACTGGAGCCTTGAGGACAGACTGGGAGACATCAGTGCCACCAGTGTGTACTCTTTAGTGTCCTACATAAACACATACACAGAGCCGTATCTCTATTATCAGTGCTGGCCCTGCAGCGTGTGTCCCCTCAGTGCAGGACACAGAGCTGAAAGGTCACAGTGTGTTGCTGCTGTCGCCAGTGAAATGTCAGCAGGCCACTCCTGCTCTGTCCAGCCTGCCTGTCTCTGGTGTGAAGTCTCTCTGAACAATAAGCCACAGTGTCGCTGCTGAGGTACATTAAAACATCAAACGTCCTGCAGACAAAGGTGAACAGATCTTGGACAATGCTGCTGTTTATGTAACATCACAGCATGTGAGGGAATTTGAAATTGCATGACTCGGCAAACAGGACTGCAGCAAATAAAAAGCACTGTAACTGAGCTCTTTTATTATCTAGCTTTGTTTACTGAAGTCGGCGCCGGAATAATACACAAAAAGCTCTCTTGTTTCAGTTCCCTTTTTTTTTTCTCAGACAATATGCATTTTTGGGGTGAAGGAGAATGAAAACAGGGAATGAATGGGGGCCTGTGAACAGTTGTGTCAGAATGTGCTGATGATAAGCTTGGCATGGCTAATATTGAACACATCGAGCTATCTGCTCAGTGCATTTGGAGTTGTCTGTGGGAAAGAGACAGCACTCAGTGTGGGAAACGTCCTGCTTTTGATACGGAGCTGAAGATCAGCAGTCTGCTATTATCTGCGATGGAAAAGTTCAGCCTGGTTTAAAGAGGGCAAATGCAGAAAGAGAGTTTTTGTCTTTCGCCCTGACCTTGTGTCATCCCCATGGGCTCAGCTAATAAGCAGAGCCTTTGAGGATACTTGATAAATTGTGCAGATAAGTAGTTTGATACAAATCTCCAGCCACCAAATTTGGCTCTATTAGATTGAAAATGAAATTGATAAATGTGAGCAATGTTGCCGCTCATGGAATCAAGCCTTTCTCTGTCTGTCTCTCCCCTCTCTCTCCCCACCCGTCTGTCTGTCTCTGGTCCTCTTGGCTCCAGGCCTGAGTCACATGGTTGAGTGATCAAGTCGGGGTGTTGAGGCGAGCTCAGTGGGCGAAGCGCAGGAGCTCCAACGGGCTGCCGCCGGGACTGAAATCAGTCTAAGTAGGCCAGGCCGAATGCAAACACACCTCGCCTCCCTTTTCTCTTTTTTCCACATCCTTCCAGCTTTAACTCTGACCTCTGTCCAGGCCCTGCTGGGCCACAGGGTTCACAGTGTCCACAGACTCACCTCGCCTCTCTTAGACCAGCGTGGGCAGATGGATTGATGAAGAAAGGATATAAGTGTTCCATTCACACTACTGAGTTTGTCATTGACTTAGTTGGACAGTGGCAGGTTTTTTCTTTCCTTGCAATAAATTATTTTAGACTTTGTGCCAATGAAGGAATTTAACTGTGGAATATCTCTGTGTGTTTTTCTTGATCATATGTGAATGTGTTAATCTATGACTCTATACATTACATCTTTGTTGTGATTCAAATACAATTTCTGATGTTGTGATGACAAAATAATGATGCAGAGCTGTAGGTAGATCTGTGCTAATGTTTTCAAGCAAGGCTAATTAGGCTCCACTTTCTGCATATACACAATACTGAAATCTAATGTTTTTCCCACACAAAAGAGGGAAATTTTAAAATTCATTTGGATGTGACATTATTTTAATCTCTTTATTCCTCATGTTGAATTTCTATTTAGTTCTCCTCCAGTACACAGAGGTCAGAGGTCACCAACAGTTACAGTAAAACAGCAACAAAGCTGTTAGAGATCTGAGAGACGTGTCGAGCACATCACTTTACAGTCACGTCTCAAGAATGTGACATTTTCCTCTTTTAACAACAGGAATCCATCACTGAGAATCAGTAGACTTTGAAAACACCTGCGAGACCATTTTTTTCCTGCCTAGTAAGGAAGAGAGGAAGCGTTGGGGAAGGAAACAGGGGACAGATGGGGGGTGGGGGGGGTGAATTCTCAGGCTGCCCCTGTCCCGTCCACCCCCCGCCCTAATCCAGGCTCATTAACTCAATTCATAATCGTCCCTTTTTGCCCCCTCCCTCCCTCCTCTTGCCCCCACTGGCTGGGTAGGTAGGTGGGAGGGAGGTAGCTGAGCTCATTAGGCCAAGGAGAATTGCTCACTCTTAAAATAACTGCGGCTGCAAAGTAAAAACCTGGCTGCTGTGAACATGTTCAACTTTCCACTGTTTGGTGTTGACAAAACGGTTCAGTTGCATGATGGATGGTTTTCTCTCCTCTCTTTCTCTCCTGTTTTTTGACGTCTTTCAATTTTCCTTTGCTTCCTCTTTTTTTCCCCTCTTCCCCGTCCAGGCAGCTTGAAGCAGAACCACTAAATGGGGATAATTGGGGGGAAAGTGCTGGCCCTTGTCTGACCAGTCTTCTCACAAACAATCAGTAGATTGTTCCACGGACCCGGTGACACAACAACCTCCTAGTGTGGATTTGGGCTGTAATTAGCAAGCAGCTACCGACATGCATGTCAGACGTGGTTATATGTAGCGAATCGATTGAAAATTCCCTACCCTGCTTGTTTTCTCAACAACCCAGCCCTTTCATTCCTTTGACTCGTCTTTTTGGATTGTTTTGAGCTGCAGCGGGTGTTCATATGAAGCGCTGGATCTGTGCTCTGGGGAGGTTTGTTTGTCTCTGGAGATGAGACGGATGGTCAGTTGCAGGGGCCCGTTTTTTGTGTGCCTGACTGGACACTGGTTAACCATCTAATGAGGGGAGAGGGAACGTGTCCAGAGAGGCAGAGCAGCGGGACCTCTCTCTGTACGACTCTCCCTCCGTTCATAGTGTCTCACACACATACACACACTGCCGCACAACGCTGAACTTTTTTTGACACTTGCTTCGTGTACACTCAAACATTTGCAGCGTCAGAGAATGTTTGTCCTCCTTTTAAATGCTTAATCCTCCCCTTCTTGTGTGTATGTGTGCATAATCTTCTACATGATCTCTGATTACACTTTTAACACACACACACACACACACACACACACAGCCTGAAGGGTTCACAGAGTACTCACAGTTGCCGGTTGCTGTGTTTGTTTGCTGTACAGGCTATATCCAGCATGTGGACCAGATAAGAAGTCTTTTCTCTACTAACTATTTATGTGGACTTTCACACAAGAATTGATGGCGGCCACTTCAATCAACCTAGACCTTTAATTTTGAATTTACTGAATATTCTAGTCAAGCAAATAGTGAGTCTTTGGCATAAAAACATTCAAAATTTAATCCCTTTAAATTTCAAAAGACTTTACTGGTTGTTGACAAATAGAAACCAGTTATGGCATGGCTGGTTATGCTGCCTCAAACTCAAACATTTGGCTGTTGGCTGTGTGATCAACTATCTGCCTTTTTCACTAAGTGATAGCAAGAAAAGTGAAGATGTTGATAATAAAAAAGAATGATGTCTGGACTCACTAATTGCTTCACTGTCACAACCCTATAGTTTACAAACAGTGACAGTTGAGGAGATCAAACACTTGAGGCGACATAGGTTGTCTCCTGAACTTTACTGACACAGAAAAGACAACTGTGGCTTGTTTGACATCACAACATCATTTTCCAAAAGACCCTCTGTGCACATTTACACTAAAACAGAGAGTCCTTTTCTGTTTGGTGAGAAAAAAACTGACCACAAATAGTCAAAAAGAGCAAAAGGTCGCTCTCATGCTATGTTCACAAAAGCCAGTCTGTTTCGAATGTGGAGAAGAGACTGAAATTTTGGTTCATTGCTTAATAAGAACACACCCTTATATTACAGGCTGATTATTACATCAGCTAACACAATGTGAATCCTTCATATTTGGCCACAAATTTGTTAATATTTCCTTAAATGATCATGTCAGGATACCATCAGGATAAATCATCAGTGGTAACCAGCACCAGCAGTTTGTGTAAATCACTTGATGTCCACTATATTCTTTCCATTTCATGTCATCACTGACTCAGACAATAATCTGTGTGTGGTATTACAATGTTGCTGGTGCCATTATTTATGCTAACCATTTTAGTCACTTTCAGAGGAACCAGAGGGCTGACCTAACAGAGTTAAAGACACAAATAGGGGCCGTTTGTGCTTTTCCTAATGAGTGACATGGAGTCATCCTCATCCTTTAAACATAACCTGGATACATCCAAAAAGGTCACACAAGACCTCAACCTGGAGTCATCACCTCATGAGAATTAGAATTAGAAGACGTCTTTTATCATCGTATGTCACAGAGATAGAGAGCAGACATGGCTGGCTGCTAGATAGCCATCAGTAGGTGTAAGTGATACTGCTGAGCCGAGAGTATCGTATCTCTCGGGGTAGGTCATCCTCATGGCCTGTAAGTGATGACAAACAAGATGTCTGATTGTCATTGAGGGAAACCTGAAAAGAGCTCAGAGCTGTCCCTACTCAGAAGAATTTTACATACTTTAAAAGGAAAGCTACTAAAATAATTGGCCTAAAAGTAAAAGCGAGTGACCCTGACCACTGTGTATATTTTGGCTCCATCCTCTGTGCTTATGTTTGAGTAAATGAAATTAGTAATGTGTGTTGCAGGTGATATGAGGTCAGCGTTGTGTTTGTGTACTTATATGTGTGTGGATGTGTGCGTGTTTGTTTTGAGTTTTGAGTAGCAAGTAGGGGAAGTCAAAATATCAAAGGGCTAAATGTCAAACATCAGCAGTGCAGGAAGTCTGACGTGGAAATCAAACATCTCATTAAGTTGACGGAGGCAGCCAAGTGCAATAACACAGCAGCTGGGCCTTGTCTGTCCAAAAACAGACAGACAGAGGTGAGCAGACAGACAGACAGACAGACAGGCCGACCTGCTGTTGTAGCATAGAACCTCATCATTACCTGATTCCATAAAAGCTTTTCATTGTAAAACCCACCTTACAAAAATAACGTAAGGTTAAAAATATGTTTATCCCACAGTTGTCAGACATTCAGATGCTCTTAACAGTTCATGCTGACATGTGATTTATAGACAGTCAGTGTGAGTAAGTGTGTAAAAGGCTTTGTCATAAGCTTTGTACACCAGACACTTAAGAGCATCTCTAAAATTATATCCTCCACATAAAATGATCTGATAATGTGTGAAACCAGTATATCAGAGTTTTGATTTAAAAAGAGAAATATTGGAGTAAATGTAGGAAATATGTCACAAATGTGTCATGGTCTTATTTATTGTAAAATCTCAGTTGCTCTAACAGCTGAGGATACAGCATCATGTTGGTTATATAAGTTAATGTATTTATAAAATAAGATATACATTTAATGGTGCCAAAGAGGTAAATCAAGGGCCAAACAAACACTCCCCATTGAGGAAGTGAAGTCTGGGCCTCCATGTGACAGGTGGAGATACTGGCCACTATACTAAAGAGGACATATTCAAACATACATGGAGTCGTATTATGGTGGTGTTTAGTTTCATTTATTATGATTTCTAAGCACGGCAGGGCACTGTCAAGTGAGATATACTGGATACTTCCTGTGTTTTCATACTGTCAGAATCATATTTATTGGGAATTTCAGTAAAGCAAATATGGAAAAAAAAAAACCCAGAATGATTATTATGTTCTCTCTCTTTAAACACCAAGAGCAACTTACCAAGCTCCAGAACCGTCAGAAGGAACATGACATGTGGCCAGCTATTTAAAACACCACTGTTTTCTATGCCTTTTGGCATTTTGTCCAAACACAAACAGGATTTTACCTCAGTCATACCTTGATACCCCTCCTTCTCTTCCTTGCTATCTAATATGCATAATGTGTTTTTCTGCCTAGAATGTCGCCTTTCCAGTATTATGTTTTCAGTTTTCATATGCTTGAGTGTCTTTTTATTTGCGTTGCATACGTTGTTTACCTCATGCTTAGCTGTAATAATTAAATGGTGACAGATGTGCACAACACTTAAAATGTAGTCTCCAGACAGCCACTGAATGAAAGTACTTACATACTGTAGCCTGTTTACTGATCATTATTTATACAACATCCTCTTCAGCACCACAAAAAATGTTGCTAAGAAGCTCTTAAGAGCACATGTTTACAGTCACTTTCAAGTGCTGCTTTGGGAATGATTTATTAAAATGCACAGAAAAACACTCTTGACTTTTAAATTAACAGAAATCAGGAAACTAATCTTGGCTCTAACGGATTATTTATAAAATCGTGCAATAGCGGGCATGTTGCAAACAAATCTGTCAGATCCACTGATTAAAAAATTCCATCTTCTCCCCCTTTCCATACCTGACACCTCTGGGGCTTTAGTTGGTCCACACAGGGGTGGAGGTGGAGGGGGGAGTCAAGCCTGGTGGATAGACAGGGTGAGCCAGAACACTTGCGGGGTCAATTTCACATATGACCGGTGTTTCGTATTTAATGAGAGCTCCTGTCACTTCAACTCAGGGCAGTCAGCAGAGAGAGGGAGGAGAGGGAAAGAAAATTAAGAGGGGAGGAAACATCTGAGTGGAAAGACATGAGGACACACAATAAAAAGAGACTTTGTTATATCTGGTATTTCAAGAATCGTTGAAAGTCTATAGGTACACATTTAGAATGTCAGACAATACAAAAAACAAACAAACAAACAAAAAAAAAAACATCACCACCAACACCTATAATCCCACCCCCTTCCACTGTGCACCTCTCTCTGCCACCTCCCACCTACATTCCCCTGATCCCCCCAAAACTCCTGCCCCTCCCCAGCTCCCAGCCCCAACTCCCACTCCCCCCTCCTGGAGGCCTGACCAACACTGGACCCTCATTAGGTCATGTGTACTCAATCCTGTTGTTCCTGCATCTCTTAATTTCCACTGTTATGGGGACAAAGAAAGGCACAAAGCGCATCGCAGCCCTGGGTCCTCGCACTCGACCTCATTCGCTCATTACCATCACCATAGAAACTTGCTCCCCTCATCACCTCCAGGCGACCCCTTCCACAGTGTGTAGAGTAGATATGAATTTTTACAGCAATTTGGAGGAGATGAGAGCAACAGGTAGACGTGTATATGAGAGACAGAGTGTGTGGGCTGACTTTTCTGATAACAAGAACTACTGTGTGACCTGATGATTACTCCACCGTTTGTGGCCAGCAGACGCCACAGTGTGTGTTTGTGTGTGTGTGTGAGCAGGAGCGTGTGATATTAAGTGTGACGTTCCAAGACCTTTTCCTCTCTGAACTCATGGAAAACAGGTCGTTTCTGGCGGACACTGAAATGCGAGGGTGTGGATCAGGTTTCTTGACTCTGGAACACCTCCAGACAGTAATACTTGAGTAAAAAAAGATCTTTATGATCCTTATGAAGGCAAAAAAAGTCTCACTCAGTAGATCAGCAAACACAGCAAGTCCATTATTTTTGATTAATCTGGCCACTGGTATTTGCCATGTCAAAGACTTGTGATGAGTGTGTGTATGTTTTACATATTAGGCACAGGGTTGGCCAAAGGTCCCCACTTTGTATCGTCTGGGAGACGTTTTTTTTTTTTTTTCTCCTGAGGCATCAGCGAGAAATGAGAACCATGTAATCATGAAGCTGCAACTCCTAAAACCTGCAATTTCTCTTTTTGAGAACATATCCTACTCTGGTATTTATAGCATCATTTTAAAAATGTCTGTTTTATTTTGTTTTTTTGCTTTTTTAAATGGTGAAAATTTGTGAGGAAAAGGTGGATCTGCTTTGCTGGGTTCATGCTTCCTCAAGTGACTCATTACAGACGCCACACAGGCAACACACGCAGGTGTCATTTTCCTTCAACACACCCACCACCTTAAGCTTTGTATAGTTTAAGCTATGCGTTCATGGATGCTGGCACACACACACACACACACACACACACACACACACACACACACACACACACACACACACACACAGAAGAAAGGGCTCCCTCTGCTGAGCTCGGTCCATAGCTCGCTGCAGCCCCCTCTCCTCTGACCAACGTTCACCTGACTCACTATTTGCACAGAGCTCTGTCTCCTGCTCTGTCACCATTGAGCAATTAGGTCATTTCCTTTGCTATTAACTACCAGTGAACTACTTATTAAAGATGTGTCCTCTCAGCACTCAGAAACCAGACTGATTTACAGCTGCAAAACTGGGTAAATTATATATATATAAAATTCAGAAAATAACTCTTCAGTATTACTCTAAAGTGACCCAAACAAAAACAAGAATTGTATTTGCCAAGATTTTTCTTATTTTTTAAATGAGAAAAAAGTATCAGCCTTGACAGATGTTTAAGTGGTTGTTCATTTAGTAATGGTTGGTTTTGTACATGTCAAAATTTCCCTGAGTAAGACACCTCTAAACTGTTCCAGATGACCAGGTTTTGGGTTAAAAAAAAATAAAAAGTGCAGGTCATTTACTTTTTAACTGCAAATAAAGTTCATGAGGAGTGAATTCTGCTGGACAAACATTATCTGTCATGTACTTGTTGGCCACAAACTTAGTCAGTTTTATCCTACACATACTAAAATTACTCATCAAGATCTTCAGCATGTGTGTGGGTTTTTTTTTTTTTTGCTGACTTCTGATTTAAGCAAAGTGCACTCATACTTAACATGGATGTTAAATAGTGTTTTTTTTTTCTTGGCTTTGACTTCAACGTCCTCTTTACATGTAACAGAAGATATCAACTCTCTTCCACAGAAACACAGACGGTGCTAGTCAGTATGATCAGTTAACTGGTGTTTTTATTGTATCTGAAAACTGAAAAAACAAAACAGCTGAGATAAAGGGATTTTACTGCATCATGATGAAAAGGTTTTTGAAGCTGAAACAGTAGATGTTTCTCCTTTTTCTGTACAAAACTGATTACATAACTTGACTGATTTGATTTTGGACTTGAATTTAGAAATGTCAGGTAGTAAGTATTTAAGGCGCTAAAGAGCAAAAGGGAGTATGAGAGGATAATAAATGAGACAGGTTTTACAGTAAACGGCTGTGTGCGTGCAGCAGACTGGGCAGTATCAGCACATCACACAGAGTGGTTGGTCCGCCTGCCGTCTGCCGTGATAAAGACGAGAGGCCTGTACAGACTCGCCCTGCAGTCCCCAGGTGAGCCGGCGGCCCTCAGCTACACTCATTATTATCTCCCAGAGGAATGCCACCCAAAATCAGATGGAGAAACTGCAATTTGAACAAGAATGTAGAAGACACCCAAATAAGTGTAGGGTACGATATGAAAACAGGGGAAGGGTTGTTTTTAAGTAACAGAAGTGAAAATCCAAATGAATCACTGATTAAGTGATGATGATCATTTAACAGGCAAACATGAGTGGGTCCTTTAAAAAGAGCCATATGTCAAACGCCGCAGAAAAATAAAACAGACACAAACAAAGAGGAAAAAACAAAGAAGAGAAGTCGTAAGAGGTCTGCTCTTCTGTTCCCCGTCATGACGCAGCAGAATAGGAGAACAAAAGAGGGTGGGGGCAGAGGTTCAGTGAAAGTAAATGAAAAGAGTAAAAGAGATCAATGTAATTTGGATGTGATGTATTTTTAATGAGGCTCCAGTCATTGAAGGGGTTAGAGAGCAGGCTGATCTGAAGAGCAGCGAATGGGAGAGAGCGGAGACAAGGCAGTCGGGCCACTATTGATCAAAGGCTGGTGGAGGTAGGCTGGCACCATGACTGGGCCAAGGGGGACCTGCACTGCTGTACAGTACAGAGACTCAGTCAGGGACGCAAGACGGAAGGAAGGCTCAGAAGGGACAGCAGCTGGCTACATGCAGATACATGTCTACCTCACCTGGTGAGATGCAATAAGGGCGCTAGGAATAAGACTTTTTTTTATTTTCATTCATGTGTTTATCTATTTTACAGCAGAGAGTTTGACCTCTAACAGCAGGACTAGCAGATATGTCACTGTCCACAGTGGCCCATACATTCAGGTGACAATGTGAGATAACAGGCACCAACAGCCTGAAACTAAAGCAGCTGAGTGAAATTCAGCCATAATCAATTTCATTATGTTGTGGGAGAGGAGCTAATTGTGCCATATTGAATGATGTGTAAGTGATAAACAAAAGCCATAAACTATAGGGATTTATGTTTATAATTCATAGTGACATCTTAAAATAATTGCACAAATGTACATCAAAATTTTCAGGCTGTGGCTGTTTTTAGGCTGTTTCATGTCTGTTACTGACTGAAGTCAAAATAAAAAACACTTTAATTAAATCATATCATATTTTATCATATTTTTAGGAACCAAATCTGTGAGAAACCCTCAGTTAAAACCATCAAACCTTGACAGTTATGGCAAAACAAAAGTACAGCTTAAATAAATATTATTTACAAAAAGTTTCCCACACTAGATAAAAAACATTGACAAAAGCAGTGACAGTTTCCTTATCTCAACTGTTAATGTCTGGCTAGGTTTGAATATCACAGGGAGGAAACAGTTATGATAAAATGCAAAAGAGGTGCCAAACTGGAAATATGTTATGAAGGCTGCATTGTTTGAACACAAGCAAATACCTTTAATTTTGTCAAAATGATCAAAGATTTAGAGGAACAAGACTGAATGAGTCCAGAGTCCACGAGGCCAGTGAAGGAGCAGTTAATACAAGGAAACTTTAGTCAAAAGCTAAATGCTGCAGCACCTTAGGAAGTATGAGTGAGACAAGCGTCTCTACCGGTGTGATCAAGACTTTCATCAAGGCTCCAGTGGAGAAGTCTAACAGCGTATCAGCTCAGTGACAAGAGTCGGTGTAACGAGGACGGTAGCAGTAAAGCACCTCAGGGTGGATTCTTAGCTTGTGTGACTCTAGGGTGGGTGTCACATCCTCCTTTAATCATTAAGAGAGCAGGAAGACCCCCCCACTGCCCAAACTGACCCCTACCTAACACCTATCATTACCATTTAACTCCCCTCCAGGCCCGTCTCTCTCTGAACCCCCTCCCCAACCATTGCAGCTCCTCAGCAAAACCAAGCCAGTCTTCCTCCCACCAGTGGAGACAGACCAGTGGCTCCACAGAGCCTGATAATCAATGTCTGCCCCTCAGCACCCCGAGGCCCAGCCTGCCTCTTCAGCTCAAGGAAAGACGCCTGATAACACACACAAGCACACTCACAGACAAAGTATGCATCTATGTTTACGTGCACTTTAGTATGCATGGAAGAAGTATATCCACATGTGCGTGCGTGCACACACACACACACACAATGGTCCCCTGACCCCAGTAAGAGGGGTGCATTAATGCTGCCCGCTCCCTGTGTGTCTCCATCCCTCCCTCCGCTGTGCAGACACAGACATTGACTGCTGGATCACAACCCCTTTACCTGAGTCAATAAAGTCCCTGCACAGAATTGATTTGGCAGGGGAAGCGAGTGGAAGCAGGGATGGGGTGGGGTGGGGGCAGAGCAATGGGACTCTGAAATCCATAGATGGATTTTTGACTCTCTGTGGCCGGCGTTGTCAGTCATCCTCCTTTGTGTGCTGAAAAAGTAGAAGGAAAAACAGGCTTGACAGGACACGGGCAGACAGTGTTATCTATGGCAGACTGATAATACAGGAAGTCTGACTTTTGTGCATTACAAGCTGAGACGAAGAAGAAGAAACAGTACAAAGAGATAAAAATTTCCCTCTAACAGACATCAAATAGCCACGTTGCAGTAGTTCTGCATTGCCTCCCTATGTACTCAGCTTTTATTTTGACTTCATGTAATTCTTTACTGTAATTTAAATGACATCTGATCCGGAGCAGATTTTTTTTCAGCCTCTCTGTTTCAGGCAACGGAAACTTGCCCCAATGAGCGTGATGAGTGAGGGGAACAAGGTAAGGGAAAGTTAGTCATCAGACGTAAAAGCCGTCACACATGGCCTCAGCCTCTTTTACAGCTCTGAAAACATTGTTGGAGTGTCCTGGGGAATAACTGAATGGTGGTCTGCACAGAAACCAAAACTAACATTCCTTGAAATTACCATTGATTAATGCTTTGAGCCCTTCGCCCTGTTTAGGCATTCTACATTGTAGAAATAATGTCTCAAGTCTTAGCAACTTTTAACTGTGAAAAACAATTTTTTATGGTAATTAGATCAGTCAGATTTACATAGAGAAACAATTCGACTCTTGTGATTTTAGTATGATAAGTTCTTTTTAAAAGGATTAAGCTGGTTTTATTATCCTTAGTCCATCTCTCAGTACTTCCTAATTCATCCTGTTTGTGGCACTAAATTTAAAACTTGTGTCGAACAGGATGCAACTAAACCAAGCAGTTGCTTTATTCTCAGCATTAATCCCTATCCAGTGGAAATTTTTGAGAGCAGACATTAGACATATACGTACTCACGAGAGCAAGTGTTTTCTTTGAATGGAACATGTATATGTTTCTGCATTGCTCAGTGAGTCTGTTACATTAAAGGACTGACGCATTATGGGTTGTTTGCTTGGATTGTGAGTTTCCAAATTCACAGAATGAAGTATTAGCTGCACTGAGAAACACATTTGGACAAACTACACAACTGAGGGATTCATATTCTGCTTTAATGGAAGTATTTCATATTTCACTTTAACCATTATATATATATATATATATATATATATATATATATATATATATATATATATATATATATAGTTTAAGTCAGCCAGTGCAGCAGTGTGGTTCACTGGTGTGTTTATCACACAGAGGGTATGTCACACACAGTACTTGTTGGTGGGATAAATTTGATGCTGGTCTTGGTCTTTCAGTGTGTTTCACTTCACAACGTGGTCTTGTTTTGTTAGTCGGACATAATAGCTCAGTGTCTGTACAGTCCACGTAGACAGGCGCTCCCCCTTAACTCGCTGCATGTAGCATGAAATGACTTCATGAGTGGCGACAGCTTATCTCTCCCTGTGGATGGGATCAATATGCTGGCGCTCTTGCTTTTCTTGTTGACATGAAACCTCAGAGACCTGCTATCATATGTACTGTAGTCCACCTGCTTTGGGTAAACATGGACCATCTTTGTGTGTCTCCCCCCCTCTCGCTCCCCCTCCCATTAAGGAGGTTGATAGGGACAGTGTTGTTGCTGCTTCTTTATATTTACCTTCCCACAACTTAGTTTTAATGCATAGAAATGTTGCCATGCATCTGTGTGCTTTATGTAAGCAGGACTGGGGAGACAGGAGGACTTGGAGTCTCTGTTATCAGTCTATCTCAACGATGACTTATTGTGTAAACAGCAGGAACAACCTGTTGGCTGCAGGTGGCTTGTCCTCTTGTAGTAACAGAGCAGCAGCTCATATGGGCGTCAACAAACTGTGGAACTCCAATGATGATATCATTTTGGAAAGGTATTTGGATGATGTCAGTTTGCATGCTGCACGAATCTCTGATAACAACACATGATGGACAAGACACAAAGCTCAAGCTGTATCTCCAGTTAAGAAAACTTGAGAAAACCAGAAACATTTGTGTTATTTATTGGCAATGTCATGCAGTGTTGACACAAATGAGATGAACAGTTCACTATTTGGTAACAAGCCAAATGAGAGCTTAAATAACTAAAAGAGGTAAATAATTTGAAATGATTCAACAACTTAACACAGAAAATTCCAAAATTGAATTAATTATATGTAGTAAGTAGTGTGTATGTGTGTTTTTGTAAACAATGTTTGCCAGAGAGAGATCTTTCCAGTCAAAAGATCTTTATCTCTGAATCAGTGGCCAAGCAATGAAAGGTTTCTACCACTTCCGCTGAATGAAGCAGCAGATGAGCGGTTCCTCTTCCAGATTACAAACAAGTAAACTATGAATTAGATCATGTAACATAAAAAATCACAGATCAGAAAAGAATATGCCAATAAGAGATCAGGTCTCTAAAAGCTGAATTTATTGAACTCCTAAAGTGATGTATGTAAACAAAGCTGTAAGTGTGTGTGTCTAAATCATCCACAGATTGAAGAAATCATGAGTGTAGAACCAATCCTATTAGAAATGGTCAAAAATGTAGACAAGGCAACATGTTTTATTAGTTCATCTCTACAAAGTGAAAATAATAAATAAAACTAGTGTATCAATAGTGTATGAACTAATACAAAATAAAATGAAAAAGAAAGATAAATGTGCACACATCCCAGCAGAGACTTCAATTCATTATAAATCAATTATGATTAAAAATATTGTGTGGTTATTCTCAACCTCACTGTTGTCGCTGCAAAATCGACTTGTGGTGGAAATTGATTCAACTGTATCAGAATACAGAACATGAACTTCCAAAAGTCTGTTAAATTGCACAAGGATAAAACTGCAGAAAATTCCCACATGGGGGTTTTAGAGAGCTGTTGTGAAATCCTGACACCCTCCAGTATCAGAGCTCTCACCACCTAACTCCAGCCCAATTCCAGACCCTTTGAGTAAAGTGAGAAGACTTGCTGAAATCCTGAAGAAAAATTATATCATAATTACTGTGGCTGCATTGAGGAGAGAGGCTCGCCTCAGATCCTGTATGCTCCGCTCTCACAATAGGTGGCCACTTTGCCCGTCTGAGAGGGATCCATATCACACGGACCATTGTGAAAGTCCACACAAAAGCCGTGGCGAGAGATACTTCATTATTCGAGTGTTCGCAGATCAGTTTCTTTTGTCTGTTGTTGCCATCCACCGTTTTACACCTCTAGGAAAAAAAAACTTTCACTGTTGACAAGTGAAGTTCTTTGTAACCTCTTGACCTGCTTCAATGTACACTGAAGTCGTCTTGCGTGTTTACACAGACGTATATATGCTAACACCCTGTGTAAACATATGTAAAGAAGAGTAAAGCTCTTCTGTCTATATGCACAGTCATGTTCACAGATGTCAGCCAGAGTTTAACAGTTTGGGTGAGTGCTTACTAATTTATATGAGCTCTCTGTGATTATGTTAGGCTTGTGCTCTCTTTGACTGTGGATTTGGTGAGGATTAGATTTGGACTTTAGATGAAGTCTGAGGATGTTTATCTGCTAGATGACTTTCTTGGCTCTTTATGTCAAAACACTGTCTCAAACTGTCTTTAAATCGCATTCTGTTTCTTGCAGAAAGTACCTCATAGTGAAACTAACAATAAGTCAAGTTAGTATCATCCATTCACATTAGTTTAAAAAAATTAAGCATAAACATGGAGGCCAGATTCTACGCTATTGATGACAAAATGATTATTATTATTATCATCATCATTGTTATTATTGTAATGGTAATGGTATTTTTGCTTTAACAACTACTTGTAAACATGTAGTCTCTACTGTCTTTTTCTGGTCTCCCTCTCCCCTGTCCTCCTCCCCTCCCTTTCCTCCGTCTCTTCTCTTTCTCTTTTTTCATTTTTCTCCAGCCGGCTGAGGCAGATGACCGTCCACTCTGAGTCTGGTTCTGCTGGAGGTTTTTTCCTGTTAAAAGGGAGTTTTTGTCAAGCGTTTGCTCATAGTGGAAATGTTGGGGTTCTCTATGTAAAGTGCCTTGAAATAAATGTTTTTTTGATCTGGCGCTATATAAATGAAATTGAACTGATTTTAATTAAATAATGTGTAAATAATAATCTTGATGAAAGGAAATAGAGAGTAACAGCACGTCAAAGTTATATGTGAAATAAATCACACAAACAATAAAAAATAAAGTAATTTTTCATACAGTCTACATTGCTTAGACTGATAAGCTAACAGCCCTCTCACTTTTGGTCTTCAGCCTTGACCAAAAAACAGCTGACAGGTTCTTGTTTAAATATCTCAATCTTCAGGGCAGGTGATACTCATGTAAAAGCTTAGCCAGGCAGTTTGGTGTCTGTCTTAAAGGTCAGGAGTAAATCTTTAAATATGCAGGTGTGAGTGTAAAGATAGCTAGGTATAAATGTGCAGATGTTATATGGTTAAAAAGTCAAAGTTGAATATGCTTTTTTGCTTTCTTCAAGATATTTTTCAGATGTTAAGGCATTTAACAAAATCTATGAGTTGTAACCACAGACATCACATTTTAGGATTCTATGTCAAAATCTCACAACACAGGTTGTTAGTTGTGATGATTTCAGACTTTAATCTCCTTAGTCATATTACCAGAAAGTGTCCTCAAACAGATGAAAAAAACGTAATGCATCTTCGACAACTGAGCTGCTGCTACACACTCATCTTCTCATCCTACATAGTGCTGCACATTACTGCACTGCTCCCACATGCTCGTCAAGAAATTCACAGAGAGAGACAGAACAGAAGAAAAAAAAAAGAAAAAGAAACAAATCGAAACGAAACGAATATTAACAATTATTTCTGTTTGGCTGGCTCCAGGAAAATTAGATTGAATGGGCTGAGTTTGAATATACCGGACAACAATCAATTCAATTAGGTTATGATCAGTCACTGGTATGGGCAGCGGAGGCCACAGCGCAGGCCCCTTTGTGCTGTACTTCAGATAGAAACGCTCAGAGACAAGACACACTCTAAGGCAAGAGACAGGTCTGGTGCTAATGTCAGCTCTAACTCAATAGAGAGGCTGCCTCACTGCTTCCTTTCACTCTGTCTGATTGACCACTCCATTAAAACTGCACTGACAAGACCACTGTGTGTGTGTGTGTGTGTGTGTGTGTGTGTGTGTGGAGGGTTATCCTTCAAAGATCAGACATAACTAAATTCATCTTGCAACTGAGCATCACATCAATCTATCTTAATTATTTCAATATAAAAACACACACAAACTACAGTGACATTTGTAGCAGGTTTGATTTAATGGTGTGTGTCTGTGTGTGTGTGTGTGTGTGGCAGCATGCTTGCAAATGCAAGTGTTTTGCACGTCTGACATTCTGTGCTGAATTCCCTGTTGGTACTCTTGGTAATGCCCGAGCGCCCTCTGCCCTACTGTCTCCTTCCACCAGTGGGATGTGAATAATGGAGTAATTACAGGAAACAGGGCCTGACCACTAAACGTTTTCCTAACCAGAGGATCTGGGAGAGGGATTCTCCATTTGAAGACAGGGAAGAAAAAAGAGAGACAGCGAGACAGAGGCAGATGGAAAAGAAGTGTACCTCTAATTTTCAATATCTGGATTAAAGATTAGCTACTCCTCCAACAGTGTGTACTGTAATAGATAACTAGAACTGTGCATTTATGAGTATATGGATGTCCTGAAAGAAGAAAAACTGGCAGAGAACAAGGTCTTGTCTTACCAAGGTCACCCTAAATCCAAGGTTTTTGGTTCTAACATGAGCGGGTCGCATAAACCACATGAAAAGACAGCCAAGACAGCTAGTGTATGGAGCTGCAGAGTAACAACCTCACTGAGACATGATCAGGAGGAAAAAATAAATTGCAAAGATAAATGAGGTGGAAGAAACAAAGGCGTGCAGTGGCTGTCGTGAACTGTAAGATTATTCACTTCATGTGCGGTTAATGAGCATGAATTTGACACTTTGCTCAAATTAGTTTAGTGGTCCGCGAGGAGAAAAGCACAAGAAACAACAACAAAACACACAAACACAAAATTCTACTGCACAAACACAGTCAACAACAGTGGAAAGTAACTTAAGTACATTAAGTCAGGTCAGTGCCTAATTTGTAAGTGAAGAAGATCCCTAAGCACAGAAAGCATGCTGTTCCAGCAGGTCAGGGTAGAAGAAAAGATCTCAAAAAGCATCAGAAATCCTCAGAACCTAGAGCACACTGAATAACACCTAGGATTAAATAAACAGCATTTAATGACAGTTAATAATCATGTGTCCCTTTACTTTCCTACTGTAAACTGCTACAATGTGTTAGATGTATGGGTGAAAGTATTTCTGTTTGCTACAACTGATGTTCAGATTTAATCTCTCCGCTCTCATCAGCGTCTTCAGCAGTCACATGAGGCAGCTGTTGGCAGACAAATTCACCAACTGGCTGGTGACCATAGTGGAGCATTTAGAGGCTAAAGAGTCGGACACATTTCTCTGGAGATAACAAAGAGACAGTGAACACTGGACTTCATGACTAATGCCAGTGTTAGTCTACATTTGAGAAAATAGCCAAGTGTTTGCTAACACATTAACCATATTAACTTTATGAGGTGATAATATGTCAGCGATGTGTTTACAGCTTGTTACTTTACAGCCATCAAGAGGCGAAAAATGTACTAATGCAAGTTATGGTACACTTCTGAGGTATTTGTTGTTTACAAATGTTTTATTTCCTTCTATACTTGCCCTGCGCTACAATTTAAAAAAAAAAAAAAAAAGTTTTTTTTCAAGACTAATGTTGCAACTAGTAAGTATTGGTAAGTATTTACTGATGTAAAAAGGTACACTTCATTATAAAAATATGCCATAAGTTCAATTCTTGCACTGAAAATGATACCAAGTATGTAAAACATACAGGTAGAATATATAAATTAAAGTACAAGTAGCTTTAAATACTACATTACTTAAGTACCTAGCCACAATACACCCCAGCAGTTACAAGACATATTTTATAAAGCTTATATAACTCCTAAAATATAGCAGAACAAGATATTTAATTAAGACACTGTTCAGCATTTGAGCAGCTCGAAGAGACAAAGTGACTCTTGTTCACACTAACACCTACCACACACTGAGATGTGGCAGGTAAACCAGCTCATTAATGTGATCTATACTTCTCTTGGTGGATTTATGTCATTATCATGTGATCAAATTATATTTTCCATTTAACCCAAAATACACACACACACGCACGCACGCAGGCACACACACACTGCAAAACACATACTCAAAGCTGGTGCTCTCTGACCCTGACTGTGGCATCCTGTGGCGTCACAGGGGTCGACCCTGGGTGTCCTTGTTGGGTCTTAAAATGCTGGACTCCATCTCCCCAGTGACCCCTGAGGACCCAGAGGTGGCACTTCCCCTCTGATTAGAGCTAAAAATACTGTTCCTGTTCATGGAGCCACGGCCCCTGGGTGATCATGATGGAAGGAGGAAGGAAGCAGCTTTTCCTGCCTTTTTCTCTCCTCATAACTCATTTGTCATCCCTCTCTCTGCTTCGTTCTCTTTCATTCTGTCTTGTTATTTATTTCCCCACCATTTTTTGCTCAGATGGAAAACTTTTCTTCCAGGAGAAGAAAAAAAAAAATTGAACCCACTTCACCTCTCCGAGGACAGGAAAACCCATGACATGGAAAACGCTTTGAAACCAATGGTGCAACAAATGTCATTTGAACTGACAGTAAACAAGACCATGAGCATGGTGGTGGGTGGACTGGCTAATGTGTCATTAATGCTTAGACACACTCATATAAACACAACATTAGCACGTTCATCGCCTGCTCCAAATGAAAAAAATAAATAAAAATTGGCTTTCCTTAGCAGTGGGCCGTTGGGCTAATCACCCCCTACGCTGGGTAAATATTAAGTTTGTAGACCTGAATTAAAAGATTTCCCTCGTCAAACAAAATGGCACGGTGGAGCTCCAGAACACTGCTTAAAGGGAGAAAACAAAATTCTCAGTTAGCAAAACACGATTAAAACGGAAAGTGAACCGTAATTACTTGTGCATACTTTTGGAAAAGGATTTATTTGTCAGACATGACAAAAACATCCCCTTGTGCTGTATAAAATTTTACACCCATGAATGGGTTATTTGTAAAATATACAAATACGCTTGGTTTTGGGCTCTTTAGTTTGACTAAAATCAAGTCCCATGCAGGATGTACCTTCTCATATGAAAATGTTTGAGTAAATTCAGACACAAGATTAAAATATGTAAGCTGAAAGAGAGGTTTTAAAATAATAAACCCAGTTATGTTATGTCATCTGTTATTAATACAATTTATCCCGCTGATACACACTATTAATCCCCTCATACTGAATGATTACTTTTACAAAATCTTCATGAAAGTTTTATGAATCTCAGTGAATCGGAATCTGTGTACGTGGGAGCTGTCATATGTTAACTACAGGGATTAGTGGAGCCATTTGATTGGCATGTTAACAACAGAGTAGGAACATTAAATCATTATTCTGTCATTGATTTTATTTAGGTTCCACACCCATCACAAAGTAACAAAGTCCAATCCACCTTTTTGAAACTGTGTCAGGGCTAGGGCTTTGGTGGTTCTAGAGACATGTTGTGTAATGTGCATTATTAGCATGTATTTCTGACAGCTACATCAAATAACATACACAGATAAGAAATAAAAACCAAACACATATGAAAAAAAAGCCATATAACTCAGTACATTGTTCTTCATACTTGATCAGACTGATGCATCTCATAAGAAACAGTCTTTGTGTTCTTTCAAAGAGGGTTGTTCATGACTCTTCTAAAACTTAAAGGGGAATTCCACACATCACGATGTGTTTACTTCGTGTTTACTGAGGAGTGCTACTGCATATGTGAAAAAGTTGTGTTAAGAATTTTGTGTCTCCAGAGAGAGCTGTGTGAAGTCTGGCAAAGATCCATCAGGTGGTGTCACTTAAGCCAGCATCAGGGCTTTTTAAAGCCAAAAGAAATCTAAGATCAGTGGCATCAGAAAGAAGTGAGTGTATCTGACCTCTTCAGTCTGATCCGCACAATGTTATAGGAGTGCAAAACCTAACTGTTAGAGTACCTTTTTAGGGCTGAGCAGGGATTGGGATTTAAACAATTCACAGCTCAATGTTTGCAGTCAGACATGAACTTTTTACTTTCTGCGCAATTAACAAGAGGCAGAAAATCTGAGCAAAGGTTTAAATAAAAGTCCCAGAATATGAAATAACTGCCACATTCACAACTGTACGGTGATGCTGTTGGATTATGTTTGTATTGTAAATTGAAATAATTATGCTTTTGGTTATGCTAAGCTGCTTTCTGACTCATTTTCACACATGTGATATTTTGCTTTTAAGACCTTGTTAATACCTATGACTCATATTTTCAGTTATTCAACTGAAAGCCTGCTTTGTCAGAGAATGAACATTTGAAATACGGTGGTGTTCTCTGTAGATTGATTTGTGACTGCTGAGATGACTTAACAGACCAAATCCAGGCCAGAATTAATGTTTTTTTTTTTTTTTAACATAAAGGTGGTTCCTATTATGGCTGGAGCTGGATAGGACTGAAGCTTTGCTCTCTGATGTATTAATTCATGTTCACCACTTTTATATCTTTATTCTAAATTTATTGTTTGTTTGTTTTTGTTTTTTTCTCATATTGGTGGTCTGTCTATTGTTCTCACTCTCGCTTAAATTCACTTTGTTCTCTCTTTGCCCTCTGTGCCGCTGTCTCAGCTGCGGTCCATATGACTGTGATAGGTCGATTTTGTAATTTGCTGTGTTTTCAAAGCCATTATAACAGCTTATTTATATTTTGAAGCTGACTCTGGCCTCACCATGTTCGGAGACAATTACAAGAAAGCCTATTTTGTAGAGCCCTGTCTGTTTCTGTTAGGAAACAGTCTAAGTGGAGACAGACCAAGTGAATAACAGCTGGAGTCACACACGCACACACACATTTTCTACTTCCTCATATACACATTGTGAGCCATACACTGGTTGGAAAACTTTCCTTTTGTTGCTCTTATTTGTTAAATAATGAGAATATTAACAATTATGCGTGTCTCATTTATCCTCAGTTATTTAATATAAACAAAAGTATATTTTTCTTTTTTATATACAACATAAATTGGTATCTGGTTTCTTACTGGCTAAAATTCATATCAATACTGATGCCTCTGATAGAAACTTTGGCAACTCAGAGGGGAAATGATCAAAAATTTGCTATGGAACAAAAAAACAACAAACATCTGTAAAGTAGTAGACGCTCATCAGTTAAGAAAAATGAAATAAAATGATTTTGATGCATAAAATAGTAAACAGCATTTTTTTTTATTAGCATTTTTGACATATTTCCTTATTTAGTTTACTTTGTATTTTAAGTTTATTGACTATATTTTTTTTTTACTTATATATTTATTGTAATTACCATACTAGTGGTCTTTGGCATGTGTCTCCATTATCCATGTTATTTGTTTATTTGTATATTTTTGAAGTTAATCTTACATGCTCCATCAATATTTTCTTTTAAATAGTTCATATTGTGTTGTTTGCAAACTGTCTGTCTACTGTTTGTTTGAAGTTATTTTAGTAATTGTGCTGTGTGTACTCCCCATGTGTTAAAATAGTTTGGTCAGTCAGTGTACATGTTCCCCTGTTTGTTGTTCAGTTACCGTTGACCTCCTCCATGGGAACATTGTAGATATTATTCACTGTTGCTCTCTCTTCTGTAGTTTCTCTGACTAGTTCTCAATAAAAACACTTTAAAAAAAAAAAAAAAAAAATCTGCCCCCACATCTCTAATAGCGTATCAGGTACCTCAATGTAAAATGCATGTTTCCTCATTTGAAATCTTGGAAATTATACTTGTTGGGTTTATAGTCAAACATAAAAAAATGAGTATCTATTATAAATTGTGTGAACAAACTTAAATGATTAAAATATATATTTTTTAAATATAATAAAAAAAACTAAACTGTGAGTCATGTTAAATTTTCTCCAACATGACTGTACATGCAATATGTTATCATTCCTGTTGATTTCTCCCATGTCCATGATATCAAACCCCACCTTCTTCTATTGTTTTCTCTCCAGCTTTTTATGAGGAATCTCCTCTGTCTACCCTACACCTACACTACCCCATGGTTTAAAAATGTCAGTTGACTAGTTTTAAACCAAACCCTTAAACCGGTTAACAATATTTCTAATAACAGAGCAGTTTTCTTGTCGTTCAACATCAAGAGGCATGACATGATTGATTGCCGTGTCTGTGTTTCAATCACTGAACATTTAAAATGACCAACTGTCCCATCTCATTAAGCCCGGCTGTATTCCCCTCACATATCTGTCCTGCCACATCCCCAGAGCGACAGCATCCGTCTAGGAACAGAGGCTGGTTTTTCTCCGCCGGGACAGGCTGGTGCCAGGCAGAGCGCTGTGGGTAAACCTCTCACCCCCCCCAACACCCCAGCAAACAAACCACAAACAAACCCGCCGGGGACCCAGGCACCAACACAACCAGCGGCCCCAGCCCCACAGTCTGCCACAGTCAGCTGTCTGTCTATGTGTGTGTGTGTGTGTGTGTGTGTGATTGTTTGGGTGGGGTGAAAAAAACCCAGCTTTTTTTTTTCTTTTTTCTTTTTTTAATGTCAGGAGATACAGACACTCTTCTGTCTGTCTGGAGTGAGTTCTACCTGTTCGTGTTCATTGGTTTTATTTACTAAGCATAAAAACATGAAGCACAATTAAGACTGAGTGACCGGTGACCTGATGACGGACTAAAGGAAAATTCCACAAAATGGACTTTTTTTTTTTTTTTTTGTATTCTGAGAGGAACATGAATCACCCATTTACAGTAAAAGAAAGAAGTACACACATTACAATGAAAATGAGTGAGAACGATTCATCCTCTGGGAAACATAAATGTCTGTATAAAAATTTAAATGACAATCCATGCGATATTCCAGTCTGGACCAAGTTGGTGTGCTGACCGACACATCATGACTAGAAATGATTTTTGCTGTGTTCATACGCCCACAACTCTCCAGCACTACAGCTAAACTAAGAGCATCTTGCACCGCTGTGTGGTTAAATAAAAGTGGAATTACAGTAGGTGTTGAGTTTACACTCTGCTCTGCTGTAGGCCAATAAAATAAGAAGTCCTATTATGAGTTTACATGCCTTGCAAGAGCAGCTTTATATATCTAAAGGAGTGTGTGGATGTGCCAGTCTTTTCTAACTGTGTTATTTAAATCATGTAAACTTGATAATGTGTCATCTGTTAGAAAATCATATGGCGGAATTTTGTTTAGTCTGACTGGTTTTTAAGCAGTATTTCAGGGTGAGCCTAGTTCGCCTCTTTATTGTATATTACAGAGAACAAATAAAGTGTAATTATGCAGCACAGTTAAAAGGCCACCAACAGTGTTGCCCAGATGCAGTAAATATCTTACTGTATGGTTATTTTGTTTTGCTGACAGTTGTTAATTTATACCCAAAAATAATCACAGAAAGTTTCCAACTTTGATATTTCCTGACATCTATTTTCATTCCTGACTCAGCTGCTTGCTGGAGTTTAAGGGAGGGGGGGGCTAAAGCAGGGAAGCTATTTTTAAATGAGTTCATGGTTTGGGTTGTAATATGATGACATCTTACAGCACACACAGTTGCTTGTCTTCAGCATGTGTGAACTGTGAATTGTGTGGGTACATGTCACAACTGGCAACGATACTCTACAAATGGTGATTAGCTCTCACAAGAGGGAAGGATAATTAAAAGAAATTACTTCTCACAGTTACTCAAAACTATTTCTCATGGAGTGAGTGCAGACAAACACTCCCAGGGAAGCACACAGTGCATCTGCAGTGTGCAGCATAAAATTAAGCAGTTCTCACAGCTGCTCTAGTAATAGCCTGAGTGGCATCCGGGGATGGTACCTCCTGACTTCCTGTGAAACGAAGAATAGCTCTGACCTGTAATAGGGATAATGCAAAATTAATATGCCTGAGTCATGTGTTTCTGACATTTAAGTAAAGAAGTAAACAATTACACTTTTTTTTTTTTCTAAAAAGACACACACACATACAGCATGTCCATGCACACACACATACTCTTTGTTTGATACATATGGGCATGTAGCCAGAAACAGACATCACACCCACACTTCAGCGCCTGTGGGGTGAGAGGGCGAGGAGGGATTTTGGAAACTAATGTTCACTTGGCCAATCTAATGAAGCATTTAATACACAGCCATGGGAATGAAGAACAAGCATGAATCATGCAGCAATTAAACTATGCTCCAGCATCTACTGGAAGGTTTTATTTTTTTTTTTTTTCAAGTCATAAAATGTTGCTGCTGCTTCTGCACTCACACTGAACATCAGAAAAACTCAATGTCCTGTCAAAGAACTGATGTAAAAATGGACAGGTGTGTATGGAGATGATGTGTATGTTTTGTGTGTTTCTGTTTACTGTATTTTTTATGAGAAGGTGGGGTGCAGAAATGGATGGGAGTTGCCACAGCTAAAGAATAAGCTGAATGCCAAAACCATTGAGAATCATATGAAAAGTATTTTAAACCCAGTTAATATATTTTGTTCACTTACCTAATGCTAATATGTCATTCGGTTGGTGAGAAAATCAAGCAAATGCAAAGAAATTTTTGACAGGTACGTTTGGACACCTTCCAGAGTTTTTCTCTTTTTTAGTTTAGGTTGATTAAATGGCACAAGGCAGATCCTTGCATCATTTCAGAGTTACACAGAAACACACTGTTTGATATACTGTGAGATATAGGAAAGAAATGTCATGTTAAATAACACTATGGCCATGTTAGCTAGCATGCTAACCACTGTAGCTGTTATAGCAGTTCTTCATAGGCACAGTTAGTAGTTGGCCTGGCCACATCAGCATGCTAACTTACAAACCATCAATAGCATTGTTTACACTCACATTGTGCTAGTTCTGATCTGATATTAGCGTTTAGAGACAAATTAGTGGATAAAAGTTATTACTATACATCACCAAACTTTACTGCAACTTATACAATAGTGGTCAACACTTTTCATGAAAAATTTCACCCCACATCCCAAAAAGACATAAATTAACTATCTTTATACAGATGTTCTTGCATATACAGTTGTTATTTCCACACCCTAAATAGATGACATCTAGTTATACCATCTCTGTCATCACCTGCTTCATTATGGTTGGAATTTAAAAACCAAATTAATCAAATTTGTTGTTAAAAAAAACTGTGTCTGTTTCCACAGAGAGAGCCCAAAAGGCCAGATCAAGTCAACAACAATAACGAGGGGAGTTTTTCAAGTGTAACAACAGGGCTGTTTTGAGAGAGAACATTATGATTGCATTAGATGACCTGGCAGTCAAGATCCAGCATTTCATTGTGGTTTCTGTTGCTTTGCGACCAAACCTGTTTACAGCCCCAGACCCAGTTCAACTAACGAGTCAGTGTGCAAAATCTAAACATAAAGGTTCTGCAAATCAAACCAGCAAGTCATTTATTCAGCCAACTCACTGTGTATTGTTCCTCAGCAATTACACCTTCGTCTCTTGTATGACACAATGGAACCAACACAAACAGAAATGCGATATTTCTTTGAATCCGTTTGTTGTACATTCAGCCTGAGAAGTAGGGAGGGAGGGTGTATTCATGTGTGTGAGGAGGGTGTGTGAGTCCACTACAACCATTTTTAACTGAACATTATATTTCATTCCACGAATGATCTCTGCTTCCTCCTCATAAAGAGGAGCTCTAAGAGGAAAGGAATGCAGGACTATCTTATCCAGAAGCTATTAGTTGCTACAGTTTTATGATGACATGAAGGGACATGGGCGCATATTGGACGCCGCCCTACTGCATTATTGATAATTGGGAAATATTTACGGTGCTCCTTGGCGGTAATGGGTCAGCTGCCTTATTTACCTAGTGATAAGGCTTTATTGCTTTTATGGTAGGGAACTAAAGCAATTATCAGTTCTAGGGCAAACAACTTGCTGGTCCCTCCCTGTGTGTGTGTGTGTGTGTGTGTGTGTGTGTGTTGCATAGTAGCCACAGACTTCACCCGCCAAATGATTAGGACTGACATTCCACTCACTTGGTAGTGAAAATCCAGTCCCAATGCAGCTCAGAAGGATGTCTTGTCGCAGCTCACATCCTGTCCTGATGATCATGTCCTAGATCACCCTTAAATTTGGACACACAAATTGTAGAAACATTCTATGCACTGGAATCACACAGATTTACACTCATTTGAAAAGATCCTACAAGATGCTACATTGTCACCAGTGTAGTTTGTTGATACGAATATACATTGTGGATACATTTCTTGGGACTCATAATACAGCATAAAAATGTGGATTAAACAAATCCACCCATAATACATGTGCTTCTCAGATCGAGCACACTTATAATGTCCACAGAAATAACTTAAAATTGAATCATTAAACAAATTAATAATGAATTATAGGAGCAAATTACACCATGTGCATGTGCAATAGTATCTTCAGTTTTTAGTGTGGTAAAACATGAACCAGCCATGAACAGTCCCTGAATACATGGTTTGAAACCAGAAGTATTTCTACATAATATTAAATGTATATATGTATATGATTGATATCTCCAAGGTAGCTTGAGGTTGCTATTGTAGTTATGAGCCCACATGTACAACATTGATCAGAGCACAGCAAAATGAAAACCAGTTTGGTGCAACTGAATTAGACAGAATATTACTCTTGCACTAAGTAGTTATGACAGTTATGTGTTTGACACAGGGATGTCTACATGTTTGTCTTTGGGTTGTTTCTCACACAAGCCACACGGTGTGCCACACACACAATCTGCCTGCCTGTCGATGTTATTTGAGAGTTTATGTGTGTGAGAGGAGCAGCAGAAGAGGCTCAGCTCAGAGGACCACTCAGACTTTACGTGCTCTCCCAACCACACTAATGTACTCACTAATATATTTTTAAACAGTGGAGGTTTTTTGGAAAGCTTTAGTCTGATGCATAACGAGGGTTGGGTCAGACAAATATTTAGATTTCAACCCACATGATACCCAGTCACTTCAAACATCCACTGTCCTGACATTGGTCAGAGCTAAATAAACGCTCAATCGACCAATCAGGAGCTATTTCTCTTCATGACCCCAATTAATTTTGCCATGGCTCAGCTCAGTATGTGGAAGAATGTGGCTTTCTGTTTCCATGAAATTTGATGAAATCATTCTTCATGATAACTGCTGTCTTCTAAAGAACAAGCAAACCTCCCAGAGCCTCATAAAAAACAGACAGTGTATTTTTCCTGGAGTGAACATGACTGGGGCAGGTGGTCTTTGAAACAAAGACAGTGTAAATGTGTGAGTCAGTTATCGGCTGCAGTGGAGCTATGCGAGGCCTCCATATGGGCCCCGCGTTGATGTGAAAGTGTTGCCCCCTCCTCAGTGACCCTGAAGCACAGAAATGATGGGGTGGGGTGGGGGTTGTCTAAGAGGGGCAGGCGGAGCACGCCAAAGACCCAGGGTTTGATGGTTATCTGTTGGATAGAGTTACAGCAAGCAGTAAGGGGGCGTTGGAGGGTGGTGGGCACTGGGAGTCACCCCCTTTGCCTTTCTGTGTGATCACAGAGGGAGCTACTGTTCCTCCAGGGGTGCACACTCTCACCTCACCTTCCTGCCACACAGTCACAGTCTGCTCCAGGGAAAAGAAGAATCTGCACCAACTGCTGCCTCTAATCGAGTCACCAAGCACCACTTGTCTTAAACACAGACACACACACTTTCTGACAAGTACAGACAAAGAGACCAAAACAACTGGTATAAGTCATTCACTCTTAAATCAAAACCTATCTTTAAATGTATTTGCAAGCATCTGCTCTGAATATGGAAAGTTGCACTGACTTCACATAAAAGTCTGCTTACAGGTTTTGGAGACTAGTACTAAAAATTCTTCCTCTCCAGGCAGAGTTTTTAAGTTGTAGGCCACATTAACCACCTGTAGGATGACACACCTGAATCTCCTACTGAATTGCTGCCAATTGAATTTCATTGTGGGTAATGAGGGCACCAGGATTTGTCAAACAAGAAGAATGAGAGGAATTAAAAAGAAAATATCTCTGGTTCTGATCATTTTTTTTTCAACTGTCCATAGTGACATACATTTTACTATCAAATTAGCAACATTTAGACTGGAACCACATGAAATATCTCACCTTTCTCATAATTTTTGTTACTTCATATATGTGAGCATTACAATGTGTTTTTGGGTTTAGATTAGATCAAATAGTGTGTTAGGATGTAAGTTTGGTGCAGGCACTCAGACGCTGCATGTTCAGGCCTGTCTGGACGGCCGACAGTCAGTGGCGTCTTCCTCATCTTGAGAGTGACATGTTATCACCTCTACCATCAGACCTTTCCTCAAAGGAAACTGCAATCTGGTGGAAGAATGGGGGAGGCTGCAGAGCGAGGAGTGTAAGTGTGAAATACGTATGATTTCTACTTCACATGGGCAAACGGGCAGGTTTGTCCAGGAGTTAAGGTTTTATAGGGGGCCTAATGTTCATCTACTGCTATCATCAGGTTGTGTCAGGTCTTGTCATCAGGTTCACAATTAATTTACAGAAATGACGCGCTGAAATGTAACTTAGAGTGTGCTCAAGCTTTGTACTTTTAACCTTTCAGAGTAAATGTTATTCCAATCCCTAAAACTCCCCAGTGTAGGAGCAAGACTCACACATACACACAAAGAGAGAGAGAGAATGCTGTGACCCATAAGCCAGAACACATGACCAGAAGTCAATGATCTCATGAAGCCTGTGCTGTTTGACTGGTCTGTAAATGACTAGAGGTGACATAAAGGCCATCATCCCCTTGACTCACATTCCACTTTATATAACAACATTTACTCTGATGACATTTACAGCAGCCTATTAACATCAACATGCAATCCACTCCTACTCCTGAATGACCCTGCTTCCACCCAATTTGCAGTCAAAGTGAAAAAATCTACAACATTCCATGTACTCTTATTAAGAAATAATGCACTGGAGAAAATTATGTTGGGTTTGTGCCAGTGTCCTGTCTTATTAAAAGAGAAATATGGGGGAAACATATCCATCATATTTAGACTGTGACTCAGGAAGTAGATTTAGACGACAAGTATGATACTGTAGCCAGAATATGTCCTGGCAGCGATACAAAAAGTGCGTATAAATCTAATCTGTCTCACTGTGGTGCATGGAGCCAATGGTTAACCAGCCTGTTGTTTAGCGATAGCCCTCAGACAGACCAGACTTGCAGGAAGCTGATTAGATACACTAAGAGTAAATACAGAACCAGACCAGTTCTCTCTGGCACCGAGCTGCAATTAGGCTCTCAATTATCATATTAAAAACACACGGAAGGAATGTAGCTCCCATGTCTATTTTCAGCTGTCTCTAACGTGTTGCTATCTGCTGGATGCTAAAAGACTGAGCTGACGTTTTTCTATGATTGTTGTCTTCATCATGTCTGTGGTTGGAAGATTTCACTGTGGTAGATTAGGTGGGATTTTTCTAGTTGTCAGGAAACAAAAGTCTGGACATTGGTCATTTTCCCAAGGTGTACATTATAAAAGTCATGGAATAATTGACTAAAAGTTATCAAATTCTGTAGCAAAGGTATTATAAAATGCCCATTATTATTATATTTATTATATAATGCCCATGATTATCCTCCAACTTTCTCATCTGATCACCAACATCACTGGTCATGTTTGTGTGGGTGGACCAAATGATCTTGTCATTACTACAAATCTTTACTCTGTTCAGTGGTTCTTTGACTGTGTCCATAAACCAGACAGTCACTTGAATCTGTAGATGCCTGATACAGGACCAACAGTATCAGTCTGGTTGCACTTCACTACAGCAACTAGTTAGCTACTTGAAGGAACTTCTACAAAGCATGGTGCATTATGTGTCAGTGTAGCAGCAGAATAGGATTGCTATGATTCCTGTTTCCTTTTCTACTCAGACTTCTATAAGTGACTTGTCTCATATTATTTTTAGGTTATTTTTTAAGCACAAGCACTGACCTCCCTGGTTGAAATTCTGCCTTACGACCTCTGTTGATTTAGTTTTGGTGATATACATAGAATTAATACTGTTGGACTTTGTGCTCAGTCTACAAACTTCTTCTGGCTATGTGTGAGCTAAGTCCGCGTGCTCTTTTTGAATGAAGCAATAGAAGAAGATATCCGATCTCAAATCATGTTTTAATCAGTAGTAGATGAATAAAGTGTTACAGAGCTCAGAATTCGATCCTGTCAACAGCAGAGTGTGGCAGTTCACAAAGTCTGACTGCTGTTCTCTCCCTGACCCAGTCATTTTATACAATATGATAAACAGGTGTTGCTTCTTCTGATTGGTTGTAGGTGATCCTTGATGATTGGTCTTCCTTGGAATCTGCTGCTATGGCTGGGTGGGTCTCGTTTAGTCGTGTGTACAGGTTCCTAATTGATAGTGTCAACAATTGCGTACATACAGTCATGTATGCACACATGTTATCTTTGTTATCTCTTGGGAACATGCTGGGATCTTCACACGCTACCATCACTGCCTTCTGTTCCATGTCTGTTTTTGTAACTTTGTTTTCCTCTGACTACGTGGTCTACATGGTGCGTTCACGTCATTATGCTAACCTTGTTGATTACTTCGTTAACAACTTGTCTGCGAAATGTTCACCGTTCACCGGTCTATTTTTCCACAACACAGATTTGCAATTAATTATATATGTTAAACTTTAAATCTTAAATCAGCAGTCCATGTTGCCCATTTATAATAGTAAGTGCAGTTTTGTGTTTCTGTATTTGTATAGCATTATTACTGATGGTTCACTATGAGATTGAAAAACATATGTTTATTTTGCCTGTGCATTCAGCATTGGGTTGCTTTGTGCTTCTTACCACATGGTGTGGCAGTGCCAGTAACCTCCACTAGCCAATCGGTTAAGGTTGGGTATTAGTTTAGAAATGCTTTAAAATGGTCAAATGGAAAAAGTCATTTGGATCAATATTGTTCAGAGTGTGGGTGCAGACAATTGTGGAGAGACAAAGTCATTTTCGTCAAATTATAGGAATTTAAAACCATTGTCAGCTAATTTGTTGTTTTTGGGTTATTTCTGCAAATATCACAATGCTTTTTACAAGAAGCCTGGAGCTTGAAATGATTCTTCTGCATCATTTGAAACAATAGTCATCCCACTAAGTAAACATGTTTGTGATTTCTATTGTTATCTCTAGTGTAGAGTTTTAACTATTTCCAAAGCTTTTCAGCCTAGCATGAAACAACTGAAACCTTTTTTTTTTTAATTTCATTGTGAGCACTTGAGTTGACCCCTGCCTGTAGCCAGTCTTGTTAGGAAGTCCCCATCCCACGCTCCAACAGTCTAGTTAAGACACCCCCCTCCCATCCCTAGGGCCTCAGGTCTCCATGGCTTGACCTGACGTGCCACTTTTCTGCCTCATCTCCTTTCCTATCACTCTCCTCTCTGACCTTTCTGTCAGCCGGGACAACAGGTCAGCAGTAACTGGGATAATAGCCTTGAACACTGCAGGAAGTAAAAGAAAGAAGGGAGAGGAGCGAAGAGAAGCATGCTTGCTCAAGAGACAAGAAAGTGACTGAGCTTCTTCCTCTGCCTCTGGTGTGTGTTAGTACTTACTGTGTGGTTGACTTGGTGGCAGCAGGAATATACTGAATGTGTTCCCCAGATGTCCCTGAGTGAGGCAAATGAAGGAAAGCGAGGGAGTGCAAACAGGAAGTGGAAAGCATCACATGAGGCTTGGGAAACATCCTCACTTTCCTCAAACTGAACTCAGCTAATTGGCTTGGCGGGTTAAAGGCTTTTAACACATGGAGAGGCCAGAGACCTACTGATAACACAGACTCAGCAGATACCCTGGCGTCATTGCAGGGAGATTTGACAGCCAACTGCGTCGCCACTTAAACACTCACATGGTCACATTGCAAACACCAATCATAGCTGTCTTAACAGTGAGGCAATGTCAATTATTTTCATGTTTGTTTTAACTGGCTTCGGCTCTATCCAGACAGTTTCCATGTCGGGTCAGGGAGCTATTCTCTTTTCCCTCTCGGTATTTTGTGAGCCATCCAGGGCTCCTAAATTAGATGCTTCAGGCTGGTTTTACTGAGGCCTATCATCTCCGCTTGGCATTGTTGCAGACGTCAGGCTTCGTAGCCTTGTTCTGCCGGGATGAGACGATGCTTTTGGAGGATTTTTCTCTCTCTCCTGCTTAAACTTCATCATTCTTTTGGTTCTGAGGCCACAGCAGCTGTTTCAGTAGGTCCTGTGCCTGAAATGGACTTCCAGGATATGGTCTCCCCACCAAGATGTTTTTTTTCTTTATATGATATATCCATGCAAACCTCTGCTTTGGTATTGTTCCCACTTATAATACCTCATCTGTCATGTCTAGGACTTAAGTGCTCATTTGGACGTGGCAGTGAATGATGAGCTGGAAATGCAGAAAAGCAACTTCCATGCATAAACAACAACAATAGCAAAACAACCATTTAGGCACATGCATAAATCTGGCTCCTTGGCTTGCATGGTTGAGGTCAGAATATGGCCACAGTGGATCCCATTATGCACAGTTTGAGGGATAAAGTTAGAGGGTAAAAAAGGCAGAGATAAAGACAGTGAGTGTTAGATAGGTGAGAGAGACAGCATGCTAAAGGTGAAGAGGCACAAAGACAGGGAAGATAGAAGTGAAAGGTGGTGGAGATAGAGAAGGAGAGTAGAGTACTGGAGAGGGGAGATGGAGGAGTATAAAGAGGAGGAGGTACAGGGAAGCATGATGCTGGCTGCTACTGTCACACTGTAGAAACTCAGAAACACCTCTGTCTATTTATCTCCAGACCATCCTACCCCCAGAACCTGATAAGGGCAGCTATTTCTTTCAGATGTGTGCATCTCTGCATGCATCAAACTTATAAACATGCACAGACATGGTCATGTGCATGTACACACCATGTCTGCTGCATTCACTGAGTGCACAAAGTCAAAGGTGAAGAATTAGTCATGTCTCCTCAACTTTTCCTATGTTGTATAAGTAAATTTAATCTACAAAGGCACTACACAGTTACAGTTAATGCTCATTTTTCAGTTGCATGGATGAAACAGGAGGAGTCATACTTGTGTAGGATGGCTCTACACATTCCCTCTGAGACCACTTTTTGACCCAAACACATTACAGTTGCATATCCTTTGGAAGTTTGTTCATGCTGAACATCATGATTTATTTCCAACACTATCATTCAGTGATAGTAAAGGAGAACTGTGCACTATTTGTAGTGATATGCAGGGTAAAGTTGTTGAGATCTGGATGGTAAACTGGCAAGTTTTTGTTTGAGAAGCTTGAGAAGTAATTGAAATGCTGATGCTAGATATTGTTCATATAATGTTCTTCAACAACTCTCCCACTCTTCATCTATTTGTCCACCAGGACCTAAATTCTGCTCATTTCTGTTGAGGTTTAACTTCTTTTGTGGCTTATGTGTTGTGTCGTGACATTTGCATTCATGTTGTGGCTTTTACATTTGTATTGTGACTTATATTTGTGTTGCAACTTTTGTATTGTGTTGACCCATCTGTGTTGAGCCACCATAAAAATGACAGCGAGGAACAATTCAGCAACATCAGTAAGGAAATTTCTCTACTATCCATGCTCATACTACATCTGTTACATATACAAAACCTAAAAATAGTTTGTTGGCCATAGCTGTGATGTTCACATAACTACCTTAACATAGTTTCCAGACAGAGATGCAATTTTTAATCATGTTGCATTACTTACTTTGTCTAATATCAGTGTGGACAGGAAGACAGGATTGGAAAGTCACTTTTGCAATGATCAACAAAGCCATAACACTTGCAGTGAATGTAGCCACCAGACAGATGTATGCATTTATACCTCTAACCACTGGGTAGATATATCCCTAGCAACCTCCCAAGCTCTCAACCTAGTTTGGACAGATTGGTTGTATTGTAATCTGTCTATATTGCCACTTGTTTGCATTTAAACTAGTCACCAGCCAATTATTCATCAAGTTCACCCAAAAGACATAAAGTGGTATATGTGGTGTTAATGCCATATAACTACATCCAGTTTTCTTTCTCACAACAGAAAAGCCAGCTCTAAACTATTTAAACCATATGAACTATGTATTTTTTAGCACTTTCCATTGTTTTCTTCCAGTTCCACACTTACACACTTGGCTATAATTGCAGCTTTAGAGCAAGCTGATATCATACTATGTATACCAGCTTCATATTCAGATCCATAGACCCCTGACTTGTCACTTTTCAGTAGGTATGGAAAAATGAAGGCACCACTTTAACCATTGCATCATGCTTCAACTGTCAGGATTCATGAGCCCAGGGCTATTTACATCACGTCTAGAGACTTTTTATAGTGAGCATTTCAGATTTTTAAAATTCATTCATTTATATGTCAGAGCTGGCACCATTACCTCTAACTATGTTTTCTTAAGTGCATTTATTCAAGAGTCAATGAGGTAAATGAATGTGTCTTTGAGTTTTACGTGCCAGTATGAGGCCATAGGTCTTTGTGGAAACTTGGCTGTTGCACCCAGGCTGGGTCAGGGAGTGACAGGAGGTGGAGGCCAACATGGCACTGAGCTGGACAGTTGTGGTGGTGGCGTTGGCAGAGAGCTGGCAGTACCATGCTCATTCCTTCCTTCACTGTTGTCTCCTCATGCCACTTGGCTAACCAAGTGCAGGAAATCCCCCGGACGGTCCCGGACGGGATTACAGCGTGGCTTTAGTGAACATTTTTGACTTGACAGAACAGCCCTTTTCCTGTTTACTGACAGGCAGAGAGTAAAAACTAACAGTAAACACACCTCTCTTTCAGCCCTCCCTTCCTCCCTCTGACTGTCCCTCCTTGCCTTGAGGCTGTTTTGGCCTCTCCCAGGGACATCCTGGTTTGTCCCCGGACAGGACTGTAGTCAGCTAAATGCTCTCCCCAGACAGACACCTCAGTGTCTCAGGGATAAAGAAAAGTACACACAGTTAGCTCTGAGTTCTCTGGCTGAAAAGGCAGCTATATTTAATTGATTATCTTAACTGTTGGTATTTCAGACTAGAGTAGAATAAACAACTAGGAGACACAAGGACAGAGAAATGAGGGAAGAAAGATCTCTGTACTGATGTAGAATGCATACTTTCATGGATTTATATTTAGCCAGTCCAACCAACTCCTCCCCCTCCTCTATTCTAACCCCAAGAAACCCAAATCACCCAGAATAAAAATAATTGGTGGTCTCGTCTCCAGTTCTGACTGGAATGAAGTCTGTACGGAAGAGCCGCAGCTCCTGGCAGGCCTCCTTGCTCTAGTCTTATCCTGAGGAATAGAAGATTTGGTCCAAGAATGGGAACATGCCGCGGTTTTAACCTCTATCACCCAACATCCCTGACATGGCTCTATCAGAGCTCACTAGGCAGTTGGATTAAAAGCCACAGGGTGGATCGGTGAGCATGGGGAGATGAGGCATTCTTCTTGAACCAACATGGATGCCAGTGCTTGACATGTTGGATTTTGTTTAACCAGACAATTCCACATTCCTGTGAAAACCAGTGGCATTATTAGCTCATGTCAGGATCTCCCTTCAATTTAGGACTTATTATTAACCTCATCCAAAATGTTTGCATCTGTTAAATTGCAGATGAATGTAGAAAGCGTAACATTGTTGAATGCTCTTTTCCTCCATAACCATCAGTGCTCAAGCCCTCCACCCCCTTCTCTCCCTGAAGTGGGTTCA
Organism: Polydactylus sextarius; assembly: GCA_016801845.1. NCBI lineage: Eukaryota > Metazoa > Chordata > Actinopteri > Polynemidae > Polydactylus > Polydactylus sextarius. The sequence continues at coordinate 17,693,719 of CM028928.1, forward strand.
TTTTAAATGGAAAACTTTGTTATAAGAGAAGCATTATACTCAGAGTTTGCAGCGGATCTTGGGAGCAGATAATTCTCCAATGTGACTGAGTTTGACTTTGAGTTGGCGTCAGAGGTCCACAGCCAGTGCAAATTTGATCAGTGAGCAATGGATCAGGTCTTGTTTATGTACACACAGTATATTGACAATTTTGTACAGTACAGACGATTTCACGGCCGATAATACTTTCATGGCACTTTAACTGAAACATTATATGCTTTGCTTAGTAACAAATGAAATCTTGATTAAAGTAGCATATTTCATGAAATGTGAGGCTCTAACATTGGCGCAGAGAACATCTTGACTTTACGCTCTGTCAGCAATACATTTATTTGGGTGTGTACAAGCAGAGAATTTCTGCGAGGGATGGGGAGCACACATCCCTCTAACTTTTAACAAGGTTTTTTTTGCTTGCTTTGTTTTTCTTCATTCTGATATATCTGATTGAGGCAATTAACAGTAAAATAACATGCTCGTGAATACAATTTAAATTGTCAATTTAAATGTGCAGTGTGTAGGATATAGGAGGGTAGTTATTTGGCAAGAATGAAATCTAATATGTTTTTATTAGTTTAAAATCATCTAATCATCTAAGAATGTGTTACACCTATGGAACATCCAACTCACACACACCCAAACATTACATTTGTGGGGCTAAACTAGAAATATTTTTTTGATGCTTCAGCACTTTAGTTGTTCGAGTGAACAATATTTAAGATTTAAGATGGCCAAAAAATGAATTGGATTTATGAAACACAATAGATGAGTGGAAGACAGAAATGGTGAAGTATTACCAAGGAATAATATCAAAAACAAAGTGAATGTTCCTCATAAGAGGGAAACAGTCTGCACTTTGAATCCAGAATCTTTGCAAACACTCAAATTCCCTCACAGTTTAAATTATATTACTCTTAAGTCTCCTGTCAATTTATGAGCTATTTTAAGAGTAACTGTAAGGTCATTGTTCATTCAGCCAACTCCTTACTTTCCACTCATAGTAAAAATGTGAAGAGCTGAAAATAATTGCTGGTGGGAACTGAGAAAGGCATCATCAGAGAGTCTGGGATAGGGTGTGGAAGGCTGATGATGTGGAGGCTCCAACTAAAGTCGCACACATGCACTTTCACAAACAAATGCACCCCAGTTTTACACCAGTACCACCATCAGTATGGACTGAAATGGGAGTGGTGGTGCACTGGATGGATGGGAGGGACGCTGTAGGACTTATTACAGTGTAGCATTCTGGGAGCACAGTTTGATGACAAGGCTGCAGAGACGTTTAGAGAAGAGTTTGTGCATCAGGACTGAACCAGATTTAACCAGAGCCTCTGTGAAGCTTCGGCCAAACCTCTCTTCACCACACCGCACTCTGCTAAGCTGCACTTTAGCTCTGTGTGTACATTTCTGATTGAATGTGTGCTGCACGGCATGTGTTTAGCATTTCAGTACTTACAATATTTCAGTACATACATATTTACATATGTGTATATATAGATATACATATATGTACACACATAAACATGAAACTGCGTGTGTTTGTGAGTGTGTGAGAGAGTTTCACCATCAGCCAAGCACCAGAAGAAAACAATGGAGTTTCCCTGAAGGAGGTAAAACAACAGTGGATTTATATTTCCCCTCTACGCCCCCCTCCCTTCACCGCCTACAACATATTACTTTCATTGGACTGGAACACTCTCTCACCGTGAAAAGTCTCTGGCAAAACCCTGTGCAGAATGTAGCGAAACTTGGACGCCTCCCTCAGCACTAATGCCGCCACACACATCGCCAGAGGGAGTCGACCCCTCACTGTGCGCCTGTATTTTCCCCTGCTGATGTTAAAGAACTGATGACTAAACAGCAGTAAGCCTCCCTATTGTATTAACTACCTGTGGCTGCTGTTGTTTCCACAATTTGCCTGACATTTATTCTCTGTAAAAGTAGCTTTATGGGCTTACGCGAGACTGAGCATGAAAGCTGCAGCAAGAAAAAATGGCATAAATCAGTTTCCTATATATGTTGGTGACCACAGGTTTTCACAAAACATTACAGTGGATGTTTAATTTGAAGTTAACAACACTGTGAACAAGTAGATGTCTGCAAAACACCTACTGTAGAAGATTTCATGCCTGAGATTTACATCTGAATGAAATTAAATCTGACTGACTTTAGAAACTGCTGCAGCTGCTGTTAAAAAAAAAAAAAAATCAGGTTGGAACAAAATCATAACAATTTGATATTCTTCTGAATTAATTCAGCAGCCAGTGAACCATGTAACATTTCCTTAAATATGTTACAAAACTCATTCATTCATTCTTTTGTGGTACCCCACTGTTTCATTTGGGTGACAGGCTTGCAGTACTGTAAAGTCAGTGCTTTAAAGATCCAGTGTGGAGAATATCAGGGAATCTATTGTCAGAAATGAAATATAATAATTAGAATCACATTTTAATTATTGCATAATTATCTTAGGTTAAGATAGTTTTTGATAGTTTGGTGATAATTCTTTTTATTGGCTAATAGTGCACATTTTATATCTACATTGGAAGTCCACTATGTTGCACTGCTGTTGCCAAAGTAACCCCAAACAGACAAAGCAAAATTTTGGCTCTAGATACGACCTTTAAGGTTTCTATGATTACTAAAGGCCATTATTGGTTCTCAAAAATGAGGGGAAGGTGAGGTGAGGGGTATTCAGCTAGTTGCATTCGAACCTCACCACTAGATGACAGTAAATCCTACACACTAATCATGTAAAATAACGTTAGCTTGTCACATAAAGTAGGTAAAGCTATAATAGTTAAATAAACAACATTAATATATAGTGCCTATGCAGTGACACCAGAAAGCTTCCAAAACTTCACTTTTCAAAGGATTCAGTGCTTTGTTCCTCCTATTTTGCACTAGCGAAGAAAACAATAAAAGTGTACTGAGGTCACAGATGAAAAAGCATTTTATAAATGCTTGAGAATTTATACTTTAAGTATATGAATATTTCATTTTTCCTCCACATTTTAAGGGTTTCTTAAATTTCAAATAAAAAGTGACAGCCTTAGAAGCTACCCAACCACTGCTGCCAAAATTTGAAACAGAAACCCCGCCTAGCATTATATTTCTGTTTGCCTGGTTTAATTATGTTGCAATAAATGCCTGATCTGCCCACTTCTCTTCTTCAGACAGATGTTCTCTCTCAGTTGCAGTTTTATGATGGTGTTCTTGTACTTGGCACAACAGAGTTCAGTTTGCTGAGTTACACTGGTATTTAGGCCTCATTTTTTTTTTTTTTTTTTTTTTTTTGCAACAGCCTCAAACTGACCCAAACTGAAGGGACACCTGCTGACTCCAAATTAGGCAGCAAACATACACACAATGAGTCAAACACACCTTAATTTCTGAAATGAGGCGAAAGGCAGGAGATATAAAAATGACTCCACTAAGGACAGAATGAGCTCATTGCTGGGCAGAACCATACGATGTTGTGAGATTGCGAATGAAAGACAAACAGTCCAGTCAGACAGTGTGCATTAAGTAGCTGTTGGCCTGGTGAGGAAAAGCCCCTGGCAGCCAGGCTGTCTGGGGTAGAAGTTTCATTATCATCTGCTATCAAGTGTCCTCCATTGAGCCCAATGAATCACAGGATTACAGGGGAAACAGTGCATTGTTGTCTGAAGGCGTCAGTGCCTCTGATCCATGTCTTTCCCTCCACCCACCCCTGTTCGCCTTTGCCCACTCTGGTCATAAACCCAGGCAGTGCCCCTCTCTCGTACTACTCTGTTACTATGACTGAGTCTATGTCTCCCAACCTCTCTCTATGACTTCTAACCCACTACTGATCCTCCTTTTCTTTCTCATGTTGTCTGCCCCCTCTTGGAATGACTACACCTTCTATGATGGATCATGGGCTGCAGCGCCACATTGACACACACTGGACTGACCTCTCTGCCAATGGTCAGGCTTTAATTAAAGGTGTAAATCAGAAATATTTATCAATCAAGATGGGAGACGCCTGGATATCTGTGGGGCTGAGCTTTATTACTGCACACAGATTATACAAACTCTTACAGCACATGTCCTCATACTAAGGGTGCTGATGGGGTAAATCCAGCTTACTCTGAATTAATAATACAGAGGGATATGAGAGAAATAGAAAATTAAAAACAAGTACTGATGCCTATGTTCATTAGTTAATCATTACTGTTGTTTGCTGTTTGGTGCTGGACAGGTAGAATACAGTGGGTTTAACAAAGAAATTAATTACTTGCTCCAAATTAGGTTAATGAGAACAGTGTGTGGTCTGCAAAACCAAAACACCTAACTAAACCTGACTAGCTGGCTCCATAGACCTGAGTGAAATTGCAGAGTCAGGTTTGCTCAGGTTTTTTGTGGTTTCTACAGTTTTTACTGAATTTTAGACAATTGCAGCAAGTTCTATTTTATAAATTCACTGTATGTATACACCATTACTCTGAAAATATGAGTATGTAAAAGGCCATAAAGCACAGGCTTGTCAAAGGAGGCCGATAAATGGAAGTATTCTGTGTCATGAACTGTGACTGAACTTGTTTGAAATGGGCAGACATGTTAGACAAATATGGTGTCTGAAAACCTCAGAAACGTCGTTCTTCCGCCCCTGCCTCAAACCCCCCAACCCATCCTCCCGCCCCTCCACCGCCCACAGTCCTTCATCCTCTGCCAGTCCATGGCCTGACATTTTCCAAGGCTGCCAGGACAGGGGCCTGCATGTAAGACTGAGAGAGAGAGAGGGAAAGAGAGATGGGGGCACTGAAAATGAGAAAGAGAGAGGGGCCCCCTTAAACTAGATTTATGGTATATTAAGTTTTTTTTCCACATTTACACAGTTCAGAAAGGTCATCAGTGGGCGCCTCCTATTCCCATTTTTTCCTTTTGCTTCTTCCCTGTTTGTGGTCAGACATCCTGTATATGACCTTTACCTTTTAATCAGCATATGGAGAGATGTGAAGGTTTTAATGTGTTTAAGTGGTGATCAAATAAACTCGCTTAAAAAAATCTGACTTGATAAAAAATACACAATACACTGGATAGAGACAAAAGGCTACAATATATTGTTAACATTTTTGCTCTGTAATAGCCAGTCAGTCAAAAGAGGATTCCATGTGAGACAGTCTTGACAGTATTGTGTAAAGAAACCAGATAATTATAGTAAATCACCCTTGTTGTTGTGATTGTGGTTAGTTAGTCTACTACAGTGGTAGAAAGGCCCTCTTTGGCTACACCTCCTCACCCTACAGCGACATGAATAACCCTCTATTCCCCTGCCCTACCTTCCCTTCCTCTCCCACACACAGAGACTGCTGACAAAGACGCCCATTTTATGTGCCATGTTTGATTTGATAAGTGGCAAACCTGAGTGACGGGATGTCTTTGTGAGACAGAGGGGGAAAAAATCCCCCGCTCTGTTGGCGCAGGACAATTATGACTAAGGGACTTCTGTGAAGTTTGCAATCAGAAGTGTGTGTGTGTGTGTGTGTGTGTGTGTGTGTGTGTGGGTGGGTGGGTGGGTGGGGGTGGAGGGAAGTAAAATTGAGATAATAACCCTGCCTATTGTCTCGCATTCATTATGGGACAAAGGTGTGTCTTTTCCAGGGATGGGGATGAGCCCAATCCCGCCTCAGGCTTCTCACGGAGTTAGATGGCGTGTAATGGGCTTAAACAGTGGATGTTTGAACTTTTTGGAAGGAGGAGAGTTCACACAGAAAGGTACACAGTGATTACAATAGACCCTGAGTCATCCTGTTGGACCTTTGTTCAACTGACCGATCATTGTCCAATCATGGCTTAGAAATGTAACTTGGACTGAAGTATGAACAAACTGTACATGGCACCACCACTCACTCTGCTATGTTATCTTTCATTTTTCTGACTGACCACTATGATACATGTCAACCATAAAACTGTTGATATGACCATTAAATCTGCAAACAAGGTCAATTACTTTCAATTCAAACTCTCCTAGAGAAGAGATTCCTGTTTGTGTCAGTTAACCAAGTGTAAGCTCTGACGCTCGACCAGGAAAAACACTAATGCACATGTGCAGTGGGTCACAATGTGGAGGTAAATCAGGAAGCCAGGAAACTTTTTATTGAAGTGACTGGGTGTGATCAGTATCCAATTTTTATTATACATCCATGGGTTGTAAGAAGAGTGATACTTCATAAACAAAGAGATTGGAAGATTGTTTCTGTTTTAATCGCCTCTCCAAAACCAAAAACCCAAGAGCAAAGCATAAGGAATGAATTAAAATGTGTGTGGGTTTGATCCAAATTAAACTGCAATGCTGCAGTAACATAGTGTTACTTTCAAAACCAAGAACCCTATCATTAGCTAAGTTAGCAAAACTCATTTACAGCAGTGAAGCACCCACTGTGAGTGAGCTTGTCCCAGGTACTGAAGGTTTAAACCACCATTAATCAAACGTTTTTTGTATTGAATCTGGGGAAGTGTTGAATATCCCAGCCTTACCTGAGCTAGGATTAGTTTGTTTAGCCACATTGGATTTTTGGTTCCAGTAACTGCTGTGATAACAATAATCAACAGAGCCAACATGACCCAGTCATGGACTGGCTATGGTTTGGTTTAGGCACAAAACCAAAATGGTGAAGTATGGGGAAAAAAAATGTGATTTGTGTGAAAAATAAGAAAAGTTAGAAGACTTCTCTCATTATGGTTACAATAATAACCAAGCAGTTAAAGTTGTGGAACACTTATAGATAAAAGAAACAATGCTGACTATCTTTAAAGTGGGAAATTAACTACAGCTTCCATGTCATGTCCAAGTCCTGTGCTTTGATTTCCATACACCCCAACTTCATCCCATCATAGACTATCACTGTTTGTCATGCATACATCATGTGACCTCTGTCCTGATTACTACTGGTGCTGGGAGCTGCTGGAACATTAAAACATGACTTCACATCATGAGAGGCTGCTTGTGCAGATGCCCCATGGTGCATTTTCAGGAGGGCAGTCTGTTAAATTTATTAAACACCCAAAAAGAGTTTTGTCAGAATCCGCAATATTTTTTAATTAAAATCTTTTATGATAGCTAAAACACCACAAAATCAGTACTGCTCACTGTCAACTATCAACTTGTGAGATTGCTTACTTACTTCTGGAATATGTAGTTTTAACCTCAGTCTTCATTTCATGAATGCTGTTTAATATATGTCTGTTTAATAACTGTCTGCAGTCTTCCTGTTTTAAAATGAATTAAATGAAAACATTAACAAGTTAACCGGAGACAGCGTTTCCAACCAACTGCAAAATGAGTGTTAATTTATCCAAATGACTAATTGATCTCAGCAGTCAAACATGATGAGAGGTAAAGGTACACTTCAATTCAAAGAAATAAAAACCTGTGGCTTTTTAATTCTGTGTAGAATCAAAGAGCCAGTGTTTCAAAAGTAATTAAATATCTGAGTGGTAAATCTGTTCTTATTATTGTAAACTCTCTAGAATGGAAATCCTGGCAGACCAGTGGAGGTAAAGGGTGGGTCATCTCTGCACTTACAATGTTTGTGTTCTGCTCTCTTCAGTTATGATGTTGAAATCCTTTAAAAAGTTTAGTTATATGATTCTTTTAGTTTCAAATTTTCAACATAACACAGATAAAAATCAGATACAAGTTTTTTTTTTCTCCAAAATATCAATATCACCATGTCTATGGAGAAAAGTTTTCATGCTTCAAAGCAAGTGGATCATGTCAAACTCACTGAATAACATTAGTTCAGTTCCAAATATGAGACTGAAAACTCATGAGCTGCAGCAGACCTATGTTATTGGAGAACCAATAGGAAAAATCATAAAAGGTCATACTTTTTGCCACACAGCCCAGGTACTGCTCTGTACAGAAAAACAAGGAAAAATCAATTTCCTTGTCACAGAGGCTGACCCAAATCGGTTTGAAGTGAGTTACATGATCCACAAGGCCCTCCCGCTTCCTTCTCCAAACAGAGAGACCTACATGGGGGTGGCACAAAGAAACAGACAAGAGGCCCATAAAGAGCCTCATTCAACTGCACTTTCTCTTAAAACAAGAGAGCATTATGGAAAAATAAATGTTTTGCACACAGAGTAGAGAGGTACGACCTCGTGGTGCAACAGTAGCAGTTGCGTTTTCAGATCACGTTGGGGTCATATTGTTACCCAATTCCCCCCCAAAAAAACATGTTCCATATGTCTGATCACAAACTAAATAATATTAAATAAATATTTTATATCTCAAAAAATTTGAGGCTTTCAAATAAAATTGTTCATATACTAAATACCACCAACAGGATTTCTTTATAAGAAATCCTCTGGTAAATTCTATTATGTCAAGAGTATCATTTCTTTTTATGTTATTGTAATATTAACTTATTTTATGTTAAGTCCCTGACAGTTTAGTAATATGAATGTCTCAATTGCAAGTCTAATCAGTGCTTAGAGGTTTTTTTTTTTTTTTTGTGGGATACAAACAGAATCCTGAATCCATCCACAATAATAAATTGTTTTTAACAGCAGCACTCTGTGAATACAGGTAGATAACTTTGAGTTTTCAGTCAAAGAACCAAACACATTTTGTAGCACATCTGATCATCTTTTGTGCTCATGACTCAGTGTCATGTCTGTCCAGAATTTCATCATAACATAGTCAATGCACAAATCAACAGAGATTAGACTTCATAACTCTACTTTAGAGGTTTGAGTGTTCACTGTGGAAAGCTGAAAAAATAAAGTACATGTACAAAAACAGTAACAGTCATGCTAAAACACTTGGTTTTGTGTGTTGTTGTTGTCCGTTATCCCACAATGCAATGCACAAAGGAAACGAAGGCAGTTACAGCTGCAGAAAATTAAATCATGGGTGGTGGTGAGACAGCTCCACAAAGATCTTGGAAAACAACCAAAAAAATTATTAAATCTTTTTTTCTTCCTCTTTGGGGAGTTTAATCAGTAGTGGCACTCTGATATCACACTTTGACAATTATCCAAAGACCTATTTATCAAGTGTAATTAGCATAATATGATGCATGTGTGTCATTTCATGTAAACTGAGTGAAAAACACAATATTCTGTCACCATATGTGGTACATATTACATGCTATTAGTTTGTACTATGGAAATAAGAGCAGTAAGTTATAAAGATCAAGATTCCTGTTTCCTGGAGCAATGTTTCACATTAGTCTCTTCAGTTCTGTTTCTATGCAGATTTGTCATTGATCATTGATTTTTCATTTTAATTTTGTGACCTTTCACCCTGCTAACAGTATATTTAGGTCATGCTTGCAAGTTAAAACTTGTTAACAAAATAAAATTGCAGGGAAAACAGCTGCAGTACAGATTTAGTTAAATGGTCCCAAACTCAAGCTTGGCAGGTGAAGTATGCAGTCAGCTTCACATGCAGGTCTTTATGAAGTTACTGTACAGGTTTCTTATTTTTATGTAATGCTCATTGTTTTATTGCTATCTTGCTATTTTTCTAAATTACTCAATTCAACTTAACTTCAACTGTAAAATCAAGACAGTATCTGTTTTCTTTTATGGATTTATATGGAATTTAACATTTTGATGAATATAATAGATGACAGAATTGTAATTAGTCAGCTCGCTGAGGAGTTTTCAAGTTGTATAAATTTGCTCTACTGTTTATTTTCTAGAGGTGAGAAAATACACAATACATTCTGCTCTGTTGCCTCTGCCCGCAATCAGACTTGAGCCTGAAACAGGATTTACATTCTTTCCTGACAGCAGGAGTAGATTTTCTTTTATTTTTTTTTTTCTGGTGAGTTAATGTTTTTGTAAACAACATGCACAATGAGTCACATGTGAGGGTCAACTTGACACTACACCTCCCTCCAGCTTGCTGGATGTTTTATGATGACTGATGGGCAGTGAGGCCCTCTGCTACACTTCTGTCAGCTGCCCTGCGCTCGGCTGCAACCAGGCATGGTGGGATATGCCACATATGCACGCCCTAGTTGATGCGACTCTCCACTGTAAAACACACTCACTGTAACGCCCAAGAACACACACAAGCACACAGATCCCATGGTACTTTTTTGGTTCCATATGGACTCCAACTACTCAAGGCTTTATTTACTAACTAAAGAAGTAATGAAGGAAAATCACACAAAACCAGAGGTGGTGATGACAGAGGAAAAGAGGGGAGGTGGCGCCACAAGGGAATGAAGAAATTTACTAATCCAGCTGAGGGGAAATGGGACTGTGATTTGTTCTTGTGAAATGTGAAATAAAATAGAGCTTCCTTTTGCTCAGTTCCATTGAGGGTTTTTGTTAGCGGATATGTGGGATTGACTGTTTGTTTGTGCGGGTGAGAGGGTGTGGCATGTGAGGAGGCCACGAGGAACAGTGAAGCCCAGTGAAATTTGGGGGTGGTGGTGGAGATTGTGGAATGGAGGGGGGCTTAGTAGTTGTGTTTGGGTTGAACGCCAGGAGCACAGCAATGCGTCATCAGCGTTTTACTGGACCCTCTCCACCAGCGCTGTTAAGAACAAAGGCAACAACCAAACTCGCTGATGAATCACAAATGTCCAGGCAGAGCTCCAAGATGCCTTCCCGGCCACGGAGGCAGAGAATCAGGAACACACACACCAGCGATTACCGCAGCCGGTCTGCTGAGGAGGCAAAGGAGACAGAGAGATGAGAGAGTGTTCCTCTGTAGGGAAATGAGGATTTGTGGGAGGCTCTTGTGCTCATCCGCATGCCTGATGTGCGTGTGTGGGGCGGACGGGGAGGAAGCATGGGTGGACAGGCGGATGGATAGAAGAACTCCAGAGCTCAAGAGAGCTGCAACGTTTCTATGCCAGTTGCTATCAATGCACTGACTCATTCATCTTCATAGGCCCAGGCCTCCGCGCTCACCGCAGGAACCATGGAAAACAAAGAGTGGCCTTTTTATGATGGAAATCTCATTTTAATGTGGATAACACTTTTCAGTTTCAACCATTGTTTAGAGTGAAAAGCAGGGTCATTTCAGCGCTGCAGTCAGACTTTTTCAAAGTATACATAGCTTGTATAAACACTATAGCACTCACTTGGGTACAATTTGAGCGCTGTGGTTTTGGACATAAGAGACATCAAATTCCATCAAATGATGTTACAGCTACCTCAGTGCTCCCAGCAAAAATTGAATCCATGAGAACAGAACATAGTGTAAGTCACATGTGAAAACCCCATGAAGTCAAAACACATGAAATACATGAAACAACTGTACTTTATCGCTTTGATTGTGGATGAAGTTTTTTTCTGCAAATTAGCAGAAATTAAATTAATTTTACCTATGAGTTAAAAGGTACAGATTTTATTCATTGTACTGCCTCTTTTACTTTTTACGTGTATCCATCAGTCAGGTGACTTGCATAAAACAGCAGACAGGAATATGCATCCCACAACTACCACACGCTACCACAAATGTGCTTTGTTTGTAAAAACTGACAGCAGATCTGGGACCTGTGTTGTTTGAGTGTAAATACATTATACTTAGTTGTGGTTGTGGACACATTTTGTTATAGTGGTGACACTATGAATTGCACAAGATGTACGCTGACGCAGAAGACACGTGGTGTCTGTGAAGATCCACACAAAGGGAACCAACTTGTCAAAACATTTCTCAATAGTATCTGTAGTTTTTAGTATGTCAAAAATATATACGCTGTTAAACACATGAAATATTATTTGTGGTGAAATATAAAGTTGTTATGTGGAATTCAGCTGGTTCCTTTGTTTAAACTGCTAAACACAACATGAGCTCAAACGCAGGTTTAAGAAGACTATAGTCTACATGAGGAACTGTTTGTAACTGTGTTTTTCTCTTTGGTGCCCTCATAAGGGCTTGTTCCTGCTAATATGCAAGATATTATCCCTCTTCTTTATCCTGATAAAGACACCTTCACTAACAAAGTCAAGCTCTGGAATGACAAGAGAGGCAATTTACTCATTTTACAAATTAGTTTGGGCTGCTGTGATCTCGCAGCTACTGTGTCCAATTGATGGTGTGTTCTGCCGAAGCCAGCAAGGACTGAACTAATGGCCCTAAGGTATGCCCTGGCTCTGCATCTTCATTCCCAACACACAGTTACACACACACACGTGCATGCACACAGACACAGAGGCAGAGGCACGCAGACATACACCACATGCGCCCTCGCCACCACGACCCGGCAGTTTGGCACCAGTGTTCGTTGGAGGGGGAGGGAGGGAGTGTGGGAAGAAAAGAGGGTGGGGGAAGAGAGGGCAGACATCAGCCCAGAATAAGTAGAGTTGTTCTAACACAGTATTGTCTCTCTCTGTCTCTCTTTCTCCTCTGTGTTTCCGTCTGTCTCTATCTTGTTCTCTCGCTCCTGGTTCTCCCCATTTGTCCCCATGGAATTGGGGGGTTTTGAAGCTGCTTCATCTGCTCAGTTACTCTGTGCTACTTATAGAGTTAGTTCTATAGTGATGGGGGAAGTTTGTGGTGGTAAACACTGGCCATTACCCGTCTCGTTCCAGTCTCAGAGACGTCAGTATGGCTTGGAAAGCCTCTCTGAAATTCAGGGAATTATAGCCCTGTGTGTCACTCACTCGACCCGGCCAGAGACTTGCACCATTGTCTCTACTTCAACCTTTTTAATGGTACTGGTCGGTTTGTGAGTGTGTGTTTGTGGTGAAGTGACTGAGTTCATTTCATGTGAATTACTTGTATATGTGTCTATGCTGCTGCATGCATTTGATCCCATGTGAGTTTACTGTTTGTGGGTTTGTGAGTTTACGTCTGTGTGTGCGTGTAACTCTGTGTGTGAATGTGTGAGGGTGCAGCTACTAAAAAGCTTCTGTTTTATGTTTGAGTTTCCATTGCCTATTTCCCCATCTTGTAAATGAGGTTTATTCACAAAAAAGGCCATCGTAAAAGCACATCCTATTTTCCCTCACAAAAAAATGAAATGGATAAATTTGACCTGAAAACACATAGACAGCTTCTGTTACACAGAAAGATGTTCATCTAGTCAGAAATGCTGCTCTGGCTGACATCTGTGTGTACTTTAACTGCATGTCCTGCCAGGTGCGAAGGATAACTGCAGTACTGAGATCTACCAAAGCGATTGTGCCACTGAAAGACATGGCTCACCATCTGTGTCTGACGTGCTGCCCTGTTTTCCATGTTATGTGTTTGGAGTTTGTCTACAAGCCAAAGCAAACACAAAGCCCTGATAGTGTCTTTGTGATTACTAAGGCAAAACAGTCCAGAGCTTTTGCCTAAAAGCACCAAAACCCCCCTTTGTTATTACATGTTTCTCTGTGCAGACTCACTCTGTCTTTCTCTATTTTGTTTCTGCTTGGAATAAATGAGAAGATAGAATTGAGACAGACAAGGAAAATATGTGCATTTTTTCTCTAGACAAATAGAAGATAACAGAGCTACTAATCGGGCCTGTTCATTTTCATTTTCCTCAAATATAAAGCAAGAGTTTGACACTGAACTGTATGTGCAACTATTTTGTGCAACACTGTTATTTGAAGTGTATATTTTACAAGTGATATGTCACATCAGTCTTTGATATTTGTAATTTTATCTTTAGAAATAATATTTATTTTGAGAGAAGAGTTGTAAAAACAACAAACAACAAACAACAAAAAAAAAGTTTGAGGTTAGAATTGCAGTTGTCTGAGGACTCCACATCCTCAGTGTAGCCCCAGCTTTATTTTATTGGTACTGACACTGCTGGTTTTAGAGGATCGTTAGAAAATATTTGGGTTCATTCATTGTTTGGACACCGTAGATATTATAGATACATACCAAATTGTACAAAGACAACCCAGCTGTCAGGCCAATACTGCTATCCTTAGGCCCACGCTGCCTAATGTGGCTAAAGATTGAAATAGAAAACACCCTAAAGCTGTTGTAGGGGGGCAGTGTGCCAAATCTAGTGTTAATGTGCTTCATGTAAGTTCTCTCTTGTTGTACAGAGCAGGAGGTAATGATGGCCACTTAGCATTTAACATGTTAAATTAAGCTGATGCAAAGACATAAGAGAAAACAAAACAGAAGCAAAACACAAGTTAACACTGGCACTGCTGGAACTGCTTTCTCTGCTGCACACAGATCTCTGTGAGTAAAGGAATTGTGCTAAACTTGCAGCATTTATGTTAGACTGATAAATAAGCAGCTGCTAATGTTAATGTTGGCTATGTATCAACAGCAAAAAGTCACTTATATTTCACTCTATATACTTTCATTGTTCATAATTTTACACAAATTATTCACGCTCTCAAAAACCATTTCACCTTCAGCAGGATAGTGTCCCAGTATAGAAATACCAGTTGCATTTTGGGAATTTAGAAAAAAAAATATTCAGGGTAACATGTGGGGAGATTTACAGGGGCCTAAATGTAATTTTTGTCCAAGGCCAGCAAGTGGGATATTTTTGACTCTTAGACAGTTTAAGCTTGGAGGAGCATTGTTTTAGAGGAAAAACCTTTAATATAAGTATGTGATTTCACAACATAACAACATAACAACTCAGAACTGGAGAACTGATGTGATGACAACATCCAAAATCTATTAGTGTGCTTCTGCGCATGGTAAAGACTAAATACAGAATAAGAAACAGTTAATTGTATATATAGTGATCTTTACAGCCTGAATGATTATGGCCACATTTTGCTCAGTAATACTCCTTCCAGTCACAAAAGGACAGGATGCAATGATGTCGCTAATGGTCTCCAATGATCTCTAGACAAAGTTTCAGTCACTTCCATCCTTTATATTTGTTGTATTTTACATTCAAATCACTGGAACGATTTATTATGATAGTATGTTAGCATCATACCATCACACCATGTTTGTAGAGGAGAGTATAGTGTATTTTTATTAAATGGCACACTCGCATGACCAAACTCTAAAACAGAAAATTAAATATTTTTCCTTTGTAAAGCCATGTGGGTATCATATATTTTTCATTTAATTTGCACTTGTATACCTGCAGACAGCTCATAGATGAGAAAATGAAATATGACTTCAGCATGAGTTTCATGGGAAAAGGAAAAAAAATGCTTTGTTAAACTTAAAGGTAGGTTAATGCACTGTTGCAAACTTAGTAATAATGATAGTAGTATTCTTCATGTAATATAGTGTATACTGTGTTGGATGATTGGTTGGTGATGCTGCTTTTTTTGCACCAGGAGCTTTGTGGTTACACTGAAAGACACAAGAAGGCCAAGTTTTAATGCAATGTTATTGACAACCTGAATTCAGCCTAAAGGGTTTTCCATATCTTGTATGTGAGTGCAGGCACAATAAGTTCACATCACTGTTGTTTTGTGCATGAACACAGCCTCTCTGAGACACTGTGGTATGTGGATATACAGACTGTGTGTGCTTGTATGTGTGTGTGGCCTATGTTGTCAGTTGCAAATGAGAGTTGAGTCAGGGACACACAAAAGGCAGAGGAAGTATGTTGAAGCCAGAAAACCTAATAACTGATATTTTTGCCTCAATAGAATCAGGTACTATTGCCAGAAAATTAACAGACTGTGTTCACGGTAATTATATTAACTTCTCAATGATTGATGTATTCATGTTGTTTTGTCTTGATAATACATTTTAAAGTGATATAAATGGTTTGCCCCATTATTCATTACAATACCATATCCTTCTGTAAAACTGCAAAGCCTATTTTCTTATGAATGAAGTGTTGTACTTTCATTGCACTGAGGGAGAGACAGAGGAGGTACCACAGAGGAGTCAGAATGGGGGTGGGGGGGTATGTTGGACTTTATCAGGAGAAACAGAGTGTTGTCTGATGATAAGACCATATGCCAAATTCCATAACAAATGCTCTGGCTACTACAATATTTCATTTCACAAGAGTGCCTGTGTGGGACAGGAAGTGTACGTCTCTTTTGGGTGATGCTGTGCACTATTAAAAGCCTGTACAGTTGTCAGGCTGTGGATCACTCTCCTGCTGATAGGCTGCTGCATATTCCTCAGCTAAGACAGACTGGGGCTTGTGTTGGCTAATGTAAAACATTAGCAATATCCTGAGTCAACAGTCCCCCAGTCCGTTTGTTTGGATATCACATTTCCCTGGCAACTGGATATATTGTCAAGGGCACAGTAGATCCCAGTGGAAGGTAAAAGCAGCGCACTTCCTTGCAAATTGGTTGACCGAGAGAGGCCACCACTGGAGCCTGAAAGTTAATTTGACACATATGTAAATAGAGTTATGGGGAAGGGAAGAAGGCCAGGCTGTTATTGTTTGCACAGTGGGGTGGGAGAAAAGTAACGGACATCAACCCACATTGATCACAGCAAGTTGTTACTGTAATGCTAAAAATCCCCCTCGTTTATCTGTACAGGTTGTAGAAGCAAGGAATAACATTTGGCTGTATTGTAGCTGAGGCTTCACTAAGACTTGAACAGCTGTGCCCACTGACTTATTTGGAGCAATATTCTACCAACTGAAAACAGGAGCCAAGAACTTCACTAGACAGGAATGCAGAGTGTAATGCTGTCGCTGAGTTTCCAGTGAGCCGAGAGGGTGGTGATGGTTGGGGATATTTTCATTAGCGATGGGGTTAGAGGAAGCAAGGGAGTTAGAGAAAATGGGCCTTGGTTTACAAGGTTCTGTTGTTTATCCAAAAAAGTTTCTTGCATAATCAAGCTGGTAAGCCATCTACCGCATTAGCATGTGATGTGATACAATTTGTGTGAAGACTTTTGGAAAGTTTATCCCAAACTCATTACCGGTAATCAGAAGCACTTATTTAAGTTGTGCTGGTCAATCCAAGAAAAGCAACATGAACCATTTACTTTTCGATTAAATGCTCTTTAATTCTAAATTTGAAATCAGAGCCAATTATACTCAGATTTCTTCTCTAATGGAAGTTAAACATTCAAATTACATTTCACTGCACCCCAATTCTTATGTATACCACTGTAACTTACCAGTATTTCTCCCTCAGTAACATTCTTATGGTTTGACAACATTCAAAAATCATGAAAAACACATTAAAATAAAATAAAAAAGTTAACAGAAAATTAATAGATAGTTTATATAAAAACTGTAGAAAAAAGCTAAAATGAAATGTGCAATAGTTATCATGATGACTTGCTAGAACTCCCTCGAGGTGTAGTATGGCTAAACGCTAACAGTAAGGACCTCAATGCCCTGTGAGCAGTGCTGCTCAGTAACACCGATGTGCTCCGGATCCCCTCTCATAAAAAAATATTGTGATCCCCACGTCCTTCCTCTTGCTGGTCTTGTTAGCCTCCTTGTCCACTGACAGGTCTCAGCGAGACACATGATGCTGCTCTCCTGGTAGCTACTCTGTAGGCTGGTCATTGCCATGAGTTCGTCAACTTATGCGGAGAGATCATACATTCCTCATAGTTACAGGCGATATTGATGGTTTGTACTGTCTTTTCTTCTCACGGTGCATAACTCCTACTCTGCATCCCCTTAACCTCCACCTTGACTCCTCCAGGATCTGGGGTCTCTTGTTGGGTCACATATTTGAACAGCACAGCGTCATCAGATGATCACTGGAGAAACAATTGGGCAAAGGTTCAACAGCTCTCTGGCTGTCATTGTCAAAAACAAGCAGAAAAAAAAACACAAAAAATATATGAGAAAAAGGCCACCCTAATAAAAGGACAAATGGTTTTAGTTAAAATGTTGAAAAGTTTATGTAAAATGCAGAAAAGGAGGAAAAAAGCAAGAAAAATGAGACGCTGTTGTCAAATTGGCTGCCACTTACGCAGTGCCATGGCAACAACATTCATTCATTTATATGACTGAATATATTGGCGTTTACTAGAATTGCTCTGCTGTATTTGATTAGCAGCATTAGCACTGTTAGGTAATAGAGTCAAAGTGACTTTTGTTAATTTAGAAATCAACTAGTGTCTACAGAAATGTAAAAAGGTAGTTGTACGGGGATAAACACGGATTGTTTATCATTGATATCTTTAAATTAATCCTCCAGTAGGATCAGTGGTGGGTCCATACAGTGACAGTGACAGTGACAAGTATCATTTTAACCCATATAATTTCCTGATAATGTTCAAATAACACCAAGCTTAGCTTTTGTTTGTTATATGTTATGGACTTTCACACAAAAAACAAAGTTGTGTTTCCCCTACAAATACATTCCGGTTCAAAATACCATGCAAATCAGTCCATAACAGGATAAGTAATAACAACCTTTACATTGTAACTTGGAGGGATACAGACCACAACAACAATAATCACTGTCAGCTCCTGCAGCCAGCAAACCCTCAGTATTTTCAAGTGTTTCAGATTCTCTAAACAGAACTTTGAGATTAACTTGACATCCTGACACCATGAGCTGTGAGTGTAGACGACCAGGCCACCTCCAGGGGTTTTGCCCATTGATGTGGGTTCTTTTCTCTTTCAGCTCTATTCAGGTGTCTGGGGTGTTGTCAGTTAACCTCACATCTGTGAAATGAAGCATTCAGAAATGAAGCCGCCTTAGCCAAGCACTAGCCCCTCCACACTTTACTTGTTTCAATGTAAGGGCATTGGTTGTATTTAAAAAAAATCTCCTCAATAGTCGCTTGAGATTGCAGCAACAGTTTTCAAGTTTCAGCTGGTGATGTCCTTAGTCCATGTGGGGAGAGGCCACAGTGAAAACTGAGATTGTGTTGTTTGCCCAGGCAGCAGATAGAGCCATTAAGAAACCCAAATTTTAATTCACATTAAAACATACGTTTTTTGGGGAGCATAGATTATTACATTATATTGTTATCCATTTTCGAAGCTTTGACAGGGAAGCTATAATAAAATTACTGTTCAGACAGATAACTTTATTTTCTGTCCCTCTAACAAATTCAATTTTTAAATCAATTTAATCTAGATTTACTCTGGAAACTAAATTAATAAATATATACATTGATATTTGTATTTTCCATTCATTCTCACCACATGGCCATTTATTTCACATTATTTAGCCTTGTCTGCATTTTAGATCAGTTTTATTAACTTTAAAAAAAAAAGTCAGTTTAAATATATATATATATACACACACACACACAGACACACACACACATATACATATATCCAATGATGTGGCTATCAGCAACTCTAAAGCTATATATATATATATATATATATATATATATATACAGTATATATATATATATATATAGGTGTGTGTTGTTTGAAACAACAAAAACAGTTTTGTTTATTAAATAACATGCTGGAACTCATTTCCCTCCTTTTTATCTGATTAATAATTGATTAATTGAACAAATGATTGACAGATTGACAGAACCAATTATCAAAATAACCGATAGTTGCACTCTTTGTCTGTATGCTTCACACCAAACTAGGGAACCAGAACCACTAGAGCACAGAACAATGATATATAATGTGTTGAGCTTTAGAGTTGCTGATAGCCACATCAATGGACACAACCAGACTAGTTTATTTTCAGTCTTTGCTCTTAACTCTTGCTTAACTATTGCTTTCATTTATAGAAAATGATGCAGTAAGTGGTACCAATCTTCTTATTTAATACTTGGAAAGAAGGCATATGTTACATTTATTTTTATTATTATTAATAATAATAATAATAATAATAATATTTCTTGAGAACTCCATGGGAATCATGTGATGGCATGTGTCCCCCTAGTGGATTGTCTCCTAAGCTCTCATGTATAACTGCCCCATCTTGACTCTGCAATGAAAAACCCTTGTGTGTTAATAATGTTAAAATGTAAAACCTCTTACATATATTAATGCTCGCCTTGGTCTTTAGAGACCAAAGATAGTCTGACTGATCTGCTCGCTTTCCAAGTTCCTAGGCAGTTGGTAATGGCTGCTGGCTGGAGTCATGACAACTTTGATATTAAGATATCATCCAGACCGCAAAAGATCCCTCGATATTTGTATCAATAAGGAAAAACAGCTGCTCAGTACTTAACACTTAACATCAGAGAATATTACTAGTTTTTATGTTGCTCAACAATTTTGTTTTCCCCAGTATTTTACTTATTTATTTCTTCCCATTTTATGTGGGAAAGTCAGAAATGTATTTTCCTAATATCAAATAGTTCAAAAAAAAAAAAAAAAAAAAAAAAAAAGGAGAGAAAAAAGAAATCTCTGAAATAGAATTTTGCATGTAATGATGAATGACTTCACATCATGTATTTGCGTGCAGGACACAATCCAGACTAATACTGCCACAGATTGCATTTACAGTCTAAAAGCAGTGCTGCTGTGAACACGCTGCGTGACTGCGTCCACTCAGCGCTGACACAGCATCCAAGTGATGGAAAAGACAAGTAAGTGGACGGGCGCCATAAACAACGAGAAGCGGTGGTCTCAATCAGAAGCCATTCATTTTCAACCGCTGCACTGCATTTATTTCATTTCCTGTCTCACTTTGTCTTCACAGTGGGAATAATGGGCTGGGTAATAAGAAGGGACTGGGATAATGGGAGATTTTGGCCCCTGCCACTGTAATGAGACTGTGGGATCTGGGCTGGAGGAGAAGGGGAGAGGTGTGCCAAGTGCTGGAAAAAAACAGAACCATGAGGATATTGTGGAGTGTTGAATGCTGGTGTTAGCTTGTTATTGTTACACAGATGGAGAAAATGAGGATTGATAGTGCACTCAAATTACTGTGTTGTGTATGACTTCAGAACAAAATGATGATATAAATATATCACTTTCACAGCTGACACTGAAATGTGTGTGAGCAATATTCAGAGGGAAAAACCAGAGTGGAAAATCCTTATCAGAACCCATCATCTAAGTTTGACCTTTTGTAAGAATGTTTGTCATGTGTTCAAGCACATGAACAACTCCTTTATTAGATGCAAAACAGACAAACGCACACACGCGCGCGCGCACACACACACACACACACACACATTTTTAGGACTATTCATCTTCATGACCAAAATGAATGAGCCAAGCAGTCCTCAGATTTATTTTTATGAATGGACATTGAGATTTGGATGATTGCGAAATTGATTTTTTATTCAATTAGATGAAATAGCTGTCTGCCATGAGAGGTTTATTAGAGCACCATTTCCCCAAGCTCAACAGCAAAAACACATCTTGTGGCACAGTGACTCTTTGTCCACCAAATAAGTTTGAATAAAAGCATATTTTCCACAACTTGAATTCACTTGCACCTCTTTAAATCAACTCTCTTCTTAGCGGGGACTGGTGGCCTCGCACTGCTGTATCTTGTTTCATTGCTTTTTATTGTATAGACATTGTATAGACTACCTAGACAGCAAACATGCACATCCATGCATTTCTTCTGATTCAACCAATTTCATGAAATCCAGGGTGTTTAGATATACAAGTTATTAATTAATTAAATAAGGGCAGGAAGTTTTCAGCAACTGCAGTGTTCTGTTATTAGTTACACAAGACTATAAAGTCTTAATGAAGTCCCAAGTCAAATCCAAACAGTCCAAGGTAAGACCAGAATCATGAAAGCCCCAGGTCAACTTCCAAATCCTTGAAAATCCCAAGTTAGGTATCAAATCAAGACCAAAATTCCCAAAGTCAAGACCAAGATCCAAGAATCAAGTCATAACAAGTCACAAGTCAGGTCCCACATCAAAACCAAGTCCCAACTGACACTGATAGCTGGTAAATAGAAAAAAGATGAAAAATAAATAGATAAATAAATAAATATAAATGAATGGCACCTTGTCTCAGGGTCTAGGACTGGGGGGTAAAAGCATTTCATTAAAATTTTAGTCAAATTTCAAATTTGTACATGTAACAAAAAATTTACTTGGACTGCTGAAGTTGAACTGCTACTGAAATTGCTGCAAAGTTAATGGATTTGCTGTCATTAATTGAATGTTTCGGTTCCAGAATAATAAAGTAATTCAACGTTAAAAGGCTGAGGTTCAATTGAAATCACAAGTCAAATTGTGCCAAATTGCAGGTCAGATTCATCTGACTTGAGTCCATCTCATATGACTCAAGTCACACCACTTTTGGAGTCTATATTTTACTTGCTTCCTGCAGACACTGAGCTCACAAACTAATCCTTCTTGTCCAACAATGTCTACCATCATGTTCATATTACCTAATCAGTAGTTTAAATAGTCTGCCAGTAGCCAGTGCAAATGAAATACCAGTGCATGTTTTAATCCTGTAAGTCTGAGTGATTTTGACTAATCCTTTTCTGTTTGTGGGGAGAAGTTGAGCCCGGCTGTAGCGTGACAACACCTCTGCTGATACGTTGTTATCGCTAGATTTGTCTTCCTCCTTTTTTTACTCGGAAAATGTTGGTTTTTATGTACGTGGCCACATTCCATGGCAGGATTAGACACATTTGTTCGGGTTTTTATTTTTATCTTCATTCACAGACATCATGCAGTGGGATCTCATTGATAAAAATGTTTCTGTCTGTCATTGTGTGTTTCGTGTTAGTCTCAGGGGCTTCATAACCTCAGAGGATCCAGGGAAGAGGATGAGAAATGAGATGGTGCTTGTGGAGGGGTGTTGATAAGAAGAAAAAAGAAGAAAAAGAATGCTTGAAGGCCATATGTTTTGACAAATATTGTGTGTTGGTGTGCGTCGTTTCAGATACAATCAGTGTGTCTGCCAAGCTGCTGTATCACGGCAAAGAGAGAAAACATCCCATTAATTACAGCCCAGAACGACACCATGCATGTAGAAAAAGAGACAGAGGGAACAGAGAAAGAGTCTTTGCTGCACGTTGATGTTTTATTTTTGCATTAATCTGATTCTTCCTCTTGAAATAATGGAAAGTGCAGACTAATAATTTGCATGAAGCATGCAAAACCTTGGATGAAAGAGAAGAAGGATAAATAAAGAGCAGTAGGGGGAAAATAAAAAAAAAAGTCAGAGGAGAGGGTGACTGGAGGTGGTTTCCAGGGAAATGAGACCATATCTGATTCTCTCTGCTGACAAACATGCAGCCAGGTTGAGGCCTGTTCTTAGGCAAGACCCACAGAAGCCACATCTCTCTCCCTCTCTCTCTCCGTTGTTATTTGAGGGTTTTCTTGGCAGTGTTCAGGCACAGGATGCAGGCCATTTGCTGCAGGAAAGTATAACCGCATTGTCTGAGCTCGGACGGCCTAATTGCCCCACAACAAACAATGTGTAAACTGAGGCTGATTATAATTTGAGCCCTGGGCCTCAGTCTGCTGATTGTAGAGGGGGGCCTCCAGCGTCTATTTCATTAAGTCCCCAGGGCCAGCAGACTAAAGGGTAGAAGCTCTTATGGATATATATTTACCCACATTTCTTGTGGTGTGTGGTCAAGCGAGGTTAGATCCAAAATGAAGGTCTCTTTTCTTTCCTCCCAGCCCAACAGTAAATAAGTATGTAACAGAAGTGCAGGCACATAGACTGTAATAAGCCAGCCACAGCGTGCTATGCATCACTGTGTGTCTGAATGTAGAGGTGACACAGTGAAAGAGAACAGTCAGCAGCCCAGTTTCAACCGAGCATACAGAGCAGTGGCAGCTTTAGCTTCAGCCGTCTGACTTCATTGATTCCTCATGTCCTCTGCTACATGAACAACATCCTGAACATAAAAAAACACTTCTCACATTTTTTTCTTTGTTCTTCTCCAGCGAGGCTTGATTTAATGGTGTCCTAATATGCTTGTATATTGTCCCAAAAAAAGCAAACACTTCCTCCCTCATGGCTTCTGTTTTCAATAGATTGTGATCCCAGTTTAAGGCTTGTACTGGTGAGCGGACAGAGAAAATAAACAGGATGTCCCAGCATGATTGTACATCTTAGATCTGTTTGAAGATGACATTCAGAGTACAAACCAACTTATCAGTCACTCATCATCAGATGTTATGCTCAGTTTTTCAAGAGTTTATTTTCTCAAATGTCAAACTTTTATTCTCTTTATCCTTTTATGATTTATGGGTTATATCCCAGATATTATAATGTTTACAAGCACAATAGGTGTTGAAATGGGAGTAGAGCAACATGTGACAACATTTAGATACATTCGTTTTTTACTTTTAAAAAGAATTCAGGTCTAAATCTTTCATCTTGTATTTATCACATATGTAGAGTAGACTGGAGTATATCTGAGTATATCTGATGAGGTCTACGCGCCTCATCTTGTATTTATCACATATGTAGAGTAGACTGGAGTATCTGACCATCTGTTGTTGCTTGATTTCATAATTTTTTCATTTGAGCAATTACATGTTTTACCTTGCCCCTTCATCTGGTCCATAAATTATATATTTTATTCGAGATTTGCTTTTTTTCACAAATTGAAGTGATATTCTAATTCTAAACAAACATATGAAAAATGTACATTGGTGGAGAAGACTTTTAGATGAACAACAGGAAAATTAAAACCATTAAACTGTATCCATGTGGTTAAATGTCTTATAAAGACTTAAACCTAACTTGATAAACAGTGCATTGCATTTCTCTTTATGACCATGTTTTTCTGTGTAATCTCTGTGTTCTTTAGTCTGTGTTCAAACTAAAGAAAACAATACAAGTGATGCATTGTATATATTCCTGATATAATAAGTACATGGTGGTGACGTAGCAGCGTCTGCACTCCTGACCTATGAAGGACATGTACCAGTCAGTGAGGTCCTCTCTGTCTTAGGGAGTGCTGATGTTTGTAGATCATGTCACACAAACTGTCACGTTTGGATGAAATGCAGAAAGAGAATTTTAAGTGGAAGAGAAGAGAATAGAATAGAAGAGAAAACACAGCGGCTCAAAATACTCTTCACTCAGAAACGTCTGTTCTCTCCCCTCCCCCTCCCCTCCCATTCTCTAGGGGGGTTATTATTGTTAATCATCTTATTACTGAAGCCAGAGTGAATCCCAGGTTCTGGGCCAGATGAAAGGTCAGCCGCTGAGCTGCGCAGACACCGAGCCGTCAACAGATCAAAGCTGATGCTCTCTGATGATCCTACACCATGTTGCTTTGATACTGTAGCACACAAAGAAGCACAGGTCTTGGACAGATGACAAAGTTTGATCGTACTTTTCAACTGATACCTTTACCCTTTCCTTTCAAAGTCATGCAATGTGCAGCTACAATAATACATCTCTTTATGAGACGATGTTTTGTGGTACGTGGGCAGGTCTACGCGCCTCACTCACCTTGTTGTCATGACAGGGGTCCTGAAATACACAATTCTGAAAGAGTTGTATTGTAAAGCTCTATGTGTTTGGAGCTTTTGAAGTCAGGACTGTAATTACATGTGGATTTCTTTGACTATCTTTTTGTTGACATTGGGATGTGTACAATACCTAGGTGTTTTAATTGGTGCTTTTAACTGAATGAGAGTTAAACACAAAATAGAAAAAACACATTTTAGCAACGCTAGAGATCGAACTTTTGGTCATTGCATGACTTGAAATATTTCAACAACATGGGACATGTAATTGAAATATATAAATTGTTGTACACAAATTTATTGTATCCAGAGGACACTGCCACCAGCAGACTGACATTTTGATTCAGTAAATCCAGATCCTTTTCTCTGCTTTTGTATTTTTGTAGCTATTATAGCAGTAAATGCTAACGTGTCCAACTAAGATGGTGAACACAGCAACCATTATACCCATCACACCTCAGCATCTTAGAATATTGGCATTGTGTCAGTAGCGTTGATACATTGCTTCCCAACAAATAATCCCCATTACAACCCAGAACACAGGGAAATAAAAGGATAAAACATCTTGATACCACATTGCCTTCCTGATGTAAACCACAGAGGTCCCAAATTTTAAAGAACAAATGTGAAGAATCAAAGTAGCAAGTAGCAAGCAAAGATTAGCAAAGATAACCACAATGACTTCATATTCCATCATTTTTGTAAGCCTATGAAGTTTTAAAAAATCACTCCCAGTATTTCCTCAGTTATGGACCAGATAAAAATGTGATGTGTACAAGGTGAGCATTTCACAGTTTTCATGAATTTCTCATAGATTACATTTTAACCATTTTTAATTATTGTATAGTCTGTAGGAAACATAGTACAGGAGGTTCCTCAGCTCATTTTTAATTGTTTTATCTCATTGCTCAACGTCTTGTTACAACTTTCTTTTTTTTTTTATGAGCTCTGATCAAGTCACATTACTACTTTATAAAAGTCTGTTTTTGTAAGTTCTGTTGGCTACTTAGTGTTCACAATAAACATTAGCATTGCTAGGTAACACATCAAGGTAGATCAAGTTCTCTGAGCCACATACTTCACTGTCTAGACTCCTAACAAACTTGATATCTGTTATGATACCGCTGCCAGGATTCTGTCTGGTTTCTCATACAGCGGCTGTTTAGCTACTAGACACTCACAGACACCCGGCAGGAGACCACCTCCCTCTGAGTTGCAGCACTGTGAGGTGTGAATGAGTTTCTGTTACGACCCCCTGACCTTTTTCTGTCTCAGGACTTGCAGTCAGTTAAGGGTCAGAGGCCATCACTTCCTTGATAAAACCCCTTGAGTGCTGGCTGTTTCGCATTGCCTGAGACTGAACATGAAGGATGAGGATTAGCTTGCCTTTGATCGATTAGCCACCCAGCTCAGGCAGGAAGTGAGAGATATGAAGCTGAGGCTGATTGGATGAATTGTGCTAGAACTTATTTTAAATTTCTGTTTGTGTTCCTCCACAGACAAATCAGCCTTTGAGAGTTTCAGTTTGTATATGATTGACAGCTATGAGTGGAATGAATGAAAAATTATTTGTGATTAAATAAGTCCAAGCTATGTATTCCAGCTAAACGAACACAGAACATGAATAGATTTTAATACAAGCTGCCTGCTACTCCACAGAAAATCTGATAGGAGTAGCAGGAGTCAGCCAAGCAGACGTCTGGCATGTCAAATCAAACTGCAAAGCTGCTGGCACTCTGGTTTGTGCAGATTCTCCAGAAGTGATATGAAAGCCCATTCCTTTCTCACAGGATGTCTGATACAAGATCCACTCATGATCGCCACCACCAGGACAGAGAGGGGAACTGCATGTGATATTGTAAAAGGTCTGTGTGTGGACAGGAAACCTTGACTTTTGTTGTGATTATCTGTTCATCAGTAAGATAATTTGTATATATATATATATATATATATATATATATATATATATATATATATATATATATATAAACGACTGCACATTTCTGCCTTCTCTGAGCCATAGCCTCAGCTTTTGGCAGGTTGACCAGTTATCTCTGTAGCTTCAGAGATGACCAAGTCTTTCAGGCTCAAAATGACTGTACTGAAACGGCCACTGTGACCTGTGTCCATTGCCCGAACTGTGGGAGACATAGCAGTAACAATGACATCAGCGATGCTGACTGCACAGGCCTGTGTTTATGTGTTTCCCAGACACAGTGGCAGATGCTTGGGAGACAGCTTGAGGGAAAAAGATGAGACTTACTAACATACAAATAGTGGGAGCGTTTCCCAGTATTTGACTAAAGCAACAATAATTTCAGGGTCACAAAGAGACACGCAAACATATGGACACTCACAAAGGACACAGTCTCAGTCTCATTTATTTATTTCATTTCATCTATTCTCGTTTTTCTCATTAAACTATCTTCTACTGTGCAGAAACACCGAAATTGATGAGGGATTTACCTTTAAAGCTGCAATAATCAATATTCATATATTACACTAATTTAAATATGACATATAATGAGAAATGAAACACCAGACATGGCAGTTCCCTGACTTTTAACTCATTTGGGTTTTCTAAAAGTCAGCAACGCAGTCTGTTGTAAAACAGACAATGTGACTAAGTGGTGAAGAGTTGAACATCAAGAAGCAAAAGAGCCAGATGTTGTTTTGCAAAGCTGGCTCCTTGTTGGGGTGAGAGGAAAATAAAAACAGAGTTGTTGTTTTTAAGTAAATACTAGACTTACTTTCATCCGATGGTCAGAAAACATAGATAAATGCTGTTGTTGTTGTTTTTATAAACAAGTATGTCAAATCAATAAAGAGAAATCATAATCCAGTTTATAAAGTACATCTTTCTCAAAATAAAACATTTTAATGAAATATTTGATTGTTGAAGTGAGAACTTTTTGGTTTGGTTGGTGCTGTTTCCTCACAGCAAGAAGGTCCTGGGTTTGACTCCTGGTACAAGAAGTAGAAGTACAGAAGCTGATTTTTATAGTATAATATATTAGCTAAGGGATAATGACATCATCATTTAGATTTGGTACCTGATTTCATTTTGCAGATCCAGTTGTCACTGAGCCACAGTTTTATAAGAATATTTTCAAAGATTAAAGTCTGTCTTAGGTTTGTGTCGGTGATAAAGGCAGATGTGTGTTTGTTTAGGACACAACAAGAAGCTGATTAGAGGCCTTAAAAGCAATATACACTCATTCCAATTATCAAAACTCTGCCTTTATTTTCAGTGTTTGCTTTAATTTCATGATGTCTGCTGTATTTTGCAAAGTCATTAAATACTATTGCCTCTGTGGAAGAAGAGGAAACCAAAGGGGGAATAGGAATTGCTCAGCCAAACCAAAAAGTTGGATGTACATACATTTCTCCCTGAGAAATGTGTGGACTACTCACTCTCTGTGAGGGGAGGAAAACCCTTGTCTAGTTGCATTTTTGTCCGAACAAGAAACAAGAAGCACAAACATATCCACATTAGACATTTAAACCTCTTTGATCATGACAGTTGGATGTAAAAGTTGGGAAACATTTGTCAACAACATTCTGCACTTTGCTTTTTCTGCATTTCACGGTGGCATTTGTTCTGGCATGTGTCCTCGACAGAAAACAGTTTGGTTTGTATCATCATGGTATTGCCTGCTTGCTTAATTCCATTTCCTAACACCAAAACCAAAGAATATTGTCCACCAAATAGTTCCACGTTGAAGACATCTGATCATCACACTGTGAGGTAGCAAGATGAGCAGGGCCTCTAATCAACACACTCTAATCCCTTGAAACTCTCTGTCCCTTCTCCTCTCACAGCTGCAGTCCTGCCGTCCTCGGCCTTCCCTGCAGCTCCCTGCTCCCTGACCCAGACAAGAGAAGCTTTTAGCAGGCACAGATCAAAAGTTTATCTGCATCCTTGTGGTTGACGTGGAGCCCTCTGCTTCATCAAAGAGCACTAATGTCCTCAGTGGAGGACACTTGCTTTAATGAGTCGACCCCGTGGCCTGAGGATATGGAGACACTCTGTCCCTCTGTCCCTCACTGCATGAGACATGCATTAGCCTCTTACTGTAACATCTTATTACACATCGCTGTCTAGCCACAGACTGTGGGAGTGTTGACAAGACAGTCTATGTCTACTTGTTTCACTCTGTCGCCCACTTGCTGTCTTGATTTTTCTGTTGTCTCTCTTTTGCTCTTTGTCTTGCTCAGGACTACTTTTTATGTATGGCACTTTTGTCCCCTTACTATGCTCTCTTTTCATCTTTCTTCATCTTCTTTACCACACAGCAGCTGCAGACATGACGGTATCCCGAGCCATATCACCATGACGCCTGACCTCCTGCCTCTGCTCTCTGCCCGCCGCCTCTTAAGACATGACGTTACTATAGCAGCAGACGCCTATCTCCTATCCTGATGCTCAAGGACAACACATTCCACACTGTCTCCGCCTATGTCACCTTTATGATTCTTTATAACAGTGTCAGACCACCAACTTAGTAATCCATCTTGTCTTCCTTAGTATGGTTTGATTTAAGACTCGTGCCACATCTGTGTCTGTGCACCCCCTATATTTGACAACCTCCCTCAGGTCATTGTGCTACATGCCCCCACCAACCTCACAAACATCAGCAGTAACCCTGGATCTCCTCACCTCACCTCAAGTCTACATGTTGACATGTTTATACCAAGTAGTAGTGTGATTTATTGAGGCACAACAGTGACAAAATGTCACTATAAAGACTTTGTGGGAAAAGAGCTTGCACTGCCTGAGCAAGGCTGATTTGGGTATAAAAGAATATGGTATAACTGTGTGGCACAAATACAAGAGTGTTTGGGAGAGTCTTGTGAATGAAAGGGGGCTGTGCAGTCATTTGTATTTGTGGCTGTGTGTGGCAGAGCTGAAAAATGGGCTGGGATAAAGGAAAACTCAGGTGGCCCTGTGGCAATTTATATACACAGACAGGCACAAATGCACATTCATGCACACATGTATACACACACAAGGGAGTAGACGGTATGAGTTGCATAGGTTGAGGCACCCCAGCTGCTGAGGCCCCCAGTGGGGTGAGGAGGTCAGGAACATTACCCACCATTTGTAAAAGAGAGAGTAGGCATGTCCAACAAGTCCCACCTGCCACTATATTTATGAAATTACTCACTGCAGCATTTGGCTTCCATCAAGTTTGACAGTGGGAACCCCGACTGCCTGTTAGTCTGAATCCCATATCTACAGTGTTGTTGACCATTTAAAAAACCCTGTCATCCACTGTCCCTTCCCCCATCAACTCTCCCAACTGTGTACCCATTCAGGTGTGCTGCGGTATCATCAAAATACCTCACCTACTGGGAGTGAGGAGCTAACTAAACTCATTTCCCAAATTAGAGCCACAGGTTATTCATTACGCTTGAAGATAGTACAAAGAATGCTCCATCTCTCTGTGTTCAGATAAATTTAGGATGTGGGAACATGCATGACTCAGCATGGTTCAATCACTGGAAGCAAGAGGAAACAACTTACCAAAAGGTGCATGTGTCTTTTTAGATTAGATATGTATTATCTATTTGGAGATAGCTGAAAAAGCTATAAATTACATGGCTGATATATTACCACTTTGTAAAAAAAACTATTTAGTCTTATTTTCTGTCTGTTTTGGTTGTTCCCACCAACAAAAAAGTCTGTCTTTCAGTACAATGTGCTGCACCTCAAGCATAACCTAACTGCTAATTTTGTCACTGTGACGACAGGAGCTGGATTTTTTTTTTTTAAAAAAAAACACTGATGTGAAGATTAAACAACTTTACTCTCACCACAATAGCAAGCTAAAATATTAAATCTGTCAGGGCTGGATGGTAGTTCTTCATTGGTTGGTCAGGTTGGGAGCAATGCCTGCTACTCATTTTTTGTACTGAAATCTACAATATATTAAAAATCTTATATTAGTTCTTTTGATCATTTCCCATGAAGTTGTCAGTAAGCCAGGTTCCCTGTCATGATGTTGTTCCTAGGTATTGAACTTTATTATGGGAAATTCAGAGTTATCTGAATAAGAAGCAATGGCTGAGGAAGTTCCAGAAAAGTTCCATCAAAAATAATACAAAACCGATCACTTCTTTGAACATGAAAGACTATGAGATCTAAAAAAAAAAAAAAAAAAAAAAAAAATGCAGGCAGTTTGATGACACAGACTTTTGTTTTTCAACAAAAAAAGTTGGATGTATGTTTTTGTTTTGTTTTTTCTAAATACTTCCTCGATAAGTCTGTCTCCTGAACACCCAGATGAAACTGATAAAAATCTTCTCCTGTTCCACCTGGCAAGAAAGCAAACAAAAACAATATGTTGGGATCATTCACTTGACAGATTTTTTAAAATGAAAAATAAAGACAAAGGGGGCAAAGTTTATGAAACCTTTGTACTGCACAAACACTGTATTATGTGCAGTAGGTGCGCCACAGGAGGATCACTGATAAAGTCCCACTAAAGCGAGAGCAGCCAGTGTGAGGTGGGCCCTTCAACATGCTGATCCTCTTCAGCTCTGGTTAATTTAACAGAATCACTAAACACCTCGCACACATGTACAAACACACACACACATGCAGCAGTGGCTCTTCTCACACCATATATTTAGATATGTAATCCTGTGGGAAGCTCACGGTGAATGGCTTGGCTCAAAGACCCCTCACTGTGTGTACAATAAGGGAGACTTATTGAAACAAGGCTGGCACTGAGAGCCCAGCAGTGGGGGGATTTATTTGGAGAGCAGCAGGACACTGGCTAAACTTTGATCAGTACTCGTGCTCTGCCTCCCCTTTCTCTTTCTCCCAACTATAGACCGGCCAAAGAACAACACCGCCCACAGGGGGTGACCCTGGTATCCCAGCAACAAGACCAAGCCTGACTCCAGTTCCCAGTTGTGCGCTGGCGAAAGAGGCTCTCCCTTTCATTACTCTCTTATTATTTCATTTACCATGAAATGCTGTATATACATATGGAGAATGGTTATTTTCCTGTTCTGCTAATGGTGGGTTTAGTGTTTGGAAAACAAGAAGCAGACAGCTGAACACTAGGTGGTGTTCAGCTGTGTTCGTTTTTGATACTGATCAGAGAGTATCTGTACAATGACTATATCATGACCATATGGTACATTCCCCTCAAATAACAATTCCACACAATACTCTCAAATTCGCCTCAACAACTTGTCTAAACCACAGACGTAATGACAAAGCTACCATTAAGTCGAACAAGTTGCAACCTTCCTGCCCACCAGAAGTTGATCTCTACTCTCAAGAGGTGCTTATGAAATAAAAATATTCCAGATGTAATGTGTGTTGTACCAATTAATCCACAATTTTTCATGACACATTTGGTATCTTTGACAATTTCAAGACCCCCACTAAAACATTAAATAAAGTTCTGGGAGTTTGAACAAAGTCTATCAGCACAACATGAAATTGTTGTAACTGATCCCAGTGGTGGGTCAGTGAGGCAGAGGAGCTCCACAGAGCATAAACTCTTACACCATCTGTCTAACACACCACATAGGTTTGATAACACTTAAGCTCTCAACAGGGTCTCGGCTCCTCTGTGGGTGTGTGCACGCTGTCTGTGACAATTAATGTCTATGTGCTTGCATAGGCCCGGCTCAATTCCATGTGGGAGTTGTTGTTGCTTCCTGGTGTTGCAGTGAGCATTGTGAACTTATCTATAGAGATACACAAGGAAGCTGCTGTAGAAGAAAATAACAGGGAAAGGTGAACACAACTGCATTTATACATACAGATACAAAGAAGTTGGCAGTTTCTGGGTTTCTGGTTCTGCTGTTACAACTGGGCAGGTGTTCTCTGATATACTTGCCATACTATATACAAAACATTCTTTTCTTGTGGTCGAATAGTTTTTACCCTAAGTAGCATTGTTTTCAGTTTTTAACCTTGTGTGTTATTGAAGCATCCTTGTCCTGTTTCTCTGATACTGTGCTTCCATTTCTTTGACATTAAAACCAGAGACTGACTACCTACCACCAACTAACATGATGACCACCACCAGATTGGTCTCCCTACCCATCATCTTCCCACACCACTTCCATATCTGATACACATGCTGAAAGGGCTAGCCAAAATACAACTGCATTCCTTCATAGAGACACAAGTGGTGAGGGACAGGGGTTAAGGGGCTGCCTGCCGATCTCCAACATTTACCCAGGTCATTAGTTGACTCTGCTTCTCCACAGGCATTGAGGTACTTTTTATACAAAGACACGCTTTAATGGACACTTACATTGCATTTCTTGCACTGAACTGTGTAAACTGGATGTTTAGAGTTGATTGTTTAATTGTGTATATGTCAAATGTTCAGTCAAGTTAATCTTGACTTGATTGCCTCCATATGTTAAGAAGTAAGTGCAATGTTCATACCTTGGTCCTTACACAGTTGGAATGAGGCTATATATAGAAAATCACTTTGTGTGCAAGTGTTTCAAATCCTCATATTATTAACACTGGTATCCTGCTATCATCGGACACAGAGAGAGCAGGAGACGCTCCTCCAGGTCAGCAGATGCTCCTCTTAACCTCCCTGAGAAAAGACATTGTGCAAACTTGACCTCATGGGATCTTACAACGGTAATGACACCCATCTTTTAGCTGTGGGGTAAACCTGGCTGTGAGCTTAGCCAGAATGATACTTATGAGGCCGCTGTTAGGAAGGACACTTTACATGTTGGAATTTTCCTTCCACACACAAAAAGGAACAGAGGCAGGAGGTCATAAGGTCAGAGCACTCTGCAAGCTTCCAGCTCCAACAACAGAGATGAAAGTTAGCCTAAATAATCCTGTAAAGTGCTCAGACGGAGCAGAAATTCCCCTGAGGCGGGGTCTCCAGAATAACCTCCCCCCTCTGCTCTCTTTGCTGTTTTGGCCCAGATAACTGTAGACATCTGAGTTCACATCCATTAGGCAAATTGACAATTAGAGGACTAGCGTATATAACCAGCCAATGTTTGTGGAGATGGAACTGATGAGAGAGATGGAGGTGGACATGCCACAGTCAGATTGTGGCACGTTTCAGACTGAATGGCTTGTCACTGATAGACTGCTGAGTGACTAGTTTTGGTATGCTGTATTTCATCTCCCTGCCCTTCCCTCTGTCTGTCCCAGTCAACATAGTTAGATAAATACTCTCAGACATATAAAGTTCCAACTTAAGAGACTAATGGAGCTAAAAGCCCCTATGAAAAGGAACACCAACCCAATAAATGTCAAATTTTAACGAGTTGAACAAACAAAGAACCAAGCACAGTTTGGTTATGTTTACCCACTAATACTTACAGGACAAGAGGATGCATGGCACAACATGGCGTCCCTTAAGAAACTGCTCATAAAGTTTCCTGAATGATTCAATTTAAGGATGAGTGTGTTTTGTTTTTCTTCCACTGTTAGTTTTCCCATCCACTAAAGTCAGAGACACAAGTGCTGTTTAGCTGATCCTACCCTATAACTTCACATCCGGATATCATTGTTTTTAAGGCTTTTAGATGAGTCATTACTTCAGATGTTTTAGTGAAACTGTGCACCACTAGAGTCATACAAAAGCTTTACTGGCAGCTTTAACAAGACTTCCAGTTTCAGTTTCACAGTTTAGAAAGAATCCAAGTTATGAAAAATGTCTTTTTTCCTACCTCATTCCCTGACTACACTACACTTTCATTAATTCTTTATTCTGCCCATGGCGTTAACAACCCTCAATATCTTCCTCTTTCTCTCAGATTTTCATCCTACATGAAACCCATTCCATTTTTATCCGGGGTCAGTCCCTTTCCACAAAAGGAGGTTTAATTCTGACATGGCCTTTGACCTCAGCAGCACGTCTGTAACCCAAACAACTCACCTCTGTTGAAGTCTGCCTGGTTCTAATTACAAGCTCAAAAAAATTGAAGTTTGATGTGGATGGGTGGTTGAGAGGTACAGAAAGAGTGGGTGGGAGTGAGGGGGCTTGAAACGTTGTTGTCAGAACTAGACGACTTATCTATATGATGTCTGCCAGGCAGGCAGGTCCTGTCAATCAGGTAGAGCTGGGCCTCCTTTCATAGGCACTCAACTTCAAAGATAGGAACTCATCTTTCTCCTGTAGTAGTCCTCCTCCAGTCAGGACCACCAGGAAAAAAATACAGAGCAAGGAAAGGGGGAATTAACTGATGGATTAACTGATGTGGGACACAACTATACTAAGGAGTCATGAATAAAGAACAGCACACACACACACAGTGTGTGTGTACTGTTCACAGTGCTACTTAAATTTGGCATAACCATCGCTCGTCTCGCCGGCTCATCACCTGAAGCTGTGGAAAGGACTGGCGTAGCAACACCATTCGGGTCATGGAAACCTGGCATGTTGTCATCAAGACATCAGCTGACAACACACGGTGCAGTGACACCCTGATGGGTTAGGGTGTCCTCTTCTGGGCCAAGATGCTATAGGCAGCGTTTCCTGCAGTAAGCCCCTGAGCTCCAGTATGTTCACACACACACTGTAAATATTATGCCAGCACCTCAGTGGCCATTATAATGACTTTCCATTCTGAATCTCTGACGCTGAGAGCCTTGGTATTCCAGACTCCCGCAGCTTCCCTCCCCTCCGCAGTGAAGACAGGCTTTGTGTGCCCTGCTGAAGAGGATTTTCCAGAGGGAAAGGAAAAAGAGGAAAAATAAAAGTGAGTCTCACACTGTGAAGAATCAACTCATGTAAGGAGGTGCTCCAATATTCTTTTAAAAAGTGTTTACAAGTAAAATCCCAGGGTGGACATGAAAATAGACACACTGGTCAACCTAAATAGTGTTTGGGAGATTAAGTGTTATGAAAATCAGACCTTCAATTTAAAGAAATAAAAATTGTATAAGATATTGAGCACAGCCCACAAGAGTGCAATAACATTCTAAAAAGAGTACTGAAATCGAATCTATGACTTCACATTGTATATATGCTGATGAATATCATTTTCAAAGATTTTGAGTATGTGTACTAAATTAGAAATGTTTATTATGGTAAGATAGAGGATCTGCAAGCATGCCTGTCTCCTGGCTGCCTTTGCCTGTAGCAGCATTACTAGGGGGTGGTTCATGACAAACCTGAACCAGCCGAAGTTATGAAAAATGTCTTTTTTCCTACCTCATTCCCTGACTACACTACACTTTCATTAATTCTTTATTCTGCCCATGGCGTTAACAACCCTCAATATCTTCCTCTTTCTCTCAGATTTTCATCCTACATGAAACCCATTCCATTTTTATCCGGGGTCAGTCCCTTTCCACAAAAGGAGGTTTAATTCTGACATGGCCTTTGACCTCAGCAGCACGTCTGTAACCCAAACAACTCACCTCTGTTGAAGTCTGCCTGGTTCTAATTACAAGCTCAAAAAAATTGAAGTTTGATGTGGATGGGTGGTTGAGAGGTACAGAAAGAGTGGGTGGGAGTGAGGGGGCTTGAAACGTTGTTGTCAGAACTAGACGACTTATCTATATGATGTCTGCCAGGCAGGCAGGTCCTGTCAATCAGGTAGAGCTGGGCCTCCTTTCATAGGCACTCAACTTCAAAGATAGGAACTCATCTTTCTCCTGTAGTAGTCCTCCTCCAGTCAGGACCACCAGGAAAAAAATACAGAGCAAGGAAAGGGGGAATTAACTGATGGATTAACTGATGTGGGACACAACTATACTAAGGAGTCATGAATAAAGAACAGCACACACACACACAGTGTGTGTGTACTGTTCACAGTGCTACTTAAATTTGGCATAACCATCATTTCGTCTCGCCGGCTCATCACCTGAAGCTGTGGAAAGGACTGGCGTAGCAACACCATTCGGGTCATGGAAACCTGGCATGTTGTCATCAAGACATCAGCTGACAACACACGGTGCAGTGACACCCTGATGGGTTAGGGTGTCCTCTTCTGGGCCAAGATGCTATAGGCAGCGTTTCCTGCAGTAAGCCCCTGAGCTCCAGTATGTTCACACACACACTGTAAATATTATGCCAGCACCTCAGTGGCCATTATAATGACTTTCCATTCTGAATCTCTGACGCTGAGAGCCTTGGTATTCCAGACTCCCGCAGCTTCCCTCCCCTCCGCAGTGAAGACAGGCTTTGTGTGCCCTGCTGAAGAGGATTTTCCAGAGGGAAAGGAAAAAGAGGAAAAATAAAAGTGAGTCTCACACTGTGAAGAATCAACTCATGTAAGGAGGTGCTCCAATATTCTTTTAAAAAGTGTTTACAAGTAAAATCCCAGGGTGGACATGAAAATAGACACACTGGTCAACCTAAATAGTGTTTGGGAGATTAAGTGTTATGAAAATCAGACCTTCAATTTAAAGAAATAAAAATTGTATAAGATATTGAGCACAGCCCACAAGAGTGCAATAACATTCTAAAAAGAGTACTGAAATCGAATCTATGACTTCACATTGTATATATGCTGATGAATATCATTTTCAAAGATTTTGAGTATGTGTACTAAATTAGAAATGTTTATTATGGTAAGATAGAGGATCTGCAAGCATGCCTGTCTCCTGGCTGCCTTTGCCTGTAGCAGCATTACTAGGGGGTGGTTCATGACAAACCTGAACCAGCCCTTACTATTAGCTTTCTCAAAAAAAAAAAAAAAAATGAAATGAAATGAAAGCAAAGAAAGTTTGAAGCCTACTCTTAAATGTAAATAGAATATTAAGCTCCTGGGCTCCTCCTGGAAAATGATTCTATAGTAGAAGAATTTAACTGCTGAGGGCTCTCCAGATTTTTAGTGGTGTCCTGATGGGGTAATAGATAAAATTGTGTCTGACCATTTGGTTTGTAGGTTATTTTATTTTATTTTATTTTATTGCGGTAAATGCAGTAAATTGGGGTTGCATAATGGGGACAGTCTGGGGCAGTACAAAAGTACAATAACTTCAGTTTTATTTAAGTGTAATACAAGAAAGCTGCAAGTCATCCTGGTGTTTTTAAGGCATGCTTTAGGTTTAGCCAAAAGATAGATTTTTTATCATGTTCATTGATAAGTATAACTTAGTACCACTTGAAAAACAATAGGGAAAATTAATGGAGTGTCTCCCAATAATATTTTGTAAAGGAAGCATATAGGATGAATAGAATTGGTCCAAGCACATCAACTCTAATGTTTATGGAGGACTCATTGTGTAAAAAGTGGAATCGATCTGGTGGATTTTCCAGCTCAGTGAATTTCCTTTAATGCCAATTAAATGTTCCAGTGACTGTAATAGGATATGGTGGCCAGTGGTGTCAAATGGAGAGCTAAAACACAACGAGACAAGTACAGACACAAGTCTTTTGTGCAATGGAATTGGGAAGTCATTTGTAAGTTTCAGGATTCTGTGTTTGAAGATAAATTGATGGCAGGAGGCAATGAATTAGGTCACAAATAGTAAGAATTTGATTATTGAAACAGCTCATGAAGTCGTCACTAGACATGGTTTAGTAAGGCTATGACTTTCTGTGCTGAAAATAAATCAAAGGCTTTATTTTCCTTTATTAATTGTGAGTAATAGGTTGTTCAGACATTACACAGGGATTTCTGATAGTCTTATCTTGCCAAGCTGAGCAAGATTCTGTCAAGTTCTTGCATTGTCTGTGCTTTGGTTATATATAAAAGCTGTCAGACTCAGAGAGAAAGGCTGTGGCTTTTTTCCTGGGAGTAATATGTACCAGTGCAGACTTACTACTAACAGAACATGGAAAAAATGTATTGATTGAAATACATTTTTTACTCTGCTCTTAGAAATTAGTGCTCTCCACTTCTTCTTACAACACAATTATTTCAGAGATAACTTAGATAGGGCATCCTTTGAGTACTGAACCAAAGCGCTTGAAATCACAGCAAGGCAGTGATGTCCTCTCTTCCGAGACGGAAACTCAGCAGTCGCCAACTGGGCACAGCTACATCTCTCTTTTACAACAAACTACCCACACAATGGACACTTTCTTCAGATGAAAGGACAGGCGGGGCTGGGTGGTGGTGCTGGGGGGGTTAAGGGTTGGGGTTGGGGGTGAGAACAGGACAAGGGGATGACAGTACTGCTCTGAGTGTGTGTCATTTTTTGGAGTCGAGCAGGAGGGCACTGCTGAGGGACAGAGCAAAGGCCTGTGTGTCCGACACTTTGAATGTAGATTATGTTACACTGTACACGGCTCCCCCAGAGTTCAGAGAGACCGGGTCATTTATTTTGTGGATATTATGAATGTTGGGTTTGTTTTCAGGTCGAGCAGAACACGGATGTTTTCGCTTATTTCTCTACACAGGGGCTGAGAGGTGGTCTTTTATTTTGGTCATATGGAAAGCATGGGATTAATCATTCAGTGTCCTCCACAGTGGAAGTATTTACACTAGTGGAAAACATTTATAAGAAAAGTTGCAGTGTCAAAAACTGGTCAGGTCCCTTGTAAGTAATGATCATAACTTAAACCCAGGATAAACTAGTGTGTGTACACAGTTTAAGCATGATGTACACAATCTGGAAATTATAGAAGGGTTAAAAGCTTTCTAAAAGCTGGTTAAAGGTCCCGAGGGTCAGCAATAATAACCCAGAGCAGACTTGCCTGATGAGGGAAGGCGATAAAGCCTCACATGGCAAAAATGAAGCCTCGGCCAACACAACACCAACATTGGCTCTTTTTTCTCTCTCTTACTCTCCCTATGCCAAACAATGTCTTTATTCAGTGTTTTTTTTTTTTTTTTTTAAATCAATATCAGTCACATATGAGGAAGAAAAACGCAGAGACATTCCATGCAGAGGGGGGCAATTTTTCCATGCGAGGCATCACAGAAAAATCAAAAGCTTTAAAAAGGGATTTATCGTGGAGATATGGTCACATTCCACAACGTCTGTGTGTGTTGTTTTAAAGTGTAGCCAGTAAGGGAGACTGAGAGGCAGCTTGTTGTTTTTGCGCTGATGGTGCATATTAAATATTTTTAGAGTGACTACTTAGATTTAGAGGGCGAAAGGAGGGGTTTGATCACTTTAGTGCAGCAGCTATTTTAATAAACTGGGCAAACACAACTTGGACAAACCAGCCTTTGTGTAGATGCGCGGCAGTTGTAAAAAATGACAGACTGAGAAAAGAAAAGAGTGTGTGCATGTTGGGTGTGTATGTATTCTTGTGTGGGAAACTTACGTCCCCAAAATGTTCACTGTGTTTTTCATAGTAATCATTGACATTTGCCAACCCAGCGATTTTTTTACCCTCTTTAATATTATAATCCTATTTTCTACCTCAGTGTGACTTCCTCTCCTGAAAAGTATTCTTAATTAAATTGGCCCTGAGTCTGAGGCAACACTAATGGCTGCCATTAACCACATCTTGACACCCTGGGAGACTGTCATTAACATTACATTTTCTTTACATACATTTTCTCTGTATGTTAATAATTTGTGTGGTAAAACTGAGTGTAAAGTCCTGACCGACTGTTTCTGCTTTTTTGCCACAGGTAAGAATTTGACAAGGTCACTGTTCTCTATACATGATTGTGCATTACAGCTGACGGATCAACAAACCCTAGGAGCTGGAGGCCTGTGAGAAAGCTGTGTGTATCTATGTAGGACAGCAATTTGTGTAGGTATTATATTTTTCTCACTTAAGTATGTTTTTTGCATCAATTACTCTGGAGGTGTGAGTTAATGTCACACCTCCAGAATAACTTTCTTTTATTTGTGACCTTGACCTCCCTTCAGGGGCCCCTCTCCCATCACTGTCTGACACTTATAGAAAGGCTGGGGGAGAAATGAGAGAGACCCCTACTTGCCTTGCCTGGGAAGGCGCTGTTTCTCTTTGAGACAAGCCCAGCTGACTCCATCACTCAGGAGTATGGCTTTCAGTGGGTTTCAGAGTGTGTGTGTGAGGTGCATAAATAAAGAGTGTAAATGTGTGCAGACCATATTGAAAGTGGGACCCCCTTCAGAAGGCAGTGGATAGATACGCTCAGCAGGACTGAGGCCCCAAAGCCTCAGAGCAGACTGGAGGTGTAGGTAGAGGCAGTCGGAGGGGTAGATCAGGACCACCAGTTTTAAGGGGGAAAGGGGGACACAGTTCAGAGTGTTGCATCTCAGAGGTGAATTACTTGCTTAAGATGAAAACTCAGATAAGAACACAATAAAATCAGTAGATGCAATTTTAATAGAATGTTATTTGAATATTAATAGAATACATTTTTTATTAATTAAAAGATAACATTGGTGTAAAATGAACTTTGGGTATGTTAAAATATGATAACGAGTTGGTATGTTTGCTGAGGAGCAAAACTACGCTAGCCTGTTGCATTTTGAACATTGTTATTTTTATCATCTTTGTCGAAAAGACTCACCATGCAAGTGATTAGGGAACCAATGTAGCTTGAAGACATTGCTATTTTTCAAAGTAGCTCCACATTTCCTTGCTAGTATAACAAGGGTCCTGACATTCAAGACAAGACATTCAAATTTGAGAAAGATCATCTTGCTCTGATTGTCATCAGATTCCAACAAAAATACTTAGATAAGTGTTGGCAACAATCCTGGTTTTTAGTGCACCATCATATCACCTCTTCATATCACTATCTTCTCATTTGTTGAAATAACGCCCATTGTCTTGGCAGATGCCTCAGAATTGGGTTCATTGTTTTGTCAATAATGTTGTAACTCCTGTTGTGATGTTTTTGGTAAAGAACTCACAGGTGACTCTCACAGCATTGATGTCTGTTACCTTAACCCACTTACTATGTCCAGCATGTGTAATGAAATTCCATTCTTTTGGTCTGATGTTGTCAGAAGAGGTCTAGAATATCTGCATGATCAAATGTACAACTGACACCTGAGTATGTACCCATATATACGCGTCTCCTTAAGAAGCATAAAATCAACCATGTGCTACAGGTACACAGGCTGGATTTCTCACCGTGACCAAGCGGGAGTGTTTTAATGTTTTATCCCTTGTCAACAGGCAAGCCAAACTGGGGGCTGTGGTGCTAAATAAATCAAACTGATCCTGCAAGAGGCAGGACATGTTTCATTTAGTGAATTTTTTACATTGTTAACTAACATCACAGCCTTTCTCACTGTAAAGTGTTCCATGTTTAACTATAAAAAGCTGAACTGTGCTTTAATTGCTACAGTAAAAATATATATTTACTGCTAAGTCACCTGGCTGTGTCAGGTCAAATATGATATACCATTCATTCTCCACAACTTAGTCCATGCTGGGCCAAGTCCTCTTCTTGTGTATTAGGATCAGTTGCTTTCAGGTTATTTAGATTGACAAGCCAAGTGTCTCTCAAAATGTAACAGCAGTTTAGTAGAAGGCAAATGACCCATATCAACGAACAATGACCTTCTCA
The DNA here is from genome assembly GCA_016801845.1 of Polydactylus sextarius. Taxonomy (NCBI): domain Eukaryota; kingdom Metazoa; phylum Chordata; class Actinopteri; family Polynemidae; genus Polydactylus; species Polydactylus sextarius. The sequence continues at coordinate 17,736,290 of CM028928.1, forward strand.
TTTATTCTAAAGCCTAGACTTCTGCAACATGAGTGGGAAAGAAAATATTTTCATAAGAAAAGTTCTGACCACTTTCCAGAAAAAATCAACTCGTCTGGGTAAAATCCAAATTTTCTGAACGTACATACCAAGGGCATTGTCATAATACTAGAATATGTAACATGCAATCTGAAATAACAAACATAATTGGAAGTTTAGTTGCACACAATAGGTCACACAAAGCTACACAAAAATGCATAGGGAGACATACTGACATGGAATTTAGTACAGTGGGTACCCATGGAGACACACTTTCCATAGCTTTTACTGTAACAGGCTGTCTTTGTGTTTGGAGCCTAAATGTCAAAGCTGAGTCACATTAAAATACTTGTGTAAGTGTGTGTGTGTGTGTGTTTTTTTTTTTAAAAGAAACAACCCTACCACTATGCTAAGAGTATTTAGCACCAGGCCATACTTATCCTGTCCTTTACAGGGGTCAGGTCTTGTGCAACAGTGTAAACTCAAAACTTTAAATATCCATGTTTGTACCTTGCTGAATCAGCAGCATCCATAATGTTTTACCAAACAAAGAGACTTTATCTTCCACAACCAACTCTTTGGATTTAAACATGTTTCCCAAGATCCATTGAAACTAGTTTCCTCTTCACTGTAAAAAAAAAAATCCATTACTGAGCCAAACATCCTCCAAATATCACACACACACAGTCAGAGCTCTGATGCCCCTTGGTTGAAAGAAAACAGGAAGCGAGGGGACTCGGGGATGGGATGGAGATGGATCTCTTGTCTCTGGTGCGTGTTTTGATTGGACTCCTGTTTAGTCTTGGTTTTTCTGACCTAAAATAATCTATATTTACTTTCTTGAGGACACTTACTGAAGATCACCGGAACCAAGGAATCCAAAAACACACACATCCTCTACACAGTATTCCCAATACAATGTCCTAGTCTTCAGGATGTGAGTCAGATGATTTCCTGACTGCCATGTTTTTAGTACCTTCAGAGACATCTCTGCTTGATTATGTGTGTCCTCAAGACTCTGACTCATGAATCTGTCCTTCTTATCTTGTCTCCTGCCCCTCTTTCTGTCTGCTTCCTCTGTGAGATGTATATACCAGCCCTTATAATAGAAACCTCTGCTGTGCTATTGGAATTAACAGTGGTTGAATAAAATTACACACAAGGCAGTAGTTTCCGTCTGTAGCCAAGCACATCAAACACATCATTAATTCCATATTTTCCCCACATCCTGGCCCTTTCAGCTGATTTTTATCACAACACCTGATTATGATGATCACTGTGCTCTGACCCGACCCCCACATCCCGTCTAACTGTTGAGGTTATGTGTGCAGGATTTACACTACGCTGGCTGTCCTGCCCAGAATATGTTCAACAGGTGAATGAATGTCACAAATAAATCTGCTGGGATAGTTAGAAGAGGTCTGGATATGTACACAGATATATAGCGAGAAAGACAGGCCACATAGTATATCTCAAATATAATCATCTTTGCACTGACTCCTCCTTTGGACTTTCAGATATTTGATTTCTTCAGCTCTCCAGATCTCATATCCCTTCTCACAGACTTAATTTCAGATCCTGATTATCATTCTGTCCTCTATACTTCTAGAAAGTAGTAGTCCGGAATTCCTTCCAAATGGACTAAGGTTAAGAATAACTTAGTTATTTTATTGCTTTTAATTAAACGTGGTTCTCAAACTTCTCAAACTTAGACTGCATGTATTACAGAGTCATCTATGGAAGTATTTAATTCTGTATTAAGTAAAGTAAAAAGCTTTCCTCTGTCACTCACATCATATATACTCCAACACTTTTATGTATTATATTTATCCATTTATAACATGACATACCTTTTGTCTATCACGTGTCTGATGTTGAACAGGCAGCCTGCTGTCTACCTGACAGAGGACGCTTTGGGCAAGTGATATAGAAGACTTCCTTTAAGTCCAAACTCAGACTCAGACTCTTTGATGGTGCAGCGAGTCGATCGAAAGTAGAAAAGAAGATGAAAGAGGATGTCAATTATTTTTTTTCTTTTTTCTTTCTTTGTTATTCTATGAATTTGTCTTCTCAAATCAGAGATATTAAATCACTGAAACCATTTGTTTTTATTCTGAAATTTATGTCACAAATTCCTAAATTATTGGTCATGTTAATTAATTGACCCCATACTTATCTTCAAACTCATAATTTTGCTCTTATATCGTCATCTATCAGAGATGCCAAAGTATTCAAAACTGCTTCTGTGGTAGGTCCAGGTACAGTAGGTACCCAGACATACATCCACACACACAGACTTACAAGGTGAAAACAATATCAACCCGACTAGCCAACCAGAAAATAAAGACAAGTCCTGCAAACTGTTAATGCACTGATTACATGAGTTTTGTACTATTTATACCAATTTCTGGCTCCAATTGAGCACCAAGCCAGGAGGGAGGGTGGTTGTTTTGAATTGTGTGTCCTGACGTTTCTTCTTCTAAGAAAATTCCTCAACTATGTAACAATGTTTAACTTTGTAAAGCTTTAAAGCAATTATACTATGCCAAGCTTAAGCTATGCTATTTCATGAATACATAAAGTTCCAAGTAAGCTGAGATACCACACAGAGATACACTTACTAAATGAATGTGTTAAGTATTTGCACATGAAGGATGTGGTGTGTTCAAGATAGCAAACATAGCCATTTCAAGTTGTTGTTGATATTTAACTACATCGATTAAATGACTCAGAGAATGACTCAGACTCAGACATAGACATAGAAAAACTAAAATCAAAATATATGACATTATCTAAGCTGATATTACATGGAAAGGCTATCATCTGACACATGCACACAGACTCACAAAAAGTTCTAATGTTAATACTCACAATCAGATATGATTACTCCATATCTGGTTATATCTCAGGCGATATAAATATTTTAAAAGTTGCTGACCTAATACCATGACCTAGACCAACCATTCTGATTTCTGAACAGGTAGTTACCTCACCCTGAACCAAGTCATGTCACCTGGCAATATTATGAGACCAATCATGTCCCGCACAGGATTTTGAGGAGTTTCTATCTCCTGGTGCATGTTATGGCAGATACATAGATCTTCGAGGAATTTTTATGGTGATTGTTTTTGTAGGTGTTTGTGATTTGATGGGTTTCTAATTTTGCTTGGGAAAGATGACATTATGAATCTATGTATTGTGCTAGGAAGCAGGGCTGGCAAACAGCCTCAAATGGACCACAATTAATTATTGTAAAATGACACAAACAGCTCTGTGTGCTCATGTGTATGTCTCTAAACAGTGTGCATGGAAAACATAGAACATCCTGACCCCCCCACATGCCCAAAGAAAAGGGAAAGTACAGCCCTGTCAAATAGAGGTCACAACCCTAGCACAGAAAACAAAGTGGTGAATGTGCCACACTGTTAACACAGGGATGTGTGAGTGTGTAAAGGCCTGAAAAACTCCTCCTTCATGATACGCTGATGAGGAAAGAGAAAAGAGGAGATGGAGCGCCTGGGAATATCTGTGGTTGCACTGAGCTGCATGCCAAACCTTACTCCGGATACCAACCCTCCCAGGATGCTGTGTTTCTGCTCTCTTTCTCTCTCTCTCTCTCTCTCTCTCTTTTCAGAACAAACAGACCTATGGAAAAACCAAGTGTATTAATTAAAAATGTCCAGATGCAGGTGGGCGAGAGGTCAGCCAGAGTTCCTTCAAATTTGAAAAACATGGATTAAAGACCAACTCAATAATGAACTTAGGCATGTGTGCTGTGTGGTTAAAACTACAGTTACTAAAAAACTGTAAGATATAACTTCAAAGAAAAGAGAGGAACTGCAGAATAGAACGAGAACAATAATGACATGAGTGTTTCCAACTTCTGTGACTAAGTTCAACTCACGACATGTATTTGTATACTTGCCTGACTGCAAATTAAAAATGACAACAATGAATCCAGAAACATAAACTTGAAAGCACAGACTCTGAATTGACTTGAATTTCTTGTATAGTGTAATTGCTTCATGTGTTTATCATTTCCTCTTGGGAAGTTAATGTTGAGCTGGACCAACAATGTCTGGAAAAATAATACCTCTTTTCCTCATCTTCTCTCTGTTATTGTTGCTGTAGAAGCAGAGGAGGAAGGACGATGCCTTTCTTGGTTTGTATTATTTAGGAGCATCCGTTGTCTCCATGCTGTGCAGCTCTTCTATGACCAAGGCTCAACTGTGTAATTAAAAGAGATCTGAGGAGTTGAGGTTTTCCTGGGGCAGGACCACTGGACAAGGAGGGAACTACGCAGGGTTGGCTAGAGACACATGCAGAGTTTTTGTAAAATTCAGTTTTGTGATGGGTCTTAAAGCCTTGGCTCAACCCTGTTCAATATTTACTGGCATTACTGACTTAATGCATTTCAGCAGCTGTCTGTTCTGTCACTCTGGTGTTTTTTATTCCTTTACACAAAAAACTGAAGGAGCTGAATGTAACTGAAAGATGCTCTGCAGATGCCTGGCAAACACTGACCACTGTTTACATGCAGCCTTAATTAGATCCCACACAGTGCTAGTAACTAGTCATGTTACATAGGCTGTTGTTGTGCTCTACTTATTCCAAATTACATTAAAAAATAATTACAATTCCATGTGTTTTAATTATAACAATCAGCATCCAGACAAACAAAGTCATAATATTTTCTAAAGATTCTCTACGATGCTTCAGTGCTGAGCTATTGCTATTGTAACAGGGAAGATAGTTGACCTACTTGTGAGTTATTTAACAATGTTGCTGAATTTGCACATTTTAATGTGACATCTCTAGAGGAGTCAGGTCACATGATGCAAGTTTGAGAAATGTGTGTTAGGCTGTGTGAACTAATCAGATTGGAGATGTTAAGAGACAAAACAAGAAATTGACCTAATGAATGGACATGCCGTATGAGGTCAGTTTAAAGCACTATATGATTTAATGCTATGATATAGCTTTGAGCATAAATACAGACATTGATTGTTCATTTACGTAACTTTTGTGCCTCTTTTCAAGTGTGTTAATGGTACATTTTTCAAATTATCTATAAATCAAATTGCATAAGTTGAAATTACAGTTGGTAAAATATTGCTTTATATATCTAACCATACATAAAATGTCTTTATACTGTATATGGTTACATCTGCATTTGTATTAATGTATTAATACATTAATTAATTAATTAATTAATTGTAAATGTATTTGCTGCCTTTCAAACCTTAATTTTGCAGGTTACCATGAAGCATTATGTGAATGAAAATATCTTCTGAAAATTTCTTCTGAAAATTCCCCTTCACAGTGCTACTCAATGGCACAGCTTCCTTTTGTAAAGTGTTAAGTTCTCTGTGAAGCAAAAATGCAGCACCAATGACACAATGGATCAATGGACTTACTCTGCAGTCTATTCTATCTCTGTGGGCAAGAATTGGAGTCTTTAATTTTCTGCACAGACTTTGGAAAGCCACACATTTTCAGCATACTTAAAATAAGCTCTACAGTCCTGCAGGCAGTATTAATTTATAACAGTTGGGTGGAAAAAAATGGCAGTGTTTATACTTTTTTAGCTTAAGGAATAACATAAATCCTTAAGTAAACCTAATCTGTTGGTGATTGTAAACAGTCTGTCACAGTAATGGCTTCTAGAACAAATGAGGACCTCATGGCGGGGCCTCAAGTAAAAGCCCCCACACAGACACCCCCACCCAACCACTCCTTCACCATACCCAACCACCCATCCATCCATTGCTGTCTTACATCTTACCTCTTTCTGTTAAAACTGTCTTATACTCTCCAGTGTCTAAGGATGGTCTGAGAGAGGAACTAGTAGGAACTTCCTGCTTTTGCTTTAAACTCTTGGGGAGCTGAATATGAAAGAGAGGGGCACCATAGATCAACCACCCCAGATACTTATTCTGTCTATATCCACAGCTTGGGACCAAGCAGAGGCCTGACACCAAAGCAAGCAAGGCCAGGGTCTGTATGCAAGATAAGACAGGTAACAGGAAGGAGACAACCCAGAACCCCATACTCCCTGACGTGACAGAGCCACTATTCATTTTTCAGGAAGGAAGAAAGAAAAACAACATCAACAATATCAGATGCAGCATGGGGAAAGCAATGGGGGGATAAAGGAAGAGAGAATGAATTGGCTGGTGGGCAGCTTGACTTCATTAAGAAATGATGCCTGTTTCTTCCCATGGAATTATTGGCTCACTAGATGTTGTTTTTATAAGAGAAAAAAGATAGAACATATCTAATTTGCCTGTAAAATCACCCTAAAATTGAGCATGTAAATGAATAATTACACTAAAAATGTCTGAACATGAGGATTGCATTTTGTAAATCTTTCCACAAATACACTGCAAACACTGCTGTAGAGTCAGTTGTTCATGGTTAAAGCTGATTGTGCAGGCTAAAGAAGTGCATTGGCGCCACTGCAACCCAAACACTTGTTGTCATTACTCACATAAATCATTCCTTTCTCTTCATCTCCACACAGAAGCTGTGAACAATGGCAGGTAAACAGAGATGACGGTGGAAGAAGACTCTGTTAGCTCAGCGCTGCTCTCTCCCACACACATTCCTAACAGCCTGTGTGTCTAGTTAAGGTGCAGATAAACAGCGGCGGCACCATATGTCAGTGCAAAGCAAACACGCTGGACAGAGACGGAGTGATTAGGATCACACACATGCAATTGCAAACATGCGCTACATTCATGTGCACAGGCTCACAGAAAACTCTATGGACACATACAACATTACAAAAGTCAGAGGCAGCATGGTGGAGTGACAAATCCACTTACAAATGTTATGTTCAGCGTCACTTCTCACTTCTCACATGTCTTTTTCATGCATGTCAAACATGCGTTTTACTATCTGCTCATGCCAATAACAAGAGCTCCTTTACCATACAAACAGACTTGTGCAATGGGAATGTGAGCAGACCTGTGGGAGAGGAGACATCAGCAGGTGACAGTTCACAATATTCAGAAGCATGTTTGCTCATTGGGAGTGTTTTTAAGGAATACTTCAATGGAAATCTGCCTCAAATATTGACCCACTGTCTGGGTGGCAGTTTGGTTATCATATATATATACATATATATATATATATATATATATATATATATATATATATATATATATATATAGACTGATTGACTGATTGGTGAAGACCTACTACCTCAAGTCTTCATGTTGTCTTCTATAAAAGAAGGGATGTGGTCTTTAAAATAATTTTTGAAAACACTGTTATAATTTCAAGTTAAGAAATATGATTCAAATTATTTAACTTTAATCTAGCCTGAAGCTCTTACACTTACCTTACTTATCTCCACCTATGTAATATTGCAAAAATCAGAAACATCCTGTCTAAAAAGGATGCTGAAAAGTTAATTCATGCATTTTTTACCTCTAGATTTACTTGTGGTTCCTTGAGTGTCTAAAACCAGAATGGGAGGTAGAGCCTTCAGTTATCTGGCTCCTCTCTTTTGGAACCAGCTCCTAGTTTGGGTCCAGGAGGCAGATACAGTTTCTATATTTAAGATGAGACTAAAAACCTTCTTTTACGAAAAAGCCTATGGTTAAGGATGGTTCTGGTGGCACTTGTATCCGCTTGAACCATCCTTTAGTTAAAGCTGCTATAGGATTAGACTGCTGGGGAACTCTGACAATACACTGCACCTCTTCTCTCTGCCCCTTACTCCTCTTGCCTCTGTCTCTCCCTCACACTTCATGTCTTTTTATCAGTATATTACATATTATTAGCACTCATCTGCTCTCGCAGTTGTGCCCCTCCATCCCTTTCTCTTTTTTCAGGTAGCTTTGACTCCAGAGCAGTTGGATTCAGATTCCTCTATTATTATTATTATTATTATTATTATTCCTCCCCTCCTTTTCCTCTGTCTTTTCTCTTTCTCTTTTCTCTGTCTTCATTTCACCCCAGCCAGTCGAGGCAGATGACTGTCCACTCTGAGTCTGGTTCTATATAAATAAAACTGAATTGAATCGAATCGAATTACCTGCTGTGTTTGAACACATAGCTCCTCCTTAGACATGTGTCACTAAGGTGTTAATTAGGTGTCTGATCTAGTGTGCAGAAGGTTAGTTGGCAGAGCAGACACAATTTTCTGACTGCATTATTTCTTGTCTTATTTTTGGTAATTTGAAGAATTTTGGTAAACTGGATTGTTGAATAAATCCACATCCTATGATTTCATCTTAACTCAACTTTATGTTGGATGTATGTCAGGAGGCTCACCATCGAACTACAATGTTCTTTTGAATACAGTTTTTAATTAATATGTATATATAACGTGTATATATATATATAAGTAATGACCCTATGGATGAATAGATAGAAGCAGTCTTATAGAAAATAGAGTAACCCAAAAGGTTAGAAACATTTGTAGACTGAAGCATATTATACATGCATTTTGAGAGGGGTCTGTAACAGGGGTCTACAAAAAAATTAAATAGAAAAAACTGCCACTGTACATAGTGAAAGGAGAAACCGTTGTCTTTTTAGACTCTGCTCTGTGGAGGGACTACAGCCACATGCCTTGATAGGAGAGGTATTGAGCTCTGAGTGGCAAAAAAAACTTTTTTATTATGCCAACAAGTTTTGGGATCTTTGTTTGGAGTCTAGAAAGTCAGCATATTTTTTAAAAACAAAAACGGAGGGAAAAAAAAGAAAGATCTGTTTTATTGCACAACTGTCAGATAATAAATACGTTTAATGAGTCAATAAAAAGTGGAAGAAATTATAGTCTCTCTGTGTGCAACATTAACCTTGCCTTAAAGCAGTATTGTTTTTTTGGCCATTTGGAGTCAGCAGAACAAGTTGTAAAAGAATAACATATTATCACATTGTTTCTGGCCACCTGTAAGGCTAATATTCACTTTCCTTAGAGCTCAGTGTTGGTGCTGACAAAAGTCCTGAGGGAAGCATCTTACTCTTGCTGAATGCTGAATGATCCACTACATTCTCTGGTTAGTCTGGTTTTTTTTCTGTATGTTGTTTTGTGCTGGCAGGCTTGTAGGGAGCAGCTGTTTCAGAAACAGTGAAAAAACAATGAACTGACATTAAAACCAGCCTTTGCTGGAGGAAGCTGCAGCATGTAGCTAATATTTTAGCTGCAAATCAATGTCGCTAGCCAATAGATCTCATTCAAGTAGCTGTAGCCAGTTAGCTATACAGCTGGTTTATAATAAAATATTTCAGTACTTTGTTTTTGAGGAAGAAACTTACATTTAAAAAGACAAATAAAAAACAGGCCTTAGAACACACCCAGTGAAATGGCCACAAGCTACAAGCTTTGAAGTCATGCTTGGCCTGCGTGTACTGTCAGGGTGGTGGCCTCTGGCTCCAGGAACCAGCAGTTTGTTCAGCCCTCATGCTGGGAACAGAGGCTGGCAGGAGGGCAGACAGAGAGACATTAGGCTTGGGAAGAGGAGGAGAATAGGATTGTCAGCAGCAGGCTGCCCTGAGAACAATGTGGGCTGCATAAGTGATTGATTCCCTGCCTCATGTGAACACTTGGTGTCTTAGAACAATGAAAAGGCACCACCTTGCTGTAAGGTCAAGGATCGATGTAGGTCTGAATGCTCATTTATTTCAAAGAGAGTGACAGAAGGCCAAGAAATTTAATTCAGTTCAGGTTATTTGAATAGGGCAGTGGTTGCCTGGTGGCTAAGAAAGAGCACTTCTGTCTAGAAGGTCACAGGTTTGACCTGTGACCTTCTGTCTGCCAAGGTCCCACTGAACAATATACTGTATGAAGCTATGTTTTGTTGGGTGCTTCTACCCATAATACTTTGCATGCTGATCATGTGGTTGGGTGAGCTTTATAGCAACTTAACTAAAGGAAGGTCCAAGACCCACCTCAGCCATCACTAACTATAATCTTTATCATAAAGGAAAGCTTTCAGTCTAACCTCAAATGTAAACAGGAGGATTTTGAATTTTACTGTACATTTTACAGGGTGCCAAAGAACAGCTAATACAGAAATAAAAATGATCTCTTTTGCTACATAAAATATCGAAATCTCAGTGCCAGAAGTCAAATACAGTGCTGAAAATGAACCGTGGGTTGTTTTTAGTTCAACATAATGGAGGCCACTTTCATATGCTAAAGAATTATCTTTCCAAGCTAAGTGAAATTCCTCTTGTTTGGTGCAATGCCACATCCTGTCTAAATTCCATGAGTGTTACTTTAAAGAACATATATGAGTTAAACCAAGGAACTCTCCTGTGACTCAGTACCTTCTTTTTTAGAGGCAAAAGCATTGTTGTATATATATTGGATGCTGCAGTGTAAAAATCTGTGCAGTAAATTTTAAACAGTTGTTTTCATTATATTGATACATGGCACTTGGGTAATTAATAATAAAAATAATAACAATAAGCTCTTTTTTAAAGGGGCTTTGTGTAAGTATTTTAGTTTACAAATTAAAAACGGTAAAAGTTACGGTCAAGATAATTTTAAGAAAACAGAAGGAACAATAGTTTTTGAGTCCACCACCAGTTTAATAGACCAGGTCATTTGAAAAGCATGGCAATTGGGATTCCTCTTGATGAGTTCGCCTATGTTATTTAAAATGCTTCAAATACATTACAGACACCAAAACCCCTGGAGACTGGGGGCCAGGTTTTAGAACCTTTTTTTATTATTATTTTTAATTGCAGACAAAATGAACTTGCAGCATGGTGGCACAGGGCTTAGTCTCTGCTCGGGTTTCCTCCCTCAGCCTCCCACAGCCAAAAACATGCAACATTTGGGATAGGTGAATTGACCATACTACAATTGCTAATCGGTGTGGATGTGGGTACAAATGGTTGTTTGTCTATATGTGTTCATCTGTCATCTATATGTGGCCCTGTTACAAGCTGGTGACCGTCCAGGGTGTACCTTGCCTTTGTCCGCAAGCAGCTGGGATAGGCTCCAGTCCCCCTGCCCCCGAGTACGGGATAAAGGGGGAGAAAATGGATGGATGGACAAAATGTAATTAAAACTAAAATTTGCTGTACTGCAATGACCTTCTGTTGACAATTACTCATATTGGACAGCAAAATATGTTTTTGGCCACTCTTGGCAGTGGACACAGTTGAAATAACCTTTTACATAACTTTCTTTTACCTTTTAAGTTAAGAAAATAAATCTGAAAGTTGTTTATTTACACATTCAAGCTATGGAGTTAATGAGCTAATCATTTAGAGTCATGTTTGTGGACATCTGATGAATTTAAAGACCAAAATTTAAACAAACTAAGTAAATATAATCTCTCTCCAGCTCTTTTTTGCTGTGTTTTTATCTGATGCCTGTGAATGTGGCACATTGTCAAAGTACGATAATAATAATAATAATAATAATAATAATAATAATAATAATAATAATAATAATAATAATAATAATAATAATAAAATAATAATAGTAATAAAACATATTTGAGCTTGCTTGTCCATTTTTACATGCAAATTATCATCTGCTACTACAGTTACATGTTTCTCTCCTCTGTGCCAACTGTGTAAAAAAATGTGGATAACACTTTAACAGTTCCTTTTTTAGTGTATCTAAATGTAACAACATGTAATATTATGTACATACAGTGTATATACCTAACACTAACCCTAATCTTAACTATTATGTTACAGCTTGTTACACTGTACTTTATGATGTAGATACACTGTAACAAAATTTCATCACTTACCAATTTGGGAGGAGTCCAGAATCATGGAAATTAGTTCACTGAAGGTAGCTGCCATCTTGGAAAGTTATTATTTTATTATTATTATATTATTTTTTTCAAGACTTAGGTGTAATAAATCAGCTTAAATCACACAGCGTTCACCACACACCAGCACACCATTTTGGTATAGGCTACCTAGAGTTTGCATTTACCTATGTATGAGCCACCAAATTAGACTAACTATGGAGGCTTTGCAGTGATGTGACATCAGTCTTACGTGCAAATTTTCTATTAAGGTATTACTGTTTATGATTGAAACGCTCTGCATTTGGAACGTTATCATGCAAAAGTGGCTATTTTAGGAGTGTGCGACCCATACACTGCTCATGCAGTATTATTTTTCACTGCTAATAGCAACAGGAGTGCCTTTGCCTGCATTCGACTTCAGCGACATTATGGTTTATTTAGCAGAAAACCCTTCACCCTACACACTCCAAATTATGAAAGCACACAAGACCATGGACCATTTACAATATTTTAGAGCAGGCTGGGTCAATAATGCAAGGATCTGGCACCTTCAGGCTAAGATCAATGTTGTTACTGCTCGTGTAAGTATACCCATGCAGGGCTCTCTCTCTCTCTCATTTAGAATACATTATATAAGAGACATCTACTTTTAGTATTATATAGCATGTTATATATAAAAATTTACATTTAATATGCAATTGAGCCCCAACACTCCCGGTCCCGGGGGCAGAGTGGGTCACATCCAATTTCACAGCGTGTACCACCAGCTGTTCTGCATAAACATCGGCCCGTTTACTATCTTCAGAAACATAGAATCTCAGCTAAAAATTCATATAAACCATTTCTACAACCACCAAACACAGCTAAAGCTACAAACAATTAACAGAACAAGTAAACAAACTCCACAAAAAGATTTTTACAAAGCCTTGTCGTGACATGGCACATAAACACCAAGTGACATCTCTGCTGAGAGCGGGAGGCTCGTAGATTCTAAAACAACAAGTTTCAAGAATTCAAGCATTCAAGGAGCTTCATTGCGATCCGACTAAAATTGACTAAACCCTTAGCAATAGAATGTTCAATAACATTCAAATGATCGATAAACACCTTACCTTTGTTGGTTACCTTTGTTGTAGTTGTCTTACCTTTGTTGTCTTGTTTACAAGATGAAAATCCACAGCGATAATGCCACTTTTGACTATCTGTCATATCAGTTGCCCAACAATATAGCGGACAAAACACTAGCTAGCTAGTTCATAGCAAAAAAGCACAGTGACACAGAAAATCTTAAGGATAACACAACAAAAATAGCGGCGTTTATAGGCTACTCTGTCACTGTGTGAAATGTTAAATTAGGTCAATCCCAATTTAACTTTATGTTAGCATGTCAAATGCCAATGTAAATGCATTCTATTTGGTAAGCTGATGTTAGTGTAAGCTCTGCAGCCTGGACAAACTCACTAGCGTAACAAACAGCACAACAACACAAAATATATCACCGCTGATATCCATCCACCCATTTTCTACCCCTTTATCCCGTACTCTGGGTCGGGGGGGACTGGAGCCTATCCCAGCTGCTTACGGGCGAAGGCAAGGTACACCCTGGACTTTCACCAGCTCATCGCAGGGCCACATACAAGAAAGTGAAAGTGAATATTATTATGTCATTGAGCACACAGCACAGCATGCACACAACAAAATTACCCTATTCTTTTAACCCATTACACATTAGTGAGCGAGGGGACGGTACCTCGCTCAGGGGTACCTCAGTGGGGCCCGGTAGCTGGTGGATTCAAACCTTCCAAACCCAAGGCTTCCTTAGCCACCAGGGCACCACTGCCCCATAAAAGATAGCTCCATGAACAGGAACTGAACCCAGGCCACAGCTGTGAGAGTGCTGAATCCTAACCACTAGACCACCAGAGACATACATACAGATGAACAACCATTCAAGCTCACATCCATACCTAGGGGCAATTTAGTATGCTCAATTCACCTATCTCCAATGTTACATGTTTCTGGTGGTGGGAGGAAACTCACACAGACATGGGGAGAACATGTAAACTCCACACAGAAAGACCCTGCACCCAACCCAGGAGTTGAACCCAGGACCCTTGTGTTGTGCTGTGTTGTGCTGTGTTGTGCTGTGTTGTGCTGTGTTGTGCTGTGTTGTGCTGTGTTGTGCTGTGTTGTGCTGTGTTGTGCTGTGTTGTGCTGTGTTGTGCTGTGTTGTGCTGTGTTGTGCTGTGTTGTGCTGTGTTGTGCTGTGTTGTGCTGTGCTGTGCTGTGCTGTGCTGTGCTGTGCTGTGCTGTGCTGCAACAGTGCTGAAATTTCATACCTATATCTACCAATGACTCCAGTAACACTATTTCTTACCTTTATATGTTCTGCTGCTGCCACGGTCGTTCTCGTTTCCACTTCAGTTATCCTTATCTGTCTCCGCCTTTTCTTCATACTCTCCACTGTCTTACTGTCCAGTGCAAAACAATTTGCCCCTGCTTTCGTGAAAAACTGAGGGATATTGTTTTGCTCTGTCCTTTCGCCATCACCAATCATTTCCAACAGCTGACATAAAGATGTGAACAGTGTGACAGCAGAGAAGTGGTAGTGCGTGCTTGTGGAAATACACTGCCACCAGCAGAGAAGAGTTGTAGGTTTTCCTGAAGGCTTTTGTGAAAATTATGCAATATAATAGAAAATATGCAGCCATTGCAAAAATTTGTGATATATTGCTGATTTTGCGGGATTTCATGTGATCACAAAATTGCAAAAAACTGCAGGGACTGTCTTGACATAGGCCATTAGCTTACAGGGGTAGAATTAGATTTGATCAACTGAGGGTGTAGGCGGTTTTACCACAAGTGGCCGGCATCATGAGAAGTGCCAAAAAAATTACATCAGTAATTATTCTAGGAAGGTGATGGATGGTGATGCTTGATCTGGGCACAAATAGACATCTGGGATACATACCTACTTACATTTGTGATCATGGTGATTTTGCCTCACAAAGCTTTAGTGCACACTTTAGCTTTAGTGTGTGGATAGTAGAGATAAGCAATGACATTTGAAATTTAGATGACTGAGCTCAGATACTATTGACAACATAGCGTTATAAACAACTCAATCTTTGCTATAAACTTGGCCATACAATGCATTGAAATCTTGTTGTGAAAGATAGGATTTAAAGTGTGGAAAGTATTTTTTTCTAAAATGTAGTCAATAAAATATCACATCATCCTACTATCAAGCCAGTTTCCATTGACAACGCATCTATATAAATGTCCTTAGTCCTGTTTAATGAATGTGAATTTAATGTGAAAAAGACCAAACTTGTGTGCTGGCAGTCAAAAATGCAAAGCAAACCAGAGGGACTATTGTTTGTGACATAGAGACTTTTTTTTTCCTTTGCTAGCTTTAGGGGTGGGGGGGAGTGCATAAAAATCAGTGAGGAAACATTACAGGTGCTATATTTAAGCTACATATTGTTAAATGAGACCTAGCATGTATAGTGTGTTTACACTTCACAGTCAATCCTCCTTAATACTCCCTCTCCATTCCCCAAGTCTGACTGCTAGAAGATAAATCACCAAAGAATATGCTTTCTTGTTGTTAATTTAGATTTAGTGCTTATATTAAGAACATTTTCAGTGCAGTGTTTGAAAGCTTAGATGTGTGCCAAGTCATCTGGAATAAGTATTATAGTTAAAGAGACAGTAAAAACACTATGGCGTGTCCTGTTAATTCTGTAGATTAAATGAGCTGACTTGTTGATTCTGTGGAGTTTGATGGGAGAGATCAAAATCAACAGAAAGCACCAGGACATGGCTAGGAAATTATTTACTATGTTTAATGTGAGACAGTAAGTGATTAAAGTAAAAATAAACAAGTTTCCAATGTAGCACTGAAAGTTTGACTGGCCATATGACAAAGTAGAGTTACATTTTCTATTCTTATCAATGTTTTTTGACATATTTGTAATGAACTGTTTAAACATAGTGCTAGGATCTTGTTACATGACATATCACAGTCAGAGAGATCTAAATATAACAAAGCTTTGACTCAACACATGGTTACGTATATGTTTTGTGAAACAATGCTAAGGGATAGAAAGTTAAGCAAGATTAAAAGAACAAGTTTAGCTTTAATTGTGCTATTTATCAGATTGTTTTGATAGCGGATTTGTTTGTGGAAATTATATGCATTATTGTGTATGTTACTTTTAACCCATTCATCTCAAATTTCACAATTCAGAACAAAAGGGCATCTCTGCGTACTGCTGTCTGCCTGTGGATTTCTGCATACCACCTCTAGAGAGTGCCAAAATAACACATTTTTACATTTTTCAAATATAGGCTTTAAGTTCTGCACATTGATTCAACACATTGTAGATATCTCATTCCAAAACATTTGCTGGAGTGGTTGTTCACTCAACTCTACCAGCTAGTCACTCTGTTATGGTAGCTGTGGCTGGCCATAGTTTCTACCAGGACTGCTGGTATCAGACAGACAAGCCATGTGGCTCCACAGCAGCTTCCACTAGACTTCCTTTTATCAAAGAGTCTGTGACACAGCCAGGATGTTGAATGAGCTTTTAAACTTCAGTGGTTATGAATTTCATGTCAGGATTTGAGCCGCTGGGCCCCTACAGTAGCCAGCCATGATAGTTATCCTGCTTTGTGTTAGCATTTATGTTAGTGTGATATCCATCTCGGAAGGGGTTCCCATGAGGTCAGTAAGGGAGCGGCTGTTGGAGAGGCAGCTCTGATCACTTATAGCTTTGCAATGGAACACAAAGGAGCAGGAACACCTACATCACAGAGCAGCAAGGGGGTTAGTAATGTGATACAGTTGGAATCCCTGCTGGTGACTTGATGAGAGAAGTCTGTGATTTGAACAATGATACATCTGCAGGTAGAGGACACAACAACAAAATAGTTCCAGCTTCCAGTACTCTCAGCCAAATCCAGATGAGCTCTCTGTGGTGAATAGAGAAAAGGTATACCTAGCAGCACTGCAGGAACTCACATCTATGCTAAATGTACTTGACGGTGTGTTTATGAAAGATTTTAAGGTAGTCCAGATAAAATGTCGAATGTGATTGAATGTGATGTCTTTGGAAAAAGGCTATTATACAGAAGGAAAAGTGAAAAATCCCATGGAGCAAGACCACCCACTACCAGTGTCATGCATTCTTTGGAGATTGTATGTAATTTCGTCAAGTAATGTTTGTGAAACTGTGCTGCATCCCACAAAGAATTCTTTTTCTGATGTTTATTGACTTTAAAGAGATCCAGATTATCTGCTTGCCAACATGACAGTCACCCTAGTGTCACTGGATAGACTCTGTGTAAAAGGTCTGTGTTCCAGATATTGCCAGTGACAACATACAATCTTCTATGTGGTGGCATGCGGAATAGAAAGTCAGTTAAAACCACAAACTGAGCCTTCATAGGGGTTTTGTGTCAGTGTTGTTCATGTGTCTTTGAATGTGACACAGAAAAAATACTCTAGTGACAAAGTTTGTTTTCTTTTATTTGAATGTTTGTGCACTGTTTTATTGTGTTTCTCAAAGCAAAATGGCAATGAAATTCTGTTTGAAGGGCTGCTGTTTCCCCTTGGGTGTAAAGTCAAGTTTTGAACGCAGAGGCCATTCCAGGGCAACACCAGGGTTGCTTCATCTGAAAACTAGCAGCATTTTCTGTGGTGAGGCCAAGAAATTTTTGGGTTGTTTTAGCTCTCTCTATGTTTTGCTTTCACTTCCCCCCAATATTCACACTCATCATTTAGAGTGGGAACTTGGCAAGGTGATCAATTTATTCTCCAGGGCTACAAGTGTAATCTGAAATTTGATTTCATTTTCATACACTGCAGATGTATAACTCACAAGTCTTTTTGTGTTTAATGGAGGCTGGAACACACACGGTTTATTACTAACAACTTGGATTCTGCTCAGCTGAAATTTACCAGTCCACCCCCAAATTCTCAGAGGATATAGCAGCATCCAACCCCCTGACTTCCCCACTAGGCATCCATCACTGCCTGCAGGCCCCCAGCCAAAAAGAACCATAGAGTGCCAAGAAGTGTGGGGAAACTCACCTCTGAGAATGTGCCTGATGTCCCTCCTGGTCATTCATGTTAGTCCCTACCTGGTGGAGGGTTATGCAAACAGCAGGACACCATGGGTGTCATGAGAGACAAAAGGGCTTGTGTATGCACAACAATGCAGTTATGCACACAAATGCAAATATATGATAATGCAAAGGTGTGCTACGTGCATATGCTTTCATAACCACACACTCCTCTCTCAAAGGCATAAAATGTACACAAGCAATTATCCCTCAAATACATTTAATAGTCAGTCAACAGAGTAAACCAATTTGCTGAGAGCTTACAAACAGACAGAGTGAGGTATACATAATCACTTACAATGTCTACATAGAAAGCAGCAAGCAGGATGCCCACATAAATGTGCACACAGAATTCTCATCTATATCCAGTATCATTTCATGGAAAAGAGTCTTCATTGCATCAGTGGCGGCTGCTGAAATGTCATTGGCTGAATGTGCCCCAGGCTGCGTGTGCTGGCCGCTCTGCCCCACTGGCCTGCCACAAGGTAGCACAGATGCAGCTTTGCCAGTTTGGCAGAGGAGACCTGACTCAGAATCCATATTTGTATGTGATGATAGAACAACTCAGGCTTGAGTAGAAACTGTTGCCAGATCTGTTTCATATGGCTTTTTCTTTAGTCTATTTTCCATTTAAATACTTCATTGATTCGGTTTATGTTGTGACTGTAATCTTTCACTGGAACAATGGGAAAATAAGATGAATTGAAATAGTGAATAACATGGATGGATATTTTGAATTGCATCTAAGAATTAATGGTTTATTGAAGGCGAGCTGACCAAAGTTTAAACAGTTCTTTTAAAAAAATCACTTAATCCTTCAAAGGTTTAAACAGGGTTAATCTCACACAGCATGCACGCGCTAGTGCAAACAAATCTACGGTCAAACACCCTGCCACTTAAGAATGTGCTAGTACATGAAGATCATTCACATGCCAAGACATACACACAAACATACATACATTCAGATAAGAGAGTTACCACACTGTACTGACGCTCTGTCACATGGGGTCTCTGGGGTCTGGAGCAGTTTTTACTTGCTGGCTCTGCACTGACCACAAAGGGTCTATTGTAAACTCTTTGGATTCCGGTGTTAATCATAGGCAAGATTCTAAGACTTCAGAACACACACATTCACACATATACACATGTTCTCTGGCTGCTTTCACACCAGCATCCACAGTTCTTAATCTGCCACCACATCTTGTGCCAGTGATGGGGCTACTCACTTGTGAAAGTGTAATGTAAAATGTAATTTGACAGACAGACAGTCTGAACAATGGAATATCTTTTATTTTATGTTTTAATGATAAATCACTGTTAGGTGTATACATTTCAATAAGCATAGCTGTATAAAAGGAATAAACGTGTCTTGGATGATTACAGTTTTTCATAATTGCTAAAACACATTTTTGCTGTCTACCTTTTTCTCAAAACTGTGAACACAAAACCCATTTTTCAAACTACATTCTCAAAACCCCTGAATCTTGTTACAAAACTGAACAATCACCGCAAACACACTAACTCTGCACAAAACTGACTAATGGTTTCATCATTCATAAAGCAGGCAGAATGAAAATCCTGCTCAGCAGTGATTATATAATACATCAAACAATGGAAGACACAGTGTTTGGGGCATATAGCTCCTGGAGGAATGTTCTTTCACTGCAATACAGAACTGTAAATGCATTTTGCATGACCAAAAACAGAATGAAGTTGTATCATACATGTTATGTACAATAAAAATAAATAAGGATAATCTACAATCAAAAAATAAAATATTACAATAAAAATAAATTTAGAGAATAAAAAAAACCAGAGGAAGGATTGCTCACCGGGCTTCATCACGCCTTTGACCTGGATCCATATCACAGGCAATATTTTCCTTTCCTAGGAATCAGGGGAAGAAGGCTTTTGTGTGGCATATCCAGCCTTGACACAACCTTGTTTATATCACCACAAGACAACTCCCTGGCCCGCACAAGTTGAGCCATGAAGTTGGGTTGGACTTGAAGTCCTGTTTCTCTCAATGACATTCCATGAACAATAACATGGTCAATGATTGTTCCCGAAGTTCATCATTTACAGTTTTTCTCGATTATTTACACACATTTTCTGCAAACATGCTTCATACTCTCAGATCTCTACACACAAATCAAAAAACACACATACAATGGGCAAAACCCCTCAGTTCTCCTGCAAAATGAAACCTTACATTCAAAACAATGTTATTTCTTCTCCAAAGAATATGTGGTTTTTCAAATGACAAACACAAATCATCATATGAATAGACATTTATAAAAATCAGTTTAACACTGAGGTGCTCAATGTAAAACACTATGATGAATGGAAAACACTTCTCCATTCATCATGACTTTTTTTGTTCAGTGTTACACTTATTGCAAGCAGTACAAACATAAGTGTGTTGTAAAATATTTTAGAATGTACTGGGCTGTGATGTCATGCCGTGTCCTTTGATGTGCTGGGCTGTGATGTCACGTGATGGCATGCCATGCCATGTCCTTTGATGTACTCGGCTGTGATGTCATTCCGTGTCCTTTGATGTGCTGGGCTGTGATGTCACGTGATGTCATGCCATGCCATGCCTTTTGATGTACTGGGCTGTGATGTGACCTTTGCATATATATATATATATATATACATGTATGTATATATAAAGTAAGAATTGTGCTTGTACACAGCAAAATCGATAGTGTTAATTTGAGGTAAAATTTCCGGTGTTACCTATTTAGAGTTAACAAGTGTTGATTTGAGAGTTATTATAACACTTACAGTGTGGAGAAAGCTCTGTAGCTGGTGTTATTTCAAGGTGTCAATACTTAACACTCATTTGGAGTTGATTTCTACATCCGGTTTTTACGCACTCTTGGACATGAAGAAGCAACCAGAAGTTTGGTGTCAGGATCGATGAGGTTGTTAAGGTAAGGACTATATATAACTATTTAAGGTTGTTATTATTTACATCATTATTGAATATTTTAAATCATTTTAATAACGTTAAAGCATGCAACATTTTTGCCAATGTGGAATGCATACTAAACTGTGTGGCTAGGATTCATTCTAAAGCTAAATCTTCCACAAGTTAATATTGTACAAAAAAATAAATGTAATGTAATAAATGTAAAAATATATAC